>CASBWL010000011.1:0-2400000 GCA_949130495.1 Sambucus nigra | reverse complement strand
CTATGGTTGAAAGCATGTATATATCTGTATCTATATATATCATAATACAAATGAGGCTCATGAAGATAGGAAAAAATGGGCAAAAAAAGGACCACATTTGTCAGGGTTTTGTAGGGTGACATAGGTGATCTGTTTTCTTTGGGCTGCACCTGAAATCATTGCCATTGGATTGATGTATGATAAATATATGTATATAATTATCATAAGGGTACAACTATTCCCACTCCAACCATTTACTAAGGCACTCCAAAATTTTATAGAATGACCAAACAACCCTTTAACACTTGCACACTCCAATCAACATGTCAAAAGTAAAACATAATTAATAAACCTTCATGAAAAACAAAGGGTTTCTTACTGTTTTTTTTGAAAATAATTAATTCTGTATTTTTTTAAACTTTTAATACAGTTTTAAAGAAAAATTACTCTCTTGTTTAATGAAAGTTTAAACCTCTGAAATGCACCCCAAATAACTTAAAAAATGATTTTTTTTAAAAAGGGGATAAGTTTTTTTTATAACACCCAATCGATTGTTTTTAATAAAGAAAACGGAAGCAAAAGAGTAATTTCATTTTATTTTATCCCAGTTGTTTTTTATTTTTTTAACAAAAAAATGGTAATAATCCCCAAACAGTTTTTCTTTTATTTCCAGTTTTCTATTATAAAGTTGTTTTTAAATATTGTTAATAGAAAAGCGATAAACATTTAAAATGAAATTACTCTTTTTGCTTTCGTTTTCTATGTTAAAACCACAATAAAATGGGTGTTATAAAATTTGAATATTAAAGCAGTTTTTTTACCCCCTTTAAAAGAAACTCAGATTTTTTTCTAAAAAGAAATGGTTTTTTTATTTATTATTTGGGGTGCATTTAAGAGGTTTTAACTTAAAAAAAAAGAGAATAATTCTTCAAATTTGGAAAAAAAGCAATTTCAAATTATTTTGAAAGTAAAAAAAAAATAGATTTAATTTTTTTTTCAAAAAAAACTGTAAGAAGCCTTTTGATTTTCATGAAGGTTTATTATTTATATTTTACTTTCATCATGTTGATTGGACTATCGAAGTGTTAAATGGTTGTCTTGTCTTTCTACAAAATTTTGGAGTGCCTTAGTAAATGGTTGGAGTGGGAATAAGAGTACCCTTATCATAATCTAGGTAATGATTTGATGCGTGAGAGCACAATAATGGCTCAGATTTAGCCGCCCATCCCATCAAACCAAGGGTCAAGATCTTTTTACCCATTTTTTATATCCCCCCTGCTTTTATCGTACACTTTCTTATTTCATTTTTAAATTCAAATCTCAAACTTTACTTACTTTAACACCATGGAAGTAGCCTAGTGGAAAAGCGCTCCTATCTCCTAAAATGGATGTCTAAGAGTTCAAATTCTCTCGGGGTCACCTTCCATAGCATGTCCATATGTATAGATTTGAGGGTCAAAACATACCCTTGGGCCGAGTGACTACTCACATTTTCATCCTCCCCCAATTGGGGATAGATATATGCGGAATGCAAATTTTCTACTCTTGAATTTTCGACTGATGAAATAATCGAAGAAAAGCCAAAGCGTGGTTTAAAGAGCAAATCTAGGGCTTCGAACACAATACCTTTGCAGATCCAATTGCAATTCGATGGGGAGAAAAGTATTTGTTAGTGATGAATGACTTTCATCTTTTGGATCTCCAAAAGTTTGCAATAATATTCTAAAATGCTTGGATCTTCTAATGTATGATCCTCCCAAAGATAGGTAAGTGTGTGGGCACCTTTTGAGATGAAAACTCTTGCTTTTGAGTGAGACATGGTCCTCTCTCCCTAGGCTCCTCACAAAACTCTTGCTTAAGAGGTGGGCTTGGGCCAAATTGGGTTCCCAAGACTCCGGGCCTAACTACTTGGGTAAATGGACTATACTAGGGACCTTGGATTCCAAATAAATACTCAGAAAATTCAAATTACAAAACTCGTAATTTTTTTTGTTTAATCGTAATTAGTTCCACTAAATAATTATGATTGCGCTCCAATTTAATTATTTTATAAATCATTCGGATATAATGAGGTTTTATTTGAAAAGTTGATAATGGTACATAATATGATTCTCCATGTTAAGCTTTCGATACTCGCTTGGTCAAATTAATTTCCCATTAATTGACTTTAGCCAACATCTAATGAATTCCTTGATTCTCAGACTTAACTTCTTTCGCTACTTCACCGGAATAAAATAATCCACTGATTAGGTTTAATCGATGAAAACAATCTTATAAGTCTATCAAGGGGGTATCACAATTCAAGGTATCACCGGATGCGAATTCCTACGAATTAAGATCTCAGACCTATTCACATAACTGTCATCCAATATGCGGAGATCATTTGATTCAATCTAAAATTGAATCGCACCCATATCAGTCAAAGCAACAATCATATAACCATTCCAGTCCTCATAATTCTAGAAAGTAAGAATATATGCACCATTTTCTAAATGGTATGAGGTTGCCAGAGTTTAATCAAGACAGCCTTTAGACTTAAATTTCACGTGTGGTCTTATTCAATACATTCCTTGAATGCACTGATCACAATCCTGTATTGAACTATCCTCCAAGTTCTCGAACCGTCTTACAAGTTCTATGGTTTGATTTAAACTACTAGGATTGCATCGCAATCGTTACGATAAAATGTCAACTCCCTATCTAGGTTGTGAACGTTTTAATAGTGCTAGAATCGAAATTTCGATCTCTTTGTGATCAAGCTGAATCCAACTCACCGGAATTCTACTGAGTTATATTGACCGATATTAATATAAACCAATATATTTAAACAAATATACAATATTCTCATAAACACGATTCTCATTTCAAAATGAATAAGAAAATCCTTTTTTAATCAAAATAAAATGTCTTTACACGATTTAAAGAATAAAACCCCAACAATATCCCACTTAATCTTAAAGCTATGTGGCCATGCATGATGAACTTGAATCCCATTCCTTCTACATGACTGTCAAAAGTCCTAGTTGGTAAACTCTTTGTAAAAGGATCCGTCAGGTTGTCCTGAAATGCAATCATAGTCACGATGCCCGATCTCCCGAATCAAGTGATACTTGTGCTTAATGTGCTTCGCCCTCTTATGAGTCTTTGGTTCTGTTGAGTTTGCAACCGCACCATTATTGTCACAATAAAGTGTAATAGCCGATTGTAATGAAGGAACTACACCCAAGCCACTTAGGAAGTTTTGGAGCCAAATAACCTCTTTTGCTGCTTCTGAAGCGACAACATACTCGACTATCATGGTCGAATTAGCAATATATGATTGCTTGACACTTTTCCAACTTATGGCTCCACCTCCTAGGGTAAACACATATCCCAAGGTCAATCTCTTGGAATCCTTATCCGACTAAAAGTTCGAGTTCGTGTAATAAACGTGTACTAGACAATCTGTTGTGTAAACTACTGCTCCTCACCTGGATTAGATTGGAACCTGCTGACATAACTGATCTCTGTTCTAGTACACACCATAGCATATATGAGGCTTCCCACCATCGAAGCATAAGGTATATTCCTCATCCCTTCTATTTGATCAGGTGTCTTAAAACAATGATCCTTAGATAAATAAAGTCTATGCTTGAAAGGAAGAAATCTTTTCTTGGAATCTTGCATGCTAAACCTTGTGAGCACTGTGTCGATATAAGTAACTTAGGATAAAGTCAAACATCCAATTTTTTGATCACGCAAAAGCTTGATCTAAAGGATGTTATTAGCTTCTCCTAAGTCCATCACATCGACTTGACTAGACAACCACTCTTATACTAGACAATACACCCACATTTCCCCCGATTAGGATAATATCATCTACGTAAATAACCAGAACTATTACAACATTTTTTTCATGCTTTTTGTACACACAAGTTTCATCCAAACATTGATCAAAATGAAAAGATTAGATTGCTCGATCAAATCGGATGTTCCAAGACTTCGATGATTGCCTAAGTCCATAAATAGATCTTTTAATCTTGCGCCCTTGCTTTCTTGATTTGTTGCTATGAATCCCATGGGGTGCACCATGTAGATGCACACCGTTCAAGAGCGCAATCTTTAACATCCATTTGCCAAATCACGAAATCGAGATGAGCCGCAATGGATAAGAGAATCCTGATAGACTTTATCATGGCTACCAGGGAAAAAGTTTTCTCATAGCCGATCCCCTCAGAGAGAATACTTTCACAACAAGCCGTGCCTTGAAGGTTTCCACATTCCCGTCTATTCCTCTCTTCTTTTTGTAGATCCACTTGCGATCGATAGGTTTTATCTCATCAGTAGTAAAGTCTACAACTTCCTATACTTTATTCGAATCCATCTCAGTGTTCATAGCCTTTAACCAAAGCTTAACATCCTTGTCTTGGAATGCTTCGTCTTAGTTGTCGGGATCCACTTCGTGTTCCCTTGGGACGTCACCGAAGTGCTCTCCCAAATACACTAACTTATCAGGATGACGATGGACTCTCCCATTACGATGTGATTCCACTTATGGTCCAATATAAGTGACACGTGTATCCTGATCATCGGTAATACCCCACTACTGTTAGGTAGTGTATTATCGAAATCAGGTTGTATTTCATTATGTACGGGTGGTACCAAAGCAGTTACTTTCTCTTCTTGTCCTCTTAGCTCGTGCAAGATAATCTTGCTCTTGGATCTGTTGTCAATCATAGAATCTTCCTTTAAGTATTGAGCATTTATGCTAACAAATACTTTCCTGTCCTTAGGATCATAGAATTGACCACCATATCACACAAAGAGACATACATTCGCCCTTGATTCCAACTTCTCTGGCTCATTTCGCAGCACATATGTTAGGCAACCCCATATTCGAACATGTGTTAGACTTGGTTTGGGCCTTCCCATAGTTGTATGGGAGTTGTTGAGATAAATTTAGAAGGAATTAGATCAATAAATATGTAACCGCCTTTAGTGCATAACCCCAAAAGGAATCCGACTGATCCTAATAACTCATTGTGGATCTAATCATGTTCAAAAGTGACATAAACTACACGTTAATGGCTAAAAGAAACAAACCAACCCTAACTTTTAGAGAGACTTAAAAGATGTCTTATATTCAAGAATGGAAAGTTAAGTACAAATGAGCATGCAAGGAGTATTTATATGGGAAAGATTACTTGCTAAACAAGTAATTAGCTAAAATGACTAAAAGGACCAACTAAAAATAAAAGAATACTGAATTAGTACCAAACATGCTTGGAGACTAATTAAAGAGAGAAAATGCCTAAAAAGAACTAAAAATAGAAAATAAAATGAAAACTAAAAAGAAAATAACAATGAATTCCCATCACTCTCCCCCTCTTTGAAAAAGTTCGTCCTCGAACTTACAAAATTGGAGAATTGTGTGAGAAGTTCTAGAATTGTGCTTGAAAGGAGACACAAAGACTTGTAAGGCCGAAATATTTTTTGAAAATTTCGGGAAGAGGTCATCCTTTAATTCTTACTTTTAAGATTCGTCATCTTCAACTTGCCTCTCATGTCAACCAAAAAAAATAATGTCCACCCGGGTCAAAAACCAAATTTGGCATGTCAAACCTTAGTTCTTGAATTTGTTGGCAGGTTTTTGTGAGGCTGAAAAAATAGGGAGGCTGTTTGGTAGGATGACTGATGGTTTTGCGAGGCTTTCCAGGGTCGAACCCCGTTTAGGGCTGTTTTTTTTTTTTCGAATTTCCGATATTGACGATTTTCAATCAGATTTTTTTCGAATTTGGAATGAAATTTTAGTTTTTCGATTTTCGATTTTTTTGAAAAAATCGGATCGAAAATTGGAAACAATTCTGAATTTTCGATTTTTTGATTTTTTTGAAACTATGACGATCCGATTTTTCTAAATTTTGTTCGATTTCTAATTTTTCCGATTTTTTGAAAGTTTCCCATATCCCACATCGGTTGGGAGAGTGGGAGGGCTCCAAAGTGTGGTCTATAAAAGGAGAGTGTCATCCTAACTTGTGCACAAATGAAAAATGGGTCAAATCCTCATGTGTTTAATGTTGGGTTATACCATTTTCTTTGTTTCTTTAAAATGAGAATTTCGAATAATCGAAAAGCAAAAATTTATTTTTTTAAAATTTTAGAATTTTCGAAATTTTTGGATTTTTAATATATTTTGTGAATTTTCAATTTTTGCCGATTTTTCGACTTTTTCGAATTCGGATTTTTTTTTAATTTTTCAAAAAAATTGGATCGAAAATCGGAGTAAATATTTTATTTTCGAAAAATTGGAACTTTTTCCAAACAGACATTTTCGATCCGATCCGGTCGAAACAAAGGCCTAACCCCATTGATGTTCTTGGACTAGGATTTTAATCTGGACAGCAGGTAATTGGTTTCTTTTTGTGTCGACAGGGTAACAGGGAGGGTTTTTTTTTTTTTTTGGGGGGGGGGGGGTGGATGTTGATCGCTAAGGGTTTTGAGGTTTGACCGCCTTGGTTGACTAGATTGGCGACTGGAGGAAGGGGGTCGGCCACCGGGATAGTGGTCTAATCCAGTGGAGATGCTAATTTGAATCTACCTGTGGGTTCTTAAGTAGTAAGTTGTTCTTCCCGTGTCGGGATGTGATTGGAGATGTTATAGGGTGGTAGGCCGTTTGGGTAGGGAAGATTGGCGACAGTGAGAGGCAATTTCTGGGGTGGGGTAGCGGTGGTTATGGAGAGGATAGGGCAAGGTCAAGGGTTTTGGTTTTGCAACATAGACAATTGTTGCATTAGGGTTCCAAATTAGATTTGTTGCTTTCTTATCAATTCCTTAATTTTTCGTTCGTTCTCCTCTTTCATTTGTACCAATTGTTGTGCTAATTGATCTTTCAATTCTTGAATTTTTTCAACTTGAGGTTTGGCTTTTCTTGGAGCCATCGAGAAAGTAGTGTACAATATTTTTGTTACACTATATGCATCGATACAAACTAACACAGGAACACCAATGTTTGGAGCGACACCCGCTCTGATACCAATTTTGATGTAAACTACACGTTAATGGCTAAAAGAAAGTTAGGGAGAGACTCAAAAGATGTCTTATATTCAAGAATGTGAAGTTAAGTACAAATGAGAATACAAGGAGTTTATATGGGAAAGATTACTTGCTAATCAAGTAATTAGCTAAAATGACTAAAAGGACCAACTAAAAATAAAAGAATACTGAATTAGTACCAAACATGCTTGGAGACTAATTAAAGAGAGAAAATTCCTAAAAAGAGCTCAAAATAGAAAATAAAATGAAAACTAAAAAGAAAATAACAATGGATTCCCATCAACCTCCTCGTCTTCGAAAACGTTCGTCCTCGAACTTACAAAATTGGAGAATTGCGTGAGAAGTTCTAGAATTGTGCTTAAAAGGAGACGCAAAGACTTGTAAGGCCAAAATATTTTTTGAAAATTTGCGGAAGAGGTCATCCTTTAATTATTACTTCTAAGATTCGTCATCTTCAACTTGCCACTCATGTCAACCAACAAAAATAGTGTCCAACCGGGTCAAAAACCAAATTTGGGATGTCAAACCTTAGTTCTTGAATTTTTTAGCAGGTTTTCGTGAGGCCGAAAAAATAGGGCAGCTGTTTGGTAGGATGACCGACGGTTTTGCAAGGCCTTCCAAGGTCAGACCCCGTTTAGGGTTGCTTTTTTTTTCGAATTTCCGATTTTGCCGATTTTCAATCAGATTTTTTTTCGAATTTGGAATGAAATTTTAGTTTTTCGATTTCTGATTTTTTCAAAAAAATCGAATCGAAAACAATTTTGAATTTTCAGTTTTTCAATTTTTTTTATTCGATTTTTTCGAAACTATGACGATTCGAATTTTTCCCGATTTTTTGAAAGTTTCCCATATCCCACATCGGTTGGGAGAGTGGGAGGGCTCCAAAGTGTACTCTATAAAAGGAGTGTGTCATCCTAACTTGTACAAAAATGAAAAAATAGGTCAAATCCTCATTTATTTAATGTTTGGTTAAACCCTTTTATTTGTTTCTTTAAAATGAGAATTTCGAAATAATCGAAAATTATTTTTTTGAAATTTTGGAATTTCCAAAATTTCTTAATTTTTAATATATTTTGTGAATTTTCGATTTTTGCCAATTTTTTCGAATTCGGATTTTTTTTTAATTTAAAAAAAAAATTGGATCAGAAATCGGAATAAATATTTTATTCCTAAAAAATTGGAACTTTTTCCGAACAGACATTTTCCGATCCGATCTGGTCGAAACAAAGGCCTAACCCCATTGATGTTCTTGGACTGGGATTTTAATCTAGACAGTAGGTAATTGGTTTCTTTTTGTGTCGACAGGGTAGCAAGGAGGGTTTTGGGTTGTTTGGATGTTGATCGCGGGGGTTTTGAGGTTTAACCGCCTTGATTGAGGAGATCGGCGACTGGAGGAAGGGGGTCGACCACCGGGATAGTGGTCTGATCCAATGGAGATGATGATTTGAATCTACCTGCGGGTTCTTGAGCAGTCAGCTGTTCTTCCAGTGTCGGGATTGATTGGAGAGGTGATAGGGTGGTCGGCCGTTTGGGTTGGGAAGATTAGCGGTAGTGGGAGGCAATTTCTGGGGTGGGCTAGCGGTGGTGATGGAGAGGGTAGGGCAAGGGTTAGGGTTTTGGTTTTGCAACATGGAAAATTGTTGCATTAGGGTTCCAAATTGGATTTGTTGCTTTCTTGTCAATTCCTCTATTTTTCGTTCGTTCTCCTCTTTCATTTCTACCAATTGTTGTGTTAATTGATCTTTCAATTCTTGAATCTCTTCAACTTGAGGTTTGGCTTTTCTTGGAGCCATCGAGAAAGTAGCGTACAATATTTTTGTTACACTATATGCACCGATACAAACTAACACACGAACACCAATGTTTGGAGCGACACCCGTTCTGATACCAATTTTGACGTAAACTACATGTTAATGGCTAAAAGAAAGTTAGGGAGAGACTTAAAAGATGTCTTATATTCAAGAATGTGAAGTTAAGTACAAATGAGAATACAAGGAGTTTATATGGGAAAGATTACTTGCTAATCAAGTAATTAGCTAAAATGACTAAAAGGACCAACTAAAAATATCAGAATGCCTAAATAGTCTAAAACATGCTTGGAGACTAATTAAAGAGAGAAAATGTCTAGAAAGAACTAAAAATAGAAAATAGAAAATAAAATGAAAATTAAAAAGAAAATAACAATGGATTCCCATAAGAAATAGTCTTGTTCATTCTTTCCATTACACCATTTTGCTGTGGAGTACCCGATACTGACAACTGGGTTGTAATACCGAATCCTAATAAGTTTTCCCTAAGCTCTCCCAAGAGGTATTCCCCTTATCGTGGAGTATGAATTAATTTACCGTGCATACGCTACACCTCAGCCTTGTAGTCTTTGAATTTATCAAAGGCGCTAGACTTGTGGTGCATAAGATAAACATATCCAAACCTTGAGTAATCATTGATGAAAGTGATGAAGAACTCGTATCCACCTCTTGCTCGGATAGTCATAGGCCCACACGAATCAGATTGAAACGGTATTCACCTCTTGCCCGGATAGTCATAGGCCCACCTGAATCAGAATGAAATGGTTTCAATACATCTTTGGCCCTATAGCTCTTGGTCGTAAACGGCCTCTTGGTAATCTTACCGTCTAGGTAGGATTCATAGACTAGAAGTGCCTCCACTTCCAATGAACTCAATTTTCCATTTGAGACAAGGCGTTGTATTTTTTGAAGATTGATATGACCTAATAGCAAGTGCCAAAGATACGTTTGGTTCAACTTTGAAGGTTCCTTTATCTTTAGGTTATTGCCATTTAAGTCATTCACTTTAGTATTAAACATTTGTGGTGAGACAGGTCCTATAATATAAAAGATCGTTTTCTAATATACCAAAACATATATGAGATTTTTCATTTTTGATAAAAACACTTTTATTAAAATAAACCAAATATCCAATTTTCCAAGCTTAGAAACCGAAACTAAATAACAATAAACCAATATCAACTTATTGTCTTCACCAATATTTAAAACTAAATTTCCCACTGATACTACCGTTGCCTTTCGACTTGTTATCCACTCCTCGAGGCTTAAAGTTCGTCTTGACCACTTTAGGTTGTGCCTGAGACCTTCTTCTTCTTCTTCTTCTTCTTCTTCTTCTTCTTCTTCTTCTTCTTCTTCTTCTTCTTCTTCTTCTTTTGAGACAGAAGAAGATGGGCCTTTCTCAGCGACCTGAATCACACTCTTACGCCTATCGATGTTCTCTGTAGCCTGGAGTTCTTTAAGCAGTTGCGCCAGAGAGTAATCAAACTTATTTGTAGAATAGTTTAGGAAATATCATTTAAGGTGTTCCGGTAGTGATTGGAGCACAAAATCAACTTGGGTTCCTTATCGATTTCGGATCCAAGCACCTCCAGTTATCTTAAGATGGACATCATCTCTAGAATGCGCTCACGTACGGGAGTACCCAACCTTGCCATAACATCTAGCCTTACGGCATGATTTTAATCCTCAAACATGTTCTTAATGTTCAGAATCAAATGTTCAGAATCATCTCGTAAGCGGTCGACATGTAGGGATGGCAACAGGTCTGTTCGGGGTCGAGTTTTTACTCCCCATCCTCATCCCCGTTAGAAATATCATTCCCCATCCCCTCTCCATTCCCCGTTGTAACGGGTTCGGGGATCATCATCCCCGTTTAAAATAGGTAACGGTTTCCCCACGGGGAACCCTATATATCTCCCTAAATACATAAAAAATGAACAAATCAAATCTAAAAATGAACAAATCAGAAAAATGAGAAACGATGAAATGAAAAAATGAACCTGATAAGCCACAAATGAGAAATGCACACACGGATCGATAAAAAAAATGAACAAGTCAGATCCAAAAACATGAAATTATAAAATGATGAAACGAAAACCCTAACTAACCAAATTCACAGAGGCAATTGTCATTGGGATCAGTAATG
Source organism: Sambucus nigra (assembly GCA_949130495.1). Taxonomy (NCBI): domain Eukaryota; kingdom Viridiplantae; phylum Streptophyta; class Magnoliopsida; order Dipsacales; family Adoxaceae; genus Sambucus; species Sambucus nigra. The sequence continues at coordinate 2,389,035 of CASBWL010000011.1, read as the reverse complement.
GAGTCGCAAACGGCAGCTAGGTCTAAATTATAACCAAACATTATTTCTAACCTTCCAGTAATGGAGTCACAAAAGTTATAAGTTATGTGTATTTTTATGTGAATAGATCTGAATAGTTGGGTTTGGTTTTGTGCCGGCTAGTGCAAGAATGGGGAAAACGAGGGTTCGTAACCACAGACACATTTTGTGATTTTAACTTTCTAGTTTGAAAGAGTTTAGAGAGAGAGGAAATGGGTGTTAGGGTTATGTCTTATATACCTATTATAATATTCATATATATTTTATTATATAATAATAATTTCGAGTATCCCCGTGGAGACCCGAGGCTACACTAGAAACCGACCCAAAATTTTTTGGGGATTTTTTTAATTGGAAACAATCCAAATTGGTTTGGTAAGAATGATGAGGTAGAGCCACCATGTAAAGCCATCGAAAAACACCACAAAAACCAAAAAACGATGCTGGCTCTCATCGTCAGATCGATCCGACCTCCTTTCGAATTAATTCGATCTGCTTCCAGATCGATCCGGCCTCCTTTCGGATCGATTTGACCCTGTTGTGTTTGACAACTTCATCTTCCTTATGGGATTTGCATGCAAAAACGACCATAGCTCATCTGAAACTTCATGAAACGTTATCCAACTCACACCCTAAACACCCGCAAATACATGATTCTAAATGTAAATAAACATTACATCTCCTCACAATCGCCTCCAAATACATCGATAATGAAATAATTACAAAAACCTAATTATTACAACCATATCGAATCTAGGAGTGAAAAATAACTACGGATAAACCATTGAAGTGTCCATTCACAGAGAAGAAAACATATGTGACCATGATGGAAGGGATTTAAATAAATAATCTCTACAAAATCATGTTAGTACGATACCATACACCAAGATGTACAATCCTACAACATGCAAAACTAGGGTTTTCAAGGTTGGACAACATGGATCTTCCCAATGAATTATTAATCTAAATCAAAGGCTCTGATGCCAATTGTTGGGGATCTATATATGCGGAATAAAAATTTTCTTCCCTTGAATTATCGATTAATCAAACAATAGAAAGAAGAAAAGTCAAAACAAAGTTTGAAGAACAAATCTAGGGTTTTGAACACAATACCCCCGTTCGGATTTGGTTGCAATATGATGAGGAGAAAAGTATTTGTTGGTGATGAATGGTTGCCTTCTTTTGGATTTCCAAAAGCTTGCTACAACGTTTCGAAACACTTGGATCTTCTAGTATATAACCTTCCCAAAGCTAGGCAGGTGTGTGGGGATGAAAACTCTTGCTTTTGAGTGAGATATGGTCCTCTCTTTAGACTCCTTCACAAAAATGCAAATAGTGTTTTCTTTCACCCTCTCAAACCCTAATAGTGAATTATGCTACTTATAACCCCAACTTAAACCAATATACGCTATTTTAAGAGGTGGCCTTGGGCCAAGTTAGGTTCCCTGAGAATTTGAGCCTAACTACTTGGCTAAATGAACTATAATAGGTACCCAAGACAAATAATTAAATGGTCTTTTAAATAAATTTTCGAAAATCCCTAATTACAGAACTTGTAATGTAATTTCTTTCATTATTTAATCATAATTAATTCCCTTAAATAATTATGATTGCACTACAATTTAATCATCTCAGAAATCACTCGGATATAATGAGGTATTATTTGCAAAGTTGATAATGGTTCATAATATGATTCTCCGCGTTAAGCTTCCGATACCCGTTTGTTAAAGTCAATTTGCCGCTAATTTACTTTAACCAATACCTATTCAATTCCTTGATTCTCAGACTCAAATTACTTTGCTACTCCATTGGATTATGAAATAATCCGCTAATCAGTTGGTGAAAACAAATCTTATAAGTTTATCAAGGGGTATCGCAATCCAAGATATCCTTGAACGCGAATTCCTTTGAATTATGATTTCAGACTCACATAACCGTTACCCAATTTGTGGGGATTTGATTCAATCTATAATTAAATAGCACCCATATCAATCAAACAATAATCATATAAGCTTTTCAATCCTCATAATTCTCGGGATTAAGAATCTATGCACGCTTTGCAAATGGTGTGAGATTTCCAGAGTTTAATCAAGACCCTTGTACTCAAATTTCACGGGTGGTCTTATTCAATAATATCCTTGAATATACCAATTGCAATCCTCTCTTGAACTATCATACAAGTTCTTGAACCATGATACAGGTTTTCGTAGCTGGAGTTTGAGATTAACTACTAGGATTTCATCGCAAATGTTTCTATAAGATGTCAACTTCTTATCTGGGTTGTGAACGTTTCAATAATGCTATAATTGGAATTTTGATCTCCTTACGATCAAGCGGAACCCAATTCACAGGAATTCCTACTGAATTTTATTGACCGACATTTAAATGAAACAGTATATTTAAACAAAAATATAACATTCTCACAAACTTAATTTTCATTTCAAAGTGAATAAGACAATCTTTTATTAATCAAAATAAAATGTCTTTACATGGTTTTAAGAATGAAACCCTAACACCCCCTCCTCTCAAACACACAAACCAAAAAGAAGTCCGTATACTACCAACGCGAACCGTCTTTTCCTCCTTTTCTCTGCTAAACCTTTTTCTTCTCACATCACTTGATCATTCCTCCCACTATCTTGCCCAATTGTCTCCCTTTCACCCAGTTGATTAACTACCTCCCTTTCACTCCGTTGACTAGTGATTTTTTTTGTGTGGTGGTTTGTGGTGGGAGTTGTAAACAACTAACGAACTGATCCTAGTGGACCAGGTTTGGGTGGTGTTAATTTGGGAGAATTTGGTTTGGTTTGTTTTTTATTATAAAACTTCTCAAACCCGCCATAATTATCACTACAAGAAAAATATTATTTTGTGGAAATTTTGTTAGTCGTTAATCATTTATTGCCACTAAAACGTATAATTTGTGGAAAAATTTATGTTTGCCACTAAAAAATAATGTATTCGTGGCAACAAACTAAAATCGCTACTATTTTTGCCACTAAATGTAAGGAGGGAAAACTTAAACGATTAGAGGGAACTAAAAATTCTAATTTGTTGCAAATTTAAAGTTTTTGCCACTAATAATAATTCAGTAGTAGAAAAATATATTAGTATGCCACTCATGCCGATTCTTTAGTATCAAAATATTTTAGTTTTCCATAAACTACTTAAAAATAAATAATTTACTCTAAAAATTACTATCTTGTAAACGCAAAAAAACATTTGTGAGATTCATTCCCCCCAAAACACTCACGATTTTACCCCTAAATCAATTCCCCGAAACCCATTCATCCTTCTTAGGTATCTTTGGCTGCTTCATTCCCCCAAAATTGGTACGCATATTAATGCATTTTTGTATGTATTTCACGCATCCATTTTGGCTTATTACACATCCATCTTGGCTGATCCATCTTGGCTACCTAATAATTACGCTTGGGTGAAGTTTTGGCTGAATCTCGTTTTCGATAATTACGCATCCAAAATTGGTATGCATAAAATACTTGGTTTGATATTAATTTACCTTTGTGAGTTGTAATATCAGTTTTTATGCCTCTTATCTGGAGATTACATGATTGTTGGGTTATTTTGATGTTTATTTTCATCTCGTTATAATGAGAAGGGCTGCTCATTTGTATCAACTGAAAATGGTGATTGAATGAGTGGGAGGACAACTTCATAATTCTATGTTAATTGAATATAATTCTATGTTTGTTGAATATACATAAGTTGACACATATGGTACTGACCTAAGATTTTATCTCCGGCGTCTTTGTTCAATGGACATAGCCGATAATATGTTCCATGTGTAGTTTTTGTTCTGTCAACGATGAGATCAAGAGTTGGGATGTTGTAGAGTTTTATTTTTGGTTGTTTTCCTTTTTTTGGTATAATTATTATTGGGTTATCAACATTTTCTTTGGTTGTTGTAAGTTTCAATATACAATGGTAAAAAATTATAGATTGTCACCATATAGAGGCCTGTAAAAACACTCAGCATCACAATTTTTATTTTTTATTTTTAACATTTCACTTAAAGGAACATAATATTATTCCAAAATAAAATTTAGAACAAGTGAAAATTTTAATTTTAGTACAACTACCGACTCAGCACACTTGTGACTGAAATTACCCAAGTATATGTTTCTGTTGCTGAGGGGACGCAATAGCGAGCATGATTCCCTTGTTTTGCCTATGCTGACTCTACCTCCTTTTTTCATTTCACACACACGCCTATTTATCACGTACTTAAACTGTCCAACCCATTGCGGGTTGCTCGAATATTTTAATGAATTCAATGATTGAGTGTGCTGTTGAAAATGTGATACATTTGGATGTGTTTATTGAGAGCCCACCTGACATCAATTTTAATGGTATTAGTGATTCCGGTAGCTCATTTAGAGTAGTTCAATGTGTCTCAACCCAGTTTTATAAACTGATTATAGGTACATTCTAGATGATCCTTTGGGTAGTACAAAATATTTGACTATGATACAATTGAGTCATGTTTTAAGTCCTAACTATTTTCAAAATTTCCCATCTCTACATGAAGAAGCTAAAAAAAAGTTTATGATGAAGATTTATAGCAACTATATTTTGACATGCTGCTCGATTGTCACGACAAAGTTTAACCCCTATTACTGCAATTTTTAGTCCACTAACCAGATCACAAGCTGTTATACGTAAACTAAGTTACCAACCATGATAGAAGCCTCAGTATTTCTTAATCTCGGGTTTATAGGAGTTCGATAATGAGGATTCTTTAGACCTCAAAAAAATTAGGGTGCCCCGTAAGTGGGACCAAATCACTGTCTCGGCCAAAATTGATCCAGGTCAGTGTGTGGATAATAGGAAGAATTTAGATAAAATTAAGGGAATCGGTGGTCTGATTCTTTTCCAAAAGGAGATAAAACCCGGGATCCTTCGATTTGTTGAGATGGGTTTAGACCCATTGGAGTTTCTTCGTAGTATTTTTTGAAAATTTTCTAACTTTTATTATCGTTTCATTTGATCTAAGCTGATACTAACAAATGATATTTTTCCTTTTGTTGATCGTCCAAAAATACACCAGTTTATACGAGCAAATCAGATACTATACGAGCCATGGTCTGTCTTGACTATGTCCGAGACGTATTCGGTCTGAAGTGTTGGGACACATGTCCAACCCGTGGACACACATGCTTTATCTCATTCACGCGTCCAATATGAACATGTCACTCCTTGAGGAGTGTCTACCCTTGCTTGCTTCTCTGTTGAACCACCTTCACCCAATGAGTAACCAACCTATTAACCAATACAAGAAAATTAAAACCACGTATATTGGCGAGTTGTTGGGCATTTTGATGGAGATCGACAAGTCCATTTTTTTTACCTTTTTGGAGATACTCTGGACTTTTCCATTTTCTAGCTGTTGTGATTTGTATGTTTTCCAAGGTCTAGTGTTGGGGGTACTGTGAAGTTTTGGAAATTATGATGCAACTTATATTTTTTATTATAAATAATCTTGTCTGTTGTCATTAATTGGTGTTGCCCTATTTTCATGTTTACTTACATTTCTCTTTCTAACCTACATTATTTTTTAGCTTTCAATATTCCCAATCAATTTTAGTAGATTGCATTAGTTCCTTACATGCTAAATTCTCCCTTTTTCAGATCAACATGCAATACACATGTATTTCTATTAACATTTGGTTAATTTTTAGGATGTCTACTTTCTTGAAATTTCTCGTGTCTCAATCTACTCTGGTTTCGTTCCCTTGTGATACTTAATGTTGGTAGTTTATGTAGGGAAGCCTGGATTGACTTTGGTTGCTTAAGAATTTCCTTTCTGCAAATATTATTAAAGATTTATACAGCCCTAGGACCGCCTCAATGGATTTTATGAGTGAGTTGGTAAGAAAGCATGGAAAAGAGTACCTTCAAAAGTTTATTTTATTTGCCGTGGAGATTTTGAAAAGGTATATAATGACCTTTATTGTATTTGGTAATAAATATAAATTAGAGGATGCTATAATCGTGATCCTTGTTTCATATCTTTTTCTTAATCATTCTCCTAACCAGATATGATGAAGTATAGGTGGAATATAAACCGTATCGACAGAAAAATGGTGCCCTTATTGCCATTGGAGAACTGTGAGATAAATTGAAACAAACTGAACCTTACAAGTTCGAGCTTGAGCGTATGTTAGTGCATCATGTTTTGCTAGAGTTCAGTAGTCCCTTAGGCCATGTTAGAGCCAAGGTGTGTTTTTAGGCATCAACTTTTGTTTCCTTTCCTGTCTACTAAAGTAGTATACATATTTTATTACTTTATAGAGTGAGTTGTTATATTTCTTATGGTACTACTATTTCCCGATAATTACTATTTCCTGAGATAAAATTTGATACCTTATCAACTAAAATCATCATGTCCAATTAAATTTCAGCTTGTAGCCCGAAGGTCTCCATTCTCCCAATTATTTTATTCAACTCAGACTTCCCATTCATTTTTGAATGAGTTTTAACCTTGATAGCCTGGATTGATTTTACAAAATCATTTTACCCCCTTCCACATTTCTAGCCTCTCTCATAAGGATTTGAGCAGCCCTATTACATTTATAACATTTATGCAACCCCCTTGAAAACATAACAAATGCCTCCAAAACAAATTGAATGGCTTTCACTACTGTTTGGCCACCCCTACTGGATAGGCTTCTGTATGGTTTGTTTCCATGAATTTTGGCATCTTTTGGCCACCCCTACTGGATAGGCTTCTATATGGTTTATTTCCATGAATTTTGGCATCTTTTCAACCAAAGATCCCAATAATTTCCCTTACAATCATGCAAAAGAACCCCAACTCCCCCTATGTCTGGAAATGAGGCAGCATCAAAATTCAGGTCTTTTAAGTATTTTGAAGAAACTGAAAATGAAATGTACCATCACAAATACTATCTCTTTAAAGGGTACCATCACAAATAAACCTCAACCAAAAGGTTCGATGCATAAGCGTAATGATGATGGATGAATAGAGCAACAAGAGGGGGGGATTGTTTATATTATGGCCGGTTGTTCGCCCCTTTGGTGGAAGACAACTCATAAGCTTACCAAAGGGGGATATTGGTAAGACTCATATGTACATCTTGAAATATTTTAGCGAGATAAAATCGTATTTGGAGTAAGTTTCATATTGCCACTTCCTCGAATAAGTAATCTCATATTGATTGTTTTAAAGATGATGTAATTTGTATATGCAGTGAACATATAGCTGAATTTGAGATGGAATGTCCCGACAACTTGTACCGTAGGCAAGAAAAAATAAATCCTGTTTGATTTAAAAAGCATGTAAGTTGATTGAAATCTGAGCTGGGTAATTAACTATGATAGAATTTTATTATTGCGTATTGGACATTAGACACTATTATTAGATTATAAATTTTTATTATTAGTGGAATTATTTGTTTCTGGAATTAACTGTAATTTTTCACACTTTTGGATTCGAATGTGAGTTTGTATGAAATTCTAACTTGTAACACAATCATGTTACTTCTTTTAGTTAATTTGTTATGTTTTTTTAGTATGGAACCTGGTGGAGGCAGTGTATGTAGAAGAGGGTTTATGAGAGGCATTTTTAGGGATTCTCCTTGGTTAATGCATGCACCATCTCTTCCAACATCTAAGATAACTTTTTTTGGTGTTCCCGTTAGTAATGGTATGTTTAATTGCCAATGTTTTTGGTAAATTGATGCATTCTTTTGTAGTTTACAAATGACATGGAAAGTTAGTGAAGTTTTTTTAGATGAAAATTAAAAACTTTATTTGGACTGGTTCCCCCTTCCAATAAGAAGCTTATCACCCTCTTTTGGTCTACCTTGTGCCTACCTCTTTTCGAGGGGTATTTGATTTGATAAGCCCCAAAGATCTAAATAGAGCTTTCCTAGTTAAACTTGTTGTTGTAGCCACATGTAAGGGAACATCCTTTCTTCTTTTCTCAGATCCAGGTTGAAGTCTCATATGTATATGACATTTAAATATTCCCATCCTATATGCAATACTGATTAGTGGGTTAGAGATGAAAATTTTAGATTTAAGAAATTCGTCAAGTTCTGGTAGCCTTTTATTCCTCCAAGAAAATAACTCCTTTTATGGAGAATTATTTACCAAAATACTCACCCTAACAATAATATAAGAAGACATGGATTGAAAATTGTTTCATATTGTCTATTTTGTCATATTACTTCTCCTTATGAGACTGAAGATCACTTATTCTTACACTATGAACATGTTTCATATTACTAAAACTCGTTATCTTCCATATTCAAATTTACTCCCTACCTTGCTACATACATTTCTGACTTGTTAGATCATCTTCCAAATGTTAAAGTTCGTGCCCAAATTTATAATCTTTGGACTGCAGCTATAGCTGCCATGTTTAGTTATCCTTGGCAAGAAAGGAGTGGTCTCCAATTTGATAACATGCCAAAACCTCTGGATCACTCGGTGTGAATGACATCAATTCTATATCTTTTATTTTTTGTTATATACATTACGAATAATAACAATTTGCATAGTTATAACTGGTGTTGATGGTTGGGTGCCATTGTTTTAGGTACGACATTCCATTCTTATTGGGCTACAATTTTCCCAAATGTCGGAGGATACAAGTTTGGCGACAGTCGCTCATGGAAAATGTGTATAAGTCACTTACAAGACCATATTTTCAATAGAATCAATCGAACAACAATGTCCTTACTCTACTTGGGGTACACACGACACATATCCCCGTAGAGGCAAGAAAGAACTGCACTATCCAACTCATCATGTCCCGAGGCCTTTAAGTCTCACAAAGTGATAATTGACTGGTCATTTTTCAACGCAAGATATTCGTGATTCGATTCTAGCTTTCTTCATTTTTACTCCCATAGTCATTAATTATTACTGGAGAAATCTAGTAAAAGAATTATACAGTTTTATTAATTTCAAACTGGAGAATTATACAATGTTGAGTATTGACCTCTGTTATCTCTGTTGAAATTTCGGAACAAAAGGTTAGTGATGGACACAGTTTGTTGAAATTTTTTATCTTAATAGCTCCTACTGGTGGATGGTGCTCTTTGGAATAATAATTACTTACACGCATCTTATACGTTCTTATGTATAATATAATAGTAGTATTAGTATTGTCTTAACTATTGATTAGTATGCATAAATTTTATAAAAAATCAACTTATGTGGTTATCCATCTGAAGAATTTATTCTGACTTACCCAGTATTAGTTAAACATGCAAGTATATAGCATCGAATATCTGATCAGGAAAAGAGACTTGAGGCTTGTTTAATTACTTGTACACTTTTTAGACAGTTCTCCAGCCTCAAATTTCTAACACTTGCTTGGAAAAACATTGAGGTACATTTCCTTCATATAATTAGTAAGAACAAGGCTCCCACATATAATTAGTATGACACGTATACTCATCCAGGGCACTTGTCCTTATTATCTTGAGACTCAAAACATGTTCCTTACGAAGATAAGTTATCCATCTTCAATTTATTCGTGTGACTTAATTGTGTAGTATAATTGATATGTGCTTTCAACGTGATAAAATATTGAAGAGACTGCTTAACATTCAATAGAGAAATATATTGAAATGGTTAAAATGATGTTGCAAAGTTAATTCAAATGAAAAAATTATTGTTGGCCATGTTATGGACACCAAATTTTCAGTAGCATCACACAAGAAACTGAAATAATGAAAAAATGATTTTAAAAGACAATTTATGTATGTGTAACACTACATGAGTTTTCAAAGAGAATTAACTGTTTGAGCTTTAACTATTTGAGAAATGCACATTTTAATCTTTATGATATGAAATTGTTTATATTATACACCTTCCCCCTCCCCCTCCCCCCTCCCCAACCAATAAATGACATATTCAATGTTTGGAACACAAATATACATCAAGCTACTGAAACCTTCAGGCCCTGTTTATTTGTGGAAGTTTTTTTTTTCTATTTTTTGTTTCCTATTTTTATCTCCATATCTAATTTTCATTTTCCATAGAAAATTTTAGAAAACCAGAAAATGTGTTCATTTGGTAGAAATAAATTATTGTTTTCAAGATGTAGTTTATAAAAAAATTGGATGTGAAATATAATTTACACAAAGTTTAGGATTATAATGTAATCACAGGGTCCAAATCTAATTTACAGAAAGTCAAGGTGCCCAAATATAATTTATAGAATTTCAAGGGTCAAAATGTAGTTTTTAAAAATTTTAAGTTCAAAATGTAATTTATTTCCTGGAAAATTAAAAGATTTGGAAAACTCTTCTCCAATTTTCAATTTAGGAATAATATCAAACTTGAACACATATTCGAATTTCCTATTTTCATGGGAAAAAAATGGAAAAAATTTCTGGAAAACAAGCTTGTTTACTATAACTAAATAGGGCCTCAGTGTTTTTGAATGTTAGTTGATACTTCAAACAACGATTACAACATATTTGCCTTGCATTATGTGGTTTACAACTTTTGTTCAACTATGAATTGAAATTTTGATAAAAACACCTATTTGGAACAATGATGATTGTTGATGATTGCTAGTTATATTACAGTTTTGCAAATATTAAACAAACCTTGAAATAGAGCTAAAGGGCAAAATGTTTCACAGTGGTTATGATCTAGTGTTGTTTTTTATGTCTCCTAAATGTACCCAACTGTGATTTTTTGAATAAAACATCCGTTTCTTCTGTCAGAAATTCATTGTCTATAATTTTAATTTTTGCTTTGTTGTGTTTTTTCATAGGCTCTAGCATGTATAGAGGATTTACAAGGCTCTCTCCCTAGAGTTAGTAATCTGATCCAATTGACAATAACAACAATGATCATGTCAGGAACTGTACTGGTTGGAAAGCTTATTGCATTTCTTTGGAGATTAGCAATTTTGGAATCCTTAAACATTAATCTAGTAAATTGTTAGGCATCTTTTATTCACATTGTTACTTGCGGCTATTTATTTAGTTAGGCTCGTGTTTCCTGGGTTTTTTTCATTATGACCCCAAGTAGTTTAGTTACTTATATTCTACCTTGCATAATGCTCAAAAGATTAACTGGATATCAAGGATTTTTTACTGTTTGTTATTTCAAATATTATAGGCTAACTCAAATATCTAACTAGCCACTTTGTTATGTTTAGGACACTGAACGGTTCTGCAGTGATGAAATGGTACAATAAATGGTGCCTCCGTGTTTCCAGACTCACCTCAAGGTAGTTAAATTTCAAATTTCTAAGAGTACAAAAGGTGGGCTTGAATTTGTGAAGTTGTTGTTGAAGAATGCAATGGTCTTGGAGAAAATGAGTATCTACGGCCTAGAAATTGATATTGAGGAAATAAAAGAAAAGTTATTAAAATCCCCTAGAGGCTCAAATCATGCTTCAGTATCTTTTAATGAATAGTGTCCAGATGACCTGGGTTTGGTTGCGTAGAAGAAACTTGAAGCATCTTAATGGTTGTATGTCGATTTTTTTAAATATTATCTCATTTGATGGGAATTGTATTTTGGATTAAAATATCAATATTCCCTTTTTCTTAATGCCGAAAATTGTTGAGGAGGGGGCTTGATTGCTTGCTTGAATGTTGAAAACTGATTTTGCGATATATTCTTTGGCTGTTTGGTTTGTCCCATATGACATATAATAATAAATATTGTTTTTGTAATAATTTCATGTTATTTTAAGTAAGATTCATTTTATAGACGTAATGACTACCAGGTGGAAAACAAAATACTTTCTTCTTTTAAAACAAAATATTTGTCTGTAAAATTATCTGCATTGATTACCATTCATGTACTCATTTTCTTCATTTACAATTTAATGATACACTAAATCACGATAGGTTCCTCTGCATCGAAATAGATTTGATGGTGAGTTTGGTGTTGGGTAGTGGAAAGGCAGAAAGGAAGACTAGCGTAAACGGCTTTGCAAGGCATGCATGAACCGAACCTACAAGCATTAAAATGTTTATCTCATTGGGATAATAAAACAATAGATTTTTCTTCTCTCTTCTTGGCACTTTAGTTTGGATAACAATTTCTTTATATATAGTATCAACAATTCTGCAATTTTTACCTTTGTATCAAGAACTTGCTATCTTCAAAAATTATCCTCGTGAAGTTCAATGTTCTCCGTGTCTTCCGCATTTTCAATATAACTATGCACTAAATTGCCTCCTAATGTATTTTATGATCTCGAAGTCAAAACCCAGTTCTTTCTAGATTTCATGTCTCTTGAAATGGCAAAGGATAGTAGTGAGGTGCACAAAACAGGGCACTTCAATTAATAGGAGAGAACATAATTAAAAATATTTTCTCAGCTCAAGAATAAGCTTCAAATGTTCATAGCTCTGGGACATTCTCTGATGGTAAGAAAAAATTGTGCTACTTTATAATCAACTTGGACATATATCCTTGATAGGAGGTCAGAATATCAATTTTTTGAGGTGAAAGATATTTGCAAGTTGGCTATGGAAATGGTGAATGCAAAGAAAGATATCTTTTATCCTTATGTTTAAGTTGTTGAAAATTGCATTGATATTGGACATTGCCACCGCTACTATAGAGAGGGAATTTTTAGTCATGTAGACTGTGAAGACCCAATTATGTAATCAAATGGGAGACCAATGGATGATGAGACTTTGGTTACATTGGAAGATAATTTTTTAGAGACATTGATGACGATGTTGTCATAGAAGACTTTGAAAATAGGGAATTATAGTTAATCACTTAGATGTAATAGAGAATTTCCACCTCACATATTCAACACAATACGATATGTCTCGTGTTCAATCCTGGATTTTTATTGTCGTAAGGTGTAATGTTCGAAAGATTGATATTCAGTATACTAAGGGAAACCATTTATTCTGCCTTGGTTAATGTAAAAGTGGTTCCTTGATAGATTTGAGATTATGGATGCCATGTACTATAAATGTTCATACTTCCATTTTCTTCTCAACCCTCAAAATCCTACAACTTTGTTTGGTTACATTTTTTAATGTGTACACTTTTCGCTCAAGTGAACTCCAATTTACTTTCCCAGCCCTTGAAGAGCTATATATATATATATATATATATATACACACGAATCCCAGTGACACAAGGTTGTAAATATTGATGCTCCCAAGCTTACAATCCTCTTGTTGTATAATTAATATGATAGGGTGACTAGTTTTGCAGCAGTCAAGCTTCATCGATCATGTCCTGAAGAATTCCACTGTGGTGGTTATCCATATGTAGATTATATTCTTCCAAGTCTGTCATCAGTTATTGATGCAAGTTTTGAGCATTTCATTACTAATTTAGACCAGAGGCGTAAGATGTGTTTGCTTACATATATACTTCTTGGACAGTTCTCCAGCCTAAAGTACTTAACAGTGTCTTTCGAAAACATTAAGGCAAGTTTCCTTCCTACTCAGGAACAATTATTGCTTAAAATTTATGCATTTGGGGCTTTGATTGTCTATTACTAATGGTATCTTCGGGTCAAGAGGACTTAACACTGGGGAGATTTATTAGTATTTAATAGGGAAATATTTAGAAGGGTTTAATGAATATCATGGAAGTCATGAACAAATTTTATGCTCTATCGAATGACCTTGTCGTGGGAACTTTAAAGGGATTTAGTTTGGAGGATTGAGAAGTGAGGCGCCATTGGGGCTTGTCCTGACCATCTTAGATACACCTGGTAAAACACCAAAGGACCCTGACCGTGAAACCTCAGGCGGAGCAACTTGGAGTTCCATCGGACGTTGAGTTGTGAACCAAATAGCCCTCTACTCAATGTCACATCTACTGTAGGTGATGTCGCTAGCCAGCTAAACAATGTCAGACCTACACTTGAGTAAACCACCATGGTATTTGGGGTTGTCAGGTAGTTGGTAATCCACCTCTGCGATAATAGCCCCATGACACACAGTGGTTAGGAAAAATGCATGTCTTGGCATTTAATGTTTATGACGAGGAGACAACTAGTGCATCAGGCATTTAATATTGTGACATAAAGTATGAGGGATGTCTTTCATAGTCTTTAATGACTGAGTTACCTCGGGGCTGGCGTGGGGGGCTATTTAAAGACCCCAACCACCTTTGAGGAAAGGATGATCTTTTAAGAGTTGAGAAGTTATTGCTAGAGAGAATATACAATAGAGAGAGTTATTACAAACCAGAGAGAATTTTACTCACCCACCATTGACATTTATTACGAAGCTTTTAATATTTCACAGAGATTCTTGAGGGTGGTTGGTGTGTGTGGTTTCCCACCAAGGTGTATCTAGGGTGCTTACTTCTCTCTCACTCTAGCTAAGTTACTTCTAAGTTCATTACTATCTTCTGAGTTATACACGAGAGATTTAAGAGTTTAAACTGAGTCTTGTCTTCATTAAGTTTGTGTTTTCATGTCCTATCATTAATCCAAAGCTTTGGCCAATTAACTTATCATTACCATACTCAAAAAGAGGTTACGCCTCCATCTTATCTAAACTACCCTCTTACATTTGGCGACTCTACTGAGGAGGCATTCTTCTGAGCAAGGAGTATGGTGCAAGATAACGTCAACCGAAGGCTCAACTTTGATGACATCTAACATAATAAAGAACAAGATGCGAGAGAACTGGAGTCTCTAAGGGATGGGGCTCCTCGAATAGAGGTACCTCCGATTCAGGTGATGACAGGTGTTCCAGGGGCGACACAAGCTTCCACGAGTGTAGGGTTGGGACCTACTCAGGTGGCGCTCCTCATGAGTAAGTTTTATGAGTTTTTACAAACTCCAGTAGCTTCAACGATGCTGGGAGGATTGGAGACCAATGCCTTTATAACACCAGGGGCAGCCCCAACGGCCCCACCAGGCACCGGTGTAATGGGAATAGTCCAAGTGAGAATACCCTCTATTGTGAATCCAACAGTGGGAACATCAGGAATATCAACTGCCCCAGCTGTGACGATCATTACAGCTACCACGGGCACCCAGCCCATGGTCCCCTTGGTTGTTTCCCCACTATCATCACCTATGGAGGAAATGAGGAAGGAGATGCAAACTGATGGCGAGGTAGCTTCAGTTTATAACGACTTTTGAACACCTTATCCTTAGGAATATAACGATGAGCCCTACTCGAAGGACTATATTCCTCTTATTTTTTAAACATACACAGGGAAAGGGGGGAACCCGAAGGAGCACATTAAGCGCTTCATTGAACACTTGGGAGCACATTGTAATGATAAGAAGCTCAGATTGAGGGAATTTTCTAAATCCTTAACCGATAAAGCCTATACCTAGTATTCCCATATGGCCCCCAAGAGTGTTTCTACGTGGGAGGAGATGCACGTATTGTTTGTCCAGAAGTTCTTTCTGGCAGAAGATGAGTTTACTTTGACCCAACTGGGTAGGGAGAAGCAAAGACCTAGAGAAGAAGTGGTGGCATATGTTCGAAGGTTCAGGGAAAGATCCCTCGACGTGAGGGAGGAGGCCAAAGAGTCCAAGTTATTGTAGATCTGTGATGAGGGGCTGCTTCCTGAGTACATCTGCCATCTTATCAATGAGACGCACGAGGGGACTTTTTCGGCATTCTTAAAAGCGGCAAGGAATATCTCCTTGGTGGTGCGGCCCAACTCGGTGGTGGTGCCCATAATGTTTAGACAGTCGATACAATCCGCGGGGGGGAGGTCTCAGCCCCCACGGGTAGGGTACACCAAGAGAGGAGATGGGGGCAAGACATCGAAGAAGGACAATAAGAGGAAGTTCATAAGAAACAGGGAGGGCCCACCACCATTGCCTTGTACAGTAGAGGAGGGTGTCAGCTATTACAACACAATGGTCCAAGGCGGAACGGTCTACGAACCAAAAGATATTCCCATAGGGGAACCCGATGCGGCAATGAAGGCGGACCCTAAGTACTGCCACTACACCAAAATGGCCAAATTATCACCTTTTAGCCGGCCACCCTTGTCATGGTCATTGACCGTGAAAATAAACACGAGTTTTGTGTCACGGTCATTGACCGTGACAAGACCGTGACAAGTTCGTGACAAATGTAGTTGTCACGGTCATTGACTGTGACAATTCTTTAAATAATTGTCACGGTCAAGGACCTTGACAAGACTGTGACAATGTCTTCAGTAAAAAAATCCCTAGGCTTTTTTCCCACCGCTTTTTGGTTTTTCCCTGTCTCTCTCTCTCTCTCTCTCTCTAAGCGATTTCAGCTCTCTTCCTCTCTCTAAGGTATGTTTTTTTTCCTCTCTTTCTCTTTCATTTCTATATGTGTGTGTATGTATGTATATATATGTGTGTATATGTATGTGTATATGTGTGTGTATGTGTGTGCATATATGTTTGTGGTGGTGTGTGGTGGGGGAGAGGGCAGGGGGTGGGGTGGGCTGTGTGTGTACGTGTGTCTGTGTGTGTGCAGGTGTGGTGGGGGGAGGGGGAGGGGGCTAGGGGGTGTGGTGGAGGGAGGGGGAAGGGGGTGTGGTGCTGGTGGTGTGTGTGTGTGCAGGTGTGTGCGGGTGTGTGGCGGGGGGAGGGGCAGGGGGCAGGGGGTGGGGTGGTGGTGGTGGGTGGGTGGGTGGGTGTGGTGGGGAAATCTTAACAATTGTAAAGCTTTAATTAATAAATTGTATAGCTTTAATTGTAATTTTAATTGTATAGTTTTAGATGAAAGCAAATTAATAATTAGTGCCCATTTCATATGAAAGTAGGATTGCCCCTCATTGTAAATTATTAATTGTATACTTTAATTGTTAGTTTAATTGATGAAATGGATTAATTGAGTAGATGAAATGTATACTTTAATAATTGTATACTTGAATTGGATACACATTTGTTGTTGGTATTGCTGTTGGATTATAGTGGATCGATGTTGGGTTGGTTAACAGTAAAAGTGGCATTACCACGGGATTATTGTCCATATGGAGGTGGGATTTTTTAACTTTTTTTGAAAATTACTTTGTATACCGAACAATATGTAATTATTAATAATTATTGGATTATTGTCCATATGGGGGTTGGCCAATGTGGGTTTTTAGGTGTATCTGGTGGGTATTCTTTAGTGGTTAATTGTAGATATTATTAATAAAGATAAGTAGGGATCTTTTGGTATGGCTGAAAATGGCTATATTATTAATAATTATTGTGTGTGTGGTGGGGGGCAGGGGGTGGTGTGTGTGCGTGTACGTGTGCATGTGTGTGGTGGGGGAGGGGGTGGGGGTGGGATTGGGGCAGGGTGGGGGAAGGGGGTGGGGAAAGGTGGGGGGAGGGGGCAGGGGTGGGGAGCTGCGTGTGTGTCTATGTGTGTGTATGTGCGTAGTGTCCCTTGGAAAAGAATTGATTGATTATTAATTTTTTTAGTAAATTAATATATGATTGCTCCTTATTGTAAATTAGTAAATTAATATATGATTAATTATGAAAGTAGGATTGCCCCTCGTTGTAAATTAGTAAATTAATAATTGTATATTTTAATTGTTAGTTTAATTGATGAAAATAATTATTGTGTGTGTGGTGGGGGGCAGTGGGTGGTGTGTGTGCATGTACGTGTGCATGTGTGTGGTGGGGGAGGGGGTGTATGAAAGTAAATTAATAATTAGTGCTCATTTTTATTTGTAGTAATTGTACATATTTGCATGTCTTCTTCTATTTTTTTTATATGTACTAATAACATTTTTTTACAGCAAATGTCTATTTCAGGTATAAAGGCAAGGATTATGATGTTGGTTATGATGATGTCGTATGGGCTCGGTGGTAGCGGAGGCGACGAGGGCTCCTCGGTCCCTAGGCTCCCCAAATATGGCAAATTTGGGATAACCATCGAGAAAACGTCGGAGCTATTAGCGAGATCCCTCGAGCTGCTAAAGACGATCATCGGCCCGGGGTTTATGAGTTCGAAGGAAGTGCCATATGAGCTCAAGTTAGCTATTTGGGCGGCACTACAGGTAATATATTTATATTTATATGAATATTTCAATTTCAATTTCGATTTCAATTTCATTTCATTTTATAGTTATATTTATATTTATATTTATTCACAACTAACATTGTATTTGTTGGACAGGAACAATTCAACTTGGATCCAAAGCTACGCGATTTCGTCTTGGAGCAGTTGAGGGAGAAACACAAGATGTGGAAGAAAAATATGCGGACACGGCACTTTGAGAAAACACGAGAGTCCATTATCCAAAGGCGTGAATCCATCCCGCCGAACGAGCCGATCTCATTGGCACAATGTCAAAAGGTCATTGACAATGAGATCGGGGAGCGACAATTGGCATCTCGCCAATCGGGGAGGGAAAATCGAGCAAAAAAGACGGACGTGCACTACTCCGGCCGGACGTCTTACGTCGAGGTGGAGCATAGGATGAAGGTAAGATTTAATTTTTCTATAATTACAGAAATATATTATTCTGCATTATTTTACTTTTCGGGGCCGATACTAATTTTACTTTATTTTATTTCAGGGGGTAGGGAGTGACTCTGGGGGTAAGCCACATAGGCTCGATACTTATGTGGCTCTTCGAACGAAGACGAGGAAGGACAAAGAGGTGTCCCCGAGCGTCGCGGCCACAATTGTAAGTAATTCGACAGTTTAATTTTTGTTAATTATGTTATAATTTTTTAGTTTACTTATTTTACTAATCATGTCCTTTTTGTTGTTTCAGGCAAAGCTTAAGGAAGTGCATGAGTCGCAGTCTGATGCCGACAAGACATCTTTGTCCACAGACGCACTTATCCAAGTGCTTGGCTCTGATCGCAAGGGGAGGACAAGGGGGTGAGCTCGCGGGTGGCCAAATCTAGGATCATCGGATTGGAGCCGAGCGACATCGGGTTGGCTTGAACGGTGGATTCACATGAAGCGAAGCTGTCCCGTTTGGAGGCGATGGTCCAAGATATGTACTCATTCATGAAGCATATGTTGGGCGGAGACCGTAAGAGGAAAGGGAAGGAAAAGGCGATGGAGGAGGTGCGGGATGACGAGGCGCAGGATGACGAGGATGTGGACCTCGCTGCTTCATCTCTGACACGTGCGTACTTCGATGATCCACTTCCCTATTTGGCTCCCTTCCCCAGACCGATGTCGACACTTGGTTGGCCGAACGTGTTCATATTGGATGTATTTGATGGCCAGCAGATAGGGCGGGGGTTGAGGGACCCGAATATCGTCCAGGGTGGAATAGTTCATGGACGTGAGCTTTAAGAGATCAAGTCCAAAATGCTCGTCACGCATGTGATACCCGGGAAGGAGAACTCCCTATTATGGTTGCGCGAAAAATGCGGCACGATGTATATTAGTGGGTGTGTTAATTCGTATATCGTGTGGCCTACTCATCTCCTCACATTTACACCAGACATGTAGTGACATTATTTTTAAGTTGGTACATTTGAATTATATTTGGATTATATCGTCATATATATTGTTTCTATTTTGAATATATATTTGCATTATATTTAGTGTATTTGGATATATGATGTTTGAACAGGTACAACGTTGCTATAATAGGTACAAATATACTGCTGGGCAGTGGCAGTGGCCATACTGCCCAGCAGATTTTTTTTAAATTCTACCCAGAATTGTTACAGTCATTGACTGTGATAAGTCCGTGACAAAGGATTGTTGTCACGGACTTATCACGGTCAATGACCGTGATAATTTTTCAAAAGGGTCAAGGATTTGTCACGGTTATTAACCGTAACTAAACTTGTCACGGTCATGGACCTGACACGATCGTGACAAGTTCGTGACAAAAAAAGTTGTCTCGCCCCGAATTGTCATGGTCATTGACCTTGAGAAGTTGAACTTGTCAAGGTCAATGACCGTGACAATTAGGCAGATTTGGTGTAATGTGCCAGGTTCATTGGAGGATCCAACACCCAACAGAAAGTTTCTTCACACTGAGAAGAATCATTGACAAAGATGTAAAGGCAGGGATGTTGTAGATCCCTCCACAGAAAGTCAAAAATAACCCATTGCCTGCATATGGGGCCAATCTCGTGGTGGCCTATGATGAAGAGGCGAAGAGAGGAGAAAGAGAGGAGTACGAGGAAGCTTTGGAGACCTGTACTGAAGGAATGGCTAACGTAGTTTTGGCCTAGGACGAAGCAAGCACCAAAGACGTAAACGACGTGTCTAGCGTTGAAGGCGGGGAAGCAGACCCAGTCCTAGAGTACTGCGCATTTTCAAAATCCCCAAAGTTCACTTAGTTCTTCGACCAAGTGGGGATACCAAAAGAAAGTAGGTTAGAGATAACCCAGGCAATACTTGACATCACGAGGAAGAATGCAGTCCCTTCGCTGAGGTGGAAGGGACCCATGGCTAGGTTGGTGAGAAGGTTTCTGTCATAAGTATCCTTCAGTGACGCCGATAGGGCTGTGAGATTCCACCATAACAGGCAATTGTATGTAACCGCTAGCATTAACGAAGTTAGTTTCGCAAGGACTCTTATGGATGGGGGAGCTTCCATCAATATCATGCCAATTAGATCCTTTCATGCAGCCAATATTCCAGAAGAAAGGTTGGTCCCCATGCCTTTGGTGATTTCGGGGTATGATAACCAATCTTCCAAATCTATCGGGTACGTTAATGTTGGGATTGTAATGGGAAATATTAGTTCCCATATCAAGTTCCACATAATAGAGAGTGCAACTTCCTATCATCAGCTAGTAGGAAGGGTATGGATGCGCAATCAATGGCTAGTTCCTTCTACGTACCACCAATGTGCTAAGGCAAACATCAAGGGGATAGAGGTGACCATTAGGGCTTCGAAGAGGCCCTTAGCTGTCGAGGAAGCTCACTTGGTAGATGCAGTATTTTACACTGAGTTAGAGGAGGATGTTTGGGTCCTAACGAGAAGAATGGAGGGTTCATGGGTTCCCTTGATCAAAGAAAGGATGGGTCCTTTGAACGAGAAGAGTAAAGAGGTTGCAAGCAGTGCCAGGGTGATGAACGAAGAAGCTCACCAGGTGGTCCCTTGGCCCCAAAACATCTCGAAGCAGCTCAAAGATAGGATGAGGCCCAGAGTGGATCTGATGGAGCATGAGGTCCAATGACAAAGCATACTAAGCCGGTTCTCAGGAAAAAGAGTGGATAAAGCTTATAAAGAGAAGAAGAGGAAGGCAGTCACCGCTACTAGCAGGCAATGTAAGAAAGTCATTTCTGAATAAGGAAAGGTGGTATATCGATTGTAATGGTGTGAGCGGGCAACTGAGGAAGCTAATGATGAGGTTGACCTGATATATTAATGCTTTCTGGTGGATCAACGGGGACAATGTATGGTAATAGACAATTCCAGCATACAGGAATTTATGGAGGAAGTCATCGAGGAATTGAATTACATGGCAGATCAGCCAAAGCCCCAGGTACAAGATTTGGAGCAGCTGAACCTAGCGAATGAAGGAGAGGATCCGAGGCCCATCTTCATCTCAAAGGATCTTAGTAAGGAGAAATAGGGGGACCTTGGTTGAGTTGATTCGGGAGTTTATAGACGTCTTCGCGTGGAAGTACACAGAGATGGAGGGGCTAGATGAAGAAGTGAGCTGCCACAAGTTGAACGTAATGCCTTCAGCTATTCTAGTGAAATAGGCAATGAGAACGTACGAGCCTGAGCTGGATTTAAAGATCAAGGAATAGGTTTAACGCCTACTAACGACAGGGTTCATCATACTGATATAGCACCCACTCTGGCTATCTAGCATTATCCCGGTGAAAAGAAAGACAAAAACCAAATAAGGATCTGCGTGGACTTCAGGGATTTGAATAGAGCTTGCCCCAAGGATGAGTTCCCTCTTCCCTCCATCGATAGCATGATAGATGCAACGGATGGTCATGAGATGTACAACTTCATGAATGGGTATGTAGGGTACAACTAGATCAAGATAGACCCTGTAAATGCAGAAAAAATAGCGTTCAGAACCCGTTGGGCAACTTCATGTACAAGGTGATGCCGTTTGGACTCAAGAACCCAGGGAAACTTACCAAAGAACAATTATGGCCATTTTCCATGACTTCTTTCACAAGTTTATGGAATTCAATGTGGATGATTTGGTCATCAAGTCGAGGAAGGAGGAGTCTCGTTTGAGCGATTTGAGGAAGGTGTTTTCCCATTGTCAGAAGTTTAAATTAAAAATGAACCCACTGAAGTGTGTTTTTGGAGTGACAAGTGGGAAATTTCTAGGCTTTGTGGTTGATCGACAAGGGGTGCAGATGGACCAGGACAAACAACGGGCGATCTTGGAAATACCATGTCCAAGAACGGAGAAGGAGCTGAAGAGTTTCCTCGGTAAGGTCTCCTACCTTAGGAGATTTGTGCCTGGATTGGACAAAATAACACACCCACTGATGCAGCTACTGCCAAAGAACACGAAGTTCATATGGGAGGAGAGTCACCAGGAGTCTCTTAACGGGCTGAAAAATCTGCCCGTTTCACCACAAACCATGGTTCTCCCAAAGGTAGGAATACCGTTGCAACTATACCTCACATCCACCACGAGGTCTGTGGGAACTTTCCTGGCACAAGAGATCGATGGGCAAGAAATACCAGTTTACTACCTCAGCAGGATCATCCATAAGCCAGAAGTCAGATATAGTAGCTTAAAAAGGCATTGTTTAGCCTTAGTATTTATAGCTCAAAAACTTAGACATTATATGATGTCTTTTACAATTCATATTGTAACTAGATGTGATCCCATTAAGTATTTTCTAGCAAGAACTATATTGATTGGCAGGGCAGCTAGATGGTTCCTTATCCTCTTCGAATATCACTTGCAGTGCGTGGTTCCTCGCGTAATCAAAAGCCAGGCGTACACAGATCTGTTGGCTATTTTCCCTTCAGGAACGTTTGAGCCACCCAAAGAAAGTATCCCAACAGACCACTTGTAGGCCAATCACCTAGATGCAACAGATGAGGAATGGATAATGCAGTTCGATGGATCCTCGATGGAAAAGAAAGGAGGGTCAGGGGTCATCCTTTCAAAGAGGAATGGAGGAGATTTTCCTTTCCTACAAATTAGATTTCCCTTGCTCTAATAACGAGGCAGAATATGAAGCATTGGTGCCAGGGTTACCAGAATCTCTTCGAAGGGGGATTCGTTCACTTTGCATTAAAGGGGATTCAAACTTATTGGTTCAGCAAGTGAATGGAGAGTACGCATTGAAACATATGAACTTGGCACCATACAGAACAATCATCCAGAGACTTCTTTTCTAGTTCCATCGGACTAAGATCAGGAGGCAGTCCAGAATGATGAACTGCCACCCAGATGCCTATGCCACCATTGCCCAGAAAATGGTCATGAGGAGCGACACAACTACCGTCATGATTCAACGAAGAACATCTCCTTCGATGGTACAGTCAATTATACCAATGGAAGAAGATGGGACTAGAGGGGAGATATTAAGAGGCAATTAGAGGTTGGTGAAGGAACGACGGGGCTTAGAGAATTGGCCCATTACTTTACAAACCAAGGAAACCTTTACTTTAGAAATGCAGGAGGATGGCTGTCGAGATGCATCGGTCCAGAAGAGGCAGAGCAAAAATTGAAGATAACACACGAAGAGCACTACGAAATAATTGAGATACCCCTCTACCGAAAAATGCAAAAGGAGGGGTATTTTTAGCCTAAGATGAAACAAGATGCGACAGAGCTACAACGGAAGTGCGATAAATGCTAATTATTCTTCGAGGCGATTGAATATCACTTCGTGAAGGCTCAACCTGACTGGACACAACCCTATATCGACTTCATTAAAGATGGAGTTACCCCAACGGAGAAAATTGATGCGATGGGACTTAGGTGAAGGGCCCCGAGATTCTACATTCAGGAGGGACAACTTTATCGAAGGGGATACTTCAATAGGCCGTTGCGTTGCATCACGAAGAAAGAAGCAGCCGAGGTCCTCAAACAGGCGCACGATCCAGCTCATATAGGAGGGGCCAAGTTATATGATCAGTTGATGACTTTGGGATACTATTGGCCAATAATGGAGGAAGATTCGGCTGAGTTCGTTCGAAAGTGCAAGGCTTGCCAACTTCATGGAAACATGATCTATTCCCCGTCAGTGGACTTACACTCCCTGGCAATGCTTTATCATTTTCACACTTAGGCGTTCGACCTGGTAGGGGCAATACACCCTTCTTCGAGGGGGAAGATATGGATATTACTAGCAACGGAGTGTTTCACAAAGTGGGCTGAGGCGATACCACTGAGAAGGGCAACCGTAGGGGTGGTGAGAAACATCATCAGAGAATACATCATCTATCGATTTGGGATCCCAAAGGTTATCCTTTTAGATAATGGAACCCTTTTTGTCAATTAAGAAGTAATGATGCTCACAGACAAATACTCCATTATCCATCACACTTCGATAGTGGTATACCCAAAGGGAAACGGTCAAGCCGAAGCGACTAACAAAACTTTGGTTAATATCTTGGCTAAAATGATGGAGGATTTCCCAGGATCATGGGATGACAAGATATAATCCATTTTATGGGCCTATCAGACGACTAAGAGGAAACCCACAGGGTATACATTGTTCTTTCTTATTTACGGGGCAGAGGCAATTCTCCCAATAGAGTTGGAAGTTCCCTCTGCTCGACATGCTTTACGAAGTAGTATGCTCCCTCAGAATAGACATGTGCAGTTGGAAGCACTAAATTAACACAGAGATAATGCGATGCAGCACTTTCAAATGTATACGAAACAGCTCTCCAGGGCATATGATAACTTAGTGAGACCAAGGAAGTTTGTGGAGGGGGACCTTGTATTGAAGGCAGCAGTGAAACACATCAAGGGGATTCCTCTACCCAAGTTTGCAGCAAATTGGGAAGGACCTTCCGTTGTAAAGGAAGCTCATGACTCAGGTTATTGCTTAATTTCTAAGATGGAAGAAGACAAACCATTCAAAATCAATAATAAATGGTTGAAGGTTTATCATGTGTAAGCAATTATGTTTGGGCCACCGATGTATCTGGGTGATTATGAATATACAAGTTCCTTTTATGATGAGTATACAAGTTCTTTTTATTATAACTCAAGTAGAGATGAAAGAATTATAGAACTTCACATTTCACAATCTATGCAATAAGTTATAACACAAAGGAATGGCATAAGAAAATAAATATCATTTTCATTCATAAACTTTGGGGCATTACAAAATTGGGAGCTATCGCCCAAGAATTACATGAGAAGAAGAAAATATACATATACAAAAACTCATTGGACCAAGAGGAACCACAGATTAGGGGAAGAGAAAAAATCTTCAGGAAAACCCAAAGAAGCTTCTAAGCAAGACCGTTGGGCATTAATGGAAACCTCCAACCTCATCTGTGCTTGCGTGCGTTCAATAAGGAGTTTCTCCCATTTTAGCTTTGCCAAATGAACAGCTTCTTTGATGCCCTCCACCTCCTTGTCAACGGCCCCAAGAAGAGGTGCTAGCTCGACCAACTTAGCTTCCTCGGCTCGATTATCTTCCTGATGTTTCCTCAAGAGTTCCCTCTGGTTGTCCAGTCATTGGATCTTCAAGGTCTTCAAATGTGTGATGAGACAGTTAAGATGGAAGCCGTCGCGACCTAACTCCCTCAGATAACCTAGAAATTTGTTAAGGAGTGGTCGGGTAACGTTTGAGGTTGGAGTGTTGGCAATTTCAGCAATGATAGTGGCCAGGCCTTGAAGCCTGTAACTCATAACGGAGATGTTTGAACGCAGGTAGTCCATCGTGAACGTCTCAGTATGTTGATTTATAATATGTTCAATGACCAGATGATGGTTGGCAGGCATTTGAGTGGAGCGCTGAAGCACCATCAAGCTGAAGGCGTGAGGAGCTAGGTCGGGCAGAGGAAGCTCACATCCAGACTCGCTCTTTGTAGCAGAAACTATCGTGGAACCTTGATCATTATGGCTAGATTCTTCAGAGGCGACAGGTCACAATGGGGCGAGGTAATAGGTGAAGGAACTGGTGGAGAATCCTCCCGAGAAATCTGAAAACAGTCAGAGCAAATAAGGAGTTTATGAAAAAAACTTAACAAGTGTTTTCGTTGTTAAGTCACTGATATAGGTGGAGTTTATGGAAATATCTTAACAAGTGTTTTCGTTGTTAAGTCACCGATATGGGTGGAGTTTATGAAAAACCTTAATAAGTGTTTTCGTTGTTAAGTCACCGATATAGGTGGAGTTTATGAAAAAACCTTAACAAGTGTTATTGTTGTTAAGTCACCGATACAGGTGGAGTTTACAAAAAATCTTAACAAGTGTTTTAGTTGTTAAGTCACCAATATAGGTGGAGTTTATGAAAAATCTTAACAAGTGTTTTCGTTGTTAAGTCACCGATATAGATGGAGTTTATGGAAAAACCTTAACAAGTGTTTTCGTTGTTAAGTCACCAATATAGGTGGAGTTTATGGAAAAATCTTAACAAGTGTTTTAGTTGTTAAGTCACCTACATAGATGAAGTTTGAGAAACTAAGAAATACATAGAAATTAGCGAAGTACCTCAGCAGAAGTAGGAGCGAGAACGGGAGTCACCACGGGGACATAATGGTAGAAACCGTTGGAGGCAAGCTCATTGCCTCGGCAGCTTCAACAGGGCCCCTGGATGCAGAAGCCTCAACGGTAGGAAAACTTCCCTCGCCAATATAAGGTACTAAGTCCAACACGGGCGCATCATTGAAAGAAGACATCGGACCCTCAAGAGATGCCCCATCAAAAGCACTAGCAGCAGCCTGGGCCTGGGAGAGGGAAAGGCCACTAAGGGCAAAGGGTGATGAAAGATTTGGAGAAAGCTACAAATGAAAAACTAGGTGTTAGACATAAAGAGTAAACACAAAAGAATAAGGGGATGGAATGCATCTAACTTACCCCCGTTATGGCACCAAAAAGAGGAACTGCAGTAAGGGGTCTTGTCAATACAGGAGGAAGGAGAATGTTGGCTATCAGTGATGCCACTTCCACCTAAAACGGCCCAACATATTATAAATGATAAACAAAATAAGGGGACAAAGAAAAGATGCAAGACTTGGTAAGAAAATTACCTGCGGGGCCCTCTCTTTGACCACAATGAGGGGAAAAGGGACCTCTTGCTCCGATGGTAACTCAGAGGAGGCTACGACAGTTGACTCTGGTTGGACAGGCATTTAGCAGACCCAACGGTAGCAGCCCTCGTAGCAGCTTCTTAGGCCCGTTGGAAGGAAAATCTCCGTGAGTAGGTAAGGCCTGTCATGGGGGAATGAGGAGGAGTGGTATCAGCTTGAGAGATACCGCAGCCCCCCCCCCCCCCCCCCCCCACACGAAGTGACTTACAGGGGGACTGGGGGAACTGGGAGGATTGGACCTTTCTTCTCCAACTCCATGCACCAAAACATTTTCTTAGTAAGAAATGAGTAAATACAACACACCTTGGAAAGAGTGGAATAAGGGATAAAGAATGCACACATACCTCAGATCCAGAGGGAGAACGGGAAGGTATAACCACTAGCGAAGGTGGCAAGGAGGCAGCAACAGGGAGCTGGGGAGGGAGGTTTCTCAAGCGTCTGTTTCTTCTGGGACTTGGTACCCAGCGTTTTCTTCCTTTAGCTCGTTGCACCACCACTTTCAGGTACCCTCGACCTTCTTCTCCTTTTTGCTGGTGGCTCACTAAGATCAACCAAGATCGCGGGAAATGCACCCGAAGGAGGAACGGCAATAGCGCGCCATTGAAACTCAGCATGTATTCTGTCAACTTTAGCTTGCACCTGCCTCCTCAGCTCTTCAGTTACTTCTGGAGACATATGAGGGGGAATGGAGGCAATAGGGAATGCCTCCAAAGTAGTTTTCACTTAAACTTGGGCCTTAGACTTTGAGGACTTGGACTTCTTGGCCTTCTTAACAGGTGGCTGAGAAGGCCCCTCTCCCATTGCAGCTTCGGTCGAGGGGACAATTTATTTGGGAGATGTAATAGACTTAGGTTTCGTGGTGGTAGTTGGGATCATCGGGCAATGAGGAGGTATCTCCTGGGAGACTCTTTAATCATCGTACTCAAAGTAAACTCAACCCCAAGCACGGAGTTCCCTTTAAGACCCAGTTCTGAAGAAGAAAAAGAAAGGACAAGGGGATATTTAGGGGGGACTGAATGTACTCACAGATCAATTCCAATTGCCCCAAATGGAACTTGGTGGCAAAAGAAGTGGATATGTCTCCTTTCCTAGTGGCACTAGGATGGGTGACACGACCATCGATGGTGGACGTCACACCAACCACCACTACTGCAGTATAGAATGTACAGGCTTCGGTGAAAGTGGCCCTAGGGTGTTGTGTTGAAACACAGGTCGAGGGTCCCTCTAGTCAAACCCGAACTTCCTGCTGCATCTGTCAGGGTTGTAGGGTTCTTAGGTGCATCCCCATTCAGTGTAAGAAGGAAGAAATACAGAGGTAAATAGAAGCACCACGGCTTGCGAGGGATCTTCTACAGCCGGGATAAACTTGGCCATTGTGGATGCAGAAGGAAAGAAATCCCAACTATGGGCAAACGTAGACTCACTATATGGCCTCATCACAAAGGAGTCTAGAACATAAAAAGTCTCCATTATCTCCTTTCGACTTTGTTTTTGTGAAAGCATAGGAGGCGCGGGGGCTTGATACCGCCCACAGGTAGAGGATTAGACTTGGCGGTGATGGTAGGAAAATGGGTGTAAAGAAAGCCCGTTAGAATAATGGTGTTGGCAAAATTAGCCAAGTTGTAACGACCCAGTGATCGTGCCATGTCTATGTGGGTTCGATCCAACCAGGTGTAGAGAGACCCCAAGGTAATAGTGGCCAGAGGAAGGTTGAAACCCCTGTCCAAACGAATGGAAATATTTATCAGATCCCTCATAGGCTAATCGTTAGGTTTCCCGGTTAGGAAGAAGCGTGAAAGAAATACAAGTATGTAGGCTGGTAGTTCCAGGGATGTACCTCTACCCCGACCCGTTACATCACTGACATCCTTCGGCGTCAGAGCTTCGAAAAAATAATTGATGAGGGGGGTAAATGTGTCTTTGTTCGAGGAACCAGTGCAACTGCGGTAGATTCAATCCAGCTCAACTCGATCAGCAATCTCTTTGGCATCCAGAGACTCATCATGGTAGGTGAACTCATCCATGGGATCAAACCCAAGGAGTTCATAGACGTCCTCCAGTGTAACGATGAACTCCCCCCACGCGGCAAAGAAGGTGTGAGTTATGATGTTCCATCGAGAAACTAGTACTTGTAACGTCGCGTTGTGCTTAGAGAGGGTGAACTCCCCAAACCAATAGGCTCGATAAAGCTCAACCTTGGCAAGAGCAGCAGCGTAAGAACTCTACATATGTGTATGTCAGGTACTGAAATGGGCTGGTGACCCCCCAGGCGCTTAAAAGTTAATTTGAGAGTAGGGGAAGTCACCACGGTACAAATGAAAATGCAGAGTCCCCTCTGGGGATAGATAGACCCACTTTGATGAATCCATTTCCTCATTACCCAACAGTAAAAGGGTCGAATTTGGATGAGAAATGGCAAGCCTTGCATGCATCAGAAAATTTATCATCTTCATCAAAGATGGGCTCCCAGCGATAGAAGCGTAGTTGCTCTTGACGAGCAGCATTCAGGGCAACGGCGCTAGGGGCGACAGCAGTGCCAAAAGTGGCGGAGGGGGAACCTAGATGAGTGGTGGTGGCAACCTTGGAAGTATTTGGAGAAGCCATAATAGGGTGGCGATGAGTGATATAGCTGGGTAAGAAAGGCTAAGAATAAGGAGGGAGGAGCATAACCGCAGGTGGTGGAGCAAAAGATGAGAGAGGAAGGAGACTGAGTAAAGAATTGGGTAACATTGGAGTTCGCACGGAGTTTCTCTCTCTAAGGAATGCGGGAGCTTGAAGAACATGAAGGAAAGAGAAGGGTTTTGAAATAAAAAGAGACGTTTGAGGGTTTTTAAACCTGACTTTTGAGTTTCCCACCATCGCACATGCAAGGGCCGCCTATAATCATTTCAAATGAACATGTGGCACTTCAGGAAGGGTCTCGACAGTTGAAAAGATAGCGCCACGTCATTAATGAAGTGACTCTTGAGGAAAAGAAGGGAGTTGCCTTCTCCAATAAGTTTGAGTTTTGGCACCATATTTTTTGTCAGACATATCCAATGACTCCCAACGAAGGCAATCCCCCAACGATTCAAAAAAGCTACGATGTCCCCTCCCCACAAGTCCAAACATTGTTTAAATAGTGACTCAGTTACATCGGGGAGAATTTATACTTTTTTGAACATAACGAAGCATTACAAGGGAGAATTTCACTTACCAATAATTAAACCGGTTATTTGAAAAGGATAGTAGGCCTTTCAGGAGAATTTAAATAGCAAAGCTAGAACGGTTGAGGCTCAGCGTAAGGAAAAAGTTGCGATGTCCCTTCACCCAAGCACCAGTAAGGTGTGGTGCTTCGGCCCAGGTACATCGAGGAGAATTTTACTTTTTCCTTGAGATTATAATGCTCGAGTTCTAATGAAGGAAAGGAGGCCTAAATTTTTTCACGCAGAGCAGGTTCATCGGATTGAGAAATTTTCGTGCAGACATTTCTTATTCCAACAAAAAATCTCCCCACGAAGGGGCAAATGTAGAGGGGGCTTGAAAACAATCCTGAGATTAGGGATAATTCCCTAATTAGCAATAGTGTTTGAGATTAATAAACCGAGGCAGCTAAAGAGTTACTACTCAGCGAGGCAGCCTAGCGTGGCAACTCATATTTTAGCTTGTTGTGTTAGTCATATTGTATCTTTGTTTATATTGACTATAATCTATAACGGTTGTAATGATGTAACGAGGATAATAAAGATTTTTAGTGTGAGGTCAAACATTACTCGCGAGAGACTAGGCTTGGCAGGGCCTGAGAGAGCTTTTATGCTCTATCGAATGACCTCGTCGTGGGAACTTCAGAGGGACTTGGTTTGGAGGATTGAGAAGTGAGGCACCGTTGGGGCTTGTCCTGACCATCTTAGATACACCTGGTAAAACACCGAAGGACCCTGACCGTGGAACCTCGGGCGGAGTAGCTTGGAGTTCCATCGGGCGTTGAGTTATGAACCAAACAACCCTCTACTTAATGTCACATCTACTGTAGGTGATGTCACTAGCCAGTTAAATAATGTCAGACCTGCACTTGAGTAAACCACTGTGGTATTTGGGATTGTCAGGCAGTTGGTAAGCCACCTCTGCGACAACAGCCCCCTGACACATAGTGGTTAGGCAAAAGGCATGTCTTGGCATTTAATGTTTATGACGTGGAGACAACTAGTGCGTCGGGCATTTAATGTTGTGACATAAAGTATGAGGGATGTCTTTTATAGTCTTTAATAACTGAGTTACCTCGGGGTGGCGTGGGGGGCTATTTAAAGACCCCAACCACCTTTGAGGAAAGGATGATCTTTTGAGAGTTAAGAAGTTATTGCTAGAGAGAATATACAATAGAGAGAGTTATTACAAACGAGAGAGAATTTTACTCACCCACCATTGCCATTTATTACGAAGCTTTTAATATTTTACAGATATTCTTGAGGGTGGTTGGTGTGTGTGGTTGCCCACCAAGGTGTATCTAGGGTGCTTACTTCTCTCTCCCTCTAGCTAAGTTACTTCTAAGTTCATTACTATCTTCTGAGTTATACACGAGAGATTTATGAGTTGAAACTGAGTCTTATCTTCAATAAGTTTGTGTTTGCATGTCCTATCATTAATCCAAATCTTTGGCCAATTAACTTATCATTAACATACTAAAAAAGAAGTTATACCTCCATCTTATCTAAACTACCCTGTTACACATTCCAATGCGAAAAATTACACCGATATAAAAAAAGCATATATACACTACCAAATTAAAATTATATTTAAAGAAGTCAAATATTTAAAAAGAAAACTCAAATAAACAAAGAAATCCCTATCGGAGAATACAAAATATTTTCGAACAGAAACCTGAAGATTTCCCAACAAAAATAGAAGAGAGTGAGAGAAGATGTGGGATTTACTATTGGTGGTCTGCCTCTATACTGTCATCAGAAATCTTGTAAAGATTATCAACCCAAGTTGATGAGTAAGAGAGGAAAAAATGATTGATAAGTGGTATAGGAAAGAGAAAAAATAAACATAATTAGATAGAGAAGATGGAGAGAGAGTGTGAGATGCATACCATGGTCCAAGTGTGGTTCTGAAGTATTTATACAGGTGATGACATTATAACAGATTCATGGACTCACAGAAACAAACCTCAAATCAGATTTAGATCCCAAGTACACCATACAAAGCTCAAAAGGGTGCTAGAAAAGTAAATAATAAGAGAGAGTTAAAAAAAGGATAGTATGTAGTAGAGAATAAAAATGATGGCCAAATAATTCGGTCACTTAACCACGTACATGATTTAGGTAATGAAAAGCTAAGTTCCCTCCAAATCCATGACCAATCAGTCGGAGTTATTTCACGAAAGATTACCATTTCGTCACAAATATTACTACATTAGTACTTTTTCATTTGTTTTCATTTATTTTTAATTACATTTCTAATATACATACTTACAGAGGAAAACATACCCACATTGCAAACCACCTCCACACGGTGCAGATGAACCCTGATGGGGCTTAGTCAAGAAGCCATCCGATACCTAGCAAACTCAATAATGAATGCTGACATAACAGAAATGCAGTCTACTAAAAACAATCAAGCAAGTAAATAAACTAAATTGTAATAGTAAGAAAATAAACTAATTAGTTCAAATATAATTAGTGTATGCTGAGAGTTGTCTCTTTCAGTCTTGCTACAGTTATAGCTTTGGATGCAAAAAAAGTACAATTGAAATATAAGGAGTGTGAATGTGAGCTCCTATATTCCACTATACCTATGATTAGGCTTGGGAACCTAGGAAATCAATTCAAATATATTGTGAACCAGAAAATTAAATAGCGTATGAACCATTCCCCCCTAATGAGTATAATAATATTTTCATCCTAAGACAAACACCAACTTTTGACAATAACCATATATTAATCCTTGGTCCAAACATGAAAAGAGTTCAATCATATTACAGAAGTGGATAGCTCATCTGACCGTCCAACAAATCAAGAAGCATTCCCCTTGCTTTTTGATGTTAATGTTAGTAGGAGTATCTCTTTTCACTTTCACTTCTCCTTTAATATAAAAAATGAGAACATAAATTTGGAGGTTCAGAAATTTACCAATGTCAATTTCTAACTCAATCTACATTTGAATTACAACTTGATCTTGCATATATTATCTTATATCGACATCGAATGTAAAAATTAAATCACACACACATGTGAGGAACAATTCACATATATTGAAGGAAAATGGTTGCATGATCCCTAGCGAGCACATGACAAACATATCTATGAATTATATGATTTTGAGGAACTCATACCATAAAACACAAGTTTCAAACTTTCAGACAATAACAATATCAATGACCAAAATTAAAAAAAAAATCTTATACTTGGGGAAAAAATGAACTAAAGTATAAAATGTCGAGTGTGAAAGGCTTAAATTCGTCAATTGAGTAATAAAATTATGGAAAAATTACTCTGAGGTTACCAATGTATGGAAACTGTCCATTGTGTATGCAAATGTACAGTGACGCTCAAAGATGAACAAATCACTTCTAGTGATTCATCGAAGAAAAAACGTATCCATTTTCACTAGACAAATAAATCTAGCACATATACCTTGCAATTGTTTCTAAGAATGCAAGAAATTTGGCCTCTCTCAAACTCAAATGAATTATTCACGGCTATTCACTCTTCGGTTGATAAAGGTTTTGTTTTCAAAATAGACTGGGATTTTATTCGAAAAATGGAATGCATTCAACTTCAAGGATGATTTGGGATAATCATATTGTGGCAAAAGTCTCCACATTTATGTGGCGACTTCTCCACAATGGTATCCCTCTTGATCAAAATTTGAATGATGTTAAAATCCCTTTTGTCTCCAAATGTCGCTGCTGCTCTCGAGGATATAAAAAAAATAAGGATCATTTATTCAATGATGGTGATATGGCTATTCAAGTGTGGAAACATTTTGAAGGTTTGATGGGTATGAAATATACCCCACCAAATATTAGAACAAGACTCCTTTCTTGGTGGTTATCTTCCCGGGGAAAAAACATTTATTCGATTTTGTGTAAAATTAATCCAAGCTTAGTCTGCTGGAAAATTGGGTGTGCTAGGAATAATTCTATTTTTGAAGGGAAATTGATGTAAGGTCCACTCATAATTAGAGAAATCCATGAGGATATTATGATCATTTATAAAGCTAAATCATATAAGGACCCATTCTCTAGATTTATTAGATCTTTCATAGATGATTTTTCAATAGGTTGTTCCTAGCTTATAAGCCACCGAAGAAGGGCTTTTCTTCTTCTCTATCAATAATCAGTCCTCTTTTTAATTTTAAAAAAAAGACAGTTAAATAGCCACCTTATTAAATCATCCAATTCTTACCTTTTTTCTGCCTTTTTAATTAATTAGCTCTAGATTCCTCATTTTTTATGACACTCTGTATAGAGACGTTAACATCCATCTAAATTTTGGATTGTTGTGTTTTGACTTGTCGATTGAATGAAGAGATATTTTATTTTTACTTCATGTCAACTCACGCGGAATGTTTCAAAACCTGTGAGGCTATGGCAAGGCGGTGAGGTGTACGCGTCTACTTTAGAAAAAAATTAAATACATGTAAGGACATTTTTCTCATGTCCAACATGTTACATTTGTGCATGTCGTATGCCGCTACATTTGTCATGTCACCTCAAGATCTCACTCGACGGACTCTATCGGAATTCTGGGAATCAAGCATTCAACATCTCCATCATATGTCCCACATCTGCCTCAATGACTTTACGTTCCATGATTTTAGGGAATTTATGCAAGCGGTACGCAAGAGAAGTCAAAACAGTGCAAGAAGGCACGATAGGGAAGTTTAAGGGCAATTTGGTAATTTTACAGCCACTATTCAGAGGACCGATTGATTGGAAAGTTGAAGAGATTTTCACAACAAAGATACTGGAAGAAACGGCACCTCAATCCGAGCTACGGTGAACAAGTTATGGCCCGTTGAAAATGGAGATAATTCTAAGAAAAGCCTTGGAAATTTTGCTAAGTGTTTAACCCCTTTTCCAGCGAGTTTCCCCGAACCCAGACTGAACCGGTTCGGGGGGGGGGGGGGGGGGGGGGAGGGCAAACCGGTTCGCAGGGGACCCGAACCGGTTCGAGTACCCTATACGCTGGCAGAGTTTTTATTTTGTGAAACTCTTCATTTGTTTTTCTATTTAAACCAACTTCAGGGGAACAGTTTTGCAAGACTTTGGAAGACATTTTTGAGAGTCCCAATTACTCTAGTCTTCATATTTTTTGAGTCCCAAGACTCATGTTTTGATTCACACAATTTTCGAACCCTTGTGAATCTTTTTGGTAACCCAAGAACACAACCTTGTGTTTGTTCAAACCTTTGTGCAGAGATCTTTGCAACCGAGGGCTGCGTGTCATTGCTGAGGGAGTATATACAAAGTGTTATGACTGCGTGTCATTAAGGAGTGCTGTGGTTCTTCCTTTGTTGTTTGGGCTGCGAGTCCTTGGAGGGTACTGCGTGTATTCTCTTGCTGAGTTCAAGACTACGTGTCTTTGTGGGTTAGCTGCGCGTTGATCCATTGCAGATTTCTCTATGTAATTGTAAGTTGCGATTTGTATATTTAGAGTGAAATAAAGGTTTTACCCGAAAAGGTTTTTATCCTGAAATCTGTGTCTCAGCATATTTATCGTGTCGCATGCTTTATATTTGATGGGATGATTTAGATGCATGTTTAAGGGCTGAATTTATTTGATTTAAACGTAGTCTCTAATTAAATAACAGTTACTTAGAAACTTGCGAACTTATTTTAAATCGATATTACACACTTTTTCAAATTGGTATCAGAGCAGGTTACGCTAATTTATCGCGTATTCCTATTTTCCGCAAAATTTGTGTGATGTTGATTTTTTTTTAAAATCAATTTTGTGAAAAATCGCATTTATTCCAATGGAGCACTTATCTAAATTTGATGTCCCCTCCTGTTGGCACGAGTCAAAGTTTTAACGATTTAAATAGTTTGAATTTGACGTTTGCAAGGGGAATTAAAGTTTTGGAAAAAGAAAATTCTCCTTTTAAATCCGTGATGGATCTTTTGCAAATGGTTCAAAATCAAAGAGATTTTTATCGTGAAAAATTTGTTTCTTTGGACCATGATTTTAATGCTTTAAAATTGTCCAAAAAGGAGAGTGATGATAGGGTCCTAGTTTTAGAAAAAGAATTGGAGGATCTTAAAAATTCGATGCTTTGTGTTTGTTCCAAAGATGAAAAAAATATTTTAATCAATGAATTTGTGGCACGTGAAGAGACTCTTAGGGAAAAGTTTGCTTTAATTGAAGGGGAGAGGGATACCCTTTTAGAAATTGTTGAAAACTCGAAAAAGCAATCCGTGTCTTGGGAAGAGTCTAATTTGTTGCTTGAATCAAATATTTTGAAGTTGAAAAATGATTTAAACGATTCAAGTAGGTTTGATTGTCATGGTAATGGCTCATCTTGTTCTCATGTTTCTAGTGCTAAAGCCAAAACCATTATTTGTTTTAGAGGGTCCCAAGGACATTAGAAAATATCACACTTTAGCTAACATTCCTCCCGTTTACACATGTTCACATTGTGGTAGGAAAGGTCACCTTAGGAGATTTTGTTTTGATCTTGGAAGAAGTCCTAGGATGTCGAAGTCTAGTGTTACCTTGGTTCCTAAATCCCCGACACGTTGTTTCACATCTATTTGGGTTAGGAAATCACTTTTGGATACACTATATTTTAGACAAGTTGATTCACGTTTGCTTGCACATGTTTCTTCTCTTGCCATTTCATATTGATGATTGTGTTTGCATGTTTGTCATACGCTATTTTTATTTGGTTTCATGATATTTTGTTTGCTAGCGTTGTGACATGTACTTTTTGTATAAATTTTTTATTTTGAAAAATACAAAAAGATTTCACTTTTGATAAAATTTTGAGAAAACCCAAAAAGATTTTTGTATTTTTGTTTTTACCGTTTATGGATGAACACTTTGGATGATTGAGTCACAACATCATTTCATTTTTTTCATGTGACTATTTGACAGTGTTTTGAGACAATAGGTCAATTCATCCTTGTGCTTTATAACGTTTGAAGTCATTAAGATGTAATTAAGTGTTACTTCCTACATGTTTGACTCATGTTTCCTTTATTGCACACATGCACGGATTTGTTTGATTATTGTTCTTGTCTTTTCACATGTTGGTTGGGTGTTTTCACTTCAATCTTGTCCTTTAAAACGATCCAAGCACGATATATTTTTGATAAGGAAATTGCGCATATAAGAACTGTTTTGTGAGTTTGTGTGCTCTGTTTTAAAACGGGGAAGGGCTGCGAAAGGTTCATTTTACCTTTGCGAATACTAAGACACCGTTAAATTGGACCTAAAAAATGGAGGAATTTTATTATCCGGGGTCCAAAGAGGTTTAAAGAGCCCGAAAAAATTGAAAGGCAATAAAAAGAAATTCATCCCAAATTATGGGTCATTTAGGTTTTTGCACCAATTCTCCAAAGTTTGAGAATTTAGATTACCTCTAAAAGAAAATATATATGAGGGAGTTTGGTTGGAGAATTAAAACGGGTTTGCATGTCCTTGAAATTCTTGAAAATGCGCTATATAGTTTTGGACGTTATTGGTGTGGAAATCACTTTGACTTTGATTTGTTGATTCGCATAAGACGATGTTGTTTAAATTCAATAAATTTTTACACCTAAGGATTATTTTGATGTTCATTCGTTAGGGGTACACATATGCATCGTGTACATATGATTGATTGAGTTGATTTACCTATCAAATGTGTTCACACCCATTCATTCCATTTCCATGACTTGGTTGTTTGAGTTTAAATCCATGGTGTGATTTTTGTATCATGTTTTACATATTTTTTTTCAAATGGTATATCTTATTTTTTGTACAAAAAATTGAAAAATCAAAAATAGTTTGTGAAGATTTTTTTAGCATCTCCTTGCAAGAGCGTGTTTGCCATATTGATTGTTGCCTTGTTTTGAATACCGTGACACCCCGATTTTTCTTATTTGATTCATTCTTCTTATTTGTCTATTTGGGGACATCATAAAAAGGGGGAAAAGAATTATCTTATTCTTATTTTGGGGGAGTTTGTATTCTGGGGGAGTTTTGAGATTTGACTTATGCTTATCATTTATTGGTATCTATGTTTATCTCATTTCAAACTCGATACGTCACTTGGTATTTTTTTCTTTATCTCATGTTTGTAGGTACTTCATTGATGATCACTGAATTGCACACCCTGATGAGAAAAGATTTGAGATTCCTGAAGATTTGAAGAACAAACGATGGAGACTATTCATTTGTACCTTTTCCATTTTTGGGTTTATGGGAGGGTAGATTTGTATAGGCAATTTCATATTTGATAATTCGGATTTTTTATGTATGTACCGGCATAGAAATAGGGGGAGATTTGTAAGGATATTTTTCTCATGTCCAACATGTTACATTTGTGTATGCCGTACGCCGCTACATTTGTCACGACACCTCAAGATCTCACTCGACGGACTCTATCCGAATTTCGGGAATCAAGCATTCAATATCTCCATCATATGTCCCACATCTTCCTCAATGACTTCACGTTCCATGATTTTAGGGATTTATGCAAGTTGTACACAAGAGAAGTCAAAACAGTGCAAAAAGGCACGGTAGGGAAGTTCAAGGGCAATTTGGTAATTTTACAACCACCGTACGGAGGACCGATCAACTGGAAAGTTGAAGATCTTGCCGTAACAAAGATACTAGAAGAAACGTCACCTCAATCTGAGCTACGGTGAACACGTTATGGCCCGTTGAAAATGGAGATAATTCCAAGAAAAACCTTGGAAATTTTGCTAAGTGTTTAACCCCTTTTCCAGCGAGTTTCCCGGAACCCAGCCCGAACCGGTTCGCAGGGACCCGAACCGGTTTGAGTACCCTGTACGCTGGCAGAGTTTTTATTTTGTGAAACTCTTTATTTGTTTTCCTATTTAAACCAACTTCGGGGGAACAATTTTGCAAGACGTTTTTTAGAGTCCCAATTACTCTAGTCTTCATATTTTTTGAGTCCCAAGACTCATGTTTTGATTCACAAAATTGCCAAACCCTTGTTAATATTTTTGGTAACCCAAGAACACAACCTTGTGTTTGTTCAAACCTTTGTGGAGAGATCTTTACAACCAAGGGCTGTGTGTCATTGCTGAGGGAGTCTCTACAAAGTGTTATGACTGCGTGTCATTAAGGAGTGCTGCGGTTCTTCCTTTGTTGTTTGGGCTGCGAGTCCTTGGAGGGTGCTGCATGTATTCTCTTGCTGAGTTCAAGACTGCGTGTCTTTGTGGGTTGGTTGTACGTTGATCCATTGCATATTTCTCTATGTAATTGTAAGTTGCGATTTGTATATTCATAGTGAAATAAAGGTTTTACCCGAAAGGGGTTTTTTCCTGAAATCCGTGTCTCAGCATATTTACCGTGTCGCATGCTTTATATTTGATGGGATGATTTACATGCATGTTTAAGGGCTGAATTTATTTGATTTAAAAGTAGTCCCTAATTAAATAAGAGTTACTTGGAAACTTGCGAACTTATTTTAAATCGATATTACACACTTTTTCAACACAATATAATAAAAAATACTAATAAAACACAAATATAATGTATCATGAAATTTATAGACAAATACACTCTTTATTAAATGTGGTACAATATTTTGTCTATTAGTTAGAGCTAGTAAATCATAAAAAGTTTTAGTAATAATAGTTTTTATCATCCTAATTATACTTATAGAAAATAAAATACTAGAAGTCTATTTCAATGGAAATTATGAAAACATATGAAATGTAATAAATTAATTTAAGAAAACACTATTAGTTCCTTACTCCTATCTACATTGCTTACATCTGTGTCGTTCAACTCGTCTTATTTTATTAAATTACCATTTGGCAACTTCTCAGAATGTTACGAAGGCAATGTGTTCGCATGGCCACTATTATCACATTTACCCGCATTTAATTACTATTATAACCAATTATTTATTGAATTAGTACAGTTGATTCTATATGTTAATGTCATCAAAAGTATCATTATTGTGGAGTATTATAAAAGAGGGGTGCCTTTCATGGTAAACTTATATTAAAATGATATGGAAGTCTGCCAAATAATGAATGGGCTTACCTCTTAAATCTTTTTTCTTTTCATCCTCCTCTCTGTTGGTGTCACAACTAGAAATGGCTAAAACCTACATGGTTCTACATGATTGGAAATATGTTAGTTAATAGTTTCCTTCCAACTGCAAAATATATTTGTGTAGATTTCAACAATTTATCTCAATGAATTGAAATTTAAGCCAGCTTCAAACATTGCAGGAAATTTGAGCTACTTGCAATCTAGAAACTGTTTCCTATATTAAAATCCAAGTCTAAGTTCAAGGAAAATCCCTCTGCAAAGGCTCCTGCCAAGGAACAAGAGAAGGCTTTAATAATGATTTCAATATCTACTAACACTGGGAGTAGCAATCCTGGGGGTTCTTATAATTCAGTTTCTGGTACATTTCAGATGAACAATATAAAGGTGTATAAAATGTAAGGGAAGATGGGTAATATTGGGGTCGCTTAATTCTTAGATATCACATGTTTTACTGTTTATGGCGAAAACAGTTGGAGAACAGATCGACACCAAAAAAATTGGACAGCCAACCATATGTAGCAGACCCATCTGGACAGTGACCCTACAAGACTAATGTTTTGTAAGCAATAATTTTCAAATATAAAAAACAAACACACGCCAACATAAAATCTATAAATTCATCACATTATGGGTCTCATAGTAGAATAGTTTTATTGTGATGATGCCTGAAGAGTCATTCTGTGAAAAATGTGTTGTTTATTATGATATCCAATCCTTGAGTTCCTATTTACTCCGTGAAGCTATCATATTTACTACTCCCATTGAAGTAACTATACTCTGCTCTAGTTTGCAAGCCTAAATTCCAGTATAGCATGAGGTGGGGACTATAACTAAAGTTCACAGCTTTCCTAGTAAATACACAATGTCAAAGAATTCTGCAATTAATTTCATACACTGTGACTCATATTAGCTATATTATTTATTAATAGACCCTCGGACTCCTATATACAAAATCCTAGAATGTTCGAAGGTTAGATGTTGGGGGAAATTTTATGAATTGAACAAAACCCTCTTTGTTTCGATTTAACTTTAAATTAGTTCATGAATCAAACAAACTATAACTCAAACTATGAAATCAAGTGAATGATAAGGATGTATTACAAAAAAATTATGCTACTGGGGAAATGAGAGAGAGGGAAACGAACCTAGATCAACGATGGGAGTTAAATGTTGTGTGGGGATAACAGGCCTACGTCGACGGCGAGTATGAATGTGGAGCAGTGATGGTGGGTCTAAAAAAATTCCATACCTCCTCATCCACCTTATATCTCCTTCATCCATCCTCTCTAATCTCTACCATTTCCTCGCATCTCAACCAACTACCCAACAGACTTGATGATTACCTAAAAGGATTTTGGTGGTTGATTTTGTTTGGAATCTTTATTTTGACATTTTGTTTTTTTCTTTTGCAAATAATGGGATAGGTTTATGATTGTTTCCTCATTTTGAGAGAAATTGTATGCTGAGGTGCTCTGTGACAATGTATCTAGTATGTTTTGGGGTAAAGATGTGAAATCAAAATTATGGATGCTAATGACTTGGTTTTCAAAGCTCAAAATAAGAAGTCTTCTGTTGGAAAAAATGGGGAAGGTTTTGAGGATAAGATTAGTAATCTACCTGAAGAACATTTAATCCAAATTTTGTTTTTTCTTTCAATAAAGGATGTTGTTAGAACCTTTTAATTCTCAATCCAATGGAATAATTTCGGGATACTCAATGATCTTTTTGGAGAGAGAACTTTTCCTTGTGAGTCCACTAATATGTAAATGCTCTAAGTTATGTCACGATGCACTTCCTATTCATTCATGGATTTTTGAGGTCATAAGGCTTAATGCTCAAAAGATTGAGATTATATGTTTGAAGGAACCAATTGCTCGGCCATGTATAACCCCATACCAAAATTGTGAAAATTTATATAGTTGAAATTACCAATGCTTTTTAATTTTAATGTTCATGCCGTCATTTGTTTCTCATACCTCAAAATCCTAGAATTTAACAAGGTTAAATTTACAATGTGTTTTCCTCACTAAAGTGAACTCTAATTTAGTTTCCCACTCCTTGAAGATCTATACTTAAGGAAGTGCCTATGGAAGAAGGTGAATTTTTCCAATATTGATACCCCCAAGATTAATAGCCTCACACTGTATGACTCTGAGTAGAAATACCATTTTTGCCATCAAAATTCTCGAATCAAGTCTTAGAAAATTCATATATATTGGTGATGTTGTAAGTAAGGTAACTCTGCCCAACCCATTATTAGTCGTTCAAGCAACTCTTGGCTTTTCTGGTGATGTTTTGCGAAAGCCTGAGTTTTGTTCGCTTACATGTACACTTTTAAGACAGCTCTCCAGCCTAAAGTATCTAAGGCTATCTGAGGTATGATTTCTTTGTTTTCTAGTAACAATCATTGCTTAAATTTATACATTTTTTTACTCTAATTGTGTAGTATTATATATGGTGACTTGCATAGTAGTATAAAATTCTCGTTGTAGATCTAAATCGTTGAAACTCATGTAAAGTTAGAGCAATTAGAAGAGATATCAAACAATGGCGATCCTCAACATACCACTGGTACAACTAGTACAACAACGGCGATCCACATGTACAGTTACGCGATATCATAAGTGCCAAAGACAAGTCGCGAGGTGTGAGGCGATCTACAGCCTCTTTGCAAATATCGAGAATGAAGAAAGTTAGTTTTGGGCATGTTTGGATAAACTTCGGGCAAACACTTCCACAAAAATAGGGCTTATGACATCATAATACTTTGATTTTTACGAGCCTGATTCCGAACACATCGAGGAGGGCGAGATTGATATTTAGGAAGAAGAAATCGACGAGGGAGAAGAAGAAAATGAGGTTTTCCTACAAAAGTCGACAACATCACAACAGCTCACCGAAGTCACCATCGAGAAAGAAGTAGGTGGGACAGAGGAGAAGACGAAATGATTTTTGGAAAATCCTACACTTGAAGTCGTTGTATCTGGTTGGTTTGAAGTTGGCAGAGTGAAAGCTCTGAGGGTTATTGTAGAGGAAGATGACGGAATTTTTCATAATGCCTATTATTGCAGGGATATTAACAATGCTACTGTACACTATCAACCATCTCATTGATGGTATTTCTCAATGTTGTTTTTGGGTTTACTCTGAACTTCCCAATCACGCGTTTATTGAGTTTACTGTGAATGCCCCCGTTGTATGTTTTTCCTTAGATTTATTATAAACTTCCCATTGCATTCTTTTCCTTGGTAGTTGTGGTGATACAAATGGTGGTGATTTTGATATACAAAATGGTGATGTTATGGGGGTGTTGGTGCTAATGTTTAATGGACATCCCTTGGCTAAAGTGGGCTGCCCCCTTTTCACTATCAGTTGTTCTCTCCTTGATGTGTTGTGTCTAATTTTTTCTCTCTTGTTTTTTTTCGTGATGTGTTGGAGAGAAAAAATTCACACCTCACTAATAAAAATTTAAGCAAGCCCACCTTCCAAAAATTTATTTTTAAAATTAGATTAGATTTCATTTATCCATCTTCCCAGTGATATGTAAATCATTGGTGCATTGAAAACTATCATTTTTTCCCCTAGAGTGTATCTGTAGCATGCAAAAGTAACATTAAACAAACAATAATACCCCATACCCTCACTAACCGACAAAGAAGTTGGGCCCACTTTGTTGCCTCACTCAAAACCCAATTGAGAGAAAAAAACACAGCAAATGTAACCTTCCAACCATGTAACCTCCGTAGTTCCATATAAATACTATCAAACTACTTGGTTTGATAGGAATATGGCGATGATATTGAACTTTGGATAGCTGCATTCACGTATACATTTAAATTTTTGTACAAAATGATATAATCAATCACTACTTGTATGCTTAGCTTGCAGGACTACTGCTAATAATTTATTACAACCTGTTCGGATTTATAAGATAATGAAGACCATGATAATGTCATCATAAATTGGCATAATTTGAATCGGTTATGAACATTGTGCAGTGTAGATCATGACCAAATAAATGTCTCTTGAATTAGTCAACTAAGTTTGTTGACATCTTCAAGACAATAAGACATGATATGAACGAATTTATGTTTCCACATCCCTTTTTGATATTTTATATTGTAGTTTATCCAATTACCCATACAACTGGTTTATAATGACCTTAAAATCTCAACCCTCGTGATAGTATTGACCAATGAGCATCTCAAAAGGCATTGTATGTTTTTTCAATACAAATCTCATTTCAACGCCTAACCCCCAAATGAAAGCACCAACCATTTTTCCCTATTCACTTGATGTTTGTTGTCCAAAGAGGCTGACACCAACCCTTTTCTCTAATTAGTAAACAAGTTGAGCTGGTTTGACCAAGAAGTTAAAGGGGAAGACGTAATATCTTCTGCACATAATTGGGCATGGAAGGGTTCAAACCCCATAGCCAACATTAAATGGCAATATCAAGTGATGAGTTTTGAGTTGACATCTTCAAAATAATAAGAAAAAATATCAAATAATTTATATTTTATCATTTCATTTTAAGATTTTATATTGTAGTTGATCCAGTTAACTACACCTCCCGCGAATGCAGAAA
Organism: Sambucus nigra; assembly: GCA_949130495.1. Classification (NCBI taxonomy): domain Eukaryota; kingdom Viridiplantae; phylum Streptophyta; class Magnoliopsida; order Dipsacales; family Adoxaceae; genus Sambucus; species Sambucus nigra. The sequence goes on along the minus strand of CASBWL010000011.1, from coordinate 2,344,113 downwards.
ATGTAACCTTAGGTAGGAGTGTATGAATGAAATCGATCAACAAATTAATTACTATAGCAACGAATAGATTGATAGTATTTATATGGAACTCAAATACAAAGTGCCAAGACAAAATGGCATCTTCTATTGACAAGAAATTAATCTATTATTAGGAACACACAAATCAAACAAAAAGCATCAAGAAATCCATTAATGGAGAATATTCAAGCATCATAACCAAGTAGCATAAAACAACTCCAAGCACATATAACATGCATCTTCAAATTTCAGGTAACTGAATTTGGTTGAGGTTTAAAACAACTATGTGACTGACTTTAATCTGGACTACAAAAAACTACAAGGGTCCTCAGAAGTTATTTGAAACATGGGTCGGAGTAGTATTACTGTATTGTTTAACAAATAAGATGAGGATGCCAACAAAAGACAATGTGGCCACCTTCCAAATTTCTGAATGAAAAGCAACCTGTACCAAAAAATAAAGAATAGAAAGCAACTTTATTGAAACAACTGTGACCGACTTTAATCTGGACTACAAATAACTACAGAAGTCCTCAAAAGTTATTTAAAAATAAAAACAAGTAACAATTTTAAGTTTAATCATAAATGCATGCACCAACTGCTAGCTTGAACAAATTCAACTCTTAGGTAAACTTTTATTTACCAAACTACAATCTAGCATAACATATACCATTAACTCACCATCGGTTCTACTCAAATGCAGAGGGAACCCACATCCTCCAATGCAGCTCTAATTTGTTTACAAAAAAAATAATTAGGCGAAGGACAGGTGCAAGAAAATACTTGATAAAGGCCGAACGAACCAAACCATTCAATGTTTGTTAATCAATTTCTTCAACAAAATCAAATTTTGGTAACTAAACAAAAGTCGAGACAGGAGGATATTGTTTTGGCAGGACTGGCCTTCAACAGAGGTAAGATAACATTCCCTTTTTTCTACATCTACAAAATAGATTTCTTAATAAAATAATACATTTTTTTTAAAAATTTGAGTGAGAAAATTTAGAGATAGGAAACCAACATAAAAACAAGAACATATTATACCACTGTAATGAGAACCAAACATACATACAAAATTGAAGTTTTGACGAACTAAACAACCAAAATATATATCTTAAGAATGTAGGATCCTATTTCGAGGGTCAAGCAAGCAAATGAGCCTCCTCTATAATATTTTAATAGTTTTTCCAAATACCGGGACAGCTCATAAGTAGAAACACTATAACCTGAAGGATAGCGAGACATAATCCAGTCCTCTAGGAAATCATAGCAGCTACCTTAAGACAAGTCTGAAAACTTGGGAGATGAAAACTTGAAAAAGGACAAGTCTGCTAAAGTTTCTCTTACTGAGAACCTCTAAGAATTTGAATTTTACAAGTTTTTGAACCTCTTGGGAATTCCAACAATTTTTGGCAACACTTAAACTTTTCTTCAGAGGTCAATCCATGTAAAGTAATTGATAAGCTCTTCAAAACTTTCGCGTAAGCCAGCAATTACTTCAGCACTGTCATCTCGTATTCCTTTCCCTGAAATGTCGTCATTTTGATTACTTTAAGGTGCAACAACAAACAACTTGGTACAGATTGTGGTTCAATCCAATTAACAGCTTCATTTATTACTGCATCATCTTCATCATCATAACAAGCCTAATCACAGTAACACAACAAAAATGATTAGAAAATTTGCGAGGACTATTGTATATAAATTGTTCAATACAAGTAAAGTACCTTCACTAATATAAGAACTTGCAAATTAGGTGAGCTTTCAAGAAGACCAGGAAGCACTCTCCAGCCACAGAAACCAGGAATCTCCACCTCCAAATCAATCAAGTTATAAAAGGTGGGTAGTTTATTACCACAAGCAAAATCTAGAGCCTTCAAGGAAGATAATTGTTAGTTGTAATAGCAATGGGGGCATGCTACTCATCATCTGCACTCTATAAATTGTACTAGTGAAAGGAAGTTACCAAAAGAACTTACAGCCATGGTATTGCTGAACAATGCCAAAGACTTAATACTAGTGATTCCTCTCAGAAGATCAAATACCAGATTAGCATATTCCAGACTACTTGTATGATCTTCTCCAACGTTGATAATGGCTTCAACTAGTGACGAAAGTTTCCCAGGGTATACTTTGAAGGGAATAACACATTGAGATTGACATATTCAAGATTTGGTGCATTAACCAAAATTTCGTGTACCAAATCATCAGTAATACCATCAAGATTGATTGCCAAACTCTTTAAACAGGGGCATAAACATAAAAAAAACAATGTGTAATCATACATTGGGGGACTATTATACAACAGTCCTATAATTAAATCGACGAGCAGTGGGCAGCTGCGAAAGAGTTTCTACATCAAATCATTAGAACGACTATCCACATGAACTTGGAGGATCTTCAAATTGGGTAGACATAAGGATGCAGGTATATCAAATGCATGTAAATATTCAGTTTCAAGTCTTAAAATTGTAAGTGTCTCGTAAGAGAAAAATCCAACTGGCAGCTTTACAACATAACAATTTAGGAGATCAAGCTCGCAAACTTTACGCCAAATGGCTTCATCAATCCATTCAGATACACAACATGAGTGTATAGTTTTTTTGAAACACAGACGGAATTTTTGAATTTTCTCCGAATTGCAAAGGTGTAACACTCTATACACAAAATAGACAAAGCCAGTCCTAGCCAAAATAACTTTATCCTCAAAGTCAATATCAAAATCTGGGTTCTCCTCAAAGTCAAGATTGGTGATAGAAGTCCATAGGTACTTCCATTTTTTTGATAGAATGCTTGTTCGAACAGCGTATTTTGTTGGAAGGAAGGAGGGAATGTGAGAAACAATAGTGTCAGGCAATGTGCTGATCATATCCATTTCAAAATTTTGACTGATGTTAGCTTTTCCTATATATTTAAATAATTAAACCAAATTAAAAAGAGGGTCGCCAATATGAAAAATCTTTTCTTCATAGGCCTGATTAGTGAATCAGTGGCTCATATATGAATGTGTACACCCTGAAAAAAGAGATGTAAAAGAAGTAGGGTTAGAGTTTTAATCCGTAATAATATTCTAAGGGTTTATGAAAAATAATCTCTAACAACACAATTTTGTTAAAAAAAAAAGCGGTCGAATGTTCCATGGAAGAAATGAGAACTTCCAAGTTTGTTGGTGTGTGAGTGTGTGTGTGTGTGGGGGGGGGGGGGGATTGAGATTGAAAGTATTTTTCCTTTTTTTTAAAGGGTTTTTTTTAAACAAAAAGGGTCTTTTTAACTTAATTTCACACCAAGTTAAAGGGCTCTTAAGTGAACTTTTGGGAGTATAAATTTTAATTAAGAAGTTGGGTTACCGTCTTTGGATCATCACCTCAATAAAGATTCTAAATTCAAGGTTCATTTTGACAACACTCGGCTCAATATAAGATTTTGACATAACTCCAGTTTTTAATTTCATAACACCAAGATTTAACCAAATCAAATCCATCTAAGAATTAAGAAAGTCACTCAGCATCCAATCCCTTCGTCAGATTACCCCAGCAAAACCCTTTCCAATCCAAACCGATCCCACACAAATAGATTTAAATCAACACTCCATGGTGACTTCGAGTTGGATCGTTGCTGCTGTCCATGTTTCTCATTAAAGAATGTAAACTTACCGTCGGAGTTTGCCTCCCAAACTGCTAGCAAAAAGGCCACCAGTTAAGGTTGGAAGACGCGGTGGGTCGTCTATACTCTAAGCTTACGCGATGACGCAGAGAACCTAGATGAGTTATATATACACATATAAACACTTTATGTGTATGAAGTCACATGTTTACAAACATGAAAAGAGAATATAGAGGGAGGGAGGTTGTTCCGATGGTGTGGTAGTAGAGAGATGTCAACAGTGGTTGTTTTTTCGGCGGTAGGGAGTAGAGAGTTGGTGGGGTGTTACCTAGATGTTTGGGTTTTTGCCTCTCCCCTTGTTTAGGCTTTGTTTGGACGTGATGTCGTCGAATGACGCGTTTGGCTTTCCTGTATCGAACTATAGGGCAACAGTGGTGGATTTATTTATCCTTTGCATGGTTTCTTGATTTAAGGGTTCTTTAAAATTGAGGAAAGGAATAAGGAGAGGTTACTTTGAGCATTGTGGAATAAAACCAAACGTAAGTGTAGTGTCATGTGGGATTTCGGGGCGTTGTATCTAGTTTTTCTTAATAATTTGGGTTAAAAAAAGCGTATTATGACTGAGATTTTGTTAAAATAACTCTAATTTCAACTCGACATATGAAGATTGCAGTCCAATTCAAATGCCTTTTTCTCTCCTCATAAGGGTTGAAACGTGCACACCAAGTTATGTGGCGTTTAGGATTATATATATGCACTTCATGCTCTATGCCTATAAATAAAGGCATTAGGCACCTATACACATCCTTGGAGGTACTATTACATTGTCAAATGGTACTTTACTTCAACATGGTGAGTCTCCACGAAAGGTTGTTCGATTGATAAGGTCATCAAATGTGCTTCTTTCGGCTATCAAACGGGCTTCTATCGAAGTCTCTGTTTTGAAATTGATTTTACGATTTCGATAGATATCTTGATCGAAGCTCAATCGAACGAACCAAAATTGGCCATCGATCAATCAAGACAGCACATCGATCGATCGAGATTTACATGTTTCTTTCCTAATCAAACTAGAACTCCATTAGGTTCTTGGGAAAACTATAAATACCTCCTAAACCTGATTTTGACACAGATTCCGAGAGTCTAAGATCAAGATCTAGAGAAGTTTGTTGAGAGTTTTGGAGAGTTTTATAAATGAGTACTTAATCTTTGTCAGAGATTTTTAGCAGATAATTGAGTATTTATATATTCTCTCATGAACATAGTTTGAGCATTCATATTGTTCATACTTTCTTGCGGAGAGCTTGGAGTTAATCCTTCATATCATATTAGCGTGCGATCTATTGATACTTGGCGTTTGGGTGATCCAACACATTGCGGAGCACAGAGGATACCGTGTTGATCCAAGAGAGTAGATCAGTGTGATATCGGGGCGTGGGGCGCATGTTGTGGTGAGTTATATTTAGGGGTGAAGGCACAGATGCAATTGAAGACTTGAGTGTTTTGAGTCATAGTCAAGAGTAAGTCGTTTAAAGTCTAGGTCTACATAGTGGATGTGGGAAAATTAGTTTTCGAACCACTCTAAATCCTTGTCTATTGTGTGTGATTGCTTATGCTTTAAATTATCTTGAAATTGGACTTGGACTTGTACGCTAACAAGTGAAACTATTTCAACTTAATAATTGGACACACCTAAACATAGGACTGTTGAGATCTATATTCCACTAGATTGGTTTATAATTTGATAAAATGGAGTTTGGTGATAAATTGGGCATCCATACAATTACATTACTACACATAAACCCTACGCAAGGACTTTTTCAAATTAATATTTTTTGGGTTTTTTTATCCTTTATGTTGTCCTCATTTTCTGTTATGGAATTTGCCACCCCTCCACCTTTATTTAATGGATCTAATTATGCTTATTGCCAAGAACGCATGAGCATGTTTTTAATGTCTCTAGATGAAAATGTTTGGGAATGTGTCGAACACGGTTGGGTTGCCCCTGACGGTGAATCTAAGCCTTTAGCACAATGGACCAAGGAAGAAAAACTTGTGTATGGGATCTTAATGCTATTTTTAGTGCCGTGTCTGAATCTGAGTGTCATCATGTCACTGCGTGCTTAGTTGCTAAAGAGGCTTCGAATATCCTTCGAGTCACACATCATAGAATCGACACCATTAAGTCATCTAAAGTTCAACAAATCACTGCTAGGTTTGAAGCTATTAAGATGCAGAATAGTGAAACTTTTGATTAATTTAATGCTAAGTTGCAAGATATTATTAATTCAGCATTCAACCTTGGTGTGAAAATTCGCAAAAGAAAGATTGTCCGTAAAATCTTAAGGTCTTTTGCAACATAAACCAATGTGGAATCAAGCAAATATCCTCTAATCATACAGTTTTAACCTAAGCAAATATAAGGATTTGCATGTATAGATGTGCAAAAAAAACATCTTGATATCAAAGATTTGTTGTCTTACATAGTTCTACGGCTTCTTATATATTTTTAAGGATTTGCATGTTTAGATGTTTTAATACTTTAATCATAGCCCAAAATGTTCAAAAATAGAATAATGATCCATTTGTGTCAAATAACCTGTAAAAAAACAATAAACAAGGCAATTTCACTTAATTGTAATCATATACAAAGCGACGGAACTAAAAAAAACTTGATCCATAGCGTATATCATATGTATACATCAATCCTTTCCACACATATGAACATCAATTTTTTTTAGCAATTGAGATGAGAGAGTTCATTTGGGATGTGAAGGGCCTGACATATCTTAGATGCTTGTTCAGGTATTGAAGAATGAGGCAGGAACCTAATTTCAACAATTGAATTATTAGTTGAATTGTTGAAGAAAATTGAACCTCAAGATGTCTTAGTTTCGTCTTTAAATAGTAAGACACACATCCATTATATTTTTCCAAAAATTCAAAAATATTGCACTAAATGTACCCATCCCAAAAATAGGGCAACTTTTTAATGTACTCATTTCCAAAATTAAAAATAGGGTGATTTTAAGTACTCATTTCAGGAGCAAGGGGAGTTGAAATCAGGACCAATACATTACAAGACATAGATATATATAAAATGAAGTGCACATAAATACAACAAGAAAGTGAAATTGACGTAAATGACGTCAAATGGGAGCAAGAAAAGATAATTATCTCTCAAACTCTCTCTAATCAATATCTCAAAATGTGGAAGAATGCTTCAAATGAGGGTACAAAATGGTATTTATAAAAAAAGAGGTTGCTTGGTCTATAAGCTAATTATCTAATTACAATTATGCCCGTAAGTGCCAATTAACCTTCTTTCCTCTAAATACAAAACAAAAGGAAAAATACAATGAATACTAAAAATAAAAGAAATACTAAAAATGATAAAAGGCGATAATGACCCTGATTCCCGTCACTCTCTCCCCTTAAAAGAGTTCATCCTTGAACTCAGAGGGGAAGGCCTTAAATGTCACCATCAAGGATAGTAATGAGAGCTGGTTGGGGTGGGACCTCTGGTGCCTCCTCAAGATAATCAGGACCTGAAGTTAGGAGAGCGCGAAGACGGGGAAGGGAGCAATTTGAGGCTCGGTGACCCATTACCCCACAGTTGTAGCATTTAAAGGTAACCGAATGAGCTGGTGCAAGAGGAGAAGCCGTGGGAGTAGAAGTAGCTTCAGTGGAGGGAGTCACAGTAGGAGTAGAAGTCATTGGTACTAGAGGAGTCGTCATGTCGCTTTACGTGGGGGAGAAGCAGATCGATAAAAAGTCTAAACTTTAGTGGCGTATTCCACCGCCTTAACAAAGAAGATGACATCACGTAAAGCGAGGTCGCACTGGAAATAGCTCTAAAGGCCGTGAATATACCGGCTGATCCTTTATTCCTCGCTCTCACCGAGGCAGACAAGTACAAAGAATATTGAAGCACTCAGTGTAGTCCAAAACTGTGGTGTCCTGGCGAAGAGACTAGACTCGCAAGAAAAGGTCACGCACATAAGTGGCGGTGGCAAAAGCTGACATCAACTGGGCCCGATTCCGAAGCTCCGCCCAAGTCTGTATAGGAGGCTGACCCTTAAGAACACAGCGTTTCTCCAAGTCATTCCACCGAACACTTGCATAACCTTGAAATTTAGTAGCCACGAGAAAGACACATCGGCGAACTTTCAGTCGCTTATACTCAAATATCCACTCCATGGCGGCAAGCCAATCCACAATGGCATTAGGCTATAAATGACCATCGAACATCGAAACATCTACTCTAATGTCACCCTGCATACTCCGTGAGAGTAACTGAAGTGCCAAATGTGTGATGGCATCACCACGCTGAAGGGCCAGGGCATCCTCATCGAGATCATCATCGCCTGGCGGAGGCTCGGAAAGTATGGCGCGCTGGGGGCATCTCCGAGGCGGTGAATGAGGAGGGTCATGAGCTGGAGGAGGAACTGGGGATGTGAGAGGATTGGTATAAGGTGAGAGAGTCTCACGTGGCAGAGAAGGAGGTGGTGTTGGGACCAACAGCAGGCGGTAGTGGCAGTGGTTCATCTGATGCCCCTTAAAAAACAATGGTGCTATGAGAGAGGTACATATGGAGTAACTTTCAGACCCAGGAGGTCGAAAGGAGAAACATCGGTGCGCCACTCCGTAGGAGGGGGTGGCTCAAACTCAGGAGCGAAGTGGGGTCGGGGTGAAGGTGGACCATCATGTAGAGGGAGGGTAATCCACTCTCGTACCCGCTCATGATTATCAACGGGTACGAAATAAAATGAACAGGCATCCCTTGGAGGTTAATGATGTGATACATGGAGAGGGTGCCCAGGTGGTGGAGAGGTGTGTAAAATAGGAGGGGGTGAAAGCGTGGGAAAAGTGGAATGGGGTGGGTGAGGGTGTGTGGTAACGGGTGGAGCAGGGGGTATGGGGGGTATTTGGGAGTTTTCAAGGTGTTTTTGTGGGTGGTGACGAGGGTAAATGGAGATATGGGGCGAGGGGTAGTCATGTGGAGGTGGAGTGGGATAATTGGGTGGATGTGGAGGTGGAGAGTGGGAGGGGACAAGATTCGCGGTGGAGGAAGGTGTGGGGAGGGCATATGGTGGTGTATTGATCTGTTGGGTGGGGGAGGGGGAGGTATAAGGGGTGGTGGTGAATTTTGAGGGATGAGATTATTAGGGTAGTGGGAGGGTGGAAATGTTAGGGTTTGGGGTTCAAGATTGGGATTAAGATGCTTGTAGGGTTCATTTAAAATGGGAAATGTTACTTGAGGTTGAAATTGGGATGGATTTGATCCTTGGCATGCCTAATGTCACGAATCATTTCGGCAAGAGTCGGGGAGTGTGCTACAATAATGGGAGGTGCCATTTGAGTGCAAATATGGGAGATAATATATGGACAAACTTCTGGTTGGAATGAAGGTGCATGGAGACCCTTTTTGGACCCGTCAGCCAAATGGTCCTGTAATTGTGTCTTTCTGATTCTGATAGAATAACCGGAGGTGGCTAAGGGTTTTTCGAGAGGGTTCGACAATATCGTAGCAACGATGGGAGGGTTTTGGTGGTAGGAGGGTTTGGCCGGTGTGTTTAGGGTAGGCAAGGACTGCGTCGGGTTGGTACGAGTGTTCTTGGCCCTTTTTTTTGTCGTCCAGACAGTGGGTGGTGGTGGAAGGGGGCCATCTTATGTGGTGGTACTTTCTTGACTGTGATTGGGGTTAGGGTTTGTGAAATTAGGTTTTTTTTGTGGTAGTGGTGTATAATGGGTTGATTTTGAGGAATTGGGGTTAGGGTTTTGAGATGTTACCGGAGCGGTATGGGGGCAGTCCACGGTGATTGTCGGTGGTGGATTTTGCGCATTCATCTCATCCATTTGAACATTCAATTAATTAAGGGCTGCCATGATTTGATCAAAAGGGTTTGCCATGGAGGTGTTCATCCTTTCTTGAACCCGCCTTGACGTTGTTTACGAATTTTTATTTTACAACAACAACAACAACCGGTGGAGCGAACTAGGCTCTGATACCAATTGATGTAAATGACGTCAAATGGGAGCAAGAAAAGATAATTCTCTCTCAAACTCTCTCTAATCAATATCTCAAAATGTGGAAGAATGCGAGGTTGCTTGGCCTCTAGCTAAATATCTAATTACAATTATGCTCTTAAGTGTCAATTAACCTTCATTCCTCTAAATACAAAACAAAACGAAAAATACAATGAATACTAAAAATAAAAGAAATATTAAAAATGATAAAAGACGATAATGACCCTGAGAAATAATCCCCACCAAAATACGAAAGATATTGATTAAAGAACAACGAACTGAGAAATTTGCATTTTGCTAAAATTAAGGTGGGCAATATGTGCTATGCAATAAAAAGAAATTTGGGATTTGCTTACGAGTAATTCTAGGGAGACCCTCCAATTAGACCTCAAATCAACCCCTTGAGTTGTCAATCACACACCTATCAACGGGTCATGTTGGGTTGTGTTTGTATAAAAAACCTCTCAAGTCATACACGATGTGTTAAAAAATTAGTTCCAAATAACAAACCCAAACCGTTATTGTTAACAGGTCAGACGATCCGAACCGTTAACAGCTGTTAACTAAAATTCTTCATAAAAAATAATATAATAAATTCCTACATCCTAAATTCCAAATGTTAACACTAATAGGATCCCCAAAAGAAAATATTTCTTACCCAAATTTACAAATATTACAAATTAATAATTATATATAAAAAATAATTTATAAACAAAGAGTTAAGGAAGTGTTGAACGGGTTTTAATAGGTATAGGGAGGACAAGTCGAGCGTATCAAAATTACCAAACCCAAACTATTATCGTAACGAGTGTATCGTGTTGACCCATTAAGTCTAAACCTATCGTGGTTCAAAGTCTCGCTATCGGTCCCAGTATCAAACACCCGATTTTCAACTCGATTGTGGTATCGGGCGGTATGCAAAGATACACTATTTAGAGAGCGCAAAAAATTCCAAAAAAATAAAGAAAATTTAAAATAAAATAAAATTAACAATGTGGACCAATCAGATACGTTAAACCATCATTTAATATGCATTGCACTACACAATTGATTATAGTGAAGCGTTGCGGACTTGGCATATTGCCAATGTACTAATTTTTATTTTTAAATACTTATATAAATAATTATGCATTAGTGACTAATTGTTGATTTTAATTTAGATAAGTAGTGGAAGAGGATACTTGATCTTCATGGACGAGTCAAAACTTATGCAGAATTTTTTGTGTGGATAAGGGAGGGGGCAAGTGGATCCCTACGGTTCAATGATATATGTTTGTATATAAAGATCGTTTAGATATTTAACTCCAACAAATTTGTCACAATCCAAGAGAGAGAGAATCTGACGAGAAAAGAGGGATATCTCTGCAAAGGGCGGGAAAGAAATAGTGGGTGTTTTAGCTGAGAGAAATGGATGTTAGGGTTATTATAACAAAATATAAATGGGTGCTCATATTAATCAGATCATTTTATGGTTTAGACCCATGTTTGGCCCGCTAATTTAAAATATGGGCCCCATATTTTGAAGTCTAGGCTAATCTAGGCGGTTCAATCTCGTGGACCTATTTTTTTTGGTACTAATCTCCATAAAGTGGTCCATAAGTTGGTCCTTATATGATCTGGATTCTTACTTTAGACATGCCTTAAGTGTGTTTGTTCTGCCTAAAAATAAAATTTTGTTCATATTAAGCCTTTAAATTAGTTAAAGTGTGTCAGTCAGTCGCTTCCGATAATTTTCATTTTTTTCATAGATCATTGACAAAATTGTCTCTCTTCAAACTTATCAAATATTCGTCGAAAACACACTTAAACCTTTGCCGAAAACACATATTTAAGTGACATCTCTATCGTCCGCTTACTTCATCCCGATCCCACACCATAAAATATGTGTTTCCAGTGAAGATTCATGTGGATTAAAGAGAGACAACGTTGTCCCTTAATTCATGAAGATAACGACTGAGAATTTACTATAGAGGTCTATTGAGTCTTTTTTAACTACTTTAAGGGCTCAATAGATGTAATGTTTGCTATAGGGCTTAATATAAACGGCATACGCACTTTAGAGCTTACATAAGTAATTTAGTCCTTTTTCCAATAGATACCACTTGATTAAGAACCTCTCAATTTGATGACAATTATAAATATAAAAAACCCTTCATATATATAAATTATATGTAACTTAGTCTAAATTATGATATAAAACTAAAATGGGCATATGTGATGCATAACCCTAATATAAGAGACATAATTATATGTTTTATTTTTTATATTTTTACTTTTGACAAAATTTAGAGTTTTTTTTAACCAATTGGTGTCTTTGTTTTGAAAAAAATGCTCAAAATTGGGAAAAAAATTGCCCTATGTTTAAAATATTACAAGACCTTAAAATTTGAAAGTTTTATGACTTTGACTTTTGATTGGTGTTTTGATTTTCTAATATTAACTTACTTTCAACTATATTTAAATATTATTTGAAATTTGGAGAAATATCAAAATCACATATTATCGAAACAAATAGAACATTAGTAATATTTATATGTACAACTCGTATAAACATTTAGTAGTATAGTATTATGTCTACTTGAATCTATCATCTTTCGTTCCCTCGTTGTACCATGACTAGCCTCACTACCTAAAAATGACTAGTAAGTTTTCGAGAACTTGTGCAAAAAATATATTTTGAAAGAAAAAATAAATAAATGATTTGTAAGAAAACTGCATGTGAAATTCCACATAACTCTTCGAAATCACCATGCCACATAGGTACAATCAAGAGTCATAAAATGGGGATTATCCCTAATGAGATAAAATATTCAATACTCCTGGAGTATCGATGTGTGTGTGTGTGTGTGTCTGTGTTGGGGGGGGGGGTCAACTTCTTGCTATATAATAGGTGGTCGTAGAATGAAGATTTCAACAGTAAACATAATTCATATATATTTTATAAAACAAACTCATTAAACTGATCGCCGACAATTCCCCAGCGAATGTTTTTCAAATTCTGGAATCCCTTTAGGAAACTCTTGGCGATTTCTTGCAAATATTGATCTCAATCTATCGGTCCAAGTTAGGAGGATTGATTTGTAACTTCAAAACATCAACACTACCAAACAAATACTTCAACACTTACTCTCCAAATTATATTCCTTTCCCTCAAATCCTGTAATTTAAACATCTTCCAAAAATCCGACTGAGAATTGTACAAAACAATATATATAATGGCAGATATGCATGAAGTATAAAGGAAGGTGTAATGAGGGAGTTTTATTATTTCTTGTATTACACATTGATACGACGTAAATATTGCGTATTTCACCCGTTAACCTACGCGTTATTAGCCCCCTCGGGTATCTTAATCCCTATATTTATGCTCGTTAACCATACAACCTCGGATTTCTATGTTAACATGTTTTGCAAGGGTTAATTGAGCTTTTGTAGGTATTTGGATGCTTAGTCTGAAGTTTGGATGCATTCCGGTGAAGTTCCGTACACAATCGCACGTGCAAGGGCATTTTAGTCTTTTCACAGCTTGGGTACCTGGCCTGACATCTCACGAAAGTTGTATCCCTCCTCTCTAGCTTTGCGCGGCCGCAAACGGTGCGCGATTCCGATTCATAACGAAGAAGTTACGGCGTTTCTTGCGGAGGAATTACAAGGAAAGCAAAAGAGGAGAGGGAGAAGAGAAGAAGAGGAATGCAGTAGGCTGCTTCATTCTGCCCTGCTTGATCGATCGATCGACACTTCTGGTCGATCGATCGACCATTCTGATTTGCCGAAGTTTTGCCTAGGTCGATCGATCGACCAAAGTGGTCGATCGATCGATGCTCTGTTTTCTGCAGATATTTTGCCTTCTTTTCTTTCTTCTTTATTTTTATTCCAACTTACCATATAAGCCAATTTTGTTGTAATAAGAATATATATCAGTAGAACCACGTTTTTAGGTTAGTTTTAGTTAGGGTTTTGGTTTGGAGAGCTCATTTTCTCTTCCTCTTGGATTGACAACCCATGTGGTTTTGTAAGATTGAACTTTTCTCTTCCATTTCCATTAATATAGTTTGTATTTCATTCTTTCCTTGCTTTGTAATTTAGTTTCCATGCTTTCTAACTAGTTTACATGCTTTAATTCTTGCTTTCCTAGTTATTTAGTTTAATTTAGTTTACTCATGCTTAGCCCCTAGATAAATAGGGTCGGGATTGCATTTTTGCCATTTTCGGGCCCCGGGCTCCGAAAACTAGGTTTCGTGTAAAATTGCATTTAACTGAAACCGCGCGTATTAAAGTCGGATTATTATGCGTTTAACTTTCTTTGTCATGCAACGTTAGTGTTTATAGCGATTATCCGAATTTAATCCGCGTGTGACCATTTTCCGTTAAATGTTTAATCTCGCAACTTTGGCTTAAATTCCTTATTGCGTGATGTTTATGCTTAATTGAAAATGATCAATTAAATGTTTTTGAATCGAAATTCTAATTAGTAGTTGTTTAGCCCGTGAATGTGTGTATGCGATCCCGATCCTCTCTTTCCTTTAATTTAGCGTTAACTTATTCTTTTCTTTAGTCCACCATGACCACCCATCACCTTTTCTTATTTCTTTTACACCCTTTTATTTTCAGAAGTTTTAAAACAATTAAAGTCTAAAATTCAATCACTCCCTGTGGATTTACGATACCCGACTTACCGCTGTGCTTGCTTGTCAAGTGTAGTTGTAGCTTAGGTTTTCTTTTGTATCGCGGCGGCGAAACACACAACGATTGTGTCCTCACACGAACACACTTTTTCCGCCCGACCAAAATGGCGCCGTTGCCGGGGAGTGTGTTTTAGATAGTAATTGTTTTATTATTTCGCAATATTTTTCCTTTTGTATTTGTATTCTTTGTTTTAACCCTTTTTGCAGGATTTGCATACTTTGAGCGCTAAGAAACTTTGATTCGCGGTTGCTCACTTTCTTGCTCGGATTATCCATCTACAAACACCGAGGTAATCATGTCCTACTATTATAGTTATTACGATTATTCTAATGATTCATACTTTGGGGATAGTTTTCAAGTTTTCCATTTTCAAGATTTTCTTGAAAATGAAAGACTTGAAAACATTTATCGGAATGAAAATCGTTATTGGGAGCTTGAGTTGGATTCATTATTCGAATCCAATGACGATTCTTATTTCATTACTTTCGAAGACGAGTTTCAAGCAAATGAGGAGTCCGAGGCTCTTGAGTCGAGGAAGCCTACTTTGGAAGAAACTTTTCTTCTTTACTCCCAAGGTTTGGAAAGCCTAAATGATGCTGGAATGAGACTTGGTGCACTTTGCAATGAGATGAATTCTTATACACAAAACAATGAGGAGGTGGAAACTTGTGTTTCACCTAAATTTTTCGAAGAATTTCTCATCGAGTGTGCATCTTTCTCCCCCGAAATTCAATCTCCTTCCGACGATGAGTCGATTGAGATTGAATTTGTTTCATCACCATATTCGTTTTTCGTGATCGAACCATTAGAATTACCGATTGATTCCTATGAGTCGGTAGAAACTTTTAAAACTTCTACACTTTTTGCCGATGAGGACTCTTTACCGGACTTGTTTTCGATGGATGTTATCCTCATGTGTGCACCATCTCCCATTCCATTTGAAAAACCTTTGGGCGATGAATCGATTTTTCTTGGTCCTCTAGTGTTCTTGTCCCCCTTGTTATCCAAATCCCCCATCGTCCCCCAAAAATTTCAAATTGGCGATGGTTCACTTTTTTCACCACCCACATGCCTTCCGTTGTTCAAACGAAATTCATATCTTTCGGGAGGCATTTTCACTTTGGAGGGTCCACCGTTGATCTTTCAAAGTCAAATCCCTTTTTCGGTGGACCCTCAACTATTTAGACTTCTAGTGTATAGTTAGTGTGAAGCCTAAATAATAGGTTGTAAATAGTTAGCTTTTTAATTTTCTTTCTTTCCTATTTTTCTTTCCTTTTAATTTAGTCTAGTGTAATTAGTTAACTTTTTGTTATTTGTTTTTGCTATGCTCGGTACTAACTTGTTTTGTAGATTCCTTTGGACTCGTGCTTATGGAGATCTCTCCAATTTTGGGTAATATCGTTCTTTTCCTCTCTTTGTGTTGTGTTCTTAATGCGCATTGAGGACAATGCAACATTTAAGTTAGGGGGTGTAGGATATTTTATCCATTTCATGTGTAGTCCATGGATTTGCTCACATTTAGTTACTAAGTATGCCTTTTTGTGAAAAATTTGAAAAATTTTAAAAATATTTTCTTTCTTTTTTCTCCTTTGTTGGGCATTTTGCCTTATTTTCGATGATAAATTTTAATAATTGCCCGATCCAATAGACAACTCAATGATGCATGTTCTCGATTTTAGAAGTTATTAGACTTTAGTCCTCAAATCATTGATATTGTGAATAACTTCATGAATTAAACTTTATCCCATGAGCATATGCACTTTCCTTGTTATATTGATTTGGTTTAAGATTTTTATAACTCGGGAATCTTTTGTTGCATTGTATATACTTACACCGAGTAATCTTTGTACCTTTCGTCGTTTGTGAGTGTTATACACTATTCTTTTCTCTTTGAAAACGTTGAATTCGTCGGTAATCTCTCTATTCTTTCATTTGACCGTTCATTAATTGAGTTCATACTCGAAATGTTTTACTTGAGCATGATTTTCATATATTATTTTGACTCGAGAATTGCGTAAACTTTGTGAAATGATCATAGGCAATCTTTGTTATATCACCTATATTAGCCTTGACCTCACCTTATATGTTTACCCTCATTAACCCCTTTGTGCCTAAATATAGCCTTTCGTTTCATAACCCCATTCCCATAACCAACTCCGCATTGGAGTTTTAGCCCATACACACACTTTCCATACCTTTGTTTGGAATGTTACTTGGGATTGAATGATGTTGTTATGATGCCGGTTGCAATTTAGGCATTTGAGAGTTTGAAAAGTAAAGAAAAGTGATGTGAAAAAGTGAAGAAAAAGAGAAAGCAAAAAGCAAAAGAAAACAAAAGAAACATGAGAAAAAGAAGAAAAGAAAAGAAAAGAGAAAGTTGTATATTTTGTGTATAGTGTTCAATAATCTTTGATTACTCTCCCCAATGATATATCTAATGCCTTTTTGGAACTTGTTTTCCAATTTTTGATATTGCCCGCCTTTTCCCATTATCCAGAGTTTTCATCCCGAACACTTTGAATCCGTACATACATTCCTTCGTTTCTCACCATAGCCATACCTACTTTACAACCCTATTACAAGTCCTATGTGATCTTAGGTTGATGTAATTCAAAAGTTTAAATAGTTTTGATAATCTGTGAAAATGCATTTCGCCTCTTTTAGTGTGCGGTATCCTTTCATTGAGATTACAAATTTTTCATTTCCTATATAGCGTTCTTCATTTGTGACATGTGTGCGGCCTAGTTTCCATTTACATTTACTCTTTATGCCCGCATGTCCCGTGTATTACCTCCCATTCCGAGTGATTTCATTTGTTGAGCGTAATGCCCGTGAGGATTGAATGTATGCATGCCTTTATGTTTATCTGGTTTATTTAAGTTTTTACCAAATCATATTGTGCATTTACTCTCCCCCTCCCACTTTTAAAGTTTCAATTCTATGAGGTGCATTCAACCTGTTAATAACAACGGACTTTAGCTTGAATTCATTCAATATGCTAATAACGCGTTTAAATTCTTTTTCGTTGTTGTTGAGTTTGTCACATGTTGGGTTGGGCATATTTTGAGGAAACCATATGATGTTTGTGGGTTTCATCCCTGAAACCCTCACGAGACAACACTCGTCCACTAGGGTAACCTAGGGGTTTAACGGCTTATTGCATACGCTAAATGCAATCGTTCGCCCGCGAAAGTGGCCTTATCTTTTTATGCTTTTATACCATACTTTTGTTCTTTCTCCTACTTTTGGTTTGCTTGTAGTTCTTGTTGCATCATATTTCATTGCTAGGGACTAGCAATGTGTAAGTTAGGGGGTGTGATACGACGCAAATATTGCGTATTTCACCCGTTAACCTACGCGTTATTAGCCCCCTCGGGTATATTAATCCCTATATTTATGCTCGTTAACCAGACAACCTCGGATTTCTATGTTAACATGTTTTGCAGGGGTTAATTGAGCTTTTGTAGGTATTTGGATGCTTAGTCTGAAGTTCGGATGCATTCCGGTGAAGTTCCGTACACAATCGCACGCGCAAGGGCATTTTAGTCTTTTCACAGCTTGGGTACCTGGCCCAACATCTCATGGAAGTTGTATCCCTCCTCTCTAGCTTCGCGTGGCCGCGAACGGTGCGCGATTCCGATTCATAATGAAGAAGTTACGGCGTTTCTTGCAGAGGAATTACATGGAAAGCAAAAGAGGAGAGGGAGAAGAGAAGAAGAGGAATGCAGTAGGCTGCTGCATTCTGCCCTGCTTGATCGATCGATCGACACTTCTGGTCGATCGATCAACCATTCTAATTTGCCGAAGTTTTGCCTAGGTCGATCGATCGACCAAAGTGGTCGATCGATCGATGCTCTGTTTTCTGCAGATATTTTGCCTTCTTTTCTTTCTTCTTTATTTTTATTCCAACTTACTATATAAGCCAATTTTGTTGTAATAAGAATATATATTAGTAGAACCACGTTTTTAGGTTAGTTTTAGTTAGGGTTTTGGTTTGGAGAGCTCATTTTCTCTTCCTCTTGGATTGACAACCCATGTGGTTTTGTAAGATTGAACTTTTCTCTTCCATTTCCATTAATATAGTTTGTTCTTCATTCTTTCCTTGCTTTGTAATTTAGTTTCCATGCTTTCTAACTAGTTTACATGCTTTAATTCTTTCTTTCCTAGTTATTTAGTTTAATTTAGTTTACTCATGCTTAGCCCCTAGATAAATAGGGTAGGGATTGCATTTCCGCCATTTTCGGGCCCCGAGCTCCGAAAACTAGGTTTCGTGTAAAATTGCATTTAATTGAAACCGCGCGTATTAAAGTCGGATTATTATGCGTTTAACTTTCTTTGTCATGCAGCGTTAGTGTTTATAGCGATTATCCGAATTTAATCCCCGTGTGACCATTTTTCGTTAAATGTTTAATCTCGCAACTTTGGCTTAAATTCCTTATTGCGTGATGTTTATGCTTAATTAAAAATGATCGATTAAATGTTTTCGAATCGAAATTCTAATTACTATTTGTTTAGCCCGTGAATGTGTGTATGCGATCCCGATCCTCGCTTTCCTTTAATTTAGCGTTAACTTATTATTTTCTTTAGTCCACCATAACCACCCATCACCTTTTCTTATTTCTTTTACACCCTTTTATGTTCAGAAGAACAATTAAAGTCTAAAATTCAATCACTCCCTGTGGATTTACGATACCCGACTTACCACTGTGCTTGCTTATCAAGTGTAGTTGTAGCTTAGGTTTTCTTTTGTATCGCGGCGGCGAAACACACAACGATTGTGTCCTCACACGAACACACTTTTTCCGCCCGACCACACATCATTATTCATGATATGTCCAACTTCTACATCCTCAGCTAGTTATATATATATATATATATATATTTTTTTAAAACTATTTATTTAGCAAAAAAATTAATTTTAAGACTACGTATTAAAAAATATTTTTAAGGCTATATATTTTTAAGACTTTGTATTAAAAAAATATAAAAAATTATTTTTATTTTCTTTGTCCTAGTTTTTTACTTAACAAAAATGGGTAAAGGGGGTAATTTAATAAATAAAAATTGGGACAAAAAAATAAAACAGAAATAGTTTTCTAATAAATAAAACAGGGAAAAAAGCATATCAATTTTATTTGTTATAATAAACTAATTAGGGGAAAAAAACAAAAAAACAAAATATATTTTTTTCAAAGATAAAAACTAGAAAGAATGAAATAAGAGAAAAAATATTCTTTATTTTTGTATTAATAAAATTGGGATAAAAATGAAACTAAAATGTAGTTATTCTTTTAATAAATAAAACTAACATAAAAAGAATCATTTTCTTATTTAAAATTAAAAAACATGTTTTTTACTTAGTAAAACTAATAAAAAAACTATTTTTATTTATTTTTAAATATTTTAATAAAATATATATTCCAACTAATATATTAATTTAATAAAGTGTCATGAAGTAAATAACTAAAATAATAAGCGAATTGGGCCTTGAATAATATGAAATGGGATGGTTTGGACTTTTGTAGAAAACATAAAGGTTTTACCGGTCAACTAACTTTTTTCATTCATTTTTAGAGGAAAAGTGTATAAGAAAACAAAATAATGAGCAAAATCTAATTAGCAAAACTAAATGACTGGTAAAGTAAAATATCTCCTAATATATTTACCCTAGGTGAAAAGTGATTTGATAATTACATATTTAAACTTAAATTGGGTTGACTATTTTTGTTCCAAATAACTTAATATTACATATACACATTGTTGATACCGAAATTTACCACCTTACATGGACCAATTATAAGCTAACACGTGTCATCCAAGGTGGCACAAATCCAAGTCAGACCAACAAGGCAGCCCGACTAACATGGCAACCCAATCAAATGGGAAGACAGACCAACTGTCGAAAATCCAACCTGTATAACCAACAAAACAACATCATTCTTACAGCATGTATTGCCAATTAAGCGACAGTAGTCGTATATTTCATTCTCATTATGTATTGATGTAAATGCCTAACAAATGAAGGCATTTCATCCTTTCACACGACAACTATCAGTACCCCTCTTGGGCTATAAATACATTGTATCACCCTCATTGCAAGGGATCGAAAAACAAATCAAGGCAGTCAATACATAACAGTGAATGTAGGCTTTTTAATTAAGCCGAACCACTTTAAAAACCTCTTTGTCTTATTTGTTTTTGTTTATTTATCTGTGATCTATCAATTAGGCCTAGTCTAGTTTTTTGCATCAACAGATTGGCGTCATCTGTGGGAATGTATTGCTAAACGTTTTCACTCATTCATCATCTATGGATGAAATTCCTGAATCAAGCACCAGAAACGGGGGAATTCTGTCTACTCCCTCTCTCCCTCCAAATAATAATGATTTAATTGGAATTTTGGTTAGCTTGGCTAAAGGTCAAGAGGCTATGCATGATATTATACGACAGTTGGCCCAAACTCTGCAAGCCGGGGTCTTGCACAATATAATCAAAGGAGTATGCCACCGTCGCCAATAAGGAGTGTTGGGCATAGCCATTCCCGAACTTCAAGGGATCCTTTGTACTTTCCTGGAGCAACTTCTTGTACCAGGATTACTGATTCCTCTGATGGACAGTCCCTCATCCCAGAAAGATTGAGTGCCTTAGAAAGGCTAAGTAGGGTATCTCCTTTCGATCGTTTGGGACCCAAAGGAAATGCCCTATGGGTTACGTCGGGAAATACTCAACGACCAAGCAATCTAAGGGAAGGTTCAGCCCAATCCATATTAAACACCCGACGAACTGCTCGGCACAGTCAAAGAGAAGGTTCGCAAGAAAAAGTCTCAGCATGATCAGTTGGTTGGCATAAAAAAGTCACCACCCATAGATCTGTTGCTGGCAGTGATGCTTGGAAAGGTTCCATTCAGCGCTTGGAAAATAGGTTGGGATAAATGGCTAAGGCCAAGAGTTCCCTCCACAGAAGTTTTATTAAGGGATCCCCCTTTGTGTAAACCATCGTAGATTTCCTTACGCCGACCAAGTTTAAAGCTCAAGTGGTCACACCCAAGTATGATGGGAAGTCTGATCCAGTTCTTTATATAGAACAATACCAAGTAACGGCTGGTATCTATGATGTTCCCGATGAGATGAGGTGCAGGGAATTTTCAGGAACAATCACTTTATCTGCTCAAATCTGGTATAATAGTCTTCCTCGAGGAAGATTTTTTGCTTCTAACAACTCGCCGAGCTATTCATTGGTAATTTTTTCTTTGAAGCAAAACCAGTTAAGCGAGTAGCTCATTTACTTAATGTGAGATAGAAGGTGGGAGAAAGTACCAGGGATTACATCACTTATTTCAATAACGAGAAATTGGAAGTCATTGATTACGAAGAGAATACTGCAATCACTACCCTCGTGAGTGGTTTGCTCCCCGACAAACTATATTATACTTGGGAAAAAGATCCCCCGAAGACGATGAGAGAATTAATGGCCAAAGCAGCGAAGATTATGAACGTCGAGGAAGCTATGGATGCTAAAAATAATTCAGATGCAAAGGCGTAAGCGAAAATAGAAGGGAAGTCGGATAAGAAGGAGCACAAGAATCACAATGAGCGCAGGTAGGGCTGTGTTTTTTTTCTGAACATTCCAATTTTTCTGATATCCGATCCGATATTTTTCGATTTTGGAACGTATATAAGGTTTCCAATTTCTGATTTTTCGATTTCCGATTTTTTCGAAAAAAATCGGAATCGAAAATTGGAAATAATTTTGAATTTATGATTTTCTGATTTTTTCGAAACTATGCCGATCCGATTTTTCTGAATTATTTCTGATTTTTTTCGAAATATTTTCCAATTTCCCATTTTTCTAATTTTTTAAACATTTTCATGTGTACCACATCGGCTAGGAGAGGAAGAGAGGCCCAAAAAATTCCTTTATAAAAGGAGAATATCCCTCTATCCTCTACACAAATGAAAAAAATGGTTAAATCCTTACATATTTACATGTTGGGTTAAATCTTTTTTTCGATTTCTTTAAAATGAGAATTTTGAGTAATCGAAAATCCTATATTAATTTTTTTTGAAATTTTGGAATTTCCAAGATTTCTGAATTTTTAGTATATTTTTTGAATTTTTGAATTTTTTTGATTTTTTCGAATTCGGAAACTTTTTTTTATTTTTCAAAAAAATTGGATAGGAAATTAGAAAAA
The DNA here is from genome assembly GCA_949130495.1 of Sambucus nigra. NCBI lineage: Eukaryota > Viridiplantae > Streptophyta > Magnoliopsida > Dipsacales > Adoxaceae > Sambucus > Sambucus nigra. The sequence goes on along the minus strand of CASBWL010000011.1, from coordinate 2,321,584 downwards.
ATATTTTATTTTGAAAAAATTGGAATTTTTTTCGAAAGGTCATTTTTCGATCATATCCGGCTGAAACACCGCCCTAAGCGTGAGAATTCGAAAGTAAAAGAAAGCCTAGATCGGCTTAGAAAATTGACCGATTACACTCCTTTATTGGTGAATATACATCATGTGTTGGAGGAAATCAAGCACAATAATGATTTGAGTTGGCCTGAAAAGTTAAGGTCACCTGCTGATAAGAAGGATAAGTCCAAGTATTACGAATTTCACAAAGATCAAGCTCATACGAACAACTGGTGTATTGATCTCCAAAATGAGATATAAGCACACATTTGAAGAGGAAAATTGGACAAATTTGTTGATCAAAAGGCTGGTGGAAAAACTGGAGGTAGAGGTCGATAGAGATCTGAATCACATGTTAAGCTTAGAGAAGATAAAAAGATGAACCATGACTATGATCCCGAAGATGATCCTGATCTCCCCAAGAAGCCTAGACAACCTGAATGTGAGGTATTCACACTCAGTTTGGGATCCTTTGATTGCCATATAATTACAGGTGGAGATGCAGTAGGAGGAGATCATACAGCTGAAAGGAAGACTTACCTCAATGAGGATCAAGCTTGTTCCTACATCTAGCGAATCAACCTCGCTGAGGAGGATCGATCAAGGAAAGTTAATAAGGATGAGCTCGTAATTGGCTTTTCCAAGAACGATCTATCCTGACTTTTGTATCCTCATGATGATCCTTTAGTGATGAGAGTCAGGATAAAAGAAGTACTGGTAATAAGAACATTAGTGGATAATGTCAGTTTGATAGACAACATTCTTTATCCCTATTGTGATAGTTTGGGTTCGAAATTCAGCCAATTGGAGCCTTACCACAAGCCACTTATTGGATTCTCTTGCGAGAAAGTATTTCAACTGGGAATAATTAAGCTAGATATATTGAACGGGACATGGCCAATAAGCAGGATAGAGAAAGTAAGATTCTTTATAATGGACAAGAATGTTCATTCTGCCTCTAACATGATCATGGGAAGAGTGGGACTGAAGAAGTTCGAAGTTGTACCTTCTACTGTTCATCAATACCTAAAATTCTTGACCAACTTTGGAGTGGGAGTAGTAAAAGGAGATCAGATTGTAGCTCGGAATGCTACTATTCATCTATTGAAGAGGGAGATTGTAATACCCCATAATTTTATTGATTTTTATTTAAGGGATTAATTAACTTAAATGAGAATTAATCTGGATATAAATACTAGCGAGATGTGAGTTGGTATTTGATTATGATGTTAAAATTGAATATTTCATGAATATTGAAAATATTTAAATTGTCACGAGGCAGAAATGCCACAATTTGGGAAACTTAGTTGGGACGCGAGTGTCAGTCGCGTCAGGAATGAATTATTTAAATTAAAAAGTGGATTATATTTTTATCAATCGAATGGTCATTTTGAGTGCCCCAACGTGTTCGGAAGGGTCGAAATAGTTAGAAAACACTACCCGAGGTTTAGTTTGGGTCCCGGGGCATCTTTAGGCCAAACCGACAACCTAGAAGGGTATTTTGGTAATTTTAAAAATTAAGGAATTAAAACCCATGAATTTTAGAGTTTATTTTTATATTTTTAAAGAGGCCACTAAGTCCATTACCAGCCAAAAGCATTAGAAGTGGTCTACGGGAGTTAGAGAGGAGTTACCATAGGGTTCCAAACCAAAAACACTCACCACCATCAAATTGGAAAGGATTTGTGATCGGAAAGAGGAGAGAATCAAGAAGTTGAGGAGGTCGAACGATCTCTAGTTCATCATGTAGCTTGTAATCTCCTTAGTATTTTGAAATCAATCATTGAGGAACACGATGAACAGGAATCCAGTTAACATCTAACTTGAATGGAGGATTGCTAAGTTCCAGCAAGCCGGGGTCATATCAATCGCACAAAGAGTTGTTTCGATCCACCTTCATTACGATTAAAGCATTCATCCAACCCCATTTATTGGACTTATTCTTAGCCTATTGAAGTCCATCGTCAAGATGCCCTATAGGTTCATTATACCCATCCATCCAAACCTCTCTTGGATACTTATGGAATTGAAAGGTTAATTTATCAACATGAGACTGCAGTTTCTTCAATACTCCATCCTTAACTTGTAATTGGGAAAATTGAGTGGATAGTTATTCTGACAAGGTCTGCAACTTCTGGGACATCTCAGTAATAGCTCGGTCTTTAGCTTTCAACTGTGCAACTTGATTGGCAAGGGCCTGCTGGGTCCTAATTTCTTCTGTGGTTCCTCCGCCAGGCTTATTTCTTGATCGGGAAGAGGATGCATGCTTAATCCTTTTTAAGCCTTCCAACTCATCCCTTAATATTGCATTTTCAACTTCTAAAAGGGAGTATCCCTCATTAGTAGTAGCAACAACAACTTCAGAAGCAGACTTCAAAAGATTCACTTCATCCCTCAAATTATTATTCTCATATTCTAGGAGTTTGGCAACAGTTTTAGTTTCTTCAACTTCAAGCTTAAGTAGAGCTTCCTTTTTATCATAAATAGAAATATAGTTATCAAAGCCCCGACCTACACTTAAGCTTCGATATTTATGCTCGTAGCTCTGGTGAAACAGCGCATTAGAATCTTTATACTATTCTTGAAGTTCTTATATCATCTCATAGTAGGCAACATTATTTGCTACCGCCCGATCAAATAAGTAATTCAAATACTTGTAGGATTCTTTAGCCTACTCTGATGCATCATCAATGAGCAACAGAATAATTTCTCCTTCGGATAAATCCATATGACCTGCTTTGAAAAAAGCATTACACTTCCTCAGTAGCTCGGTATCATTGGAAGACAGTTATTCCATCTTCGCTATAAACTAACAAGAAGAAATGACCACCAATCAATAACAAGAATGGAGAACAGGTATAATAAACAAGAGACAAAAAGGAACACAAGGTTCTTTTATTGATGACAAAGAGTCCAAGTATAATAAAAACAAAGAAAAAGAAATAAAAACCAAAAGGGCAAATGCCGAACAACTTTACACCTTCTCCCTATCATTCTCAACCTTCTTTTCGTGCTCAGAAGAATGGACTAAGACTAGAGTTGCTCGGTTTGCACGACTGGAGAAAGAGAAGATTCAGTGATTTTAGGTTGATCGACAGTAGATTCAACCATTGAAGAAGACTCTCCAGAACCAACTTTATCTTCAACCTTATCCTGAATTACTAGAGGAGGACCATGAATATCTCTCTAAAAAATTTCAGAGCCTTCAATTGTGTTCAACTCTTGAAGGGAAGCAACCCAACCATCTCTGAAACATTTTTACTTTGCATACTCAATATGAGCAGAGGTAGCATAAATGTCTTTGTTCCATCCCTCATCCTAGCCATCACTGAAGGACGCCTTTATAGCAGACTTTCTCTTAGATCTGGCAGAAGATACAAGCTCTTTAGTATTTTTAGCCCTGCCCTCAATTTCCTCTACCTTAAGCTCAGCTTCCTTTCCTTTGCGCTCAGCTTCCTTAAGCATGTGCTTAGCTTCAAGGGCATTTTCATCAAACGTCTGCCAAGGAGTTTTAATTATCTTCAGTTCATCCGCCAACAACTCTTCTCAGTCTCCAAAGCTTACTGAGATTTGAGCAGAGACTTCTTCAAGCTAGCTAAGGCTTCTTTCACATCGTTTTAAGAATAAGAAGCCCTAATTGCATCATCCTTATCCAGTATATTATTGAAGTGTACCAAGAACTGCAAGAGATAAAGATTAATATGCGTATGTGAGAAATATAAAAGATAACCAAACCAAGAAAATAAAAATCACTTACTGATGCAAGGCTCTAAGCAACCAATTCAGAAACCTTCACCCGGGGGAGCATGGCATCCACCCCCTGTGGTCTGGAAGAGTACCATACTTGATCAACTTTCTGGCCAAACCAGGAGTAATAATTATCGGAAGAATAACATCAGAAGAAGGTAATTCAACCAATGACAGTTGATCAGTCACCTGGTCGACTTGTTTCTCTGCAAGCCCTCTCCTAAGTCTCCTCAAGGGAGCTTCAACATCTTTGGGAGATGCATCCTTGGGAGCTAGGTCTTTGGGGGCTGGGTCCTTGGGAACTGGGGTCTTCATAACATCCCCTATTTTCTTCTTGGCTCCCTCAGCAGGTGCTTTGGAGCCAGAAGTGATACCACTGAAAAGATCAGGAAATCAGGGGTGGCAATTCGGGTCAATGGGTCGTGTTTCGGGCCGACACAACACGACAAGGTTTTTTTGGATACGAACACAACACGACACGACACGAATTCATGTTTTTTAGTTAGCACGAACACGAACCGAATAAGAAACAACACGACACGACACGACACGAATACCATAATTTCTTAATTTTCACACCTAAAAAACACGATAACAAGATACGACTCATAATTCAGACACGAACATGACACGACACGACACGACTTCATGTAAAAAAAACACGACACGAACACGACATATCGTGTCAATTTTGGGACAATTTTGTATCATTACGTGTCATTTTTTCGTATCGTTTCTAAAATTGTCACCCCTACAGGAAACTTTCTGTTCTTCATGATTTCAGAAAGATGAGTGTCTGAATAGCAGTAACTTCTTGATCAAGATCTATTACGAGAACAGGAGAAGCAACAGGTCTGGTAATAAAGGAAGAAATGGTATTTCTGTATTGAAGCAAATAGGAGGCGGACCTAACGCGCTGCTCAACAGTTATCTTGTGAAGCCCCCAGATAAACTTCAATTCTTTCAAATTTACTTCACTCTCTTTGGGGGATTTTCTTTTTTGGTTAACTGCAATTTAATTTCCAAAGCAACAGTCAGTATGACATTTTATCAAATATAAATAGGGCAAAATTACTAAAACACAAAACAACCTATTCCATTGCCAAAGAGCGAACATTTAGGTCCTTGATATTTAGCATCTCCAACTAAAGGGGCGTGTTGCTAATTTTTTACAACTACCTCAGGATCAAAACAATCCCTATTAGAATCAGGGAGTTTAACTAATAAAGCTTTACCAACTGCCCTAGGTTTCAAATAATAAGTGGTATCACTAGTTACCCATTTATAACAAAACATTATTTATGGAATCCCTAAATGGGTTCCATAGATTTGATTTAACCTATATACTCCACTCACTACTCTCCATCTATTAGGATCCACTCTTGAAGGACCAACGTCAAAATATTGACAAAACTCTAGACATGGGGGATTGGGAGGAAATGTGAACCCACATTCAGCAATAAAGATGGAAGGGAACCAATGGACATCAGCAAGAGAGAAAAAATTAGAAGGAAAAGTGGGATGTTCTAGTACAACCTAAAATGGAATGTAAAGTCAAATATGAACTTATCAAGTGACTTAATAGAATAAACCATGAGGAAGAAAACAAATAAGAAGAGAAGAAAAATTCTTACAAAGGTTTAAGGATTCAGCAAGAACTGAAGACAGAAAAGAAAATAATCGCACGAAAGTTCAAAGAACACAGTAGCAGAATCAGAAATGAGAGGTAAAAATGATCGAAGTTTTACCCCTCTTTTTATAAGTCGCCTCGAAAACTGGGAAAAGTAATGATTAAAGTGAACGAAAGTTGAGTTTATGGCGGCTAACAAGGGAAAAAATGAAGATACCCCAAAAATGTTCACTAAAATTTGAAATATTTACAAAATTGCCATTCGGGCTAAAAAATTGTCAATTGAGTGGATAAATTTCACAAGTCTGGAAGGTCTGCATCTAACCAAGTAGCCCGAACAACTGTTAAAGCATAATATTTTATACTTTCGCATCGGCTCCAAGTATGAAACATTGGGGGCTTCTGTTGATACCAAAATTTACCACCTTACGTGAACCAATTATAGTCCACTATATGTCATCCAAGGTGGCACAAATCCAAATCAGACCAATAGGGCAGCCCAACCAATAAGGAAGATCGACTAACAGGGCAGCCTGATCAACTGGGAAGACCGACCAACTGCCAGAATTCCAACCTGTATAGCCAATAAAGTGACAGCAATCTTACAACTTGTATTGCCAATGAAGCGACAACAGTCGTATATTTAATTCTCATTATGTATTGATGCAAATGCCTAACAAATGAAGGCATTCCCTCCTTTCACACGATAACTATCAGTACCCCACTTGGGAAATAAATACATTGTATCACCCTCATTGCAAGGGATCGAAAAACAAATCAAGGCAGTCAATACATAAGAGTGGGCGTAGGCTTTTCCATTGAGTCGAACCATTGTAAAAACCTCTTTGTCTTATTTGTTTTTGTTTATTTATATGTGATCAATCAATTAGGCCTAGTCTATTTTTTACATCAACACACATGATCACATTTTTTATTGAACAAAAATTTGAATTGTAACTATGAAAAAAAATCACCTGCATTTAGTTGTTGGTAAAATATGTTTCCCCTACGTGAAAGTGAGGTGGTGAAATAAGTTTTACATAATTAACTTGAATTATGTTGACTATTTTGTTTTCAAATAACTTAATATTATATGCACACATGATTTCAGTTTTATTTTAACAAAAAATCTAGCTCTGACTCTCTCTCGAGAAAAAATTTATACCGTGCACTAAAAACTATCAACTTTTCCCCTACTGTAGTTGTAGCATGTTAAAGTTACATTAAACATACAGTAATACTACGCGGAAAATTGACAAAAGACCCAATAACGTGACATGACTCACATGACTTTTTAACGAGCTTGGGTAAAGCCTTAACAAATATAGATTCTTTAAGGTGAATTCGCTAAACACGATGACTTAACGAATCGAGTTTGACTTTAGTCATTTAGTGTAAATATACGACACGACTCCCTACGGCACGACCCAAACACGACACGAACTCGATAACACACGACACGGTACACACGAAAGGAATAACATGTGGGGTTTGGGTTGAGGTGATTTTGGCACGAACCTAACCCGACACGACCCATTGTTACCCTCTTCTAATACCTTCACTAACTTTATAAAAAGTTTTGTCCCACCACTTTGTTGTCTCAAGAAAAACCCCTTTGTTAGAGAAAAAAACATTTCCAGCCAAAATTCTGAATGAAAAGCAACATGTACCAAAAAAATAAATAATAATTTTTTTGAAACTAATCCACATATAAAAGGCTACTACAAGTCAGTTGCTCGCTTAAACAAATCCAACTCATAAGAAAAACTTTGTTGAACAGACTCCAATCTGGCATAACATATACCATTAAGTCCATATCTTATGACAAACTCAACATCAACTCTACTCAAATGTAGAGGAACCCACCATGCTCCAATTCATCTCTAATAAGTTTTCAAAGAAACTGATTAGGCGAAGGACAACATGTAATACCCCATATTTTTGGAAGAAAAAAAAAAAATATGGATTAATTTAATTAGGTGAAATTAATTAAACAAGGTTGTGAGTAAACTCAGTATTATTTATAAATTTTTAGAGTTGAACTTTAATGATTTGGAATAAATCAAATGTGATTTTATTCTAAATAAAAAGTAATTACATATGTCGCTTCACAATTAAAATATATTTTCAGATAAAAATATTCGGGACGCACTTTGAGAGGTTCTCCACTATTTTCAGGTAAGGATTCTCTTTCCATTCTTATTCAAATTCTACTAATATTATATTAATGTTGATACCATGCTTAGAATAAGGTTTTATCATGTGTTGGGACTGCATATTTAGAGACCTTTTGAATTGTGTAGAAATTGATGATAATTGTGTAACCAATGTTTAGATTTGTAACCCCTTATATTGACTATGTATTAATGTGGTTTAAATGGAAAATTAATTGTAGAAGATATGTTTCAGAACCCTTAAAGTAATCGAGAACACCATTGGAGTAGGGTAAGATGAAATCTAGAATTTGCATGCTCATAAGTTCTTCAAAGATCTTGATGATTTGATATAAATCTTATAACGAATTTGGTGTTTAAACATGTCTAGAATGACCCTATGATCTTTTAGAGACTTCATCATATCACATTTTAAGTTGTTAATTTATTATGGGGATCTTTTGTTTGAGAATTTCTGGGTTAAAGAATCTCGTCAAGAGAAAATCGGAGACTTGGGAAAAACTGGTATGTGCGAATCGGTTTTGCCCTAATTGCGAACCGGTTTGGGGGACATGCTTGTAGATTTTTTTGGTACGATCGCATGGGCGATGATCACGTATTTTTCTAATTTTTTTGAATTAGTTTTGATTTTTCTACGAAAGGGTGTGCGCGACCATTTTTGTCTAAGTGAGGTATAGAGACTTATTCCAAGATATTAATGATAATGTTATGAACTTATATACATCGTTAAATCAGGATGGGTTGATGTTATAGTAGTACATGCGTGATGACTTATAATACAAGTAATCATATAAAAATAACGATTTATGTGGAACAATTGAATAACGTTATATGAAATAAATATATTAAAAGGTAGGGATGTGCCTAGATGATTAGGTGATTCTGGTAGGAGTGCATAGATGATAAGATACGATGAGACTATTACAATTAATTCAAGGTAAGTTTGAATAAAAGAAATACTTATTTGAGATAAGTCGAACGCTTGAGAATTGAACTAATGGGTTAGTTCCCTCAAATTACTACCGTAGGAAGATACTAAGTATAAGTGCACCCTAAGCCTAGTGGGATAAGTTTAAATGGGTAACATCGATCATGCTAGTAGTTAGGGTGAAACTACCTATACATATTACTGGATTCCTTATATATGTACATATAAACCTTATCTAAAAGGAAGCCGAAAGCGAATAATTATTAATTGTAATACCCTATGACTTTGGGATCGAGAAATTAAATTTTTGGGAGAAATAAAATTTATTTAAATCGGAGAATTTTAAAAATTGGCAATTGAGGTCCAAAAATTTAGGACATTATAAAGTATTCCGGATGATGATTTTGAGTGTACCCTTGATTCCGGATGGGTCGAGATAGTCAAAATGACTGTCATTGAGTTTTATTTCAGCTTCAGAATATTTTTAAGTTAGTTTAACACGAATTGGAGTAAACAAGTCATTTAAAGTGTGTATTATCATTTAAAACTGGGAGGTTTAAGAGGCTTACGGATCAAGCCATTCTCATTTGTGGGAAAGAGAAAGAAAGAGGGAAAGAAGAAGAAAGGGAGAGAGAGAGGTTGAAAGATTTCCGGCACGTACGTGATCTCGAGGACAATTCAACCACTACGATTTCGAGGCAAGTGTTTAATATTGCTAAATAATTCATTTGTGTAGTTTATTTCATAATTTGTGGGCCTAGATTTTGAAGTTTAAATCTTGAAATTGATGTTTACAAATGGGTTTAAGGAGTATAACTTGATGAAACTAGATATAGGATGAGATTTGATGTTGGGAACATATTTGGGTTCAGGATAATTGGATGGAAGTTGTATAGTTTGGGTTTTGGAAATTTTGGGTTTTGGAGAATTTACCCCATTTCGTGGCTTGCTGCACAAGCCGATTCGATTCGCCCCTAGCGAATTGATTCGCTATGTCGTAGAAGCATCAGGTGTTTAGGGTCGAATCGATTCGTCCCTTGCGAATCGATTCGGTATGTAGCAGTCTTACAGGTCTAGTGGGCCGAATCAATTCGCTGGGGCCGAATTGATTCGCTGTTGGGACCGAATCGATTCAGAAACAGGGCAGTTTTGAGGATTTTTTCTAGAGTGAGTTTATTTCTATTTCAGTTGGGTTTCTCAATTTGGAACTTTTATATCTGATGCGAGAGCTATGTTATGGGGATTTATGGATCGTTTCTCACATGTTATGATCGTTGGGACGTATCAAGTTAGTTGGGGAACATATACATGTATTGGAGTTTGTAGTATTGATATCATGGAGAAGTTTCATTAGGGATGGGAGTCCCATTTGGAGTTTAAAAAGTGAGTTATCCTAGGATGTAGGTAAAGACCTTCTGAGAGAGTTATGAGGGCATGGCGTGGAAAATTGTAAGGCGACATTGGTGTCGAATCCTTATAGTGATAGGATTCTACATAAGATATTATTGGGGACCGATGAGAGAGAGTGGTCGTGTATCCTTAGTAATGTTTAACTTATGGAATAGATTGTAAACGCAATAAGATTAAGGGTTCATAGGAGAAATTAAATAGTAGGGTAATTTGAGAATGAGGGGGATATGCTAATGACTAGAACAAGATTGGGTCAAATGGTAGTCGGGGGTAGTTACTACATATCTATGCGTGATCAATGTTGGGCATCCCAAAAGATGATGGGATCATCAAAATGAATTTAAGTTTAAGCTTGAGACTTGTGGACTATTAGGTATGTGTATACCGATAGTCGGGATTGTTATTGGATGTATCGATGTGCATTTCAAATATTGATGGGATGCGTAGCGATTGTTATATACATTAAACTTTGGGGTGATAACCTTAATGTTGAATATATTGGAAGACTATTCATATCATAGGGGTAATGGATGAATATGTTGTAAGTGAGGGATCATATTTATATAACGAATTAAATTAATATGATTGGAGCTAAGGCTAGTATATTAAGGATTATGTATACTAATAGTCGAGTTTATAAGTTTCATACATACGAACGAGAAATGGTATGTATATATGTATGTATTTATATCTATATAGATATGTATATATTTGTATACTCATGGCGTGAATATCTAAACCGTGTGTGATGGTTTAATTATATAATGAGATCATATGGATGTATATATATTGTGTATGTGAATGATATATATACTTATGTGTAAAGCATACAAGGCACATGATATCATGGGAAGTTGCGCGATGAGGGTGTGCATCCTGGCTCGAGGAGCAGGGTGTGGATATTCCCCAGGTCATTGTCGTCCATTTTATTTATTTGTATGATTTTATATTTTGGGGGTGAGAAGTCTTCGGTATAGGTCGTTCTCACTTGCCGGTTAGGAACTATGACCACTTCCCATACGTTATGAATGATTTTGTCGCCATGGCGGTGAAAAAATAGTCCGATAGATGGTGACCCCGGGAGAAAGTGTGTAATTCCTGGAAGATGATAGCATGGTGCAGTATTTTGGCATCCTATAGCCAATTATGTTATGTGAATTGCATAGTGTACATTATGTGTGATATGTATGCTTGGTTATAGGAATGAATGATTGTATATATATATTCAGATTAAAAATATATATCGTTGTATATCCTATAGGTAAAAAGGATATGGAGTTTCGATGATCTACATCTTGGGTGATTTTGGTGTACTATTTCATTGGGGTCGAAGGATCGTATTTAGAGACAATTGCGGTTATGTCGACCCAAGGATTTCAATAGAGATTATATGGAGTATTTAGATAGTTGTAGTAGTAGGATTTGTGTGGACATAATGGATCCCTATGATCGACATTGTCAAGGAGTAGTGTATCGGAGGGGTTCCTTGTTTGGATTTCTCTTTGCGAGATGCCCCACGCACAAAATGCACTGCAATGTTGAGCGTAGAGAGAGGTTTTGTCTTCATTATTTGGTATTCTATAATTAGATAGTTGTAGTAGTAGGATTTGTGTGAATGACATAACGGATCCCTACGATCGATATTGTCAAGGAGTAGTGTATCAGGGGGGGTTCCTTGTTTGGATTTCGCTTCGCGAGACGGCCCACACATGAAACGCATTTCCATGTTTAGAGTAGAGAGAAGTTTTGTCTTTATTATTGTACGCTTGTTATCTAGAGAATAAATTCTTATATTGAAGCCTAATGTTAATGTGCAATGTATTAAGACTTATAACTGGTGTAAGTTAATAATTTGGAACCACTATAGACTAGTAAGGCATATATATGAAAATATATTTAAGTGTGATTGTAATGGAAAAGCTTCGAGGGTTATCTTAGAATGGCAGGTCATGTGGGAATAGGCCGTGCGTATGGTAAAATAAGTTGTCCTTAAGTGGGTGGGGTAACATAATTAAGATTTCAGGACGCGACTAGGTGCGCGCTGCAAATGAGTGGTGAGTTGGAGGTTTCACGATAGTGCGACTCCACTTTAATTATGAAATAGTACATTTATATTTATTATGGACGGTTAACACACTTGCTAAAATTTTTTACACCTCGGGCTCTGACCCGCTTATATTTCTCTTCTGCTATATATATATATATATATATATATATATATATATATATATATATATCGTACTACAGGTGTCCTACTGCATGGATACCGGATTCTTTTCTATCCAGAGTCTTGGGATCCGTAGCAGTTGCGGACTGTTGCGGGATTTTGATTGTAGTCGTTCCCTACTTCTTTAAAAATCTAGGTAGGATTCATGTTGTATATCGGGTTTATAACCAAGGGATATATGTACCTGTTTATATTTTTTTTCTTTCATGACTATTGTACTGTCTGTGGCCCGACATCTTATTCAGGTATATTTTTCTTGTAGGTACTTATTTCATTTTATTCTAGCACTTCTTTTATCATGGTACTTGTGTTCATGTTACCTTTGCTAGATAGCTATATTATTGGTTTGTTGTCCGTGGTATGTTTTATTTAATTTTGGCATCTTGCTTAGATTGATTTCGGGTAGTTAGCCTTATTAATTTATATTATAGTCTGTTGATGTTGAGACTGAGCCATTTGGGATTCCTAATTTAATGTAGTATATGGCTGGCCACCCGTTATTATTTTAAGCGGGGTGTCACAGATGGTATCAGAGCATCAGGTTCTAGAGTCTTTCGGCTCGGTGCCGGTTTTCTGCGTTCTTCCGTTAACGTTCTTGATGTAAAGCCCTACTGGTAAGATTATTGTGTTCACTACGTTTATATTCTTCTGTGAGGTGTACTCACTTGAACGACGTTCAGACACAGTCATTTTCGTCTCAGACGTCGCTTTGACTAGTGGAGAGATGCAATACCCATAACAGATTTTGGGTACACTTTGACTGGAGATATTTTCTTTCCGTGACTTAGGCGGAGATAAGGAGGAGATTTCTAGCGATGATTCCAGGTGATTTGATGGTAGTCGAGTGAGATGGAGAATTCTGTGATTGATAATGTAAATATTGAGGTTAAGTGAATATTGAAGCCTTTGGGAGGTATGAGGCATTGTTTCAAATGGTAGGAGTATTGCCTTCTTGGAAGGAGTAAGAAATTTAGAGTTTTGGGTCCATTAAGTAGGACTGAAGGAATTTTTGGGGGTCGCAATAGCGCCTTATCCTTCAGGATGGTTAGGAAGGATTTATGGGGAGGATATTTCTTCGAGGAGAATTAGGCCTTAGAAAGGAATGATCAAGCGTGGCCTTTATATGGCATCTTTTGGGAAAATAAACCGTATCATGAGGAGCTAGTAGAGAGTTGTGCTATTGATTTCTGGAAGTGCGAATTGTTAAGGTTTGTTTAGTAGTGGTTATAAGGTTATTGTTTTATGGATAAGCTAGGAAAGGTAATTGTGGTATTCCAATGAGGGAAAGACTTACTTTATGGGAATGCTTTGATGTAATGTAAAGAAATTGTGTAACTGAGAGGTTAAGAGTTTAGCAGATTTATTATTGAGCGGGGAAGTTAGCTCAGGGTTGTGCTAGTTTTGAGAACTAGGTATTGGTTAGAGTATTGTATTTGTTGGACCCTTGTGTCTTGAACATAAGGTGTTTGATTTGTGTGTCGTAATGCATCGAAATTATTTTGTATTATATTGTTACATAGGCCTTCGGGCCATATCTATGATTCAAAAACCTTTTATAAAAACTTAACCCTGGTTCAACTGATCTCAATCCCCGACATAGTTACACAGTAGTGTATTGGGAGGGTTCCTTGTTTGGATTTCGCTTGCGAGACCTCCCCCGCATGAAGGTAGCTTATATCAGGAATTGAGAAGAGTTTAACCATTGGGAATTTCAAACTTTTATATATACTTAATATGTTGCTATAGATTATATTACTGAGAGTTAGATTATGATTTGAGGCTAGTAGAGCCAGGTTATGTTTTTACGAGTTGAGCTCGGGTACGGGGTGTATGGGCGCCCTGGGTAGCTAGTTTAATTTTTTAAAATCTATATGTTTCGATGTGAGAACTGGGTGAGATGGGTATAGTGATATTGAGGGTAGATGTAAGGACTAGATGAGATTCGAAGTCCTAAGCATTTCTTAAATTTCGCGGACGAAATTCTTATTAGGGGGAAGTATGTAATACCCCGTAACTTTGGGGTCGAGAAATTAATTTTTTGGGAGATATAAAATTTATTTAAATCGGAGAATTTTAAAATTTTGACAATTGAGGTCCAAAAATTTAGGACGTTATAAAGTATTCTGGATGTCGATTTTGAGTGTATCCTTGATTCCGGATGGGTCGAGATAGTCAAAATGACTGTCAATGAGTATTATTTCGGCTCCGGAATATTTTTAAATTAGTTTGACTCGAATTTGAGTAAACGAGTCATTTAAAGTGTGTATTATCATTTAAAACTGTGATTTATGTTTTAAAGGTTTAAGAGCCTTACGAATCAAGCCATTCTCATTTTTTAGAAAGAGAGAAAGAGAAAGAAAGAGGTAAAGAAGAAGAAAGGGAGAGAGAGAGGAGGAAACTTGGAGACTTCCGACCCATACGCGATCTCGAGGACGATTCAACCACTACAATTTTGAGGCAAGTGTTTAATATTGCTAAAAAATTCATTTGTGTAGTTTATTTCATAATTTGTGGGCAAAAGAATTGGATTTTGGGTATATTTATCAAAACCTAGATTTTGTAGTTTAAATCTTGAAATTGATGTTTACAAATGGGTTTAAGGAGTATAACTTGATGAAACTAGATATAGGATGAGATTTGATGTTGGGAACATATTTGGGTTCAAGATAATTGGATGGAAGTTGTATAATTTGGGCTTTGGAAATTTTGGGTTTTAGAGAATTTACCCCATTTCATGGCTTGTTGCACAAGCCGAATCGATTCGCCCCTAGCGAATCGATTCGCTATGTTGCGGAAGCATCAGGTCTTTAGGGCCTAATCGATTAACCCCTTATAAATAGATTCGGTATGTAGCAGACTTATAGGTCTAGTGGGCCGAATCAATTCACTGGGGCCGAATCGATTCACTTTTGGGACCGAATCGATTCGAAAACAGGGCAGTTTTGAGGAATTTTCTTAGAGTGAGTTTCTTTCCATTTCAGTTGGGTTTCTCGATTTGGAACTTTTATATATGATGCAAGAGTCATGTTATGGGTATTTATGGATCGTTTCTCACATGTTATGATCGTGGGGACGTATCGAATTAGTTGGGGAACATATATGTGTATTGGAGTTTGTAGTGTTGATATCGTGGGGAAGTTTCATTAGGGATGGGAGTCCCATTTGGAGTTTAAAAAGTGAGTTAACCCAGGATGTAGGGAAGGACCTTCTGAGAGAGTTGTGAGGGCATGGCGTGGAAAATTTTAAGCCGAATTTGATGTTGAATCCTTATAGTGATAGGATTCTACTTAAGATATGATTGGGGACAGATGAGAGAGAGTGGTCGTGTATCCTTAGTAAGGTTTAACTTAAGGAATATATTGTAAATGCAATAAGATTAAGTGTTCATAAGAGAAATTAAATAGTAGGCGAATTTGAGAATGAGGGGGATATTCTAATGACTAGAACAAGATTGGGTCAAATGGTAGTCGGGGTAGTTACTACATATCTATGTGTGATCAACATTGGGCATCCCAAAAGATGATGGGATCATTAAAATGAATTTAAGTTTAAGCTTGAGACTTGTGAACTATTACTATTGTGTATACCGATAGTCGGGATTGTTATTGGATGTATCGATGTGCATTTCGAATATTGATGGGATGTGTAGCGATTGTTATATACATTAAACTTTGGGGTGATAATCTTAATGTTGAATATATTGGAAGACTATTCATATCATAGGGGTAATGGATGAATATGCTGTAAGTGAGGGATCGTATTTATATAAAGAATTAAATTAATATGATTGGAGTGACGTCTAGTATATTAAGGATTATGTATACTAATAGTTGAGTTTATAAGTTTCATACATACGAACGAGAAATGGTATATATATATATATATATATATATATATATATATATATATATATATATATATATATATATATATATATATATATATATATGTATTTATATCTACGTAGATATGTCGATATTTCTATACTCATGGTGTGAATATCTAAACCGTGTGTGATGGTTTAATTATATGATGTGATCATATGGATGGATATATATTGTGTATGTGAATGATATATGTACTTGTGTGTAAAGCATACCAGGCACATGCTATCATGGGAAGTTGCGCGATGAGGGTGATCATCCTGGTTCGAGGAGCAGGGTGTGGATATTCCCCAGGTCATAGTCGTCCATTTTATTTATTTGTATGATTTTATTTTTTGGGGGTGAGAAGTCTTGGGTATGGGTCGTTCCCACCTGCCGGTTAGGAACTATGATCGCTTACCATACGTTATGATTTATTTTGTCGCCATGGCGGTGAGAAAATAGTCCGATAGATGGTGACCCCGGGAGAAAGTGAGTAATTCCTGGAAGATGATAGCATGGTGCAGTATTTTGGCATTCTATAGACGATTATGTTATGTGAATTGCATAGTGTACATTATGTGTGATATGTATGCTTGGTTATAGGAATGAATCATTGTATATATATATATATATATATTCAGATTAAAAATTTATATCGTTGTATATCCTATAGGTGAAAGGATATGGAGTTTCGATGATGTACATCTTGGGTGATTTTGGTGTACTATTTCATTGGGGTCGAAGGATCGTATTTAGAGACAATTGCGGTTATGTCGACCCAATGATTTCAATGGAGATTATATGGAGTATTTAGATAGTTGTAGTAGTAGGATTTGTGTGGACATAATGGATCCCTACGATCGACATTGTCAAGGAGTAGTGTATCGGGGGGTTTCCTTGTTTGGATTTCGCTTTGCTAGATGCCCCACGCACGAAACGCAGTGCAATGTTGAGAGTAGAGAGAAGTTTTGTCTTTATTATTTGGTATTCTATAATTAGATAGTTGTAGTAGTAGGATTTTTGTGAATGACATAACGGATCCCTACGATCGATATTGTCAAGGAGTAGTGTATCAGGGGGTTCCTTGTTTGGATTTCGCTTTGCGAGACCCCCCACGCACGAAACGCAGTGCCATGTTTAGAGTAGAGAGAAGTTTTGTCTTTATTATTGTATGCTTATTATGTAGAGAATAAATTCTTATATTTAAGCCTAATGTTAATGTGAAATGTATTAAGACTTATAACTGGTGTAAGTTAATAATTTGGAACCACTACAGCCTAGTAAGGCATATATGTGAAAATATATTTAAGTGTGATTGGAATGGAAAAGCTTTGAGGGTTATGCTAGAATGGAAGGTCATGTGGGAATAGGCCGTGCGTATGGTAAAATAAGTTATCCTTAAGTGGGTGGGGTAACTTAATTAAGATTTCAGGACGCGATTAGGTGTGCGCTGTAGATGAGAGGTGAGTTGGAGGTTTCACGATTGTGCGACCTCACTTTAATTATGAAATAGTACATTTATATTTATTATGCATAGTTAACACACTTGCTAAACATTTTTACACCTCGGGCTCTGACCCATTTATATTTCTCTTCTGCTATATCGTACTACAGGTGTCCTACTGCATGGATACCAGATGCTTTTCTATCTAGAGTCTTGGGAGCCGTAGTAGTTGTCGACTGTTGCGGAATTTTGATTGTAGTCATTACCTACTTCTTTAAAAATCTAGGTAGGATTCATGTTGTATATCGGGTTTATACCCAAGGGATATATGTACCTGTTTATATTTTTTTCTTTCACGACTATTGTACTGTCTGTGACCCGATAGCTTATTCGGGTATATTTTTCCTTGTAGGTACTTATTTCATTTTATTCTAGCACTTCTTTTATCATGGTACTTGTGTTCATGTTACCTTTGCTAGATATATATATTATTGGTTTGTTGCCCGTGGCATGTTTTATTTAATTTTGGCATCTCGCTTAGATTGATTTCGGGTAGTTAGCCTTATCTATTTATATTATAATGTGTTGATGTTGAGACTGAGCCATCTGGGATTCCTAATTTAATGTAGTATAGGGTTTGCCACCCGTTATTATTTTAAGTGGGGTGTCACATTAATAGTATTGAATGATTTAAATATAAGTCAAGAGTACAACACGTTAAAATCATTAATTGTATTGGTATGGTTAGTTTGGGGATAACTATACCTATAATCGTGCTAATAAGGGTAGTTTCGGAGTAACTTTAACCAATATTGTATTGATAAGGTTAGTTTGGGAATAATTATACCTATGATTTTATCGATAGGGTTAGTTTGGGAATAACTATACCTATATATTTTAAGATAAATAAATGATGATGCAAATGTGATTTAAGTCCAAAAATAATTAAATAAGACTTAATATTTAATCGGGAAGTAGTTCTAGGATAACAACTTAAAATGAGTTATGGAATAATTGTCTAAAATGTTATAGTTAAGCCACGAAGGCTATATTTTATATGAAATGAGATTTCCTTGGGTTAAAGTAGTTATAGAGTAACTTCTTATACACATTGGATAATAATATATACCATATTATTTTGTGTGGACATACCAATGTTTGTAGACTGTCCTATCGGCTTGGGGGGGTCGGATCGGGTACCACACGCCGACACGTGTGGGCTTGGCCATTGTGTAGGTGATATAGATACTACGTGGAGACGCCACCTACGAGGAGGTAAGTGTTCACACTGACCCAAGCTGTGTCACCCCTGGGTATGGACCGTGAACAGGTATCATGCATAAGGACTACCCCTCAACTTGTGTGTGTTTTGTGATGTCCACTTTGGATAAGAGATTCCTCTAGAGTTGTTGATAGAACATGAACAAGACACCAACGGTAAATGCCTTTGTTTGATGCATATATATATATATACACACATATTGTGGCATGCCTTATATGAAAATTTGCCCTCTTAGTCTAAAGATGTAGACAATTCTTAAGGGTAATAAAGTCGGGCTAATATAATGATGTGATTAATTAAAGATGAAGATGAGTTCTAATGAATAAGGTAGTAGACAATTATTAATGGGTATAATAATTGAGTAGTCTAAGAAAGTAGACAATAATTAAAGAGAATGAATAATGGGGTAGCCAATTGTTAATGAGAATAATAATTTGGTAATCTAAGAGAATGAAACTTACAGTCTAACGGGGTAGACGACAAGGAGTGTGAATTAAATGATTAATTAGTCTAAAGAGATAGACAAGGGTTATGGAATATTATATTACGTGAGAATTTGCACCGAGTTTATATAAATTATGTAGTCAACATCATTAAATCCATTCGGGATTGGAATGTTAGACATAAGTACCCTCTTTTAGTTAATTCATATCTAGATGGCTCATTCTTTAGATGACAATTTAAATAATGGAAGTTACAATATGAATTTTGTTTGAGGATACGAGTAGGACTGCTTATAGATGATAGGTGAGGTACTCGTTACATGTGAGCGTTGATGGAGAGACATGAAGTATGAGTTAGTAACAATTTGAATATTTATTGGTGAAGAATCCTTGTATCTCTAGAACTCTAACCCAAATTATAAATGTTTTTCCCCCCCAGGTATTCTTAATGATAGGGATTGCAGGACTAACTATGGATCAGACTTGCAGTTGCATTGGACGTAGTATATTTCACTCCATTGATTCTAGTATAGGTTGTAGTTCATCTTTTTGTCATTTTATTTCATACTGGGATTTGTACGCGCATAAGCCCAAGTTTTTATTTATAGTAGTTGTACTTAGCTTTACATCATGTGCATTGTATGATGATTCAATTTTTTGCTATTCATGTATTAAATCAATTTTATTCAGTTATTTTTATTCATTGTGGATTTTGATATAAAATAAAGAAGTTTTTATTCCTTCCGTATTGAGAACGGTATAAATTGTTGATGAGCCTCATCTTCGGTGTATTGAGCCTGACCATCCTTTATGTGAGAAAATGTAGATTGTTATAGTTGGTATCAGAGCACGGTTCCAGTGTCCTTAGGATCTGTGTTTGAGCTTGTTGTGTTCTATGTTTCTCCTTTGATGTAGAGCTCTATGATTAGAAATCATTGTATTATTTATGATTGGTTACTACCTATTCAGGCAAAGGGTTAGTTCTGGAGAGAGATCCATAGAGACCTTCGTGTGCGTCACTTTCTAGAATTTCAAGGAGTTCGAAAAATTTAGTGTCTAGTAATTTAATGGAATACGTTTAGAGAATTTAAGGAGGTGGTAATGTACAGTAATGCACCAGCATAGGTTAGTTCGTGTAAATCAGGAACCACAGTAAGATGGGCATCGGATTATAGATTAAATTATTTCAAAAAAAGAGACTAGTGATAGCATCGATGGTAAATGATGTGTTTTCCCTACTTTGGAGTATGTGGGATATGCTTTGTTTGATATTAGGACTTAGTGTTCACTTGGGTTTTGTTAATACATTAGAATAGACTTTGTATTTGGGAGAATGCTTTACATTTACCCGCCGTGGATGAGAAGGAACATTGTTTCGTTGGTGCATGGACACATATAAGTGTATCATGGGAGGCTTATGTTTATTTTTGGCCTATTTCGGAGTGTGATATTTTCCTGGGAATGGAATTAGAGTTACTTGGAATATGTTAATTTTATGTGGACCTCTATGAGTTGTGGTCATGTCAAGAAGATAAGATTGGTTAGAAATTGGTGTTCACCGTAGTCGTGAGGATTATTGTGAGAAATTTTTATGGGTGAGCCTAGTTTTAAAATAATGAATTTCAATGAGAACTTAAGTCGTACAAGGGCCATTAGAAATTTGAGTATGCTTAGGGAAGCCACATGCGAGTAAAATTTAGAATCTTAAATAACTCAATGAGGTAGAAGTGTGTGAATAAACTCAAAATTATGGGATAAACCGACTTATCCTCAGGTTAGAGCAAGGGTCATTTATGTGGGGGAAAGCATTGCGAGATAACGTAATGGTATGATTTGGGAAATTGTTTCTTTAGCAAGTATAAGCAACAAAGTATAAGTAAGTCTAGTTCTAGCTTCGATTATTGAGATTTTATATGATAATGTTTAATGTTTGTATCACAACATTATTACTAAAGTGGTGATGGTAGACCTGATTAGAATGGGTATGCCTTTGGAGACTTAGAAATGAGTAAGTTCACTATAGATTTAATACGGACAGAGAATGTCCTACATAGGTTGTGGTGATTTAAGTGTTGAGCATGGTAGGGTCTGTTGACTCTAAAGGAGTTTGACATAACTCTTGTAAAGGATGAGTGGTTTGGTTGGAAATTGGCAAATTTTGGAATGTTATGGTTAACATATTGATTCATGTTTGGTTTTAGGCCAATTGGGTCTTGGTGATTGACAAAGCTATGCAGTAGTGTTTTCTTAAGCATGATGAGGCCTCGGTTGACAATGGGCACAAATTGGAATTCAAATGATTTATGTAAACGTATATTTTTATGATTCCCTTTTTAGTCTTGGGACGATGGATCTCAATAACTGACTACGTCGTGCATTAGTGTATTGGGAGGGTTCCTTGTTTGTATTTTTCCTGCGAGACGTCCGACGCAAGAAATTGGAAAAAGTCACGAGTTGAAGGAAATTGGATACTAAGAAAGTTGTATTCTTATTACATATACATATGTGGTGGTATAGTTGATTTATGGCTATGCTGAATGTGAATGGTACAAATTAGATGCATATGTGTCATTCATATTTGTTAATGGTACGTGTGTCATGCATGTAATTTGAAATATATGGGTGCCCCAATTACGTTATGATAGGCATAGATGAGCCTTTTCATTTATCTTATAGGTTATGAGTATTGACTAGTTGGGTATAAACATAAGTTAAGGGTGTGAAATAAAATGAGATTTTATGCTACATTGAATTCCGACGATGGAATTCCGTTATAATGAGGGAGAGTAATACCCCGTATTTTTGGAATGAAATAAAATTCTATAAGGATTTTAATTTAATTAGGTGAAATTTATTAATCAAGTTTGTGAGTAATTAAACTTAGTATTATTTATAAATTTTTGGAGTTGGGCTTTAATGATTTGGAATAAATCAAAATGAATTTTATTCTAAATAAAAAGTATATACATGTATCACTTCACAATTAAATAAAATTTGGATAAAAATATTCGAGATACACTTTGAGAGGTATTACAGACTCGTTCGGGCATTTTAGACCATTAGAAATGGTCCCGTGGTATATATATATGAGTTGGGTAGTTATCGAGCTAATTAAATATTGTATTTGGGCTCATTTGGGGGTTCAAAGTTGGGGCCTAAAGCCCAACTAGGGAAATTAAGAATAATCTCATTTTTAAGGATTAAACCACCCATTAGGAGTTACATCCAAGAACCTTAAGAACACCCACCCAAGAAGAGGAGGCAAAACCACCCTAGGAGGAGGAAAAGAGGAGGCTCTCCACTATTTTTAGGCAAGGATTCTCTTGCCATTCTTATTCAATTCAACTAATCTTATATTAATGTTGATACCATGCTTAGAATAAGGTTTTATCATGTGTTGGGACTGCATATTTAGAGACCTTTTGAATTATGTAGAAATTGATGATAATTGTGTAACCCGTATTCAGATCCATAACCCCTTATATCAACTATGTATTCATGTGGTTTAAATGGAAGGTTAATTGTAGAAGATATGTTGCAGAACCCTTAAACTAATCTGGAACACCATTGGAGTAGGGTAAGATGAAATCTAGAATTTGCATGTTCATAAGTTCTTGAAAGATCTTGATGATTTGATATAATTCTCGGAATGAATTTTTAAGTTTAAACATGTTTAGAATGACCCTATGATCTTTTAGAGACTTCATCCATATCACGTTTTAGGTTGTTGATTTATTATGGGGATATTTGGTTTGAGAAGTTATGGGTTGAAGAATCCCGTCATGATAAAATAGGAGACCTGGGAAAAATTGGTATGTGCGAATCGGTTTGGCCCTAATTGTGAACCGATTCGAGGGACCTACTTGTAGATTTTTTCACTACGATCGCCTGGGCGCTGATCGCGTATTTTTTTGATGTTTTTTAATTAGTTATGTTTTTTCTATGAAAGGGTGTGTGAGACCATGTTTGTCCAAGTGAGGTATAGAGACTTTGTAACACCCCGTACTCTCATGCATTAAATATTTAATTAATTCGGGAATTGAAAATTACTTGTGAGTCGTAATTTTTAATTGAAATAACTAGGAAAAGCTTATTTAAACATTAATAGGGAAGTGAATGATTAATATTTAAGAAAAACTTATTTACTAAGTGAATAGTAATATTGTAATTATGTCATTTCGAGTATTAATGACAGGGTATGCACTTATCTCAACCGGGAGTCAGTATAGACTAAAAGGGTGGGGGAAAAATATATTTTTATAAATTAATTCGGATGCCAATTCTGAGTGTACGGTTGAGTCCGGATGGACCGAGATAGTCGGAAAAGTGTACCCGGGGGTAGTAAACGGGTCACGGGGCATTTTTAGACATAGCCGGGCCCACACGGGGGCATTTGGGTCACTTGGGCTTGGCCCATTAGGCAAAAAATGGGATTTAGGTAAATTAAGGAATGAGATGGAATAAGAAAACGGCTGATAGAGTTTTAGAAAAAGGCTAAGTGTATTAAGGAACCCTAATAGCAGTTAAAGGCAGTTTTGGGATCACTAGAGAGCCAACAAGGATCATCTTCAACCTTGGAATTCATCCCCGAATCAGACACTACGAAACCTAAGGCAAGTGGATAACTTGCAATAGTATTGAATCTGTTTTTCAATTCATATTCATGTGATGTGTTTGATCAAAATTCGTTTGGGTGTTCATGGCATAAACATGAGGTTTTGAAAATAATAATCTGATTTACAAATTTGAATGAGGATTCTTGTAGAAATCTGATATTATAAATCGATACATATCTGGTAGGATGATATATGGATCACTAGAAATGAATTTGGTGAAGGGATTTGGGATGTAAATGGGTAAGGAATTAAAGATGAATATTTCCCCAAATTCAGAAATTGTAGTTAATGGACGAATTAATAACGTTGGAGGACATTCTGGAGGTCCCTAATAAGGTTCCTAACTTGTTTTATTGTTAAGAATGCTTGAGATTGCTGATAGAAGGAGTTAGGGTTTTATGAAACTCGTCCATGACATAATCTGTCTTCGCAAAGAAGACGAAGACCTGCTCGATCGATCGATCGAAGGTCTGGGGTAGATAGATCGAGGGTCGGCAGACTTTGACAGTTTGCCCAGTTTTCTTTTATATGAAGAAAATTTAATTTAATCTTTTTCCATGAATTAATTTGGTGAGAAATTTATACATGGGTTTTAAATCTAATTAATGGTGAATAAAGTTAATTAGAATTTGGAGACGACTTAGTGTGACATCATAATATAAATTTGTTGAGTTTTGGAGAAATTAGGTGTGACACACTAAGGTTGAATTTTCGGGAAGGTGCTCGAAAGGATTAAATATAGACGTAGAGAACAAGTCTGGGGATAACGGTTGAGGAATACAGAGAGAACAACTCTTATTTAGGTAAAGGCTTATTAATTCGGGAGTCGGGAATTTAGACTCGGGTGAGGTTAATTCGGACTACGAGGGTAAGTCCAATTTTATGGTGGGGGCGACACCAAAGGTGACTTAATTAATTAATGTGCGAATTAATTAATAATTAGAGTTGGACCATAAACTCTTAATAAATTAAATAGGCTTATGTTACGGATTGTGTGCATGGTGTAGCCGGGACATTTTTATTTATATATATATACGGAGTGTGACAGTATATATATATATATAGGGGGAGGTTGCGCGTAGTGGATGAATCCCCTAGCTTGAGGAGTAGGGCGAGTATAATCCCAGGTCATAGCATCCGTTATATGGGTGAGGGGCATCTCACTTTCAGGGAAGGAATATGACCGCCTCCAATGCGTATGTTAAACTAAGTTAGTGAGTGAATCTAACTTAGATAACTAGGTTATGTGAATACACCTAGTGGGATAGCACTTGGGAAAAATTTATATTTTGGGAGTATTTTACTCGGTCGAAAGTTTGTATTAAATGTTATTTCAGTATGTTTGTGAATACTGTAATATGATTAAATATATAATTAGATAAATAATTATATATGGGATGATTAATACATAGTGAAAAATGTATTATGTGCATAACAGGTGTGAATGTTATATGAAATTGAAAAGGGTAATGATTAAATTAAGTTTGACGTTTATAATAACTTAAAAATCATGAATTAAGGCATGCTCGGTTAGAGTAGGTAAATTTCAAGGGTTAAAATAAGTATTGGGTTAGGAGCGTAGAACCTAGTAAATTAACTGAAAGCGTTAATAGTGCACATTAGAGGAGGGGTGAGGAAATCCTCAAGAGAGTGCGGCACTAACTAACATATGAAGAGCATGCATATTTATTTATTACTGCAAGTTAATCATTTGTTAAATGTTTTACAATGTTTTTGGGTACTAACCCTTGCTATAAAAAATTTTAAAAACCTTTTAGGTGTCCAGCCACAGGGACGCCAGGCTTGACTCTATTCCAGGTATCCGTTGTTGCAGCACATGTGGATGTTGCGAGGTCTTTGATAGACGCCTCCTTCTTTCATTCGTGTAGAGACTCTCTAGTAGTTATTTGAGCTTGTCGCTCACAGTTCATTTATTGATATTAGACTTGTTGAGATTTTTTTTTGTCCTTACTTGTATTGGATTTTTGGACCGATGGTTTATTCGGTTAGGTATTTTATATTGTGGATACTTATTTCAATTAACTGTGTTTGTATTTTATTGTATGTTCTGCATGAGTTTCATTTAATTAATTAAAAGATAAAAATTGGCTCCAGTCTATTTTCTCACTTAGGTGGTTAGTTATTAAAAAGACGACAGTGATGCTAAGAATGGACCAACTGAGAAACATGTTCTAACTTGATTTAGGACTAATCACCCGGGATTAAATAGGCGGGGTGTAACAGATGGTATTAGAGCGTAAGGTTCTAGTGTAATTAGGATCTGTGCGGCTTTCTACGTTTCAGCGTAGCACTCGGTTGTTATAGAGCCCTATTATTAGGACTGTTGATTCATTTTCCGCTTGTGAGATAATCGTATATCTGCTGTGTATATTATTGTGTAAATTATGTACTTATACAATTCAATCTATTTCAGATTCCACCAAAGAGGCAGGGAACATAGTGGGATGAGGCTAGGGATGAGGTGAGGGAGGCTCATCAAGAGTCACAGATGCCTCCACCACCACCACCACCACCACCACCCGAGTTGATTTCCACTACTCAGGTGGCAGTGATAGTGGCCCAGGCGGTCGAGACAGCGATGCGAGTTATGGCAGCTCATTTTCCACAGCCCCAGACACCGCCTCCAGTGGAACCAGCAGTCCAAGCTCCAGTGGGGCCACCGTCTTGGCAGCAAGTTAGGGAGACCTTTCAGAAGGGCCACCCACATGAGTTTCGAGGTAGCGCCGATGTGGGGGAGGCGTGTGACTGGAAGAAGAATGTTTAGCGCCATATGCGCATGATGGAGTGTGACGATGTGCAGAGACAGATGCTTGCTTCCTTTCGTCTGACGGAGGAAGCCTTACAATGGTGGGAGTCAGTTACCACCGCTGATGAGCGAAATTTGATGACGACATCCGAATTCGGGGTGCGGTTCGACCGCAAATACTTTCCACCAGCGGTAGAGACTGAGATGAGAAAGAATTTCAGTGAGTTGGTACAGGGTGATCGGTCAGTAGCAGACTATGAGGAAGAGTTCACCCGTTTGGCGAACTTTGTGCCAAATGAGGTGAGCGACGAGGAGCGGAAGAAGCTAAGATTCATGAATGCCTTAGCCTGGAGGATCAGGCATCATTTGATTGGGAATCCGACGTTAATGACTTATACAGATGTCGTTAATGCCTCCCTCACACATTGCCAAGATCATCGCTTCCATGCGAAGGGGAGCAAGTGAACAGGGGAGCCGAGCCAGCAGGGCAAGGCGATTACTAGTGGTGACACGAGTGGTACTTAGCAACAGATAATTATCCTGCAGGGGAGTCAGGCCAATAGATTTATACCTGGTGGGTCCCGACCGGGAGGTCAGGGATTCAGGCAAGGGCAGTCGGGCCCAAATCAGCTACAACAGGTTCCTTAGGTGCCGTCAGGGCCAAGGGAACAATGGGGAAGGCCAGCAGGGCCAGCCACATCAGGGACAACGATAGGGGAACGGTCAGAGATGTTGTTTTTTTTGTGGCCAGCCAGGACATTTCAAGAGGGAGTGCCCACAGAGGGGCAGAGGTCAACAGCAGGAGGCCCAACAGGGGCAACGGGGGCAATTACCACTAGCAGCACCATCCCCACCCGCTCCACCTCAGCAGGGGCAGGTGCACTACGGGCGTGTGTATGACGTCCGAGATATTTCCAATCCCCCGGCGCAGTAGGCACCGCCAGCAGTTGAGGGTATGTTTCTCATTCATGGTTATGAGGGTAGTGTTCTTTTTGATACGGGAGCATCACATTCATTTTTTAAATTAAATTTAACTAAACGGGTCGGGCTACTAGAGACTGCAGGTAGTCTTCGGATGTGTGTAGAGTCGCCAGTAGGCAGCGGGGTTATGATTCACTCGATTTGTCGGGGTGTGGACATTTTGATTGGGAGACTTAGTTTAGCAGCGGACCTCTTAGTGTTAGATATAGAGGGGTACGATGTCATCTTGGGTATGGATTGGTTGGCAGGTTATCGGGCAATGGTGGATTACTACGAAAGAACCATCATGTTATCCATTCCAGGGAAGGAGATGTTCTTGATAGCAATGCCACTACCCGAGGGACGGTCATGCACACACTTGTATTACATTGAGGAGGAAACCTCACAGGAGGTGGCTATTCCGTTGGACTCAATCCCAATGGTGAGAGACTTTGAGGATGTGTTTCAGGAGATACCAGGGTTGCCACCTAGCAGGGAAATCAAATTTGTAAGCGATTTAGCCCCGGGGATGAGGCCTATTGCTCGGGCCCCATACCGTATGGCCCCTTCAGAGATGCATGAGCTGAGGGAGCAGATTCAGCAGCTTCTGGGTCAGGGTTTCATACGACGGAGTACATCACCGTGGGGTGCACCGGTGCTGTTTGTGAAAAAGCGAGATGTCTCACTACGGTTATGCGTGGACTATAGAGAGCTGAATAAGGCCACGATACGGAATAAGTATACATTGCGTAGGATTGATGATTTATTTGACCAGTTGAGAGGGGCATCTTACTTCTCTTAGGTCGAATTGAGGTCAGGGTATCATCAATTACGTATCCGAGAGGAGGATGTTCCTAAGACCGCTTTCCTGTCACGGTATGGATCTTATGAGTTCAGGGTGATGCCGTTCGGGCTCACCAATGCACCAGCAGTGTTCATGGACCTCATGAACAGGGTTTTCAGGGAGTTCCTCAATCAGTTTGTCATCATGTTCATTGATGACATCCTGATCTACTCGTGGACCGAGGAAGAGCATGCATAGCACCTGCGTATAGTGTTACAGACATTACAAGATCACCAGCTCTATGCCAAATTCGGTAAGTGTGGATTTTAGCTACGGGAGGTTCAGTTTCTTGGTCACGTGGTGTCAGACCGGGGTATTACGGTAGATCCAAGTAAAGTATCGGCGGTGAGTGAGTGGGGATAGCCCACGACACCGATAGAAGTGCTCAGTTTTCTGGGGTTGGCTGGTT
Source organism: Sambucus nigra (assembly GCA_949130495.1). Lineage (NCBI taxonomy): Eukaryota > Viridiplantae > Streptophyta > Magnoliopsida > Dipsacales > Adoxaceae > Sambucus > Sambucus nigra. The sequence goes on along the minus strand of CASBWL010000011.1, from coordinate 2,292,783 downwards.
ATTACAGACGGTTCATCAAAGGATTCTCAAAGATTGCGGGCCCTTTGACTAATCTTACCCGGAAAGGGGTACCTTTCACTTGGAATGATCATTGTCAATTAACTTTTGAGGAGTTAAAGGACAAGTTGACATCTACACCCTTGCTTGCATTGCCGAAAGGGGGATTAGAGTATCGGGTTTACACTGACGCATCCTTATAAGGACTTGGGGGTGTGCTTCAACAGGAGGAAAGGGCTATAGCTTATGCGTCAAGGAAGATAAAGCCCCACGAGAGAAATTACCCCACTCACGACCTAGAGTTAGCAACGGTTGTTTTTGCTTTGAGGATATGGAGACATTATCTTCTAGGGGAGCAGTTCACGTTATTCACGGATCATAAATCACTTCAGTATCTCTTCACTCAGAAGGATCTGAATATGAGACAGAGGCGATGGCTAGAATTCGTGAAAGACTATCAGTTTGATATTCAGTATCACCCTGGTAAGGCTAATGTGGTAGTAGATGCATTTAGTCGGAGACCGACCAGGGAAATATCAAAAGTCTGGAAAGCGAAGTGGAGAGAAATTCGATACGAGGATGATATAGCCAGGGCTTGTATGTCAGCATTATCCATTACACCTGAGATCATTATGCGGGTTGTGAGGGCTCAGGCAGATGATCAGACCTGTCGGGATAGGGTGAGCCAGTTGCTAGATGAGGGAGCAGAGGGTTACTCGATCAGCTTGGAGGGAGGCTTACGCCATAATGGGAGATTGATTGTGCCAGAAGATGCGGAGTTGAGGCACACTGTTATGACAGAGTCTCATGGGTCGAGATTCGCGGTACATCCCGGTGGGGATAAGATGTATCAGGATATTAGGAGGCAGTATTGGTGGGCAGGGATGAAACGAGACATAGCAGAGTTTGTTTCGAAATGTGCCACGTGTCAACTGGTAAAAGTTGACCATCAGAAACCATCAGGGATGCTACAACCCCTCGAAATTCCTGTGTGGAAGTGGGAGAGCATCTCTATGAACTTCATTATAGGATTACCGACATCGTAGAAGGGTCACGATTCCATATGAGTCATTATGGATCGGTTGACCAAAGTGGTCCACTTTCTACTGGTTCGCACAGACTTTGAGACGATGCGTTATGCGCAGCTATTCATAGCAGAGATTGTTAAGCTGCACGGAGTACCGATAAATATTGTGTCGGATAGGGACAAGATCTTTGTGGACCACTTTTGGCAGAGTTTTCAGGATGCCATGGGAACGGAGTTACGTTTGAGTACAACCTATCAATCACAGACTGACGGACAAACCGAGAGAGTCAATCAGATGCTGGAAGATATGCTCAGAATGTGTATACGGATTTTGGGGGAGGTTGGGAGAAATATCTTCCTCTGGTAAAGTTTGCGTATAATAGCTCTTACCAATTCACGATCGACATGGCACCATTCAAGGAATTATACGGGAGGCCTTGCCGTTCACCCACTTATTGGTTAGAGGTGGGGGACAACAAACTATTGGGGCCGAAGATTGTTCAGTAGACATCTTCCAAGATAGAGCTGATCCGAGGAAGGATTCGGATAGCTCAGGATAGGCAAAAAAGTTACACTGATGCTTGACGGAGACATGTGGAGTTAGAGGTTGGGGATCAGGTATTGGTCCGGGTGTCCATTATGAAAGGGGTGATGAGGTTCGGCAAGACGGGTAAGCTAGCACAGAGGTACGTGGGACCTTTCCCTATTATCGAGAGGGTGGGGCCTGCGATCTACATTTTGGTGGTGGTGGCTATGAAATCGGGTGAGTTCTAGGCCTTGGATTGCTTGAAGACTCTTCACCTTCTTCTCTAATCTCTTCACCTTCTTCTCTAATCACTTCACCTTCTTCTCTAATGGCTGGCTTAGGCTTTGTGTTTGTTAACCCCAAGCGACAACTCTAAATGGCTAATAAATACTAAGAAATTCATGGGTTTAATTACCCAAAAATACCAAATGTCTAAAATACCCCCCCGGGGTGTCAATTAGGCCTAAAAATGCATCGAGATTCAAACTAAATCTCCGAGTACACTTTTCTGACTATCTCAACCCTTCCGAACACTTTGGCGCACTCAAAACAACTATAAAGATGACTTATAATTTATTCACTTTAATAATAATAATTTAGTCCTGACACGACACAGGCGCGTCCCGAATTAAATTTCCATAATTGTCATTTATTCACTCGTGACAATTTTTAATAAAATCAATCTCATATATTACTTTACTCATCTAGTAATATTCAAAAAAATTTTAATAATTAATAATTCATATCATGCTAGTAAATATATAAAAAAATAATTTTTGGATTAATATTAAATTAATACCTCAAATTAACGTTAATAAATCCCCAATTTTAAAAGCCATAAAAATACGGGGTATTACACTCATATAGCACATGGACTAGACTGTTATAACAATAACATCCCCTCACGTGAGGGAATATTATGTCATCACTAATTGCAAGTGGCACATCCAGGTGTCAGCAGGGGATTGGCTAGATCATCATTCACATGCACCATGCATGCTTGGGGGGTTACACTACACCCCCCAAGCCCTATATATACTCCTCATCTTCAACCTTGTAGAGGGATAGATAAATGTAACCCTAGCTAAAACTCTGCTTGTACACACAGTGGAGAGAGAGAGTGAGCTTATGAGCATTGTATCCAAGGCCATTAGTGCCCATATTTAGTGGATCACACACTCATAGTGGATGTAGGCTTGATTGGCTGAACCATTATACATCATTGTCTTAATTCCTCTTATACTCATCCCCTTCTATATACGTATACACGTATATAACTCTATTGCTTCCATTGCTACTATTTGATCTCTCTACCTCTTATCTGGTGGTGCTAAATCTTAGCATCATCAATGTGGATCAAGGGAAATTGGACCAGTACCTGGAATTAATTCAATGGAAAACTCTACTATCCTATCGGGTGGCAATCCTAACAATTCCTATGGAAAGGCATCATAAAATTCTCTAACTACTAGTATATTTTCAACTTTAAGTGCATCCTTACTAACATCAACAACATAAGCTAAATAACCTGTACAACCTTTGCTCAATAACTTTTTGTCTTAATGGCTGAGATAAGAGAATTAGGAACATCATTCCTTTCTCCTATAAACTGGAACTCGGGTTCTCCTGACAGATAAAACATAAATTCTTTTCGAAAATAATCAGTGGAAGCATGATACGATGATAACCAATCCATCCCCAGTATAATATCAAATTCCCGAATGGCCAACGGTATCAAATCAACATAGAAATCTCGCTCACCCATTCGTAAGACACAATCTTTATAAACATGATCCACCAGAATTAAACTTTCCATTAGGGTAGAAATATATAAGGCATAATTAAGAAATGAATATGGTCTACCCAAATATGAAATAATAGGTAATGCTACGGATGAATGCGTAGATCCCGGATCAATGATTGCATATAATTCTTTATTTTCAGTATAAAGTTTACCCGTAACAACTTCAGGTGTATCATGGGCATCTTGCAATCTCAATACAAACACTCTTCCTCCTGCTTTCGATCCACTTTATTCTCTTCCCTTGGTTGAACTGCCCGGAGAGGATCCTTTATTAGGGCCCACAGTACTGACTAAAACTGTTCCTGCTAACATAGGATAGTTCTTTTTCAGGTGACCCTTCTGATGATAGTTGAAACATTATCCATTCAGTAACCTTGGTCAATTCCTCTTTTTATAACCAATTGTCCCACAAAAGAAACAAGCAATTGGATTCCCTTATGTTGAATTTCTTGAATCTCTTCCACTACTAGCTCAACCCCTTTGCGAACTACTTCCCATACCTCTACCATGTTGAAATTTCTTCCCTCCAAGCCTTGAATATTCTGTATCACTCCCTTTTTGATAATTCGGGTCGAATCTTCTTCTCTTTATGCCTCGTTCTCGATTCCCTCTCGCTTCATTCACGTCCTTTTCTACTAGCATGGATTTTTTCACCAAGGCTGAATAATTTATAATATCTAAAGTCGACAATCGTGATTTAATAACTACCTCTAATTCAACGAGAAATCGGCTACACATGTCTTCCTAATTCTGTATAAACCTCGAAACAAACTGAGATAAAGTTGTAAGTTAGCTTTATATTCTCTAACTGTTATGATTCCCTGATTCAAAAGAAAATATTCATTTTTTTTCAATACATTGGAGGAAAATACTTATCATACAAAGTTTTAACAAAAGCATCCCATGAGATCATATTCCCACGTCATGGAGTAATCAACAAATATTTTATGGCATCCCACCAATACTTAGCTTCTCTTTTCAGCATATACGTTGCCAAGGTCACTCGTTGATTTTAAGGCATTCTCATTACCCTAAAAATAAGTTCAATCTCTTTAACCCATACTTCTGCTTCTGTTGGATCAACTCCTCCTTTAAATGAGGGTGGATTCATTTTATTAAATTTCACGTGTGAAGTACTCCTTTCTTCCCGGTGTATAACCTCCTCTGCCCTAGCCAATGATTGTGCCTCTAGTTGCCTGGCCCGTTTTTCTTCCATCTGGGCTTCAAACCTAGCTTGCTTCTCTGCCATTAAAGTCATAGCACGTGTCCTTTTTTGCATATCCGTCAATTATCCTAGTTCGGGTTCCACATTTATATGAACAGGTTGTTCAACCTCCGCTTCTGTTGGCATATTTGAAGCATCATCTTCTATTCTCACATTAACATTTCCTCATTCCATTATTCATCTGAAATGAATCAAAGATATAATAACATGAAAATATACATATCTTTTCTAACATAATTGTTAGTATCGAACAAAACATATTTCTTACATTCACTGCTAAATCTAAACTCTTCTAACTCCAGAACCTCTAAAACCTAGGCTCTGATACCAAAAGTTGACACGCTCCAATCCAGTTACTTATAATTAAGTTTGAAAGTAAAAGTGAGTCAAACCATAATTAATTTTAACCAAATCATAAACAAAAGTCTTAATTATAGAGTCATCTGCATAAATCCATATAACTAAAAAGTTTTTACAACATTAAAGTAATCATACTTATACAAACTTTCTTGAAGGATAAGTTAACTTAATTACATGGTTTACAATTAAACAAAATCTTTGTTTCACCTATTCTTGGCTAACCCACCACGACCTCCTAGATTTGGCAGTGACATCGCGTTGCCTGAAAAACATAAATATTGGAATCGTGAGCAGATCAGCTCAGTGAATGTATCACTACTACACTATTGCATAAAGTTAAATGCAATAAATCATATCCCTGTGATAATAGGTATATTTTTATCCGTCTCATTCATAAATAATGACCAAATATTGGCTCATTCATAAGAATGACCTAATTTTGCGGCTCATTAATAATGAATGACCAACTTTTCGAATCATGATTCATATATCCTATCTAAAATAAACAATTCTCTTCAATTATGGGTCGAGGAATAACCTCCCATTTCGGTAAACTGAAATGAACAGTTTCATATTCATAACATTCTGATCATATTCATAATAGTATATAAATACATCTTTCCAGTAAGTACACTCTCCTTGGGTTGTCAACTATGTATTTACGTTTCCTTCGGGTGGAGCTGAACTGGGTTGATTAGACCTTACACATCTCAATCTAACTAAATTAGTATTTAATCTCAGTTATAAGTATTATCTTAATATATTTATGTAACTTTCAATGATTATACAACAATAATATAATTTCTCTCAAGTCAAATTCCACAAAACAGGAGTAAAGATGAAACAATGGTATATATATATATATATATATATATATATATCTCGATAGAGTTATGAACATTGAACCGTAGAAAATACCTCATAAGTAATTTATAAGTAAAAATAAGTAAACATAAAAGTATAATTCTCAAGGTATATACATATGAAACATGTACTCAAAATACCCTTTGTAAGGAGGAAATAAAAACATTATTTCTTGGGGTATCCAGTATGGCCTCAAATTATTGTCCTTAATACTTAACCATCCTATATTCATAAATTGTACAAATATAGGTGTCCAAGCTCATCAATATGGAAACCTATTTGAATATACTTTCCATTACAAGTGATGCTGTTATTTTTCAAGCTTCTTAGAGCAAGCTATGACCATTTATTTACAACATAATAAATCTTCCCTACAAGCTCCTCTATTGTTCCTTCAACTTTCAAGAATTTTCATATTTTTTATAGATCATAACTTTTTGTGATTTTTTGACCATTTTCAATACACAAACTAAATAGTATATAATTAAAGTTTCATAATTTTTTGAGTTCATTTTCTATGTCAAAAGTTTTACTAATGTCAAGGCATATCGAAATAAAATATAGCAACAACAACTATGTACCAACTTGCAACCATCACTAAGGCCTAACCACAAGGAGTTAAATTCTAATTCTTGGATATGATATGAATATAGGAGTATAGTTTCATATTCAATTGGAATTTCTTAATTCCAATAAGCACCGAAAGATATATGCAAGTTTGAATACAAGAGGTTTTAATACAAAGCAATATGGCCTACAAACACCACTTATCTCCCATATGAAACCATACTTATTAACACAAAGGAGGATAGAATTTTAATCCCTAATTCACGATTTATGTACTTTGAAATAAGTATAATACAATATGAAAGCAATATTAACACATAATTATACCTTGGAAACACCTTAAGGATTTTCTTGGAATCTTTCCTAGCTTTTCTTGGAATTCTTTCTTCCTTAAACTTCTACTTTCTCTTTCCTCAAGCTAAAAACCCTCAAAACTGAACCAAGGGAAAAATTTACTGAAGAAATATGTAAAATGGAGAAGCTTGAGTCAGCAAATGCAACCCTCCTTTCCAACCAATCAAATTAAACCATTTGGTTTACTAAAAGGCAATTTACCACTTAAAGGGAATGGACAAATGTGTCCTTCTTCGTAAATTCAACGTAACTGCTCACTTGGACATCCGTTTGAAAATATTCAATCTTATTTTCAAAATGAAAATTTTCTTCTTCCAAAATTTCAATACGTTTTGCAAACTTTAAATTCAAAAGACGTGATTCGTCAAAACTAAAAGATTCCATCTAGAGAAAAATAAACGAACCAAGAGAGATAAACAAGCAATCACTCAAAGATCACAAAACAAGGATCTACATAAAAACTTAATGTAACTTGCTCTGATACCAATTTGTTGGCCCCTTTTTCTTTCAAATGTGTTTTAAGGATGACAAAAACCTACTTTCTTTTCGTGAGAAAACTTTTTCCGATTATTAAACTGCACCAAGTTGTGAACCAATTTTAACTTAACTAAATTTTATCTTGATTATTCCTAAGCATACATCTAGTGATGAAATCAAGCAAAGTAAGGAAAAGAATGCTCACAACGCCGGATGTACGAGAAAACAACTAAGGGAAAAAACCTCGGACGACCCAAGCCAAACAATCACTATGATGTGGAATTACAAGGAACAAACATAATTCTTACTCAACGACTTGATCACCCATGTGACTTAATGCTATTTTGATCTTCAACCACTCCTCTACAGTGCCCATGCGAATCATTCTGCGATACTGGTCAATAGAAGTCACCTCGACAAATGCCTCAGTGTCCACCGATGGAGCTTGGAAAGTCTACTGAATTGGAAAAAAAACTCCTTCGCTTCTTCTTCACAAAACCCAATGATGTTTTTGAAAGTGTAGAACAAACTCCAACAAGGTGCAAACAAAGATCACTATTGCAAATGATAATGAAAGCTCCGATCTTTGAAACTCTAAGGATGTTTTTGAACTTAGAAAACCATAGAAAACATGTGTAAAATACATAATGGTTATGTAATATTTTTCCAGATTGCACATTTACAAAATTCTTAGAAACACGCCTTAAATAATTTTCTGGAGGCGTCGCATCATTAGAATGACTTAGCATGTCTCTTGAACGAGATATCCATGACGTTCAAATGATAATTAATGTTGTTTGAACTAGAAATAGTAGAGTTTGTATTTTATATAACTCCAATCCATCCTTATCTTAGAATAAAACGAAGTGTAATCCTTTTAAAACTCTTTAAAAACATTTCTTTAATAAAATATATCATCCTTAAACAATTTTAAAAATAAATTCCGAGTCCCATTAATATCACGCATTCATACCTGAGTGATTTCGGAATGCAATTTGACTTTAAGACGAAATATGCATCATAAAACCGACATGATAAATCCCTGAAGCTTTGCTATAACGTCTTCAATAAACTTCAATACGTCATAGTCTGTGTGGGATCATGACAATAAAAGTACTACCTATGACTCAAACATGTTTATTCCGAGAATAAGTCAAATAAACATACAACATAATCAATTGTAAATTTTGTCCTTATAGACTTCAATATCATGACTCTTATGGAGTTTATGGGTTGAATAGATCTTCTTGAGTTCACGTATGTAGAAGAATTAAAATGTGTTAGCCATATCTCCCTCAATGCAGCATTTCTGAGATTGAGCTGTAAAAGCACCATTGCCTTCATAATTAGTAGTAGGACCATATGTTGTTTGAGGCAAAATTGGTCCTTATGAGGATCATTGAGATAATCTGCATATAAATTACTAACTTGACATGGATCTTTAGATTTAAAAAGTATTATACCAATAATTTCAGGGACGTATCATATAATGGTGATATTAGTCCCATGCTTTGCAAGTTAGTGATTTTAATTTATTAACAAGTTATTGACTACAACTACAATATTCAGTATCATGCATTATTTCTTGTATAGCAGTATATTAATAAAGTACAAGTATGGTATGCCTGGACCAAATATTATAATAACATGCACATATGGTACTTCAAGACCAAATTATATTTTCCATCCTTTTTAGGATGATATGGATAATATTCAAATATCGGAGACCATGGGTGTATTAAAAGTATACGCCTAATACATATTAAAGCATTGCAGAACTTTTCAATCCATTTGTGATAGTCCCCCGAATAAGGATGAGATGGTTCCTAAATTCAAATTTTAATTTCTTCAAATTGATTTTCTCTTAAACAAAAATTAAATAAAGTTCAAATTTACACAAACTAAATTAAAATTAAATTTTACCAAAGCAACCTTTTTTCTTAAAGTAAAACTATCCAAATTAATTAAGCACCAATTAAGACAATTTTATGATTAAACTAATTTTATATTGTTAACCTAAACATGCATCTAATGTGAATGCAAGATAAAATAAACGACCACTATACTCGATGTACGAGGAAAACCCAAATGGAAAAAACCTCAGACGGCCCAGCCATAAAGTCCATTAACTACGAAATTACAAAAAGGACACGACAAAACACTTACACTATGACGTGACACCCTCGCAAGCCTTGACGTTCTTCGTTACGTTAACCTCTGCTTAGTGATAATGTAGGAGTCCACCTACCCCTCGGAGTCCACCGATGGGGCACAATAATTGTCACGCATATGGAGTCCACCGTATGTAAACCAACGAGCACATAATCCTCTGTAAGAAATAATTATCAATAATATAGAGAATAAATAGGATGCCAAAACTCGATCTCAAAACATTTATAATTTAGAATCTTGGATCTAAACTAATTGGGTGTAAACACGATTTTCGTTTTGAAATATTAATAAAAAATCATTTAACAAAAACATCTTGGACTATTTTGGGAAATGTTTTTACTCTCAAAAGGATGGAAAAAGTCTCTTGGAAAACTGAAATTTTGTACTCCTTAAATGGGTGGAAAGTAATTGTTGGGAGTTGAGGAAAAAATAACCAAGAAAAAAAATGATTTTTTGAAAAATGCACCCGGTCGTTTGAACGAGATACAGACTCGTTTGAATGTATAGGAGGGTAGTGAGACTGGGGTCTATGAAGAACTGGGAAGGGTAAGGCGTGACCCACTCCAATGGACACTGCCTTCAAGGTTCTCAGTCACTTCTAAAGCAGCCTCTGATAAAACCTTCCTTATTTAGTAATAATGGAACTCAAACTATATCCCACACTCTTCAAGGAGATAACCTTCACCATAATAATAGTAACTTTTCCCAAGAGAAACTCTTGAGAGTGATGGCTGTCAGGGTGGAGTGAAGGAACAAAGAACTTAACATTTAGAGATAAAGATCCAGAGAGAACACTAGTGGTGTCAGGTGATTTTGATAGAGTACCGGTATGCCTTGAGTTATGATTATGACTTGAACTTGCCCAGGGGTTCTATTTATACTTGGGCACTAGGGTTGAGTTGGAACTTTTTGAAAGCCAAAACAAAGGGGGTTGGTGAGGGACAAGGTCTATAATGTACCTTTTGTCCCTATTTGTGTGCATCCGCCTATCTCCTCTAACAGGTGCCACCTGGTGCAAACAAAAGTCAAAAATCAAATGTGTCTGCACTTGAGGACAAAATGTCTTATTTGGTGAATATCATTTTAAAATGGTAACTTGTTGTACAAATTTTGTAAACTTGAGGAGGGGCCTCTAGGACCACCTCCTCTAAAATCTTTGCAAACGTAAGAAGGGAGGTCTTAAGGACTACCTCCTCTAAAATCTTTGTAAACTTGAGTAGCGGTTTCAAGGACCATCTCCTCTAAAATCAATTTTCAAACTGTTCATTTCTTGTGAGAAACCCCTTGAATGCTCACTTCAATTGTGATTAAGTGTGAACTGTGTGAGGACTGGGTGACTTCTAGGTCTGTATACTAACGTTCTCTCAATATTAAAGTGATAATTGGTTGAGCTTTCTCAACAAACCTTGTTCCTCATTTACTAATCCAAAACTCCTAATAGATCCCATCTTGCCTAGTTGAGCCCTGCCTGCTCAACTAGGCTACCTGTATAAGAAAGTAAAATGTTAGTACTTCGACATTCATGTGGGCAACAAATATTGGGAACAGGTCACTCTAAGTGAACCTCCTCACCCGCTAGTTTTATTCTGTAGGGAATTCTCCTTGCTGGAGACGAGGAGCTCCTCATGGTGGGACTCCTCGTTCATACTTTATTCTCGTGACTTTTGAACATTTGGGGGCGAGGGGCTACTTATAGTGGGCTTCTTCATCAAACTTTATTTTTCTGTTTTCTGCGTTACTTGGAATGAGGAACCCTTTCTAATGAGCCTCCTCGTCCAAATTTAAAATTGTTAATTCTGGGAACTTTGGGGTGAGGATCCCTTTCTGGTGGGCTTCCTCACCAAAGTTTTAACTTGTGAGCTTTGTATAAGTTGCGGCGAGGAGTTATTATTGGTAGACCTCCTTGCCCAAAATCAAACTTTGTGAATTTTGGATAAACGGAGGCAAGGAGACCTTCCTGGGGCCCGCCTCGACCATCTTTCAATTCTATGAGCTTTGGGACATTTGGGGCTCCCACTGTTCATTTTTGTGGGTTATTAGTAATTTGTGTCGAGAAGCCCTTCATGGGGTCCTCCTCTCCCACTGTTCATTTATGTGGGCTTTGAGGAACTTGGGGCCATGGGACCTTCCTAGGACCCTCCTCACCCAAGATATAATTCTGTGAGCTTTAGGGAACTTGGGGCGAGGAACCCTTCCTGGGGCCCTCCTTACCTATTCATTTTTGTGAGCTTTGGGAAACTTGGGTCGAGGATCCCTTCCTGGGGCCTTCCTTGCCCAAGTTCTCGTTCATGGTGATGCTCATAGTGAGTCCCTCATCGCTGTTTAGGCTTGCTCACCCAAGCTTTTGAGCTATAAAGTGTGTACCCCTTTACATTTTTCCCCTCGTACAAAAATCTACGCGTTAGGTATACCAAAGGGTTTTCTACGCAATGATTCATTTGTGTCTTGGAATACGAAACATCACTATTGCATTAATTAGGCTTGTCACTTTATCCTACTTTTCGGGTCTCGAGGTAGCATGTCTCACTTGGGGAACACACATCTCATTATTGGAAAATATTCAGTACCCTTTTTCATTGGCAGTCTGCACGTGTCATAATAGGTATAAAAAGGCCCTTTTTAACTCTCCTTCTTTTTTTTTTTACCTTATCATTTTTTTAAACTCAAGTTGTTTAGAGAGAGAGAGAGAGAGATAAAGGAGATTGAAATCCTCCATAGCCATTTTCGCTTTTCCCCTTCTTTAACTAACTGAAATGGCTTTTTTATCTTCTCAAAAACCCCACGTCCACCATCGCCACTGCCATTAGCGAGGTGTTGGTGGGCATAGTGCCCATTTCTATCACTATATCAACTGTTTTGGCCACCAGAGCCACCATTGTGACTTCTGAGGTTCTTTGTTCTGCGCCTGAGATTTCCTGAGATTTGCCTATTGAGGTGCCCCTTTGGGGGTCTCCTCGCCTGCTGGTATGTCGGCAACAGGGGCCTCCTTATCCATAAGGGTTTCTGCGAGGATGGGCTCCTCGCTTGCCAGCAGATTCAGAGTCACAGGGGCCTCCTCATCCAGAGGAACCCTCGCCACTGGATCCTCCTCGCCTGCTGGAGTGTCTGCAACCATTGGGGCCTCCTTATCTATGGGGCTCCTCGCTTAGGTGACTACTTCGTCTCCCTTACCTGTTGATTATTCCAACTCTCAAAGGGAATATCTTATTGCTCACCAACAGAGAGATTTTAGGATTTATCGTCTCAAGCCCTATTTTGTCGAGGAGGATACTTTTATGACTTCTCTTGAAAATTTTGAGCAGGAGTTTATGGCCAAGATCAATGAGTGACCTAAGGTGGGTCTAGGTGAGTCTTTTGATATTCCCATTATTAAACCTGATTCAATTCTTAGAGTACGAGTAGACATGGGTGATTTTCTCCCCATTCTAATACTGAGGTCAAAGAATGTGGGGGAGCCACAGAAGAATGGGGTCTGTGGATGGATTATGTCTTGTACACTCCCTCACATAGAGCCACTATTGATGGCCTTGGTCTTTTGACCACTATTAACAATCTCAAAGCTTGCTTAATTGCCAAACAAGAGCGAGCTATTACTTTGCTGGCTTCTCGTTGGAGCAGGGATTCTCACAGCTTTGTTACTGGTTGGGGTGAGTTTACTATTACCTTGGAAGATATTTGTGAGCTACTTTCTCTGCTTTACTCAGGTAGTCATATCCCTACTGATGGTTTTGAGGATGAGGTTGAGGAGCAGATGGTGGGCGAGATCCACTCCGCTTTGGGCGAGTCTTCGAAATACGTAGCCATCAATTTGACTAGGACCACCAAACACTCTTTCACTATATAACATAGGTATTTATTTAAGGATTTTGAGCATATGCCCAAGGGGGAGAGCTTGAGCAGGGCTTTGAAGAGTCATGAGGGCCAAAAAATTAACTCCCTCTCACATTTGGCAGCATTTTTTATAATTTTTTAAGTAGATTTCTTCTCCTTGGGAGGCCAGATGACTCTCCTCGTGAGCTTTTATTCATAATTTCTGTGAGTCTTGCTCGAGGGAGGAAAGTCCCCCTCGCAGCTTTAACTTTTGGATCTTTATATATTTGGATAGATAGGGCTCATGCGGAAGTTAAGCGCTCTTGTGGTCGCTATGATGCTATCAACTTCGCCAAAAACTTGTATCATCATGTCATTCTTGTTTGATAGATTTCCCAATTTTTCCCCGAACGCTAGGTCCTGCTATAACAGAGTTGCTCGTGCTGCAAGGTGGCACAAGTAGACTCCTAAGGCTTCCCTGGGGACTTTGATAGACAACATTAACGAGTTTTCCTTTAGGGCTTACTAAAAGACTGTGGGAGGTATTTTTTCTTGGCATCATTTTTCTGCTACTGGGGGCACTTTCTACTGCCTCGTCTATGCAGAGTCTGTTCCTTCCTGCCCCCATATTTTTGTGGTCATTATGTTTCTTCCTTGCACTTTTCCCTCACTGATGGACTTGGTTCAGGGTGTGGAGTTCTACCACTCTGAGCGAGTGAGGAGACAATTTGGATATGACCAGGGGGTTCTTACTCCCACCTATCGTTCTAGCACATCCCCTTCCCAGTTATATCTTAAGGCTTTTGCCAATTTTACTTTTGACGGGGTATCTAGTAAAGTAGGTCATTTGGGAAACCTATTTGTGCCTTCTAACGATTACCTACCTTCCTTTTCACGTTCCTGGTTATCTTTTTGTCATAGACATGTCCTCCTAATTCAAAAGTTCATAAAGGAGGTTCCTTATGAAACTATTTACACAAAGATTCCTAATAACGACAGGTACTTGGTTAAAAGGACCCAAAGGTCAATATGGCACCGGAGCACCGTCCCTAAGGCTCCTCTTGAGCACCTGGCTCTAATAGTGGTGAAGCCTCTACCCGATGAGTCTATCTATTCCAAATAACCTGAGCCCTAACCTACTAAACCCAAGGTGAAAGGTAAGTCAAGAGCTCCTGCTTCTTCAAAGAGGAGTCATCCCAATGTGGATATTTCTAACTTCATACCAGCTACTATTGCTACTTTCCCTTTGATCACTATGTCCCCTGTTCCCCAATGTAATAAGGACTAGGAAGGGCAAGAAAAAGAAGAAGACCAGTTTCGGGACCTCTACCCCTTCCTGTATTGGACCAGGGATCTAACACTAACGACCTTGGGGTTGAGGAGACATACAAGATAGTGCAAGAGTAGGGCTATGTGGCCCTTGGGTTGTCTGCTGAGGGAGCTGTAGTTACTTCTATTCCCATATGTGAAGGTAGAATAACTCATTACGGGGTCTCACTTGATGGTTCCTATTCTCTATCATTTGAAGAGGAACTAGTCAATTATAGAATCACTCCCTCCGATGATGATGACAGTTCTTCTTCGAATCAGATGAGATTCATTGAACCTTATAATGATCAGCACTTTGATACTTCTTCTTTGTTACCAGTTTCGAAGGAGTCTTCTGGTGAGGGTGCCTTGTAGGATCCCCTTTTGCCTCCAATCCTACTACTGGACATCTGTCGTATGGGCAAACCGTTCACACTAGCACTGTAAGTCTTTTTTCTTAACTTCTCTATTACATTTTTAATGTCTATTTTTATATAAATAATTGAGATATGAATTGTCTCTATCTTGCGGCATTTGCAGGGTGTCTCTGTCACAATGAGTGATCCGATGCCTTCACCTCCTGCCCGGGGGCCTTTTGTTAAAGCCAAAATTTTTATTTTGGTAATATCTTTAGACTTGTCAAAGGAGGTTTGTCACTTCCCTCTACCCATTCGTTATTGCCTTTATTTTATTTTTATTTTTTTACTAATATTTTCTTTGCTCTTGTTAACTCTAACAGCTGTCTACTTTGGTTCTAGTATCAGCGAGGACTTCTTTAATGTCTTCCTCTTCAGTCCAGGTAAGCATTAGCTCCCCTGAGTCTTTTATTTTTTACTTGTCACATTTTTAAAGTATATCTTTTTTAAGTCTTCTGTTCTTGTGCATAGAGGTGACTGTTTCTCTTAGTCGCCTTTCCGCACCTCCCCCTTTCTCTATGGGGAGAGGTTCCCCTACTAGGCTGCCTGAGGTACTTTTAACTTGTCTTTTTCATTGCCTTTCTCTGTTCTATCATATTCTTTATATCCATGACTATATTATCTATATTTTTTGTGTAGGGACCTTCTTCCAGTGGCCCTTATTCTAATGAGGGAGCAGCATCGTCCTCAGGAGGCACTGTTCCCGATACATTTCCTTCGAGTAGGATTCTTATTTCTTGGGTTAATTCTATGGACAATAGGTTTCATATCTTGACTATACCTTCCAGGCCAGTTTTCACCATTGCATCTAGCGATCATGTCATACAGGTTAGCTCCCCCTCTCAAGTATTGCTTATTCTCGTTAGGTTTCATCTCTTTCTTTATTTATGTTTGGTCTTCTAACCATTTTATCATGACTGGGTTTTCATATCTACTACTACTATCCCGCTGGCCATCTTCCCTACTTCCTCTTTAGAGGGGCCTCAGGTATGCCTGCATGGGATCTTTTGCCTTTTTTTATTCATTTTTCCTGTGCCATTGGGATTCCATTTTTATATTCTATTTCTATTTTTTATGCCAGTTGGTTGGCACTACCGCTTCCCCATATGTATCTTCGATTCCCCCTTTACTAGTCCCTGCTACATCCGAGGAAGCTCCTTCAGCCGTCGTATCTATGGGAGGCATTATTATAGCACCTCTCCAAGTAACTATTTCGACTTGCCTTTACTTATCTTTTATGCCTCCCTTTTTCATTACTACGAAAGACTTATAAATTTTCTTATCTTTTTCCTCTTGTAGGTTAATGCTAGTGAGACCTCCTTACCTGCAGTGCTTGTGCTGAAGGTCTCAGAGACAACTTTTGAGATAGCACCTGTGAGTTTTCCATTGTTTTCTATAGGAGAAGATGCTTCAGCCGGCCTACCAAAGGCATCTTGTCTGAGGGTCTTATCCCTAGCTCCATAGAACCAGTCTTAGCGGTATGCTCAATCTTTGTAAACTCTACTTGCTATCTTAATTACACATCTGTGTATGCTATATTTTTTTAACATATATGTAGATGTGGTTCCTTTGCTCGCAAAACCTATATTTGAACTCCCAGGTGAGTAGTCCACGAGTTTCTGTGCTTGAGGAGACTTTGGTCACCCCTCTGGTTAGTACCACTCTTGCTCCGACTGCTGAGGAGTCTTTGGAAGGGAGCTCAATAGAGATCTCCCAGGTAAATACTTAATCTAGTTGGATCTTTCAGCTTACATTCTCTATGTAAATACTTGTTGGCATTTACCTATTTCCTTATTTTCAGGTTAGCACAACGATTATTCCTTTGTCTGTGGAACAACCAGGGGGATCTATTGTGAGTCAGGTATTATACTTTCATAACTTACTCTATCTTTATTCCCCTTTTTCTTCTAGCTTTTACCGCGCAAGTGGGCTCACCTTCACATTCATGTTTCCTTATTTTCAGGTCACGAAGCGGTCGTCCCTTGTACCGCGGGAGCTACTATGAGTGTTATACAACGTACTCCCCAGGTATTAAACAATCATACCTAAGTTCTTTCTGTCTGTTTAAGATAGCACCTTTATCTTCTTTTTGTTTTAGGAAAAGAAGATACTAACATTTGCCTATTCCCTGTTAAGCTGGTACTCAAGGCTATGTGGTGCCTCCTCGCTTTGGTGACAGCATATAAACTCCCCTAGGCTTTGGGGTAGGCCTTCAATGATCTTTGTTTTAATTCAAATGTGAACAACCACCTCCTTCTTCTTTTCTTGTCTACGAATTATCCCTTGTTACTTTTTAATCTGTAGGATCTGGTTGATGAGCCTGTGAGTTTTGAGGTGACTGGTGATGCTAGCTCCGATGAGGATTCCTTTGTGAAGGCCCTATATAGAGCACACCTAGGATTTGTTTTTCGTGCTTTAGCTATATAGGACTTCATCTAGTTGGACTTGAAATTTTGACAAAATATTTTTGTAATTTAGGATTGTGTGTCCCCATATCGACTCCAAGTGCTCCTTGTCCATCTACATCAAATGTGCTCTCAAATCAGTCCGCCATCCCAGTAAAAGGTATTTTTCATTGTTATGGCTCATAGGAATTTTTTATCACGTAGGACACGACACGATGTTGCATTTTGCATTTTTATCATATCTTATGATAATGTTTTATTTTGTCATAATAAAGTTTTTTTTGAGTTCAATATTTTAATTTGAAGCTTTTATAAAAATAAATATTTTTGTGAAAATAAAATTTTGACACAAAATATTTATTTTAATAAATTTTCGGAATAAAATATTTGAAGTTAAAAATATTTTTTTTGATTTATTATATTGCATGTGCATGTTATATATATTTACAGTTTATATATATATTTTTATGCGTGTGTACCCATGTGTATATATATATGTTTATATTTTTGTATGCGTATATATGCTCTTGATTATGTATGCGTGTGTTTATATATATATATATATATATATATGTTAATATATATGTATGTATGATATATTATATATGTATATGATGTTATATGTTTGTATGTTTGCATGTGCTAGTCTTGTTAGTGCAACTTTTTGCTTTTTGACCCATGCAATTCTATTATCATATCTGATGGTTTGTGACGAATTGTCCCATCTCTGTACCTAAGGAGATTTATTTATAATAAAGATATTTGTTGCTTTTTGCTTTGCCAAAAGCTGTTGCCATATGACTTGACCCATGCCTTATTTCAGTTGGCCCTGTAGCGTTTTTTTAAAAGATGTTGGCGTGTGTCAGTCCGAAGCTGACCGCCCAGTGTGTCATCAAAAACTGCCCACGGTTTTTATCAAAACTGTAAATGGTTTTGTTCTAAACGACATCGCGGAATATTTTTCAGAAACTATTTTTTTTGAAAACGACGTCGGTATCATTTTAGTTTTAAAAACGCAGAATAATTTTTGTTAAAAACGACGCCGTGTATTTTTATAACGGTAATATTTTAGTGCGTTCCAGCTGGGTCTCATTACTGCCTTTTACCGCCCGCGGTTTTACTCAAATCCGAAGATGGTTTTTGGTTTTTAATTTAAAACGACGCAGTTTCATTTTTTTGAGTAACGGTAATATTTGTTTGGGCGTTCTCATTACGCTACTGGTCTTACAGCTGGCTTTATATTTTTAAAACGACTGCGTTTTAAATAACAAATTGCTTCTTGAATCTGTTAGTGTAACAGCTTGCTTTACACGTGTCTTATTTTTAATGGAACAGTTTGTGTTTCTTTCTCAGCCACAAGATCTATTGTTTATCAACGGTTCTGTGTAATTCTTTAGTAATCCGTGTGACTCTATTTTACACCTATCAGCACACACTTGTGCACTCTATAAATAGAGACTTTGTGCCTTCATTTTTTTTAACCCGAGAAAATTCGTTTTTGAGCATAAATTCTGCCAAAATTAATTCTGAGAGAGAGAGACTAAACACCAGTATTTTCAGAGAAATCTTTTGTGTATTCCTTACAAAACATTGCTGAGTGTTCAAGACGTTTTGTGGATTCAAGAATGGAAGGTTTTTAGATCTCAGAATTTCTGCATTTCCAAATCAATTGATTTTTCATTCTGAAAAATCGTTTTGTGAGTATCTCTATTATTGTTCTTGTTTTCTTGTAGTTTCTGATCTGTTATGTGCTAGATCTAAAGTGTTTGTGTAAGTATTGTGCTGATATATTTTATAAACACTACACACACTAGAACTAGTATTGATCTTACTTCATTTAAAACACTTTGTTTTAAATTGATTCTTTCTGAAAATCTGATTTACACGAAAGAGGAACTAATTCTAGGTTTAGAGATTTAAACCTAATATAAGTTGTGAATCGGAACCTAACTACCTGATACTGGAAATATGACCTTGGACTAAACATATTTGTACCTGTATACTTGACCAAGGACTTGGACTGAGAACAAGAACATACTGGACCTAATCAAGAACCTGAACTATTCAGACTGATTGGAACTTAAACTAAACTGGATTAAATCATCTTAATCTAATATAGTTATAAACAGTTTGTATTATTTCTGATTGTATGCTTGATGTGTTTTATTTCTGTTCAGTCTTGATATATATCTGTGTGAACATGCTTACTTGATTGCTCAAGTGATTTTCGGATATTGTTCGCATCTCATATCACTCACATATAATCACTCACGTTGTATTCACGTAGACACTTTGTTTGTGTAATATCTGAACAAGTCTAGTGTTCGAGATTTAAAGAAAGAGAAAAGAAAGTTTTTCAAAGGTGTATTCAAAGTCAAACTGATTTGATTTGAATAGCACAAGACTTGCAAAGATATAGGTGAAATATATTCTGTTGCATCACACACACTTCACTAGAAAGTAAATAATAGGCACTGAGCCAACCTGCGCTTAAAGAAGTTAGAGGGGAGGCGTGGAAGTGAAGAACGGAAAAACAAGTGAGGACAAGTTAAAGAGAGAACTGAATAAGCAACCTGGTTAGAGACTTGGTCGTGTGGGATAATAGCTAGATCATTCTTCTTTAATTGTTACGTTTGTTGTTTGTAACTCGTACCTATTCTTTTATTGTTTTAGTGGAAGTAGTTTAGGTGACTCCTAGAGGAGTCCGTCGTTTTTCCCGGGGAAGGGTTTTTGCGACGTTAAATAAATACCGTGTGTTGTACATTTCTTGCATTTCACCTCACACGAAAAGGTAGGACTTAATAATTAGAAACTCGCCTAAAAATTGAATCTGTTTTGGACTTTAATTAACTTTGAAAATTAAAACTATTTTCATAAAAGTTAATCAAATTAAGTAAAAGTTTAATTTGGTCCCCCTTTGCATCATTCATATAAACTCGTAGGTTTAAGGTGTTTACTCAACAATAGTTTACTTCCGCACATAAAGTCTTTGCGCACCGACCCGCATTTTCGGGGTAACCTCAAGTGGTATCAGAGCTAGACTTTTAAAGATCGTTTTTAAAACTTTTGTTAAACACTTTTCACCTTGTTTTAATGGATGATTCAAGTCAACTTCTTAGGCTTGGCAATTTTAGCAGACCTCCTATTTTTGATGGCTCAAATTTTTCATATTGGAAAATTAGGATGGTAGCATTTATTCAAGGCACACTAGGAGATGACGTGTGGGATTTAATTGAAAATGGTTATAAACACCCCACCACTCCTATAGCCGAAGGCAGCACTATCTTTAGAAAACTTAAAACCACTGAATTGAATATTGATCAGAAAAAGATAAGCAATTTCAATAATAAGGGTAAGAATGCCATTTTCATGAGTGTAAGTGAAAATGAACTGAAACGTATTTGTCACTGCACTACCAGTAAGGACGCATGGGATACATTAGTAATAGCACATGAAGGTGATGCTAGGGTAAAAAGATGTAAAACTCAAATGCTTATCCAACAATACAATATGCTTGTTATGAAAGATAACGAACCATTTGACGATTTCTATATGCGTTTGACTGATATTATTACCCTGTTGCATGCTAATGATGTTGAGTATACTGATCAAGAAGTATGTGCTAAGATTTTGAGATCCCTTGCCCCTAGATTTGATCATAAACGTTATATCATTGAAGAAATGGATGATCCTTCTCTTACGCCTGAATTGCTTAGTTCTAAATTGAGAACTATGTAACTTGAAACAGCTTTTAGAAAGACTCTTACCTCTTATGCTAAGAATGATCTGACCAGTTCTTCTAAAGTTGCATTTAAAACTGCCTGTCCTAATAAATACAAACATGAGGTAGTTAGGCAACTATCTGAGTCTGATAATGAATCTGATGTTGAGTCGGATGACATTGATAAGATTGACAATCAACTTGCACTTATGTCTTCTCAATTTAAGAAACTCTTGAAGCATAGAAACTCTATTGCT
Organism: Sambucus nigra; assembly: GCA_949130495.1. Taxonomy (NCBI): domain Eukaryota; kingdom Viridiplantae; phylum Streptophyta; class Magnoliopsida; order Dipsacales; family Adoxaceae; genus Sambucus; species Sambucus nigra. The sequence goes on along the minus strand of CASBWL010000011.1, from coordinate 2,271,493 downwards.
AAAAGACGTATGCAAGAGAATAATCAATCTCGTCAGGCCAATCGACCCCATAATAGAAATTCTAAAGTAAAGGCTGATCATGATAGTTCTACTAGTAAGGTTGATAAATCGAAAATGGCTTGTCATAATTGTGGTAAACTTGGACATTTTATTGCTGAATGTAGATCCAAACCACAGTCAAAGTATCCTAAAAAGCTCAAGGCAAACATTACAAAAACTTGGGATGATTCCTCTGATTCTGAATCAGATGAAGACCAAGCTGAAACTGAATCAAATTACCTTGCGTTTTTAGGAGAAGTTTATGACTGTTGTGGAGATGTATATCTTGCTGGAATGTCAGATTCTGAAGATAATTCTGATTCTGATGAAGTGTTTGATTTAATTGCTGCTGCTAAGTCTTTACTAGCTAGTCAGCCATCTATGCTAGAACTAACTGCTCCATTTGATGCCAAACGTGCATACTTGTGTGACACTAAACCTGATGATTGCCCCATTTCACCCAGTGACACGGTGAATAATGATAATAGGGTTGCTTATGATGATTATGCTGAACTGTATGTGAGAACATTGCAAAATAGGCAAGAATTATCTAATCTGGTTAAATTGCTTAGTGAATCCCTAGAGAATCAGTATAAGATAACTCAACAAAATTCCGTGGAAATGTGCAATGTCAAAATTGATTTTGAAAAACAGTCACTTGAATTTAAAATTCAGATTACGACTCTAAATGAAAATCTGACTTCTTTAGAAGACAAATATAATGCTGCACTTTTGCAAGTTGAGAAGTCTAAAGAAGTTTGTGAAACTGCCTTTAAAATGTGTCGTAGTCGTGACATAAAATTCTTTGACCTTGAAGAGTTGATTGCTGTCCAACGTTATCATGGTGATACAAGAGGGTTTGGTTATGATGGTCCTATTACGAAAATAAATGATTTTTCCAAACCAGTCCTCTTTGTTAAAGCCAAGGAAGAAATGGCTCTTCCTTTGGAAAACAAGTCAAATGAAAAGGCCAAAGGAAAACAAGTTTTAATCGAAAATGATTTTGAAAGTGACATTGATTACTTCATTGAAAATTTTGTTGAAACATCTTCTTCTAGATACTGTCCCCCTGCTAAGAGACCTTCTAGACATGTTAACTCCAATTCTGGTGAGAAATTTGAAACTTGCTTTGTTAGAAAACATTGTATTTCTGGCATTCCTACAACTAATAAATTCTGCACTATTTGTGATGTTTTTGGACACCAAAACTTTGAGTGCCAATGGTTTCAAAAGAAAAATGATAATTTTTACTTTAACCCAAAAAGTGGGAGATTAGGTTGTAAAACCTCAAATCGCAGTGGATCATTTCACTATTTTAGTAAGCCTCGAACTTGGACTAATCACAAATCTAGACCATTTGGTAAATCCTTTCTCAGATCCAAAATTATTGCACAAAACAAATTTAAATTGGTGCCTATTTGGATCAGATCTGATGATCTAAGACCCCAGCTAAAACGTTCAAATTTAAAATCTTTTGTAGTCTTAACAGCCCTACGCTGTGAGATGCATAGTGCTGGTTGGTACTTAGACAGCGGATGCTCGCGTCATATGACGGGTGATGTTACCAAACTTAAGGATGTTGTTCATTATAAAGGTGGAAACGTGACCTTTGGAGATGGTAAGACCTCCCAAGTCATTGGCAAAGGTACTCTTAATGAAGAAGGTTTACCCAATGTTAATGATGTGTTATTAGTTCAAGGAATGAGAGCTAATTTACTTTCTATCAGTCAATTTTGTGATAATGGTTGCCAAGTTAAATTTTCCAAAACCTCCTGTGATGTTTTGACTAATATGGGAGAGAATTACATAAAAGGCAATCGTACCACAGACAACTGTTACAAAGCTTCTGGCTCCTTGTCTTGTAATGTTACTCTTTTAGATGATACTGACCTATGGCACAATAGGTTGGGGCACATCGGTTTTGATACCTTAAATCGGTTATCATCACAAGACATTGTTAGAGGCCTACCTAAAATAAAGAAATGCCCCTCTGCTGTTTGTGGTCCATGTCAAGTGGGTAAGATCACCAAATCTCCTCACAAAAAGGTTAAAGACATCAACACCACTGCACCTCTTGAACTTCTACACATGGATTTAATGGGTCCAACTAGGACTGTTAGTTTGAATGGAAATTCTTATATCCTAGTTATTGTGGATGATTTTTCTCGATTTACTTGGGTTGCTTTCATGAAAGCTAAGTCAGAAACATTTAACAATTTCTTGAAAATTCTGACTCGGATAGAAAATGAGAAAGACACCCAGGTAACTTGAATTCGAAGTGATAGAGGTGGTGAGTTTAAAGAAACTGGTATCATTGAGTATTGTGAGGCTAATGGTTATTCTCATGAGTTTAGTGCTCCAAAAACTCCTCAACAAAATGGAGTTGTTGAAAGGAAAAACAGAGTTGTACAAGAAATGGCTAGAGTCCTTATCCATGCTAAAAACTTACCTCTATACTTTTGGGAAGAAGCTTGTCTTACTGCTGTTCATATTATCAATCGTGTATATCTTAGGAAGAATACCAAAATGACCCCTTACGAATTTTGGTTCAACAAAAAGCCAAATCTTAAATATTTTCGTACTTTTGGCTCCATTTGTTATGTGTGCAATGATCGTGATAATCTTTCAAAATTTGAAGCCAAAGGCGATAAATCCATTTTTCTTGGCTATTCTCAGAATAGTAGAGCTTTAAGAGTTTTCAATTTAAGAACCAAATCCATTGTAGAGTCTATTAATGTTGTTGTAATTGATAGCACTATTGAACCTGTTAGTAAAGATCCACCTGTAGAAACTGATTTGGATATAAATATTTTAAATGATTCAGTTTTGACAGAAGATGAATCTTTACCAGCACAAACCCTTGCCGTGCCTAACTGGGTTTCAAAAGATCATCCCTCCGCCGAAGTTGTTGGTGATATTCGTGCGCCCGTAAGAACTAGAAATCAATTACGGCAAGTAGCTCATATGGCTGCTTTTGTATCCCTTGTGGAACCAAAATCAGTAAATGAGGCACTTAATGATTCATATTGGATTGATGCGATGCAAGAGGAGCTAGCTCAATTTACGGATCATGACGTATGGTATTTAGTTCCAAGGCCCAAGGATATCAAAGTAATCGGTACTAAATGGATTTTCAAAAACAAGACCGATGAAAAAGGGATAGTCATTCGAAATAAGGCTAGACTTGTAGCACAGGGTTATTCTCAAATAGAAGGAATAGACTGTGACGAGACGTTTGCCCCGGTTACCCGTCTTGAATCAGTGAGATTGCTTCTAGCTGTTGCTTGTCACTTACAATTTAAACTTTTTCAAATGGACGTAAAATATGCTTTTCTTAATGGTATTCTTTCCGAAGAAGTATACGTTGAGCAACCCAAAGGTTTTCAAGATCCCAAACTCCCTAATCATGTTTATAGACTTAAGAAAGCTTTATATGGTTTAAAACAGGCCCCTCGTGCTTGGTATGAACGTTTGACTGCTTTTCTATCCTCACATGGGTTTGTTAGAGGAGGTGTTGACCAAACTCTTTTTGTTAAGAAATCTAATAAAGATGACATTTTGATTGCTCAAATTTATGTAGATGACATCATTTTTGGGTCAACCTCACCAAATGAAGTTAAACAGTTTTCAAAAGACATGAGTAGTGAATTTAAGATGTCACTTATGGGGGAGCTACAGTATTTTCTAGGACTTCAAATAAGACAGCAAAGTGATGGCCTCTTTATTTCACAATCCAAATATGCTAAGGATTTACTTGTTAAATTTGGACTTGAAAATGCTAAAATTTCTTCTACACCTATGGCTCTAAAAACTAAATTATCTAAATCCGATAGTGGCCCAGATGTAGATCCCACATTATACCGTAGCATAATTGGTAGTTTATTATACTTAACTGCTTCTAGACCTGATATTCAGTACGCTGTTTGTATCTGTGCGCGATTTCAATCCAGTCCGAAAGAGTCTCACCTCACTTGTGCTAAAAATATTTTAAAATATGTTAAAGGCACAATTGAGTTTGGACTTTGGTATACCAATGACTCTTCTTGTGAGATAATTGGATACTCGGATGCGGATTGGGGTGGGAGCACGGATGATTGTCGTTCCACCTCGGGTGGTTGCTATTATTTAGGACAGAATCTCGTTGGATGGTCTAGTAAAAAGCAAACTAGTGTAACTTTATCAACTGCTGAATCTGAATATGTTGCTGCTGGTGCATGTTGTGCTCAACTTATTTGGATTAAACAAATGCTATCAAATTATGGTATTATTCAGTCCAAAGTACACCTTTATTGTGATAATGAAAGTGCCATTTGTATTGCCAAAAATCCTGTCCAGCATAGTAGGACTAAGCACATTAACATAAGACATCATTTTATTAGAGAGTTGGTTGAAGCAAAAGAACTTGTAATCGAACATATTCCTACTGAAAATCAACTAGCTGATCTGTTCACTAAACCGTTAGATAAATCCCGGTTTGAGAAATTGCGTCATATGATTGGAATGACTGTACTCGACAATTAGTTGTGTTTAATCTGCTTTCTGTATACTAGATCTCCGAGGTTTTAGGATAAAGGTATCTACTAATAACCGGTATCTCTTAAAGCCTTGTGTAATGTAGGAGACGCTTATTTTGCAGATTATGAACACTTTTTTTTTCTTTTCCATTGTCTAATTTAGACAAAATGGGGGAGAATTGAGTACATATTCTATTCTTGTGTTGATGATATTTTCCATACATATCATGTCTTATAATTTCTGCACACTTAATTCTGTCATCTTAATATTTTGGTAGAGCAAATGCTACTAACTTGATTTCTTGGCAGATTGTGTATTTATGTTTTGCAGGTTTTCTTAACCGTGCATCCGATCGAGTTGTGTCTTTTCTTTTCTAGGATGGGTGGGTAGTTAGATACTGTTTTGTATAGGACATATTAGGATTTATTTTTCCTTAGTATATCATTTGATGTACTCAAGGGTTTTGTCAAAATTAGTCCAATGGGGGAGTTTGAAGGCCCTATATAGAGCACACCTAGGATTTGTTTTTCGTGCTTTAGCTATATAGGACTTCATCTAGTTGGACTTGAAATTTTGACAAAATATTTTTGTAATTTAGGATTGTGTGTCCCCATATCGACTCCAAGCGCTCCTTGTCCATCTACATCAAATGTGCTCTCAAATCAGTCCGCCATCCCAGTAAAAAGTATTTTTCATTGTTATGGCTCATAGGAATTTTTTATCACGTAGGACACGACACGATGTTGCATTTTGCATTTTTATCATATCTTATGATAATGTTTTATTTTGTCATAATAAAGTTTTTTTTTAGTTCAATATTTTAATTTGAAGCTTTTATAAAAATAAATATTTTTGTGAAAATAAAATTTTGACACAAAATATTTATTTTAATAAATTTTCGGAATAAAATATTTGAAGTTAAAATTTTTTTTTTTGATTTATTATATTGCATGTGCATGTTATATATATTTACAGTTTATATATATATTTTTATGCGTGTGTACCCATGTGTATATATATATGTTTATATTTTTGTATGCGTATATATGCTCTTGATTATGTATGCGTGTGTTTTTATATATATATATATATATATATATATATATATATATATATATATATATATATATATATATATATATATATATATATATATATATGTTAATATATATGTATGTATGATATATTATATATGTATATGATGTTATATGTTTGTATGTTTGCATGTGCTAGTCTTGTTAGTGCAACTTTTTGCTTTTTGACCCATGCAATTCTATTATCATATCTGATGGTTTGTGACGAATTGTCCCATCTCTGTACCTAAGGAGATTTATTTATAATAAAGATATTTGTTGCTTTTTGCTTTGCCAAAAGCTGTTGCCATATGACTTGACCCATGCCTTATTTCAGTTGGCCCTGTAGCGTTTTTTTAAAAGATGTTGGCGTGTGTCAGTCCGAAGCTGACCGCCCAGTGTGTCATCAAAAACTGCCCACGGTTTTTATCAAAACTGTAAATGGTTTTGTTCTAAACGACGTCGCGGAATATTTTTCAGAAACTATTTTTTTTGAAAACGACGTCGGTATCATTTTAGTTTTAAAAACGCAGAATAATTTTTGTTAAAAACGACGCCGTGTATTTTTATAACGGTAATATTTTAGTGCGTTCCAGCTGGGTCTCATTACTGCCTTTTACCGCCCGCGGTTTTACTCAAATCCGAAGATGGTTTTTGGTTTTTAATTTAAAACGACGCAGTTTCATTTTTTTGAGTAACGGTAATATTTGTTTGGGCGTTCTCATTACGCTACTGGTCTTACAGCTGGCTTTATATTTTTAAAACGACTGCGTTTTAAATAACAAATTGCTTCTTGAATCTGTTAGTGTAACAGCTTGCTTTACACGTGTCTTATTTTTAATGGAACAGTTTGTGTTTCTTTCTCAGCCACAAGATCTATTGTTTATCAACGGTTCTGTGTAATTCTTTAGTAATCCGTGTGACTCTATTTTACACCTATCAGCACACACTTGTGCACTCTATAAATAGAGACTTTGTGCCTTCATTTTTTTTAACCCGAGAAAATTCGTTTTTGAGCATAAATTCTGCCAAAATTAATTCTGAGAGAGAGAGACTAAACACCAGTATTTTCAGAGAAATCTTTTGTGTATTCCTTACAAAACATTGCTGAGTGTTCAAGACGTTTTGTGGATTCAAGAATGGAAGGTTTTTAGATCTCAGAATTTCTGCATTTCCAAATCAATTGATTTTTCATTCTGAAAAATCGTTTTGTGAGTATCTCTATTATTGTTCTTGTTTTCTTGTAGTTTCTGATCTGTTATGTGCTAGATCTAAAGTGTTTGTGTAAGTATTGTGCTGATATATTTTATAAACACTACACACACTAGAACTAGTATTGATCTTACTTCATTTAAAACACTTTGTTTTAAATTGATTCTTTCTGAAAATCTGATTTACACGAAAGAGGAACTAATTCTAGGTTTAGAGATTTAAACCTAATATAAGTTGTGAATCGGAACCTAACTACCTGATACTGGAAATATGACCTTGGACTAAACATATTTGTACCTGTATACTTGACCAAGGACTTGGACTGAGAACAAGAACATACTGGACCTAATCAAGAACCTGAACTATTCAGACTGATTGGAACTTAAACTAAACTGGATTAAATCATCTTAATCTAATATAGTTATAAACAGTTTGTATTATTTCTGATTGTATGCTTGATGTGTTTTATTTCTGTTCAGTCTTGATATATATCTGTGTGAACATGCTTACTTGATTGCTCAAGTGATTTTCGGATATTGTTCGCATCTCATATCACTCACATATAATCACTCACATTGTATTCACGTAGACACTTTGTTTGTGTAATATCTGAACAAGTCTAGTGTTCGAGATTTAAAGAAAGAGAAAAGAAAGTTTTTCAAAGGTGTATTCAAAGTCAAACTGATTTGATTTGAATAGCACAAGACTTGCAAAGATATAGGTGAAATATATTCTGTTGCATCACACACACTTCACTAGAAAGTAAATAATAGGCACTGAGCCAACCTGCGCTTAAAGAAGTTAGAGGGGAGGCGTGGAAGTGAAGAACGCAAAAACAAGTGAGGACAAGTTAAAGAGAGAACTGAATAAGCAACCTGGTTAGAGACTTGGTCGTGTGGGATAATAGCTAGATCATTCTTCTTTAATTGTTACGTTTGTTGTTTGTAACTCGTACCTATTCTTTTATTGTTTTAGTGGAAGTAGTTTAGGTGACTCCTAGAGGAGTCCGTCGTTTTTCCCGGGGAAGGGTTTTTGCGACGTTAAATAAATACCGTGTGTTGTACATTTCTTGCATTTCACCTCACACGAAAAGGTAGGACTTAATAATTAGAAACTCGCCTAAAAATTGAATCTGTTTTGGACTTTAATTAACTTTGAAAATTAAAACTATTTTCATAAAAGTTAATCAAATTAAGTAAAAGTTTAATTTGGTCCCCCTTTGCATCATTCATATAAACTCGTAGGTTTAAGGTGTTTACTCAACAATAGTTTACTTCCGCACATAAAGTCTTTGCGCACCGACCCGCATTTTCGGGGTAACCTCACTTTGTGCCTCTCTCAGAGCTCGAGTCTCATAACATTGGTTACGATGATATAGAGGTGTAAGCTCCTGGTACTTTCATGAATGCACCGTGGCATTCAGAGTTTCCCTCCCTATCCTTTGCTCAGGAATGGGAAGTGTTGGAGCTGCTTCTGGACCACCATCCTGAGACTTTCACCTTCCAGAGTGTCCTCAATATTAACATCCTTATAGTCTTAAATTTTAAGGACTTAGCTATCCATCTCCATGAGTTCCTGTCCACCCCTCCCACTTATATGAGTACTCATAGGGATTCGCGGTTTCTCCATGATCGTCATGATCTTTATCATTTATATTATTTCCAGATGGATTAGCTTGAAACTCTAGTTCATCATTTTCTTGACACCACTTTTAGGAAGATGATGAAGCTTCATACTTCTCGACAGACTAGGGAGCAACAACGTTAGGTTACGACTGCTCGGATTTAGACTCAGATTCAGTTTCTATGGGCTAAGCTAGCCAAGTTAGAGGATGGTGCCGTTGAGGATGAGGTTCGGATAGCCAGGTTAGAGGATCAGCTGGTTGAGGAGGCTGGTCCTTCTTACACTGACTTTCGCTCTTGCCAGAATCTATTTTTCATGTTGTCTAGTGGATTGGTAGTTTGGTTGTTTGGACTTCCTTTTGTATACTTTTTCATATGTAAAGAACTTCATCATTATTATTGAAAAAGTATTTTGTTGGTTTCCATCACCTTGATCCTTTAATTCTATCTCAAACTTGGTATCTTATTACTATGGCCTATTCCAATGTCTCCTCTCGTTGTGTGGTATTTGCACTTTTTTACATGAGCAAGCAACATTTTTAAAACTGTCCCCTCTAACTGTGGGGTATTTGCATTTTATCTGGGCTAGTAACATTTTTAGAACTGTCCCCTCTAACTGTGGGGTACTTACATTTTATCTGGGCAAGTAACATTTTTAGAATTGTCCCCTCTAACTGTTGGATACTTGCATTTTATCTAGGCAAGTGACTTTTTTAGAATTGTCCCCTCTAATTGCAGGGTAGTTGCATTTTATCTAAATAAGTATCATTTTAGAATTGTCCCTCTTAACTATGGGGTACTTGCATATTATCTGAGTAAGTTATCATTTCTTAGGTAATAGCTGGGAGATAAAGGGTTAGTTCTTCTCCTTCCCTCAAACCTTTTTTTAGAAATTACAGAAGGGGAATGTAAGTCCCCTTTTCTCTATTCTTTATAGGAGCTGGTGAAATAAGGCTTTTTCTTTGAGAATAGGAGCTAAGACTTTCTCTCACAAAAAAATGTTTGATATGTATTTTTTATTATTATGACTTGGAGGACGCCCTCCTGCTGGTCTGGTGACAAGATTAAAATTTATTTGTTTAATATGCTTGGAGAGACTTTGCTCAGTATACTTTTCTATCGGGATGGACGTAACCCCCAAAGTGTAATAAGCAAAGTTCTCTTTATGTGGGACTCTCTTCTAGTCTAGTAGAGAGAGTTAAAAAAATGTATATGTATATATATATTCTGGTTTATCTATCTTATGCCATAAGCAAAAAAATGAGAATCATCGTGCAATGCTCGAAAAGAGTTGCTATTCATTTCTATTCATTAGTTGTCTCATTTACAATATTGTATTGATCTATCATTTTACAAAAAACAAATAAATTAACTTGTCTAGCACTGGAGCAAGCTGCTCAGACCCTTTAACAGATATGAAACTTTTCATTAACAACGCAAACATAATACCTCATCAGCCACTTGCAATTGATGGACTGAAGGCAATCACTCTCTGGCTCTGAAATCTAATAATAACCCGACTTGCCTACCCCTCTGACGACAAAGGGTCCTTCTCAGTTGGGTTTGAACTTTGATGCTAACATGCTACGGAGATGGTGAGTGGATGCTTACAGGACTAAGTCCCCCACCTGGAACTTCCTAGGCTTGACCAAATTTTCATAGATTCTATACAAGGGTGTTGACTTTGAAGTTCTCTTTCGCCTTATCCCTATGTTCACCCAGTGCCTCCAGCTGCACATGTTGTGGGTCAGGAATGAGTCCGTTGCTTAGAGAAACTCTGGCGAAGGGCACCGCCAACTGCACTAGCAAGATAGATTCGGTCCCATACACCAGTGAGAACGAGGTGAACCTAATTGGTTTTATCTTTGAGATACGATAAGCCCATGGCATCATGGGTAACTTCTCATCCCATACCCCTGGCATATCCTCCAACATCTTCTTCAAGATATTGATCAGTGTCTTATTAGTGACTCCCTCTTGACCATTACCCTCGGGGTAGGAGATGGTTGAGTTGTTGTGCAAAATTTTGTACTTGTCTGTGAGGAGGGTCATCTCCTTGCATATGAACTCCTTCCCATTATCTGTTAAAATAACCTCAGGTATACCAAACCTACATATGATATACTCCTTTATAAATTGGGTTACCATTTGGGCAGTCACCCTCCTTAGAGGGATGGTTTCTGCCCATTTGTTGTACAATTTTGTAGCTACAATGATAAAAGCTTTGCCATGAGAGGTTGGGCTGATCTTTCTAATAGGTCAAAATCCCATGTGTGGAAATGATAGGGAGTTGCAAGGCTTTGTAAGCTGACAAAAGGATCATGTACCATGTTGCTATGTACTTGACAGGCTTTGCACTTCTTCACATAGCCAATGGGGTCAGCCTCCATGGTTGGCTAATAATACCCCAGCATCATCAGTTGGTCATACAGTTTGGCACCCCCCATATGGGAGGGATCATGAGCTCCTTTCAGCACCCTCTCTATATCCTCTTTAGCTATTCACCTCAGCGCCTTATCAGTATACCCTATTCTGTAAAGCTATCCTACCACCAAGTAAAAACGGGTTATCCTCTTTCACATATAAATTTTATTTTCTCTCTCTAGGGTAACTCTCTGTCTCTCAGGTATGCTATATATGTCTACCTCCAATATTTGAAGGCTTTCACAAAGTTGGCTTCAGCTGGCTGGTTAAAATTGTCTTGCCATTTTATACAACTTTGTTGTAGGCGGGCAGCTTCTGCGCTCATGGTTGGCCAATAGTATCCACCCCACTGCAGCCATCAATATAGGTAAACATCAGTGTCTCCACAATGCTTTTGGTGAATTTCTTCTAACCTTTCCTTAACTTCTTGCTCTCCGACACACCTTGCTAGAAACCCTCCGGGACTCTTGAAATAGAGTGTCTCCTATATCATGTGGTATTTAGCTAACTCCAACATCTCCATTATTCCTTCTCTGGTTTTGAGTTTCTTCACCACTAGGTGCCTCCAATCTTCTGGCTTGTATCATGGGAATAAGTATTTTATAGTAGTGTACATTGTTCTTCATCGTTCTGTCATTGTTGCTTTCGACTCATCCATGTCTAGATTTTGTGATATCGTGGCTAGTGCGTCAGTATGCCTGTTCATTGTTCTTCCATTTCTCTTCACAGTTACTTCCAAGATTTATCCCAACAACCTTTGGATAATGTACCTGTAGGGTGCTAAATTGGCATGCTTGAGGGCAAACTCCCCATTGACCTATTTTACTACTAGGTTGGAGTCCCCTCGTATGCACAACACCATGATCCCTCTTCTGAGTGCCTCCAACATCCCCAAAATGTGGGACTCCTACTCATCCTCGTTATTTGATCATTTAAATCCAACTTAAAAGAGAGAGTGATCTTCTCCTTCCCATTTGACAATATAATACTAGCACCTCTTGTTCCTTGAGCACTGGATCCATCAAACTCCATCGCCTATTTTGCCATTTCTTCGACCATGCATGCTTGAAAGTTCTCCCCAGGCAGCTCCTCACTAGTTGGCTCAAAATTCCCACTTGGAAACTGGGAAAGCAGATCTACTACTGCTTGGATTTTAATGGCCTTGGGCACTATGCATTTCAAATCATACTCTAATAAGATCAAAAATCATCTTGATTCTCATCCCACAAGTACTATCCATGCGAGGAGGCACTTGATGGGGTCACACTTAGTGACTATGTGAACAGTGAAAGCTAGCAAATAGTGTCTCAACTTCTGGGCAACAAACACTAAAGCCAGGCAGTGCCTCTCAACATTAGTGTACCTAGATTATGTACTTAAGATCATCCTTGAGCGTTAGTACACTTACTTTTATACGCCTTACTTTTCTTGGGCCAACAATGCTCCTAAGGACCTCTCTGTTGAAGTAAGGTAGAGCAGCAGCGGTGCCCCTGCTTTTGGTCGAATCATTGTGGATGGGGGTGATAAAATCTCTTTGATCTTTTCAAAGGCCTTCCTCTGCTCATCTCCCAAAATCCATTTGTATTTGTCTTTTAGAAGGGGTGTGAATGGGTGAGTCACTTATTTTAGAGTGGGTATGAACCTCCTCAGGTTGGATACCTTTCCCAGGAAGCTCTTAAGTTGTCTCTGACTCTTGGGGGTTGGCATCATCATTATGGCTTTCATTTTTTCTACGTCAACTTGCACCCCTTGCCTGTTTACAAAAAACCCAAGAAACTTTCCAGCGGTAACCCCAAAGGCACACTTGGAAGGGTTCATTCGCATTAATACCTGCGGCACCTCTCGAACACCCTCCTGAGAGGTCCTACATGTGTGTGCTTTCTTTCTTGGATTTCAATACTAGGCCATTCACATAAAGCTCTAATATGTCGTTAAATTGGTCATGAAAAAATTCCATCGTGGTTTTCTGGTATGTGACCTTGACATTCTTCAGTCTAAATGGCATGACCGTATAGTGGAAGTTTCCTAGTGGTGTGCGGAAGGAAGTCTTCTCTACGCCTATCTGATCCATCTTAATCTAGTTGTAGCCAACGTACCCATCTATAAAACTATACATCTCATGCACTGCGGTAGCATCGACTAACCTATATATGCTCGCTAGAGGAAACTCATCTTTGGGGCATACCCTGTTCAAGTTGTAAAAATATACTCAAATCCTGATTTGGCTCTTGTCTTTTTTCACCACCGGCTGAGTTGGCACTTCTTGGACACTAGGCTGAGTTGGTACTTTTTGGGCACCCAAACCGAGGGGGTTGGTGAGGGACAAGGTCTTCAATGTAACTTTGTCCCTACATGTGTGCAGTCGCCTGTCTCCCCTGACGGGTGCCACCTGGTGCAAACCAAAGTCAAAAGGCAAATGTGTCTGCTCTTGACGACAAATTATCTGATTTGGTGAATATCATTTTAAAACGGTAACTTGTTGTACAAACTTTGTAAACTTGAGGAGGGCCTTAAGGACCACCTCCTCTAAACTCTTTGTAAACTTGAAGAGGGAGGTATCATGGACCACCTCCTCTAAAATATTTGTAAACTTGAGTAGAGGTCTCAAGGTTCATCTCCTCTAAAATCATTTTTTAAACTGTTCATTTCTTATGAGAAACCCCTTGGATGCTCGCTTCAATTGTGATTAAGTGTGAACTATGTGAGGACTAGGTGACTTCTAAGGTTTATTTATTAGTGTTTTCTCAACCTTAAAGTGCTAAGTGGTTGAGCTTTCTCAACAAATCTTGTTCCACATCCACCAAGCCTAAACTCCTAAGAGATCCCATCTTCCCTAATTGAGCCCTGCCTGCTCAACTAGGATACCTGTATAGGAAATTAACATGTTAGTACTTTGATATTCATGTGAGCAACAAATATTGGGAAATAGGTCACTCTAAGTAAACCTCCTCACCCGCTGGTTTTATTCTGTAGGGAATTCTCCTTTCTAGGGACGAGGAGCTCCTCATGGTGGGAATCCTCATTCATACTTTATCCTTGTGACTTTTGAACATTTGGGGACGAGGGGCTACTTGTAGTGGGCTTCTTCATCAAACTTTATTTATGTGTTTTCTGAGTTACTTTGGATGAGGAACCCATTCTAATGAGCCTCCTCGCCCAAATTCAAAATTGTGAATTCTGGGAACTTTAGGGCGAGGAGCCCTTTCTGGTGGGCTTCCTCGTCCAAGTTTTAACTTGTAAGCTTTGTATAAGTTGGGGCGAGGAGCCCTTCTTGGTAGCTCTCCTCGTCCAAAATCTAGCTTTGTGGATTTATTTCAAACTAAGGCAAGGAGCCCTTCCTGGGACCCGCCTCGCCCATCTTTTAATTCTGTGAGATTTGGGACATTTAAGGTGAGAAGCCATTCTTACGCCCTCCTCACCCACAGTTCATTTCTATAGATTTTGAGGAACTTGGAGCGAGGAGCCCTTCCTAGGGCCCTCCTCACCCACTATTCATTTATGTGGGCTTTGAGGAACTTGTGTCGAGGAGCCCTTCCTAGGGCCCTCCTCGTCCAAGCTCTAATTCTATGAGCTTTGGGGAACTTGGGGCGGGGAGCCCTTCTGGGGCCCTCCTTTCCCATTGTTCATTTTTGTGAGCTTTGATGAACTTGGGGAGAGGATCCCTTCCTGGGGCCTTCCTTGATAAAGTTCTAGTTCTTAGTGATGCTCGTAGTGAGTCCCTCATCGCTAGTTAGGTCTTCTCGCCTAAGCTTTTGATCTATCAAGTATGGACCCCTCTACATTTGTCCTCTCGTACAAAAAGCTGCATGTTGGTCATACCAAAGGTTTTTGTACACAATGATTCATTTGTGTGCTGGAATATGAAACATCACTATTACATTAATTAGGCATGTCACTTCAACCTACTTTCAGGGTCTCGAGATAGCACGTGTCACTTGGGGAACACACATCTCATCATTGGAAAATATTCAGTCCCCTTTTTGATTGACAGTATGTGCGTGTCATAATAGGTATAAAAAAGCTATTTTTAACTCTCCTTCTTTTTGTTTACCTTGTCATTTGTTTTCAAACTCAAGTTCTTTAGAGAGAGAGAGAGAAAAAAAGATAGAAATCCTCTATAGTCATTTTCACTTTTCTCCTTCTTTTACTCACTCAAATGGCTTTTTAATCTTCTCAAAACCCCACCTCCACCATCGCCACTGCCACCAACGAGCTATTGGTGGGCACAATCATTTCCGTAACTATATCAATTATTTTGGCCACTAGAGCCACCATCGTGACTTCTGAGGTTCTGTGTTTCGCACTTGAGATTTCTCGAGCTTTTCCAGTTGAGGTGCCCCCTTTTGGAGTCTCCTCCCCTACTAGTATGTCAGTAACAGGAGCCTCCTCATCCATGGGGGTTTCTGCGAGAAAGGGTTCCTCGTCTTCCAGCAGACTCAGAGTCACAGGTGTCTCCTCGTCTAGAGGAACCGTCTCCACTAGAGCCTCCTCGACTGCTAGAGTGTCTTCAACCACTGGGGGATCCACATCCGTGGGTCTCCTTTATAAAGGGACTACTTCATTCTCCTCACCTGTTGTTTATTCCAAGTCTCAAAGGGAATATCTTGTTTCACTCTAATAGAGAGATTTTAGGATTTATCGTCTAGCGCCCTGTTTTGGAGAGGAGGATATCTTTGTGAATTCTCTTGCAAATTTTGAGGAAGATCAATGAGCGACCCAAGGTGGATCTAGGTGAGTCTTCAGACCTTCCCATTATTTTACCCGATTCAATTCTTAACGTATGAGCAGACATGGGTGATTTTCCCCATTCTAATATTAAGGTCAAAGTATGTGGGGGCGCCACAGAAGAATGGGGTCTCTGGGTGAATCACGTCTTGTCCACTCCCTCACATAGAGCCGTTATTGAGGGCCTTGGTCTTCTGACTACTATTAACAGTCTCAAAGCTTACTCAACTGCCAAACATGAGTGAGTTATTACTTTATTGGCTTCTTGTTGGAGCAAGGATTCTCACACCTTTGTTACTGGTTGGGATGAGTTTACTATTACCTTGGAAGATATTTGCGAGTTACTTACTCTGACTTACTTAGGTAGTCATATCCTTAATCATGGTTTTGAGGATGAGGTTGAGGAGCAGATGGTGGGAGAGATCCACTCCACTTTGGGTGAGTGTTCGAAGTACGTAGCCATCATTACAGGTTTCATCATCTAACCTCAATAATTTCCATAATTTTCATTCCCAATCGTCCAAGAATTTGTACCACTAACATTATATCATCATATTATGTATTTCCTACATAAAGCATGTAAATTTCTGTCACTATACATGGATTAACAAGCCAAAATTCATATGAAACTCAAGAACCCTAGAAATCTCTTTAACATGGTTCTAGTCAATCTTTTCCAGATTTTCTTCTCCTAAAACATCAAAATTTCGTGGTTTAATCCTCTACATGTTAAGGGGTTTCCAGAATAACATTTAAACCATCACTACATGCAATTTCCTATCTCAAATTTGGGGTTTTCTTCCACAAAACTCATCCTAATCATTCCTAGACTAACATGAATGATGCATCAACGAAATAAGCAAGATAAACACTTGCCTGGAATTTTCGACGTTCTGGTTTGCGGATGATTTTGGTGTGGTTGCGTTCCCTGTCGTACGATCTACGCATTGGTGGTGACGACGGTGCAATCGGAGGTGTTCTTGGCCTAGAACTCCCTGGAGAGCTTCTCCTCTTCCTCTCCAATGGCCTTCATTAGTATTTCATTGTGTTAACCCTAAAAGATGACATTTTCCATCTGATATAACCCTATAAAATTCGTGGTTTTAATTACCCATAATTACGAAATGTCCAAAATGCCCTCCCGGGGTACTAATTAGGCCTAAAAATGCCCCGAGACCCAAAGTAAACCCCCGGGTATACTTTTCTGACTATCTCGACCCTTTTAACACTTTGGCGCACTCAAAACGACCATACGAGCAACTTATAATTTATTCACTTTTATTAATCAACATCTATCCCCGACACGACACAGGTACGTCACGACTTAAATTTCCACAATTGCCATTTTATTCACACGTGACAATTTTATAAAAATAAATCTCATATATTACTATACTCATCCAGTAACATTCAACAAATAATAAATTTCCAACAATTACTAACTCTCGTCACGCTAGTAAATATTAAAAACAACATTCCGGATTAAAATTAAATTAATTTATCTCAATTAAAATTAATAAATCCCATAATTTAAAAGTCATAAAAATACGGGGTATTACAGTATTTTCCTTGAAAATAGACCTTTGACACATGCCCACAGCATGCTAAAAAATACTTATTTTCCATTGAAGGGCTTTCACAAACACACACTTATGTTAATTGTGGGTTAAAATCTCCTTAGGTTGCTCAATTACTCATTTAATCACTTGAGTTTAACTTTCTTTCACTTTACATGGATATTATCCAATTTCTCACATTACTTATCCACATAACCTTTCAACCTGAACATTTATCAATCTCATTTCAAGTTAGGTTGTCTTTTCTTATATTCACAACATAACCCACTTGTTTACCATATTCCATTATATCTTTTCTCTGAATCTTCTAAATAATCGTGTTCTTTAATGGGCTCCACATCGCCGGCTACACTACCATATGCTCTGGCTAGTGTTTTGGATCTTTGACACTAGGGCTCCAGGCCATTCTTAATTCTTTCCTAGTCTCATTCGAGTCCATATTATTGTGTTTTAACATTTTTCAAATGTCCACATTATTCCACTTTTACCAACCGAAGCCAAAACTCGGGGATTTCACCCTACCTTGTGTTACACTTTGAAAATCACAATTTCTTGTCCTTTACACACTTGTTAACACACTTTAAGGACTGGAATTTCCATTTTCTTTATTTCATGGTAAAACTTATTAAAACCTTCACTAAACTTTTTTATATGCTCATCATCTAAATACTACAAGTGTATACACATGGAAAGAAGGATTTTAAGCCCAAAAATCCAAAATAATGAGTTTAACACACGATTTATTCAAGAAATTTCATAATACTTACAAAAACATGCCCTTTCAAGATTAAATGACATTTTGTTCTTCAAACTTGAATGAATGTCTAATTTCACCAAAAAAAATCCATTTTCCAAGAAATCTTCAAAACTTTCTCATAAAATATTTGAATACCAAGTTTTCTTGAAATAAATCATCTTGCCCAAAACTCTTGAAATCCTTCGTAAACTATTTTACACAAAACCATAAGAAATAATGTTCTTAACTCATAAATCTATCACACTCTTACAAACTCTAACTACAAGACCAATACTATGGAAATGAGAGTTCTTAAGCTAAAGAGTAGAATTTTCCCACCACAAAGAAGCTCCAACAATAGTAGGATGAAGAAGATGATGATGGCAACCTCCCACTTCTTAATGTGTCCTCAAGGAGGTTGCCTAACTCTACATGTAAAAGCGATGGAACCCCGAGTTTTAACTTCTCACAATGAAAATAAAATTTATAATTTCCTTATAAATATATTCAAGATACGAAAGCGTTAGGATGGGATGATTCAACTAAAACATACATATACCAAATTTTAATTTTCTTAAAATTAAACACAAATATTAAAATCACTCAAACCAATTAATTCATTAATCCAAGCCCTCCCAAATTAAATTAAGTGTGATAACTTAAATCGAATTTTATCTTGAATTATCCTAAGCATGCGTTCTAAATTATTTAAGCAAGATAAAATAAATCAATCACACAGCGCCGCGATGTACGAGGAAAAACCCAAGACGGGAAACAACCTCGGATGGCCCTAGCCACAAATCCACTAGATACAGAATTACAAGTACAAGACAAAAGACTTACAACACACGACTCGATCCCTCTCAAGCCTCGATGCTTCTTCTTGTAGACACCTCTTCCTAGCGAATAACCTTGGAATACCACCGCGGTCTCGGAATCCACCGATAGGACTTTATATGGTCACCGTCACCCGTACATGGAGCCTTTCTCTAAGTGGGTAGATTAATGCAAACTTCTCTTCAATTCGGTGTAGAGAAAACCGGTGCCAAACTCCAAGCAATTGATATGCATATGAGAACTTGGAATAAACTTATTTGGGTGTAAACACTAGAGTGATGGATAGTTTTCTCTAAAAATCTCACTCAAAATATGAACATTTTCCTTAAATAATTTTTCTCTCAAACTCTCTCTAAGAGATGTAAATGGAGTGGAAAAGTTATGGAAATGTTAAGTTGGAAAATGTTCTTCCCGTACATGATAAAGTCTGAAAAAGTTGGTTAAAAACTAAGTGGGGAAGTGGGTGAAAAACTGCCAAAAAACGGCCAAAAACTGTTCCCGCCTGGTATCTCGTTCGAACGACATTTCATTCGAACGAAATCTCGTTCGAACAAGACTTCTAACGTAGTTCCAGATTGAACTCGTTAGAATCTCGTTGGATATCTCGTTCGAACATAAGGTTCGTTCGAACGACATATCGAACGACATTTCAAAGGCCTATACTGGAACCTCGTTGGCAAACTCGTTCGAACGACATCTGGTTCGAACGACATATCGAACGAACTTCCAGAAATTTGGAAAATTGGATTTTAGC
Source organism: Sambucus nigra (assembly GCA_949130495.1). NCBI lineage: Eukaryota > Viridiplantae > Streptophyta > Magnoliopsida > Dipsacales > Adoxaceae > Sambucus > Sambucus nigra. Next base: position 2,251,979 of record CASBWL010000011.1, on the reverse strand, counting down.
CCAGAAAACTTTATAAACTTATTTTAAAGTTCTAATTAATTTTTTCTGAAAATAAAACACAGTTTTTATTAGAACTAACACCCAATAAACTTTGTTCTAAGATCGAATATATATAATATTGCATTCATACCTTGGGAGCATGGAACTATAGTTGATGACATAGAAACGAGGCACGCAAATCGGCATATTGATGAAGCTTTATACTCTTTGCCGCTACGTCTTCAATAAACACTTCATAGGCTTGAGAGTATTACAATTAAATACTATCCTATGAATAAATGTTTTTGTCCGGAATTGAGCCAAAACTACAAAGGACTCAATTGGAAATTTGTGTCATTACAAATCTCCCCCTTTGGCTATTCCGGGACAAAAACCAAACAAAAATCCTAAAGGGCCGTCAAGCTCTACTAGACTCAAAGCATAACCCACCCAAACGTGACTTAACCCAAGTATCAAACGCTTTGCCATTGAAAGATGCCGCTTTAGAAGAATTCCTGCACACTTAATCAAACTCATCAAATGCATAGGGAATATCAAAGTATTTAAAGCAATTAAAATAATCATTCTCCCAAAATTAATTCTCCCCTTTATCAAACAAATGACATACTTAGAAAGACGTTTCCCCCTTAGATAAATCTCCCCCAAACTAAGATACGATAATGATAGGATTAGATACCATTTCTCCCCTATCATTCTCCCCCTTTTTGTTCAGGAATAGACAAAGGCTAAAGAATCAAAACATAAAAGCATGTTGAAGCTTAAAGTGATAAGACATGAAAGCATATGGGCAACAAAAGCAAGGAAAAGGCAAAAACAAAATATCATATATATATGTACTATGAGTGTATCAAGAATGCACACGAACATATGTATAGATATAAACATAAATGACACACACAACATATAATAGGAGTCCTTCACACTCGTATGGAAAAAATGTGTCATATGGAAACGGAAGTGTAGGGGTGTGAACTATCAACAATTAAATTTAGACCCAAACACTTATAAACGTTCACGGAGTTCTCATTTGATTGCAAACTTCATCACATTTAAATATAACCTCATGTGACAAGATAGATTGAACTCAATGAACAAACATACAAGACTAGCATATTGATGATTCTACAAACCAATAGAGTCATGACATGAAATACGCAACTAGGATAAACGGACATTGTGCAAACCGTTGATATATCATCCAATCTCCCTCAATATGCATATATATTAAATTTGAATGATTATATCAATCAAACATAGGCCTTGGCAATTTATTTTTCCTTTTAATGCCATATTTTCTGTTTTTAGGCCTTTGGACCACGTATTTCTTTTAGGTCCATTCCAAAACGGTGGCTTACTATCGCAAAGGATCAATTAGTCCTTTCGGACCCCTTCCCCGTGCACATTTATATTTATCATGTTTTCATTTTTCACACAAATCTCACATGCAACGGATTTTGACATGAACTAGTCCTCCTAAGTCACAAAAATGTAGATGACAAGATTGGAAGGAGAACACCTCACATAGCTCAAATAGACATATGAAGTTAAAGATTCAAAGGAGCTCGTACATGTGTGAATAGAGGCATATAAAAATAGAATTCATTTACACAACACAAAATCCAACTACTCCATAAAACTATTGTAAGGAACATAATAAGGATTGATAATCTAAACCAAAAGTTCTAGCCACGTGGGAGCGTAAACGATGGAATTCAAACACAAATATATGCCACTTAAAGTGTGTCAAGCTAAAATACACACAAAATAAAATCTTTTTGAGTTTTTGAAATTTTTAACCAAAAATAAATAATATATACTCAAAAGTCAAACAAAAATCATTTGAATGTTTCATTAATCGAGAGATAAAACCCATATGATAAACAAAAATCTTTCTGTATTTCTCATTTAATGCAAGCAAAATGAAGGAAATATAATACAAAAGATAAACAAAAATCATAATTCTAGCATGTGATAACCATGGAGCATAGACTAGAAAATGATTAAACAAGCATACTTTTAGCATGTGAATATAGCATGAAGTATAAACCCTAAAGTATGCAAACACTAACACATTTATCCTTTAGATTTAGCAAGGGAGGAAGCATGTGAAAGTAAATAAGAATCAAAAACCCTATTTTGCAAGGCAACCAAGTCGGATTTCCTAACCCAAATTAATGAAGAATGATTATCTTGGGATGTTGGAACTTTAACTACCGTGGTTACTTTACTATGGGATTTTCTAGGAATTTGTTTAAGATCAAAACAAAATTTCCTAAGATGACCTTTTCGACCACAATGAGTACAAGTAAAAGTATGTCGAAAAGATTTTGTTAAGGAGTGATCTCTAAAATCTTTCCTAGACGATTCTCCTAAAACATTGGTTTTGGCATTATGAGAAAATTCATTACAAGTATTGAAGCCTAAACCACAAGTGTCATTTTTAATTTGGACCGTTCCTAATATTTTATCTAGTTTTTCGGAACGACACTCCAAATCAAATTTGACATTACTAGAGTCTTTTAATTTATTTTGCAATTCTAAAATGTTAGACTCTAATAAAACATTTCGCTCTTCAAAAGCAAGAAGCTCCTTTTTCAAGGATTCCATTAAGCCCCTAAGGCCATCTCTTTCGCCTTCTACATATTCAAGCTTCTCTTGAAGAGTCCTCTCACGTGTCCTAAGGCCTTCTATAAAGTATTTTCATCATCGAACTTAACACTCTCTCTTAAACTAGCTTCTAACTTCAAATTTGCTCTTTTCAATATAATAGATTCTTTATAAAGCTCTTGAAAAGCATTTTGAAGTTCACTCACATTAACCTCTTCTTCATTTTCACTCTCTCTTTCTTCTCCACTCTCACTATCATCAAAAACAAGTGAATCATAAGCAATGACCTTGGAAGTGTCATGTGTTAAAGTTTCATCAATCGAGGAGTTCTCACTATCACTCACATGACTAGCCATAAAAGCCACAAAATTTTTCATAGTGGGGGAATCGGGTCCCTCTTCCTTATCACTATCACTAAGGGTTGCATTATATGCAATGGGTCGTTTACCATCTTTCCTTAGTTTAGTGGGGCACTCATAAGCTCTATGGCCATAACCTTCACAACCAAAACACTTATTAGACTCGTCCCTATCTAAATTTTCATTACTAGGTTTAGGGATCTTCTCGGCTTTAGGGATCTTCTCGCCTTTGTCATGCTTAGACGTTTCAAATTTCTTAAAATCATTTTTAAATTTATCTTTGTTAATTTTAAGAAATTTTCTAAATTTACTAGCAAACAAAGCCATGTTTTCTGAGTCACTATCACTCTCGCTCTCTACTACTTGCTTGACCTCTTTTCGGGCTTTTAAAGCAACGCCCTTTTCGATTTTCTTTTCAGTTTTAGAGGATATCTAGTTCATAGGTTTGTAAATCACCTACAATCTCTTCTAATTTCGTAGAGGCTAAATTTGGTAAAGAATTTAAAACGGTCACTTTTGGAATAAATTGATCGGGTAGGGACCTTAAAATTTTCTTTACAACACGGTTGTCGGGTATTTTCTCTCCCAAGTTAAAAGATGAATTAACAATATCGGAAAGTCTAGCATAAAATTCATCAAAGGTTTCTTTTTCATTCATTTTGATAGTTTCAAATTGAGTGGTGAGGTTTTGGAGTTTTGAAGCTTTAACGACACTAGTTCCTTCATGAGTTAATTGTAAAATATCCCAAGATTCTTTAGCGGTTTCACACGTCATAATACGTTGGAATTCATCCGGTGTGACAGCGCTAAATAAGGCATTCAAACCACGGGAATTGAAATTAGCAAGTTTAAACTCATTTTCAGTCCATCTATCAGTGGGTTTGGGAACACGTTCATTTTCAACTAGATAAGTTGGTGGGGACCACCCGTTAACAACTGACATCCAAACTCTCTCGTCGATAGATTTTAGTGCCGATTTCATTTGCGCTTTCCAATATGCGTAGTTAGAACCATCGAAAATATGAAATTTTGAAAATGGGGAAAATTCCATTTTAGCCAAAAATTATTTAAAGGATCGTTAACGAAATAATTTATCGCTTTGGCTCTGATACCAATTTGTAAAAGCGATGGAACCTCGGGTTTTAACTTCTCATAATGAAAATAAAATTTATAATTTCCTTTTAAATATATTCAAGATACGGAAGCGTTTGGATGGGATGATTCAACTAAAACATACAAATACCAAAATTTAATTTTCTTAAAATTAAACACAAATATTAAAATCACTCAAACCAATTAATTCATTAATCCAAGCCCTAGAATTTGCCTAAGTCGTAATTTTCAATATTTCGAAGTTAGGCCAAACTAATTTTAGTAAAGACTTGAATTAAGCAAACTTTACCCAATATTTAATTTAGCCCCAAATTAAATTAAGTGTGATAACTTTAACCGAATTTTATCTTGAATTATCCTAAGCATGCGTTCTAAATTATTTAAGCAAGATAAAATAAATCAATCACAATGCGCCGCGATGTACGAGGAAAAATCCAAGACGGGAAACAACCTCGGACGGCCTTAGACACAAATCCACTAGATACGGAATTACAAGTACAAGACAAAAGACTTACAACACACGACTCGATCCCTCTCAAGCCTCGATGCTTTTTCTTGTAGACACCTCTTCCTAGCGAATAACCTTGGAACACCACCGTGGTCTCGGAATCCACCGATAGGACTTTATATGGTCACCGTCACCTGTACATGGAGCCTTTCTCCAAGTGGGTAGATTAATGCAAACTTCTCTTCAATTCGGTGTAGAGAAAATCGGTGCCAAACTCCAAGCAATTGATATGTATATGAGAACTTGGAATAAACTTATTTGGGTGTAAACACTAGAGTAATGAATAGTTTTCTCTAAAAATCTCACTTAAAACATGAACATTTTCCTTAAACGATTTTGCTCTCAAACTCTCTCTAAGAGATGTAAATGGAATGGAAAAGTTATGGAAATGTTAAGTTGGAAAATGTTCTTCCCGCACATGATAAAGTCTGAAAAAGTTGGTTAAAAACTAAGTGGGGAAGTGGGTGAAAAACTGCCCAAAAACTGCCAAAAACTGTTTCCGCCTGGCATCTCGTTCGAACGAAATTTCGTTCGAACGAAATCTCGTTCGAATGAGACTTATAACGTAGTTCCAGATTGAACTCGTTAGAATCTCGTTCGAACATAAGGTTCGTTCGAACGACATATCGAACGAAATTTCAAAGGCCTATACTGGAACCTCGTTGGCAAACTCGTTCGAACGACATCTGGTTCGAACGACATATCAAACGAACTTCCAGAAATTTGGAAAATTGGATTTTAGCCCAGAAAACTTTATAAACTTATTTTAAAGTTGTAATTAATTCTTTCTAAAAATAAAAGACAGTTTTTATTAAAACTAACACCCAATAAACTTGTTTCCAAGCTCCAATATATATAATATTGCATTCATACCTTGGGAGCATGGAACTATAGTTGATGTTGTAGAAACGAGGCACGCAAACCAGCATATTGATGAAGCTTTATAATCTTTGCCGCTACGTCTTCAACAAACACTTCATAGGCTTGAGAGTATTACAATTAAATACTATCCTATGAATAAATGTTTGTGTCCTCACACTAGAAAAGTGTGCTCCACAAAATTTCCGTAAAAACCCTCTTCAAACTCCATAATTTTTCTTCATCTTCTCCAAGATCCCCAATAACATCTCCATAAAATCCCATCTTGCTTAAGTATGTGGTGTATTCGGGTTTTAAGACCTAAAATATGGAAGAAAATGGTTAATCTATGGTGGTTTCAGATGGAGTAATGGTGGTGTTAGGGTGGTGTGTGGTGAGTGGTAGGGGAGGAGCTCCAAAAGATAGAGAGAGAGAGGAAAAATCTTATTAGAATGCCCAAATGTGTCAAAATTCACTTTAAATACCCCCAAACCCTAAGGGTTAAATCCTAGAATGCCCCTAAACTCAACCCTTTATCCATTGGTTCATCAAGCCTTTAACCCACGTTTAGATTTGAGACGCTAAGATCTCGACATGTCATCCAATCTGACGATCCACGTCATGACAACATATTAGAATGTGCAGAATTTTTAAAATTTTCTCCGGGCGTTCAAATGACTTGGACTTCATTTGAACGAGATCCTCTCTCGTTCGAATGAGAGTTCTAATGAGGTACAAATAAGGGTGAACCGTAGGCCTAAGAGGGCAAGGTAATCCATCTTGTTCTAATGAAAAACTACCCGCCGTTCGAACAACAAGGCACCTCATTCGAATGAGGGAATTCCCACGAGATTCTAGAGGACGATGAAAATTATTTAGGTCTTAGTTGTTAAAAGGTCGTTCGAACTCTTTGAAAGGCATGACCTTTCTCGTCTGAACGATACTGTCCTTCGTTCAAAGGATGACACAAAAGTTTGATATCATTTTAAGCTATAAAAATCCAGTTCAATTTCACCAAGGCCACCAGGTTACCCAAATTTGACTTATGATCCGCCTTACTAAGTTCAGATGACAAATGGGTCATACAAAGTCACCAAATTACATGGGTACGGTCAAAATTATGTGTTGGGTGTTACATTCTTCCCTGTTTAGGTAATTTCATCCTCAACATTTTTAATCCACCAATTCCTCAAATTCCTGGGGTTATCAACCCTTACTCTAAGTCATAGGCATCCTCCAAGGTTGGGTTATCGAGATCCTAAACCACTAGGAGGTCATCATACTTCCTTTTAAAAGAGCGATCACTAAAGATCTCGACATTCACCACTTCCTAACGTCACCATCAGGATAGTAATCAAAGCCACATAACAGTCCACGAGTCTCTACTTACCTAATTATCACACTCAATCAAGTCATAAGGCTTTTTTTCTAAGACCCAAGGCATACTAGAACATCTACTGGAGCAACACTCCCAAGTGATCAACATTCACCCAAGTACAAACAAAAACACAACTAACATCCCATCCATCATCATAAATTATTTCAATTCTTAGGACTAAACATCCCAAGTCTCCTCAAATTCTCGGGTCATCATGACCACACAATTTCACTTAAGATTAATACTAACCTCGCATCACTAGTCACTCACTCCGATGAGCAATATACCAACTAAGTCACAAATTATGTGTCCAACTAATACCCCTCACAGGTTCCTTGTATGATCCTAAGATCGCTTTAGGCATCCAACTATAGAATACTCACCCGAGCATTACACCGACCCACTCATTGTGGTAAGATGACGCTACATGCTATGCTTTCTAGAGTTCTAACACTTTACGATATCCTCAGATCATAACCCTACTCTTCACACTAGAGCCGCTAATTACTATGCCAGTAAATCCATAAGATTTTTAATACTAAGGAAAAGTGGATACTACGAGTAAATCGTGAGGTATAACGCTTAACTACATATACACAAAACCGGTGAAAAATAAAAGGATACTTCAAATAAGGGCACACACAATTGTTAAGATGCATTGACCATGCTAGGTCCAACCATACTCTCACTGAGCCAAATCGAACCGTACAACAACACAATGCCGCCCCCGACTATCGCAACCGAGGGAACACAATCCTCTACTAACACAACTGAAGGACCATAATGGATTAGAATGAACGAACAATCATTCTAAGGGAATCCTTTATGCATGCAATATGATATGGTTTATGAAAGGCGAACCTACACCATGCTCGCTGAAGTTTACTATGACTCCTAGGAATTCTCATCAAATCTTTGCCACACACCTTAGCTTGGGTCAACAACCGTGGCGAATCGGATCTCAAACCTACTATTCTTTGGGAAGTCGATGATGAGCTTCCTTCCTTATGAGTAATACTTCCTCTTTCAATCCTCGACAAACAAGAATTGTTCCAGTCGATGAATGCCAAACACCATTGTCAATGCCGACCTTGCCCATCTTTCTAGTCAATTTGATGTCGTGAACCAACCTAACACACATAAGTTACTGTCTACTTTATCGTAAAATGATTGTATCGTAAACTTTCCCTTATACCTTGCCCATCTAGGAGAAACACTAAACTTATTATAATCTCCAAAGATACCAGGTCGTCACTGAGCCTATCTCCGATTTCTACTTAATCTGAATTTACGTGACGACCACACCGACCACCCTTAGCACCATAAATATAGTAAGTATTACTTGAATTCGCACCTCCTAATTCGTACAAGTCTGACATGACATGCCAAAATCTAATCATTCCCTTACTAGGGTTATTCTAACTTATACTGTCGACACATATCAATACTTTGATATCCCATCCGAGGTGTTATCCTCAATTCCTTAACATGACATCATCAATCTAAGTCTCCAATGCATCCTAATACCCATCAAAATGAAGTACAACACTTTACATACTAGTCATCTTATGATAAAAGAGTATCATGCCAAATTATGATACAAACCTCCAATCTCCCTTAGAAGGCTGCATCACCTATGTACACCAAATTGGGTGACCTGACGAAAGACTACCCGATTCGATTCCTTTGAACTTAACTAAAACCTGAGATCACCACATGACCATCAGTACAACCATTATTAGAAGACTTTCACTCCGTAACATCGAACTTAACTAGTTCTCTAAGGACACCAAGCATAACCCAACATAATTATAACCAAATACCAGACAAGATTTCATCATCTATGATTTCCTCACAACAGGTACGCTCTACTCATTTTCCAATATCCATCCCATGACTATTAGATACTCATACTTTCACTAACCTACAAGCCTCTATACATGGCAAACTGTAATCATTGTACACCTTAGGGTATCCCATCAAGTCAATTTTATTCCCAAGGACACCACACGTAATAAGTCTCAAGTGTACTTTAAGGACTCCCTTTCAAATAACTAGTGCCACATACCATCTATTAAACTGCAAGCTGGTACTACTAAGGATTCAGGCAGGATATGGGATGTCGTGTACGACCTATAAACTTGTAAGTCCATACTACCGACGTTGCAAGGGATCATATTCCTCGAACGTCGCATCATATTCTTTAAAACCACATTATAGAAGACTTTATATGATTTACTCCTACGTCATTTCAAATCATCACCGTTATATGCGTGGCATGCTTACAATCAATGGCTCTAGCTCTCATCACAACTTACGGGATACAACTTTTAATTGATAATTACCAAGGCACTCTCACCTATAATAATAACATCCTATTAACTAAGGCTCGAGTACACATCCTCAAGTAATGACCAACACGGGTCTACATGCTTGTCGAACTTGTCAGATAGTCATGACATGACACTACCCCGAGGATCAAGTTCACCTAATCGCATCATCATTATTAACCATCCGTAAGTACCTAACTAAGGAACCTAATGCGTCCTTATCACAAAATTAATACCACTTAGACATGGCACCCTAGTCGTTTAATCTCCAGAATTGACTTTACACAATTCATATTTCTAGTTCAATGGACATTATTTACCTTCATTAACATCTTAATAGGCCTCTGATAGCATCAAAAGTTGACACAAGGGCACCTCACACTAGAGAACACGATATCACCACTAATGGTTTTCGCAAACACTGGCAAATTACCAATACGTCTATGTTAGAAGCATCGAGACCTATTACTGGCAGTTAACTAACTTGGCTAGTTACTACTTGGCAATAAATTATCCGCCGTGCTAATCTCCCTGACTCTATCATTGAGAACACGACCTGAAAACGTCACTTGTCTAATGTGACCGTCCCAAACTACCACCGACGTTAAAGATTCGCTACTGACCTCACAACATCACTCCCAAAAGAAACATTGAACCTAAAGTTCTGATACCATTTGTAACACCCCGACCTGGATTTATGAGTTACCCATGGGTCAGCCCGATCCGACCCGAACGTTATGCTATTCTAATTTATATAAAGCTACGTGTGGGACCCGTGGGAAGTGTTCCTAGTATGAAAAGTTTGAAATCATAGAATAATCTAGGTAGAAGGCTAAGAATGGTGTTGCAGGAGCTGAGTGTAGGGAAATGTTTACTGAAGATGCCTTGATTGTGGCTAACAAGGCTACTGCTGAAGCTGAGCATAGGGAAAGGACTACGGGAGATCAGGTGATTGCCGAGAAGGCAAAGAGAAAAAAGACCAAATAGTCTTCTTTTAACAGGGGCTGGGATAAGGCCATCATTGTTGCTTCTTCTCAAATTGATTTTTCTAAGAAGAAGTACTTTAAAGATGGTTGGTTGGCTGCTTTGAATGAAGTTGGCGCTGTTGAAAACTCAAAGTTATTTCTGCTAAATGAACCAGTACCTCCTTCCAATTATGATGATGATATTGATGATTCAGGGGATTCTTCTATGGAAATTGACTCTGGTTCTCCTTCTGCTGACCAAGGAAAAACTGTTGTTGAGTCAGCTACTCCTTCCATCAATCAAACTATCAATCCTGAGGATAAGAAGAAGGTGTAACTTGCTTGGCCTCCTATTTTTGAATTCTATCTTTGATCTCCTGATGTACTTATAATGAACTTTATCATAAATTAAAGAACTTCCCTTTTCCCAAATGAATGGTTTCTTTTTGTTCAACTTTTATTTTCTCGTTCTTTGTGGTCGATCACCTGTTATTTTTATCTTTCTAGTTCATGGCCAAGATGGAACAATTTTTCGCTAATGACTCTGACTTACTTAAATGTTGTCATGAATTATTTAAGGCCGATTATTTAAGTTTGACAGATAGAGACTTAACAAACATACTCGGCACAGAGGCTTCTGAATAGGCACGAGATGCTTATATTTATCTCAAGTTTTTACTTGATTGGGCTGTGGCCAGCAATATTACATACTATGAAATGATGAAAGATTTGTAAGCAGATCACAATGAATCCAGAGCTTTGCTGCATACTGACTATGAAGCCGGGTATAAAGCATTAAGTGAAGCTTAGGGATTTAAAGAGAAGTTGAAGAAATATTCCTCTGCTTTTAGAAATAAAGAATTCATGTTGATCCTTGAGGTTGATGAGGCCAGGGAAGTTTCCAAACTTCTGGAGGAGGAGAACAATAAATTAAGGTATGAACTTGAATCCTTGAAGAAAACATCAATTGCTGGTGCCAATGAAGGTGCCTCTTTCCTTGAAGAGGAAAATGCAAGGTTATCTGAGGAACTTGATGCTTTGGAAAGATCTAAATGTGGTCAATCCTCCAAGCAGAAGGAATCAAGACGACCAATAGTTAAAGAGGCCAGGAAGAAGAAAACATTAGCTGATCAAGCTGCTCAAATGAAGGCTAAGAGTCAAGCCATTACAGACTTGTCCAATGAGCTGAAGTCTAAAGAAAACATTATTGTCGACCAAGCTTCTCGAATGAAAGTAAAGGATGAAGTATTGAAAAAATTCGGACATCAAGTTAAAAGGTTAACATTCTAATTTCACAAATAGCCTAGAGAAGTATGTATGGATGGATATGATGAAGCCCTTGGAAATTTATAGGAACATCTTACTCAGAGCAATCGTGAGGGCTGTAAGTGGGGATGGACGAATTGCTTAATTGTAATGAAAGTTGATCAGAGTAGAGAACTTTGGTATTGGCATGAGCCTGGTTTTTTGAATTGTCAGAATCCTCCCTTCACATTTTACATTAATTAGATTCCTGTTGAATCAATTCCCCAAGGCTTAATATCCAAGTATTTGGGTGATTATAGCCTGAATGATGAGCTTTAAATTGTTTCTCCACCTTAGTTTAATAACATGCCGAGCAACAGCAAGCGAAGGATGCTTCAAGATTTTAACTTCATAAATTCCTCTTCTTGTATGGACAAAGTACAATCAACTCAACCGACTTCCAAAGTTGAAGGAAAACGTCCTGTCGAATAGCTTTTCCTATATTTTTACCATGTATTCATTTCATTGTACACAGTTTTGAATATATGAATTTGAATTAATGTTTTTGTTTTGTTAACCATTGATTATTTTAACCAATCAGTTAAGTGGATTGTTTGAACAATCACTTGTGATACCTATGATTCGACCAATGTACTTAGATTAAACTAAGGTTTGCATTAGTTATCAATGGTGTGACTAAATGGGTGGAATATATACGTGCATTCCATCTATTGGGAATATTCACTTTCTTCCTGCACTCTAACTCAGTTAACCAAGTGTGGGTGGAATATATATGAGTATTCCATCTATTGGGAATATTTTGTTTCTTCCAGCACTCTTACTTAGTTGAGTGAACAACTATGGGTAGAATATATATGCACATTCCATCTATTGGGAATATATGCTTTCTTTCAGCACTCTAACTTAGTTGAGTAAAACTTATTTGTAACTTTTAAGTTGTATACAAAGTTTTACTATCAGTTTATTGACTTTCCAAAGACTTGAAGTCATGCTGACCAAGTGCTAGGAATATATTCCCATAGCCTTCTTGGTCGGGGAATATCATTTTTTCTTGTGACTTGTCGAAGACTTGAAGTCAGTTGACCAAGTGCTAGGAATATATCCCTATAGCTTTCTTGGTCGGGGCATATCTCTATTCATGAATTTTACTATCTTCTTATTTTATGACTTGTAGAAGACTTGAAGTCATACATGAAGTAAGTAACTCATGAAGTTGAAAACTTACTATTTTTCTGTATTATATTAGGGATGTATATCATCACCGTATTCTCGAAAAAAATCAAAAAAATGAAGGAACTGTATTTGAACTTTATTGGGGACACACAAAGTAGAAAAACACAATATGAATTTATTGATAATACTTTTGAAGATGTTCAACATTCCAAGTATTTTTAAATTCTTTGCCTTCTAGAGTCTCAATTTTGTATGTCCCTGGTCGGATTACTTCATAAATGTGATATGGGCCATGCCAATTGGCTTCAAGCTTGTTATTTTTCTGAATTATCTTCTTCAGGACTTAGTAACCTTCTTTTAAGTTGGTCATCTTGACCCTCATATTGTAGAAGCGAGCAGTCCTAAGTTTGTAGGAAGCATTTCGAAGAGCAACTTCTTCATGGACTTCTTCCAATATATCCAAATCCACTCTTCTCATCAAGTCGTTGGTCGAGAAATCAAAATTAAGTACTCTATATGTTGGCGAACCTATATCGGCTGGAACCATGGCTTCAGTTCTAAATGAAAGCATATATGGTGTTTCTCCAGTTGCTATTCGGGGAGTTGTTCGATAAGCCCAAAGAATATAATGAAATTCATTAATCCAGTTCCCTTTGGTTGCATCAAGTCTTTTCTTCAAGCCATTGAGCAAAGTCATGTTTGTAACTTTTGTTTGACCATTGCTTTGTGGATGACTTGGTGCATAATGGAGTTTATGGATTTTGGACTAGACATAATACTCTTTAAATTTGTCATTGTCAAATTGGGTTCCATGGTTAGTAATAAAGGCACAGGGTAACCCATATCTGCAATTCATATGCTTCCAGATGAACTGATAGACCTTTTCATATGGCATGTTGATCAATGGCTCAGCTTCCACCCATTTGGAGAAATAATCAATAGCAATAACCAAGTATTTGAATCTTCCTTTGGTGGTCAGTACTGGGCCGACTAAGTCAATTCCCTAAATAGCAAAAGGCCACGGTGATGTGATTGGAGTTAGAGCAACACTTGGTGTTTCATGAATAGCAAAAAAATTCTAGCATTTATCACATTTCCTTACAAAGGCTCCACAATCTGCTCTCGTGGTCGACCAGTGATAACCATGGGTGTTGATTATTTGGAGTAATGTCCGACCGACTGAATGAGGTCCACAAGATCCTTCGTGCATGTTTTTGATTAAGTCTTTAACTTCTAAGGGATAAACACACCTTAACAAGGAGTAAGTCAATCCTCTTCTAAATAGTATCCCTTCTGATATGCCCTAAGTGTGCCTAATAGCTTAGAGACACCAACCTCGGCCTGGAAGATGGCCGAGGTTAGAAGGGCCTTAGATTGGCGATCAACGGTGTCGTCCTAAGCAAGGTCGGCCTTGGCCTTCGTTACTAGTTGCATCACAGCCAAGTGACATATGAGGTCCTTATGATCCATGCAGATAGTAATCCATCAGGTCGGCTGGAGCCGACCTCACGACTACAGTATACAGCAACCTCAGCTGGGTGTAAGCCGAGGAAGCAAGGATACTCAAATCATCATCATTATCCTCGGTTGGGAACCAACTGACATCCTGCTACTTCACCATTACCTCGACCCAGACCGACATTACAACTCCACTTATCTTACCTCGGCTCTCCTACTGATCCAGGATCATCGCTGATAACCTCTGATCGAGAAGTTGCCCGACCTCACCAACCTCGTCCTCTTCCAGGCTGAGGTTGGTATTGCCCGCAAACAGTCGAGCTTCTACACGTTCTTGTATAACTTTGAACACCTGGACAAATCTGTTATAACCAAATTATTCACTCCACGTGAGGGAATATTGAGGTCATCATTACTCAGTTGGGAACAGCCAGGTGTCACTCTCATACTGGTTCGATGCTCATGCACATGCTCATTGCATGCTTGGGGGGTACATTACACCCCTCAAGCACTATATATAGAGGTCATCCTCTACCTTGTAAAGGGGTCAAAAATTACAACCCTAGCTGAAACTCTGTCGTTTTACACAGTAGAGAGAGAGAAATCTTGAGAGATTGTATCCATGGCCATTAGTGCCTTCATTCAGTGATATTACTCACACAAACTCACAGTGGATGTAGGCCAGATTGGCTGAACCACTTACATTCAAGTGTTCATCCTCTTCTCTTCTCCTCACCTCAATCTCTTATATTTAGTATACTCTTGTCCTGCCATTATTATCACTAATTTGAGCTTACAAACACCTTGACTGGTGGTGCTATTTCTAGCATCATCATTTTGGCGCCGTCTGTGGGAACGAGAAGCTATCTCTTCCTTATTTTGTGCTTAACCTCACCGGAGACTCTGGTGGTGAACCAGGACTCACCCCTTATGTGGAGTTGTTTCACCAATTAAAGAGGTCCATTAAGGTACAAAGCTCCTTTACTCTACAAGCTCTTTATTGTTAACACATGATGCTAGAATTATCGCCACCTCTTCCACCGCCTGGTGCTGAAGGGCCTAGTTCCATCCAGGCATCGCCTCAGTCCGAAATGGCGTAAGTGGCAGCAGCCTTGAGGTCTTTCGCTACAACGTAACAAGAGATGAAGGAGCAATTTGCACAACTCAGTCAGAATATGATAAGACCACCTGGGGTCTCACCGAAGAGGATCACTCCGACGGCTGTTCAGCCTCATCCTAACGCCATGGGACCATCCCAGGCACCGCGAAAAGACTAACCTATGCCTCAATGGAGGAGGGACGTTGCTGACCCTAGACGTTTGCATCTAGGGAGGCAAGGAAACCCTTGCCCTAAGGATAGGTATGATGATTTTGGGACAGAAGACGCTCTAGAAGATTATTGGGAGCCGTATGAGGTTTCGAATAACACAGTATGTCCTATCCAACAGAGTCGAGGTTATGGAGGCAGAAGAGGTGATGGGGCCCAATAAAGAGGATCATCTTTTAACCGATTGAGCAGAGGGTCGGCCTTTGAAAGGCTCGGCCCGATAAATGACCTAAGATAGAGGTTGTCCAGGTCGATAAGTGCAGCCGGCTCACAAAGGGAAAAGGGTGAACATCGGCCTTATCAAGGCCGACCTAACCCAGGACGAGGTAGGGACCAGGAAGAGGTCAACAACCGACGTTGTGCTGCGGCTGGGGACAACCTCGGCCAGGCTGATGTTGCAAAGCCACGGAATGACTCTATCCAATGCCTTGAGGAAAAGATAGGAGACCTCATCAAAAGCTAAGACCCACTGCAAAGGTGTTTCTCAGGGGGATCTCTATTCGTGGCTAAGATAGTGAGCTTCCCAACCCCTGCCAAGTTCAAGCCACCTACGGTGTCTCCAAAGTATGATAGTAGTACCAACCATGTACATCATATCGAGATGTACCAGTCTGCAGTGGACATTTACTCAATACTAGATGAGATGAAGTGTCGGGCCTTCTCCTAGACTTTGATAGGAGCTACACACATCTGGTTTACCTCTCTACCAAAGAACTCAATAGACAACTTTAGGGGCTTGGCTGAACGATTCATTCACAATTTCTGTTTTGGGGTAAGACCTCAAAAGAAGACCACCCATCTGTTGTATGTCAATCAAGGCAAAAATGAAAGTCTAAGAGACTACATTGCTAGATTTAATAAAGAAAAATTGGAGGTGGAAGATTATGAAGAGGTATAGCTATGACCGCTCCCATAGGAGGTCTCCGAAAAGGGAAGTTGTTGTGGAAGCTCACAGAAGACCCTCCCAAGTCCATAGCAGAATTATTGGAAACTTCAGGTAAGGTCATGAACGTTGAAGAGGCCATGGCTGAAAAATATGAGGATGAGAATGGAGGTAGCAATGGGAAGTTCCAAAGAAAGAAGGAAGAAAAGAAGAGGTCAGGTGACGATAAGTTCGCACACTATACCCCTCTAACTGTGAGCTGCGAACACATCCTCAATGAGATCAAGAATGACCTGTCCCTAAGATGGCGAGAGAAGCTGAAGGCCCCTCCACATAAGAGGAACCAAAACTTATGGTGCGAATTCCACCAAGACCATGGCCATGTAACAGACAAGTTCTCCTTAAAGGATGAGATCAAAAAAATGTTCAAATCGGGAAAGTTGAGAAATTACGTTGATAGCAAGGATCCTAAAAGGGGAATAGATGACCCTAAGAAGAAGACAAACGATAGATGTCATGATGATACCCCAATAAGAAGAGACGATGACTCGAATGGCGATGATGAAGATGATCCGGTCCTTCCACCAAAGGATGATAACACCCCAGTGAAGAGGGTCGGTATGATCTCCTTTGGTGTTAACACCATATGCGGAGGACTTGTCGGGGGTGGTTCTAATGTGGCTGATCGGAAAGCTCATGTGGCAGAGGCCAAGTCAGTGGCAAAGCCATAAGTGGTAAACCTAACTTCTTCTGAAACCAAGCAGAAGAGAAAGAAGATGGATATGGAAAATCTCATAGTTGGGTTCTCCCGATTTGACTTTAAAGGCATCCTAGTCCCCCATGATGATCCTTTAGTAATTACAGCAAGAGTACATGGATGCGAGGTACAGAGAATTCTTGTAGATGGAGGAAGTTCAGAAGATGTGATGTTCTGGCCCTGCTTCAAAAGCCTAGGCCTTAACACAGCTAGGCTGGTACCCTATCATAATCCATTAATGGGCTTCAGCGGTGAAAAGGTCCATCCATTGGGCATGTATGAGATGGACGTGCGAATGGGCGATGAGGTTAACCTGGAAGATTAATTTTTTCAGTATGGACAAAAATGTCTTCTCGGCCTATAACCTCATCATAGGAAGAGTAGACCTTAAGGAGTTTGAGGCAGTGCCGTCGACGGTCCACCAGATGCTAAAATTCTCGACCCCCTATGGGGTAGGGGAAGTGCAAGGTGACCAGACCATAGCATGAAAATCATACTTCAACTCGGCTGAAGAGAGAGAGGTACATAAGAGAGATACTACCACATATAACATTGATACACTTGACCCCAGAGATGAAACAAAGTTGAAGAAATGAGAGGCCGCGGAAGAGGTAGAATCCATCGTCCTCAATGAGGACGAACCGAAAAAACCGTCCAGTTCGGCAAATCCTTAAAGGCGAAGATCAAGGAAGAACTAATAAGTTTCTTGAAAAAGAGGCAGAGTGTCTTCACTTGGAGCCATGTGGACATGCCTGGCATCAACCCTGAGGTTATGTGCCATAAACTCAACGTAACTAAGGATGCTAAACCAATCATGCAAAGACAAAGAGTTTATTCGAGGGAGAAATATGACGTCATCTGAGAAGAATTCAGGAAGTTGGAAAAATCTGAGTTCATAAGGGAAGTCATATATCCAAAGTGGTTGTCAAACGCAGTCATAGTGCCCAAAGCCAATGGGAAATAGAGGATGTGCGTAGACTTCACCGACCTGAACAAGTCTTGCCCAAAAGACAGCTATCCTTTACCTCGGATCGACCAGATGGTAGATGCCACTGCATGGCATGAGCTCATGAGCTTCATGGATGCGTACTCAGGCTATAACCAGATCTTTAGGGATGCCGAAGACTCAGAGAAGACAAGCTTCATCACGGACAAAGGGACATATTGGTACAAGGTTATGCCCTTCGGATTGAAAAATGAGGGGGCAACATACCAACGTCTTATGAATAAGATGTTTGAGGCTCAAATAGGCAAGACTATGGAGGTGTACATAGATGATATGTTAACGAAGAGCTTAAAGACCTGCACTCACGTGGCAGACCTAGAAAAGACCTTCGATACCATGAACTTGTACATGATGAAACTTAACCCGGTGAAGTGTGTCTTCGGGGTAGGTGCTGGAAAGTTCCTTGGATTCATTGTCAATCAGAGAGGAATATAGGCGAACCCTAAGAAAATAAAAGCTTTGCTTGACATGAAGACACCAAGAAGCATCAAAGACGTTCAGAGGCTCCTGGAAGAGTAACTGCACTCAACAAATTTATTTTCAGAGCGACGAACAAGTGTCTTCCATTCTTTAAGTTGATTAGAAAGGCCTTCGAATGGGACAAAGAGTGTGATGAAGCTTTTAACCAACTTAAGTCCTACCTCAGACCTCCCTTACTCTTATCTCGGCCAAAAATAGGAGAGAAATTATATGTTTATCTAGTAGTCTCTGAATCAGCTATAAGTGAAGCCATAGTACGGTAGGACGTTTGGGTCCAAAGGCCTGTATACTTCAACAGTAAGGCCCTTCAGGGGTCTGAACAGAATTATCCCCAGATGGAAAAGTTAGCCTACGCCTTGATACATGCTTCTAGGAAGATGAAACCCTACTTTTAGGCCCATTACATGGTCATCCTCACCGACTCCCCACTAAGATAGGTCCTCCACAAACCTGAGAAGTCGGGTAGATTGATGACATGGGCCATTGAGTTGGGAGAGTATAACCTGACTTATCATCCCAGGGTGGCCATCAAAGGGTAGGCACTTGCAGATTTTGTCACCGAGTTCATATGGGATGACGCCGAGGTTGAGAATAACCTAGAGACTACAGAAGGGTCAAACAGCAACATCTTTCGAGACTCAGAAGAGGTTGTATCCAAGGGAGCCAGAGACGGAGTGGTCGAGAATGAGGAGGATCGGTACCTCTTCAAGCACAGAGTCATGTCAAAAGGGAGCTTATCATTAGATAAAGATACCTGGAACCTCTTTGTTAATGGGTCTTCTTGTGATAGTGGAAGCGGTGAAGGGCTAATATTTTCATCTCCCGATGGTACCAATGTTAAATACGCCTTGAGGTTTAACTTCAAGGCATCAAACAACAAGTCAGAATATTAGGCCATGATGGCAGGCCTCTCCTTGGCAAAGGCCCTTGGGGTAAGACGACTCCTATTTTATAGTAACTCAAGGTTAGTTGTTAATCAAGTGTTGGGGGTCTATGAGGCCAAGGATGAAAGTATGGCCAAATACCTGAAGAGGGTGAGAATGATACTGGAAGGTTTTGAAGAGGTAAAGATAAAGAGAATACCTCGATAAAACAACAGCCACACAGATGCATTAGTAAGGTTAGCTTCGGCAACAAGGACAGACATCAGAAGGACAGTCCCAGTAGAGATCTTGCCCCAGGCGACCATTGAAGAAGAAGAGGTCAGTAACCCTTGCCTCAATTTGAACCCATGGGACTCATGTATGGTCCCCCTTATTAGATATATCAAAGAGGGAGAACTATTGGAATCAAAGCTAGAGAGAAGGAAACTGAGATACAAAGCCGCAAAGTTCTCAATAGTAGGAGACGTCCTATATAAGAAGGATTCCTATTACCTCTCCTCAGATGAGTTCACCCCATCGAAGTTCCTAGTGTCCTACAGGAGGTACATAAGGGTTTTTGCTCTAGTCATATAGGAGGAAGACATTTGGCCAAGAGGATTATTACGCAAGGATACTGGTGGCCGACCTTAGCCAAAGATGCTGCAGCTTATGTGAAGAGGTGCGATAAATGTCAAAGATTCTCCACTATCCCCCATTGATATGCCCTGAATGTACCCCTTCGGCTCAAAGATATCAACCTCGGAAATTGATATGTCCGACGATTAGAAGGGCCTTAGATCAATGACCAGCGGTCTCGTCCCAAGCAAGGTCGGCTATGGCCGACGTTACTACCAACCTCATCAAGAGAGGTCTTCATATTCTGTGGGATAATTATTCATCAAGCCATCTAGGGGGATAACAACCTCGGCTGGGAGTAGGCCGAGGTTACAGAAGCAAACTTCCATCAGGGCCAGCTTCGGCAGGGAATCAGTCCATGTTCCTAGCATGTTCCAGCTTAACCTCGGCTTAGGCCGACCTTATAGCATTGCGTACCTAACCTCGGCCCCACATAGGCCGAGGTCATCATGACTAACCTCGGGTTGGATATCAGCTAGGCTTCGCCAACCTCGTACCCTTCCAGGCCGAGGTTGTGACCAAATAGGAGGCCGAGCTCTTATTAGCATATGCACTGATGGGAACACGTGTACACAATCAGTTATAACCGAATTATTCCCCCCACGTGAGGGAATATTGAGGTCATCATTATCTACATGGGATCCGCCAGGTGTCATTCTCATATTGGTTCGAGCCTCATGCACATACTCATTGCATGCTTGGGGGGTACACTACACCCCCAGGCACTATATATAGATGTCACCCTCTACCTTGAAAAGGATCCGAAATGAGAAAACCTAGATGAAACTCTGTCTAAATACAAAGTAGAGAGAGAAAGCTTGAGAGTTTTGTATCTATGTCCATTAGATCCCTCCTACAGTGATACACATCATACATTCGCACAGTGGACGTAGGCCTATTTGGATGAACCACTTATATTTCGGTGTGAATCCTCTTCTCCTCACCTCCCTCTACTATATGTGTATGAACCCTTATACTGCCATTATTAACACTGAGTTGAGCTCATAAACACCTTGAAGGGTGGTGCTATTTACAGCATCATCATTTTGGCACCGTCTGTGGGAATCGAGAAGCTATGTCTTCCTCATCTGTTGCTTAACCTTACCGGAGACTCTGGTGGTGAACCAGGACTCCCCACCTCGCGTCAAGTTGTTTCACCAATGAAAGAGGTACTGTAAGGTAACAAGCTCATCTACTACACCATATCTTTAGTACGTACATGGCACCGGAATTACCACCGCCTCTTCCGCCGCCTAGTGCGAGGGGACCTAGCTCCAGCCAGGCACCCCCCAATCTGAAATGGCAGAGGTGGATGCAGCCTTGAGGTCCTTGGCTGCAACGCAACAAGCTATGCATGAGCAATTTTCACAGCTTAGCCAGACTATGATGAGGCCACCTGGAGTCTCACCGGAGATGATCACTCCGGCGGATGCTCAGCCTCATCCTGACGCCAGGGGACCACCCCAGGCACTGCAAAAAGACCAACCTACACCCCAGTGGAGGAGGGATGTTGCTGACCCTAGGCGCTTGCGCTTGGGGAGGCAAGGAAACCCTTGCCCTGAGGACAGGTATGATGATCTAGAGGCGGAAGACGCCCCAGAAGATTGTTAGGAGTCGTATGAGGTTTCGAATAACATAGTTTTTCCTATCCAATGGAGCCAGGGTTATGAAGGCAAAAGAGGTGAAGAAGCTCAACAACGTGGATCAGCTTTTGATCGACTGAGCAGGGGGTCAGCCTTTGAAAGGCTCGGCCCTGTAAGTGACCTAAGACAGGGGTTGTTAAGATCGAGGAGTGCAGCCGACTCACAAAAGGAAGAGAGGCAACGTCGGCCTCATCAGGGACGAGGAAGAGACCAAGAAGAGGTCAACAGCCGACATTGTGTCACGGCTGGGTAACCATTAGTCCACCCCTTGGAGGTGGCTGGGAATAACCTCGGCTAGGCCGATGTTGCAAGACCATGGAATGACTCTATCCAACGTCTGGAGAACAAGATAGGAGACCTCATCAAAAGTAGGGATCCACTGCAAAGAGGTTTCTCAGAGGGCTCTCCATTCGTGGCTAAGATAGTAGGCTTCCCTACTCCAGCTAAGTTCAAGCCACCTACAGTGGCTCCTAAGTATGATGGTAGCACCAACCCTACACATCACATTGAGATGTACCAGTCGGCGGTGGACATTTACTCAATACCAGATGAGATGAAGTGTCGAGCCTTCTCCGGGACCTTGACAGGATCAGCGCACGTATGGTTTAGATCTCTTCCAAAAAATTCAATTGAGAACTTTAAGGGCTTGGCTGAACGGTTCATTCACAACTTCTACTTTGGGGTAAGACCTCAAAAGAAGACCACCCATCTGTTTTATGTCAAGCAAGGCAAGCACGAGAGCCTAAGAGACTACATTGCTAGGTTTAACAAAGAAAAACTTGAGGTTGAAGATTACGAAGAGAATATCGCCATGATCGCCCTCATAGGAGTCCTTTAGAAGGAAAAGTTGCTGTGGAAACTTGCAGAAGACCCTCCAAAGTCCATGGCGGAGCTATTGGCAACTGCGGGGAGGGTTATGAATGCTAAAGAAACCATGGCCGCTAAGTATGAAGATGAGAACGGCGGTGGCAGTGAAAAGTCCCAAAAAAAGAAGGATGGGAAGAAGAGGTCAGTTGATGATAAGTTTGCACGTTACACCCCTCTTACGGTAAGCTGCGAATACATCCTCAATGAGATAAAAAATGATCGATCCCCGAGATGGCCAAAGAAGCTGAAGGCTCCTCCACATAAGAGGAACCAAAACTTATGGTGTGAGTTCCACCAAGACCATGGCCATATAACAGACAAGTGCTTCACCTTGAAGGATGAGATCGAGAAGATGTTGAAGTCAGGAAAATTGAGGAAATATGTGGATGGAAAATCTCCCAAGAAGGGAAGAGATGACCCCAAAAAGAAGAGGAACGACATATGTCGTGATAATACCCCGACAAGAAGAGATGGTGACTCAGACGGAGGTGACGAAGATGATCCAGACCTCCCGCCAAAATATGATAACACCCCAGTGAAGACGGTTGGTATGATCTCCTTTGGCATTAGCACCATATGCGGAGGACTTGCGGGGGGTGGTTCCGAGATTGCTGACAGAAAATCTCATGTGGCAGAGGCCAAATCAGTGACCAAACTTGAAGTGGTAAACCTAACGTCTTCCGAGACTACGCAGAAGAGAAAGAAGGTAGACATGGACACTCTCGTAGTTGGTTTCTCCCGACTAGACTTCAAAGGCATCCTAGCTCCACATGATGACCCTTTGGTGATCACGACAATAGTTCATGGATGTGAGGTGCATAGAATTCTTGTAGACGGAGGAAGTTCGGCAGATGTGATGTTCTGGCCCTGCTTCAAAAGCCTAGGCCTTAGCACAGCTAGGTTGGTACCCTATCATCATCCGTTAATGGGGTTCAACGGTGAAAAGTTCCATCCACTGGGCTTGTACGAGATGGACGTACGAATGGGTGATGAATGACCTAAGAGGTTAACCTGGTAGATTAATTTTTTTTTCATGGAAGAAAATGTCTTCTAGGCCTATAACCTCATCATAGGAAGAGTGGCCCTTAAGGAGTTTGAAGCCGTGCCGTCGACGGTCCACCAGATGCTAAAATTCTCGACCCCCTATGGGGTAAGGGAAGTGCAGGGTGGTCAGACCATAGCACGGGAATGTTACTTCAACACGTCTGAAGAGATAGAGGCCCATAAGAGATCTACTACCACTTATAATATCGATACACTTGACCCCATAGATGAAGAAAAGTTAAAAAAAAGGAGAGGCCGCGGAAGAGATAGAATCCATTGTTCTCAATGAGGAAGAACCGGAAAAAATCGTCTAGATCGATAAAGCCTTAAAAAGGAGATCAAGGAGGAGATAATAAACTTCCTAAGGAAGAGGTAGAGTGTCTTCGCTTGGAGTCACGCAGACATGCTTGGCATCAACCCCGAGGTCATGTGCCATAAACTCAATATAACCAAGGATGCAAAGCCAATCAAGCAAAGACGAAGAGTCTATTCTAGGGAGAAGTACGACGTTATCCAGGAAGAGGCGGAATTCATCAAGGAAGTGATATATCCGAAATGGCTATCAAACGCAGTCATTGTTCCCAAATCCAACGGGAAGTGGAGAATGTGTGTGGATTTTACTGACCTGAACAAGTCTTGCCCGAAAGACAGTTACCCCTTACCCCGGATCGATCAGATGGTAGATGCAACTATAGGACATGAGCTTATGAGCTTCATGGATGCGTATTCAGGCTATAACCAAATCTTCATGGATGCCGAAGACTCAGAGAAGACAGCCTTCATTACCGATAAAGGGACGTATGGCTACAAGGTGATGCCCTTCGGATTGAAAAACGCAGGGGCAACATATCAACGTTTTGTGAATAAAATGTTCGAAGACCAAATCGGCAAGACTATGGAGATGTATGTAGACGATATATTGACAAAGAGCTTAAAAGCCTGCACCCATGTGGTAGACCTAGAAAAGACCTTCAACACCATGGACCTGTACGAGATGAAACTCAATCCGACAAAATGTGTCTTCGGGGTAGGAGCTGGGAAGTTTCTTGGATTCATCGTCAATCAAAGAGGAATAGAGGCGAACCCTGAGAAAATCAAGGCTTTGCTCGATATGAAGACACCTCGGAGTATCAAAGACGTTCAAAGGCTCATTGTAAGAGTGGCTGCGCTCAACAGATTCATTTCCTAGGCAATCGACAAGTGTCTTCCGTTCTTCAAAGTACTTAGAAAGGCCTTTCAATGGGACAAAGAGTGTGATGAGGCTTTGATCAACTCAAGTCCTACCTTGGATCTCCCTTGCTCTTATCTCGACCCATAGCAGGAGAGAGGTTGTATGTCTATCTAGCAGTCTCTGAATCTTCCATAAGTGTTGCCATTGTACGAGAAGACGTTAGGATTCAAAGACCCGTATACTTCAACAGTAAGGCCTTTCAGGGATCTGAGCAGAATTACGCTCGCATGGAAAAGTTAGCCTACGCCTTGATATATGACTCTAGGAAGATGAAGCCCTACTTCCAAGCCCATTCTATGGTCATCCTCACTGACTCCCCTCTAAGACAGGTCCTCCATAAACCTGAGAAGTCAGGTAGGTTGATGGCATGGGCCATTGAGCTAGGGGAGTATTAGGGGTGGCAAACGGACGGATACGGATCGGATACCATGTTTTCCATATCCGTATCCGCTATCTAAATGTACTATCTATATCTGTATCCGTATCCGCACGGATAGTTAAAACAACTATCCATATCCACTCGGATACCTCGGATTCGGATAATATCCATATCCGTTTACATTATTTAGCCATCGCAAAAAATAACAATTAAAATATCCAATCCAATCCAAATAAATATATAACAAAATTACCGCCTCCTAACATCAACAATTATGGATTCCATAATAATAGTATCATTCCATAATGATAATATGGTTTAAAGCCATCCATACTTTACAACCATATAAGCTTAAAGCCATCCAAAAAAAAAAAAACAGTCGCATTCCATGATAACAGAAATAAATATGCACCTTTTAGATTAATCAAATTTATTGAGAATGATAACCTCATGGACCTTTTGTCTTCAAAATATACTGATATTTTTATTTTAATAAGTATACATTTTTATTTTGTATATAATATACATGTTGTTAACTTCAGTTCTCATCAAAATCAAAACCATCTCTTTACTTTTCTGTTTCTCTCTTACATTGTATTATGTTTCTCTCTTATATTCTTTTCTGTTTCTCTCTTACATTTATTTATAATTAAGGAAACTAACGAACAACCACATGAGAGTTTCTTTTCTCTTGTTTTGTACGAAAGAGAAATGAAACAAAGTTAGTTTTTTATTTTTGTTTTAAGTAGAGTATATGTTCTTTAGCCGATGTATGTTGTGTGTGATAGGGTGTATTGTAACCTATGAAGCACGAACACTCTCTCGGAAGCTAACGTGTCATGTCCTACAATGTGTCGGACACCTATGAAGCACGAACACTCTCCCAGAAGCCACGAGACAACTTTGACCCAAATGATGGTGATTGTGATTTATTTACGATTCTTAAGGTCAAAGTGTGTTTGAATTTTATTTTGTATGGTCCATTTTCTTAATTTCATGCTAAGAATGCTCTAATAATGTATTTTATGGAGAAAATCTGTTTTATTTCATTAATATATATTTAAATATACATTATATATTATACGTATCATAGCGTGTCGTATCCTAGGTTTTGGATCAATCACGTGTCGCGTGTCGCGTGTCGCATGTCGAAACACATATTACGTGTCTGTGCTTCATAGATTGTAACTTTAGTGTAACTCCATGATAATATACCCAATAAAATAATAATACATGACATTTTATAATATACCCCATAAAATAATAACTTTAGGGTGTTTTTGTTTTGAGTGGAGTATGTGTTTATTTTGTTTAGGCGAATAAACGATTAAGTTTTTTTTAATATTATTTTATTAGTAATACTAGTACTAATATTATTAGTAATATTTTAAATATATGCTTGACGGATACGGATTTTCGGTAAAACGGATATCCGATAAAATGGATACTCCGCATTGGATAAGGATTATCCTTATCGGATACTAGTACTATCCGTATTCGTATCCGTTTTCTCGATTATTTTTATAGAGTATCCATATTCGTATCCGTTTCCATATTTTCGGATAAATATTCGCAAATTCAGATTCGGATATCAAACCGATACGGATTTTCAAATATCCGTTTACAACCCTAGGGAGTATGACCTTACATATCAGCCTAGGATGGCCATTAAAGGGAAGGCACTGGCAGATTTTATCGCAGAGTTCACATGGGAAGAGGCCGAGGGTGAGAATAGCCTAGAGGCCACAAAAGGATCAAACAGCAACGTCTTCCGACACCCGGAAGAGGTTATGCCCAAGAGAGTCAGAGATGGGGTAGCGAAGAATGAGGAAGATCGGTATCTCTTCAAGAAGGGAATCATGCTAAAAGGTGGCTTCTCATCAGATAGAGACATCTGGAACCTCTTTGTAGACCGGTCATCTTGCGAAAGTGGGAGCGGTGCGGGGTTTATACTCTCAGCCCCAGATGGTACTAACATCGAATATGCCCTAAGGTTTAACTTCAAAGCATCAAATAATGAGTCAGAATATGAAGCCATGATAGCATGTCTCTCATTGGTGAAGACTCTGGGAAAAGGACGACTTCTACTTCATAGTGACTCAAGGTTAGTTGTTAATGAAGTCTTAGGGGTTTATGAGTCCAAGGACGAGAGGATGTCCAAATATTTTAAGAGGGTGAGGACGATACTTGAAGGCCTCAAGGAGGTAAAGATAAAGAGAATACCTAGACAAAACACAAGTCATGCAGACGCATTAGCAAGACTAGCTTCGGCAACGAGGACAGATATCAGAAGGACAATCGCAGTTGAGATGTTGCCCAGAGCAACCATCGAAGAAGAAGAGGTTAGTAACCCTTGCCTCAATTTGAACCTGGGGGACTCATGGATGGACCCCCTTATCAGATACATCAGAGATGGAGTGCTACCAAAGTCAAAGTTAGAGAGGAGGAAATTGAGGTATAGAGCTGCAAAGTAATCAATAGTAGGAGATGTCCTGTATAGGAAGGGATTCCTATTACCTCTACTTAGATGTGTTCATCCCACATAAGTTCCCCAAGTCTTACAGGAGGTGCACGAGGGTTCATGCTCCAGTCACATAAGGGGAAGACCTTTAGCAAAGAATATTGTCACGTAAGGATATTGGTGGCCGACCCTGGCCAAAGATGCTGCAGCTTATGTAAAGAGGTGAGACAAATGTCAGAGATTCTCCATAATCCCCCATCAACCTCATCAGCCTATGACGTCTATCAGTTCCCCTTGGCCATTCGCTGTATGGGGAATTGACTTAGTAGGTCCATTACCAAGGGCAACAAATAATTACAGATTTATGATAGTTTCCATTGATTCCTTCTCCAAGTGGGTAGAGGCAGAGCCGATGATCACGATTACAGAGCAGAAGACCTTCCAATTTATTTGGAAGAACATCATATGCAGATACGGCCTCCCAAACACCCTCATTTCGGATAATGGAACGCAGTTCAAGAATTATTCCCTAGAGAAATACAGCGGAAGAGTGGGGATAAAATAATTTCTCTTTTCCTGGCCGACCGCAGGCAAACGGTTAGACCGAAGTCACCAACAGAATAATCCTCGACGGGATCAAGAAGAGGTTGGAGGAGGCTAAGGGAAGATGGACTGAATAGGTTTATGCTGTACTATGGGCCTAAAGAACAACGGCTAGGACGCCAACAGGGGAGACCCCGTTTATGTTATCACATAGCTCAGAGGCCGTCATACCAACAGAGGTCGAACTCCCAACACATAGAGTGCAGACCTATGACCCTGAGAAGAATGGAGAGGAGAGAAGACTCAACCTAGACTTGATCGAGGAGAGAAGGGAAGATGCAAAAATTAGGAAAGCAGTTTACCAATAGAGAACAGTGAAGTTCTACAATCAGAGGGTAAAATCAAGGCCCATAACTGTAGGGGACCTGGTGCTGAAGAAGACATTACAGAAGGCGAACAAGCTCCACCCAAATTGGCATGGTCCTTACAAAGTAATTGAGGAGGTTATTCCAGGAACCTACAGGCTAGAGAACCTAGAAGGGGAGCCTTTTTCCAATCCTTGGAACGCGAATCATCTAAAAAAATATTGTATATGATGTTACAAAAGGGACCAAGTAAATGTATCGTCTTATGAAGAGATAATTAATGAGTTCATTAGGTTCAATTAAAAGGTCAAGTTTAGGGGAACAACATCTTAGTTGGTGACCTCAGACCTTATAACATCATGATTTGGTGATAAGGTCTGAGGTCAGACATCGTACTCGGATGACCTCAGACCCTTAACATCATTAATTTGGTGAAATTATTTATGGGGATAACATCCTAGTTGATGACCTCAGACCCTTAACATCATGATTTGGTGACAAGGTCTGAGGTCAGACATCATACTCGGATGACCTTAGAAACTTAACATCATTAATTTGGTAAAATTATTTATGGGGATTATATCTTAGTTGATGAACTCAGACCTTATAACATCATAATTCGGTGACGAGGTCTGAGGTCAGACATCATACTCGGATGACCTCAGACCCTTAACATCATTAATTTGGTGAAATTATTTATGGGGACAACATCTTAGTTGATGACCTCAGACCTTACAACATCATGATTTGGTGACAATGTCTGAGGTCAGACATCATACTCGAATTATATTAAGACTTCAGAGTTGGACACCATAGCAAAGAAAATCATTCAATAAATAAGTTCAGCAAGTTGAAGTAAAGCCCTCCTCAGAGGTTGACATAAAAGTTGGGGAGTTATAAAATACAAAATAACAGAGTTGTCAGAGGTTACAGATCATCAGAAAAATAAAAATTGATAAAAGCTTCACAAAAAGTCTAAGGATTTACAGGGACAGTGCTAGCACCCTCAGCATGATTCCCTTGGCCGACGTTGGTGACCTCGGCCCCATCGTCTCTGGGGTTGGATACCTCGGTCTCTGTAACATCCTGTGGCGCAGTCTCTGTAGGGGTAGCATCTTCATCTTCAACCTCTTGAAGGGCTTGGGCAAATTAAGGGTTAGCAAAACCTAGACCTATGAAATCAGAGGCTTTCAAGCCCCCTAACTCTTTCTCCTTAGCAACAGCCCATTTGCCAGTAGCCTTAATACCTCTTTTAAAGCACTCAAAGCCAAAGATGATGAATTCATCAGAGACTTTATAGTCAGCCAGAATCCCCTCAGAAGCATCCTCGAGGGTTGCCTTCACGGCGGCATCAACTTTCTGCTGAAGGGCGTCATCCTTGGCCTTCAGATCAAGGGCATGGTCCTTTTTAAGCTTGAAGATCTCTTTCTCCAAGACCTTAACATTCTTATCAGCCCCCTCAAAGTCAGACTTCAGACGATCTACCTCTGCGTTAAGAGAGCTTTGCACCTTCTCGGCTTCTTGGCCTTTCTGGATGAGGGGCAACTTCTTCAAGGTCCAGTTGGCAAGATGATTCATAACAACGAGGCCTTAAAAATCATGTGGTCGCGTATATAAGTCGAAATTCAAAATAGAGGTTACACTTTGAAGCTAAACTAAAATCCGAGGTCATACCTGAATAGACCTGTGAAGGCCAAACTCCACCAGCAGGGGGTGTCCATGGATCGACAAAAGCGTTTGTCAGCATCGGTCATAGCAGAGCCGATGGCATCCAAAGCCTGCAAATTATGGACTATGATGCTATCATTAATTTTTAGCTGCTCTATACGAGCAGCCAATGCATCCTCGGAAGAAATTAGGATGGCACGATCCCCCCTTTCTTCTTCTGCCTCTGATCCTCAGGGGCAGGATCGACAACCTTCCTCTTCTTGGTGGCCTCAGCTCTCGAGGTTGAAGGAGGGGGAGGAGGATCATTCAGACTAGCCTTTTTGACGAGCTTTGTCAGACTTAGTGATGCTATCTCCGATAACTCGTCCGATATTCCTCTTGGGTGCTCTACAAAATAGAAAGGTCTGAGTTAGAGAATCAGATGTGCATATATTCAGAGGTATAACTCGTTGAAATAAAAAACACTTACCAAGCTCTGTAAGAGGACTTCCCCTTGGACCAGCCTCAGAGAGGTAATAGGCGGTCATTAGGTGCTCGAATTTGACAAGCAGACCATGCTCTCCCTGATCCTGAAGGTCTTTGATCTTTTGAAGATTGAGTAGTCTTATCCATGGGTCGACCTTAGCAGCCATCTTAACCTTTCCCCATCTCAGGGGTATTCTCGGCTCTAATGAGGAGGAGGGGGAACATGGACCAAATTCCCATGGCCCTGAAGTAAAGAAATAACGTGGCTTCTAGTTATGGTTTGAGGTTTGGGTAATCTAAAGCATCTTCTTTTCTGGATTTTGAGCTAAAAAATGGTAATAACTCGGATGGTTTCTGGCAGATGAAGGGACATAGCAACCGGTAAAGACTTGGATAGGAAGGTCTGAGTGATGAACATCCCTCCATAAGATAATGGCTCCTATTATCACCCTCCAAGCATTAGGTGACAACTGGGAAGGGGCCAAGTTGATATAGGCCAATATAGACCTAATGATGGGATGGATGGGCAGACGAAATCCCAAATTGAATATCTGCTCATACAAGTAGATCTCACCATCTCGACCGTGATAGGCCCTCTCTTCCCTCAGAGGTTTCCTGAGCTTTATGGAGGGGCTTATGGAATATAAGTATCTGAAGGATAGGAGGTCGATCTCGATGACTGAACTCTCAATCTCGGCCGCCTCAGAGATGTCGACGTCACTCCCAGCATCATCATCATCATCATCTAGCTCAACATCGGCCAGAGCAGATGATGGGGTGCCACTTAGGAACCTCTGAGCGAACTCATCCCCTGTGACAGCCGACAGGGGAATGGATTTAAGAATTGGAGGAACATACACACTCGGTCTAATAATTTCAACATCGGAAGTAGAGGTTGAGGTGCTTGCACTCTCATGAGACGAGGCCCGGCTGGAAACCTCGGCTTGATTAGGGCCCTGATCCTACTGAGTGGAAACGTCCATGGCCTCTCTGAAGGATTCCACAGACATAAGGTCTGAGGTGGATGACTCAGACTTAGACATGGGAGTAGGGATTTCAGGTGACCTAACTGGTTCAGTTGGTTCAGGGTATATGACCTTCAGGGGTTGTGGAAAGATAGGTCTGAGGGGGAATTCCTCTGCCTTACGAGCTTCCTCTTGCTCTCTTTCTATTTGTCTAATTTTATCTAAGGTCTTCTCCCTAAGAGAGGGGAACTCCTCTAAAAGTTGGTAAAGGGGTCTGAGCATACGAGGTAGACTTTACACTTGCAGCTCTCCTAAGTAACAAACAATGCTGGTGATTTGGCTAAGGATCAAAGCTGGGTTTTTGAGCAAGAACAATCTATGAACAGTCAACCGAAAAACTCATAGGCTCACTAAAAAATGTAAAGAGCAAGAACAAAGGCAGAAAAATAAAGAAGAAGATATAAAGAGGGGTACCTGAAGAAAGGTGAGGAAAAGCGAGGAAGGAATCCCAGTAAATGGGCCTCCGAATGCACTTCAAATCAAGAGTTCTTCTAGAGAGAGAAAGTTGCAGAAATGGCTAAAAAAAAAAGGAGAGAAATGAGGAAGAAAGAGAAGAAAGATAGGGTTTGAACCCTTAAGTGTGAGTGCACATTTCCCAAGGCCCATCATTGCCTTGGGAGCCCAAGAGACAACCGACATGATTGCCCTTGTCAGGCATGCCAACCACTTGAGTAATTGCCAAGTGTTAAAAAAAGGAATATTGGTAGAGCAAAAGGACCTCGGAGTTGTAGACCCCATAGTCACCTGCTCCCACATGTAACTAAGATCTAGGGGTGATTGATATGCCCTGAATGTACCCCCTCAGCTCAGAGACATCAACCTCGGCCATGGATATGGCCGACGATTGGAAGGGCCCTAGATCAATGACCAACGGTCTCGTCCCAAGCAAGGTCGGCTATGGCCGACGTTACTACCAACCTCGTCAAGAGAGGTCTTCATGTTTCGTGGGATAATTATTCATCAAGCCATCCAGGGGGATGACAACCTCGACTGGGAGTAGGCCGAGGTTACAGAATCAGACTTCCATTAGGGCCAGCTTCGACAGGGAATCGACACATGTTCCTAGCATGTTCCATCTTAACCTCAGCTTAGGCCGACCTTATAGCATTGCTTGCCTAACCTCGGCCCCACATAGGCCGAGGTCATCATGACTAACCTCGGGTTGGATATTAGCTAGGCTTCGCCAGCCTCGTACCCTTCCATGACGAGGTTGTGACCAGATAGGAGGCCGATCTCTTATTAGCATATGCACTGATGGGAACACGTGTACACAATCAGTTATAACCAAATTATTCCCCCCACGTGAGGGAATATTGAGGTCATCATTATCTACATGGGATCGGCCAGGTGTCATTCTCATGTTAGTTCGAGCCTCATGCACATACTCATTGCATGCTTGGGGGGGTACACTACACCCCCTAGGAACTATATATAGAGGTCACCCTCTACCTTGAAAAGGATTCGAAATGAGCAACCCTAGCTGTAACTCTGTCTAAATACACAGTAAAGAGAGAAAGCTTGAGAGTTTTGTATCTATGGAGATTAGAGCCCTCCTACAGTGATACACATCATACACTCGCACAGTGGACGTAGGCCTATTTGGCTGAACCACTTATATTTCGGTGTGAATCCTCTTCTCCTCACCTCCCTCTACTATATGTGTATGAACCCTTATGCTGCCATTGTTAACACTGAATTGAGCTCATAAACACCTTGAAGGGTGGTGCTATTTATAGCATCATCACCCATCAACCTCATCAGCCTATGATGTCAATCAGTTGCCCTTGGCCATTCGCAGTATGGGGGATCGACTTATTGGGCCCCCTTCCAAGGGCTGCAAATAACTACCAATTTCTGATAGTCGCCATTGATTACTTCTCCAAATAGGTAGAGGATGAGCCCATGATCACGATTACAGAGAAAAAGACCTTCCAATTTATTTGTAAGAACATCATATGCAGACATGGCCTCCCAAACACCCTCATCTTGGACAACGGAACCCAGTTCCAGAATTCTTCCTTGGAAAAATATTACAAAAGAGTTGGGATAAAGCAATTTTTCTCTTCTCCTGGACGACCTCAAGCAAACGGTCAGGCCGAAGTCACAAACAGAACGATCCTTGACGGGATCAAGAAGAGGTTAGAAGAAGCTAAGGGAAGATGGACTGAAGAGGTTTATGTTGTGCTATGAGTCTACAGAACAACGACTAGGACACCAACAGGAGAAACCCCATTTATATTAGCCCATGGCTCAGAGGTCGTCATACCAACAGAAGTAGGACTTCCTACTCAAAGGGTTCAGACCTATGATCCTGAGAAAAATGGGGAGGAGAGAAGACGTGACCTCGATTTGATCGAAGAGAGAAGGGAAGACGCATAAATTAGGCAGGCAGTTTACCAGCAGAGAACAGCAAAATTCTACAATCAAAGTGTTAAATCAAGACCCATAGTTGTGGGAGACCCAGTGCTGAAGAAGACGTTACAGAAGGCAAACAAGCTTCACCCGAATTGGCGTGGTCCTTACAAAGTGGTTGAGGAGGTTGTGCTCGGGACCTACAGGCTATAAAACCTTGAAGGGGAACCTTTTTCTAATCCTTGGAATGCTTATCATCTAAAAAAGTATTACATATGATGTTGCAAGAGTTTCTATGTAAATGCATCATTTTATGAAGAGATTATTAATGAGAAGATCGATTCCCGTGTCAATTCTTAGTTCATTATGCTCTAGTGGTAGAATTTATGGGGATAACATCTTAGTTTATGACCTCAAACCTTATAACATCATAATTTGGTGACAAAGTCTGAGGTGAGATATCATGCTTGGATGACCTCATACCTTAAACATCATTAATTTGGTGAAAAATTATTTATGGGGGTAACATCTTAGCTGATGACCTCAGACCTTATAACATCATAATTTAGTGACAAGGTCTGAGGTGAGACATCATGCTTGGATGACATCAGACCTTATAACATCATAATTTGGTGACAAGGTATGAGGTGAGACATCAGGCTTGGATGACCTCACACCTTAGACATCATTAATTTGGTGAAAAATTATTTATGGGGGTAACATCTTAGCTGATGACCTCAGACCTTATAACATCATAATTTGGTGACAAGGTCTGAGGTGAGACATCATGCTTGGATGACCTCAGACCTTATAACATCATAATTTGATGACAAGATCTGAGGTGAGACATCATGCTTGGATGACCTCACACCTTAGACATCATTAATTTGGTGAAAAATTATTTATGGGGGTAACATCTTAGCTGATGACCTCAGACCTTATAACATCATAATTTGGTGACAAGGTCTGAGGTGAGACATCATGCTTGGATGACTTTAGACCTTAGACATCATTAATTTGGTGAAAAATTATTTATGGGGGTAACATCTTAGCTGATGACCTCAGACCTTATAACATCATAATTTGGTGACAAGGTCTGAGGTGAGACATCATGCTTGGATGACCTCAGACCTTAGACATCATTAATTTGGTGAAAAATTATTTATGGGGGTAACATCTTAGCTAATGACCTCATACCTTATAACATTATAATTTGGTGACAAGGTCTGAGGTGAGACATCATGCTTGGATGACCTCAGACCTTAGACATCATTAATTTGGTGAAAAATTATTTATGGGGGTAACATCTTAGCTAATGACCTCAGACCTTATAACATCATAATTTTGTGACAAGGTCTGAGGTGAGACATCATGCTTAGATGACCTCATACCTTAGACATCATTAATTTTGTGAAAAATTATTTATGGGGGTAACATCTTAGCTGATGATCGCAGACCTTATAACATCATAATTTTGTGATAAGGTCTGTGGTGGGACATCATGCTTGGATGACCTCAGACCTTAGACATCATTAATTTGGTAAAAAATTGTTTATGAGGATAATATCTTAGTTGCTTACCTCAGATCTCATAACATCATAATTTGGTGACAAGGTCTGAGGTAAGACACCTATACTTGGATGACCTCAGACCTTAGACACTTATAAGGCTTATGAAGACACCATAATATTGAGACTTCAGACCTGAACACATATTGCGTGACATAGAAAATCATTCAAAGAACATTCAGCAACTAAAGAAATAAAGCCCTCCTCAGAGGTTGATATAGACTAAAGTTAAGAGTTATAAGATACAAGGTAACTGATTTTGCGATCAGAGGTTACAGTTCGAAATCAAAATCAAAAATTACAAAAATATTCACAAAAGATGGCCTAGGCGTCTGCAGCTACAGTGTTGGTATCCTCGGCCTCATTTCCTCGGTCGATGTTGGTCACCTCGACCCCATCATCTCGGAGGTCGGTACCCTCAGCCTCTATAACCTCCAAGGGCGCAGTCTCTACAAGAGCAGCATCTTCCTCCTCAACCTCTTGTAAGGCCTGAGCAAACTGAGGGTTAGCAAAGCCCATACCAATAAAGTCAGAGGCTGTCAAGCTCCCTGACTCCTTCTCTTTAGTGGCCGCCCAGTTAAAAGTTGCCTTAACACCTCTTTTGAGGTATTCAAAGCCAAAACTGATAAATTTGTCGGAGACTTTGTAATCAGCCAGAATCCTCTCTGAAGCATCCTCAAGGGAAGATTTCATTGTAGCATCAACCTTCTACTGAAGAACATCATCCTTGCCCTTCAGGGCAGAGGTATGTTCCTTCTTAAGCTTGAAGATCTCTTTCTCCAACTGCATAAACTGCTTGTCAGACCCTTCAAAGGCAGACTTCAGACGATCCACCTCTGCATTCAGTGAGTCTTGCAGTTGCTCGACCTCTTTGCCTTTCTCGATGAGGGGCAACCTCTTGAGAGTCCAGTTGGTAAACTGGTGCATTGCAACGATGCCTTGCAAATCAAGAGTCAGATATATAAGTTCAAATTCAAAGCAGAGGTTACACGTCGGAATTAAATTTAAATTCAAATCTTACCTGGATAGACTTGTGAAGGCAAAACTCAGCCAGCAAGGGAGTATCCATTGAGTGACAGAAGCGTTTGTTAGCATCGATCATAAAAGAGGCGATGGAATCCAACGCCTGCACACTATGGCCTATCAGATTGTCATTAATTTTTAGCTGCTCTAGACGAGCATCCAATGCATCATTAGAGGATATGGGGATGGCCTTTTGGGCTTTACTTGGCCTCTGGTCCTCAGGGGTAGAAGTTGTAGTTTTCCTCTTCTTTATTGTTTCGTCCTTAGACATGCCGACACTCTGCTTCGGTGGGGGAGGAAGAGGTGCATTCAAGCCTGCCTTCTTCACCAACTTTGTGAGACTTGGGGCAGACATCTCCCAGATATCGTCTAAAATGCCTTTGGAGCGTTCTGTAAAACTAAAGGTCTGAGTTAGCATATCAGAGGTATTACATAATCAGAGGTACAACTTGTGGGAAAATAAACACTTACGGAGCTCAGTCAGAGGACTCCCCCCAAGTCTAGTCTTAGAGAGATAGTATGGGGTCATCAGATGTTCGAACTTGACCAACAGACCATGTTCCCGCTGATCTTGAAGGTCTTTTACTTTCTGAAGATTATTTTGACTCAATCCAGGGTCGGCCCTGGCATCTATTGACACCTTTCCCCATCTCAGGGGTATCCCCGACTCTAAGTTTGAAGAGGGGACATAGGGGCCAAATTCCCATGCCCCTGAGATGAAGAAATATCGCAGTTTCCAATTGTGATTTGAAGTTTGGGTAACCTGCAGCATCTTCTTAGTTGACTTTCGAGATAAAAAGTGGTAATAGATCGGATGATTCCTAGCAGAGGAAGGGATGTAGCATCCAGAGAAGACATGGACAGGAAGGTTTGAATGGTGGACTGCCCTTCATAAAACTATTGCTCCAATTATCACCCTCCAAGCATTAGGGGATAACTGGGAAGGGGTTAAGTTAATATAGGATAATATGGACCTAATAATTGGGTGGATGGGAAGATGAGATCCTAACTTAAACATCTGCTCATATAGGCAGATCTCACCATCCCGGCCCATCGAAAGCTCTCTCATCCCTAAGAGGTCTCCTAAGTTTTATAGAGGGACCTATGGAATATAGATGTCTGAAGGCTAAGAGGTCAAGTTCACTGACAGTGCTTTCTATCTCGGCTGCCTCTGAGGTGTCAACATCGCTCTCACTCTCATCATCCTCATCTCGGTCAATGTCGACTAGAGCGGGCGAGGGATTACCTTCAAGGAACCTCTAAGCAAACTCAGCCCCTATAGTAGCCGACAGGGGGACATCATCAATGGAGGAT
This sequence comes from Sambucus nigra, assembly GCA_949130495.1. Classification (NCBI taxonomy): domain Eukaryota; kingdom Viridiplantae; phylum Streptophyta; class Magnoliopsida; order Dipsacales; family Adoxaceae; genus Sambucus; species Sambucus nigra. Next base: position 2,214,064 of record CASBWL010000011.1, on the reverse strand, counting down.
TAAACGCTACGTTTGGCTCGACAACTTCAAGGTCTGAAGAAGTTCGGGATGTGCTAGACTCGTTATGGGACGAGACACGGCTCTAAACCTCGGCTTGTTCAGGGACCTGATCCTGCCCAATGGAAAAGTTCATGGCCTCTTGAAAAGAGTCCACAGACATAGGGTCTGAGGTGGACGACTCAGACTCAGACATGGGAGTAGGTTCTACTGGGACCTCTGCTGATTTAACTGGTTCAGTTGGCTCAGGGTATATGACCTTCACAGGGGGTAGAAAGATAGGTTTGAGGGGGAAGGTCTCAGGCCTATGAGCTTTCTCCTGGGCTCGCTCTATTTGCCTAATCTTTTCAAAAGTCTTTTCTCTAAGAGAGGGGAATTCTTCTAAAAGCTGATAAAGAGGTCTAAGCATATGGGGATGACCCTACACTTGTAGACCTAAGAAAAAAAAAACAACTTGACTGGAACTGCCTAAGGATCAAACTGGGTTTTGAAAGAAGAACGACTAAGAACAGTTCACTGGAAAACCCTTAGGTTCACCGGGAAACTCACCAACTAACCGAAAAATTCATAAACTCGCCAAAAAATGCAACAAATGGAAGAACAAGGTAGGGAAAATAGAGGAGAAGTGTTAATAGATGATACCTAATGGAATTCAAGGAGAAGAAAGTCAAGGTTGGCAAGAAAACCCACCAAATACACTCTTAACAAAGCTCTTGTAGAGAGAGAGAGAGAGAGAGAGAGAGAGAGAGAGAGAGAGTTCAGGCGAGAGAATAAGGAAATGAAGAAGGAGGAAAGGAAAAAGGGTTAAAACCCTTGAAATACTCTTGCACGCATCCCAAGGCCCATCATTACCTTGGGATCCCAAAAGACTGCAATCATTGAGCTTGCAGGCACACCATCTACTTCAGCAGTTGACACTTGTCAAGAAAGTATTAGCACTTAAAGAAATCCAACCTCGGACAAACATACCCTTTAGGCACTTGATCACACAGGTAACTAAGGGCTGGGGGGTGATTGATATGCCCTAAGTGTGCCTAACAGCTCAGAGACACCAACCTCGGCCTGGAAGATGGCCGAGGTTAGAAGGTCCCTAGATTGGCGATCAGCGGTGTCGTCCTAAGCAAGGTCGTCCTTGGCCTTTGTTACTAGTTGCATCACCGCCAAGTGACAGATGAGGTCCTTATGGTCCATGCAGATAGTGATGATGTTGGATATTACACCACCCTTCAAGGTGTTTGTGAGCTCAATTTAATGTTAACAATGGCATCATAGGAGTACATACACATACAGTAGAAGGAGGTGAGGAGAAGAGGAATTAACACCGGTATGTAAGTGGTTCAGCCAATCAGGCCTACATCCACTGTGCAAGTGTATGGTGTATATCACTGTATAAGGGCTCTAATGGCCATAGATACAATCTCTCAAGCTTTCTCTCTCTACTGTCTATTTGAACAGAGTTTCAGCTAGGGTTGCTAAATCTGGATCCCCTCAAGGTAGGGGATGACCTCTATATATATAGTACTTAGGGGGTGTAGTGTACCCCCATGCATGTAATATGCACATATGTGTTAGCCTCACCAATAGGGGAAGCCACCTGTCACTGTCACATGTAAGGAATGATGATGAAATATTCTCCCCACGTGTGGAGAATAATCTTGTTACAACTGATTTGTGCCCATGTGTCCTTATCGAAATTTCAACAGGTGCTCGATCGCCATATTGGTGCATGACCTCGGCTTGGGAGAGGCCGAGCTGTAAAGGCTTGATATTCGTTCAATCCGAGATGTGCCATAGGGAGTCTCGGCCTGATCTCAGCCGAGATAGTATGCTGGGGTCGGCCTCAGCCGAGGTTGGACTGATTCCATGTTGAAGATTACCAAGGCTTCTTGTCACCTCAGCCTATTCTCAGTCGAGGTTGCCATACCCCGGTGTATGAGAATGATGTTGATGTCTGTGATGCGCGTAGTGTCCATTGGAGATGTAAATGATAGTGTCGGCCGGGCCGACCTTACTAAGGCCGAGGGCTGATATCGTGGGCCCATGGCTTATCCAGGGTCGGTCATTATCTCGGCCATCATCTCGGTCGAGGTTGGTGTCTTTAGGCCGAGGTCACACTTGGGGCATATCAATCACCCCCATCCCCTAGTCATATATGAGGGAAGGTGACTAGGGGATTAGTATGCATCCGAGGCCTGTCTTCTTATGAACCAGTACTTGCTTGACACTTGTCCAATGTTGGGGCATGCTCACTTGGTAGGCGTGTGCTGTCAGCCGCCCTTTGGGGATACCAAGGTAATGATGGGCCTTGGGAAATGCGCCCATGTATTTAAGGGTTTCAAAACCCTTTTCCCTCCTTCTTCTTCACTTCTTCTCTCCTGTGCACAATTTGTTCTGGCCATTTCTCTCTCTAAAGCTCCTCTAATCAACGCTCTACTGCCGAGGCCTTTGTTGGTTTTTTCATGAGCTTTCTTCATTTGCCTCCATTGTTTCATTTCCATGTATTTTCTCCCTTCCATTTCCTTTGTTTTTCTATTTTGGTTTGCACTTTTCGGCGAGCTTCATAGTTTCAGGCGAACAATATTCGCCTTAAACTTTTAAGTTTGATCTTTAGATTTCTTTACTTTACAAGTCAATCCTGTTTGTAGTTTTAGGAGTTACTCCGAAGTTTAGGGTCGTCCTCTGATGCTCAGATCTTTATACCAGCTTCTTGAGGATTTCCTCTCTCTTAGAGAGAAGACCCTAGAAAAGATTAGGCAAATAGAAAGGGCCCAAGAAGAGGCTCGTAGGTTGCAAGAATTTCCCATTAGACCTATCTTTCCCCCACCTCTCAAGGTCGTATATCCTGATCCCCCTGAGTTCTTCTATCAAACAGAGGTCCCGGCCGACCCCATACCGATGTCTGAGTCTGAATCTTGCACCTCAGACCCTATGTCTGTGGACTCATTTCAGGAAGCCATGGATTTCACACCTCAGTCTGGTCAAGCCCCTGATCAGGACGAGGTCTCCAGCCGAGCCTCATCTCATAATGGCTCAAGCACCTCAACCTCTTCTTCAGAGGTTGAAATTTTTGAGCCGAGTGTGGCTGTGCCACCCATTCTCGATGCCATCTCCCTGTCGGTCGTCAGAGGGGAAGAGTTCGCTCAGAGATTCGCTAGTAACCCATCTACATCTGCTCCGGACGACATTGAGCTTGATGATGATGAAGATGCTGAAAGCAATGTCGACATCTCTGAGGCGTACGAGTTCGAGAGCACGGTAACTGAGGTGGATCTTCTCTGCTTCAGATACTCATACTCCATTGGTCCTTCCATAAAATTAAGGAGACCTCTGAGGGAGGAGAGGGCCTATCATGGTCGGGATGGAGAAATCTGCCTGTACGAGCAGATGTTTAAGTTAGGGTTTCGCCTACCCATTCATCCCATCATCAAATCCATACTCTCCTATATCAATTTGGCTCCCTCACAGCTGTCCTCCAACACCTGGAGAGTCATCATAGGGGCTATCATCTTATGGAGGGCAGTCCACCACTCTGACCTCCCAGTTCAGGTCTTCATTGGTTGTTATGTCCCAACTTCGGCCAAAAACCAACCGAGCTACTATCATTTTGTGGCTCGAAGGCCTGAGAAGAAAATGCTCCAGGTGACTCAGACCTCAAACCATAATTGGAAGCCCCGCTTTTTTTCGCCTCTGGACCATGGGAATTTGGCCCATGCATTCCCTCTTCCACACTTGAGCCGAGGATACCCCTCAAATGGGGTAAGGTCTCCATGTCTGCCAGGGCCAACCCAGGTCTAAGTCCTCAGAATATCCAGAAGGTGAAAGCCCTTCAAGACCAAGGGGCACATGGTCTTTTTGTTAAGTTCGAACATTTGCTGACCCCCCATTATCTCTCGGGGACGGGCCTATGTGGAAGTCCCCTTGTTGACTTTGTTAAGGATTTTTGTTTTAAGTTTAACCTCTGAACTCATTCATATCTGATCTCTAACCCATATCTTTTAACTTTTGTAGAGCGACCACAAGGCATTTCAGACGAACTGTGGGAGATGGATGCACCGAGCTTAGCGAGACTTGCCAAAAAATCCGGTCTGAACGCTCCTCCCCTAGCTCCCTCCACATCAAAATATCAAGACTCAAAGAAGAGGGACCCATAAGCCCATGCCTCTGAGGATTAGAGGCCGACCTTGAGACAGAAGAAGGCCTCTGATGCTGCAATTCCAATCTCCTCGGCCGACGCCCTGTCGGCCCGACTGGACCAGCTGAAGTTATCTGACAGCATTATCGGCCATAGTCTGCAGGCCCTTGACGCCATCGTCTCTGCAATGACCGAGGATGACAAGCGATTTTTCAGGTCTCTGGATACACAATTACTGGTTGAGTTTGGCCTTCACAGAGCCATTCAGGTACGTCTTGATCTCTCTTCAAAATTCTTTAAGTGCAACATCTGACTTTTCTCCAGCTTAACCTCTTCATTAAATGTGCAGGGAGTGGCTTCTATGCACCACCTATCGAACTGGACTCCGAGGAAATTGCCCCTCATCCAGAAGGGGCAAGAGGCCGATAAGGTTCAGAGCGCCCAAAATGCTGAGGTCGATCGTCTGAAATCAGAGCTGCAGAACTCTGAAAGTAAGGTTAAGGGGTTGGAGAAAGACATTTCTCTTCTTGTCAAAGACCATGCCAAAGCCCTGAAGGCCAAAGATGACGTTCTGCAGCAGAAGGTCAGCTCGGCTGTCAAGGCTGCCCTTGAAGATGCCTCGGCTAAAATAATTGTTGACTACAAAGCCTCGGACGAGTTCATGGGTTTTGGCTTTGAATATCTCGAAAGAGGTATCAAGGCAACTACCAAATGGTCTAAAGTCCGGGAGAAGGAGGTCGGTAATTTAAAGGCCTCTGACTTTGTAGGTCTCGGCTTTGCTGACCGCCAGTTTGCATAGGCTCTTCAAGAGGTGGAGGACGAGGCTGCTGCTCCTGCTGAGACTGAAACTCTGGGAAGGACCGAGGTCGGAGGGGCAGACCATACTGATGATGTGGCCGAGGTGACTAATGCTAATCGAGCCAATAAGGCTGAGGCTGTTAATGTTCCCCCCAAACCTTTAGGATTTGTAACTTGTAACTCGTAACTTTTAACACCATGGTACTTTTGTATTCAAGGAATATTTGTTATTTCTTCGTATTTTAACCTCTGAATGCCATATGATCTCTTCTATTATTTTGTTACAGTGATGTCTTATTTATACTCAGTCAATAATTCTGACCTCAGACCTCTTCACCACTGAATGATGTTGTGAGGGTTTGAGGTCGTCACCTAAGACGTTATCCTCATAATTAATTTCACCAAATTAATGATGTTAAGGGTCTGAGGTCATCTACTAAGGTGTCTGAGCTCAGACCTCTTCACCACCGAGTGATGTTGTGAGGGTCTGAGGTCGTCTACCTGAGACGTTATCCTCATAATTAATTTCACAAAATTAATGATGTTAAGGGTCTGAGGTCATCTACTAAGGTGTCTGAGCTCAGACCTCTTCACCACCGAGTGATGTTGTGAGGGTCTGAGGTCGTCACCTAAGACGTTATCCTCATAATTAATTTCACCAAATTAATGATGTTAAGGGTCTGAGGTCATCTACTAAGGTGTCTGAGCTCAGACCTCTTCACCACCGAGTGATGTTTTGAGGGTCTGAGGTTGTCTACCTGAGACGTTATCCTCATAATTAATTTCACCAAATTAATGATGTTAAGGGTCTGAGGTCATCTACTAAGGTGTCTGATCTCAGACCTCTTCACCACCGAGTGATGTTGTGAGGGTCTGAGGTCGTCACCTAAGACGTTATCCTCATAATTAATTTCACCAAATTAATGATGTTAAGGGTCTGAGGTCATCTACTAAGGTGTCTGGGCTCAGACCTCTTCACCACCGAGTGATGTTGTGGGGGTCTGAGGTCGTCACCTAAGACGTTATCCTCATAATTAATTTCACCAAATTAATGATGTTAAGGGTCTGAGGTCATCTACTAAGGTGTTTGAGCTCAGACCTCTTCACCACCGAGTGATGTTGTGGGGGTCTGAGGTCGTCACCTAAGACGTTATCCTCATAATTAATTTCACCAAATTAATGATGTTAAGGGTCTGAGGTCATCTACTAAGGTGTTTGAGCTCAGACCTTTTCACCACCGAGTGATGTTGTGAGGGTCTGAGGTCGTCTACTAAGATGTTATCCTCATAATTAATCTCACCAAATTAATGATGTTAAGATGGAATAAGAGCTGTCATAGGAACTAATCTTTTATTAACAACCTCTTCCCAACAAGATGGTACATATAAACTCTATGCTACATCATATGTAATATTTCTTTAGGTGATCAGCATTCCATGGGTTAGCAAAGGGTTCTCCTTCTAGGTTTTCTAGCCTGTAGGTGCCAAGCACAACCTCTTCTGTCACTTTGTAGGGTCCATGCCAGTTTGGGTCAAGCTTGTTTGCCTTTTGTAGGGTCATTTTCAGCACTAGGTCTCCCATTGCAATGGGTCTTGGCTTCACCGTATGGTTGTAGAATTTTGCTGCCCTCTGTTGGTAGGCTGCTTGTCTGATCTCAGCGTCTTCTCTTCTCTCTTCAATCAGATCTAAGTCTAGCCTCCTTTCTTCACCATTTTTATCAGGGTCATAGGTCTGAACCCTATGAATTGGGAGTTCTACTTCAGTAGGTATGACAACCTCTGAACCGTATGCTAGCATGAATGGGGTTTCTCCTGTAGGTGTCCTAGTCGTTGTTCTGTAGGCCCATAGCACAGCGTAGACCTCTTCAGTCCATCTTCCCTTCACATCTTCTAACCTCTTCTTGACCCCACCAAGGATTTTTTTGTTCGTAACCTCAGTCTGACCGTTCGACTGAGGCCGACCAGGAGATGAGAAGAACTGCTTTATCCCAACTCTTAAGCAATACTTTTCTAGAGAGGAGTTCTTGAATTGAGTCCCATTATCTGAGATGAGTGTGTTTGGGAGGCCGTATCTGCATATGATGTTCCTTCAGATGAACTGGAAGGTATTCTTCTCTGTGATCGTTATCATCGGCTCTGCCTCCACCCATTTCGAGAAATAATCGATGGCAACTATCAAGAGTCTATAATTGTTAGCAACTCTTGGTAGGGGTCCTACTAAGTCAATCCCCCATACCGCAAATGGCCATGGAGAGGTGATTAAAGTCATAGGCTGATGAGGTTGGTGAGTAATGGTTGCGAATCTTTGACATTTGTCACATCTCTTTATGTAGGCTGTAGCGTCTTTGGACAAGGTTGGCCACTAGTACCCCTGTGTGATGATTCTTTTGGCCAAGGGTCTTCCTCCTATGTGGTTGGAGCAAGAACCTTCATGAACCTCTTGTAAGACCCGGGGAACTTCCGTGGCATGTACACATCTGAGAAGAGGTAATAGAAATCACTTTTTGTGCAAGACATCTCCTATCACTGTGAACTTGGCAGCCCTATACCTCAATTTTTTCCTCTTCGACTTGGACTCGAGTAGCTCTCCCTCTCTAATATATCTGACGAGAGGGTCAATCCATGAGTTCCCAGGGTTCAAATTGTGATAAGGGTTGTACACCTCTTCTCCTTCGATGGTTGCCTTTACCAAGACCTCGATCGGAACAGTCCTTCTAACATCTGTCTTCATTGCCGAGGCCAGCCTTGCCAATGCATCTGCGTGACTGTTATTCTGTCGAGGCACTCTCTTTAATTTTTCCTCTTCAAAACATTCCAACATCTTTCTCACTCTTTTCAGGTACTTCGCCATCCTTTCATCATTTGCCTCATAGACTCCCAGTACTTGATTGACAACTAACCTTGAGTCGCTGTGGAGTAGGAGTCGCTTTATGCGAAGAGTTTTTGCTAATAAGAGACCTGCTATCATGGCCTCATATTCAGACTCGTTCTTTGAGGCCTGGAAGTTGAATCTTAGGGCGTATTCAATGTTGGCGCCATCTGGAGCCGAAAGTATCAGCCCCACACTGCTTTCGCTGTCGCAGGAAGAGCCGTCAACGAAGAGGCTCCAGATGTCTGTATCTAATGAGAAGGCCCCTTCTGCCATGATTCCTTTTTTGAAGAGGTACCAATCCTCTTCGTTTTCTTCCACTCTGTCTCGGCTCTTACCTGAGGTGACCTCTTCCTGATTTCGAAAGACGTTCAGTGTTGTCTCTTCCAAATTTTGGAAGACACCGTTGTTTGTCTCTTCGTCTTCCCCCAGGCCTTTCTCTGTCTTGGCCTCTTCCTAGGTGAATTCTTCAACAAAGTCGGTGAGGGCCTGCCCTTTGATGGATGACCTAGGCTAGTAGGTAAGATCATACTCCCCTAACTCAATGGCCCATGTCATCAATCTCCGAGATTTCTCAGGTTTATGCAAGACCTGCCTTAGTGGGGAGTCGGTAAGGACTACGATGGAGTGAGCTTGGAAGTAAGGCTTCATTTTCCTTGAGGCGTGTATCAGAGCATAGGACAACTTTTCTATGCGTGGATAATTTTGCTCAGCCCCTTGAAGGGCCTTACTGTTAAAATACACAGGCCTTTCGATCCCATCATCTTCCCGTATTATAGCTGCACTGATGGATGACTCAGAGACTGCCAGATACACATACATCTTTTCTCCTGTGATGGGTCGAGATAACAATAAGGGTGACCCCAAGTAAGACTTGAGTTGGTTGAATGCTTTTTCACACTCTTTGTCCCATTGGAAGGCCTTTCTTAGAACTTTATAGAACGAAAGACACTTATCCGTTGCCCTAGAGATAAATATGTTAAGCGCAGCCACTCTCCCCGTGAGTCTTTGGACATCCTTGATACTCCTGGGAGTCTTCATGTCAAGCAACGCCTTGATTTTCTTAGGGTTCGCTGCAATCCCCCTCTGGTTGACGATAAATCCCAGGAATTTCCCAGCTCCTACTCCGAAGACACATTTCGCCGGGTTGAGCTTCATTCTGTATGAGTCCATAACATCGAAGGTCTTCTCAAGGTCTGCTACATGGGTGCAAGCTTTCAAGCTTTTTGATAGCATATCATCTACATACACCTCCATAGTCTTACCTATTTACTCTTCAAACATCTTATTTACAAGACGTTGGTACGTTGCCCCTACATTTTTCAGACCGAAGGGCATTACCTTGTAGCAGTACGTCCCTTTGTCAGTAATGAAGGTTGTCTTCTCCGTGTCTCCAGCATCCATGAAGATTTGGTTATAGCCTGAATACGCATCTATGAAGCTCATGAGCTCATGTCCTGCTGTGGCATCCACCATCTAATCTATCCGAGGTAAGGGATAGCTGTCTTTTGGACAAGACCTGTTCAGGTCAGTGAAATCGACACACATTCTCCACTTCCCATTGGCTTTAGGCATGATGACTGCATTTGATAGCCACTCCGGATATGTGACTTCTCTTATAAACTCAGCCTCTTCTAATTTTTTAACCTCTTCCCAGATGACGTCTTATTTCTCCCTGGAGTAGACTCTTCGTCTCTGCTTGATAGGCTTGGCATCTTTGTTTACGTTGAGCTTGTGACTCATCACCTCAGGGTCGATGCCAGGCATGTCTGCGTGGCTCCACGCGAAGGCACTCTGCCTCCTTCTGAGGAAGTTTATCATCTCTTCCTTGACTTCCAAATTAAGGGCTTTGCCGACCTGGACGATTTTTTTCGGTTCGTCCTCGTTGAGGACGATGGATTCTACCTCTTCCGTGGCCTCTCCCTTCTTCAACTTCATCTCATCTCTTGGATCAAGAGTATCAATACTATAAGTGGTGATGGCCCTCTTATGGGCCTCTCTCTCTTTGGCCGAGTTGAAGTAACATTACCGAGCTGTGGTCTGGTCACCTCGCACTTCCCCTACCCCATAGGGGGTCGGGAATTTTATCATCTGGTGGACCGTCGATGGCACAGCCTCGAACTCCTTAAGGGACACCCTTCTTATGATGAGGTTATAGGCCGAGAAGACACTCTCGTCCATTATGAAGAAATTAATCTTCCTGGTTAACCTCTTAGGCCACTCATCACCCATCCTTACATCCATCTCATACATGCCTAAGGGGTGAACCTTTTCCCCACTGAAGCCTATCAGGGGGTGGTGATAGGGTACTAGCCTTGCTCTACTAAGACCCAAGCTCCTGAAGCATGGCCAAAACATCACATCTGCGGAACTTCCCCCATCTACGAGGATCCTCTGCACCTCACATCCATGCACCCTTGTCGTTATGACCAAAGGGTCATCATTAGGGGCTAAGATATCTCTGAAGTCGAGTCTGGAGAACCCAACCACAAGGGTGTTCATATCCACCTTCTTCCTCTTCTGCACTGTGTCAGAAGACGTTAGATTCACAACCTCAAGCTTGGCCAATGATTTGGCTTCTGCCACATGGGCCTTCCTATCAGCTACCTCAGATCCACCACCTGCCAATCCTCCACATATTGTGCCAACGCCGAACGAGATCATACCAACCCTCTTCACCGGGGTGTTATCGTCCTTCGGTGGAAGATCCGGATCGTCTTCATCATCACCTTCTGAGTCATCACCCTTCGCGCCGGGACGTCATGAAATCTGTCATTTCTCCTTTTCTTGGGGTTATCTCTTCCACCCCTTGGAGCCTTACCATCCACATATTTCCTCAGCTTTCCAGATTTTAGCATCTTTTCAATCTCATCTTTCAAAGCGAAGCATCTATCTGTGACGTGACCATGATCTTGGTGAAACTCACACCATAGGTTTTTGTTCCTTTTGTGTGGTGGGGCCTTCAGCTTTTTTGGCCACCTCAGGGTTCTGTCATTCTTAATCTCATTGAGGATGTGCTCACAGCTCACAGTCAAAGGAGTATAGTGGGCGAACTTGTCATCACCCGATCTCTTCTTCCCATATTTCTTCTTTTGGGACTTTCCACTGCTACCGCGATTCTCATCCTCATATTTGTCCGCCATTGCCTCTTCCGCATTCATTACTTTCCCCGCGATTGCCAGGAGTTCCGCCATGGACCTTGGAGGGTCTTCTGCCAGCTTTCTTAGCAGCTTCCCTTTCTGTAGACCTCCTATGAGGGTAGTCATGGCTATATTCTCTTCATAGTCCTCAACCTCCAGCTTCTCTTTGTTGAACCTGGCTATATAGTCCCTTAAGCTCTCATCCTTTCCCTGTTTGACATACAGCAGGTGAGTGGTCTTCTTTTGGGGTCTCATCCCAAAGCAGAAGTTATGGATGAACCGTTCAGCTAAGCCTTTGAAATTCTCAATAGAGTTTTTCCAGCTGTGTGCTTCCCCTGTCAGGGTCCTAGAGAAGGCCCTGCACTTCATCTCATCAGGAATGGAGTAGATGTCTGCTGCTGATTGATACATCTCTATGTGGTGTACTGGGTTGGTGTTGCCATCATACTTGAGTGACACCACAGGAGGCTTGAACTTAGCCGGGGTTGGGAAGTTTACTATCCTAGCCACAAACGATGAGCCCCCTGAGTAACCCCTTTGCAACGGGTCTCTACTTTTGATGAGGTCTCCTATCTTCTCCTCGAGGCGCTGGATGGAGTCGTTCCATGGTCTTCCGCCCTCGACCTGGCCGAGGTTGTCCCCAGCCACTTCGATGGGATGAACCGAGGGTACTCCTGCTGCAACACAGTGTCGGTTATTGACCTCTTCCTGTTCTCTACCTCTCTCACAGGGTTGGCCTTGGTCAAGCCGACATGGTCTATCCCCTCTTTGCGAGCCGACAGCACTCCTGGACCTGGATAACCTGTGTCTTAGGTCATTCACTAGACCCAACCTTTCAAAGGTTGATCCTCTGCTCAACCGATCGAAAGTTAACCCTCTCTTTTGAGCCTCTTCATCTCTTCGGTCGACACATCCTTGACTCTGCCGAAGAGGCCATACTGTATTATTTGACACCTCATACGGCTCCCAACAGTCTTCCGGGGCCTCATTAGCCTCTAGATCGTCATACCTGTCTTCCGGGCAAGGGTTTCCTTGCCTCCCCAAGCGTAAGCGGCTGGGGTCAGCAGCGTCCCTTCTCCGCTGGGGCACATGCTGATCCTTCATGGGTGCCTGGGGTGGTCCCCTGGCATTTGGATGAGGCTGCACAGCCGCCGGAGTGATCATATCCGGTGAGACTCCAGGTGGCCTCATTATAGTCTGACTGAGCTGTTCAAATTGCTCCTTCATTGCCTGCTGTGTTGCAGCCAAAGATTTTAAAGTTGTAGCCACTTTCGCCATTTCAGACAGAGGCGGTGCCTGGCTGGAACTAGGCCCTCCTCCGGGCGGCGGAAGAGGCGGCAGTAATTCTGGTGCCATGTGTCAACAATAAAGAGCTTGGGTGACAAGTGAGCTTAGTACCTTACAGGACCTCTTTCAATGGTGAAATAGCTCCACACAATGGGTGATGCCTGGTTCACCACCAGAGTCTCCGGTGAGGTTAAGCTAAAGAAGAGGAAGAGATAGCTTCTCGTTCCCACAAACGGAGCCAAAATAATGATGTTGGATATTGCACCACCCTTCAAGGTGTTTGTGAGCTCAATTTAATGTTAACAATGGCAGCATAGGAGTATATACGCATACAGTAGAAGGAGGTGAGGAGAAGAGGAATTAACACCGGGATGTAAGTGGTTCAGCCAATCAGGCCTATGTCCACTGTGCAAGTGTATGGTGTATATCACTGTATAAGGGCTCTAATGGCCATAGATACAATCTCTCAAGCTTTCTCTCTCTACTGTCTATTTGAACAGAGTTTCAGATAGGGTTGCTAAATCTGGATCCCCTCAAGGTAGGGGATGACCTCTATATATATAGTACTTAGGGGGTGTAGTGTACCCCCATGCATGTAATATACACATGTGTGTTAGCCTCACCAATAGGGGGAAGCCACCTGTCACTGTCACATGTAAGGAATGATGATGAAATATTATCCCCACGTGTGGAGAATAATCTTGTTAAAACTGATTTGTGCCCATGTGTCCTTATCCAAATGTCAACAGGTGCTCGGCCTCCATATTGGTGCATGACCTCGGCCTGGGAGAGGCCGAGCTATAAAGGCTTGATATTCGTTCAATCCGAGATGTGCCATAGGGAGTCTCGGCCTGATCTCAACCGAGACAGTATGCTGGGGTCGGCCTTAGCCGAGGTTGGACTGATTCCATGTTGAAGATTACCAAGGCTTCTTGTCACCTCGGCCTACACTCAGCCGAGGTTGCCATACCTCGGTGTATGAGAATGCTGTTGATGCCTGTTATGTGCGTAGTGTCCATTGGAGATGTAGGTGATAGTGTCGGCCTGGGCCGACCTTACTAAGGCCGAGGGCTGATATCGTGGGCCCATGGCTTATCCAGGTTCGGTCATGATCTCGACGATCATCTCGGCCGAGGTTGGTGTCTCTAGGCCGAGGTCACACTTGGGGCATATCAGATAGTAATCCATCAGGTTGGCTGGAGCCGATCTCACTACTACAGTATACAGCAACCTCAGCTGGGTGTAAGCCGAGGAAGCAAGGATACTCAAATCATCATCATTATCCTCAGTTGGGAACCAACTGACATCCTGCTACTTCACCATTACCTCGACCCAGACCGATATTACAACTCCACTTGTCTTACCTCGGCTCTCCTACTGATCTAGGATCATCGCTGATAACCTCTGATCGAGAAGTTGCCCGACCTCACCAATCTCGTCCTCTTCCAGGCCGAGGTTGGTATTTCCCGCGGACATCCGAGCTTCTACACGTTCTTGTATAACTTGGAACACGTGGACAAATCTGTTATAACCGAATTATTCCCTCCACGTGAGGGAATATTGAGGTCATCATTACTTAGTTGGGAACAGCCAAGTGTCACTCTCATACTGGTTCGATGCTCATGCACATGCTCATTGCATGCTTGGGGGTACATTACACCCCCCAAGCACTATATATAGAGGTCATCCTCTACCTTGTAAAGGGGTCAAAAATTACAACCCTAGCTAAAACTCTGTCATTTTACAAAGTAGAGAGAGAAAGCTTGAGAGATTGTATCCATGGCCATTACTACCTTCATTCAGTGATATTACTCACACACACTCACAGTGGACGTAGGCCAGATTGACTGAACCACTTACATTCAAGTGTTCATCCTCTTCTCCTCACCTCAATATCTTATATTTAGTATACTATTGTGTTGCCATTGTTATCACTAATTTGAGCTTACAAACACCTTGACTAGTGGTACTATTTCCAGCATCATCACCTTAATCCAACACATACCTTGTTGCTTTGTAGCGTAAATTTTTAGCTTCTTTAGGATCTGATGGTAAAGTTCCATCCTCAATATAGGCTCTAATTGGTTCCATCCAGGAGGGTCCCAAATATATGATCACACAATTAATCATCAAATATTCATCAATGCTCCTATTAGACAGTAGTTCAATATGAATTGTTCTTCGGAGTTCAATTTTTGTTGCTGAGGCTAGCCGAGCAAGAGCATCTTCTCGAGCATTGGCTGTCCGTGGAATCCTGTTCATATGTAAAGCCATAAATATTGAAATAACGTCCCTGACTTTCGCAAGATATTTGATCTTTAGTTCTCCTTTTACGCCATACAAACTGAGTACTTGATTGATAACCAATTATGAATCGCTGTGAGCCATCACTTGCCCGACCCCCAAGGAGTGGGCTAAGTTTAAGCCAATAATCAGGTCCTCATACTCTGCTTCATTATTGGATGCTTTGAATTAAAATCTCAGTGCATATTCTATATCAATATTTTCAGGAGTATTGAGTATAATAGCTGCTCCGCTTCCAGTTGAGCATGAAGATTTGTCCACATATAAATTCCATAATGGGATATCACCACAAAAGCTTTCTTTAGTCAAAACTCCATGAAAAAATACTTTTCTGCTTTCCTCAACATATCGTTGAGCCATTTTTTTGGCACTGGAGGATTCAGGTTGATCGGCGACCAAGTCGGCTTGCTTTTGAGTTGAGTTTCCCTTTTTAGAAGGTTGCTCGACAGATAAGTATTATTGGTCGGGGGGTGATGCTTATGCTTGCTTTTGAGCTGAGCTTCCCTCCTTAGAGGTTTGCCCAACAAGCAATTTATCTGGAGAGGTAAACTCCTCTATAAAGTCGGCCAAAGCTTAGCCTTTCAATAAAGTCCTTGGTTCATAAACAATATCATATTGTACCAATTTGACAGCCCAATACATCAATTTTCTAAACTTCTATGGCTTATGGAGTGCTTGCCGAAGAGGCAAATCTGTATACACAACGATTCTATATTCTTGGAAATAGGGCTTCATGCGCCGAGAAGCTTCGATTAGTGCTAAGGCCATTTTTTCCAAGCGTGGATACCGAATTTCTGCACCTTTGAATTGGTGAAGTAAACTGGCTTCTTCACTTCATTATCTAATCCGACCAAGGCTAAACTTACTGCTGAATCAGAAATAGCTAAATATAGATACAATTTCTCTCCAGAACTGGTTAGGAGAGTAGTGGTGGTTAGCCCAGGTACTTTTTTAATTCTTAGAATGCCTCTTCACATTTAGGATTCCACTCAAAAGCTTTTCATAATACCTTGAAGAAAAGAAAACATCTGTCAGTTACTCGGGAGACGAGTCTATTGAGGGTTGCTTCCCTATCTGTTAGTCTCTGAACCTCCTTTTTGGTAGTCGATGATGGAATTTCTAACAAGGATTTGATCTTCCCTGGATTTTCTTCAACTCCTCTTTGATTGACTATGAAGTTGAGGAACATCCGTGCTTATACTCTGAACATGCACTTAGTCGGGTTTAGCTTCATTTGATATTTTTCCAACTGGTCAAAGGTTTGACTGAGATCACGGATATGGTCTGATTCTTTCTTGCACTTTGTCAACATGTCATCAACATATACCTCTGTATTTTCGCCTATCTGGCCTTCAAATAGCTTATTTATAAAGATTTGGTAAGTTGCTCCATCGTTCTTAAGCCTGAAGGGCATCACGTTAAATAAATAAGTTCCCTGGTTAGTGATAAAAGTTATACTTACTCTATCTTCTGGCTTCATCTTTATTTGATTATACCCTGAGTAAGCATCCATAAAACTCAAGAGTTCATGGCCAAGTGTCGATTAACACTTCCAGCATGATAGTTCCCAGAGGATAGACTTTCTTATAATACCCTGTATTTTTATGGCTTTCAAATTCGGGATTTATTAAATGTAATTGAGATAAATTAATTTAATATTAATTCAAAAATTTATTTTAAACATTTACTAGCGTGATGAGTGTTAGTAATTATTGGAAATTTATTGATTTGTTGAATATTACTTAATGAGTAAAGTAATATGTAGAATTAAATTTATTAAAATTATCATGAGTGAATAATATGACAATTATAGAAATTAAGTCAGGACGCGCCTGTGTCGTGTCGGGACTAAATTATTATTATAAAAGTCGGGGTGTGCCTGTGTCGTGTCGGGACTAAATTATTATTATAAAAAGTGAATTAATTATAAGTCGCCCGTATGGTCATTTTTAGTGCGCCAATGTGTCCGGAAGGGTCGAAATAGTCAAAAAAGTGTATCCGGGGGTTTAGTTTGGGTCTCGGGACATTTTTAGGCCTAACTGGTAACCCGGGAGGGCATTTTGGTAATTTTTATTTTTGGTATTTAGTTGCTTACAAAAATTAGAGAAGTATATCAGGTTTTAGAGGTTGTCTTCTAGGGTTAGAACCTGCATATTTCACAGAGGCCATTAGAGGAGGAAGGTGAGAAACTTCCCAAGGCTAGAGCCACCACAGTTGCACCATTTTCACCACAAATACCGCCATAGTGTAGATCGGAGGAAGGAGAACACAACCACATCATCAAATCTCAGAAATTCAGACTTATATTCTCGAGGCAAGTATCTATCTTTCTATTTCCATGTTGATACAACATCCATGTTAGAATTGGAAGGAAAATTGCATGCTTCTTAGAGATTTCATAAAATAGGAAAAATTAAATTAATAGGTTTGAGTAGAAACTATACGAGGCTCATGTCCTTATTACGTGTAGAACCATAATTACGAATTTGCATGATATTTAGAGAAATAAATCTGGTAATGACTAAGAAGTTCTGGAATTTATATGATCAACTAGGGTTTGTGATAGCTTCTTAAATTAATCCCATGTAATGATGATTCCTTGTAGATTTAATCAAGATTTTTTGTTAGAAATTATTTCTATCTGTCATTATAAAATTTGTGTTACTTGGTTGGGAGTTTAGGCAAAATTGATAGAGGTTTTGAGAATTTTTCATGATGAAACCTGTAGGATAGCATATGCAGAATCTGGGAAATAACTAGGCGATCGATCCATCGACCTTGAATGTCGATCGATCGACCCCCTCCCTTAAATTGATCGACCCCTTCTATTTTTTTAAGCTTGTTCTTTATTCCTAATGATTAACCCTGTAACACTTTGTGGAACCCTTATATAAAATTTATATACCATAATGGGACTTTGGATAGACCAGTAGGGTTGTAGGCAAGGTTTAGGTAATACGATTCATATTTGATTTAACCATGGGGCTACGAGGGTAAGAAATTGTGATCGTGAGCATATTAGATCAAGTTTTCTGGGAATTAAGGGTGACTTAGACCAGTAGAGTAGAGGGTGTATAACGACTGATTTTAGACTTAATAAGATGAAATACTTCGAGAGACGAGAAGTACTTAAGAACTTGCAGTAACTGAGGAAATAAAATAATGACATAATTATACATAGAACTCGGGCGTTAGGTACCACGTATGGTTAGAATATATTATAGGTCGTGGGAGTACCTCTCTGATTAATGTAAATATATATATATATATGAGTGCATGTATATATATTATTTGAATATATGTGTTTAATCATTCCCGCACTGCTTGCAATCACGGAGGCTTCCGCACCGGGACAGTCTTATTCTGATGTGACCATTATGGGGGATATTGACTCGTACCCTAGAACAGAGGATCCTTAGTACAGGCTATCCGAGAATGATAGTCAGACGGTCCTAAGAGACGTGAGGGTATGTGCGGACCTTTTAGTGACTTGGAACTATGCTTCGCCTCCAATATGTGTATTTTATGTTAATACCGTTCGAGAGTGAATCCGAAATAATATTTCCCTCATTTGTACGAGAGGTACAGGGACTTGATAGCAGAGTATGCCAGTACCATAGATTATATGTGGGGTGCCGATTAGTATATACATTGTATGAGTGATTAATATACATGCATATACCTAGAATTCTTCTACTGTATGTGTAAGTAGATAATTATTGAATAAACGCTCCTAAAAATAGTAAATGTTTGAGATTTCATAGCAGTATTGAGATATATATAATTGACTTAAATAATCCTTAATGAGATGGCATTTTAATGAATCATAGACATACGGTCTCGCGAATCAGAATCTATGGGAGGAGAATTGGGTTTGACTTATGAGTCATTTTAGTAGTGCGATAGGCGTGCATACTAGATGAGAGGTGAGAATTCTCAAGAGAGTGTCGAGCATTAACATGTACGTAATATCAACTGGTAAGCATTTTAAATACTTGCTAACTATTTTAAAGCTATCTTACACTCAGGCTCTGACCTGTTTCCTGTCATCTTTTTCTCTCTTGTATATATATATATATGTATTATAGGTGCCCAACTATAAGGGCATCAGGCATGGATCTTTGGACTATTGACGTGCTGCAGCTAGTGTGGGAGTTGCAGGTCTTTGTAGTAAATGACGTCATCCTTGTATTCTCAGTCTTTAATTTAGTCCTAATTTGATAGGGCATGTGTCGCCCATTTCCAGTTTTTATCGAGTCCGGAGATTTGTACTCTTTATTTATGTCACTATTAAGTTTAGTTGGGATTACTTGTGATTATAACATTGTCCTGTGATTTGGGGTATTTTATTTGGATTGATTTATCTAGAATGTTCTTTCATTGGATGGTTTGGTTTTAATACTATCATTGATATTCGTGAAAATGGTTTCATAGTTAATAATAACAATCAGACTTATTTTATTGAAATTAAATAATTTAACACTTAGCTTAATTACTTATTAGGTGATTAGTAAAGAAAATTATTTTCGACAGTGATGCTAAGAATGAACCAACCTGACACTTTGAGTTAATTTAATAAAGAATTGATCACCCAGTGTTTAATTAGGCGGGTTACCACATTTCTCCCTAGGGAAACCTATTAATGGATTTCGATAAGGCTCCAGCTGTCCGAGTTTTAAATTTAGACTTTCGAAACATGGATAAAACATTATGTCGATTGATATTCCATTATTGATCAACACCCTGGCAATGATTATATCATCAATTCTGAATTTGACGACAAATGGGTCATCATGGGGGTAAAGTACTCCAGAAAGATCATTTTTCGAAAAACCAGTCACCAATTTGTTTTTGTTGACTTTTCTTGGTCGATCGTTGTCATTAAGGTTGATTCTTTATATGATAGAATAAGCTTGAGCCTCATTAAGATAAGCTTTCCTTTCAGCATAATGATCTCCTCCTCCTGCGTGAGCACCTGTAATAACATTACAATAAAATGAACCAAAATTATTCATGGATACCTCACGTTTTGGTTGCCTAGGTTTCTTTGACAAGTCATGATCGTCCTCATGATCATTATCCCGAGTCCTCTTCTTGTCATCTTTGGGTTTGCATGGAGAATTAGATCTGCCTCTAACTCCTTAACATTCTCGACGAGCAACAAAATTATCCATCTTTCCTCGGCAGATAAGGGCCTCTATCTCATTCTTTAAAAGGATGCATTTGTCCATTGTATGTGAAGCACCCTATATCTTTGACTTATTTGAGTCTATATTATATAGGAGCTTGTTTAGTTTGGAAATAGTGAAAAAATTGAGTCATATCCTAGTCTACCAAACAATTCAGACACTAAATATGAATTCCTCTAAAAGCTCCTAAAGGTAGAACACCAATACCTCACCTAGGATTGCATTTATGTGTTGCATTCTTCATAATATGGATGTGTGTGAGTTAAATCCCATCAAAATGATTTTCTTTAATTTTTGGGATATTTTAAATAATTTTTTGAATTTTAAAATTGGATTTTATAATGTTTTGGGCCGCTATATAATTTCCCTAAGTTGCTAAAACTTTGCTTAGGTAGAAACCAGAAGCGCTGGATAATATTGTGGGTGAAATTTGAATTCTTCAAATTTCAAAAACACGCGTTTTTGAGTCCCTCGTAGCTTTACAAGTGTTGGTCTTATATCGGCTAGATTTGTGTTTTCTCTTCCTCACATATTTGAGACATTATTTAAACCATTGGATCACTCTTATCAATGGTCTGCATGTCTTGTAACTTGATCCAAGTGTTATCTATTTGAACCAATCAGAGTGGTTTTAAAAGTGGTGCAAAGACAACCGTTAGATTTACTTTGTTCCTTTACATTCAATCTTGATCTTTGATTTGGTTCAATGTTCCAGAGCCTTCCATGCTCTAGTATAAATAGAGTGAATATGTGCAACGTTTATGATCTTTGGGTCAATTCACATGTGAGAGAAAAAAGAGAGGAGAGAGAGAGAGAGATAGAAAAAGAAAACCCTAAACCAACTTCGACCAAATTTTCACCAGAAAACCTTTCTGAGATTTGAGTTAGTTCGAGTTTTGAGAAGATCCATCCTCTCTAGTTCTTAATCTCTTGTCCATCCAAGGCACAATGTTCTGATCTCATTTTCTTTCATAGAAAGTTGATATTTGAGACTATGTGATACATATCACGTATATATTACTGAGTTTGATTTCTTCTTTCGAGAAATCTTTATTTTGTTAGCTGTTTTAAAACTTCTATGTTGCTTTCAAAACTTAAACCAACAAAATCATTTTCGATTTCAGTTTTTGAGAATATCCAGACTTAAATCTAGTTAATATCTTGATTGGGGATTTACACTTTCAAATATTTCACATTTTGTGAAATAAATGTACATTTTCGAATAAAGAAAGTGTCTAGGATCTTGGATCTTTTATATAACAAGATTCCCTCTTGATCTGTGGATAAAATTAAATATCCAAAGTCTGAGAGTTTCGATCAAACTGAGTTCAAAAATTTCTTTTTCATATTAGAACTCTGTTTGTAATTTGATAATCATTTTGTCTATAATAAGTGTGTGTGGGTTTCATGCATGTGAGTTAGAGCACATCACCACTCACACTTTCACACTACAACACTAAAAAGTATTGGTAGAGAGATTTTGGACTTTTATAGTCGACGTAAAGCTTAAAGGTGTGACGTAAAGCTAAAATGAGTGGAGTTACAAAGCTGAGAGAACATCAACAACATCAGAGCCTTGGGATAAGTCAAAAAAATCTAGAGGAGTTGGTATAATTTCTGAACTTAGATTAGGTCTGATTGTGTGTCTCGATTGTTATATAGTTTGTAACCTGTTACTCTATTTGAGTGGATTTTACTTTTGAGGTGTAGAGACCTCCGTGGATGTTTCCCCAATTGGGTGGGGTTTTACCACGTTAAAATCTTATGTTCTTGCATGCTTACTCTTCCTCTCATCTCCTTCCTAAGACTGTGCTTATTTAGTATCTCTATAAGTTTTGTTTTTCAGAACTGGTAAACCTATACCTTAAATAACTCGTTCATACAGTTTGATAAGCACCTAAAAGTGTATATTTTATACCCCGAATAGACGTATTTTAGTTGTTAATTCTCGGCAATTTGGGTCTTATATGCTTAAATGTTTAATGGTCAGGCTTGATTGCCGTTTGCGGAGTACAAATGCTTATTTCAAGGCAAATGTGCGATTTATGGAGCTAATTCCTCGATTTCGTGTGAAAGAGCCCAAACCTTCACCCGATCCCGTGTGTGTTAAGTTTGTACCTTCTTTATTTTTTTAGGTTTTGTATTTTGAGTCGTTTTATTTTTAGGATTTATTTTAGATTTATTTAAAAAATTTAGGATTTATTTGCTATTTTTATATATTTCTTTATTTTGATTCTGATTTTTATTACTTTTTACTTTTTATTTTATTTTTATTAGGATTAGTTTTTTTAGGAAGTTATTTTTAGTTTTTGTCTTATTTTATTATATTTTACATTTCTTTTAGGATTTTATTTTTTTAGTTTTAATAGATTTTATTTTTATTTCTATTTAGTTTCATTTTTTTATTTTGTGTCTTTTATTTATAGATTAGGATTTTAGTTTTTTAGTTAGATTTAATTATTTTTAGTTTTATTAATTTTTAGTCGAGTCTTTGTTATTTTTTAGTTGGGTACAAATTAAACACACACAAACATCTTACACTCACATACACCCTAAACTGATACCTCACCCTCAGCCTAACTCTCGTACACCTCAAACACCCAAACACACCCTTAACCCATTCAGTATTCATCATCTCCCACCCATTTCCTCTCTCTCCTCACCTCCATTATCATCCACCATTAACACCAAAATCATAACCCACCTCCATTAAACCTTATACCCAAACACACTACTAAACCCACCATACCCACTGTCACCACCTCGTAGCTCAACCCGAGCCATTCCCAGCAGTGAACTGCTGTTCAACAACCCAAGATCCATCACCCCATACCCGAGCTACTACCCACACCCCAAGAACCTGGATTTACCCAACCCGAGACCAATCCTCCACCACCTCAACCACCTGCTATACCTACCATCTAGGACCCAACTTAGCAAACCCATTACCCAAACTCAAAACCCACTCTCCCACATTGAAACCCACTTAGACTCAAGACGCAACCCCACGTACCTCGTCTGACATCTCCAATACCAAACCCACCAAACCACTGTCGAAATCCTATTTCCTTCATTTGCCAATCCCACCAAACCTAGCATCCCTAGCTTCATGCCTCTAATTGTTATTGTTCAAGTTTGGGAATTTAATATCAAACTCAAGAAGACTTGGTTTATTTATTTTCTTTCTCATTCTATTTTATTTAGTATGCCTCATATTGTGTCATTATTACATTTTATATGTAATATTACCATAATGAGAGGCTAAATACCCCATTCAAGGTGTGAGATCGAACCCTTAACTTAGTTATTTATATTTTTGGTTTGTTTATTTATTATGCCCCTTTGAATATTAATATTAAAATTTTATAATTTATATTTGCGCCTCGAGAGAGGGAGAATTATTTTCGAGAGAAAATCGTAAATTCAGATTATAATATTTATTCATTAATTAAACTAGAGATAGGCAATTTTTGATTGGTATTATAGTTTGAATTTCGCTACTCAAAACTTATTTTTTTATGATTTAAATGCTTTTAGTAAATTTTCCCTAGCAGGTGATTTATTAGAAAATGTTTAAATCTAATTTTTTGTGGGTATGTGAAATTTAAATATTAATTTTCTAAAAAGACTATATGTAACTTTACATTTGCAACGAGAGTTGATTTGTAAATTTATATATGTTTTGGGGTATTTCAAATAGACAAACTAATTAATGAAAATAAATAGGTTAAGTGGTGAAGTTTAATCCTTTGAATTATCTCCTAATTATTTTCTCCTCATATTTAGCTCACTTTATCATTTTCTTTATTTATTAGTGTAGTTTTAATTTTAGTTCATAATCAGTAGTATAAATATCCCTTAATAATTATTTTAAAAATCATACTTGCTTTCACTTTTCTCTTATCCACATTAAAGAGCGCGGATTGACCCCTTACTTGTCAATATACATTTTAGTGTGTTTGAAGTTACCAAAAGGGATTTTTGATTGACCGTCTTTTACCCCACAACGACATATACGCAAAAGGCATATTTATCACAGTTTTAAACACATCTTGTGTAGTAGTTTGTTTTGATTAAAGAGTTTCTTCAAAAAACTATTCAAAACCATTTAGACTGTTTAATCTTGAATTAAACAAATTAAGTGGTACTTTATCAATTGGTATCAGAGCATTGGTATTTCAAAATCTTTTAGGTCTTGAGTTTCTGAAATAATTTTCTAAGAAAAACTATGGATGAGAAATTTGAGAGATTAGGTAACATGTCCAGGTCCCCTATCTTTGATGGAACACCCTTCCCTTACTGGTTAGTGAGGATGATTGCTTTCATTCAAGGTATGTTGGGTGATGATACTTGTGATGCTATTGAAAATGGCTATAATTTTCCTACTAAACTAGCATCAAATGGAAGTACTGAGAGGATTAGAAAACTGCTAAGTGAATACACTAAAGAAGAGAAACAGGCCTCCCTTAGTAATAACAAAGGCAAAAATTCCACATTCATGTCCATAAATGAACATGAGTTCAAGAGGATCTCTTCTTGTACAACTTCTAAGGAATCTTGGGATACTCTTGTAACTGCACATGAGGGTGACATAAGAGTTAAAGCTTCTAAGACACAAATGCTTATTCAGCAGTACAACTCTTTGATTATGACTGAGACTGAGTCATTTGATGATTTCTACATTAGATTGACAGGCATTGTGACTAAACTGCATGCTAATGGTATAAATTATGGTAGGAAATAAATTATATCTAAAATTCTAAGGTCACTGACATCTAAATTTGACAATAAGCGCTATGCAATTGAGGAGATGGATAATCAAAATCTTACACTTGAACTCCTTAGTAGCAATTTAAGAACTGTGAAAATGGAATTAGAGTTTATGAAGCAATTAACACAGACCCATAAGAAACAGTTTACCTCTAATCTTATCTTCACCTCTAAATTGACTAATCCCGAATGTCATTTTCCTGAAATTGAACTGGATTCTGATGAGGACTGTAATTTGGAGAGTTTGGATAATCAACTTGCTTTAATGCCTAAGCAATTCAAGAAAATTATGAAATTTAGAAATGAAATTGCTACTAGGCAAGGCAATCCTACGTATTCCAATCATTCTAATAATAGGCCTAATTAGAAGAAACGAGATAAACACTAGACTGATAATCACAAACCTAGTAAAGACCTTAAGAACACTGAATGCTACAGATGTGGGAAGTTAGGACACATAGCCACTGACTGTAGAGTCATTTTGAATAAAAAAAAATAGGGCTAATTTGTGCAAGACTTGGGATGACTCAAGTGAATCAGAATCTGATGAAACTGAGTCATTCAATATTTTTTACCCCTATATGTCCTTTGCTAAAATCATATACATTGATGATAAGGAATATGCTCATGATATGTTAAATGTTGTTATTCCTCCTGATTTGCCTGCTTCTTTACTTGAGAATACTGATAATTTGTCAAACGTAGTGTGTGAGAGTCAAAGGGAATGAAATATTATTGATGCCAATGTGTGTGTAAGTCCTAAACATAAAACCTTAGGGGACACTGCCCACTGCACACTGCAGACTGAGTGACTCTGACGATGAAGAACTCCTAGACATTCACACACTTTACACAAAAACTCTTAAAAAAAGCACTAAACTTGAAAAAATCATCAAAGACCTTACTCAGAAGATAGAAACCCTAAGCCATATGGTCAAACAGAATGCTGAATAGTACACTTATCAATGTCTAATTCATGAGAATGATACTAAAACTTTTGAACAAAAATTGAAAGAGTTGACTGAATCAAATTCTAGAAAAGAAATACAAAGGGACTTTGTTAGAATTGGAAAAAGAAAAAGAAAAGACATCAACTTTCTTTACAAAGTTTGCTAAATTTGAAAATAATTCAAAATGTTTTGAAGACTGTGTTGCTGAAAGTAACACCAATTCTGATAATCAAACTGGAATAAGTTTTTTTCCAAATAATGCCAATCAAACTAAAACTTTTGAACCTATCAAGTTTATTTCTGGTGGCAAAAGACCTATTGAAACTTGTCCAGATTTTTAAGCTATAAAATATGATTTTGATTTACATCAACAAAAGTTGGACATTAGTCAATCAAGTAAATCTAAGCATAATGCTGAACATAAGGCTAAATACGTTTGCCCTCTAATTAGAGAAGGTGAATCTTTATTTCATCCAGTGCCACCTAGGAAAAATACCAGAGTTCAAAATATAGAAAAATCATTGTTTAACAATTTTCCTAAGGCTAATCCGTCTACGAGCTATATATATTTCTCTTATTGTGATGTCTATGGTCATTCACTTGATGGATATTTTTCTAAACGTCAATATAAACCTGTCGATAACTCTCCTGTCTATCAGAACTTTAACTATTCTAGGAGAAGTCGAAACAATTATGTCCTACCTAGACAGTCGAACAAGAATTCTAACTATCGTAATAGGAAGAGAAGATAAACTACTAATAGATCATCAATCAGAAGGAATTCTAGATTCTTTCCTAAACCAAATGCTCAAACCTTTTATTATCTTCAAAAACATGTGCAAAAATCTTTTAGAGAAACGGCTGAAACTCGCAAGTTTTATTAAATTTAAGCTAATAAGCGTAAATTGAAAACTAGAGCAATTTGGGTTAGAAAAGATGAGCTATTACCCCAGATGAAATGCAACATTATGATTAGTGCCTTAAAAGCTGAACACACGGTGTCTGGATGATATTTAGACTCTGGATGTTCTAAACATATGATTGGGGATGATACTAAACTTTCAAATAAAACTAACTTCTGAGGAGGTAAGGTTATGTTTGGAGATGGTGTATCAGCTCAGATCATTGGTAAAAGAACACACAATGAAGAAGGATTACCTCTTCTCGAAGATGTTCTCTTGGTGAAAGGTCTTAAAGTAAATTTGCTACGTATATCACAATTTTGTGACTCCAATCATACTGTCACCTTTTCAAAGAACAATTATAAAATTTTAAATGAAAATGGTGAGTGCATTATTACAGGACTCCGTACTCCAGATAACTGTTATACAGTCAATCCAAGTACAGAAGTTTGCAACATTGCCAGAATGGATGATAATGAGATATGGAATAATAGGTTGGGTCACATTAATTACGACAGCCTTAGTAAGTTGTCTTCCCAAGAAATAGTTAGAGGTTTCCCTAAGATCAAACCAATTTCAAACATCGTATGTGGTCCCTATCAAGAAGGAAAGATTGTTAAGGCTCCCCATAAGAAAGTTAAAGAAGTTATATCCACTAAACCTCTAGAATTTATCCGTATGGACCTATTGGGTCCTTCTCGCACTGTTAGTCTTTATGGCAACTGTTATATTCTAGTTATGGTTGAGGATTTCACTCGATTTACCTGGGTTGCTTTTTTGAAATAAAAATCTAAAACCTTTCATATGTTTTTAAATTTTTTTCTTCGTATTCAAAATGAAAAGGACTCCCAAGTAGATAGAATCCGTAGTGATAGAGGATGTGAGTTTATTGATTATGGAGTGATTGAATATTGAGACTATAATGGATACAAACATGAATTTAATGCCCCTAAGATGCCCCAACAAAATGGGACACCTGAGTGTAAAAATCGTATTATTCAAGAGATGGCACGTGTCTTGATTCATGCTAAAGAGTTACCTAAATATTTTTGGCTAAATTCTGTTTGAACAGCCAGTCACATAATAAATAAAGTATATCTTAGGAAGAATACTAAACAAACTCCCTATGAACTTTGGTATGGGAAGAAACCTAACCTTAAATACTTTAGAACCTTTATTAGTACATGTTATGTATGTAAGGATAGAGAACATCTGTCTAAATTCGAAACCAAAGGATATAAAACCATTTTCTTAGGATATTCTCCAAACAGTAGAGCCTACTGTGTCTATAATCTTCGTACCAAACCCATAATGGAATCCATTAATGTGATTGTAAGCGACACTAATGCAGAGAGTAAGACCCAAGAACCTACTAGTTTGGATGAGTTCTAAAGTTCTTTAAATTATAACTCACCATAAATAGATGATTATTTACCAACTGAGACCCCTGAAGTGCTTAACTGGGTTTCCAAGGATCATCCCTTAGACAGTGTGGTTGGTAATCCTATTGAGCATGTTCGTACAAGATCCCAACTACGCAATTATGCTCATTATGCATGTTTTGTTTCCCTCTTGGAACCAAAGAATATAAATGAAGCATTGAATGACTCATTATGGATAAGTTCTATGCAGGAGGAACTTCTTCAATTTATCATTCATGATGTTTGGTATCTTGTGCCCAGGCCAGAAAATAAAAGGGTTATTGGCACACGCTGGATATTTAAAAATAAAACTGATGAAAAATGGCTGGTTATTCGGAATAAGGCTAGATTAGTTGCCCAGGGCTACTCTCAGATTGAAGGAATAGATTTTTAGGAAACTTTTGCACCAGTCACTCGCCTCGAATTTGTTTGTCTACTCTTCGCAATAACTTGTCATTTGCATTTCACTTTATATCAAATGGATGTCAAATCTGCGTTTCTAAACAACATTCTCGCTGAAGAGAACTGTGTAGAACAACCTAAAGGGTTCATTGACCCTCATCATCCAAATCACGTCTACCATCTGAAAAAGGCACTTTATGGGTTAAAATAATCTCATAGAGCTTGGTATTAACCTCTTTCCACTTTTCTTTTAGACAAGGGTTTTAGAAGGGGAGGGAATGATCAAACCTTATTTATCAAACATTTTGACAAACATATATTATCGCCCAAGTGTATGTAGACGATATTATTTTGGGATAAACTTCCCCATTAGAAGTCAAGTCTTTTTTTAGACATTATGCACAAAGAATTCCAAATGTCTCTTATGGGGGGGTTGCAATTCTTCTTAGGTCTTCAAGTTAAGCAAAATTCAGAAGGTTTATTTGTATCGCAATCCAAATACGCAATAGAGATTGTTAAAAAATTCGAATTAGCAAATGCTAAAGATGCTAGGACATCCATGAGTACTTCAGTCAAATTATCTAAAGATGAACATGTGAAATCTATCGATTCTACTTTATATTGTATCATGATAGGAAGCTTACTATACCTTACTGCCTTAAGACCTGAAATTATGTACGATGTTTGTGTGTGTGCCCGATATCAGAATGCCCATAAAGAGAGTCATTTATTGTGCGTTAAATGAATAATAAAATATGTCAAAGGAACTCTCAATCTAGGACTTTGGTACACTAATGACACCTCTAGTACTGTAGTAGGATACATTGATGCTGATTGGGTTGGGTGTTCTGATGATAGAAAGAGTACTTTAGGAGAATGTTACTACATTGGTAATAATTTGGTAGGATGGAATAGTAAGAAACAAAACTACACTTCCTTATCTACTGCCGAATCCGAATACATTGCAGCAGGAAGTTGATGTGCTCAATTATTGTGGCTAAAACAAATGCTAAGTGATTACGGCATTAAAGAAGACCAACTACATCTCTACTGCGACAATTAAAGCGGGATTAATATCTCTAAAAATCCTGTTCAACACTCTCATACCAAACATATTAAAATACGCCATCACTTTATACGTGAGTTGGTTGAATCTAAGGAGTTAGAAATTAATTACCTTCCGACTGAATTACAGTTAATCGATTTATTTATAAAACCGTTAGATAACATTAGATTTGAATCATTACAAAAATCTATTGGTATGGTTCTGGAAGGTTAATATTTATCATCTGCATTCACATATTCTGTTCGCATTCATGCTTACAATCGATCTTTGAGGATGTAGGGCATGGTCATTTAAAAAATAACAAAAGACGCCTCCTATATCTATTTAATGTAGGAGATCCTTGATGTGCCTCGTTGATGTTTATGCTTTGATATATCTATTTTTATCATTTTTTGTGTAATTTCATTGATACCCTTTGTCTATTTGAGACAAAATGGGGGAGTAACTTTGAGTCCACTTGGACATTATTTTGATTGCTTCTTATTTAGAGGAATCAATACGTTCATTTGTATCAGAATTTTTGATAGGGTATTGGTCTGTATTTAGTTGAGTTACATAATTTTCCTTTTCTAGGATATGGGGTAGAATAGAATTTTGTATAAGAATAGGATTTTCTTATTTTCTATATCCCTACGAGTCCTTGATGACTCAAAGGATATTTTATCTCATATTTCGAAAGGGGGAGATTGAAGCACCCTATATCTTTGACTCATTTAAGTCTATATTATATAGGAGCTTGTCTAGTTTGGAAATAGTGACAAAATTGAGTCATATCCTAGTCTACCAAACAACTTCAAACACTACATATGAATTCTTCTAAAAGCTCCTAAAGGTAGAACACCAACACCTCACCTAGGATTGCATTTATGTGTCGCATTCTTCATAATATGGATATGTGTGAGTTAAATACCATCAAAATGATTTTCTACAATTTTTGGGATATTTTAAATAATTTTTAGAATTTTAAAATTGGATTTTATAATGTTTTGGGCCGCTTTATAATTTCCCTAAGTTGCTAAAACTTTGCTTGGGTAAAAACAAAAAGCACTAGATAATATTGTGGGGAAAATTTGAATTCTTCAAACTTCAAAAACACGCATTTTTTAGTCTCTAGTCGCCTTACACGTGTTGGTCATATATCGGTTGGATTTGTGTTTTCTCTTCCTCACATATCTGAGACATTATTTAAATCGTTGGATCAATCTTATCAATGGTCTGCATGTCTTGTAACTCGATCCAAGTGTTATCCATTTGAACCAATCAGAGTTGTTTTAAAAGCGGTGCAATGACAACCGTTAAATTTAATTTGATCCTTTACATTCATTCTGGATCGTTGATTTGGTTCGATGTTCCAGAGACTTCCATGCTCTAGTATAAATAGAGTGTATATGTGCAATGATTATGATCTTTGAATCAATTCGCCTATGAGATAAAAAAGAGAGAAGAGAGAGAGATAAAGAAAAAGAGAGAAAAAGAAAACCCTAAACCAACTCCGGCCAAATTTTCACCAGAAAACCTTTCTGAAAGTTGAGTTAGTTCGAGTTTTGAGAAGATCCATCCTCTCTAGTTCTTAATCTCTTGTCCAACTAAGTCACGAAGTTTTGATCTCATTTTATTTCAAAGAAAGTTGAGATTTGAGACTCTGTTATACATATCACGTATATATTACTGATTTTTGATTTCTTCTTTCGATAAATTTTTATTTTGTTGGCTGTTTTTAAACTTCTATGTTGATTTTAAAACTTAAACCAACAAAATCATTTTTTATTTCAGTTTATGAGAATATCCAAACTATCTAAGATCTAGTTAAGATCTTGATTAGGGATTTGCACTTTCATGTATTTCACATTTTGTGAAATAACTGTACATTTTGGAATAAAGAAAGTGTTTAGGATCTTGGCTCTTTTATATAGGAAGATTCCCTCTTGATCTCTGGATAAAATTAGAGGTCCAAAGTCTGAGAGTGTCGGTCAAACTAAGTTTGAAAATTTCTTTTTCATATTAGAACTCTGTTTGTAATTTGATAATAATTATGTTTGTAATAAGTGTGTGTGGGTTGCATGCATGTGAGTTAGAGCACATCACCACTTACACTTTCACACTAAAACACTAAAAAGTGTTGGTAGAGAGATTTTGGACTTTTATAGTCGACGTAAAGCTTAAAGGAGTGACGTAAAGCTAAAATGAGTGGAGTTACAAAGCTGAGAGAACATCAACAACATCAGAGCCTTGGGAAAAGTCAGAAAAATCCATAGGAGTTTGTATAATTTCTGAATTTAGATTAGGTCTGATTGTGTGTCTTAATTGTTATATAGTTTGTAACCTGTAACTCTATTTTAGTGGATTTTACTTTTGAGGTGTAGAGACCTCCATGGATGTTTACCCAATTGGGTGGGGTTTTACCACGTTAAAATCTTATGTTCTTCCATGCTTACTCTTCCCTATCATTTCCTTCCTGAGACTGTGCTGATTTAATAAGTGTTTTTTTTCAAAACTGGTAAACCCAGTGACGGATCCAGGATTATAGTTTGGGGGGGCAAAAGAAATAATTTTTTTCCCCAAATATAAAATTAAATCTAAAAAATTGACAACAAAGAAGCCATAAAATAAAGTGCAAAATTTTCATATGGAATGTTTCGTACATAATCAAAAAGTGCAAAATAAAGTGATATTTTTACAATATCCCTTTGCGCGACTTCATATTCTGAAAATACTGAAGTACATCTTATGTGTCAATATTCTTACAAATATCTTGTTCAATGTACGTTACCATACAATCATTCATAAAATTATCTCCCATTCGGTTACGAAATGAAATCTTAATGATCTTCATTTCAGAAAATGCTCTTTCGACACTCGTAGTTACAATTAGCAAGATTAAGGTAAGTTTTACAAGCGAGTATACAAATGGAAATAATTTATGCTTCTTCGTTTCAACCATTTTTTTTGCAAGCCCACCAATGACTTTCAAATCATGGAATGCTTCATCATCACGCACAATATCTATAAAGTTTTGGAGTTGATCTCCAATTTCCATAAGCTCTATTTCAAAAATTCTTCTGGGTAGAATTTTGCAAACCGAAGTAATCTTTTCTTATCAAATGTAGAGAATGAATCATTTGGAGTAAGACAGACATACATAGAAGCAACTCTGTATTCACCTCATTAAAGTGACTATTCAACTCTTGAAGTTGCATATCTATCACTGAATAAAACAATTCAACACGATAGTAGTGAAGGTTTGTCCTTTCTTCAGTTCTGCGATGTGATCTTCCAGAAATTACAAACAAGTCTTCCATATTTGGAATGGGTATATCATGCTTATTACAAAATAAAGAGACCCAATAAAGAATCCCATGCACCGTCCCTCATTCTTTATAGACGAAGTTTAGATACTTTAATAAGAGTCATCGCATTCATAATGTCTTGATCTTTCATTTGTAATGCTTGTGACAAGTCATTGTAATCCCCAAAATTGAGTACATCAAGTGTAATTTGAATGAGAAGTCAAAGCATTGCAATTCATCCAACAAATCATGTGCTTCAATTCTTTGTTCTACAAGTGCCCCACCCTCTTCAATAACCTCAATTACATCAATAACCGAGGGGAATAAAAAAATTAAACTCATAAGTGTACCATAATGTGAACCCCAATACGTGTCTCCCGCCCATTTGAATGTTCGTTCTTGGTTTAAGCCCCGACCTGTCTCACGTTCACCACTATAAATTTCTTCCATAATATTTTCAAATTGTTTCTCTCGAAGTAAATCTCTACATTTATAAGAGGCACTAAGAACATTCGACAAAATTGCAACTTTGGTAAAGAAAGAACCAATCGTCGTGTGTTTTTTCGAAATCGCTACTAATGTTAATTGTAGTTGATAAGCAAAGAAGTGAACATAAGAAGCAGTTTTGTTTTCCATCAAAATCAAACTTTTGATACCATTAAACTCTCCTTTCATATTGCTAGCTTCGTCATAACCTTGCCCACGTATGCTTGACATACTTAACCCATGTTTGGAAAGAAGTGACTCAATACCTGCCTTAAGTGATAAGGATGTAGTTTCACGGACATGTACATTGCCAAGGAAGAGTTCGACCACAAAACCTTTTTTGTTCACATAACGTAAAGCCACAACCCTTTGCTCCTTGACAGATATATCACGGGACTCACCAACTAATATGGAGAATAACTCGTCCCCAATATCTCGAATGATGATTTTGGTGGTCAGAGTGGCAGCCGCATTAATAATGTCTTTTTGAATTGAGGGAGATATCATTTTGTGATTATCGAAAGAATTTTTTAAGACCACTTTGTTGATAGTTTCATTATGTTCGGCAAGGAATTTAAGAAGTTCAAGAAAGTTTCCCCGGTTTGATGCCCCTTCAAATTCATCATTTTCACTTATTGCCAATCCTTGACGTAAAAGATACTTAAGGCAATCAAATAATGCAGTCAAATGAATACGATAATCAGTTCGATCTTGATCGGACTGGTTATATATACAAACTTCTATATGTTGATCTTGGTTCATTAGGTCATCACAAGCATTCAAGCACCGATTGTGAATACTTGTATGATCCTCAACATGTTCTTTCAACTTCTCTTTTCTTTTTTCGAATTTGAGAAGCCCTCAGTAACAAATGTTTCACCACCCCTTGCCCCCTACATTCGGTTTGAACAAATAACAAACCAAATAATATGCGGCTTCTTCCATTACACTATACTCCAACCACCTCCCAAACTCATTAAACCATGCCACAATAAATCTACGTTTTTCATTTCCAATTTGTTTCCATGGAAAAATGTGATTTTTAGGCTGACAAGGGCCCCTTTGTAGATATGTACGTCGAACTTTCTCAATTAGTTTAGAATCACCATAATCATAAATACTCTTTCTTAAAGAAGGATCAGATGGGAACTCATCTAAATTTATCGCAATATACGGAGGCGAGGGGGATATTTGCTGATTGGTCAACAAATTGATCTTGCACTTCCACATTATTAGACGTCAAATTTAGAGAATATTGAACTTCAGGTTTGGACTATGTTTCTTCCTTGATTTTTCGTTTGAAATATTTTTCCATGACTGGAAAAATTATAAACATAATAAACATTCATTTATCTAATCTAACTAAACATTATAAATTGAATTTCATTAATTTATCTAACTAAAAATTATAAACATAAATTTAACGATTAATCTAATCTAACCATTAATTTAAAAACTATACACAACTAAAAACATAACATTATTCTAAAAACAAACAAACCATTAATTTAAATTCAAATAAAAAAAAAGGAACTCAGCCGAAAATATGATGGAAAATCACTGCCGGAGCCGGAGGAAAAAATGGCGCTGATTCAGAGCAGCAGTAACAACTTCTAACGAGAAATGGTACTGATGAAGATGGTGAGGGAAAATAAAGAAACAACATCTCCTTTGGAATTTGGAAATGAGGAAGGAAAAACAAAGAAAAGAGGGGAAGAGAAGAAGGTAAAGAAAAATAAAGAAAACATGTCTTTCTTTGTAAAAAGAGGCGGACGGTTTTAGGTATAAACAAAAGTATGGGTTTATTACATTTTTAACCTTAAGTTTCAAAAACCTTTAAAAATCTACCTTTTACATAATATTTTCACACAAAACCCCCTAAAAAATTTTCGAAAAAAAAATCCCAAAAAACTCAGGAGGGGCGATGGCCCCTCCTCGGCCTATACCAGATCCGTCCCTGGGTAAACCTATACCTTAAATAACTCGTTCATACAATTTGAAACACATGTTGTGTTAGTAGTTTGCTTTGATTAAAAAGTTTCTTCAACAAACTGTTCGGATCCATTTAGACTGTTTAATGTTGAATTAAACAACTTAAGTGGTACTTTTTCAGTATGGCCATGATCCCTATGGAACTCACAATACTTTGAATTGTCCCTTTCGTTTGGAGGTGACCTCAAATTTTTCGGCCAACGTACATCTTTACTGTGTTTAATCTCTTCTAGGACAAGATGTATGCTAACAATCAAGGGAGTATAAACTCCATATTTCTTGAGTTTTTATTCTTTACTTTTCAGCTTCTGATCTTTCGAACTTTTCTGTTCTTTGTGCTCCTTCTATTCCTTATTATCTGACTTGTTTGTTGAGATTTGCTTAGCTGCCATTTATTTTTCGGCATTTATGATTTTTCCTTCTTTGTCCATAAGTTCAGTCAGGGTTTTAGGAGGATCCTTAGCTAGAGTATAGTAGAGTTTCTTTGGGAAAAGGCCGCTCATCAGAGCTGTAATTGCTGTCTTTTCTTCATAGTCCACAACTTCCAACTTTTCCTTATCAAAATGAGTAATATATTCCCCGGTGGTTTCCTCCACACGTTGCCTGACACTCAGCAAATGTGCCACTCTTTTCATCAGCTTGGCTCCAAAGCAGAAATTGCTAATGAATATCTCTTTTAGTTGATTAAAGTTAATAATCTGTCCTCGGGGTAAGTTATTGTACCATATCTGGGCTGAACCCGTAATGGTGATGGAGAACGCTATGCATCTCATTTCATCTGGGACATAATAGATGTCAACAGCAGCTTGATACTACTTTATATGCAAGACTTGGTTAGTTTTGCTATCATATTTGGGAGTTACCACAGGAGATTTAAACTTGGATGGAGTTGGGAAATCTACAATTGTTTGAATAAAGGGAGATCCCTTAACTAAATTTCTTTGTAATGGATTCCTTGCCTTCACCATCTCTCCTAGTCTCTCTTCTAATCATTGGAGTGACCCTTTCTATGAATGATTAGTTGCATTGGACCTACGTGAAGCTACTCGACCACTTGTTTATGTAGAACCTTACTGCTGAGAGGTTTTCTTGGCGTGCACAGATCATTGAACACTTGTCCTGGACCTGACATAAACTTCATGTTGGTCGACGACAACTGTCTAGGTTGATTTCTGGGTACTCGGGGACCTTTGCGATCAAAAGGATATTCTCTACTTAGCCTATCCAAAGCACTTGGTCTTTCAGGAACTAAAGACTGGTCGTCGTAGAATTCCATGGCTCTTATAGACGAGCTGGATCCAGGATGATAAGTTCGACCTTGTGAGGATCTATAATAGCTTTGATGACTATTCCTGAGGGGTAGAGGAGGCATTCTTTGCCTTGATGGTGAATTTTTTGGTTGCCTTGAAGGGGTTTGAGACCTTGTCTGTAAAGATTGGACCAATTTCCTTATAGTTTCTTGCATGGACTCTTTTCCTCTTGCAAGGCTGGCCAGGATTCCAGTGATGTCGTTCAGCGCTGACGGAGTAGATGGCACGATTTGGTTCTCTTTGTTCCTAGCGATGGGCTCAGGATCAACCATTTTGAAAGATGAATAATTTGAAAACGATAATTAATCAATCATTTTCCACAGACGGTGCCAATCCGTTGATGTAAAAAATAGATCGGATCTAATTTCTTAATCATAGATAAATATATGAATTATCAAGAGATAATTGAAAATAGACACGATATTTTAAAGTGGTTCAGCTATACATTAAATCCTACATCCACTGTTATGTTATTGATCTCATTGATTACAATCAATATTCTCTCAATTGTAGCAAAGCTCTTGATCATAATGATTGTCTTGCCCCTGATGAAAGGGATACATGGTATTTATATAGATCAAGGGTTGGAATGAATTTATATGTTCATGCATTTACATCCGTACATAATGAATGTGACTGTTGGTTATATTGTCCATGTTAAATGGATCTGCTAGCGTAGTGACTCTTCGTTTCCCAGTTGGTCGTCATCCCTTGAGTTGGTGACACGTACGCCGAGTAACTTTCTGCTGACTTGGATTTTTGCCACGTAAGGAGACACTTGTCCATTTCTGGTAGGTCCACATAAATGGATAATTTTTTGTATAAACATTTATATCGAACGTTTTTGAAGGAATAGTAGGATGCATATATGGGGTTTATGTGCATAAAACCTTACATTCACAACATAAACTTGTGTAGTTGGGATAAATGGGTTAAATGTGTTGAAAGTGTATGAAAATAAATCTTATAACTTGAAATGATAAAATTTCATAATATTAATCACATAAAATGATACAATTTATGTGAACCGAGTTTGAGAAACTTGAAGAAAACAAAGTAAATGCGTGCAAAGTGTAAAAGTAGTAAAAACAGAGGTGTTCAAGTGTGAAATAATTAAAACTTAAGTCACAAAGTGAAAGATTTGAAGTTGTTGACAATGAGGTTGTTAGTTTCTTTAGCTCCTTATTGGGACTTACTTATAGCCATGAGAACCATCATAGCAGTTATGAATTTATCATAACCAAGAAACTCAGCGAAGACCAATGTAAAGGCTTAACTGACATACCCACTGATGATGAAATCAAAACGATAATGTGGTATGTTGGATCAAATAAATCCCCTAGTTCGGATGGGTACAACTCCAACTTATTCAATAAGAATTAGGATATTATTAAAAGTGATATCATCATAGCAATCAAATACTTTTTCCTCAAAAGCCACATGCTTAAGTTGTGGAACTTTAAATACCTTTTTCTCATCCCCAAAATCATTAACCCCTCATCTATGAGAGATTTCAAACCTTTCATGTTGTAACACCATCTATAAATACATTTCTAACATCCTGTCCAATAGAACCAAACCTGTTCTTAGCCACCCTATCAGTGATAAACAAGTTGCCTTTATCAATGGGAGATCCATTGTTGATAACATCCTTCTTCTCTAAGAAATTATGAGAAACTATCATAACACTTACAACCCTACCAGATGTACTATTAAGGTTGACATTATGAAGTCCTATAACACAATTAGTTAGGATTTTTCTTTCAGATTCTGCCAGAGGTATAACTCCCAAATACTCTTATCAGTTGGATTAAAAAATGTGTCACCGCTATTTGGTACACTGTTAGCTTTAATGGTAAGTATCATGGCTTCTTTGCAGACATGAGAGATCTTAGATAAGGGGACCCATGCCCCCTATATGTTGCTCATTGTGATGGAATCTGACACACCCCAACCCAGTTACTTATAATTAAGTCTGAAAGTCAAAGAGAGTCAAACCATAATTAGTCTAACCAAACCATAAACACGAGTTTTAATTTAAGAGTCATCATTGTAAATTCATACAACTGAAAGACTTTTTACAACATCAGAGTAGTCATGTCCATAAAAACTTTATTGAAGGATAATTTAACTTAATTACATCATTTACATTTACACAAAATCATTGTTTCTTCCGTTCCTGGCTAACCCAACCCGACCTTCTAAATTT
Source organism: Sambucus nigra (assembly GCA_949130495.1). Taxonomy (NCBI): domain Eukaryota; kingdom Viridiplantae; phylum Streptophyta; class Magnoliopsida; order Dipsacales; family Adoxaceae; genus Sambucus; species Sambucus nigra. Next base: position 2,175,554 of record CASBWL010000011.1, on the reverse strand, counting down.
GGCAGTGACATCGCGTTACCTGAAAAACGTTAACATAGGAACCGTGAGCAAAATAGCCTAGTGAATGCATCACTACTATACTACTGCATGAATTTAAATGCAATAAATCATGTCCATATAATTATGTATTAACTTATCCGGCTCATTCATAATGAATGACCAACTTTTCCGAATCATGCTTCACATATCCTGTCTAAATATACAATTCTCCCCCATTCCTGTTCGAGGAGTAACCCCTTGTCATTAATAGACAAATCTCCTTCATTCCGGGTCGAGGAGTAACCTCCCATTTCGGTAAACCGAAATGAACAATTTTATATTGATAACATTATGATCATATTCGTAATAGTATACAAATACATCATTCCAGTGAGTACACTCACCTTGGGTTATCAACTACGTATTCACGTTTTCTTCGGGAGGAGCTGAACTGGGTTGATTAGACCTTACACCTGCCAATCCAACTAAATCAGTACTGAACCTCAATCATAAATATTATCCTAACATAATTATGTAACTTTCCATGACTATACAACAACAATATAATTCCAATTAAGTCACATTCCATAAAACACGAGTAAAGGTAAAACAATGATATACAAATTGATAAAGTCACGGACATTCAACCATAGGAAATAGCTCACAAGGCATTCATAACCAAAGTCAATTGAACATGAATTTATACTTATCAATGTATATACATATGAAACATGTACCCAAAGTACCCTTTGTAAGGACGAAATACAAACATTCATTCAAGGGGTATCCAGTATGGCCTGAAATTATTGTCCTTCATACTTAACCATACTATATTCCTAAATTTTATAACTACAAGGGTCCAAAATTATCAATATGAAAACATATATGAATATACTTTCCAGTACAAGTGATGGTGTAATTTTTCAAGCTTTCTAGAGAAAGTTATGACCATTTCTTTACAACACAAGAAATCTGCCATATAAGCTTCTCTATTGTTCCTTCAACTTGCAAGAATTTTCATAATTTTTATACCTATAACTTTCCATGATTTTCAAAAAATTTCTATTACACATACTTAATAGTACATAATTAAAGTTTTATAATTTTTTGACTTCATTTGCTATCTCAAAAGCTTGACTAAACTTAGGGCATACCGAAATCCAGTATACAAACAACAACTATGTACCAACTTGAAATCATCATTACGGCCTAACCACAAGGAGATAAATTCTAATTTTAGGATATGATATGAATATATGAGTCTACTGTCATATAAAAGGGTAATTTCTCAATTACAGTAAGCACACAAAGAGATATACAGGTTTGAATACAAGGGGTTTGAATACAAAGAAATTTTAAGGGTTTCTACATTCAACTTAACATAAACTTGCATCTAACCATACATATATATAAAGGGATGAAAATTTCGTAAACTTATGATGATTTATATCATATAAATCAATAATATAAGAAAAATAACAAGATTTGCAATTAGGATTACCTTCAAGGCTTTTTACGTAATTTTTACGGACTTTTCTACACTTTTTCTCCTCACTTTTTCTTCCTAAACATCAACTTTCTATTTCCTCAAGCTAAAAACACTTGAAACTGAACCTAGGGCTTAATTTGATGAAGAAATATGATATAGGGAGAGTTTTAAGTCGTCCAAGGCTGCCTCCCAAGCCAACCAATCAAATTAAACCCTTTGGTTTAATAAAAGACAATTTCCCACTTAAAGGGAATGGACAACTTTGCCCTTTGTTTGTAAATTCGGTATAACTCTTTACTCGGGCATCCATTTGATGATCTGTTTATTGTGTTACAACCCTAACTCACATGTCTACAACTATATAGTTTTCACCTCAAGTCATTTATAATGTTATAAAGGTCAAAACTAGTCTCTAACTGGAACATTTCTACCGAAAACAACAAAATTTTGTGTTTGTAAATAATTCGACCTTTCATGATTTATGAAAGTAGGATTATAATAAACATAATCACTTAACGTTAGACATAATAATAGCACATTATTCATATCACATAAGATAAGCATGATTTAAATATAATTTATCATAGTTATATACGGGTTGTCATACCTTCCCCCCCGAAAATTTCTCCCCCGAAATTTAATATGAAGTTCACTTACCAAACAAATGGGGATACTGTTTCTTCATGCTATCCTCTGTTTCCCAAGTTTCTTCCTTAACTCCATGGCTCATCCACATAACTTTAACTAAGTGAATAACTTTATTCCTCAATGCCTGCTCCTTACGATCAATAATTTTCGATGGTTCCTCGATGTACGAAGAGTCTTCCTTCAGTTCAATTGGTTGAGTTTTCAACTGATGAGATGGATCCGCCAAATACTTACGAAGCATCGATACGTGAAACACATCATGTAAATGGGATAAATCTGGAGGTAATGCTAATCTATATGCTAGGGGACCAATTCTTTCCAACACCTCATATGGTCCAATGTATCTTGGACTTAGTTTCCCCTTTTTCCCAAATCTCATAACGCCTTTCCATGGTGAAATGCGCAGGAATACAAAATCTCCCTTCTGAAATTCCAATGGATACTTCCTCTTATCTGCATAAAATTTATGCCTGCTTTGTGCTATCTTTATCCGTTCCTGAATAATTTTGATCTTTTCAGTCGTCACATCTATTAATTCAGGACCCAGTATTTTCCTTTCACCACTTCATCCCAACACAAAGGCGTTCTACATCTCCTCCCATATAAAGCTTCATAAGGAGCCATACCAATAGTCGAATGATAACTATTATTATATGAAAATTCCATCAATGGCAAATGATCATCCCAACTACCTTTGAAGTCAAATACACAGGCTCGTAACATGTCTTCTAATATTTGAATCGTCCTTTCTAATTGGCCATCAGTTTGTGGATGAAATACAGTACTGAACTTCAAACTTGTGCCCATGGCATTTTGTAAACGAGGCCAAAATTTAGAAGTGAACGTTGGATCTCTATCAGATACAATTAACACTGGTGCCCCATGTAAACGGATAATCTCGTCAACGTACATACGTGCATACTTGTCAACAGTGTAGGTGGTCTTAACTGGAAGAAAATGAGTTGACTTCGTCAATCGATCTACAATCACCCAAATAGAATCATGCCCCTTTGGTGACCGGGGTAATCCTGTAAAAAAATCCATCATTATATGATCCCACTTCCATTCCGGAATAGGCAACGACTGTAATAATCCTGCCGGCTTCTGATGCTCCGCCTTTACTTCCTGGCACACTAAACATTTAGCTACGAACTCTGTAATCTCACGTTTCATATTGTTCCACCAGTAATACTCTTTCAAATCTCTGTACATTTTGGTACCTCCCGGATACATAGAGTAAATAGAACTATGTGCCTCTTCTAATATATCTTTCTTTAAGGTTGGATTATTAGGTACACAAATCCTATTTTTATAAGTCAATGATTCATCATTCTTAATTTCAAAGTCATTCTCTTTACCATCCAGGACATCTTGTTTCTTCTTCTCAAGGAATGGATCACTGGTCTGCAAATTTTGTATGCGCTCGGCCAATAAAGGTCTTACTGTTACATGTGCTAATAATCCTCCCCTTTTTCAAAACTTCAATTCAATCCCCATCGATGCCAAGTCAAGAATATTTCCAACACAGGCACACCGCATGGAACCAAGAATCCATAGTGATTTTCGACTCAAAGCATCTACTACTACATTGGCCTTCCCAGGATGATCATGAATGGTACAGCCATAGTCTTTAATCAGCTCTATCCAACACCTCTGTCTCAAATTCAGTTCTTTCTGTGTAAACAAGTATTTCAAACTTTGATGATCTGTAAATATCTCACAATTTTCTCCATACAAGTAATGTCTCCACAACTTTAAAGCAAAAACAATGGCTGCTAGCTCCAAATCGTGTGTAGGGTAATTTCGTTCATGCGTCTTTAATTTCCTAGAAGCATATGCTATTACCTTCTCATTCTGCATAAGAACACATCCTAACCCCTGAAATAAAGCATCTGTATAGATCATAAAAGACTCATTCCCACATAGAATAGTAAGTATAAGGGCTAAAACAAACTGATTCTTTAATTCTTTAAAACTCCTCTCATATTCTTCATCCCATACAAACTTCACTTCTTTACGAGTCAACTTTGTCAGTGGTAATGCTATTGCTGAAAATCCCTTGATGAATCTGCGATAGTAACCTGCCAATCCTAGGAAACTCCTAATTTCTGTCACATTCTTAGGACTTTCCCATTCAACGATTGCTTCCACCTTCTTTGGATCAACATATATCCCATTTACCGAGACAACATGCCCTAAAAACACAATTTTATTCAACCAAAACTCACACTTGCTAAATTTAGCAAATAATTTCTTCTCTCTCAAAATCTGCAATACAAGTCTCAAATGTTTCTCATGTTCCTCCATGCTACGCGAGTAAATCAACACATCGTCTATGAATACAATCATGAATGAATTAATGAAAGGGTGGAATACCCGGTTCATCAAATCCATAAAAACTGCTGGAGCATTAGTTAATCCAAATGGCATCACCAAAAACTCATAGTGCCCATATCGAGTCCGAAAAGTTATTTTGGAAATATTACTATCCTTCACTTTCAGTTGGTGGTAACCCGATCTCAAATCAATATTCAAAAATACCGTGCCCCCCTGTAATTGATCAAACAAGTTATCGATACGAGGTAGAGGGTACTTGTTTCTAATGGTCACCTTATTCAATTGTCGATAATCAATACATAATTGCATTGTCCCATATTTATTTTTCACAAATAACACCGGGGCTCCCCATGGTGAAACACTAGGGCGAATGAAACCTTTTCTTATCAGATCTTGTAATTGCACTTTTAATTCCTTCAACTCCGCTGGTGCCATTCTATATGGAGAAAGAGAAATTGGACCAGTACCTGGAATTAATTCAATAGAAAACTCTACTTCCCTATCGGGTGGCAATCCTGGCAATTCCTCTGGGAAGACATTAAAAAACTCTCTGACCACTGGTATATCTTGAATTTTAACTGTCTCTTTACTAGTATCAACAATATAAGCCAAATACCCTGTACAACCTTTACTCAATAACTTTCTGGTCTTAATTGCTGAGATAAGACAATTAGGGACAACATTCCTTTCTCCTGTAAACTGGAACTCAGGTTCACCAGGCAAATGAAATGTAACTTCTTTGCGAAAATAAACAATGGAAGCATGATACGATGATAACCAATCCATCCCCAATATAATATCAAAATCTCGAATGGCCAATGGTATCAAATCAACATAGAAATCTCGCTCACCCATTCGTAAGACACAATCTTTATAAACATGCTCCACCAGAATTACACATTCCATTGGGGTAGAAATATATAAGGCACAATTGAGAAATGAACATGGTCTACCCAAATATGAAACAATATGCAATGCTACGAATGAATGCGTAGATACAGGATCAATGAGTGCATATAGATCTTTATTTGCAATAGAAAGTTTACCTGTAACCACTTCTGGTGTAGCATGGGCATCTTGTAATGTCATTGCAAAGACTCTTCCTCCTGCCTTCGATCCACTTGCTTGTCCTGTATCCCTTCCCCTGGTTGCATTTCCTTGAGATGATCCTTTATGAGGCCCCACACTACTAACTGAAACTGCTCTAGATAGCATAGGACAATTCTTTCTCAGATGGCCCTTCTGATGACAGTTAAAACATTCTATATTCAGTAACTTTGGGCAATTTCTTTTTTTATGGCCCGATGTACCACAAAAGAAACAAACATTCGAATCTCCTTGTGCTGAAGCTCCTGAACCTCTTCCACTACTAGCCTCACCCTTCTGCGACCCACCTCCCATACCGCTACCATGCTGAAATTTCTTCCCTCCAAGTCTTGAATATTCTGTATCACTACCTTTTTGATAACTTGGATTGAATCTGCTTCTCTTTAAACCTCGTTCTCGATTCCCTCTTGCTTCATTCACATCATTTTCTACCAGCAGGGCTTTATTCACCAAGGCTGAATAATTACTAGTCTCTAAAGCCGATAGCCTTGATTTAATAACTAACTCTAGTCCATCGAGAAATTGGCTTCACATATCTTCCTCATTCCGTATAAACCTCGAAGCAAATCGAGATAATGCTGTAAGTTTAGCTTCATATTCTCTAACTGTCATACTCCCCTGATTCAGCATGAAATATTACTTCTCCTTTTGTTTTCGATATGTTGGAGGAAAATACTTATCATACAAAGCTTTGACAAAAGCATCCCATGAGATCACATTCACGCCTTCTGGAGTAATTAACAAATGTTTTGTGGCATCCCACCAATATTTAGCTTCTCCTTTCAGCATATACGTCGCCAAGGTCACTCGTTGATTTTCAAGCATCCTTATCACCCCAAAGATAAGTTCAATCTCTTTAACCCAGACTTCTGCCTCCGCGGGATCAACTACTCCTTCAAACGATGGTGGGTTCATCTTAATAAATTTCTCATGTGAAGTACTTCTTTCTTCCCGGTGTATCACCTCCTCAGCCCTAGCTAAGACTTGTGCCTCAAGTTGCCTAGTCTGTTGATCTTCCATATGATCCATAAATCTAGCTTGCTGCTTTGCCATTAGAGTCATAGCACGTGCTATTTTTTGCATATCTGTCAGTTGTTTTGGCTCGAGTTCCACATTTATCTGAATAGGTTGCTCAACCTCCGCTTCTGCTGGAATATTTGAAGCCTCATCTTCTATTCTCACACTTACATTCCCTCGTTCCATTCTCTTATATCTTAAATGAATCAAAGATATAACAACATGCAGATATACAAATCCTTCCTAACATATTTGTTAGTATCAAATAAAATATATTTCTAACATTCGATGCCAAATCTAGACTCTTCTCACTCCAGAACCTCTAAAACCTAGGCTCTGATACCAAAAGATGACACACCCCAACCCAGTTACTTATAATTAAGTCTGAAAGTCAAAGTGATTCAAACCATAATTAGTCTAACCAAACCATAAACACGAGTTTTAATTTCAGAGTCATCAGTGTAAATTCATACAACTGAAAGACTTTTTACAACATCAGAGTAGTCATGTCCATAAAAACTTTCTTGAAGGATAAGTTAACTTAATTACATCATTTACACTTACACAAAATCATTGTTTCTTTCGTTCCTGGCTAACCCAGCCCGACCTCCTAGATTTGGCAGTGACATCGCGTTACCTGAAAAATGTTAACATAGGAACCGTGAGCAAAATAGCCCAGTGAATGCATCACTACTATACTACTGCATGAATTTAAATGCAATAAATAATGTCCATATAATTATGTATTAACTTATCCGGCTCATTCATAATGAATGACCAACTTTTCTGAATCATGATTCACATATCCTGTCTAAGTAGACAATTCTCCCCCATTCCTGGTCGAGGAGTAACCCCTTGTCATTAATAGACAAATCTCCCCCATTCGGGGTCGAGGAGTAACCTCCCATTTCGGTAAACCGAAATGAACAATTTTATATTCATAATATTATGATCATATTCGTAACAGTATACAAATACATCATTCCAGTGAGTACACTCACCTTGGGTTATCAACTACGTATTCACATTTTCTTCGGGAGGAGCTGAACTGGGTTGATTAGACCTTGGGTTATCTACCTTTAAGCTAGTGGGGTCTGCACTGCAGTGGTGGGAGTCTATTACCACCGAGGAGGAGAGAGACACTCTCACTATTTAGGAGTTCTGGGTGCAGTTCGACCGCAAGTGCTTTCCGTCAGCTGTTCACACGAAAATGAGGAGGAAGTTTATGAGCCTTCGACAGGAGGGTAAGACTGTGGCCGAGTATGGGGCCGAATTCACTAATCTTCTGAACATTGTCCCAGATGAGATACCGACAGAGGAGAAGAAGATACAGAAATTTACGGACGGGTTGACATGGAGGATTCATCAGCACTTGTTGGGGAACCTATCGTTGGAAACTTATTCTGATGTGGTTAACGCTGCATTGCTCCATTGTCAGGATCACCGCTTTCACGTGGCTGAGGGAAATAGATCTGGGGAGTCCAGCCATCAGGGCATGACTAGAGGGAATCGTGCCAGTGGAGCACAATCTGTTCAGGGACAGAGACAGGGCGACCAGGGTTCCCAGCAGGGGGATAACAAGAGGTTCAGGTCTGGAAATTTTAGGCACGGACAGGGAGGTTTCCGACAGGGCCATCAGGGTCCGAACGGCCATCAGAACCAGCAGGGTCAGAATGGTCAACATCAATTTCAGCAGGGCCAGTGGAGGAACGGTAACGGCCACTAGGGCCGGGGGCAGCAGGGAAAGAGAGGGGGGAACTTCCTGGGGAAGTGTTTCGTTTGTGGCAAGACTAGCCATAAACTCCAGGACTGTCCTGATAGGGGCAGGGCCCCACAGCAGCAGCAGGGTGCTCAACATGAGCCACAGAGGCCACTTTTTCCACCAGCCCTCCCAGCTCTAGCCCAGGTGCCAGCTCTTCCAGCCATTCCAGCAGTTCCTATGCAGCAAGGGCAGTTACAGTATGGACGTGTCTATAACGTCCACCAGGAAGCAGCTCCACAGGCACCACCCACGATTGAGGGTATATTTCCTATCCATGGTACTATGGGTCGGGTTTTGTTTGATACGGGGGCAACGCACTATTTTATAGCTACACACTTTGCGAAAGCCGTAGGGTTGTTAGCCACAGCAGAGAGCACAGTGACGTGTGTAGACTCACCATTGGGGAGTGGGTCACTTATTTTCTTTATATGCCGGGGAGTGGGGGTAGAGATTGGTAGTCTGGCATTACCTGCAGATATGTTGGTATTAGATATGCATGTGCACAATGTGATTATCGGTATGGACTGGCTCGCTGATTATAGAGACATGATTGATTGCTTCGGTGAGAGCATTGTTTTTGCCATTCCGGGGCAAGAGATGTTTGTAGTGGCGATGCCTCGCCCAGAGGGAGGTACGATCGCTCATTTGTACTACATAGAGGAGGATACCTCTAAGGAGGTTGTGATTCCTTTAGATTCGATCCCAGTTGTCAGGGAGTATTCAGATGTGTTTCAGGAGATACCAGGCCTACCCCCCAGTCAAGAGATAGACTTTGTCATAGACTTATTACCAGATACGAGACCTATAGCACGCGCACCGTACCGTATGGCTCCAGCTGAGATGAGGGAGTTACGGGATCAGATTGAGCAGTTGTTGGGTCAGGGGTTTTACGGAGGAGTACTTCACCGTGGGGTGCCCCTGTGTTATTCGTGAAGAAGAGAGATGGTTCACTGAGATTGTGTGTGGATTACCGAGAGTTGAATAAGGTCACGATACGGAATAAGTATCCGTTGCCTCGAATCGATGACTTATTCGACCAACTGAGAGGAGCTTCTTTCTTCTCGAAGATTGATTTACGATCGGGATATCATCAGTTGCATATTAGGGAAGAGGATGTCTCGAAGACTGCGTTCTTATCGAGATATGGATCTTACGAGTTTCGGGTTATGCCTTTTGGTTTGACCAACGCTCCAGTAGTGTTTATGGACTTGATGAATAGGGTGTTCAGGGATTTCCTAGATCAGTTTGTCATTGTCTTCATCGATGATATTCTGGTTTACTCCCAGACAGAGGAGGAGCACGCCGAGCATTTGAGGAAAGTTTTGCAGACACTACGTCAGAACGAGCTGTATGCAAAATATGAGAAATGCGGGTTTTGGCTGAAGGAGGTCCAGTTTTTGGGACGTATTATCTCCGACCGGGGGATATCTGTTGATCCGGGGAAAGTATCCGCGGCGAGGGAGTGGGGACAACCCACGACACCGACGGAGATCCGTAGTTTCTTGGGATTAGCAAGATACTACAGGAGGTTCATTTGGGGATTTTCAAAGATAGCAGGTCCTTTGACACATCTGACTCGTAAGGGTGTGCCGTTCATCTGGAGTGATGCCTGTCAGTTCGCATTCGATGAGTTAAAGGATAAGTTGACCTCAGTACCTGTGTTAGCATTGCCGAGACCTGGAGTTGAGTATCTAGTCTACACCGATGCGTCCTTGCAAGGACTTGGAGGTGTATTACAGCAGGAGAGTCAGGCCATTGCTTATGCATCCCGTAAGCTAAAGCCTCACGAGAAGAATTACCCCACTCACGACTTGGAGTTAGCGGCAGTGGTATTTGCCCTTCGTATATGGAGACATTACCTTTTGGGGGAAAAGTTTCGATTGTTCACGGACCACAAGTCCCTACAATACCTATTCACGCAAAAGGAGTTGAATATGCGGCAGCGAAGGTGGCTTGAGTTTGTGAAGGACTATCAGTTTGATATCCAGTATCACCCGGGGAAGGCTAACGTGGTAGCAGACGCGTTGAGCCGTAGGCCAGCAGATGAAGTGGCAGGGATGTGGAAGGCCAAGTGGAAGGAATTAGGACACCAGGATGCAGTGGCCCGATCGTTCATGTCTGTGATGACCGTTACACTGCAGATTGTCACGAAGGTAGTAAGGGCACAGGCAAATGACTCGTTCTGTCAGGAGCAGATAGTTCGATTATTAGTAGAGGGAGCCGAGTCCTATACCGTTAGCTCAGACGGGGGATTATGCTTCAATGGGAGATTAGTAGTTCCGGAAGGGGAGGAATTGCGGCACGAGGTTATGGCAGAGTCGCACGGCTCACGGTTCGCAGTACATCCCGGTGGGGACAAAATGTACCAAGACATGAGACGTCAGTATTGGTGGAGAGGGATGAAGAGAGATATTGCCGTGTTTGTTTCTAAATGCGGCACTTGTCAGCTGGTAAAAGTGGATCATTAGAGACCAGCAGAACATCTACAGCCATTGGAGGTCCCGATGTGGATGTGGGAGAGCATCTCCATGGACTTTATCACGGGGTTGCCTACGTCACAGAGAGGTCACGACTCCATTTGGGTAATTGTGGACAGGTTGACCAAAGTCGCTCATTTCCTACCCGTAAGGACAGACTACACTACGGGACAGTATGCCCAGCTCTTTATTTGAGAGATAGTGAGACTTCACGGTGTGCCCCTAAATATCGTGTCTCACCGAGACAAGATATTTGTTTCACAGTTTTGGGAGAGTTTTCAGGAGGCCATGGGCACGGAATTGCGGTTGAGTACGGCGTATCACCCGTAGACCGATGGGCAAACTGAGCGTACAAACCAGATGTTGGAAGACATGCTACGTATGAGTATCATTGATTTTGGGGGTGGATGGGAGCAGTATCTTCCACTGGTGGTGTTTGCTTACAAAAACTCCTACCAATTCACCATTGGCATGGATCCATTTGAGGCGTTGTACTGTAGACCTTGTCGTTCCCCAGCATGTTGGTTGGAGGTGGGGGACAACAAACTACTTGGGCCGGAAGTGATTCAGGATACTTCGGCGAGGATAGAATTGATACGGAGTCGCATTCGGGTAGCTCAGGATCGGCAGAAGAGCTATGCTGATGCGAAGAGGTTCTTCAGGGAGTTCTAAGTGGGGGACCAGGTTTTTCTCAGAGTATCTCCTATGAAGGGGATTATGCATTTCGGGAAGAAAGGGAAGTTGGCACCGAGATACGTGGGACCATTTCCTATTATTGAGCGGATTGGACCGGTTGCGTATAGGCTTGGGTTATCGGAGCATTTACATCGGATTCACGATGTGTTTCATATTTCCTCGCTAAGGAAATATCTTAGAGACGATTTGGATCATTCTCACATTGCTTTGGAGGACATCGATCTCCAGCCGGATAGCTCCTACGAGGAGGGAACGATTGCTATTTTGGACCGAAGTGAGCGGAAACTGCGGTCAAAGATAGTTCCGTTAGTGCGTGTTCAGTGGCGACATCATAATGTCGAGGAGTCCACATGGGAGCGCGAGGATGAGATGCGCGGACGTTATCCAGAGTTGTTCTTACCAGGTACTTTCTAGTTCCGAATTTCAGGACGAAATTCAGTTATTAGGGGGGAAGTATGTAATGCCCCGTATTTTTGTGATATTTATTTATGGGATTAATTAAATTAAATGCGTATTAATTGGAAATTAATCTGGATTAAAATACTAGCGAGATGCGAGTTGGTATTTGATTATAATGTGCAGATATGATTATATATGAATATCGAAGTATCAAATTTGTCGTGAGATTGAAATACGGCAATTTGGAAATTTTATTGAGACGCGTGTGACAGTCGCGTCAGGGAAATATTTATTTTAATTAAAAAGTGAATTTTAGTTATATTAACCGTATGGTCGTTTTGAGTGCGGCAACGCGTCTGGAAGGGACGAAATAGTCAGAAAACACTAGCTGGGGGTTTAGTTTGGGTCCCGGGGCATTTTTAGGCCATACCGGCAACGTATAAGGGTAGTTTGGTAATTTTGGATTTTTGGGAATTAAAACCTACGAAAATTGGGAATTAAAAAGCTGACTTGGTAATTCCCCACTAAACCCACTAACCGCATCTTAAGACTTATTGGACTACGGGGCTTATTAGAGTTGTTTCAAAAAAAAATTCCTAAGGCAAACCCTAGCCACCTTTAGCACTTTGGAGAAGAAGGCTTGTAGAGAGAGAGATAGAAGGATTCTGCAGAGAGAGAGAGTATACTCCATCAAATCGACATCAAAAATCAGAGATTCAAATAAGGCAAGTGGTTTAATTTCAATTAATTGCAGAGAATGCTTCTTCCATGCGTAGGAATTTGTTATAATTGTATTTGTTTGGGAGATGGATGAAAACCCATTAAACTTGGAATTAGAATCTTGCATATTGATGAGGAATTACATGTAGAATTGTATGTAGGTGATGATTCTGATGATAATAATATCTTGGATGAAACAAAAACGGATTTAATTAGGCTCATTGATGATTTATAAATTTTAGGGTTCATGTTCATGTAATTTGGGGGATAAATGAAGGGATTTGATGATTTGATGATGTTTAAGATGTATTTGCCCTATATAAACGTTTAGTTATGATCTATGAATGTTTAGTACGAATTAGGAACCTTAAATTGATGTTGGAACGATTTTTATGAGGGATTAGGAGTGAAGAAAGTAGGAAAAATGAGATTTGGAAAATCTGGGCTCGAATCTGGCCACTCGTTAGAAGACCTGCCCAGGTCGTTCGAACGAGCTTCTAACGAGTTGACAGTTTGGGTTCTAACGAGAGGGATGTTCGTTCGAAGACTTTCATTCGAACGAGATCTCGTTAGAAGGCCCAATTCGTTCGAACGAACTCTCGTTCGAACAACCTCGTTCGAACGCGACTTCTAACGAGGTGACAATTTAGGCTTTTTAGCCTGTTTTGATTTCGCATGTCCCGTAACCTTATTTAATGGTAGAGATAACCTTCCTTTGATGATAAATTGATATAGTAGGGACATTTGAGATGTAATGAGGAGCAAAACCTAGAAGTGTAGTTTGAACCTAAGGGAAAATGTGAAGTAGGACGTGAGTGTCGATTACGATGCGAGAACTATTGACGGCCTAATTTATTATATTAATCGAGAACATATAAATTGTGTAGTATTATATGTCGGTACGAAAATGAGAAGTGTACCACCAATATATTATGCTGATTACTAAGCTGTGTGAATACTTAGTATATGTATTGATTTTATGTGTATGACATAACTACCATACTTGCTATCACGGGAGGTTTACGTTCGCTTAGGGCCTTCTAATCCTTGTGTTGCCCGGATTTAGATTGGTTACCTCGATGAACATAGGTCAGAGAAGGGATTATTGGAATATTAATAAGTCTGCTGATCGTGGGAGAGCAGGTATGTGCGTGACCCATGTGATGTGACTGTGTTCGCCTCCATTATTTGTGATGTTGTTATCTGAACGATTCCTGAGAGATTCGGAATGCGTGATCCTTATGTACGTGATGTACCGGGATGGATAGCAGAGTATTTGTGCACCGCATCTAGTCTCGGGGTGCTTGTATTGTATATTTATGACGTGAATAATATACATTTAATTAATGGGAACTTTCATGTTAATATTGTGAATATAATTATGGTATTGTTTTGAGAAAACATAACAGGTTAATTGATAGTGAATTATATTACTAATTGAGAATCCGAGTGTATGTAAAGCCCTCTATTTAATTGATAACGTTAGAATGTAATATGAGAATCGAGTAGTAAGGGGTAGAACTTATTACGTTTTGGTTAGATATATATGTCATTTAGATGGGTAAGGTAAGTTAGGAGTGCACATGTAGTCGAGAGGTGAGAATTTCATGTGAGTGCACGTCCTAACATGTATTTTGCATTTAATGTTTTTATGATATTAAAACACTTGCTGTTTTTAAAATGATTTCCACTTTCGGGCTCTGAACCATTTGCTTTCAAATCTATTTTTGTAAAAACCATTTTAGGTGCCCAGCCACAAGGACAGCATGCTTAGGATCCTCATTCAGGTGACGAGCTGTAGCTATTTGTGGAAGTTACAGGACTTTGCTTGTAGACGCTTCATCTATCTTGACTCTATATTCAGCACTTATCAGTTGTAGGGCATGTCGCCCATTTCTTTTAGAGACTTTTCATTTATTTCAGTTATTCAGACTTCGGGCATGTAATTAATTCAGGATTCAGACTTGTCATTTTATTTTCAGTTGTGGGATTGTTGTGAGGAGTTTTCCTCCGGACTTATTATTATTTGTTGATTATTTCATTACTTCATTATGGTGAATGGATTATGTTATTCTTCCATTATTCTTTTATTTCATGTTAATCAGACTTAAATTAAAATTTGGCAACTTACTTTTTAAATACTAGGTGATTAGAAATTATTAAAATGTTTTCGACAGTGATGCTATTAACTGAACCAACTTGGCATTTTGTATTGATTTAATAAAGGAGTAGCTACCCGGTATTTAATTAGTCGGGGTGTCACACCTGACTTCTTGAATGATTACCTCCCTTTATTTTATACTCCCACTTACTTCACCTTCTTCAATGAATTTAGCATTTCCAGTTTCTATGATTCTAGTTGTATGATTTGGACAGTAGAATCTATATCCCTTCGACTTTTCTGGATACCCTATGAAATGACAAGATAATGTCCTAGGATCCAATTTATTTTCATGAGGGTTATAGATTCTAGCTTCCGCTGGGCAGCCCCACACACGTAAATATCTTAAATTGGGTTTCCATCCTTTCCAAAGTTCAAAAGGGATTTTTGAAACTGACTTATTAGGAACCCTATTTAAGATGTGTACAGCGGTTTTTAATGCATGTGTCCACAAAAATGTAGGCAATTGGGTACTACTTATCATATTTCTTACCATTTCTATAAGGGTACGATTACGTCTTTCAGCTACACCATTCTGCCAAGGGGATCCTGGCATTGTGTATTGGGCGCAAATACCTAATTTTTTAAGGAGTTTAGAAAATGGGCCAGGGCGTTGCCCTGACTCGTCATATCTACCATAATATTCGCCACCTTTATCAAACCTAATAATTTTCACATTTTTGCCTAGTTGCCTCTCAACCTCATTAATGTATATTTCAACGACGTTCACAAACTAAGATTTATCATGCAACATGTACAAAATACAATAACGTAAAAAATTATCTATCAAGGTGATGAAGTATTTTTCTCCACCAATGGATGGAATATCAAAAGGTCCACATATGTCTGTATGTATTATTTCAAGTAGCTGGGTGCTTCTTGTGGCTCCTTTCTTTGTATGTTTGGTCTATTTTCCTTTAATACAGTCCACACATACATCATAATTGGCCCAACCCAGGTTATGGAGTATTCCATCTTTAATGAGCCTTTCAATTCTCGGCCTGGATATGTGCCCTAATCTTTTATGCCACAAATAAGCAGATTTTTCATCATTAAGTGTACGTTTCGTACCAACATTAGGATGCAGGGTCACAAGGGTTTTAGAAAAATTCTTTTCAAGATTCAATCAATATAAACCATCTAATAAAAAATCAGAACCAACATTATTAGAATTTTTAATCAAACCAAAACCATTGTTCTTAAATTCAATTGCAAAACCATCTAAAGCGAGTTTAGAAACAAAAATTAAATTCCTAGAAACTGTGGGAACATAAAAAGTTTCTTGCAAATCTAATCTAAATCCAGTGCTTAAAAGCAGGTGAAAGACTCCAACAGTTTCTATTTTACCCTTTGCCTTATTGCCTATGTAGAGAAAATGCTCATTTGGATTTATTTTGCGGATCGAAATGAAGCCCTGCATCGAATTAGAAACATGACACATGGAACCAGAATCAATCCACCAAGTGTTGGAAGGAGAGTTAATAAAGTTTGATTCAAAACAAACATAAATAAAGGGCTTACCCTTTTTCTCGAACCAGGCATTTCGTTTATGACAATCCCTCTGGAAATGGCCCTTTTTTTTACAGAAGTGACACTTGTCATTCTTTTCCTTCTTCACAGTAGCAGTTGATGGTTCAGCTTGATGAGACGGCCCATGACCTTTCTTAATGCCCTTGTCGAACTTCTTCTTAAAACCATCTCCTTTAACTGTAAGGTTTGCCACCTGTCCCTTAGTCACATGGCCATTTTGTTGCTTGAGCCTTCCTTCCTCCTGTACCAACATGCTTTGCAAATCATTTACATTCCACTTGTCTTTTATAGTGTTGTAATTGATTTGGAAAGGCCCATACTCAGGAGGTAGGGAGTTTAGGATGAATTGGACGAGAAAAGACTCATCCACTATCATGCCCAAAACTCTAAGTCTATCAGCCAGATTAGTAATTTCTATAATGTGCTCATTCATGGTTCGAGTACCATCATGTTATTCATTTTGGCCGCCATATTTTTCGTAAATCTCGCAATCGTCAACATCACCAAAGGCACTCCAGGAAATGATAGAGCTTGGACGGGAAGGGTATGATCGGGATATCATTTTTTTGGAGTCGCGAGTATGTGATTCACATATGTTTTTCTTTAAGTATTATCAGGTCGATGGACTTATAAATCTGTCAATCTTGTGTGGTGTTTGCATCTTTCTTTATTTGATGATGTATTTTTTTCTTATATGTTTGTGGTTAATCTTCTTCTTTGTGGAAGATGTTGTGTGCTGGTCTGTTTTGTGCTTGTTTTTATGAAATATATAAATCTGTCAGTTTTTTTGAAGGTGTTGTGTGGTGGTCGGTTTCTGCGAATGTCCTAACACTATTTCCATTATGCAACTCTTAAGACAAATTTTTACATGTCATCTATGCCTTCAAATGCCTTAAACCTACGCAACCTAAGCCACTCTCGACCACCAAGTACCAACTACTGTAGTCTTTGGTGTTCACAAAGTATTGAAGTTGGATTCCTAAGAAAGCCTTACTGGCACTACAATTGAGGTTTGTAATTCTCTATGTACAACTTAAGGACACGACTAATATATTCTAGTCATTTATTTTGTTTAAATTATTATCACTCCCTTAAATTCAAGGGATAAAATTATGATTATTTTATAAACTGGGTTAGAGTAAAAAAAAATGCATCCGTGAGCTATTGCAATTATGATTGACCCTATTTTTCTTTTAATTTACAACTTTACAACAAAGAGATCATCGGATGCCCCATTTTATCCCTTTTTAATAATCCTCCTTGAACAAACACTCCTCTGATTTAATATATAGAGTTGTTTAGGCCTATCAATGGACAAGATTTTATCCAGATGTGGATCAAATACATTTATGAATATGTTTTTTTAGGTTTAGTCCTGCTTTGAAAGTTTTAATTATCACTCATCTCATTTATATTTATAATCGTTACTATTTTCATAAACTCTGATAACCGCCTCCAACCGCCCTTTTTAAATTCTTAAAAAAATGACACATGTCCCATTAACTTTTTAACCACCACGCAGCATGACCCGCAACTAAAAATGAAAATAGACGGGATGAGATTGGAAACAACTAAAGCTTCCCACGTGTGATTAAATACCTAAGATACCAAATGAATATTTAAATTCAAATAAGGTAAAAGACAAGCTTATAAAAAAAGATTATTTGTATATAAAAATTCACATACAAATAGGGATGTTCAATCACTAATAGCTATAACTAAAACTCAAAAGAGGGATATAAAAAATATGAAGATTCAACAGGTTTTCTCAGAGGTGTTTGGATTGAATTTTCGCTAAAAAATGATTCACTGTGTTAAAGTTAAATGGAATGCTCCTATTATTAGAAGACTCCAGCTGAACATTGATGGGGCATGCAAAGGGAACCCGGGTAAATGAGGTTTGGGTGGTATTTTACACAATGACAAAGGAGAGATGGTATTTGCTTATCCAAAAGAATAAGAGTTTGAAACTAACTCTGTCATGGAGCTAAAAAGTCTAAGTATTGGAATTAAGTTATGCATGAAGAAGAATTTTTCAGAAGTTGATATAGAGTCACATTCACTTTTTGTGGAAAAATTGATCAAAAGAGAGTGGAATCCTCCATGGCGATTGAAGTCTCTTACAGAAGAAATTTTTCCAGATCTTAGTAATATTAATTATTTGATTAGCCATTGCTATAGAGAATCAAATCTGGTTGCTCATAGATTATCTAATGTTGGAGTTAATTTAAAAGGGGTTAAAACCTATGAGGCTGTGAAGGATCTTCCACAGATGGTCAAAGGAGCTTTCAAGCTTGACAAGATCAGTTATTTTTATATTAGACTAGTTAATCATTGAATCTTTGTAATGGGGTTATTATAAAACCCCAATTTTGATTTTCTCCTCTAGTTTTGGGCTTGAAAAAAAGGGATATAAAAAATACCATATTGCGAATAAAACAAATGACGTGGTTCACAAAATCAAATGCTTTATATTTTCAACCATTCTTTTAAAAGAATATTTTTCGTTAGTTTTTCAGTGAACAAAATCAAGAAATTTAGAGGTATAATTATATGTGATTATATATTGTAATCTAATTAGCATAGATAATGAAATTAATAAAAAGATAAATTCACGTGGATCAATTTTCCCAAATTACCAAAGTTGAACAACCTACCTCTTAAATGTGCCCTATATAAATTCTGGAGGCAAAATATACGAATTAGAAAAGTAACATAGTTTCACAAATTTAAGTCAGACCTAAATTACTGAATCATAGTTGGATTTCAATCTAGGACCGTTGAGAACAAACTAATGTTATATATGCCTTAAAAGTTAAATACTTGGTGACAAACTTGGAATTTTTATCATTTAATTAGAGGAGTTACTATTAGAATCCATGAGATGGGATTAATGTCTATGGTTGAATTCAAATTATGCAGTGATCTTACTATTCTGGTAATTTAGATGATTATTGTGAACTCATTGGGTTTAGATAACTTGTGATATTTAAGACCCAATTATGGGGTGTTATCCTGCGTAGATTGAGTGTAAAATGATGTTAACACATTTTCTTGACTATAATAGAGTTATGGTTCATGGATTTGAAGTGTATGAAGAATTAAAAATGAGTATGGCATTTTGGGTAAGAAACCCATATAGAAAAATTAGTAGATTTGGGTTACTGCCCAAAAGCAAATCGATTCGGCCTCCAGGGTGAATCGATTCCGGACCGGATCGAATCGATTTGGCTCCAATTACGAATTCATTCGATTACTGGGCTGGGTTAGGGTTAGACTGTGGAAACATTTGGGGGATTTTTACTAGTCCAAGTGAGTATATGGGAGGTAGTCCAAATGAAGGTATATTAATTAAAAATAGATTTCTTTTTATTATTGAAAAAATGGCGAATTTAATTATTAACTTCAGTGTTAACACATTTTCTTGACTATAATGGAGTTATGGTTCTTGAAATTGAAGTATATGGAGCCTTAAAAAAAGTATGATATTTTGGGGAAGAAACCCATATAGAAAAATTAGTAGATATGGGTTACTTCCCAAAACCGAATCGATTTGGCCTCCAGAGTAAATCGATTCTGGCCCGGAGCGAATCGATTTGGCTCCAAGGGTGAATTCATTCGATTCTTGGGCTGGGTTAGGGTTAGACTATGGAAACATTTGGGGGATTTTTACTGGTCCAAGTGAGTATGTGTGAGGTAGTCCAAGTGAAGGTATATTTAATTAAAAATAGATTTTTTTCATTATCGAAAAAATGGTGAATTTAATAATTAACTTGTGTGTTACTTTTCAAGACCAGGATTGTATTTCGAGATTAATAAAATCTAGTTCCAATAGTTATGAGGATAATTACCTAGAAATATTTTGTGCTATATTCATGCATTTATTATTTGTGTGAACAAACCCGTGTTAGTGGAAGGCCTATTGGTTAGGGTTGCTTACATCATCGGACTGGAACCAGGTGCATGCAACGGTGGGCTAGGCGTAGTGTAGGTTGTTATTTTAGGTCATACGTTTAGGGGCACTGCTTCGAATTGAACGGATAAAATTATGATTATTTTATAACTTGGGTTAAAGTAAAAAATATGCATCCGTGAGCTATTGCAATTATGATCGGCCCAATTTTTTTTAATTAACAATTATACAATAAATAGATCATCGTATGGCAAATTTTATCCCTTTCGGAATACAAATTATCCTACTTAAACAACCACTCCTGTGATTTAATATATATATTTGTTTAGGCATATCAACGGAGAAGATTTAATCTGGATCCGGATGCAATACATTTAGTCGGATATTGTTTATTATCCTCCCAAATTATTTATAATCCAATTCTGTTGGCATAGTTCAATACAATTTCCTCCCACAAAAAAACCTACTGACTACTCTTAAATATATTTAAAAATTTGGTTTCCCAATATTTTATAAAGAAAATATTTTTTTATCACGCAAACTTCACTTACCTAAATAATGTATTAAGGATAAAACAAAGACTGGGTACGACTCTTTTGGTAGGAAAATGTGGAACTGTAGCATTCCAAAGTAACAAATTAAATTGGTTTTGGAATTTTATAAAAACCATCTCCACTTTTTATTGTAAGGTTCTCTAAAATGACCTTGAAGTACTTAAATCTTTCAAGTTCAACTAAAGCTTTAAGGAAATTCAATTGTTTGAGTTGATCCTGTTTATAAAAAATACAAATATTGAAGTTAGAAATCTTGTATGAAATAATAAATGTGTGAAAAAAACCTAACAACTACTAATCCAAGAAAAAATATATAAACACAAACTAGTACAAGGGAAAAATAAGATTATAAAACAAAATCAAGGTTTAAATACCATTAAATAAATGGGGCCTTAAAAATTTAGGGCCTATTAAAATATGTATTCTTGAAATTGGACAACAAGCAAGTGGGGGGTGTTATGTGATAAGACGATAAATAATAAATTAAAAGGAATTTTTTATGGAACAGTTGTTAGGCCAGCGACCCTCTAGGATGCGGAATGTTCGACTTTACAGAAAAAACATGAATAAATTCTCCATGTTTGTGAGATGAGTATGCTTCGATGGATAATAGAAATAACTAGAAAGGACAATATTAAAAATCAGTATGTGAGAGAAAAGTTAAGAGAAGCTACCGTTAATGATAAATTAAGAGAAAGTAGACTTAAATGGTATGGACATGTTTTGTGTAGACCAATAGATTCACCTATAACAAGAGGACAATTATTAGAAATAGAGGTTAAAAGAGGAAGATTTTCCCTAAGCTATCATGGGAGGAAACTATTATGAGAGATCTTAACGATTTAATCTTGAATAAAAATACTGCTTTTGATTAGAATGAAAAAGGAGAATCCATGCGGCCGACCCCATGTGATGGGATTAAGGAAAGGATGGTGATGATGATGATGATGATAATATATACAAGTATGATGTTTCTACTTATGTGCGTTGGTAGAAAAGATAGATAGCGTATATTTAAAGGTAATTTAAGTATGAGAAACTTAAGTAACAGTGAAATAATAATATTGGGTTAATATTAATTATTGGTTTGACGGTAGCGTATCCTATGGGAGGTACGAGTGAGCTAAATTTGTCATGGTTAGTTAGATACCTATTATGTCTAGTTAGACTGGGTAACATATAGATGATAAATGTTTTTAAAGGTTTTGGTATCTGACCAATGTCAAATCTAAATTCAAAACATTTTAGGTTTTCATCCACAGGGACGCCAAGTTTGATGAATCATTCCAAGAATGGGTAGTTGTAGCACTTGTGGAGGCATGGAGGATTTGTGTAGATGCCCCAGTTATTCATTCCAAAATTATGATTCATGATCAGTATTTAATAGCGCATATTGCCCCTTCATTAGACTAATTGTCAGATTGTGGTAGAAAACTGTATATGGCTACGAATTTTTGGGGGTACAAAGAAGTGGGGAAAGGAAATTTTGGTCCCTAAAATATGAGCCAAGGGTTTAATTACGGGTGCTGAAATATGGCATATATCTCAGAGGGTCAGTTAAAAATAATTAAATAAATAAATTTAATAAAGCAATTTCTTCGACAATTTTTTAGCAGGCCTTCTTTCAGCTTCTCCTAAAGTCTAATACGATTAAGTTAACCAGCCTTGTCAACAAAAGGGGAAAATACATTAAAATTGTATTAAGGAGCCCTGAGATGAGATTAGTTGACAAAGCAGAATCAAATGAGAAGAGATAACAAATCTATAAAACAACAGGGAATACATAAAAGAGAAGAAAAATAATCTTTCAAAAGACATTTTGGCAAGTGGGTGTGGCGCTTCCTTTTGGAAAAAGAAACTCTTTGATGTTCTGTCATCAAGAGCAACTATGGGATGCATGAGAGTTGATGGGAGTTTAATATAGCTACTACAAGGAGGACTTTTAGAAGTTTTTGGAACTTCATTTCTGGGGACCTCTCATCTTTCCTCCAATGGGACAAAAAGATGGGGCTGATCTTTTATTAAATTTTAGGAGGATGAGTGGAGAGGTGGAGACTAGTAGTTTATCAATCATTTTTCTAAAATTATATCAGATATCCTCTAATAAGGGTCAACATATTGCCTCCTTATATTCCCAATTCAAATGGCACACTTGTGTAGAATTTAAGTTTTAGAGGGAAAATTAAAGATGATGAATTGAACAAATTACTACCTTGCTCAATTTGATAGAGGGAGTCCACATTTATGAGGGGGTGAGGGATGTTAGGGAATGGAAGTTAGGAGGAGAGGTCATCTCTGGTATATCTTTTAACAAATATCTCCAATCTCCTTCCCATAATGATACTCTTGCCAGAAGCCAACATTCCTTCAAAAATACAAATGTTCTCGTGTCTTGTGGAGGGCGATTACGTGTGATTTAGGAAGTTCTAATTGGTTGTTCTCTTTAAATCCGTGTGTTATGCATTGCAACCAAAACGAGAGCAAGGATCACTTGTTAATTCATTGCAAAATCACTTCGTTCATTGCAATATCGTGTTCTGTGGAAACATATCTGAGTGGCTTATTTTTGGAATATTTTGATCGAGATGAATTCTATAATTTTCGAATACAAGAATGTTGATGCAAAGACCACCATTTGGATGCAAAGGAAAAAGAAAAGAACAGTTGTCAAAATCGCCATATTCGAATCATACGATCCGACCCGATTCAGGGGTAAAAAGATTCGAAGGTAGAATCGCAAATGTCTAAAAAATTGGTGTGAAGTGGGCTATTCGGTTTGTCAATACCATGGATCACAGCGATTTTCAATTCGGTACTATTTTTAAGTCGGCTTTGTATTTATAGCTTTTTAGGCCTTAATCCCATTTGAAAAGTTTTAGTGGCCAGTCATCCCATGTATCTTTTAAATTGTAATTTTCTATAACTGCCCATAACCGCCACCACCACCGTTCCTCATAAACTTAGAAAATGACATATGTCCCATGAAATTCTTAACCACCACTCAACAAGATAAATAACTAAAAAAAATACGTGAGATTGGATGCAACCAAATCATCTCATATGAGACTAAATACTTAAGATTCCTTAAATATATTTTTTTTACCCATCTGTTAAGCAAAACTGTTTTAAGGGGATTTTTTTTCTATTTTTTTCTTTTATACTCAACATCTCCAGCACGTTTCTAATACTAAAAGAAAAAATACAAGTAAAAAATAAATTTTTCAAAAAAGAGCGAACGGAGACAGGAATAGTTTTTTTTTTTGTGGTGGTGGGGGGGTGGGGGTGGGGGGGGGGGGGGGGGGCAAGAGGGACATGAAGAGTTCAGAACCTGAATAGTTGTGAGTTCGAAATCCTTTTCTGAATTTTTGTCTTTTCCTCTTTTATTATCTAGGCCGAAACTCTTGAGTTCGAAACCAACCTTCATCCCCTTGCACATTGTTAAAGATAAAGACACTTTTAGAGTTTCATATTTGGACAACTAGGGTTTGCAAACCTCTTGACATTTCTTTTCAAGGAATAAAGAGTAAGACACTCCCTTTAATCTTTATATATAATGTGTTACATTTTTTATATTATATTTTTATAACTTTTTTTATTATTATAATATTCCTGTAATAAAAAAAATTTACATTTTTATTTTGAACTAATATTATTATGCCACAAAGGCAAATGTTGCTTCTAAACTATGTAATAATGCCTTAAAATTGGTTCAAATTGAATCTAGGTCATAATATGCTTTGTTACATATTCTAATATGCTCTCTGTACATATATTTATTATTTACTATGTTTTTTTACTTTTTTTTACTGAATCATACTATTCGATTCACGATTCGCGATTCATAGGGTTTTGATTGACGATACGATTTGCGATTTGACAAATATGGAGATAAGTTTACCAAACATAAAATCAAATTTTATTAGCAAACCAAAGAACGAGTAATCTGTTTCAATGTTCTAAAAGGCGCTCCTAGGAGTGAGGCGTGGGAGAAATTCCCCGCCTATGCCTTAAGCGTGGTAAAAGACAGTCAACGCACACTTAAGGCGTAATCAACGACGCCAAGGCACGTTAAGGCGCATTTTAAAATATATATATATATATATTAATGATTTTACAAACAAGACCAATATATCCTCCAAAATAATCAAAATAATCAAACGTAAACCCAAACCTCTTTGTCTCTTTCCACCTCTCGTACAAAAAAAAAACATACATTGTCAACAAACTTCCGACCAAAATCTCCTCACCTCCAACACATTTTCGACTCCAACTCACTCATTTCTGACTCCAACCTTCAGATTTATTGGTATATATCTCTCTTCTCACTTTTCTAGCTAATCACTTCAGTTTTTTCTTTGTTTCCCTATTTTTATCTCTAAGTCTGACTCTGAACTGAAAAATATAAATCATTTCATTGTATATTTTTTATTTCCTATTAAGTTTTAACAATATAAATTCATTCACTATTTTTTCCTATTTGTTTCATTTGAAAGCTGACAAATACATTTCTTATATTGAACCATTTTGTATTAATTATTCATATTGATAATTGAATGATGACTACCAAACATACGGATATATTTTCAACTATCAAGGTATGTATTATTTTATTATTTTACTAGCCTTAAAATAATTTAAAAATACTAAAAAATGAAAAACTCATTTTTATGCTTAGGCGCGCCTAGGGTACTAAGGCTTAAGGCTTGACCTCTACACCTCGATCACGCCTCTCGCCTTTTAGAACCTTCATCTCTTTACATCATCTCCTATTTTTATTAAAGTAATCCTACTCCAGCTAAGAAATACTATAAGACCAAAAGACCCTTCACTTACTTCAATATTTGATAAAGTTGACTAATCCTCTTTTATTACATTAAATACTAATAATTAACAAACAAAGTTATACACCCGTATCTGCATCGAACGTAGATAAGGAATGTATGTGAGTGAGCATAAAGTTTGCGGCTTTCTCATGGGCATCATCAACATCTCCATTCTTTGAAGGGAAATACTTTGTGTCCCAAACAACTCCCCCAAATTCTCCCCCAAATAGCATTAAGCGTTGTACATTGTTGTATGAGTTCCGTCAGGGTACAACTCACTAATGCTATTTGGGGGAGATTTGGGGGATTTGTTTGGTACCCATAGCATCACTCTTCTTTGAAAGGGTTCCACTCTTCTTCATCCTTGTCTTGGAGTGATTGCTTATAAGCGTGTTTTTTGTTGTCTTTGATTCTAGTTATTGTTTCGCCATGATGTGTTTGTTTTTTAAGGTTACCTTCATGTATTTCATATATTTGTGTTGGGGCTATTACAGGTTTGGGGTTTAGTGGTTGCATCCATATCCTCAGTGTGTGGTTGCGTGGTCGGTTTCTTTGTTTCCAGCTAGGAAACTACTTGTCCTACTTTTTTTAATTCAGTGAAATTTATTTGTAATGAAACAACTTCAGAGTAGTTGCACACTGGTACCGGATATCCCAAAGATGCATTGTTCAATATTATTAAGGCTAAACATGACTGTCAAATACTTGAGCAGGATTTTTGTTTATACAAAAAACTTGGTTTCACATGAATGAAGACACATATGTCTATTAAGCACGGGGCAGTTGATGGCCAAAATTAATTTAGGAGACTTTTTACTCCTATATTCTTTTGTTTAAATAACCTCTAATTGTTTGTTGTATTTGTTCCCAATGTTTCTAGATCATAATTAAATATTTTTTCATATCCATACCCCCCCCCCACTTTTCTTTCAAGTAATAACAATCATACATCAGTAAATAAATCAACATCACAAATGTAAAAAATGAAAGACAATAATAGGACAATGTCAAACGAGCAAACATAAACCATATGATCCATTAAAACTAAAATTTGGCAGCATCTATAACAAGACATCATATAGAAACTGTTTACTTTCTGTCATATAAATACCATTCTATAGATTGTTTTGCTTGTCCCCTATAGTTCTATGATCCAATTGAACATTGTCTTTTGATTCTTACTTATCTCCTCCTTTCAACTAATACCAATAACTGAGCTGGAAAGAAAAAGTAAAAACAATTGTATACCTACAAATCAAAATCAAGTGAACAAATTAAAGAAAGCCAACAAATAAACATTCATAAACCATATGTCAAATTAAAGTAATATCATTTTGCATCAACAACAAAAACTAAAGTCATTACAAGCAATCTTTTTTTTTGGTAGCATAATCATTAAAAAAAAGAACATTTCAATTCATTCAAGATAGATATAAAAATATGATTAATTTGGAGAAACAAAATGCAAATATACTCCGGCAGGAACATATTTTAAACTTCAAATGACTTAAAGGATCCCAACACATTGTCTCTATTATTTTTGAGACACCTTAAACCACATATCATCTAGACCCATTTATTAATCCTAATTCAAACTGTAGTAATAGAGTATCCCCTAGTAGCACCCTCGGAGAGAGAGGTAGATCAATGGGGGATCCATTTTCGGATTCAACCCATTCACATCAACTGAATCGCTACTAGACATGTTTTTTGTCACCTGTCCGCTATCCGACCGCTCTTCATCCCTCCCGAACAGGGTGATCACCATCGGTTTTAGTTTTAGCATTGAGTTCCAGCGATTCTTGACTGCGTTATCGGTTCGACCGGGAAGAAGCTTGGTAATCTTGGTCCACTTGTTTCCAAAGCTGGCCTAGGCATGCATGATGATCTCATCTTCCTGGGGACTAAAGCATTGGTGGTTCACCTCGGGGGAGAGCTGATTACACCACCTCGACCTACATGATATCACAGGTCTCCCCGGGATTTATTGGCGATCAGCGGCCACTTCCAAACTCCGTGAAGTTGCACGAGGTTTCTCAATAGTTCGTCTTCTTCGGGCGTCCAGGGTCGTCTGTTCCAACCGACATCATTCTGTGTTGTGGATCCCCTTTGATATTGGTTTTGTTTTAGGTAGGAAAACGGTGGAGTGTGAGACAGGTTTAGGTTTGGGAGGAATAGTGGTGGTTTATATAGGGGGATTGGGTAAGTGATCGGTTGGTTGTCTACTTGAGGAGTAATGTAGCTGTAAGGGCGGTCTAATGGAAATTCAGCTGTCTAATGGAATTTCTCGTTGCATCCAGAAATACAAACTTTTGCACATTAATACGTTTTCATTTCTTTAGCCTTTTCATTTGTTTAGACTTTTCATTTGTTTAGCACACATGACTATTTATGTTTTAGGTACATTATTACAATAAACGCGATGCCTCGACGTTTTAAAGAAATAATACTTAAAATTTATTTAAAATAAACCTAATAATATAAATTGATAATAGTGGATAGAAATTATAAATATATTATGCTTTACTTTATTGTATGAGTAAAAATAATTATTCAAAATTAGGGTTGATAGTTTTGACACGAAAGTGTAATACAATTCGAAATTGGTTCAAAATTTACACAATATATCATTTTTAATCATGTTCGGGCGGAGGTTTTAGGCATGGAATTATCAAAATAATGACTTATAAATTGTTAAATAAGTTCTATTATCGACAATCTCAAACCAATCCATTTTTTTGCTCTTTATTAACATATAAAAACAATCAAACTAAACATAATATATTCAGAAGAAAGAATACATTAAATACATGAATTGATAAACACATATATTTTATATTTTTATTACATTTATGAAAAAACTGTCAATTTTGTTAATGACGAACCCAGGTAGAACCTGCTGAGGATCGATCTCTTGAGGAGTCGTACGCATTTTTTGGGATATAGTGATGTGCCTCATTATGGAGCTCTATTATCCATTCTTAAATTCGATGCATTTGTTATGATATAGTGACGTGTCACATTCTTGAACTCTATTTTGATTCAATCGTAATGAAACTAAGACACGTATATGAACGCAATATGTTAATATGTGACACAAAAATATATTACAATTCTAGCTTACATTAAATATTAATATTCATACATGCAACCATTTATTGTACAAACAGAGAAAAAAATTGAAACCTCGATGCTCGTGCTATCTCAATCTCTGTTTGCCCTGCACCTATGTATCATCCTCACCCTTTTAAAATTCCTAATATAATGTGTTCTAAGAATTCCATTCAACAAAGAAAGATAATGTTTTTGAAAACAATTTTAAACCACTTTTTTTTCAAATTTGAAGAATTATTCTCTTTTTTATTAAAAGTTAAAACCTCTTAAATGCACCCCAAATAATAAGTAAAAAAAAATGTTTTTTTTAGAAAAAAATCCGAGTTTTTATTAAAGGGGGTAAAAAAACTGCTTTAATATTCAAATTTTATAACACCCATTTTATTGTGGTTTTAACATAGAAAACGAAAGCAAAAAGAGTAATTTCATTAAAAATGTTTAGCGCTTTTCTATTAACAATATTTAAAAACAGTTTTATAATAGAAAACTGGAAATAAGAGAAAAAACTGTTTTGGGATTGTCACCATTTTCCTGTTAAAAAAATGGGATAAAATAAAATGAAATTACTCTTTTGCTTCCGTTTTCTTTATTAAAAACAATCAATTGGGTGTTATAAAAAAACTTATCCCATTTAAAAAAAAATCATTTTTTTAGGTTATTTGGGGTACATTTAAGAGGTTTTAACTTTCATTAAAAAATAGAGTAATTCTTCTTTAAAACTGTATTAAAAGTTAAAAAAAAGATTTAATTATTTCGAAAAAACTGTAAGAAACCTTTTCTTTTTCATGAGGGTTTATTAATTATGTTTTACTTTTGACATGTTGATTGGAGTGTGCAAGTGTTAAAGGGTTGTTTTGTCATTCTATTAAATTTTTGAGTGCCTTAGTAAATGGTTGGAGTGAGAATAGTTGTACCGTTATGATAATTATATACATATATTTATCATACATCAAGCCAATGGCAATGATTTCTGGTGCAGCCCAAAGAAAACAAATCACATTTTTCACCCTACAAAACCCTGACAAATACGGTCCTTTTTTGGTCCATTTTTTCCTTTCTTCATGCCTCATTTGTATTATGATATATATAGATGTAGACATAGATATAGATATAGATATATACATGCTTTCAATCATAGTTGCGCAAGTTCAAGTTTCCATGGTTGCGTCGCACATAATTCGTTTATTTCAGTTTTTTAATTAGAAAAACATATAAAAAAATATAAATGAATAAATAAGTTCAAAACATTACTCCGAACCAAGTACTACATCATTTCAAATAAAGTCATAAGAACCATAATGTAAAATAAATAACACTGTAAACTGAAATTTATATTTTTTAAATTTTAACTGAAATCTGTTAAAAAGGGAACACTCAAACTGAAATTTGTAAAGAAAAGTAACATTTTTTAAATTTGTAGTATAAAGAACATTTTAAACTGAAATTTGTAAGAAAAATAACATTTTAAACTGAAAATTGTAGTATTAATAACATTTTGAACTGAAATGTGTAAGAAAAGTAACATTTTAAACTGAAATTTGTAATAAAAAAAAATATTTGTAAAAAATAAGATTTTTTGAATTTGTAATATAAATGACATTTGAAACTGAAATTTGTAAGAAATATAGCATTTTCAACTGAATTATTTAGACATTTTAAACTGTAATTTGTAAAAAAGAA
Organism: Sambucus nigra; assembly: GCA_949130495.1. Taxonomy (NCBI): domain Eukaryota; kingdom Viridiplantae; phylum Streptophyta; class Magnoliopsida; order Dipsacales; family Adoxaceae; genus Sambucus; species Sambucus nigra. The sequence continues at coordinate 2,145,148 of CASBWL010000011.1, read as the reverse complement.
ATAACATTTCATACTGATATTTGTAAAACAAGTAACATTTTAAACTGTAATTTGTAGTTTAAATCATAAATAATTAACTTTTTTAAACTGAAAAATCATAAATAGAGAAACTTCAGTGAATTGAAGCATAAATAGGTAACATTTTAGATTAAAAATTAACAAAATGTTTATTATTTGGATTGTCATAAATAAACTAATATATCTTGGTAGAATAGATTGGACTATAAAGGGAATTGGGCCGACCTCGTGGCAGATGATTTTGCAGTACCACCCGGATGCTTAAAACAACCAGGAGCAATACCTAAAAATTATCACATAATTACACCCTGAGACCAAACAGGCCAACAAAAACTTCTACGCTGACAATTCACCTCTAATTGCGAAACCCAAATGAGTTAGACGGATTAGGTAACAAAATTCTAGGGTCCTCCTCCTCAAATCCCTTGCATGGATAGTCCCCAAGGTCGAACTGCTACCGGGAATCTGATTGGTAAATTAGGGCCATCTCTTTCTCTCCTCCTCTCTCTATACAACATACTTGCCAACCATGTCCTTTAAGTTCTTTATCTATAATGTGTCAATTCCAAGAAATGGGTAGCCTTTTCTTTAACCAGTCATTGGACTAATTGTTGGATTATGGTAGAAAATTGTATATGGCTACGAATTTTTTGGGGTACAAAGAAGTGGGGAAAGGACATTTTGGTACCTAAAATATGGGCCAAGGGTTTAATTACGGGTGCTCAAATATGGCATATATCTCAGAGGGTGAGTTACAAATAATTAAATAAATAAATTTAATCAAGCAATTTCTTCGACAATTTTTTAGCAGGCCTTCTTTCAACTACTCCTAAAGTCTATTACGATTAAGTTAACCAGCCTTGTCAACAAAGGGGGAAAATACATTAAAATTGTATTAAGGAGCCCTGAGATGAGTTGACAAAGCAGAATCAAATGGGAAGAGATAACAAATCTATAAAACAACAGGGAATACATAAAAGAGAAGAAAAATAATCTATCAAAAGACACTTTGGCAAGTGGGTGTGGCGCTTCCTTTTGGAAAAAGAAACTCTTTGATGTTCTGTCATCAAGAGCAACTATGGGCTGCATGAGAGTTGATGGGAGTTTAATATAGCTACTACAAGAAGGACTTTTAGAAGTTTTTGGAACTTCATTTCTGGGGACCTCTCATCTTTCCTCCATTGGGACAGAAAGATTGGGCTGATCTTTTATTAAATTTTAGGAGGATGAGTGGAGAGGTGGAGACTAGTATTTTGTCAATCATTTTTATGAAATTATATCAGATATCCTCTTATAAGGGTCAACATATTTCCTCCTTATATTCCCAATTCAAATGTCACACTTGTGTAGAATTTAAATTTTAGAGGGAAAATTAAAGATGATGAATTGAACAAATTACTACCTTTCTCAATTTGATAGAGGGTGTCCACATTTGTGAGGGGGTGAGGGAATGGAAGTTGGTAGGAGAGATCATCTCTTGCATATCTTTTTACAAATATCTCCAATCCCCTTCCCATAGTGATACTCCTGCCAAAAGCCAACATTCCTTCAAAAATACAAATGTTCTCGTGTCTTGTGGAGGGTGATTATGTGTGATTTAGGAAGTTCTAGTTGGTTGCTCTCTTTAAATCCGTGTGTTATGCATTGCAACCAAAACGAGAGCAAGGATCACTTGTTAATTCATTGCAAAATCACTTCGTTCATTGCAATATCGTGTTCTGTGGAAACATATCTGAGTGGTTGTTTTTAGAATATTTGGATCGAGATGAATTCTATAATTTTCGAATACAAGAATTTTGATGCAAACACCACCATTTGGATTCAAAGAAAAAAGAAAAGCATAGTTATCAAAATCTCCATATTCGAATCGTACGATCCGACCCGATTCAGGGGTAAAAAGATTCGAAGGTAGAATCGCAAAGGTCTAAAAAACTGGTGTGAATTGGGCGATTCGGTTTGTCAATATCATGGATCGCAGCGATTTTTGATTCGGTACTATTTTTAAGTCGGCTTTGTATCTATAGATTTTTCGGCCTTAATCCCATTTCAAAAGTTTTAGTGGTCAGTCATCCCATGTATCTTTTAAATTGTAATGTTCTATAACTGCCCATAACCGCCTCCACCGCCGTTCTTCATAAACTTAGAAAATGACATATGTCCCATGAAATTCTTAACCACCACTCAACAAGACCAATAACTAAAAAACATACGTGAGATTGGATGCAACCAAATCATCTCATATGAGAATAAATATTAAATCATTTTTTTTACCCATCTGTTAAGCAAAACTGTTTTAGGGGGATTTATTTTTTCTATTTTTTTCTTTTATACTCAACATTTCCAGCACGTTTCTAATACTAAAAGAAAAAAATACACTTAAAAATAAAGTTTTCAAAAAAGTGCGAACGGAGACAAGAATAGTTTTTTTTTGTGGTGGTGGAGGGGGGGGGGGGGGGGGGAGGAAGGACACGAAGAGTTCAAAACCTGAATAGTTGTGAGTTCGAAATCCTTTTCTGAAATTTTGTCTTTTCCTCTTTTATTATATATGCCGAAACTCTTGAGTTCGAAACCAACCTTCATCCCCTTGCACATTGTTAAAGATAAAGATGCTTTTAGAGTTTCATATTTAGGCAACAAGGGTTTGCAAACCTCACATTTCTTTTTAAGGAATAAAGAGTAAGACACTCCCTTTAATTTTTATATATAATGTGTTACATTTTTTGTAATATATTTTTGTAACTTTTTTTATTATTATAATATTCCTGTAATAAAAAAAATTTACATTTTTATTTTGAACTAACATTATTCTGCCACAAAGGCTAATTTTGCTTCTAAACTATGTAATAATGCCTTAAAATTGGTTCAAATCGGTTCTAGGTCATAATATGCTTTGTTACTTATTCTAATATGCTCTCTGTACATATATTTATTATTTACTTCGTTTTTTTACCGAATCATACGATTCGATTCACGATTCGTGATTCATAGGGTTTTGATTGACGATACGATTTGCGATTTGACAACTATGGAGATAAGTTTACCAAATACAAAATCACATTTTATTAGCAAACCAAAGAACGAGTAATCTCTTTCAATGTTCTAAAAGGCGCACCTAGGAGTGAGGCGTGGGGGAAATTCCCCGCCTATGCCTTAAGCATGGTAAAAGACGGTCAATGCACATTTAAGGCATAATCAACGACGCCAAGGCGTGTTAAGGCGTATTTTAATATATATATATATATATATATATATATATATATATATATATATATATATATATATATATATATATATATATATTAATGATTTAACAAAACAACATCATTTTATAAAGACCTTGTTTTATTACAAACAAGACCAATATATCCTTCAAAATAATCAAAATAATCAAACGTAAAACGAAACCTCTTTGTCTATTTCCACCTCTCGTACAAAAAAAACCTTACACTGTCAACAAACTTTCGACCAAAACCTCCTTACCTCCGACACATTTTCGACTCCGACTCACTCATTTCCGACTCCAACCTTCAGATTTATTGGTATTTATCTCTCTTCTCACTTTTATGGCTAATCACTTCAGTTTTTTCTTTGTTTCCCTATTTTTAGCTCTAAGTCTGACTCTGAACTGAAAAATATAAATCATTTCATTTTATATTTTTTATTTCCTATTAAGTTTTAACAATATAAATTCAGTCACTATTTTTTTCCTATTTGTTTCATTTGAAAGCTGAAAAATACATTTCTTATATTGAACCATTTTGTATTAATTATTCATATTGATAATTGAATGATGACTACCAACAAAGGTATGTATTATTTTATTATTTTACTAGCCTTAAAATAATTTAAAAATACTAAAAAATGAAAAACTCATTTTTATGCTTAGGCGCGCCTAAGCTACTAAGGCTTGAGGCTTGACCTCTACACCTCCATCACGCCTCTCGCCTTTTAGAACCTTGATCTCTTTACATCATCTCCTATTTGTATTAAAGTAATCTTACTCCAACTAAGAAATACTATAAGACCAAAAGACCCTTCACTTACTTCAATATTTGATAAAGTTGACTAATCCTCTTTTATTACATTAAATACTAATAATTGACAAAACAAAGTTATACACCCGTATCAGCATCGAACGTAGATAAGGAATGTATGTGAGTGAGCATCAAGTTTGTGTCTTTCTCATGGGCATCGTCAACATCTTCATTCTTTGAAGGGAAATACTTTGTGTCCCAAACAACTCCCCCAAATTTTCCCCCAAATAGCATTAAGTGTTATACATTGTGGTATGAGTCCCGCCAGGGTATAACTCACTAATGCTATTTGGGGGAGATTTAGGGGATTTGTTTGGTACCCATAGCATCACTCTTCTTTGAAAGGGTTCCACTCTTCTTCATCCTTGTCTTGGAGTGATTGCTTATAAGCGTGTTTTTTGTTGTCTTTGATTCTAGTTACTGGTTTGCCATGATGTGTTTGTTTTGTAAGGTTACCTTCATGTATTTCATATATTTGTGTTGGGACTATTACAAGTTTGGGGTTTAGTTGGTTGCCGCCATAGCCTCAGTGTGGTTGCGTGGTCGGTTTCTTTGTTTCCAACTAGTAAACTACCTATCCTACTTTTTTTAATTCAGTGAAATTTATTTCTGATGAAACAACTTCAGAGTAATTGCACACTGGTACCGGATATCCCAAAGATGCATTGTTCAATATTATTAAGGCTAAACATGATTGTCAAATACTTGAGCAGGATTTTTGTTTATACAAAAAACTTGGTTTCACATGAATGATGACACATATGTCTATTAAGGACGGGGCAGTTGATGGCCAAAAGTAATTTTCACCAGGAGACTTTTTACTCCTATATTCTTTTGTTTAAATAACATTTCATAGTTTATTGTATTTTTTCCCAATATTTCTAGATCATAATTAAATATTTTTTCATATCCATACCCCCCCCCCCCCTTTTCTTTCAAGTAATAACAATCATTCATCAGTAAATAAATCAACATCATAATTGTAAAAAATGAAACACAATAATAGGACAATGTCAAACGAGCAAACATAAACCAAATGATCCATTAAATCTAAAATTTGGCAGCATCTATAACAAGCCATCATATAGAAACTATTTACTTTCTGTCGTATAAATACCATTCTATAGATTGTTTTGCTTGTTCCCTGTGATTCTATGATCCAATTGAACATTGTCTTTTGATTCTTACTTATTTCCTCCTTTCAACTAATACCAATCACTGAGCCGAAAAGAAAAAGTAAAAACAATTGTATACCTATAAATCAAAATCAAGTGAACAAATTAAAGAAACCCAACAAATAAACAGTCATAAACCATATGTCAAATTAAAGTAATATCATTGTGCATCAACAACAAAAACTAAAGTCATTATAAACAATCTTTTTTTTTAGGTAGCATAATCATTAAAAAAAAGAACAGTTCAATTCATTCAAGATAGATATAAAAATATGATTAATTTGGAGAGCCAAAATGCAAATATACTCCCGCAGGCACATATTTTAAACTTCAAATGACTTAAAGGATCCTAAAACATTGTCTCTATTATTTTTGAGACACCTTAGACCATGTATCATCTAGACCCGTTTATTGAGAACGTATGTGCTTGCGTTCAAATGATAAACTTATATATTAAACACCTTTTAACCCAAACAAACCCTAAACATGCAACAGTATGTGATTGAATAAGATAATGAACTAAGAAAGAACGTTCAAACACATGCTTGTGAGGAAAAATCCCCCAAAGGGGCAAAACCATTTATTTTCATTATAATATTGTAACTGTACAATTTCGGATTACAATGAAAATAAAAGTGACTAAGAATTACCCTCAGGTGTCGTATTCTGTAGTCGGCGGCTGGAAATATCCCTTTCCAGGAGGGCTGCAATGAAGAAGAGAAACGGCTTCTCCACAAGTTTGTCAGCTGGAATTTTCCCTTTCCAGGAGGGCTGCAATGAAGAAGAAAGACGACTTCTCCACAAGGGTTTAACAAACCAAAGTTGTGTTCCTGGGTTGCAAAGTGATTCACAAGTGTTTGGAAATTTGTGTGAATCAAAAACCTAGAGTCTTGGGCTCAATAGGTGAAGACTTAGAGGTATATGGACTCTCAAATTCATCTTTCAAAGTCTTATCAAATAGCTCCCCCGAAGTTGGTATTTATAGGGAAATACATGAAGAGACCCACGATTTTAAAACTCTGAAATTATATCCAACGTATAGGGACCTCAAACCGGTTCAGGTACCCTGCGAACCGGTTCGCCCTCTGAACCGGTTCTGACAGGGTTCGGGGAAACTTGCTGGGAACAGGGGCTAAACACTTAGAAAAATTCCCAGTATTTTCAATGTAAATATCTCTATTTTCAATGGGCCATAACTTGTTCACCGTAGCTCGGATTGAGGTGCCGTTTCTTCCAGTATCTTCGTTGCGTCGATATTCAACTTTCCAGTTGACCGGTTCTCCGGAAGGGGGCTGTAAAATTACCAAATTACCCTTGAACTTCCCTATCAAGCCTTGTTGCACTGTTTTGACTTCTCTTGCGTACCATTTGCATAAAGTCCCTAAAATCATGGAACGTGAAGTCGTTGAGGCAGATGAGGGACACATGATGGAGATCATAAATGCTTGATTCACGAAATTCAGATTGAGGTCGTCGTGTGCGATCGTGTAGAGACGTGCCAAATGTAACGGCGTACGACATAACTAAATGAAACATTTCGGACATGATAAAAATGTCCTTACAAATATCCCCCTATGTCTATGCCGGTACATACATAAAAATATCCGAATTGCCTATACAAATCTACCCTTCCAGGAACCCAAAACTGGAAAGATAAAAATGAATAAGTCTTCATCGTTTGATCTTTCAAAACTTCAGGAATCTCAAATCTTTTCTCATCAGGGTGTGCAATTCAGTGATCATCAATGTAGTACCTACAAACATGAGATAAATAAAAAATACCAAGTGACGTATCGAGTTGGAAATGAGATATCAAATGAAGAAAGCATGTTATATCAAATCTCAAAAACACAAAACTCCCCCAAAATATGATAATTCTTTCTCCTCCTTTTTATGATGTCCCCAAATAGACAAATGAGAGAAATAAAGCAAAATAAGCAAGTGCGGGGTGTCACTAGGATAAAATCACACCATGAATGATCACAAATCAACCAAGTTGATGATAGCGTAAATGAAGTGGTGTGATCAAATTCGATAGGAAAATCAATGTATACAAACATGACATATATGCACGATGAATATTGGATACTCCTAACGAATGAACTCAAAGTCTTCCTTTGGTGTAAAAAAAATGGAAATATAAGACATTGACTCAATCAAATCAACAAATCAAAGATAAAAATGATTTCTACACCAATAACATCCAAAACTATTTCATGCTTTTTCAGGACTTTCAAGGAAGTGCAAACTCGTTTAAAGATTCTCCAACCAAACTCCCTCAGATTTGTAATTTTTAATAGAGGCTTTCTAAATTCTCAAACTTTGGAGAATTGATGGTGAAACCTAAGTGACCCATATTTGGCATGAATTTCTTTTTATTGCCTTTAAATTTTTCAGGCTCTATTAACCTCTTTGGACCCCGGATAATAAAATTCCTCCATTTTTTCGGTCCTTTTGAACGGTGGCTTTTGCGCAAAGAAGTGATAATTATCTTTCGCAGCCCCTCCCCGTTCTTAAACAAACACTCAGTCTCACAAAAATGGTTTTTACATGCATCCCAATCTTGTCAAGTTTTATCACATATTGTAAGTTGTATAGACATAATTGAGATGGAAACACTCAAGCCAACATGTGATAGACAAGTACAATAATCAAATACAGCTGTGCATGTGTGCAATAAAGGAGATTGGAGTCAAACATGTAGGAAAATATCACTAATTGCATCTCAAGGACTCCAATCAATGCAAAGCACATGGATGAAATCATGTAGCGTCTCAAATCTCTATCAAACAGTCACATGGATAAATGGAAAGAATTTGTGACTTGGCTATCTTAAATGTTCATCCATAAAAAAAGTGCAAAAATACAAAAATCTTTTTGGATTTTTCTCAAAATTTTTCTTAAAGGAAAATCTTTTTGTATTTTTCAAAAGAAATATAAAAAGAAAAAAGAATAAATAAAAAGCTATACAACTAAGCAATGGTACATATAAAACAGACTAGCAATAGGAAGCATATGATATGAACATGAAGAAGCATCCTATTCTAGACAAAGACCAACCCCTCAGTCAACTGTGCAAATTCCCAAAGACTTCCTAAGACTCTCAAATCGAAGGGCATCTAAAGGTTTCGTGAAAATGTCGGCTAACTGACGGTCGGTGGGAACGAAGATCAGGGATACGACTTTCTCCTCAACTAGCTGTCGTATAAAGTGCTCACGTATCCTGATGTGCTTTGTGCGTGAATGCTGTATTGGATTACGGGATATGTGTATCGCGCTCGTGTTGTCACAGGAAATGGTCATGGTGTCCGGTGAAATCCCATAATCCTCCAGCATTTTCTTCATCCACAGGAGTTACGTGCAACAACTCCCGGAGGCTATGTACTCAGCCTCCGCAGTGGACAAAGAGATGGAATTTTGCTTCTTACTCAGCCAGAAGACAAGAGCAGAACCAAAATAGAAACACCCACCAGAAGTGCTCCTACAACCATCTACATCCCCGGCCCAATCAGCATCTGAATAGGCAGATAAACGGTCATCAATATCAAAGGAATACCAAATATCGTATGAGAGAGTCCCACTCACGTATTTAATAATACGTTTTAGAGCAAGTAAGTGTGACTCTTTCGGGGACGCCTGATATCGCGCACACACTCCAACACTAAAGGCAATGTCGGGACGACTGGCAGTCAAGTAGAGAAGACTACCTATCATACTCCGATATAAGGTTTGCTCTATGTCCTTGCCTGAAGTGTCTTTACTAAGCTTGGTAGTGGTACTCATAGGTGTACGTGCATGCTTAGCGGAGTCAAAACCAAATTTCTTCACTTGGTCTCTAGCATACTTGGATTGGGAGATGAACATCCCATCCTCTAGCTGATGAACCTGGAGACCAAGGAAGAATGTAAGCTCACCAACCATGCTCCTCTAAAACTCACTTTTCATTTCCTCCTCAAAGTGATGAGCATGTTGAGAGCACGTGGATCCAAAAACTATGTCGTCCACATAGACTTGGGCAACCAAAATTGCACCGTCATCTCTCCTGACGAACAACGTCATATCAACTCCCCCTCTCTTGAAGCCACGGGCTAAGAGATAGGAAGTAAGCCTCTCGTACCAAGCATGGGGTGCTTGCTTCAAACCATACAAGGCTTTCCTCAGATAGTAGACGTGCTTCGGGTGCTGAGGGTCTTCAAACCCTTTTGGTTGTTCCACGTAAACCTCCTCCTGTAGAATTCCATTTAGAAAGGCACTCTTGACATCCATCTAATATAACTTGAAATGCAGATGACATGCGATGACGAGTAGTAGGCGGACGGACTCAAGCCTCGCAACAGGAGAAAATGTCTCCCCAAAGTCTACACCCTCTATCTGTGTGTAGCCTTGAGAGACCAACCTAGCTTTGTTTCGGATTATGGTACCATGATCATCCATTTTATTCTTAAAAATCCACCGGTTACCTATAACATTAGTCTCACTAGGTCGGGGGACAAGTTCCCAGACATTGTTCTTTTTAAACTGAAGCAACTCATCCTGCATAGCAGATATCCAATGTTCATCCTTGAGTGCTTCTTTATGGTTCTTGGGCTCGACTTTGGACGTGTAGCAAAGATGGCCAACAACGTTCTCTAGATGAGCACGAGTCTTGACCCCTAGAGTGGGATCACCAACAATGGCAGAAGGGTCATGAATCTTGCGAACCCAAGCAGGTGTGTACCTTACCACAAGAGTAGGGTCCACAGAGTGTGAGAAAGGAACAGGTAAATCACTGTCAGACAAATCCTCATCCTCACACTGAAGGTTAGGATCAATAACCGTCGAAGGTTCGTCATCTTGCACGGTGACGTTTATTGATTCCATAACCTTAGAGCTCTTCAGGTTAAAAACTCGGTATGCTCTGCTAGTCGATGAATATCCTAGAAATATTCCCTCGTCGATCCGGGAGTCGAACTTTCCTAATTGCTCTCTATCCCGTAGTATGTAGCATTTAATCCCAAAAACACGGAAATATGCCAAGTTGGGCTTCTTGCCAGTCCATAACTCATAAGGAGTCTGAAGTGTGTGTGGACGCAAATAAACCATATTCACCGTGTGGCATGCAGTAGACACTGCCTCTGCCCAAAATCTCCTAGAAACTTTACGACCTAGAAGCATAGATCTAGCCATCTATTGGATCGTTCTATTTTTTCTCTCAACAATCCCATTTTGCTGAGGAGTTCTCACAGTAGAAAACTCATGTTTGATCCCGAGGCTATCACAGTAAAGGTCCACCTTTGCTTCCTTAAATTCAGTGTCATTTTCACTACGTATTCTGTTAATAGTGACTCCGTGTTGATTTTGTAGGACACGACACTTGGTCGTTAAAAACACTACAACATCGGATTTCTCTCTCAGAAAACCTAAAATGGAGTACCTGGAGAAATCGTCTACCGTCACGAGGATATACCTCTTACCACCCAAACTCTCAGTACGAGTAGGACCCATAAGATCCATGTGAATCAACTCAAGAACATGAGAAGTGGTAATGGAATGCAACTTTCTATGGGGACTACGAATTTGTTTTCCCAACTAACAGGGTCCACAAATCGTCGAAGTTGACTTTCCAAGCGATGGTAAGCCACGTACTAGGTCCTTTTTAGCTAAGCGATTGAGATCTCTAACGTTTACGTGACCTAGACGTTGGTGCCACAAATCCATAGGAGTGATCGTGGCGCTGTTGCAGACAAGTGAGGAGGTGGGCTCAGTCCCATAACAGTTATCCTTTGTCCTTACCCCTTGCAATAATAGTTTACCGGCTTTATTATAGACTTTACAAGTATCCCGGTCAAACTTTACTACAAAGTCAGCGTCGCACAGCTGGCTAATGCTGAGAAGGGTTGCTTTCAAACCTTTGATGTACAAAACATTTTCTAGCATAGGAAATCCAGTAACTCGACAGTACCTCGTCCTATAATGCTAGACGTTCTCCCATCTCCAAAGGTGACTCTGCCATCCTGATAGTCCTCAAGAGTCTTAAAAAATGAGGCATCACCTGTCATGTGTCTGGAGCACCCACTATCAAAATACCATTATGAGGTATTATGTGCTTTGAGGGAAACATGAACAACAAAAGCCTTTTTATCTTTCTTAGGTACCCAAGTCGAGATGACCTTTTATTTGCCTTTGTTGTTTTTGGTTTTAGCTGGAATGTGAGAAGCATTCACTAACCGCAAATACATCCGTCGGAATTCTTCCATTAAACTCTGGGTCGTGGCAGCTAAGAAATCAACTCGCTCTCTTAGACTAGAAAACTCATCAGTATGACGTGGTGGAGTAGTAGTACGTCGTGTCCGACCCATGCTATAGCAAGACTCCCTAAGGTGGCCTTTTCTTTTGCAATAAGTACAAAAGAACACAGTCAAAGACGGACCTTGGTTTGCTTTTCTTGGTCGAACTCTCCTTCGAGGTTTTTGACGATGGCCATAAGGGTTCGTAGTAAACTCAGGAACTGGTCCAGGTGCAATTTAGGATGTGGAGGAACCATCATAACCAATTCCTTGCCGATCACCAAAACCTAAAGCGGGGCCGAGGAGCATCTTTCCCATCTTCCCAGATCTGTCCTCGATTTGTACCTTGACTTCCCATGCTTTGTCAAGATCATGAGTCAGCTGGGCAATAAGGGCTTCAAGTTTCTTTCGAGTCTCCACGGAGGAATGGAGCTGACTCGTAAGACTAGCCACTTGTTTAGTCAAGTCCCCTCTCTCTTTCTCTAAAACACTCTCTCTCTAAATGAACTCTCTTTCTCGACACAGGCAGATTCTCTCTCTCTCAGGGCGGTGAAGGTGGAGGACTCTCTTTCTCTCGCCTTTCTTAAATCTTCCTCTAAGACGGTGATCTTAAGAACTAGCGCATTGTTACGTTTTTTAGTTTTAAAAGACTCAGAATATAACTCAGCGTAGGCGCGTTGAATATCACTTTCGCTCTCACTTGAGTCATCCTCCCCCTCACTCACATCGATCTCACTATCGAGGTGTCCCTGTGTAGCATTATCTTCATCGTCGTGAAGAGAACTAGGAGTGCTCACTTGATTGGCCATGAATGCGGTGAAGTTACACTCATGCAGTGACTCATCTCCTGAATCCACCGTCTCGACCTCACTGTCGTCGCTAAGAGTAGCATTAAGGACAGCTTTCCCTTTCTCTATTCAGACGAGTGGCACACTCAAAGGCTCTATGACCCCTACCATCGCACTCAAAGCATCTCTCACTTTCTTTCTTAGGAGGATCTTTAAAATCATTTTTCATTTTTCTTTTCAAACTTATTTTTCTCAAATTTCTTTTTATCTTTAAAATTGCCATTTTTCTTAAATTTGAGAATCCTCTTGAATTTTTTTGCAAAAAGAGCCAAATCATCTAAGTCAAAATCACACTCAGAATCTGACGTGTCAGTCTCTCTATTCCTAGATGACTCTACCCTCTTTCTAGCCGACCCTTCACTCCTTCTCTCTTGGGCATTAAGTGCAATTCCCTTATCTTTAGATTTAGCAGTTTTAGGGAACATATCAATTTCATATGTTTGCAAATCTCCTACAAGTTCTTCCAATTTTAGCATATTTCATTTACCCATAGAATTTAGCACAGTGACTTTAGGGATAAAACGCTTAGGCAAAGAACGCATAATCTTTTTAACAACTCTAGCATTAGGAATATGTTCACCAAGATTAAAGCTAGTATTCACAATGTCAGAAAGTCTAGCATAAAATTCATCAAAGCATTCAGATTCATGCATGGTGATGGTTTCAAATTGAGTTGTCAAATTTTGCAACTTAGACTCCTTCACAGCATTAGTTCCTTCATGGGTGAGCTGTAAAACATCCCATGCCTCTTTTGACGTGGTGCACGTCATTATGCGTTTGAACTCATCAGGTGTGACAGACCCAGAAATAGCACTTAGACCCTTAGAATTAAAAGATGACCATTTAAATTCTTCTTCAGTACAAGAAGTGACAGGTTTTCAAGTTGATCACATTATCAACAGTCACGGAGGGAGGAGTCCACCCTCTTTCAACTAAAATCCAAACCCTTTCACCTATGGCTTTTAAAGCCGACCTCATTCGAGCTTTCCAATAAGCATAATTTGTCCCGTCAAAAACAGGCATTTTATTATATAACTTCTCCATTTGAACACGTACTTTTTCAAAAATCAATTTTTTTTAGAAAATTGATATGTTAGAAAAATTTTGCAAAAAATAGGAATACGCGATAGATTAGCCTAACCTTCTCTGATACCAATTTGAGAACGTATGTGCTTGCGTTCAAATGATAAACTTATATATTAAACACCTTTTAACCCAAACAAACCCTAAACATGCAACAGTATGTGATTGAATAAGATAATGAACTAAGCAAGAACATTCAAACACATGCTTGTGAGGAAAAATCCCCCAAAGGGGCAAAACCATTTATTTTCATTATAATATTATAACTGTACAATTTCGGATTACAATGAAAATACAAGTGACTAAGAATTACCCTCAGGTGTCGAATTCGGTAGTCGGCGGCTGGAAATATCCCTTTCCAGGAGGGCTACAATGAAGAAGGGAAATGGCTTCTCCACAAGTTTGTCGGATGGAATTTTCCCTTTCCAGGAGGGCTGCAATGAAGAAGAAAGACGACTTCTCCACAAGGGTTGAACACACCAAAGTTGTGTTCCTGGGTTGCAAAGTGATTCACAAGTGTTTGGAAATTTGTGTGAATAAAAAACCTAGAGTCTTGGGCTCAATAGGTGAAGACTTAGAGGTATATGGACTCTCAAATTCGTCTTTCAAAGTATTATAAAATAGCTCCCCCGAAGTTGGTATTTATAGTGAAATACATGAAGAGACCCACGATTTTAAAACTCTGAAATTCTATCTAGCGTACAGGGACCTCGAACCGGTTCGGGTACCCTGCGAACCGGTTCTCCCCCCCGAACCGGTTCGGACAGGGTTCGGGGAAACTTGCTGGGAACAGGGGCTAAACACTTAGAAAAATTCCCAGTATTTTTAATGTAAATATATCCATTTTCAACGGGCCATAACTTGTTCACCGTAGCTCGAATTGAGGTACCATTTCTTCCAGTATCTTCGTTGCGGCAAGCTCTTCAACTTTACAGTTGACCGGTTCTCCGGACGATGGCTGTAAAATTACCAAATTTCCCTTGAACTTCCCTATTAAGCCTTGTTATACTCTTTTTACTTCTCTTGCGTACCACTTGCATAAAGTCCCTAAAATCATGGAACGTGAAGTCGTTGAGGCAGATGAGGGACACAAGATGGAGATCATAAATGCTTGATTCCCAGAATTTGGATTGAGGCCGTCGTGTGTGATCGTGTAGAGACGTGCCAAATGTAACGGCGTACGACATAACTAAATGAAACATTTCGGACATGATAAAAATGTCCTTACATTTATTAATCCTAATTCAAACTGTAGTAATAGAGTATCCCCTTGGAGAGACCGAGTTAGATCAATGGGGGATCCATTTTTGGTTTCAACCCATTTACATCAACTGAATCGCTACTAGACATATTTTTCGTCACCTGTACGCTATCCGACCGCTCTTCATCCCCCCCGAACATAATGAGCACCATGGGTTTTTGTTTTATCATCGAGTTCCAGCGATTCTTGACTACGTTATCGGTTCGACAGGTAAGAAGCTTGGCAATCTTGGTCCACTTGTTTCCAAAGCTGGCCTGGGCATGCTTGATGATCTCATCTTCCTCGGGACTAAAGCGTTGGTGGTTCACCTCGGGGGAGAGATGATTACACCACCTCGACCTACATGATATCACAGGTCTCCCCGGGATTTATTAGCTGATCAGTGTCCACTTTCAAACTCCGTGAAGTTGCACGAGGTTTCTCAATAATTCATCTTCTTCGGGCGTCCAGGGTCGTCTGATCCAACATACATCATTCTATGTTGTGGATCCCATTTGATATTGGTTTTGTTTTAGGTAGGAAAATGGTGGAGTGTGAGAGAGGTTTAGGTTTGGGAGGAATAGTGGTGGTTTATATAGGGGGATTGGGCAAGTGATCGATTGGTTGTCTACTTGAGGAGTAATGAAGCTGTAATGCGGTCTAATGGAAATTCAGTTGTCTAATGGAATTTCTTGTTGCATAAGAAATACAAACGTTTGTTTATTAATGCTCACTCATGTCTTTAGCTTTTTCATTTCTTTAGCCTTTTCATTTCTTTAGCACACATGACTATTTATGTTTTAGGTACATTATTACAATAAACGTGATGCCCGGACTAAAGAAATAATACTTAAAATTTATTTAAAATAAACCTAATAATATAAATTGATAATAGTGGATAGAAATTGTAAATATTTTATGCTTTATACTTTAGTGTATGTGTAAGGACAATTTGTCCATCTTTATTTATATGTTATGTCATACGCCCTTACAAAGATTGATGGTTGAAAAGATCACATCGTCATCAACGAAATCCGAAATCCGAAGAACAAAAGAAGAAGGAATTTGGGAATCAGACCTGACCGGACCGATTCGGCTCAAATAAAAGGAACCGATCCGGCTTATCGGACCGATCCGACCATCTACCGGACCGATCCGTTTTGTCAGACTCCAGTAGCCACCGGACCGAATGCAAACCGATGGAGCAATAATTAGCCGAACCGATCCGACAGCTATCGGACCGATCCGCCTTTGTTAAAAGGAACCGATCCGGAAGAACGGACCGATCCGCCTCAGATACCGGGCCGATCCGCCCTGGATAACCACGAACAGATCGTGTGGAGATTTTTTAGGGCAAATGAATTCTTATTTATACCACGATCGGGGAGTTGGTTTTCTTAAGGCTTATACACGATTTCCATAGTAGATAAACTCTAAGGCCTTCATGGTATTTGAGTCCATTGATTCATACCCTTGATTCACACAAATTCCATACATTTGTGAGTCACATTTGGTAACCCAAGAACACCATTGCTGTTGTTCAACCCTTTGTGAAGTGGACCGCTTCTTCCTCTTCATTGCAGCCCTACTGGAAAGGGTTTCTTCCAGCCGCGACTACAGAATCCGATACCCAAGGGTAATTCTTAGTCAACAAACTTGTATTTCAGTGTAATCCGATTGTAAGTCGTTTCTCTTACAAATTATAGTGATATACAAATGGTTTTGCCCCTGTGGGGGATTTTTCCTTAAACTTTGTGTGTTGAATATTTATTGCATGATTTCATATTGTTTCAATCACACCTAGTTGCATGCTTAGGGTTAATTTGGGTTAAAAATGGTATTTATTATATTATTTCTTAATTGAATGCAAGCGCCAACTCTTTCAAATTGGTATCAGAGCATGTTACGCCATTCTATTGCGTATTCCTTACTTCCGCAAAATTTTTCTAAAGATATCAATTTTTGAAATAAATTGATTTTTGAAAAGAGCGTGTTCATATGGAGAAGTCATATTATAAAATGCCTATTTTTGACGGGTCAAATTATGCTTATTGGAAAGCCCGTATGAGGTCGGCTTTAAAAGCCATTGATGAACGTGTCTGGATTTTGGTTGAACGAGGGTGGACTCCTCCCACCGTGACTGTTGATAATGTGAGCAACTTGAAACCTGACATTTCTTGAACTGATGAAGAATTTAAATGGTCTTCTTTTAATTCTAAGGGTCTAAGTGCTATTTCTGGGTCTGTCACACCTGATGAGTTCAAACGCATAATGACGTGCACCACGTCAAAGGAGGCATGGGATATTTTGCAAGTTACCCATGAAGGAACAAATGCTGTTAAAAAGTCAAAATTGCAAAATATAACAACTCAATTTGAAACCATCACCATGCATGAAAATGAATGTTTTGATGAATTTTATGCTAGGCTTTCTGACATTGTTAATACTAGCTATAATCTTGGTGAACACATTCCAAATGCTAGAGTTGTTAAAAAGATTCTTCGTTCCCTTCCTAAGCGTTTTATACCTAAAGTCATTCTGCTAAATTCCTTGGGTAATTTAAATACACTAAAATTGAAAGAACTGGTAGGAGATTTACAAACTTATGAAATAGACATGTTTCCTAAATCTGTCAAGCCAAAAGATAAGGGAATTGCCCTTAAATCCCAAGAGAGAAAAAGTGAGGGGTCGACAAGAAAGAGAGTCGAGTCATCTAGAAAGATAGAAACTTCTGATTCTGATTGTGAGTTTGACATAGATGATTTGGCATTATTTGCTAAAAACTTCAAGAAAATTCTGAAATTTAAGAAAAATGGGAATTTCAAAGATAAAAAGAATTTTCAGAAAAATAAGGTTGAAAAGAAAGATTTCAAAGAACCCCCTAAAGATAGTGAGAGGTGTTTTGAGTGCGAAGGTAAGGGACACAGAGCGTTTGAGTGTGCCACTCGTCTAAATAGGGAAAAGGGTAAAGCTATCCTAAATGCTACCCTTAGTGACGACAGTGAGGTCGAGTCGGTGGACTCAGGAGATGAGTCACCACATGAGCGTAACTTCACCGTGTTCATGGCTAGTCATGTGAGTACTCCTAGTGCATCTCACGACGATGAGGATGCTACTTCACAGGGACACCTCGACAGCGAGAGCGAAGAGAGTGAGGGAGAGGAGGAAGGTAGTGAGGACGAGAGTAACCTTCAACGCGCCTACGCCGAGTTATATAATGAGTCTTTTAAAACTAAAAAACGTAACAAGGCGTTAGTTCTTAGGATCACCGCATTAGAAGAAGAGTTAGAAGAGATGAGAGAGAGAGAGTCCTCCACCTGCACCGCCATGAGAGAGAGAGAGTCTGCCTGGGTTAGTAAAGAGAATTTTCTTAGAGAGAGAGAGAGCGGTTTTGAGAAAGAGAAAGCGGACTTGACTAAACAAGTGGCTAGTCTTACTAGTGAGCTCCATTCCTCCATGGAGACTAGGAAGAAACTTGAAGCCCTTGTTGCTCAGCTCACTCATGACCTTGAGTGAGCTAGGAAAGTCAAGGTACAAATCGAGGACAGATCTGGGAAGATGGGAAAGATGCTCCTCGGTCCCGCTTTAGGTTTTGGTGACAGGCAAGGAATAGGTTTTGATGGTGCCTCCACGTCCCAAATTGCACCCGGACCAATTGCTGAGTTTACTACGACTCCTTATGGCCATCATACAAAACCAAGAAGGAGAGTTCGACCAAGAAAAGCAAACCAAGGTCCTCCTAATACTGTGCTCTTTTGCTCCCATTGCAAAAGAAATGGACACCTTAGGGATGATTGCTAAAAGTTGGGTCGGACAAGACGTACGTTTGCTCCACCACATCAGACTGATGAGTTTGCCAGTCTGAGAGAGCGTGTTGAGTTTCTAGCCGCCACATCACAGAGTTTGATGGAGGAATTCCGACGGATGACCTTACCATCAATGAATGCGCCCTGCATTCCGGCTAAAACCAACAACAACAAGGGAATACAAAAAGGTACCTACACTTGGGTTCCTAAGAAAGAGAAAAAGGCCCTTGTTGTCCATGTCGCTCTCAAAGCACATAATACCTCACAGTGGTATTTTGATAGTGGATGCTCCAGACACATGACAGGTGATGTCTCATATTTTACCCATCTTGAGGATTATAATGATGGGAGAGTCACCTTTGGAGATGGTAGCAAATCTAGCATAGTTGGACGAGGTACAGTAGAGTTACCAGGATTTCCAAAGCTAGAGAACGTGCTTTACGTCAAAGGTTTGAAAGCAAACCTTCTTAGCATCAGCCAGCTGTGCGACGATGACTTTGCAGTAAAGTTTAACCGGGAAGCTTGTAAGGTCTATAATCAAGCCGGTAAACTGTTAGTGCAAGGGGTGAGGACAGAGGATAACTGCTATGGGACTGAGCCCACATCCTCACTAGTTTGCAACAGCGCCACGATCACTCCTATGGATTTGTGGCACCAACGTCTAGGTCATATGAACGTTAGAGACTTATCTCGTTTAGTCAAAAAGGACCTAGTACGTGGCGTACCATCTCTTGGAAAGCCAACTTCCATGATTTGTGGACCTTGTCAGTTAGGAAAACAAATCTGTAGCCCTCATAGGAAGTTGAATTCCATTACCACCTCCCGTGCTCTTGAGTTGATTCACATGGATCTTATGGGTCCTACTCGCACGGAGAGTCTAGGTGGTAAGAGATACATTCTCGTGATGGTAGACGATTTCTCTAGATACTCTATTGTAGGTTTTCTAAGAGAGAAATCCGATGCTGTAGAATTTTTAACGACCAAGTGCCGTGTCCTGCAAAATCAACACGGGGTCACTATTAATAGAATACGTAGTGACAACGGCACTGAATTTAAGGAAGCAAAGGTGGATTTGTACTGTGATAGCCTTGGGATCAAACATGAGTTTTTTGTTGTGAGAACTCCTCAGCAAAATGGGATTGTTGAGAGGAATAATAGAACGATCCAAGAGATGGCTAGATCTATGCTTCTAGGTCGTAAAGTTTCTAGGAGATTTTGGGCAGAGGCAGTGTCTACTGCATGCCACACGGTGAATAGGGTTTATCTTCGTCCACACACACTTAAGATGCCTTATGAATTGTGGACTGGCAAGAAACCCAACTTGGCATATTTTTGAGTTTTTGGGAGTAAATGCTACATTCTACGGGATAGAGAACAATTAGGAAAGTTTGACTCCCGGAGCGATGAGGGAATATTACTCGGATATTCATCGAACAGTAGAGCGTACCGGGTTTTTAACCTGAAGAGCTCTAAGGTTATGGAATCAATAAACGTCACTGTGCAAGATGACGAACCTCCGACGGTTATTGATCCCAACCTTCAGTGTGAGGATGAGGATTGTTCTGACAGTGATTTTCCTGTTCCTGTCCCACACTCTGTGGACCCTATTCCTGTGTTAGGGGACACACCTGCTTGGGTTCGCAAGAGTCATGATCCGTCAGCCATTGTTGGGGATCCCACTCTAGGGGTCAAGACTCGTGCTCAACTAGAGAACGTTGTTAGTCATCATTGCTACACATCCAAAGTCGAGCCCAAGAACCACAAAAAAGCACTCAAAGATGAACACTGGATATCTGCTATGCTGGATGAGTTGCTTTAGTTTAAGAAGAACAATGTCTGGGAACTTGTCCCCCGACCTAGTAATACTAATGTTATTGGTACCCGGTGGATTTTAAAGAATAAAATGGATGAAAATGGTACCATAATCAGAAATAAGGCTAGGTTGGTCGCTCAAGGCTACACACAGATAGAGGGTGTAGACTTTGGGGAGACATTTGCTCCTGTTGCGAGGCTTGAGTCCGTCCGCTTACTTCTCGCCATCGCATGTCATTTGCACTTCAAGTTATATCAGATGGATGTCAAGAGTGCCTTTCTGAATGGCATTCTACAGGAGGAGGTTTATGTCGAACAACTAAAAGGGTTTGAAGACCCTAAGCACCCTGATCACGTCTACTATCTGAGAAAAGCCTTGTATGGTTTGAAGCAAGCACCCCGTGCTTGGTACGAGAGGCTTACTTCCTATCTCTTAGCCCGTGGCTTCAAGAGAGGGGGAGTTGATATGACGTTGTTCGTCAGGAGAGATGACGGTGCTATCTTGGTTGCCCAAGTCTATGTGGACGACATAGTCTTTGGATCCACATGCTCACCACTTTGAGGAGGAGATAAAAAGTGAGTTTGAGATGAGCATGGTAGGTGATCTTACTTTCTTCCTTGGTCTCCAGGTTCGTCAGCTAGAGGATGGGGTGTTCATCTCCCAATTCAAGTATGCTAGAGACCTAGTGAAGAAATTTGGTTTAGACTCCGCTAAGAATGCACGTACACCTATGAGTACCACTACCAAGCTTAGTAAGGACACTTCAGGCAAGGACATAGAGCAAACCTTGTATCGGAGTATGATAGGCAGTCTTCTCTACTTAACTGCTAGTCGTCCCGACATTGCCTTTAGTGTTGGAGTCTGTGCGCGTTATCAGGCGTCTCCTAAAGAGTCACACTTACTCGCTCTAAAACGTATTATCAAATACGTGAGTGGGACTCTCTCATACGGTATTTGGTATTCCCTTGATACCGATGACCGTTTGTCCGCCTATTCGGATGCCGATTGGGCCGGGGACGTAGATGGATGTAAGAGCACTTCGGGTGGGTGTTTCTACTTTGGTTCTGCTCTTGTCTCTTGGTTGAGCAAGAAGCAAAACTCCATCTCTTTGTCCACTGCGGAGGCTGAGTACATCGCCGCCGGGAGTTGTTGCACGCAATTCATGTGGATGAAGAAAATGTTGGAGGATTATGGGATTTCACAGGACACCATGTTCATTTCCTGTGATAACACGAACGCGATACACGTATCCCGTAATCCTGTCCAACATTCGCGCACAAAGCACATCAGGTTACGCGAGCACTTTATACGTCAGTTAGTTGAGGAGAAGGTCGTAACCCTGAGTTTTGTTCCCACGGACCGTCAGTTAGCCGATATTTTCACAAAACCTTTAGATGCCCTTAGATTTGAGAGTCTTAGGAAGTCTTTGGGGATTTGTACAGTTGACTGAGGGGTTGGTCCATGTCTAGCGTAGGTTGCATTGTCATTTTCATATCCTCTGATGCCTATTGCTAGATTGTACTATTAGTGTGTTTTACTTATTTTTGCTTTTCATTATTCTTTGAAAAACACAAAAAGATTTTATTTTGATAAAATTTTTTGAAAAATTCAAAAAGAGATTTGTCTTTTATGGATGAGCATTTAAGATAGCCAAGTCACAACTTCATTTCATTTATCCATGTGACTGTTTTATAGAGATTTGAGAGGCTACATCATGTCATCCATGTGGTTAACATTGATTGGAGTCCTTGAGATGTAATTAGTGATATTTTCTACATGCTTGACTCCTATATCCTTTATTGCACACATGCACGACTATATTTGATTGTTGAACTTGTCAATCTCATGTTGGCTTGAGTGTTTCCATCTAAATCCTATCTATACAATGTATAATATGCGATAAAACTTGACAAGATTGGATTGCATGTAAAAACCGTTCTGGTGAGACTGTGTGATTATTTGCATAACGGGGAGGGGCTGCAAAAGTTGATTCTTTATACTTTGCGCAAAAGCCACCGTTAAAAAGGACCTAAAAAATGGAGGTATTGTAATATCCGAGGTCCTAAGAGGTTAAAAGAGCCCGAAAAAATTGATAAGGCAATAAAAAGCAATACATGCCAAATATGGGCCACTTAGGTTTCACCATCAATTCTCCAAAGTTTGAGAATTTAGAATGCCTCTATTCAAAATAATATCTGAGGGAGTTTGGTTGGAGATTGAAAAACGGGTTTGCACTTCCTTGAAAGTCCTGAAAAAGCATGAAAAACATTTTGGACGTTATTGGTGTAGAAATCACTTTGAGCTTCGATTTTTAGATTTGATATAGTCAATGTCTTATATTTCCAATCTTTTACACCAAAGGAAGCATTTGAGTTCATTCGTTAGGAATATCCAATATTCATCGTGCACATATGTCATGTTTGTATGTTTTGATTTTCCTATCGAATTTTGATCACACCCATTCTTTTACGCTATCACCGACTTGGTTGTTTTATGTTCATTCATGGTGTGATTTTATGCCTTGTGTCACCCCGGTACTTGATTGCTTGATTTATCTCTCTCATTTGTCTATTTGGGGACATCATAAAAAGGGGAAGACTGAATTATCTGACTATGGGGGAGTTTTGTAATTCTGAGAATATCATCTTAAATTGTGCTTATGTTTATCTCATTTCAAACTCGATACGTCACTTGGTATTTGCTTTATCTCATGTGTGTAGGTACATCCTTGATAATCCCATGTTGCACACCCTGATGAGAAAAGCGTGAAGATTCCTGAAGAATTGAAGAACAAACGATGCAGCCTTAGTCATATGTACCTCTTTCAGTTTTGGGTTCATGGAAGGGTAGATTTGTATAGGCATTATTCATACTTGATAAATTCGGATTTTTTATGTTTGTTCCAGCATAGACATAGGGGGAGATTTGTAAGGACAATTTGTCCATCTTTATGTATATGTTATGTCATACGCCGTTACAAAGATTGATGGTTGAAAAGATCACATCGTCATCAACGAAATCCGAAATCCGAAGAACAAAAGAAGAAGGAATTTGGGAATCAGACCTGACCGGACCGATTCGGCTCAAATAAAAGGAACCGATCCGGCTTATCGGACCGATCCGACCATCTACCGGACCGATCCATTTTGTCAGACTCCAGTAGCCACCGGACCGAATGCAAACCGATGGAGCAATAATTAGCCGAACCGATCCGACAGCTACCGGACCGATCCGCCTTTATTAAAAAGAACCGATCCGAAAGAACGGACCAATCCGCCTCAGATACCGGACCGATCCGCCCTGGATAACCACGAACAGATCGTGTGGATATTTTTTAGGGCAAATGAATTCTTATTTATACCACGATCGGGGAGTTGGTTTTCTTAAGGCTTATACACGATTTCCAGAGTAGATAAACTCTAAGGCCTTCATGGTATTTGAGTCCATTGATTCATACCCTTGATTCACACAAATTCCATACATTTGTGAGTCACATTTGGTAACCCAAGAACACCATTGCTGTTGTTCAACCCATTGTGAAGTGGACCGCTTCTTCCTCTTCATTGCAGCCCTACTGGAAAGGGTTTCTTCCAGCCGCGACTACAGAATCCGATACCCGAGGGTAATTCTTAGTCAACAAACTTGTATTTCAGTGTAATCCGATTGTAAGCCGTTTCTCTTACAAATTATAGTGATATACAAATGGTTTTGCCCCTGTGGGGGATTTTTCCTTAAACTTTGTGTGTTGAATATTTATTGCATGATTTCATATTGTTTCAATCACACCTAGTTGCATGCTTAGGGTTAATTTGGGTTAAAAATGGTATTTATTATATTATTTCTTAATTGAACGCAAGCGCCAACTCTTTCAGTATGAGTAAAAATAATTATTCAAAATTAGGGTTGACAGTTTTGACACGAAAGGGTGATACGATTCGAAATTGGTTCAAAATTTACACAATATATCATTTTAAATCGTGTTCGGGTAGAGGTTTTAGGCATGGAATTGTCAAAATAATGACTTATAAATTGTTAAATAAGTTCTATCATCGATAATCTCAAACCAATCCATTTTTTTGCTCTTTATTAACATATAAAAACAATCAAACTAAACAGAATATATTCAGAAGAAAGAATACAATAAATACATGAATTGATAAACACATACATTATATATTTTTATTACATTTATGAAAGAACTCTCAATTTTGTTAATGACGAACCCAGGTAGAACCTGCTGAGGACCGACCTCTTGAGGAGTCGTACGCATTTTTTGGGACATTGTGACATGCCGCATTATTGAGCTCTGTTATCCATTCATAAATTCGATGCATTTGCTATAATATAGTGACGTGTCACATTCTTGAACTCTGTTTTGATTCAATCGTAATGAAACTAAGACACGTATATGTTATTATGTGACACCAAAATATATTACAATTCTAGCTTAAATTAAATATTAATATTCATACATGCAACCATTTATTGTACAAATGGAGAAAAAAATTAAAACCTCGATGGTCATGCTATCTCAATCTCTGTTTGCCCTGCACCTATGTGTCACCCTCACCCTTTTAGGATCATTCAATTGAGATTGTATGTCATTAGAAACGAGATTGAATGTCGTTAGAAGGTCTTTAGAAGTCTAGATCAAACGAGGGCTCATTGTTTTATTTTTTGGATGTCGTTAGAAGCGAGATGTATCTCGTTCAAACGAGATCATCATCTCATTTGAACGATATTACATTCTCGTTCAAATGACGCGTTGCCTCAAAATTTGTATAAATACATGTTTCGTGTTCAGAACCTTTAAGACTTTTGGAGATTCGTTTATGTATAACTTTTACGAAAGTTCTTCATTTTTTGTGTTACAAAAACACTGTTTAATTCACAAACAAACATCCTAAATATCTAGTTTTGTGAATTTATTTAAACCTTAAAATTTTTTTGTATCCTTGCATAGACCTTTGTGGAGAAGGCATCTCCATGGTTGACTTGTGAAACCCAAGGGGATCACTGCTGAAGACAAAGGCTGAAGAGGGAGGATTTCGATCTTATGATTCTTGCTCGGATCATAGTTGTTCATTATAGATTTATGAAGATTAGCGCTTTATGCTTATGGCGGTTATTGAGTAGTTTGTAAGTCGACTATCTCGTAGATTTCTAAACTGAATAAAAGGTTTTTCCCAAAAGGTTTTTTTTCCTGAAATCTTATCTTTGTTGAATGCTTGGTTTGATTTTTCGATTTTATCACATAAATGCATGTTTAGGATAAAAAGATAAATTAAGTTAAGATAAAATTGGAATCTTTGTTCATCCTTGTCGAGCATATTTATTTCCATGTGAGCAATTATTATTTCGTCCCAATATTCCTAGCAAAGGTTTGTAATCTAATTCCATTGCATTTACTATTTTGATAAAGTATTCGACAAGAAAAGAATGATGAGAGAAGCAAATGAATTGCTTAGAACAATGGAAGCGAATGGTTGTACGCCAGATGGTTGTACTTATATTGTTATTGTCCATGGATTCCTTCGAAAGAATGACAAATTATGGGCAGAAAAATGATTTGTGAAATGGTTAATAAGGGATTACTTACTGATGCATCCATAACTTATTGTTAATTGATGTTTTGACCAACGATGAATTAATTCAAATTAATTTTGAAAATGCTTCGTATAGTTGTTCAATTTCTCCCCAGTTTTGAATGTGAGCCAAATTTTTGAATTTATTATACGATAAAGAATCAAGATTTGGAATAAATCTATTTCATTGAGACGACGAAGTACACTTGATTTAGGATTGCAATATAACTATGGAGCCTTGTGGAATCAAATTCCTCCCAATAATGTAGAGATGGTGCAAAGGGGCTTTAATCAAATTCCTCCAATATTCAGTTAGGAATAATATTTATATGTACTTCCAGATGAGTTTCCATTTTTTATTTATCCTTTATGGAGTAATAAAACATCGTGTGGATTTTTCTTTTCTGGGTTGTTGATTGTGAGTGATCTAGGGTGTTTCATAGACTAAAAGTTTTGGATGGTGCTAGCCTAGTTGGGATCGTACTATGCCTAGTGATGACATCCACCTGCCTCTTTTATCTATTCTTGTTATTCTTATTATTTATTTTAATTTTGATTAATATATTTAGAGGCTCATATGATCCTTTTTCTTAAAAAAGTCTCCATCTATTTAACTATGATACTTTATGGTTTAATATTATAAATACGTGTGTTAATGTAATTCTAAGAGGTTAGGCCACGACATTTGAGTGGATGGAAATTCAAATATCGTACCATTCATTAATGAATGAGATTTTGCCCAAAAACATAAATTTAAAGATTTTTTAGTTAATATGTTATTCATATACTATGTGTTTTACTTGTCTTATTTGTTAAGAATTCACACACACACACACACACACACACACACACACACATATATATATATATATATATATATATATATATATAACTTTATGAGCATTCACTTAACTTTGAACTATTAAGCTTTCGTATATTTGAGTCTAGTTGTTCATCTACTAGAATGTGTCAGTTTTTCATCCACCGGGATGTCATAAGAGTTACTTTATAAAGTGACACGTGATAATGTGTTAATTTTCTACCAAATGCAATTTTGGCAAGTGATTTTAACTACCACTTGCGTTTTAAGATCTACAAATTTGACGTAATATCAGTTTGTGACAATTAAGATGACTACCCTAATATGTGTAATAGAATATATACTTCGATTTTGCGTTGTGTTCTATGAAGACTTCTTATGGATAAATATATACATGATATGTATCTTTATGTATCCATAAGTGCATTTCGTATTCTATATCTATAATTTTGCTAAGACCATAATTGTCAACTAGGTACTTTGGAAAATATTATGACTGGGGTTTGAGAGAAATCTTGGACAATTTTTTGTTAAATTTTACATTATCGAGTGTTGAATTTTAGTTGAATTTTCTTCCTGTTTTTTAGAGATATGTTTTTCTATTTTTAAATAATATTCCTCGCATTCTAAATTATATTTTTTTTTTAGTACTTTTATTTTTTAGTATTTACAAGTATTTATCATTAAAAATGATTAATTTTAGCATTTTTAATATTTTTAGTGTCTGTTATTATAGTTGTTCTTTTACTTTTCTAAATGTTAAATACATTTTTTTCTTTTATTATATATTTTTTTCTTTTTTTTAGTTTTTAAAAATATTATTGTCTAATTTAATTTTTTTAGGTTTTTTAGTTAAATAAATTTCGTAATTTATTTGTATTTTATAGATATTTCTTTATTTCATTGTAATTTTCCCCATTTTTCATGTTATTTCCCACATGACATCCTATTATTGGGTGTATTGTTGGTTTTGCCACATCATTCGTCACAAAGCTGCCACATAGGATTGGTGTTAAGTTAAACTAATGGTGTTAGATTCGATAATCCAATTTCTAACGTTAACGTACTTTAGGATTTATCATGCCAAATTGAAATATAGGGGTAAGAACGTTAAATTGCTCCAAATTTCAGGGTTTATGATGTCCTTTTTGAACATTAGAGTTTAAGAATAATATTAGATTTTATTTTCATTTCTTAATATTGAAGAGATTACATGGGTACTATAAACATGGTATATTTTGTTGCTGCTAAAAGCACCATATAATTTCCTCCATAATACCAAATTAAAAAGTAGTATACAATTGCAAAGGACAACCACATTGTATAAATATTTTATAATAAATTTTTTATTGGTCTCACTTCATTTTTTCTCACCTCACCTCACCTCATATCACTTGAACTCTCATTTTCTCTCAACCATCTTTACCAACACCACCCTCCACCCCACCTCACCATCTCCACCACCTCACATCACCATCACCACCACCCATTAAAGCATCTTTCTGTACACACACACACACACACACACACACATACACAGAGACCTCCTCTTTATCTCTGTCTCACGTAATATAAAAAACTCTAGTTATGAGAAAGTTTATATTTGATAAAAAAAATGACCTAAATAAATATTTTTTCTTCACTCAACCCATATATAACTTAAAATATAGTATAAACTCGCATAGAGACATGTGGCACACGTAACACATTCATGTCGTGTCTTTACTGGTGTTGAGCAAGGACACACGACGCCCTAAGTGAATGATACATTTTTTTTTCATTTGGTGGTATTATGAAGTCAGAAATTAATTATTGTGATGGTATGAAGTTATTTTAGTTTGATTTTAATTATGAATTAAATTAATGGGTGCCTTAGTTACCACCTATTAATTTTGGGGTGCCGCTAAGGGCACTCCAATATTTACTCCAAAATATCACAAGACAATTTAAACATGTTTTTGCTAAGGGCCACCACACAATATAAATATTTTTACACACTATTTTGGTCCCCACTAAGATCTTTACCTTCCTTTCTCTACCCACTAAGCTCCCAAATCATTCTCCCTCTACCCACTAAACAATCTTCACTAATCAAAGTTAATTGAATACATTTTGGTCCCCATTCACGAACAATCTTCACCAATAAAAGTGGATTGAATACATTTTGGTCCCCACTTCACCAATAATCTGTAACACCCTAAATATTAAGCTAAGTGTCAAAACAATTTAAAGTCTCATTTTTTCTTTCTTAAATACCAATATAAAAACCATTTTAATACCCAACCGTTAAGAATCACATAAATACTAAGGATGGAAATTTACACACAAGAATTAAACCATCTATATAATCCAAACCAAGTTTAAGAACCATAAATGAAATCATCCTGACAAGAGTTAACTCCCAAGGAGTATTGAATACCGAGAATATAAATGAACATAAATCCTTGACAAGATCTAAACGGAATAGGAAATCGGGTAACACATGCCTTAACTATGAATATCTAAAGTAGGAACTGATTCAATGATGAAGTCGTCTAAAGCAAGGTCCTGCAACTCCCACATAAGCTGCAACACGTCCAATCCAAAGAACCTAAGCATGACGCCCATGTGGTTGGGCACCTGTAATACATACATATATATACAAGAGAGAAAGAAATGACAGAAAATGGGTCAGAGCCCGAGTGTAAAACAGTTTAAAATAGTTTAGCAAGTATTTAAAATGCTTACCGGTTAATATCACAACCATGTTAGTATGCAACACTCTCTTGAGAATCATCACCTCTCATCTAGTGTGCACTCCTACCGTACTTATAGGACATCCTAGTTATAGTTCCCACGCTAACTAGATTATTCACATGTATCCATTCTTTATAACCTAAATTATTCCCACGTATTAACCTTATAATACATATAATGATGTTATAAACATATATATACATATATATATATATATATATATAGATTCAACATGGATAAGTCCCTTATTAATTCAATTCAACTAAGTGCTTTCATACATAACTATATCACATTTCTACTTTAGCCACATAGTAGATATCATGGATAAGTCCCTTATTAATTCAATTCAACTAAGTGTTTTCATACATAACTATATCACATTTCTACTTTAGCCACATAGTAGATATCATTACATATATATATATACTATACTGTACCCCGAGACACAGTTGCGGTGCTGCATTACTCTGCTATCTTGTCCCAATACATCACGTCGCTATATAGGGAACTATAGGTTCTGTGAAGATTCCTCGAACCACATATATCAACACAAAAATTGGAGGCGAACATAGTTCTCATACCCATGGGTCATGCACATACCTATGTTCCCATAGTCAGCAGACTTATCAACTCACCGATAAGTCTTTCATAGTCGTATGTTCTCGAGTGACAAATCAAAAATTCCATGGATTCATAAGGATATGACTTCCCTCACGCGCAAACCTCCCATCAATAGCAATAGCTAGGTATGTCATATAAAAATACATAATATATGCACAATCACAAAGTCATACATATAAATATTCATATGTTCCAAATTAGGTTCGCCCATGACCCATAATTGTTATTATCCATTCTCAACACAAATTTTACTCAGTTTTTTCTCATAATGGATTCGTCTCTTTTATTCTCATTTATTATTTACTTCGTTCTTACTTCTCATCTCTTGAAGTATTCTGTCTCACTAAGTATAAATTTCAATAGGTATACCCTCACTTACCTTCTAGTCTAAATCTTTCACTAGTCTCAATCTTTTAGTAAACGTGTGCACAATTCCCAATGTATAAATAACTCCCCATTAACCCAAAATATCATCTCATATTAATTTCACTCAACTGAGTCTACTTAGACCCTATTGGTCATCTTCATAACCCATTATACTCTATCAATGATAATCAAGGGTTCCTAAGCATTTTAATTGGACTAAACAAAAAGGGTAAAATATGCAGTTTTCCAGGAGGGGTCGATCGATCGAGGAAAGGGGGTCGATCGATCGATCATCAATCGATCGATGTTCTTGAGTCGATCGATCGATCAAGCAGTTCTTGCCCAGTTTTCTGCAATATTCAACCTACGGTTTCAACCATTTTAACCCCTCCAAACCTCTATAATTTCATCCCAAACTCCCATAAAACTAATCCAAGTGTATAAGCAATGTACATAAACAAGTTCTAACGTAACGATATCAATAAATCCTCAACGAATCAATCAAAAATGGGTTTAATCTCAAATCTCTTTATAAAACCAAATTTTACATGAATAATCCCCACCCTCTAATTTAATCTAGATTTTCTTCCCAAATATTATAATAAATCCATGGGTAATCCTCTACATATGATCAAGATTTTAGAATACATGGATTCTCCCTACAACATATATGAATTCTCTTCCAAAACATATAATTCTTCAATTAAAACATATGATTTTCATTCCTAGACTAACATGGAAGGTATATTAACTTGGAAATTAGCAAGATAGATACTTGCCTGGGATTCAAGGATATAATTTGTTGATGAAAATTATATGGATGTGTTCCTTGTCGTGCGATCTACATTTTGGTCGTGGCGGCGGTGAAATCGAGTGAGTTCTAGGCCTTGGATTGTTTGAAAAACTCTTCACCTTCTTCTCAAATCTCTTCACCTTCTTCTCTAATCAGTTCACCTTCTTCTCTAATGGATGGCTTAGGCTTTGCGTTTGTTAACCCCAAGAGACAACTCTAAATGGCTAATAAATACTAAGAAAATTCGTGGGTTTAATTACCCAAAAATACCAAAGGTCTAAAATACCCTCCCGAGGTGTCAATTAGGCCTTAAAAACGCCCTGAGACCCAAACTAGACCCCCGAGTACACTTTTCTGACTATATCGACCCTTCCGGACACTTTGGATCACTCAAAATGACTATACGGATGAATTATAATTTACTCACTTTAATAATAATAATAATTTAGTCTAGACACGACACAAGCGCTTCCCGAATTAAATTTCCATAATTGCCATTTTATTCACTCGTGACAATTTTAATAAAATCAATCTCATGTATTACTCTTCTCATCCAGTAATATTCAACAAATTCCCAATAATTACTAACTCTCATCACGCTAGTAAATATTTAAAATAAAATGACGGATTAATATTAAATTAATATCTCAATTAAATTCAATAAATCCCCAAATTTTAAAAGCCATAAAAATACGGGGTATAACACTTTAGAGGGAATCATCCGGCGAGGGTATACTCGAAGGGATGGATATGCGTATGTTATATGTGTGGATGTTTTAGTAAAGGTACGTATATAATGATATTTAATATTATATGTGGGTAATAATACAGTGTGTGATGTATTTACTTTATATAACTTGTGACACGATTATATGCTACCATTTAAGAAGGAATTAATTAAGTTAATTGTGAGATAACTTATAATTCAAGAATCATTATACTCGGGTTAGAGTAGTATGGCAAGTGGAGGTTATACCGGGACTAGTTAGACGGGGTAGTACAACTAGGTGGGGGTCAAGGTAACCGTTAGGTGTGCACAATAGTGGAGGGGTGAGAATGTCAACAAGTGAGTGCGACACTAACTTAAATATGAAGCGAATTCATACATTTTAAATTACTGCAGTTAATTCACTTGCTAAATATTTTCAAAATGTTTTGGGTTCTGATCCTTGCTAGAAAACTATTTTCAAAACCTTTTAGGTGTCCAGCTACAGGGATGCCAGGATTGATATTCTATTCCAGGGACACGGAGCTGCGGCATATGTGGATGCTAGCAGGAGTTTGGATTAGACGCATCGTTCATTTATTCCTAGAGTAGGAATCATGAATCAATTTCAGTTTTATCTAGGGATTGTCCCATAGACTTCTCAGTACAGTTTTCGGATATATTTATTCAGGTGTTGATTATTTGTATTGGTTTTCACTTTGGTGGACGATGGTTTATTCGGAATATTATTTAATTATTTATTCTGTTGAGTTTTATTCAGTTGTGTGAATGGTTTATATTTATTTCAGCATATAGTATTTTGTTTAATTAAAAAGTTAAAATTTGGCACCAGCTTTTGGAATACTAAGTGGTTAGTAAGTTTTAAAAAGTTTTCAACAGTGATGCTAAGGATGAACCAACTGGGATTCATGTTTTAATTTGGTATAGGACTGACCACCCGGTATTTTATTAGGCGGTGTGTCATATAATCCTCACCAAAAATCATCATTTTTGTATCCACACAATAATTAGAGTTTGAAGTCATCAATGTTTCAACAACCAATGCAAGGTGTTAACAATGGGTATGACATCACTAAAACAAATTCAACTACCCCAAATAATATGTGTGAAGTATTCTTTGGTGACTAGTAAAGTTTTATTTTTGTTTGTTTCTAACGATTGAAAAAATTAAGAATGAGAAGTAACATTGATAGTGATTCGGTATCGGGGCCCTAATTACAGTTATAATTGTCGGGGTGATCCTATCGCACCATTATCTTTAATGTTTTTAAACACATAGTTTGTTTTGGGAGTTTTATCACGAGCGTGCATATATAATTTAGTAGAAACATTCCAAACCACCATAAATAATCACCAAACTTGATCGGCATGATGCTAACGAACAGAATGAAATAATTTGGGATCATCATGCCGAGTTAGAGGGAATGATTCATCTTGATGACAACGAATGGGAAACAATTATATTTTTCGTGTTATTCAATAATACAAACATGTTCACACTTATGTAGGATGCTTTCATGAATTTCTAACTCTGTATAATTCAACGAGGCGTTAGTCAATATTAACTGTGAGAATAAAGGTGATGATGGTTCTTTAGGAGCCGATGTTATCGTAACTTTATTCACCGACCATGTATTTTGATTACACATAACCTTTGGAAATGTTTCAAATGTAAAAAAATCATGTATTAAAATGTAATGATTATTTGATGTCTATATTCTCAGGTATTTCTCACCCATCAAGCATTGGTCAACTGGGATCAAACACAAGCGCAGTCGGTTAGAAGAATAATTTTAATCACCAAGTCCTATGCATCTTCGGCGATGCAAAATGGAAGTTTACATGTGATTTGTGAGAGGAGAGGGGAGTACCGAAACCATCATAAGAAGATGTGTGAGAACGACTCAGGCACTCTAGTAGAGAAGAATGTGAAGCAAGATACGACGAGTAGAAAGTGAAATTGCCCATTCTTATTGATGGGTCCACTTGATATTGGGAGTGGATATTACAGGTTGTAAATGGAGTTCACAACCACCAATTTCCCAAAACATTAGTTGGGCATCCATACGTAGAGCGTCTTACTTTAGAGAAGAGAAACATCATTGAAGAGATGTCGTTGAGTGGGGTGAAGTTAGCCATTCTAATGACAATATAATATTAAAATGTAAATAATGTGTCAATAATGAAAACAATCTACAATGTTAAGGGAAAGATAAGGATTGGATAATGGGAGGGTAAAATGGCAATACAACGATTAATGAAATTGATTGGTGACAAACATTATGTATATTGGTATCGCATAAATGATTTTTCAATTGGCAAGACATATTCTGGGCTCATCCGAACTCCATTCAATTAGCAAAGTGTTTTTCCTTACTTGTCATTGTCGATTTCACCTACAAGACAAATCGGTACAATATGTCATTGTTTTATATGGTAGGTGTAACCTCTTGCAGACGAACGTTCTACATTGTGTTAGCATTTTTAGTTAGAGAAATAGGATAACTATCAGTGGGCTTTTGGTTTATTTAAATGCTATTCGATCCTTTTGTATGCCTTGATGTCTTCATCACTGGTTGGGATTACGCATGCATCAATACATCATTATTCCCCGAGGCTAAATGCATGGTGTTCACTTTCCATGTTCACCGCAATGTGAAAAATCATGCTCGTAAAGGGATTCACGGTGAGGATTCACTAAAAATTTCTTAAGAGATTAGGTTCATTAAGTTAAATACCCAACAGAGAGAGATTTCAATGAATCTTGGTTGTTATTCCATGTGGATTGGGTGGCATAACCCAACATTCTAAATTACATTGATTATACATGGTATAACTTGATTGAGACCTTCGTTCATGCATAGACCAATATGATAAAATACTACGACAAACGAACTACAAACCGATATGAAGATGAGCATGGTAAGCTTAAGAAACACTTGGAGAGTTTTTAACTACCTTTTGATAAGGTGCTTGCCAGCATTAACAATTACACTCAAGTTGCAGGTTATCAAAATTAAGGAGTTTGACGACTCCTTATCGAAAATCAAACACTCGCATAATCTCCTTTGGTTGCTCGAACTCATAGGAAAAAGTTCACATTATGCTATTAGCTTAATTCTTAAAGACCTAAATGTAACACCCTGTAATTTCAAGGACCTTTAATTTAATTATATTCGGGAGAAAAAAAGAAATTATTTTATTGGGAGGAATTAAATTCATGATTTGAAAAAAAAAATTAAATTGGAGGATTTATTTAATTTTGGCAAATTAGAATTTAATTGTTCAGATTATTTTTGTGTCGCATTTTTTAGGTCAAAAAAATTGGAGAATGTTATAAATTAATTCAGTTGGCAATTCTGAGTGCACGGTTTAGTCCAGATGGGTCAAAATAGTTGGAAAAGTGTACCCAGGGGTAGTAAATGGGTCTTGGGGCATTTTTAGGCATATCTGGGCCCACATGAGAGTGTTTGGGCCATTTTTATAAAGCCCACAAGCCTAAAAACGGGATTGAGGTATTAAACCCCAAAAGTGAGAAGGTGTGGTGTCCATAACACATTTAAAAAACCCTTTTTAGAAGGAGAAAGTGGGTGCAAGTGGGAAAAGCCATGGGAACCAAAAATCAAGAACAAGAGTGTGGGTTCTTCATAAAAATCATCATCTACATCAACGGATTCAGACCCTACGAACCATAAGGCAAGTGGTTAAACTTGCTTTTAAATTAATTGCATTTTTTTATTTATATCATAGTGGGTGTGATAAGATGATACGGTTTTAGGGTTAGTTGATATCTAAAGTGGGTTTTGATGGGTAGGGTTAAATTGTAAAGCAACTTCTTGAATTTGAAGAAGTCTATGAAATTTGGTAAATTAAACTGTCATTTTAGAAACTATTTTTTCATGTTTTAGTTTCAAAAATGGCGATTATGTCCACGTTGCGTCGTAGAAAATCATGTTTTCTCCAATTTCTCCAAAAACGGCTCTAAAATGCCTCAAAACGTCATTTTAAAAATCTGGGCAAATTCGGAGGACAAATTTTAAGAAATATTTTTTTAGTTGTTATTCCATTGGAGGTTGCCTATATTGATTGATTGTGATTGTTGTTCTATAATAAGGAAATTAGGCCTAAAGTGGATATTAGGTTTACATAAAGTGATAAAAGTAAGTATTGGGATAATTGAGAAAATAATCCATAAGGGAATTAAGGTTGAAATTGAGTAAATTGAAAACCATGGATTAATAAGTGTGCAAAATTTATTAAGGAGAATTTGAATTGTTAATTCTAAATATTGTATTTTCGGGCCAAGTGAGTGAGTCTGGGTATATTGATTGAGTAACACCAAGATAATAAACTAATTAATGCATGATTGATTCAATTGAGTCGGAATATTGACTCGGGTGAAATTTGGACTAGTGCTACGAGTGGTTAGGCATGGATTTGGTCGAGTTAATTTATTATAAGGTGATATAATAAATTAAGGAATATTAAAATATAAAAAGGGTGTTAACCTTAATATGTGGGATTTGAGGAATAAGTTCTATAAAATGAGAATTTAAGACCGAAGGAGCTAGTTCGGATAATTTTAGTTGGGTGATACAACTTGAGTGATAAATAAATAATTGTGAGAATTATTTAAATATCAAGTCGGTATATAGACTTGGAAATGTTAGGCTAGAGTTACGGTATTAGTGCACGGGTAGCCCAGATTAATTAAATATATATATGCGGTGATGTGTAGTATATATATGTTTATGTGACTCATAAATATTTGTGTGAATAATATTTATAGGAAAGGATACCCCTCTAGTGATATCATGGGAGGTAGCGCGATGTGGGTGAATCCCCTGGTTAGTGAATGCAGGGAGAGTAAAGGCCACAGGTCGTAGCATCTGTGGTTAGGGATAAGACGTTTGGTTATGGGTCAGTCTCATTTCCGAGGGAACTATGGCCGCCTCCTATGCGCTTTATTTTTCTAATTCGGAGTGCACCGAGTCAGGGTTCTGGGTGGATGAGTATACCCATAGATGATAGCATTTATAAGGCATCTGATGAGTCCTTACTCAGGAGGATGGTTACGTCTACGATGTGTGTGTGAATGTTGTAATATGATATTACGTATACATGGTTCATTTATATAGGAGTAAATACATGATGAGAATTGTATTAATTATATAACTTTGGGAATGTTATATGGTATCAATTCAGGATAGATTTAAATAAGTTAGTGTGATTAATAGCTTATAACTCATACATTTAAACTTACATGGGTTAGAGTAGTGGGAGAAGTAGGGTCTATATGACAGGGGTAGTTACGGGGTAGAGAAATGGATGGGTTATATAGAAGGATGTCAGGTGTTCACATTATTGAGGGGTGAGGTGGTCCTCAAGGGAGTGCGACGCTAACTTAAATATGAAGAGTATTCATGCATTTTAAATTTACTGCAATTTAATTCAATTATTAAATATTTTCAAAATGTTTTGGGTTCTAACCCTTGCTATAAAAATATTTTCAAAACCTTTATGGTGTCCATCCATAGGGACGCTAGAATTGTTCTATTCCAGGATTACACAACTGCGGCATATGTGGATGTTCCAGAAATTTGACTTAGCCGCTTCAGTCACTTCATTTCTAGAGTAGGATGCAGTTAGTATTTCATTTGGTCATGTCGCTATAGTTATTTCATTTGTTCCAGTCAGTTGATGTACTTAGTTTATTACTCTTATGGTTTAGTTTTGTATTTGGTTTGTAGCCAGTGGTTGTCTCGACAAGGATTATATTTAATCTTTTCTTTATTGTTAGACTCGATGCTTGTGTGAATGGTTTATTCTATTTTCTTTCGCATGTTGTTAGTGATGTTAATTAAAAAGATAA
The DNA here is from genome assembly GCA_949130495.1 of Sambucus nigra. Taxonomy (NCBI): domain Eukaryota; kingdom Viridiplantae; phylum Streptophyta; class Magnoliopsida; order Dipsacales; family Adoxaceae; genus Sambucus; species Sambucus nigra. Next base: position 2,107,345 of record CASBWL010000011.1, on the reverse strand, counting down.
AATTTGACACCATGTCTTTTGAATACTATATGGTTAGTAAGTTTTAAAAAAAAATAACGGTGATGCTAATAATGAACCAGATGAGATTCTTGTTTAATTTGATATAGGACTGATCACCCGATATTTTATTAGGCGAGGTGTCACACTAAATATATGTGACAATGTTGGAATGGATTTTAAATTGTGCCTCCTTGTCGTGCGCAATGTCTATGCCGTACCTTGTGCTCATGACTTGGTCATCTACCGAATGCAGTGTCGAGTTATACTTTGAGGGGATTTGGATGGTCATTGGCACAAATTATGTACTGTAATCGAGTTGTCCAAGTACCATATGGTTGATTATGAGCCAAAAATGATACTATTCAAACAGAGTTGGGAAGGGTCAACTGTATATGAGTAAAGGGATATGTTACTTAAGTTGAAAGATATCAGGTGTCCCACCACTGCAAGGCTATTTAATCCATTCGTGCTAAAGTAAGGTATGGTTCAATCGCAGGGTTGAAGACCAACAACTCGTGAACAAAAACACAAGAAGTCAATGAAAAGGGATCCATTTGCCTTTGAACAAACTAGATAATTGATCAAGAAGTAACACCGTGTTTTTCAGAGACCTAAAAAGAATATTAATTTTACAGAGTTAACGCGCTTAGGTCCATGGTTCCCTAGGTTCACACCCACATACAAGAAGTACTTCAAGGAGATAATATTTTTACAGAGGTTTTATAGAAGATATCGTCGATGTGGAAGCTGATAACATTTACAACTTTAGATGCGTGTCTAGTTTTTTAAGTATGAGGTCCAAAAGTGATGGATAGAGAAGAGTGAGAGCGGATTTGATGGATGAAGTGATTGAAAACAATGATTTTTATGTACATTGTTTTTAGGAGCTTTTTTTTTTGAGAGTGCTAAATCGATTAGACGGTTCCACAAGCTCGCGTGGACTGAAGTCGTGGACAGTAATGCCGGAGTGTGAGTACCTTATGGCCGAGGCTTACAACTTTGTGTGTGTCCTCATATCATCGAGAAAGTTCCTTATATTTCTACTAATGAGACATGAACAACCCAAAAGTCCAATGTTCGTGAAGATTACTTATATATGAAGTAATCCTTTTGTCGTACTGAAGTTTAAGCAAGGTTTTCCATTACCGCTGATTACAAGTCAGTGGCATAATTGTTCCTTTCCTAAAGCCAAGTCTTAGATCAATAAATATTTTGATCATATATCTGAGTTTCGAAATATTTTCCCAAAGGATGTAGCAATAAGTGATGATGTATATTGTAGAGCGGGATTGAAGGTAACCCCGAGATTAGGGCCAAATTCCCAATTAGCAACAGTGTTCGAGATTAAGCAACCGAGGCAGCTCAGCGTGGCAACTCAAGCGTGACATCTTGGTGAGGCAGCTCAGCGTGGCAACTCAAGCGTGACATCTTGGTGAGGCAGCTCAGCATGACAACTTGGGGAGGCAGCTCAGCGTGGCAACTCAAGCGTGACAGCTTGGGGAGGCAGCTCAACGTGGCAACTCAAGCGTCACAGCTTGGGGAGGCAGCTCAGCGTGGCAACTCAAGCGCGACATCTTGGTGAGGCAGCTCAGCGTGGCAACTCAAGCGTGACATCTTGGTGAGGCAGCTCATCGTGGCAACTCAAGCGTGGCATCTTGGTGAGGCAGCTCAGCGTGACAGCTTGGGGAGGCAGCTCAGCGTGGCAACTCAAGCGTGGCAGCTTGGAGAGGCAGCTCAGCGTGGCAACTCAAGCGTGGCAGCTTGGGGAGGCAGTTCAGCGTGGCAACTCATACTTCAGCTTGTTGTGTTAATCATATTGTACCTTTGATTACATCCACTATAAAGATGTAACGGTTGTAATGACATAACGATAATAATAATACAGTTTGGGTGAGGTCAAACGGTACTCATGAGAGACCAGGCATGGCAGGACCTGGGAGGGCTTTCATGCCCTATCGAATGACCTCACCATGGGAACCTTAGAGGGACTTGGTTTGGAGGATTGAGAAGTAAGACACCGTTGGGGCTTGTCCTGACCATCTTAGATACACCTGGTAAAACACCGAAGGACCCTGACTGTGGAACCTCAAGCGGAGCAGCTTGGAGTTCCATCGGGCATTGAGTTTTGGACCAAACAACCCTCTACTTAATGTCACATCTACTGTGGGTGATGTCACTAGCCATCTAAACAATGTCAGACATGCACTTGAGTAAACCACCGTGGTATTTGGGGCTGTCAGGCAGTTGGTGAGCCACCTCTGCGACAACAACCCCTGACACACAGTGGTTAGGCAAAAGGCATGTCTTGGCATTTAATGTTTATGACGTGGAGACAACTAGTGCATCAGGCATTTAATGTTGTGACATAAAGTATGAGGGATGTCTTTCATAGTCTTTAATGACTGAGTTTCCTCGGGGGTGGTGTGGGGGGCTATTTAAGGACCCCAACCACCTTTGAGGAGATGATCCTGTTTTTTGGAGAATTAAAAAGAGTTATTGCAAACTAGAGAGCTCATTGACTCACCATTGTCATTTATTACGAAGCTTTTAATATTTGACAGAGATTCTTGAGGGTGTTTGGTGTGTTTTTTACCTGCATATCAGGGTGTATCTAGGGTGCTTACTTCTCCCTCCCTCTAGCTAAGCCACTTCTAAAGGTCCATTAGCATGACCTGAGTTATACACGCGAGACTTGAGAGTTTAAACTGAGTTCATCTTCATTGAGTTTGTGTGTGCATTTCCTATAATTAGTCTAGGGTTTTTGGCTAATTTAACTTGTGATTACCATACTCAATAGGGGTTACGCCTCCATATATATAATCTAAAGTACCCTCTTACATTTGGCGACTCTGCTGGGGAGGCATCCTTCTAGAGAAGGAGTATGGCGCAGGATAACTCTACTAGAAGACTCAATTTCGATGACATACAGCATAATGAAGAACAGGCTGCGAGGGAGCAGGAGGCCCTAAGAGATGGGGCTCCTCGAGTAGAGGTACCGCTGGCTTCAACAACGATAGGCGTCCCAGGGGCGGCACAACCTTCCACGAGCGCAGGGCTGGGACCTGCCCAGATGGCGCTCCTCATGATCAAATTTTACGAGTTTTTGCAAACCCCAGTAGCTTCAACTGTGCTGGGAGGATTGGAGACTAATGCCTTCGTAACATCAGGAGTGGCCCCGGGGGCCCCACCGGGGGCAGGTATTACAGGAGCGGTCCCAGCAAGTGTACCCTCTGTTGTGAATCCCACTGTGGGCGGCTCAGGAGTTTCAACGGCGCAACCGATAACGTTCGCTCCGGTTGCAACGAGCGCTCAACCATCTGCCCCGTTGCAGGTGGCCCCGGTGGCCTTGCCCTTGGAAGAGATGAGAAAAGAGATGCAGAAGGAGATGCTGAAGTTCATGAAGTCTTCCTCGCAGGCTGTGGGCGAGGTGGCAGCGGTCTACGACGACTTCCGGACACCCTACCCCCAGGAGTACAACGACGAACCCCACCCGAAGGACTACATTCCCCCTACCTTTGAAAAATACTCAGGGAAGGGCGGGAACCCGAAGGAACACATTAAGCGTTTCGTTGAACACTTGGGGGCGCATTGCAATGACAAAAAGCTTAGGCTGAGGGAGTTTTCCAAATCCCTGACTGATAAAGCATACACTTGGTACTCTCACCTGCCGCCCAATAGTGTCTCCGCGTGGAAGGAGATGCATGTATTGTTCGTTCGAAAGTTCTTCTTGTCAGAAGATGAGTTCACCTTAACCCAACTTGGCAGGGAGAGGAAAAGGCCAGGAGAGGAGGTAGTGGCTTACATCCGAAGGTTTAGGGAAAGGTCCCTCGACGTGAGGGAAGAAGCTAAGGAGGCTAGGTTACTACAAATTTGTGCTGAGGGATTACTTCCTGAGTATATCTGTCACCTGATCAATGAGACACGCGAGGGAACATTTTCAGCATTCTTAAAGTCCGCGAGAAATATATCTTTGGTGGTGCGACCTAGCCCGATAGTAGCTCCCATGATGTTCAGACAGCCGATACAACCCATCGGGGGAAGGTCTCAGTCCCCACAAGTGGGATATGTAGAGAGAGAGGATGGGGGCAAGGCCCAGAGGAAGGACAACAAAACAAAGTTTGGAAGGGATAGAGAGGACCCGCCACCGTTGCCTTGTACGGTGGAGGAGGCTGTGAGTTGCTATAACGCAATGGTACAAGGCGAAACGGTTTATGAACCGAAAGCCGTCCCGGAGGAAGAACCCGACGCGGCAACCAGGGCCAATCCCAAATATTGTCAGGTTCATCGAAAGGTCCAACATTCAACGGAAAGCTGTTTCACGCTGCGAAGAATCATTGACAAGCACATGAGGGCGGGAACATTACAAATCCCCCCGCAGAACGTTAACAATAACCCGCTCCCGGCGCATGGGGCCAATGTTGTAACGGCCTACGATAAGGAGGCAGAGCGAGAGGGGAGAGGGGAAACAATAGAGTTCGATAAAGCACTGGAGTATTGCACTAGGGGAATGGCTAACGTAGTTCTGGCGTATGATGAAGCAAGTGCTAGGGACTTAGAAGATGCCTATAGCGTTGAGGGTGAGGAAACGGACCCAGTCATAGAATATAGCGCAGTTTAAAAATCCCCAAAGTTCGCTTGGTTCGTCGATCAAGTGGGGATACCAAAGGAGAGCAGACTGGAAATAACTCGAGCGATCCTTGACATCGCGAAGAAGGACGCGGTTCCCTCGTTGAAATGGAGGGGACCCATGGCGAGGCTGGTGAAAAAGTTCCTATCAGAGGTGACCTTCAGTGATGCAGATAGAGCTGTAAGGTTCCCTCATAACAGGCCCTTGTATGTGACGGCCAGTATCAACGGGGTTAGTTTTGCAAGAGCACTTATGGATGGGGGTGCTTCCATCAACATTATGCCGATCAACTCCTTCCACGTAGCTAATATCCCAGAAGAAAGGTTGGTCCCCATGCCTCTGGTAATCTCAGGGTATGACAACCAATCTTCCAAATCCATTGGGTACGTGAATGTGGGAATTGTAATGGGAAATCTGAGTTCCCACATCAAGTTCCATGTAATAGAAAGTGCAACTTCCTATCATTTACTAATAGGAAGAGTATGGATGCACAATCAAGGTTTAGTTCCTTCAACATATCATCAATGCGCCAAGGAAAATGTCAAAGGAACAGAAGTGACCATTAGGGCTACAAAAAGGCCTTTTGCTATCGAGGAAGCTCACTTTGTAGAGGCTGCCTTTTATACGGAGTTGGAGGAGGATGCTCGAGTCCTAACGAGAAGAATGGAGGGGGCATGGGTTCCCTCGATCAGAGATAGAATGGGGCCTCTGAACGAGCAAAGCAAAGAAGCCGCGAGTAACGAAGGGGTGAGGGCCGAAGAAACCCATCAGGTGATCCCTCGACCCCAAAGTACCACGAAGCAGCTCAAAAACAAAGTAAAGCTTAGAGCGGATCCTATGGAGCATGAGGTCCAACGGCAAAGCGTGATGAGTCATTTTTCAGGGGGAAGAATCGCTGAGGCTTCGAGAGAGAGGAAGAGGAAGGCCGTGGCAACAGTTACCAATAGGCAATGCAAGAAGGTGGTCACTGAAGAGGGGAAGGTGGTATACCATTTATAACGATGTGAGCGGGCGGTCGAAGAGACTGAGGATGGGGCTGACCCGTTATATGAGTGCTTCTTGGTGGATCAACAGGGACAGTGTATGGTGATAGACAACTACAACATACAGGAGTTCGTGGAGGAGGTCGCCGAAGAACTAAACTACATGGCAAATCAACCAAAGCCCCAGGCACAAGAGTTGGAGAAGTTGAACCTGGCAGGAGAAGGGGAAGACCCAAGGCCCATCTTCATCGCGAAGGATCTCGGTAAGGAGAAACGAGAAGCCTTGGTTGGGCTAATCCGGGAGTTCATAGATGTTTTTGCATGGAAGTATACCGAAATGGAAGGGCTAGATGAGGAAGTGAGCTGCCACAAGCTAAACGTGATGCCTTCAGCCATCCCGGTGAAGCAGGCAACAAGGACTTATAAACCTGAGTTGGACTTGAAGATTAAGGAAGAGGTTCAGCGTTTGTTGGCAGCAGGATTCATCAAACCAATACAGCATCCCCTTTGGCTATCTAGCATTGTGCCAGTAGCAAAAAAGGACAAAAGTCAAATAAGGATCTGTGTGGATTTCAGAGATTTGAACAGGTCTTGACCCAAAGATGAGTTCCCTCTACCCTCCATTGATAGGTTGATAGATTCCACGGCTAGGCATGAGATGTATAGCTTCATGGATGGGTACGTAGGGTACAACCAGATCAAGATGGACCCCGTGGACGCAGAGAAAACGGCATTCAGAACCCCGTTGGGCAATTTCATGTACAAAGTAATGCCGTTTGGACTTAAGAACGCGGGAGCTACTTATCAAAGAACAATGATGGCCATTTTTCACGATTTCTTCCACAAATTTGTAGAATTCTATGTGGATGATTTGGTCATCAAATCGAAGAAGGAGGAGTCCCACCTAAACGACTTAAAGAAGGTGTTTACTCGATGTAGGAAGTATAAATTAAGGATGAACCCATTGAAGTGCGTCTTCGGAGTAACATGTGGGAAGTTTCTAGGCTTTGTGGTTGATCTACAAGGGGTGCAGATGGACCAGGATAAACAACACGCGATCTTAGAAATTCCGTACCCAAGAACGGCGAAGGAGCTGAAAAGTTTTCTCGGTAAAGTCTCCTACCTTAGAAGATTTGTACCAGGATTGGCCGAGGTAACACACCCGTTGATGCAGCTGCTGCGAAAGAACACAAAGTTTAGGTGGGAAAAGGATCACCAGGAGTCTCTCGATGAGTTGAAGAAGCTGCTCGTTTCACCACAAATCATGGTTCCTCCACAGGCAGGATTACTGTTGCAGTTGTACCTCACCTCCACTATAAGGTCCGTTGGAACTTTGCTGGCACAAGAGATTGACGGGCAAGAACGGCCAGTGTATTACCTCAGCAGGATCATACATGGGCCAGAGATTAGATATAGCAGCCTAGAAAGGCATTGTTTGGCCCTAGTCTTTATAGCACAAAAACTTAGACATTATATGTTGTCTTTTACAATTCACATTGTAACTAGATGTGATCCTATTAAGTATGTGTTAGCTAGAACTATCTTGATTGGCAGGGAAGCTAGGTGGTTCCTTATTCTCTCCGAATATGATTTAAAGTGTGTGGTTCCTCGTGCTATCAAGAGCCAGGCGTATGCTGATCTGTTGGCAATCTTTCCATCAGGAACGTTTGAACCACCTAAAGATGACGTTTCGGGAGATGACTTACAAGCCAACTATTTGGACGCAACCGATGAGGAATGGACGATGCAGTTTGATGGGTCTTCGGCAGAAAAAAAAGGAGGGGCAGGGGTCATCCTTTCAAAAGGAACGGAGGAGATTTGTCTTTCCTACAAACTAGATTTCCCCTGCTCTAATAACGAAGCAGAATACGAAGCGTTGGTACTAGGGTTGCTAGAGGCTCTTCAAAGGGGAATTCGTTCACTCTGCATCAAGGGTGACTCGAACTTGGTAATTCAGCAAGTTAACGAAGAGTATGCGTTGAAGCACATGAGTTTGGCACCATACAGAACGATCATTCAAAGGCTCCTCAGCTAGTTCCATCGGACCATAATTAGAAGACATCCCAGAACGATGAACCGTCATCCAGACGCTTATGCCACTATTGCTCAAAAGATGGTCATGAGGAGCGATACGACTATTGTTATGATCCAACGAAGAACAGCTCCTTCGGTGGTGCAGTCAATACTACCGATGGAGGGAGACGCGGATTGGAGAGGAGAGGTCAGGAAGCAACTAGAGTCTGGCGAAGGAGCTATGGGACTAAGAGAGTTAGCCCAATACTTTACAAACCAGGGAAATTTTTACTTCAGAAATGCAGGGGGATGGTTATTGAGATGCATTGGGCCAGAGAAAGCAGAGCGGAGGTTGAAGAAAACACATGAGGAGCACTGCGAAACAACTGAGATACCTCTTTATAGGAGAATTCAAAGAGGGGGATATTTTTGGCCTAGAATGAAACAGGATGCGGCAGAACTACAACGGAATTGTGATAAATGTCAGCTATTTTTCGAAGCACCTGAGTGCCATTTCATCGAAGCCCAAACGGACTGGAGGCAGCCCTATATCGACTTTATTCAAGATGGAATTGTCCCAACGGAGAAAATGGACGCGATAGGACTAAGGCGAAGGGCCCCGAGGTTCTATATCTAGGAGGGGCAGCTTTATCGAAGGGGTACTTCAACAGGCCATTGCGTTGCATCACAAAAGAAGAAGCAACTGAGGTCCTCAAACAAGCCCATGACCCAGCTCACATGGGAGGGGCCAAGTTATATGATCAGCTGATGACGTTGGGGTATTATTGGCCAACGATGGAGAAAGACTCTACCGAATTTGTTCGAAAATGCAAAGCTTGCCAACTTCATGGAAATATGATCCATGCCCCATCGGTGGACTTACACTCTCTGGCAACGCCTTATCCTTTCCACACTTGGGAGTTCGACCTCGTGGGGGCGATACATCCTTCGTCAAGGGGCAAGATATGGATACTAGTAGCAACGGAGTGTTTTACAAAATGGGCTGAAGCAATACCACTCAGAAGGGCAACGACTGGGGTAGTGAGTAACTTCATCAGAGAGTATATCATTTGCCGTTTTGGGATCCCAAAGGTTATTCTCTCAGATAATGGGACTCCCTTCGTCAACTCAGAAGTGACGATGCTCACAGACAAGTACTCCATTGTTCATCACACTTTAACGGTGGCATACCCGAAGGGGAACGGTCAGGCTGAAGCAACTAACAAAACTCTGGTTAATATCTTGGCTAAAACGATGGAGGACTTTCCAAGATCGTGGGATGACAAGATACCAGCAGTGTTGTGGGCCTATCGAACGACGAAGAGGAAGCCCACAGGGTACACTCCGTTGTCCCTTGTCTACGGGGCTGAGGCAATCCTTCCGGTGGAGTTGGAAGTTCCCTCGGCTCGATACGCCTTGCGAAGTAGCATGCTTCCTCAGAACAGGCATGTGCAGTTGGAGGCATTGGATGAACACAGAGACAACGCGATGCAACATTTTCAAATGTATACAAAGCATCTCTCTAGGGCATATAACAACCTGGTAAGACCAAGGAGGTTCGTGGAGGGAGATCTCGTTTTGAAGGCAGCGGTGAAACATATTAGGAGACTTCCTCTGCCAAATTTTGCAGCCAATTGGGAGGGACCTTTCGTCGTGTAGGAAGCTCATGATTCAGGTTATTGCCTAATTTCTAAGTTGGAGGAAGATAGGCCATTCAAAATTAACAATAAATGGCTGAAAGTATATCATGTATAAATAATTAAGTTTGTACCATCGATGTATTGGGTCTTTTGATTATGAATATACAAGTTTTGTTGATCATGTGAAGTATAGACATTGATATGAAAGCAGGCATAACTCAGAGATAAACTGGAAAATGTACATTCTTTCATTCATTAAACAAGAGAGCATTACAAACAAAATGGGGAACTACTGCCCAAGAATTACATGAACGAAAGAAAGAAAATATATACAGGAGTTTACTACCCTAAGAGAAACCACAGGTCCGGGGAAGAGAAAAAATCCCCAGGAAGGTTCGAAGAAGCTGATGCAAAGGATCTTTGAGCGTTGACAGCAACCTCTAGCCTGGTTTGCACCTGTGCACGTTCAATAAGAAGCCTCTCCCATTTTAGCTTGGCCAAACACAGAGCCTCTTCGGCATTCGTTACTTCTTCATCCGCCGACTCCAAAAGAGGTGCCAACTTAGCTAACTTAACCTCCTCAGCCCGTTGGTCCTCCTGGTGCTTTATCAGCAGTTCCCTCTGGCCAATCAGCTGCTGACTCTTCAAAGTTTTCAAATATGTTATAAGCCAGTCGAAACAGAAGCCATCATGACCTAACTCCTTCAGAAAACCTAGAAATTGGTTGAGAAGGGGCCTGGTAACACTTGCAGTGGGGGTATCGGCAATTTCAACAACAATGATCGCCATGCCTTGCAGTCTGTGACTCATCACATGAATATTTGAGCGCAGGCAATCCGGTGTGAAGGTCTCAGGATGGCGATCCACCAATTGTTCAATCACCAGCCGATGGTTGACGGGCATGTGAGGAGATTGTCGAAGCACCATGAGGCAGAACGAGTGAGGAGCTAGGTCGGGAAGAGGCAATTCACACCCAGATTCGCTCTCGGCTGCAGCACCAGTCGTAGAACCTTGATCATCATGAATAGAATTTTCTGAAGCATCAGGTTCTCGGAAGGGCGAGCCTACAGGTGAGAGGACTGGGGGCGAATCTTCCCGAGCAACCTGAAAAGAAAAGCCCAAATGATGGAATTATGAATAAAAACTTAACAAGTGTTTTCGTTGTTAAGTCACCGTTATAAGGTGGAGTTTGTGAAAAAAAACTTAACAAGTGTTTTCGTTGTTAAGTCACCGTTATAAGGCGGAGTTTGTGAAAAAAACTTAACAAGTGTTTTCATTGTTAAGTCACCGTTATAAGGTGGAGTTTGTAAAAATAATCTTAACAAGTGTTTTCGTTGTTAAGTCACCGTTATAAGGTGGAGTTTGTAAAAATAATCTTAACAAGTGTTTTCGTTGTTAAGTCACCGTTAAAAGGTGGAGTTTGTGAAAAAAAAACTTAACAAATGTTTTCGTTGTTAAGTCACCGTTATAAGGTGGAGTTTGTGAAAGAAAAACTTAACAAGTGTTTTCGTTGTTAAGTCACCGTTACAAGGAGGAGCTTAAGAACAATCTTACATAAAATCATAAGATGGAGATAATGGAAAACCTTAACGAAAGATAGCAAGAAAAATATACCTCAGTCACAACGGGAGCAGTTGAGGCAGCCACAGGGACAGGAACCGTTGGGGGAGCGATTATTGCCTCAGATGGCATAACGGGGTCCCTTGGCGCAGAAGCCTCCACGCTTGTCCAAACCTGATCACCCGTATAGGGCACAAGGGCCAGCATATTGGGATCATCATGAGAAGACACTGGGCCCTCAAACAAAGCCACGTCAGGAGGAGGTGTAAACACACCAACCTGGGCCCTCACTACGGGAGTTGGTGCAAGATTAGGAGACAACTGTGCACAAAGCCAAGTGTTAGAAAAGAAGAATGGGCACAGAAATTATGAAGAAATATCTTGACGTGTCACTTACCTCGGTTAGGGTACTAAACAAAGGAATGACAGGCGTGGGCCTTATCAGCATCGTTGGAAGAAGAATGCTCGCCAACAACGAGGACACTTCCACCTGGGGTACCCAATACATATCACAATTCAGTAAGCCAAATACGAAAAGAGTATGACCGAAAGGACTACAACAAACAAATTATAGATCACATCATACCTCGGTCTCACTCTCTACCACAAGTACAATGGGCAGAGGAACCTCAGGTGAGGCCTGTGAATCAGAAGGGACAAAGGATGTCATCTCGGGATGTGCCACTTCAGGCAAGATTACCACTTCAGGCGAGGAATCACTCGCACGATCAACGTCATCACATCCCACAAAAACTTCCCTCGCACGTTGGCTGGCTCCACGGCGAGAATACGTGAGCCCTGTCATGGGGGAACGGGGAGGAGTCACATCGGTATGAGGTGCACCGAAGCGTCCCCCCAAAAAACGGCTCACGGGAGGACTGGAAGGGTCTGGGTTTTCTATTTCAACCCCCTGCAAAATAGTTGTCAAAGAAAGGGGGGAGGGATAAGTATACACAGAAGTAAAGACAGTTATCCTCAAGCAAAAAGGAGATAATAATTAAGTCAGCCATACATACCTCCGATTCAGAAGGAGAACGAGATGGCACGACCACGGGCGAAGAGGGAGGATTCGCAGCAACTGATGGGGCATGGGTGGATTGCACCTCAGGGGTCAAGCGTACTTCAGGAGTCCGTTTCTTCTGGGACTTGGTGCCCAGAGTCTTCTTCCTCGAGCTAGCTGCACTAATGCTGACCCCTTGAGGAACCTGGGAACTCTTCCTCTTTTTGGCCGTTGGCTCTGAAGGATCCACCACCACCGTGGGGAAAGCAGCGGGGGAAGGGACAACGACTGCATGCCGTTGATACTCAGTATGTATTCGGTCCAGTTCTGCCTGGGCCTCCTTCCTCACACGCTCAGCCATCTCAGCAGGCATGGGAGGAGGAACAGATGCTATGGGAAGAGCTGCCACGGGAGTTTGGGGCTTCTGGGACTTCGACTTTGATTTCGATGTTCCACTCTTGGCCGTTCTTGCTTTTTTGGCAAGTGGTTGAGAAGCCCCCTCGTCGGTAGTAATTGCAGTAGAGGGGGCAGCCTTCTTCACAACAGCAGTTTTAGACTTTGGCTTGGCAATTGGGACCATGGCACAAAGTGGGGGAAGCTCGTTGGGAGGCGCTTTGTGGGTTGAACTTAGAGGGAACTCTATCCCAAGTACAGAGTTGCCCTTTAGCCCCAACTCCAGGGCAGAAAACGAAGAAACGGGAGGATACACAGGCTCTCCCTCAACAAAACCAGCAATTGCAGCTAGCTGCCTCGGCCAATACCTGGTGGCAAACAGAGGGGTCACATCCCCATGCCTGGTAATGCTGGGAATGGTGACACGCCCAGCCATCACTGAAGATATCCCCCACGCAGCAGTCGAGGAAAATAAGGAGCATGCCTCGCCAAAGGAGACTTTGGGGTTTGATGCTTGGAAAACTGGACGCGACACCCCCTGGTCAAACCCAAACTGACGACTGCATCGGCTGGGTTTATAATGCTCGCTCGTGTAGCCCCACTCGGTGTAGGAGGGCAGATATCCAGGAGAAAGCAGAAGAACCACGGCAAGCGAGGGATCCTCAATGTCAGGAGAAGGGTCCTGTATCAACCTGGCATCATGATGAAAAAATTTACAAGTGTGGAAAAAGGCGTCTTCTTGATAAGGCCTCATAACGAAACTCTCAAAACGATCAATCACCGAAATCAACTCCTTTCGGCTTTGCCTCTTATGATAAATGAATGACCGAGGATGCAAAATTGTTTCAGCTGAAGGAGGACTGTTGGGCTTGGCCGCTACGACAGGAAAGCGGAAGTAGAGAAAGCTGGTCAGAAGCACACTGTTGGCAAAGTTGGCCAGGTTATAACAGCCAATGGAACGTTCTATGTCAAAAAAATCCTGTCCAACCAGGTGTACAGGGATCCCAAGGAAATTGCAGCCAGGGGAAGCTTTATGCCTCGAGCTAGGCGAAGGGACAGGTTGATGAGGTCTCTTCGGGGCTGATCGTTAGGCTTACCCGTCAAAAAGAAACGGGACAAAATCACAAGAATGTAAGCAGGAAGCTCCAACGATGTACCTTGACCAGGGGCAGTTGATGAAGAGCTGCCTTCGCTAGAACTCTAGAAGAAATAGTTGATCAGGGGAGAAAAAGTAGCTTTGTTGGAAGAACCGATGCAGCTTCGGCATATGCGATCCAACTCCGAATGATCCGCAGTCTCTTGAGCATCAAGAGCTTCATCGGTGTAAGGCTCATGGCCTGTTGCATCGAGGCCCAGGAGCTCACACACATCCTCCAGAGTTATGGTAAACTCACCCCAGGCAGCAATGAACGTATGAGTATCCACGTTCCAGCGAGAGATCAGTATAGGCAAGGCAGCGTTGTTCTTTGATAGAGTAAACTCACCAAACCACCTTGCCCGTTGCAGCCCAATCTTAGTAAGGACATCAGCATAGGAACTCTGCATGTGAGAGTTCCAGGCAGCAAAGTGCGCAGGGGATCCCCCAGGCGCTTCAAACTCAATATGGGACCATGGGAAGTCCCCTCGCTCTAAGCGAAATCTCAGAGTTCCTTCTGGGGGCAGAAATCCCCACTTAGACACCTCTTCGTCCTCATCACCCAACAAGAGGGCGTCAAACTTGGAGGAAAAGAAAACAGCCTTACAGGCAACAGCAAAGCCATCACCCTCCCCAAAAATGGGAGAGCGACGGTAAAATCTCAGCTGTTCTTGGCGAGCAGCACCCTGGGTGGAGGCAACAGTGGTGGTGGCAGACGGAACACTGGTGGCAGAAATGGTGGGGCTGCTTGAAGACGCCATGGCAGAAATGGTGCTTGAAGTCGTAACAAAGAAAGCTTAGAGAGAAAAGGGATTGAGAGCAACAAGGGGGACGGACGATTACAAACGATGGTATGGCTCTGGCAACAATGGAGTATCTTTCTCTCTCTCTCTCTCTCTCTCTCTCTCTCTCTCTCTCTCTCTCTCTTTATAAGAACAGAAGCGATAGTCTAAGGAAAGAAGATAACAATGAAGTAAGGAAATAAGTGAAGAAGAAAGAAGAAGTAGAAACACACCCTTTAGGCCCACGTGGTTAAGGTTCAAAGTATTTTGAAAACGGCTATTGAGACTTTCGAAGTTTGGCGTTTAGATTTCCCCGCCATCGCACGTGCACGGCCGCTTGTAATCATTTCACAAGAACACGTGGCACTTTGGGAAGTGCTGTGACAGTTGAAAAGACAGCGCACGTCATTAATGAAATGACGCATAGAGAATAGGAAGCGTTGCCTTCCTCAGCAAGTTTGAGTTTTGACGCCAATCTCTTTGTCAGACTTATCCAACGGGGCCACAACGAAGAAGATGTCCCAACGGTTACACAAAGATAAAATCCATTAAGTTGACTCGTTTCGTGCAGACATTTCTTGTCCCAACAAATCTCTCCACGAGGGGGCAAATGTAGAGGGGGCTTGAAGGTAACCCTGAGATTAGGGATAAATTCCCAATTAGCAACAGTGTTCGAGATTAAGCAACCGAGGCAGCTCAGCGTGGCAACTCAAGCGTGACATCTTGGTGAGGCCGCTCAGCGTGGCAACTCAAGCGTGGCATCTTGGTGAGGCAGCTCAGCGTGACAGCTTGGGGAGGCAGCTCAGTGTGGCAACTCAAGCGTGACAGCTTGGGGAGGCAGCTCAGCTTGGCAACTCAAGCGTGACAGCTTGGGGAGGCAGCTCAGCGTGGCAACTCAAGCGCGACATCTTGGTGAGGCAGCTCAGCGTGGCAACTCAAGCGTGACATCTTGGTGAGGCAGATCAGCGTGGAAACTCAAGCGTGGCATCTTGGTGAGGCAGCTCAGCGTGACAGCTTGGGGAGGCAGCTCAGCGTGGCAACTCAAGCGTGGCAGCTTGGGGAGGCAGCTCAGCGTGGCAACTCAAGCGTGGCAGCTTGGGGAGGCAGTTTAGCGTGGCAACTCATACTTCATCTTGTTGTGTTAATCATATTGTACCTTTGATTACATCCACTATAAAGATGTAACGGTTGTAATGACATAACGATAATAATAATACAGTTTGGGTGAGGTCAAACGGTACTCACGAGAGACCAGGCATGGCAGGACCTGGGAGGGCTTTCATGCCCTATCGAATGACCTCACCATGGGAACTTTAGAGGGACTTGGTTTGGAGGATTGAGAAGTAAGGCACCGTTGGGGCTTGTCCTGACCATCTTAGATACACCTGGTAAAACACCGAAGGACCCTGACCGTGGAACCTCAAGCGGAGCAGATTGGAGTTCCATCGGGCATTGAGTTTTGGACCAAACGGCCCTCAACTTAATATCACATCTACTGTGGGTGATGTCACTAGCCATCTAAACAATGTCAGACATGCACTTGAGTAAACCACCGTGGTATTTGGGGCTGCCAGGCAGTTGGTGAGCCACCTCTGCGACAACAACCCCCTGACACACAGTGGTTAGGCAAAAGGCATGTCTTGGCATTTAATGTTTATGACGTGGAGACAACTAGTGCATCAGGCATTTAATGTTGTGACATAAAGTATGAGGGATGTCTTTCATAGTCTTTAATGACTGAGTTGCCTCGGGGGTGGTGTGGGGGGCTATTTAAGGACCCCAACCACCTTTGAGGAGAGGATCCTGTTTTTTGGAGAATTAAAAAGAGTTATTGCAAACTAGAGAGCTCATTGACTCACCATTGTCATTTATTACGAAGCTTTTAATATTTGACAGAGATTCTTGAGGGTGTTTGGTGTGTTTCTACCTGCCTATCAGGGTGTATCTAGGGTGCTTACTTCTCCCTCCCTCTAGCTAAGCCACTTCTAAAGGTCCATTAGCATGACCTGAGTTATACACGAGAGACTTGAGAGTTTAAACTGAGTTCATCTTCATTGAGTTTGTGTGTGCATTTCCAATAATTAGTCTAGGGTTTTTGGCTAATTTAACTTGTGATTACCATACTCAATAGGGGTTACGCCTCCATATATATAATCTAAAGTACCCTCTTACATATATAAATCAACTAGTTAGGGATATATTATCTTTTTCTACACATGTAACTAAACGTGTACGTATATTTTGAGGGATATGTCAATACGAACTCTAATTTTGTTTTCAGTATCATTTGTAAAGTTGTTGAAAATATATATCAATATCAATATATTATTTATGGATATCATTGTGTGGATATTTCAATATCATGTGCAATGTTTTTCATTTTGTGGATTTTTGTTTCATGTGCAATGGATTTCAATATCATGGAAATATATTGGTCGATCTGAACTTTTAATGTTATTATGTCAATATGGAACTTTTATTCTTATTCGTGATATATATGCCAAAATAAGGTACCATTGCCTGACACATATATTGCGAATTAAAATGTCTTGAAAAGTGGAAATCACACTGTTAGGTATAATTATCTTGAGCCAAACATTATTATATTTTGTTCGGGGTATTTGTAACGTGTAATATAATCTGTTTCGTTATCATTATGTCGAACCAAACTTGATAATGTTTGGTTAGGGTCTTTATAATGAGTAATACAACGTGTTTCACTATCCGTATGCCGAACCAAACTTAATAATGTTTAGTTTCAGGGCAGTTATCCCTAAAAGTGGGGTTTTAACTTTTTGGGGCACTTTAACGTACGATATGATGATGATAAAGTGTACACTCTTTCGGCATATACGCCACGAATCAAGGTTGAAATCCATTACCAATCTACAAAAACTTCATAATCCATAATAAGTTTAGATCAACCAACATACTAATATAATAACATTCATAGTTAACATACTAGCATAGTAACATTAAACATATTAACCTAGCGTCATCCAAAGAAAAGTTCATAAATCAACCAACATAGTAATATTGATCATATTGAACACACTAAAGATCAACCAAAATACTTGTACAAATTTACACAAACCAACAATTCAAAACTAAATGCACTACAACCAACCTACACCAACCAATAATTTCCAAGTTCCAAAGTACAAAAGTAGTAAAGTTTAGCACAATAAATAACCACAAAATTACAAACATCATCTATTTTTTCTCCCATCCCCTCCAACCTTCTTTTTCCTTCACCCAGTGTTATTTTTTTGATATCTCATCCTCTATTGCCATCTTTTTCCCTTGCACTTTTATATACTTCATTTTCTTATTATTCCCCCGCTCCTTAGTGTTAATATGACGACCCGCCCTAATTACTACCACAATACTGCCCAAGCAATGTACTCGCATCTGCGGTAACGCTTTTTTCAATGTTCTTCCCACGTAGCTCAATCACTTTGCAAACATATTCACCCATTGAACATCATTTATATATGTCAATTCGTCAAATTATGAAAATTTTAAGAATTTTAATCCTTACCAATGATGTTTTTCTTTCTTCGGATTGATGATATGCGGGGTTCTGAATAATTGCGTGGGAATAGATCAAGAATCATTTCATGTAATCTTTGCTACAGTCCAATTGGCACGTGATGGGTATTGATTACGACTTCTTCGATAATATGTGGTCTTACTAATTTTCTTAAGCAAACCTTAATCCCATTTTAAAGTTCAACCCTAAGAGTACAAAGACAACTACACCTCCCTACGGGCCCTACTATGTCTAAAAAGCTCATGAAACCCATCTATAACCCCTCGTTACCTATTCTTGACTATTTTGACCTATTTCGAATAACGGTGCACTAAAAAAGGTTATTTGAGTCGCCAAACTAAAAATAAACCAGAGTATCATTAATCGGACCCGACACGTGTGTAAAGTACGCGTCACCCATAATTATTTAAATCAGTCATTCTAACCTTCTAACGAAAAAATATAATAAATCGTCGTTTTTCATTCATTAAACGACCAAATATTAATTCACATTGCTATTTACTTATTACAAGCAAGTAAATAATAATAATTATAAATATTAATCCTTAACTCGCTAATTAATATTTATCGAAACCAAATTAATTTCTCCAACTAAACTAATAATTAAATGCGAAATTGGAAATTAAATACTCATAACAACACTTGGTATTACACTAACATACGAGTCATATGCACATAACTAAACATATATAGATAACTAAACATTCATGAATAACTAAATTGAGTAATAGATAACTAAACATACATGAATAATTAAACACACATGGATAACTAAACATATACGAATAACTTAGATGGGTCGGGGCAACATAGCTGAAAAGTGTGTCGGAACTCATCATAAACATGATGAGTCAACCTTACAAATTCGTCGTAAGTCTGCCAAATGAAACATTTACCAATTCCTTGTTTCATTCGTCACACATCTGTGACACCCCGCCTAATTGAACATCGGGTGATCAGGCCTTTATTAAATTAAAACATGTTTCTCAAATGGTTCATTCTTAGCATCACTGTCGAAAACTTTTTAATTACTAATCACCTAAGTAAAATTAGACCGGTGCCAAATTTTATCTTTCTTAAAACAGGTAAATTAACCATGCGGAAAAATAGTAAAACAACCACCATGTACTAAAACCCAATCAACAAGGTATAAGTACAAAAGAATAAGAGTAATACCGAATAAACCATCGGCTAAAAATACCAAACAACAATAGAACAAGAATAAACCACTAATCTGAAACTAAACATCTGAGACTGATACCGGACCACAAGTCCATACATAGAATAGTGTGAGATCCTGTACTAGATTTGAATGAGAGATATCGTCTAGTCAAAATCCTGTAAGCATCCACTGTGCTACAGCTTCGAGTCCCTGGAATGAAATCATCATACATGGCGTCCCTGTGGCTGGACACCTAAAAGGTTTTGAAAATATTTTATAGCAAGAGTTAGTACTCAAAACATTTTGAAAATATTTAGCAAGCGTTTATCACAATATAAAGCGGTTATTGATTACACATGTTAGGTTCTCGTACACTCTCTTGAGTTTACTCACCCCTCATCTCTTGTGCACACCTAGCGTTCTACACTTAGCCTACCTAGCCTTATCTTCCAAGCTATCTAGGACTAAGTAATCATCTGAACTTATCTATACTTAAGTTCTCATATTTTCCACACCGTACATTCATTACATTAACATCTCACGAAGGTTAATTAATACACGAATAACATTTCCTATATATTATGTTTCAAAACTTCTCATTTAGTTTCACTACTAAATTTCTACAATAATCATAATTTCAGTCTTCCCACTTTTGTAATTAAGTTTCACTACTTAAATTACTAAATAGATATTCTCTATTTAACGTTATGTTTCGTAATTAAGTTTCACTACTTAAATTACCAGTTCGGTATGTATCTTTAAATACATAATATATATCAATATACTAATACACATAAGTAGAATATCATCAAGTATATATTTCACACACAGTATGTACTAAATATCAATCATTACTATCTTGTCCTTTTCACACACGGAAAGGACTCTTGGTTCGGAATGATTCATCGACCCCAAGTAAGAATTCGTTCGGAATGATACATCGACCCCAATTATTTACATACACACGTAAATGATTCTTGGTTCAGAATGATACATCGACCCCAAGTGAGAGTTGGTTCGGAATTATCCATCGACCCCAACTATTTAAAAATATATATACACACATATTCTGGTTCGGGACTCTTTCATCGCGACACCAGTTCAAGGTTTGGTTCGGCATTTCTCATCGACCCCAAACATATAATAACTTTATGTTAGTTCTTATTGTCTCATCGACCCTAACATAATTAATTTAGGTAATATTCTCTTAACCCAAACTTTTATATAATTTAGTAGGCACACACCCAACCCATGAAATGATGCACGTACGAAATATATTTTACTTATATCCACCGTACTCATTAATTTATAATTTATTTCACTATTGCATTTATTCGAGTATTCACGCAACTCTAAGGGTCCCAGTTACCCCTCACATATAATTTCAGTAGTTATTACTTACCCTACTGGTTTATTACTTAAATTGAATTTACTTCGCCTCGTAACTCAATTCTGAATTCCCCGATACTCTACTAAATCAAATTTCTCCTCATCGGTCCGTAATCCAAGCCCTACACCCAATGGCCTTATCGGACCTCAACAATATACCTACTGGTCTTATTCTCACTTCCATATAAGTATAATGTAAATCCTAGGTCACTCATTCATTCCCGAAAATCAACGAAAACTTAAACACGAAAAATTCGGGAAAAACAGCTTGAGTCGATCGATCGACTGCTGGGTTCGATCAATCAACATGGTCGAGCGATCGATAGTTCGAGATCGATCGATCGATCGAACAGGGACAGACGCAGTTCGTCTTCTTCGTTAAGCTTTTCCTCCATTAACAAATCTTCAAACTCTATTATAGTCCACCAAACTTCGACCCAATGATCCTAACATGTTTTCACATATACTAGGACAATTTCAAACGTGTCAAATGCATCAAAACTCCAATCCCTTTTAAAGAAATGGTGAATTAAACCCACAATTTCTTGAAATCCTAGTTATGGTGTTATTCCCATATTTTCATTCAAAATCAAGGTTTTATTCCGAAAAGTCATCAAGTCTAATCTGAATATTAATCCTCTACATAAGTTGAATCATTCTACATGCGATTCCTATCCTAACATGTATAAATATCATCATTCTCCTATCAACATATTTATTTAAACAAGACTATTCAAAAACCCTACACATGGGTATTATAACTTTGTAATTTTTGCAATAAACAACTTGCCTTATGATCAGTAGGGTCTGATTTCGTGGTTGTTGTTGATGATTGATGATCTTCATCCTTCAATCCTTCTTCCCCAACAAGTTGATAGTGACAATCTCCTTTGAATCTTTCCCAATTCTTTCGTTTGCCTTAGAAAGTTGTACCTCTCTTCTCTCTAATGGTATTGGTGTTGTCATGGGTGTTCTAACCCTAACCCCTCTTTCATACAGCTGATAAAAAGCTCCCAAATTCGTAGGTCCCCATATCCTCTCATGTTAAAAGACCAAAACGCCCCCGAACGGTCTCGGTTTAGTCCAAAATTACCCCGAGACTCAACTAGTACCCCCGGGTATACTCTTTTGACTAATTCGACCCTTTTGGACTCATCTGCGACCTCTAAATTATCATTTGAGTCACTTAAAAATATTACTCGTTCTCATCCCAACACGGTCTACACGCGTTAAGTAACTGTTTACCACTCGCACTAAGTAAATATAATGAGGCAATATAAATCGGTATTTATCTCTCGATTAATATTCCATAATTACAATTTTAAATAAAGCTCATTAGATTACTACTCTTACGGAATTTAAATTAAGCCATATTTTCTCATTTAATTCTCCAATTTCATTAAACAGAAATATTCAGAAATACGGGGTATTACATACTTCCCCCCTTACAAAGGAATTTCGTCCCTGAAATTAGGATAAGACTGGTATTAAGACTAAGGACCTTATACATCACTGCATCCTCTAATACCCAAAATTCAAAATATCATCCTGATGGTCACCCCAAGTACGTGCCTTGCTTCATTAGAACTCTTATCGCATGTTATCCATATCTCATATATTATAATTAAGTCTCACTTAATTTACCCTTTTGATGTATATCTCTCTATATATAGCATCCATGTGTCTACTATCACTCATGAGTAGAATATTATAATGTATATATTTCACACACAATATATACTATAAGGGAAATTGGTCCGGCAAGATCATCGACCCCAATCATCCTATCATTTACATTGGTCCGGAATTCCCTCGACCCCAAGGTAAATGTAATGCATATTTTGGTTCAGACCTTCCATCGATACCAATATTTATCATCGATTTTGTTTGAAAAATTATCGACCCCAAATCGATCCCTCATGTATTGGTCCGGAACATCATCGGCCCCAATACATACTTTAATCATACTTATTATCACACATACGCAGGAAATCATAAGGTATATATACGTTACACATAGCATATACTATCAACATTTTTTTTATAATCACCCCCCTTTTATAACACTTTTGGGGTTATTGGCTCGGAATCCCACCTCGATCACCAATAGTGATTGGTTATATTGTCTCAGAACCACACTTCGAGCACAATATAAGTATATATATGTCTCATTGCACATAAGTAGACAATTTGTGATTCATATATTTCACACTTCTTATATACCAAAATGTCATACTCCAATAGAATGTCCTCATATCACGCATTAAGGACTAAAAGTTCGAAATGTCTCTTCGAACCACACCTCAAAGTACACATAAGTTATTAATAGGTATCCAAGAACCTAAACTTTATGCACAAATCATATAGGCACTCACACTACCTATAAATATGCTCATATAGGTATACATTCAACCTACGAATTGATTAGTGGGCTTCTAAAAAATTCCACTATCATAAGGGCGTATCATCATCCTTTCTCGCTAACATTGGGTCATAGGTAACATAACATACTCAAAATAAAACTTTATCCCTATTCCTCCCTGACCATCTCTCACAGGGTGGAATTTTAGGATTTCATCCTAATTCACAAATATGTAGAGCGGCACTGTGTACTTGTGCACTCTCCCTTTTCAACTATATACTAATCCATCCCGGTCACCCTATTTCGCTACCCCAGCGAAATGTTGGCTTAATTATGATGTTCACAGCCCATCCATAATTTATAAGTCTGCCTCCTCTTTCCATCATTGGAAACTTAGTTTCACTACCACATTCCGGTTGTTCATTTCAAGTTCATCTCGCTCTATTAACTAGAGGTGTGTCTGGAGACAATCTCACTATGTCTCTCCTCAACATCGCTTCCCACTTATCAACATTTTAGTAACGCGTAAGTCACTCTCAACACTCAGTTGAGTAACACCTTGTATCACTTCTTCACAACAGTTAGGCCTCCCAATTCAGGAGATAACTTTTGAACGGCTTCCCACCGACTTTCATCCCATAGGGTGTGCTGGATCTCTCAGCACATATAATCTTGGATCATCATCTATCTCCCATGACGTTCAACCCATTTCATCGATACGACTTGTCTCCTAATTTCCCCACCAGCGTACAAAATAATTTTCCACATCCCTCTATCTCGGATGTCTAAGGAATCCAATTTATTAGGGCGCCCATACACCCTTTTCTCCGTGTACATTTGCAAAAACATTGCAAGCGTCGCACCCGTAACATGTTTTCCTCAACTCTATCCTTGTGTACATGGCATGACTACAATCTTGCGGGTATTCTCCATCCCCTATAGACAAAAATCAAATCCTTGCCCACAAAGTCCCACTTATCCCTTCGTGGGGATGTAAGCCTTTCGTTGTTCCTCCACAACACCACCGGCTTAACTGATGCCCTAGCATCTATCAACGTCTCTTCTCCTGACGTGCATAAAAATTCAGTCGTATTCGCTTTCGCAACCGAACTTAAACAAGGGACTTCTCCCCATGTATCCTTACTTAGCATTATCGGAACAACACATAGTCGATATGACCAACTTCGATTCCTTGACAATATGTGCAACCATACTCCAATATTTCTAAAGGAGTCAAGTGGCACCGCGCTTATACTATCACTAAGTCCTTAGCACTAATTACAACAGCGAGCTCGATCTCTCCGCTTAACGGTCATACTACATACCTTGACTCACATCATTTAGGTTCCCACACACCGGAATCAATTACTATGACATGTTCATAATCTCTGAAGTCTCTCACATATTGATGAATAATGACAACTCGACCCTCTTTCAGGTGAGGCATCGTCATATACCCCATTCACTCGAGGCTAAAACCCATATGCTTCCTTGTCCATCACTCTGGTGGTCCAGATAGTTTCCGTACATAACACGATTGTCCTCTCTGAAATGCAAAACTTATTGGAGTTATTATTTACTCAAATAACTTCAAGCTAAAATAAAACGCGTGGCCCTAGAATCCACACTAGACATCTTTTCAAAAATCCCTGACTTTAGGCCATACTGACTGATTTGGGTATCCCTCCTCTCGGACTTGGTAGTCTCGATCCTGAACACTATCATTCTGGTTCCCTTAGTTCTGCTGACCAAGAGGAACGTACTATAGGTCTTAACAGTCCCGACTTAGAATCTAATAATTAAATCCCCTAGTGGGTTTCCACTTATGGCTTGCATTAGCCCCATTACATTTAGTCTTACTCTTTGACTAAATTCTTAAACTCTCTTAGCTCTTCCCACCTAAGAGAATTTACCTTAACCTTGTAAGAAGTACCATACTGTCTTCATATACATAAGTCGTTCAAGAAGAGTTTTACCAAAAATTGCGAATTACAACTTGAGAGTCCATTTTCTTAAGGGATCTTTTTCCCTTATACATATCTCATCGGTACAAGTTCACTTCAATGGATAAATTTCTCTCTCACGATTGGCCTCTACCAGGCTTTCACGTGAGGGGTTTAGATATTCCTATTCCCTTCGCTTCTGAATCATCATTGGAGAACTTTGCGATTAAACTATATGTAAGGTTACTCTATTTGTATACGGACCCTCGGTCCAAAAATTTACTCAAATTTTCACTTATGAGTATTTCTACTCCTTCCTTAATGCCAAAACCTCTATACATACTACTTCCATTGGTTAACATGCACAGTCGCCGTTTTATCACATTTTTTTTTACGGCTCGTTCTCATCAAAATTTCTTCAGACCTACTCCCACTATCACTGCATTGGGCGGTCTAGATTAGCATCCCTCTTTGCCGTCGCGATACTTGGAAAATGCCTGCTATGCCTCAATAACCCTTGCAGCATCTACTTCCATTACACAGTAGGAGTGACCTCAACCATGGTCATCTCTCCTATTATTACCATATTTGAACACTCCAGGCTTCATGCTAAGCTCCTCCCTCCTGCAGTCCTTCCAACGCCAATGCTGGTTCTACCGCCATGTTCGATGTACCATGCCCAATCGAACTCGTATATATAAAACTACATCTACTAAATAGCAGGAGAACGTAAACTACGTACGTAGAGAAGTACAACAATCCTAAGATAGGGCTCTATATCAATCAAACGATACGCTAAAAACGTAGTAAGCCGTACGGATCCTATGGACACTAGAACCTGATGCTCTGATACCATCTGTGACACCCCGCCTAGTTAAACATCGGGTGATCAGGCCTTTATTAAATTAAAACAGGTTTCTCAAATGGTTCATTCTTAGCATCACTGTCGAAAACTTTTTAATTACCAATCACCTAAGTAAAATTAGATCGGTGCCAAATTTTATCTTTCTTAAAACAGGTATATCAACCATACGGAAAAATAGTAAAACAACCACCATGTACTAAAACCCAATCAACAAGGTATAAGTACAAAAGAATAAGGGTAATACCGAATAAACCATCGGCTAAAAATACCAAACAACCATAGAACAAGAACAAACCACTAATCTGAAACTAAACATCTGAGACTGATACCGGACCACAAGTCCATACATAGAATAGTGTGAGATCCTGTACTAGATCTGAATGAGAGATATCGTCTAGTCAAAATCCTGTAAGCATCCACTGTGCTACAGCTTCGAGTCCCTGGAATGAAATCATCATACATGGCGTCCCTGTGGCTGGACACCTAAAAGGTTTTGAAAATATTTTATAGCAAGAGTTAGTACTCAAAACATTTTGAAAATATTTAGCAAGCGTTTATCACAATATAAAATACGGTTATTTATTACACAAATTAGGTTCTCGTACACTCTCTTGAGTTTACTCACCCCTCATCTCTTGTGCACACCTAACGTTCTACACTTAGCCTACCTAGCCATATCTTCCAAGCTATCTAGGACTAAGTAATCATCTGAACTTATCTATACTTAAGTTCTCATATTTTCCACACCGTACATTCATTACATTAACATCTCACGAAGGTTAATTAATACACGAATAACATTTCCTATATATTATGTTTCAAAACTTCTCATTTAGTTTCACTACTAAATTTCTACAATAATCATAATTTCTGTCTTCCCACTTTTGTAATTAAGTTTCACTACTTAAATTACTAAATAGATATTCTCTATTTAACGTTATGTTTCGTAATTAAGTTTCACTACTTAAATTACCAGTTCGGTATGTATCTTTAAATACATAATATATATATCAATCTACTAATACACATAAGTAGAATATCATCAAGTATATATTTCACACACATCATATACTAAATATCAATCATTATTATCTTGTCCTTTTCACACACGTAAAGGACTCTTGGTTCGGAACGATTCATAGACCCCAAGTAAGAATTGGTTCGGAATAATACATCGACCCCAATTATTTATATACACATGTAAATGATTCTTGGTTCGGAATGATACATCGACCCCAAGTGAGAGTTGGTTTGGAATTATCCATCGACCCCAACTATTTAAAAAATATATATACACACATATTCTGGTTCGGGACTCTTTCATCGCGACACCAGTTCAAGGTTTGGTTCGGCATTTCTCATCGACCTCAAACATATAATAACTTTATGTTAGTTCGGAATGTCTCATCGACCCTAACATAATTAATTTAGGTAATATTCTCTTAACCCAAACTTTTATATAATTTAGTAGACACACACCAAACCCATCAAATCATGCACGTACGAAATATATTTTACTTATATCCACCGTACTCATTAATTTATAATTTATTTCACTATTGCATTTATTCGAGTATTCACGCAACTCTAAGGGTCCCAGTTACCCCTCACATATAATTTCAGTAGTTATTACTTACCCTAGTGGTTTATTACTTAAATTGAATTTACTTCTCCTCGTAACTCAATTCTGAATTCCACGATACTTTACTAAATCAAATTTCTCCTCATCGGTCCGTAATCCAAGCCCTACACCCAATGGCCTTATCGGACCTGAATAATATACCTACTGGTCTTATTCTCACTCCCATATAAGTATAATGTAAATCCTAGGACACACATTCATTCCCGAAAATCAACGAAAACTTAAACACGAAAAATTCGGGAAAAACAGCTTGAGTCGATCGATCGACTGCTGGGTTCGATCAATCAACATGGTCGAGCGATCGATAGTTCGAGATCGATCGATCGATCGAACAGGGGCAGACACAGTTCGTCTTCTTCGTTAAGCTTTTCCTCCACTAAAAAATCTTCAAACTCTATTATAGTCCACCAAACTTCTACCCAATGATCCTAACATCTTTTCACATATACTAGGACAATTTCTAACGTGTCAAAGGCATGAAAACTCCAATCCCTTTTAAAGAAATGGTGAATTAAACCCAGAATTTCTTGAAACCCTAGTTATGGTGTTCTTCCCATATTTTCATTCAAAATCCAGGTTTTATTCCGAAAAATCATCAAGTCTAATCTGAATATTAATCCTCTACATAAGTTGAATCATTCTACATGCGATTCCTATCCCAACATGTATAAATATCATCATTCTCCTATCAACATATTGATTTAAACAAGACTATTCAAAAACCCTACACATGGGTATTATAACTTTATAATTTTTGCAATAAACAACTTACCTTATGATCAGTAGGGTCTGATTTCGTGGTTGTTGTTGATGATTGATGATCTTCATCCTTCAATCCTTCTTCCCCAACAAGTTGATGGTAGTAATCCCTTTGAATCCTTCCCAAATCTTCTTTTTGCTTTAGAAAGTTGTGCCTCTCTTCTCTCTAATGGTATTGGTGTTGTCATGGGTGTTCTAACCCTAATTCATCTATCATACGACTGATATAAAACTCTCAATTTCGTAGGTCTCCATACCCTCTTATGTTAAAAGACTAAAATGCCCCCGAACGGTCTCGGTTTAGTCCAAAATTACCCCGAGACTCAACTAGTACCCCCGGGTATACTATTTTGACTAATTCGACCCTTCTAGACTCATCTGTGACCTCTAAATTATCATTTGAGTCACTTAAAAATATTACTCGTTCTCACCCCAACACGGTCTACACGCGTTAAGTAACTATTTACCACTCGCACTAGGTAAATATAATGAGGCAATATAAATCGATATTTATCTCTCGATTAATATTCCATAATTACAATTTTAAATAAAGATCATTAGATTACTACTCGTACGGAATTTAAATTAAGCCATATTTTGTCATTTAATTCTCCTATTTCATTAAACGGAAATATTCAGAAATACGGGGTATTATAACACCTAACGAGTATATGAAAAAAAAATCGGGGTCATAACCCCAAATAATACCAACATGTAAACCATTTTTTATTCGAGCGAAATATGACAAAGAAAACCAAAAACATCACCTGTTTCATCCCGAATGAAATCCTAAAAACTTGACTTTAATGGTTAACTGTTAACAAACTGATTCAAACTCAATCCAGGGTTGTATAATGCAAAATCGCAATTCGTTTATCTATTGCTATCCATTTTCTTCAAATAAAAATCGTGAAGGGTTCATTTTGTTCGTGTGGCGTTTTGATCAGCATGGGTTCGTATTATGTTATTAGAGGTTTAAAGGTATTTTGATCTGTAAGGGATATTTTAAATTTGGGGTAAAATAGTTGTTCGTATTTGGGGTTGGGGTACGCTAATTTACAAAATTTCTTTTTGGGTGTCATTTCTAACGAAAAACCAGCAGTTGACTGTTGACTTTCATTGTTATGACTCAAAAAACTATTTCCCCCAATTTAATATAAGTACCCACTATATATATAGAAACACATTCTATATTTAAAATGATTAAAATCTATATTTATTTATAAACTAAGTTAAAACTCTCTTTTGATTGATACAAAATTACAAAAATAAATTTGTTTTTAATTAAATATTATATAAAATAACATTTTTAAATAAATTTTTTGTAAATAATTTTCTTGTAAATAACTGTTTATTTAAGAATGGTTTTTGAAATAAGCATTTTTAATAACTATTTTCCATAATAACTCTTTTTAAATATTTTTTCCAACAACAATTTTTTAAATAACTGTGTTTTTACTTAACTACTTTATAAAGATTTTTTCAATTCAATAACTTTTTTATTTAAAACATTAAAAAATAGAATTAATTAAAAAGTAGTTAAAAACATTTTAATTAAAAAGCAATTTAATTAACAATTTTACTTAAAAAATATTTTAATTTAAAAAAAATTATGTAAAAATAACTCACACTTTAACTTTTTTAATTGTAACATGGCCAATAACATTTTTTTTAATTCTATTTTTTTATTCCAGTTATCAAACGTGTCAAATAAAGTGTTTTTTTTATCCCAGTTTTCTTAAAAAAACTAGTGTAATTGAAAAACCTTTTTCAATCAAAACCTATTTTAATTTTAAAAAGTTTTAAATAATATTTTTTTAAAATTTTATTAACATGTATTTAGTTTTCTAAAATAGTTAAAAAGGATATTTTTAAAACACTTACAAATACGTTGTTTGTAATAACAATTATTTTTAAAACAGTTACAAAAATGTTATTTTTAAATTAGTTAAAAAAAGTTATTTTAAACGGTTATTTTTAATAATAGTTATTAAAATGTTAAAAACTGTTTAAAATAATTAATTTGGTTTAAAAATAGTTTTTTATTTAAAAAAATTACAAATTAATATTTTACTTAAAAAGATAGTCTAAGAAAGGTATTTAAAAAAATGATTATTTAAAAAACATTTAACTTTTTAATAACGTCTTTTTATAAATAACTATATTTTTCAAATACCTGTTTTATATACCTGTTTTTATAATAACTAGTTTTTTAAATAAGTATTTTTACAATTAACTATTTTTGGTCAAAAAATACATTTTTGAAATTGTAATACGAATGAAACAGTTATTTTAAAAAAAGTGCTAATTTAAAAAAGAGTTATTTTTATGATTTGAAAAAATGTTATTTAAAAATTGAGTTATTTAAATAAACTTATTTAAAAAAAAATATGTTAGTTTAAAAAAATGACATTTAAAAACTGTATTTATAAACAAAAAAAAATTATAATTTTTTTTATAAAAAAGTGTTTTAAACTTATTTTATAAATAGTCAACATTTTAATGTGTGTGTATATATATATATATATGTGTGTGTGTGTGTGTGTGTGTGTATTGTATAGATATACTAGCATGTAGGGTCGCACGATGCGCGGATGAATGCATAATTGCAATAATATTTGCAAGATTTTAATTGTTTACGTAATCAAACTACAAAGTATTTGAGAAGTACCCCCTGAATATATATATACACGAAACGGCCAATCTATACACACATAAAATACGGAAATAAAACCATATATTCTGTAAACTAAAATTCATTAGTATTAAATAAAAGTGAAATGAGCTTATATAATGCTACAAAAAAAATATGCAACTTATTTTATGTTAAAACATGTATACTGATGAGTGCATTATTTGTCATGAATTATGTCCAAATCTAGGCCTTTTTAGGCTCGTTGTATCATAAACAATGAGCTTTTAGAATCTTTTTTCATAAAATAAAAGAAAAATACAAGTTTGAATAAAATTCGAGTGAAAATGCAATTTTAGTAACTCCTAGGGTAAAATCATAATTTTAGAATCTTTATGGATTGAAAATAATTTTTAAATATTTACCTAGGCAAAACAAAGTTCTCCCTGAAATTTGGTTGAATTTGGAGTTAAAATGCAAAAGTTATGAATTTCGGGGTTTAAAAGGCAAATAAGGGTAAATTGGTAATTTCTTAAACTTTAAGGGGCTGAATTTGAATTAATATAAGTTATTTTATATTTTTACAGGTACCTCAGAAATTTGGTGAAGAACGAAAAAGAAATAAAGAAATTACGAAATTTTGGAGAATCTTGGGGTCTAAAGTGTGAATACAAGAACTTAGCTAAATTTAAATGCTAAAAGCTATTGGGCGCATAAAATTAACAAAGGGGATGTCCATCTCAGTAATTGTTTGTTTAAAGGAAGGAGTCCCAGTCATCAGTCCAACAGGACATGACATTGCCCAGTCAACAGGCAACTCACCCAGTCAGCATGACACATCACTAATCCAGAAAGCACCAGATCACGACATGTATCCAATCAACCATATCATTCAAAGTTATCAGATTCGGTCAAGATCTTCAAGGATGACGATGGATTTCAAATCCCAACCCACTACTATTTTGTGAAATTGGTTTTTACCGATTAAAAATATGTGTTTTACACCCACTTAAATACCTAAGCCTATAAATAGGACCCTTGATTTCATTATTTTGTACAGAGAGTTTTAGAGATAGTTTTTGGTTCCTTATTTTGAGAGTATACCAATAATTATTTTGTGGGAGGAATTCTGTCAAGTATATTTGTGACACACAATTTGTAAGTTTGTTCATTTAATACAAATTAGTATTCATTCTTGCAAATTTATTATGTCCACAATTATGCTCGCTTAATTTCCTTACTAGTACTGGGTGAAATTTATCATGTGTGATTTAAATTCGTTTTTGTTCCCGATTTGTGCTAAATACTTTTAAAAAAAACAGTATTAATTTAAAACGACACGAGAGTGTGCTTTAAACCTTCGGCATTGTTTGAATTTTTTTTTAATTTTCTTTTAAGTATGAGTACTTTTGTATGGGTTATACTTTTATTAAATTAATTGATAGCCCATGCTTAAAGACTATATTTTAAAATTTAAAAGTGAACTTTTTAAGGGAATAGGGATTTTAGTTGTCTAAATTTAGAGACGTTAAATTTTATTTTGGACTTATAACGTGTTTTTTTCGAATTAAATACGAAGAGAGTCAATTTAATTTGAGTTATACAATCGGAAATGACGAATTTTAATTATTACATAGTGTTAGTTAAACGTGTTAAATGGATCCAACGTCCTAGTTTTCACGCTCATTTGTTTATATCTCTCATAGTTATATTTTTTATGTGTGTTTGCTTAGTTAATACCACATCCCATTTTCAAAACCATTTCATCTAGTTGGACAGTCACAATAATTTTTAACGAAAAGAATTGATAAATCCTCATGGGTTCGGCCCGTACTTACACATGCTATTCTATAATAGCCCGCGCAATTGCGGTATTTTATAAAATTGACAACATATACGAAAAAATATTTTTATATTCCCCAAATCATATCCTTGTGTGTTCGAAAGGTATTTATACACATAATAAACAAATAGTAAAATAAAACAAAACATCCTGTAAACATTGTTTAGAAGTTATCTCACATATTTAATATGATGCAATACATTAACCAATAAATAAAATTACAAAAATTTACCTTTCGTCAGAAGCCAGTTGCACGACTTGTGAGAAACTCTTTTCCTCTAAGAGACTTGACAAAACTAATACCATACTCAGGCATATCCATTACAGGAGTAGTGGGTCCAACCAGTCACCAAATCCTTCATAACAATCTCCGCCATATATCATCAAAGGGTAATATGCGGTGGATTTAAGAGTATTTGGTTTGTATTGCCTACCATGACAATTATACATATACATATACATATATATATATATATATATATATATATATATAAACAAATAACAGATAAAAAGACACTAATCGTGGGAAGGTGAACAACGTGATATGAAGGAGTTAGAGAGCGAGAAAACCATACGAATGAGAGGAGTGTGTGTGCTTGTGTAATCGAGGGTAAAAAAATTTGGGTAATAAAAAAGGTATTAATAATTAATATAGAGTGTAGAAAATCCAACCGTCATGGAGAGAGAATGATGAGAGAGTTAGCAAGTTGCATTAAATTTTGGAATTTTCATGGAGGGATGGGGTGTACGGTTGATAGGGTATGATATGGAAAGGTTTATCAATTTTTTCAACCTAACACGCGTATGTAGATGGAATTGATAGATAGAAAATGATGCCTCCATTAATAACGCCACATGTCAATTTGTGGTTTAAGCCTACAACTTTATATATATTAAAAATATAGTGGGTACGTAGATTATATGAGGGAAAAATGGTCTTTTGATCCATAAAAAATGGAAGTCAACGGTTAACCGACGATTTTCGTAAAAAATGTATCTCAAACACAAAGAGATGTAATAAACCCCATTTTATATAATATAAACGTTATTTTAAATGGGGCATATACTAAAAAGACCCTCGAATATTTTTAAATACACGTTTAGTCCAAACTTTTTTATTTTGTTCTACAAAGTCCCTCACCACATAAAAACAGAAAAAAACTAGTTTCGATAAGGATCGCCAAAGCTCTGGTAGTGGGGTAGGGTGGGGCGGGAGTGCTGCTAGCGCGGACCTTTAAAAATAAGAAAATATTCTTTAAATGGATGATTGAATGACTTTTTAAAAAAAATAAAAAAGATTCAACTAAATGTGTATTAAAAAATATTTGATGATCTTGTTCATAATTAATTCATTTTTACTTTTCAGAGAGGAGATTAAAGTCAACGTAAAATCTGAACCATCTTTGGGTATATTGAAACCACTTTAGCTTCACCTTTTAGCTGCAACTCAAAGCCATAAACCCAAGCCCCCTTCCCCAAGAATGGTGATGACGATGAATATATGAGTTGTTATAGCTTCCCAAACCTTAAGCTTAAGATATGTGGTTGTGGTTCTTCTCAACGCTACTACAAACTCGACTGATTCTCAATTAAGGGTTTGTTTCCATTCTCATTCTAACTATTCTACTCTTTCTCTTTCTAAAACCCACTTTTAAAATGTTATCACAAATCAATGCAAATCTGGGTTCAATAGCCTCCCAGATGCCCTAGATTTGTTTAATCAAATGACTCAAATGCGACCCTTTCCATCTATTCTATATTTTAATTTGTTGCTAGGGACCATCGTCAAGATGAAACATTATACTAATGTTATTTATTTGTGTAAACAAATTCAATCATTGCCAATAGTTGAGGCCAACCTTTGTACGACTCACATTTTAATTAACTCTCATTGCCATCTCAATAGGGTTGATTTGGGTTTCTCTATTTTGAGGAGAATCTTCAAACTTGGTTACCAACCAAACTGTATCACGTTCATTACTTTGATGAGAGGGTTGATTTGTGCAGATAGAATGAGTGAGGCTGTACCCTTTTTTAATCAAATGAAGATGGAAGGGATCCAACCCGATGGCATAACTTGTGGTACCATTATAAATGGGTTGTGTAAAATGGGAAATACTAGTGTGGCTATTGGATTGCTTAAGAGGATGGAGGAAACAAATATGAGGGTTGATGTTGCGGTATATAACACTATTATTGACAGTCTTTGTAAGGACAAACTAGTAGTTAAGGCTTTAGACCTCTTTTCGGAAGTAGTCCGTAAAGGTGTTACACCAAATGTCATCATGTAAAATTCATTGATCCATGGTCTTTGCAATTCGGGTAAGTGGAAAGATACTAAGGAATTGTTGAATGAGATGGTGAAGCAAAAAATAAATCTTAATGTACGGACTTACATTATAGTGCGAGATGCACTTTGTAAACAAGGCATGGCGGAAGAAGCGATGGATTTAATTGAAAGGATGATTCAATGGGGTGCCAATCCTGATGTAGTCACATACAATGCGTTAATGGATGAATATTATTTGCAAAGAAGATTGCAGGAAGAAAACAAGGTGTTTGATTTGATGGTTGCTAGGGGTGTTGAACCTGATGTTCATAGCTATAGCATACTGATTAATGGATATTGTAGGGAGTGAAGTATGGATGATGCCTAAAGGGGTTTTCATGAAATGTCTCATAGAGGATTAATTACTAACACTTTCACTTACACCACTCTTATAAGTAGCTTGTGTCATGTGGGGAAGCCTCTTGTTGCACTAGAGCTTTTACATGAAATGTGAACCCATGGTCAAGAGACAAATCTAGTGACGTACACTACTCTATTAGACGGATTATATGAAAAGAAATGCCTTTCAAGGGCAATGATTATATTTTAAGAGATGGAAGACTGCGAATTGCATCTTGACATTGTAGTTTACACTGCATTCATTGATGGTATGTGTCGAGCTGGGAAGCTCAAAGCTGTTAGCGAACTATTTAACAGTCTTCCTAGAAAAGTTTTGCAACCCAATATCCATACATATACTATTTTGATTAATGGATTTTGCAAGTAAGGGATGATAAGCGAAGCAAATGATTTGCTTGGAAGAATGGAAGAGAGTGGTTGTCCACCTGATGGTTGCACTTATAATGTTATTATCTAAGGATTTCTTCGAAATAATGATACATTGTGGGCAATGAAGATTCTTAATGAAATGGTTACTAAGGGGTTCTCTGTTGATGCATCGACAACCACTCTTTTGATGGAATCTCTGGGTAATGATGAATTACGTCAATCCGTTATGAAAATGCCTCATAAGGATATGTAATTTCTCTTTGGGTTTTGATGTATGGCAACAACACTCTAAAAGTCCAAATTTTGGAAGAAAATGTGTTTCCTTAAGAGGATGAAGTACCTGGTTTCTGTTATGTTATTATAGATGAAAAATGATATAAAATAGATTTAGTCTGCACTTATTTATCTACCCCCAGTACCCCATAGTGGCGGGAACCTCGTGCACTAGGTTTACCCTTATTTATCTTTTTTACTTGTTAGTTGAAAGTAAAAAATACTTTAGTAAATTGACATTAATAGTCAGTTTGAGGTATTATTCATATCCTTGCATGAAGATAAGATTAGGTCGAAAATGAGAACTACTTTGCCGATCATTTGTCTCATTTGTTTGTTTGTTAAAATCTCGTTTTATTAATCCATTTGTGCTAAAAATGGGGCCTACTTTAGGCTGCATGGGTACTTATCTTATGTTACTTTTTTTTTCTTTTTCTTTTTCTTTCTTGATTGGTGTTGTTTCAGTATTAATTTCTTCATCGATCTGTTTTTTTAAAACTTATTGGGCAACAACTCGTGGTAGTCTTGTGTTGCTCAGTTTTAAACTTGCATTGTTCAGACATGCTTTTTCTCAATGTTTTATGTTTCCCATTTCGGCTTAATACAACTTCACTCATTTAAATCTTGAAAATTTTGTAAAAATATAATTTACTCTTCATTGCGTACTTTTCCAAATCTTGTGGGAGGAAAGGAGAGGCTTTTTCTTCCTAAACTTATGTTTCTTGTCAAAATATGAACAAACACAAAATGCAATATTATTATCTCCTCTTCTCAAGTAGAAGATACATTATATGAATATCTATTATATAAGATAGGAATGTTATGTTAAAAATATATGTATGATATTTTAACCTTTTATGTTACATAACATGCATATATTTCATGCATGCATTAAATATCATGCTAAAAGTTATTTTTTTTCTTTTAAAAAAGGAAAAAAGGGGTTTTGTTTTTTTAAAAAGGGGGGTGGTAGTGGGGGTGGGGGTATATATATATATATATATGTATATGTATATATATGTGTGTGTGTGTGTGTGTGTGTGTAAGGATACTCTCAAAGGAAAATGTTCTGATCAAAGTTCCATTGTTGTGACATTATCTGAAATAACTACTTTCAAGTGTTCTTGATGCCAAGTTCACTCTTTTTCCTCTCTCTTTGTTAATCTTAACTGAAATAATGAGGTTAGGGATTGAGATTTTTTAAGCAAAGTTCTCGAGGAGTTATATATATAAAACTAAAGATAAAAGAGGATGAGGAGAAAGCCCACCTCCAAGGAGTACAACCCTAGCAAAAACCTTAAATGAAAAATGTAAAGGGTCGGGACTTATAATATGACCTAACCCATATAAAGAAAAACTAGGAATGGGAACATAAAAGAAATGGCCCTAAACTTTTAATATATTGGTAAATGCACGTTGTAAAGAAGGCATGGTTGAAGATGCGGTGGATTTAATCGAAATGGTGATTCAAAGAGGTGTCAGGCCTAATATAGTCACATACAATGCTTTAATGGATGGATATTGTTTGCAAAGGAGATTTCATGAAGGACACAATGTATTTGATTTGATGGTTTCTAGGGGTGTCATACCTAATGCTCATAGCAATAACATACGGATTAATGGATATTGTAAAGAGCGAAGGATTGGATGATGCTCAGAGTTTTTTTCATGAAATGTCTAATAGAGGATTAAATCTCGACACCGTCACTTACAACACTCTTATAGGTGGCGTTTGTCGTATGGGGATACCTCTTATCACACTGAATCTTTTAAATGAAATGCGAGCATGTGGTCAAGAACCAAATGTCATGGCATATTCTATTTTGTAGATGGTTTATGCAAAAATCAATGCCTTTCCAAGGCAATGAACTTATTTTAAGAGATGGAAGATTGCGGCTTGCATCTGAACATTGTAACTTACACCACCCTCATTAACGGTATGTGTAAGTTTGGGAATTCTAGAGCTGCTAGTGAACTTTTTGATAGTCTTCCTAGCAAAGGTTTGTAACCTGATGTCCGTGCATATAATATTATGATTAATGGATTATGCAGTGAAGGGTTGCTATGTGAAGTGACTGATTTTTTTTAAAAGAATGGAAGAGAACGGTTGCACGCCAAATGGTTGCACTTATAATGTTATTGTCCAAGGATTTCTTCTAAATAATGATACATTGAGGGCAGTGCAACTTCTTCGTGAAATGGTTGATAAGGGATTCTCTGCTGATGCATACACCACCACTTTGTTGATGGATTCTATAGGTAAAGATGAATTAGGTCATTCAGTTTTGTAAATGCTTCAGAAGGTTATGTAACATCTCTCTGGTTTTGAATGTGAGGTAGAATCGTAGAAGTTTTGACCTTGTGGCATGCCAAAGAGTCATGATTTTGGAAGATAATTTACTTAATTGAGAGAAGTACTTGATTTGTGTTATGTCGTTACCTATGAAATAGTAATGAATAGAGTTTATTCCCAATCTATCTTTTTTTTTAACTTAGATTTACTTGACTTAATGGACTACAATAGTCAACATGCTTCTCTCTTTAAAAAATAGAGGTTTATCCAAATCAACCATATGAAGTCATGGAAATACTTAGTACAAAGGAATATATCTACCTTGTAGGCTCTATAGGTGAAACAACATTGAGAGTTGTTGTAAAGTCAGTGTGAAGAAGATCATTGCAATAGTAAACTGTTTCCATGATGTGTCATCACTACTTTTAGAGAGGTACTCCTGTGTATGCTTTCTTTATCATTGTAATTCAATCAAATCCTTGAGAACCTGTTTTGTTAATGTTCATGGTTCCAGCTCCTAGTAGTGTTGTGTTGCTCACGAGTTTATGATATTTCATTTGTAGGTGTTGTTTCGATGTGTATGTTTGGATGGATTCAGTTTTTAGACCTAGTTACTTAGACATAATTTTATCTTACTGTTTTATGTTTCTCGTTTCGTTTTAGTGAAGTTTCACATGGTCAAATCTTGAAATAAAATTACTCTTTATTAGTTAAATTTTCAAACACCGTGCTCTCTAGAGATTGCGAAGGAGGACGCTTCAATCTTTCTAACTTATGTTGTTTGCAGAAATTTAATCGAACACTTCTGACGTAAATTACACGTCAAAAGGCTCCTACAAATATCTAAACACACACTTCAGAGAGAGAAATAATCTTTTCTATTTCAAAATTCAAGTCTACCTTAAATGAGGCATACAAGGGGGTATTTAAAGGGGAGGAGTAGCTAATGCTCTAAGCTAATTCTTTAATTACAAAAATGTCATTAATTGCCTTTTGCTACTCCTACCTCTAAGTACAGAAATAAAATTAAAAGGACAATACAATGCTAATATAAGATAAAAGAAGATAACAAAAATAAAATAAAAGCAATAAAACCCTAAAAAGAGCCCATTTCCATCACTCCCTCTCTTAAAACCAAGCTCGTCCTCGAGCGTTGAAAAAAATTGGGGATGCGTGAGGAAATTCCAAAAATTGTGCCAAAAAAAATTATGGGGGACAAATTAATTTCTGAAACTTAAGGCACATTCCGAAAATCTTGATCTTTATTTTTTCTTCTTGTTTCTTTCTTTCTTTCTTTCTTCACCCAATCAAACCCTAGAAACTTCCACCCGCGTCAAAAATCATGTGTAGAGGAGAAAAAGTGGTCAGCAGATGGGTTGAAGGGGCTCGGGGTTGAAATGGAGTCGGGTTGGGTTGTCCGGTGTCGGGTGGGTTGGGAAAAAGGTTGGGGTGGGTCGACTGATGGAAAAAGGGCTAGGGGGGTTTGACGGGTCAAGGGGTTACCGGTGACAGGGAGGCTTGAGTAGGGGTGGTCGACAAGGGTATGGGGCTATTTGGGTTGGTCGGCGAGACTTTTTGGGATGGGGTTTCGCTAGGGTTTTTTTGGGGTGGGGTAAGCAAGGGTTTGGTTCGGCAGTGGGTTTTTGACCAATGGGGTGGTCGGCGGGTGGGGAGGGGGTATCGAGGATGTTTGGGGGCTCGACGGCATGGGTGGGGAGGGTTTAGGGTTGCGGGGTGGGGTATGGCTGTTTGGGGCAGAAGAGTAGAGGTTTGGGTAGGGGGAAGTTAGGGTTTGGAAAGCGGGTAAGGGTTGGGGATGGGTGGTAGTGGAAAGACAAGGGTTAGGGTTTTTAATGGGTAGGCTAGGGTTTTGGATTTTGGAGGAGATGAGTTGAAGGGCTTCAAATTTTTGGTTGAGGTCGACGTAAACTAGGGTTTGTTGTTTGACTATGTGGCTCAATCCTTAAGTCCCCGCATTATGTTTTGGATTTCTTGGGAGTCATTGCACGTAGCATACAATTTTGATAAAAATACACCGATACACCAGCACCAATGTAGAGCGACACCTGCTCTGATACTAATTTGATGTAAACTACGCGTCAAAAGGATCCTAAAAATATCTAAACACACACTTTCGAGAGAGAAATACTCTTTTCTATTTAAAAATTCAAGTCTATCTCAAATGAGGCTTATAAGGGAGTATTTAAAGGGGAGGAATAACTTAGGCTCTAACCCGTACCTTTAAGTACAAAAATGCCATTGATTACCTTTTGCTATTTCACTCTATTTTGTTCGGCAATGATCTGGGTGAGTGAGAAGTTATTATTATGTGACCAATTATTTTATGCAATATTTCTGCGATAATGAAGCTATATTAAGTAAAAAATTAAGTTTCTTCATTATTTCACATCATTACTTTAATTGTTTTCCTGACCTTTCTCTGTAATTTACAATTCATTCTTCCATTAATTTCGTGCAATTTCTTGGAGTTAATATTTTTTCTGGGTGTTTGTACTGTTACACATTTGTATTTTATTTAGAATTATATCTAGATTTATTCCTTCACTAAGTTTATTTCTTGAAATTTTTTTGATTCAATATCGCTTTTTAGATTTGTTTCCCAATTCTATATCATTCTCTGTTTCGGTGTTGCCTTTTGTTATATGATTTAGGGGATTGATTATGTTTTGTATGTTAATTCAGCAAACGAGTGATTTAAGGGGTTTAGCTGTGATTTGTTTCTTGATATTCTGGAACTGAATGACAGAAGAATTAACATGCAATTAAACCAATAGAATAACCATAATCACTTGAAATATTAAGTACCAGATGGTCATCTTCATTGCC
This sequence comes from Sambucus nigra, assembly GCA_949130495.1. Classification (NCBI taxonomy): domain Eukaryota; kingdom Viridiplantae; phylum Streptophyta; class Magnoliopsida; order Dipsacales; family Adoxaceae; genus Sambucus; species Sambucus nigra. The sequence continues at coordinate 2,066,591 of CASBWL010000011.1, read as the reverse complement.
TACTGATTGCTTTGTGGTACATAGAAGATATTATTAATTAACTAAAACTTTGTCTACAGAAAAAAAAAAAAAAACTCAACTAATTTGTTGTGGCTTGACCCTCTGTTTTAGGAAGCAGATGAGCCAAAAGCTTCACATATGTTTATCTGCTAATAGCACAAAGAACTATAAAAAATTCTACTTTCCTTTTTCTTTGATCAAGCAATTTTTTCTTCTCCAAAGCCACAACCAGTATTGCAGCAGGGAAAAGACCATGGATGAACAAGGTACATGATTTCTTTTCTCTCTTTAAAAATCAAATTGCATTTCATATGAATATTTCTCAAAAGATTAAAAAAATTAATTATTGCTAAACAAAATTTACAAAAGAAGCAGTTGAGTTAGGGCTTGTGCCTGTTTGGGCTATAAATATGAATACCTTTGCTGAACCAAGAGATTTCGGGAGACCCAATACTATCTAGATGATTCGATAGTCGTTGAAACATAGTGGGCATGTTAATTAACTCAAAAAATGAAGGAGAGTTATCATTCATCAACAAAGTGGAATGGATGGTCAAGGGAAGATAACCCTTGCTCAAACAGTTAAAAATAATGAAAAATTAAAGCAACATTTTATTAAGAGGATATGTGTTTTGACATCAATATGATTTTAAAGGAGATGGTGCAATATCTCCCCAAAATCAATCCTCAATTGTCAAAAAATATTTACTTGTACTTGTCGATGTAAAGGACCAAATTATAGAGAAATGGGTTGATTGAGAAATTAGTTTTTACTTTTAGTAATTTGTCATTCTATCAAAAGAAAAAATAATATGACCATTCTAAGAGTTTAGGTTTTTTCAACAACGCAAACATTTGTTACTCATTCGATAGGTCGAACTTTCTTGTGATGAGATGATAGTTGAGTCATATTTAAGCAAAGAAAATTTACCACTGAATAAAGAGGGATGATTTGGTCTCAATTGATAGAGGTGTCATGGAAATGTGTGGGGATCGTTTGGTAGCCACAAAGGCCGTAGGAGTGCTAATTAATTCTTATTGTCTAAAATGAGTGGTTATTGATTAAGCCAAATATGGTATTAGTGCAAAGACGCATATGGAGTCTTACTGTCCTTAAGGATGAGTTATAATTACTTGTCACAAATTTGAAACATTGCTTTGCATACTGTTTAATATTTCCAAAGGAAACTAATATTGAAAAGGACAATTTAATACTACGCTGGATGGCTTTAGGGTTTCTTGAACCTTAATGTTATATGTGGTTTGTTAGAATGTCTTATGTTTCTATGTATTTTATGGTTTGTCCCACATTGGTTTCTTTGTACATTGTTCCCACACGTCTCTTAATATAAATATACACATTGGCACTCAAGTTGAGCTAGCCAATACATCATAAATAGCTTCTTGGTATCAGAGCTAAAGTTAGTATCTGGCAGCTGACTAAACAGTGCTTCTCTATCTCTCTCTCTCAAGGCTCGATCCTCTCCTTTTAGAGGGTTCAATTGCTGCTGATTTGATTGGGTAAACTCCTCTCTATTTTTCTACTTTTTCTAGGGTTTATACCCTTTTACTTTGGGGTTCTTTAGTCCCTGATTTTGCTGTTGGGTTTTATTCCCACGTATTAGGCTATTAATTTTCCTTTATTTGATTATTTTGAGGGTTTATACTCTTCTATGTTGCTGAGTTTATTTGGTTAAACTCATTGCCAATTTTTTTGGCCTTATTTGTGAGGGTTTATACCTCTTTATGTTGTTGATTTGATTGGATAGAATCTTGCCAATTTTTTGGTCCTACTTGTGTACTTGTTGGATTATATTTGAGTACTCGTGAGATATGGATGATTTAAATGGTCTTACTCCTACCCATCATACACCTACTCATCGGGTTACCAGTGTATTATTGAATGGAACAAATTTTAATTCATGGTCCCGATCTCTGCCTCTTTATTGGGTCAAAAGGAAAGACTAGTTAGTTATTGGGCACTGAAACCCAACTGGATGCTAAGGACGTTGCTATTTTTAATCAATGGGATATGGACCGTCGAACCATTCTTGGGTGGATGTTCGACTCTATGGAGGAGTGAATTTATACTATTTTTATGTTCTATGAGTCTGTTTCCAATTTATGGAAGGTTTTTAATCAGATGTGTGCTCATCCTCATAATGATGCCCGAGTATTTCAGCTTTATCGGGAGATTGCTTATGCCTCATAGGAGTTACTCAACCTCTCCGTCTCTCACTACTTTGGATATCTACTGTGCCGTTGGGAGGACCTGGCCCAGTTTTAGACACTCGTAGACTTTCCTCCTGAGGCCATTTCTATTCTGATGCAGCATCTGGATCGTCACCACACTTATCAGTTTCTTATGGGTTTACGATCAGAGTACGAGGCTCTATGTACTCAGATCATAAACACATATCCTACGCCTCCCCTTCGAGAGGCCTTTGCTATTGTGGATGGAGAAGAGCGTCATCTCAAACTATCTCATCAGACTTCTCAGGCTTCTCCTCAGGTTCAGTCTTCTTCTACTAATCATATGGCATTTCCAGCTCACACTGGTCCTCGTACTCGTGATGGACGACTGACTTTCCATCATTGTGGTGTTATTGGTCACTCTAGAGACCGATGCTTCAAACTTCACCTAGAGTTGAGACAAAAGTTGGCTAAGGCCAAACACACTCCCCCCCAGGACTGCTGCCATTGTCAATGCTTCCGCTTCTACTACTACTAGTGCTTATAGGGATGATCGCTATCTTGAGGCTCAGATTGATCTCCTCTAGGCATAGTTGAGCTCTCTTGGGCACTCTACTTCCACTGCCACTATTGCTTCAGGTACATCATCTGCTTTTCATGTTAAAACTGTTAAGCCTACTTGGGTTTTGGATTTTGGAGCATCTGATCATATGACAGGTGAGTCATCATTGTTTACTTCCCCTACTACCCCTGTGTGTCGTAGTGTGTGTCTTGTGGATGGATATCTTCCTCCTATTCGTAGCAAGGGAAACATCTGTCTCTCTCCTACTCTCACTTTATGTTCTGTGTTGCATGTTCCCGACCTCTCATTTAATCTCATCTCTGTTCGTCAACTCTGTAAAGATTTCAATTGTGCTGTCATATTCTTATCCTCATATTGCTATTTGCAGGACTGGAGTTCAAAAATGATTTTTGGCAAGGGTTATGAGCGTGATGGCCTATACCACTTTGGGGATCCTCCCCCTACTACTTCTGTTTTTTTTCTCAGTTCCTCTGCTTCCACTAAATTCATTGTTTCTTTTGTATCTTTACAAACATTGCATTTGTGGCATGCCCATTTAGGACACGTTAATTTTCAGTACCTATGTTTACTTTCTCCCTCTCTCTCCAGATTTGTAAAGACAATAGTTTCACCTGTGAGACTTGTGAAGTGTCTAAACATATTCATACTAGTTATATTTAACATATGAGTCGTGCACCTAGTATGTTTGATCTTATTCATTCTGATGTTTGGGGACCCTCACCAGTCATATCTTTATCGGGTCATAAGTACTATGCCACTTTTATTGATGATTTCTCTAGGTGTACATGGGTATATTTACTTAAACATAAATCTGAGGTGTTACCTTTGTTTTTTCAATTCATGCAAATGATTAAAACACAATTTAACACCATTGTTCGTAACATCCAGTCTGATAATGGTGGGGAGTATGTTTCTGATGCTTTTCGTTCACAACTCAACCAACAGCGAATTTTACACCAACTTTCTTGCCCCTACACTCCGGAGAAAAATGGGGTGGCGGAACGTAAGAACCGTCACTTAATGGGAATGGTTCAGTGTATTTTACGGGGAATGAATGTTCCTAAATCTTACTGGCACATTGCTCTGCTCACTACCACATTTATTATTAACTTCACTCTAAGAAAAGTTTTAAATAGCAAAACACCTCTTCACGATATATTTCCCACTGCCCCCTTTTCCCTCTGTTACCCCGTGTTTTTATGTGTGCGTGTGTTATGTTCAGGATATGCGTACCTCTCGCCACAAACTTGATGATAAGGCCATTAAATGTATTTTTATGGGTTATCCTACCATGTCTAAAGCTTATAAATGTTATGATCCACTTTCTTGACATATGTATCACTCTCCCAATGTCACCTTTCATGAGGATACTCCATTTTATGGTATACCTGCTACTCCCCCACCCCATCTCCTACTCCTTTGGATAAGGCTTCTCCAATAGCCCACCTACACACATGAGACCAAAAAATATACCTCGTAACGCATTGAGTTTGAAATAAGATAAAACTCATAAATAAATTCTCCCCGATAAATTAAACTCTCACTTATTATTTGCTCCCCTTTTTATTTTTATCTGAAATAGACAAAGAGGTAGAAACATAGGCATGAAATACGAAGCAACACGTAGAAGATAAGATATCATCACAAAAAGATATAAATCAGGCATGTGTAATGATCATCTAAAAGGCAAACATATCCAACTATTTTTGAAATTTTTCAAAAAAAAAATGTAAAACTTACAAATACAACAAACAATACCATATATAATATATCAAAAATATATCAAAAAAATACGACACGCATATATAGGTATAAACAACCACAAAACATGACATAAAACACATAAGCATTACACACTAGCATAGTATCGATGTTTCTAAATGTGTGGGACGGAATGAATGGGTGTGAACTAGACATAAATGAATTATAACCCAAACACTCAAATATGTTTGTGGCCATCGCCGATCCTCGCGGCAGGCGGGCGGCGTGATGGAGGATCCTTAGGTCCCGGGCATCCCTCTCAGGAGCGCTTCGGCTGGCGTCATTTGGGCGAGGTGTAAAAATGTAGAGAGATTAGAGTTGCCAGTCTATTTTACTCAAAACAGATAAAAGAAAGGGAGCCATCCCGAAGGACAACATCCAAAGACATACTGATGCATACGAAACCAAAATGATTCAAAAAGGGTCCGGAGGCTGAGTTACGAAATGGGAAGGTGTCAGGCACCCATTTCGCCCTTTCAATCTTTCATGGGTTTTTGTTATTTTCCTTTTATTTTCCCCGTGATGTGTGTGCATGTGTATATATAGTGGAGATAGGAATCCTCGACTTGTATCATGGAAGAGATAAAGCGAGTTATCCATAGGAAGGTATAAAAATAATATTAAAAAATAGGATTTACGCGATTATCCCTATGTTAATCGTTATGAGGGAACTCTAACGCATATGGGATAATACACTACTAAGAACAAGTATATGTATATATATAATAAGAGAGTGGAGTTTAGAGAAAATAGAAAATGAGAGAAAGAAAATAAAAATAGGACTCGAGTCTTAGGTTTTACCTCGAGACGCCTACGTAGCCTATAAAGGCATCAAAGTCCACGTAGTTCGTATGCAAAACGAGGGGTGGGGTTTATCCCATAAATCCAATCGGGGGGGTTCTCTTATTTGTGTGTGTGTGTGTCTGTAGAAAAAGTGTTTTAGTTATGAGAAAAGTGTAAGAAAAGTATGAGAGTTCCCGTTTTGAATTTATGAGCAAACCCTCTTTCTCTTATTTTTTTTGGGTTTTTATTTGTATGAAAATAAGAGATGTGCAATAATACTAAATAAAAAGTATATTAGGATGTGTGAGATGAGATAATGAAAGTGCTAAGTAATAAAAAAAGTTATTATGAATTTATGAGAATTTAAGGGGAGAGTTGAGAAAATTGGACCTTCTTGAAGATATTGAGCTTGATCTTGAATGTTGGAGAGCAGCCCTTGTGCTTGGATGATGATGGAGGGTAGTGAATTCACCAAGTTTGATGAAAAGGATGATGAAAAGTGAAGGTTGGAAAATGATTTGGGTGTGGAAATCACGCTGACTTCGAGAGAGGTTTTCTGGATTTGCTGAGAGTGATATCTATCAGATCTGAGCTCTCTTTGCAAGTGAGGTCAAACCTCCTTTTTATAGGCCCATGGAATTATCGATCGTCATAGCCCTATTCCTGCCATTCAGCAGGTGCGTTTAGGCACATTATCGATAGGCAGGGTCTGGGATCTGCCTTTTGGTAGTGTCTTTCAGGCCTTTTTGGAAAATCGGTCGCAAAACGCAAACTGTTGATCAGAATAGTGCACGGAGTGGACCGTCGGGAAGGTAATTCAGAGACCTTCGAAAGTCCTTGGATGGCTCCCAAGTTCGGGAGATGACTTTGGGTCAAATGTGGCTCAGAAGAATTCGTTGGTCCATTGGACGGGGAATCATCGGACACGAATGGAACGTTTGTCTGCATGGTAAGTCTGAATCATGCACGGGGCAGACCACTGGAAAAGTTAGGAGATGTACTTTGACATTCCAAAGAGTTTGATCTGGTTCGAGGAGTTGACTTTGGTCAACCGAGCCCTAGAAGCATTCGGTGACCTCTCGGAGTAAAACAGATCGTTCGTCCGTACTGTAAGTTAAAATCGCACATAGAGCGAATCATTGGAAAGGGGTGTCAATTCCCTTCAAAGATTCATTCAGTCTCAGTCAAGCTGAAAACTTTGACTTTTGGTCAAACGGAGCTTGGGAGTGCTCGATGGCTTCTAGGTGAGTACTCGGGCTATGACCTAGGTTTGTAGTGATGAAGGGAGGTGCCAGGGACCTAAGGAGAGTTTAGGGGGTAACAAAATGGGATGTCTACAATGTTCAAGAAGTTCTAACTGAATGAAAAACTTTATCAAACTAAGCTTTAGCATCAATTGACAAATAAAGTTGAACTTAATGAACAAAATAAGCAAAATGCACACAAGCCTGGAATATTAATGATTCTACAAATCAATAACCTCGTAAAAAATAATCATACTAGGATTCATTTTGCAAACCCGTTGATCTTAAACTAAACTCCCTCAAAAGATAAGCATGATCATATTTTCTATTCTTTTCTTTTCTCGAGAAGGCCTTTTTATATGTGCTTTAGGTAAAGACAACCTTTTTCCAAATTTCTCAATTTTACCATGCACTAAATATGAGAACCAATTTTATTTAATCCAATTTTATCTTCTTAACCCTAAAACATGCATCTAAGTGAATTAAAGCATTAAGTAAATCAAGCATGCAGGGTAAACACAATTTCAGGAAAAAAAAAACCTTAAACCTTTATTTCACTATATAATGTAAATCGCAACTTACAATTACATAGAGAAATATTCAATGAATTTCTCGCAGAAAATCCACGTAGATCGCAACCTAAAACTAGCAAAGATTCATGCAAGAACCTCAAGAACCGCAGCTCCTCCTTTCGTAGTGAATACCCTCGAGTATCCCCAGTGACCGCAGACGTCAGCCAATAGATCCCGCAAGACCTATCAATCTAGCAGTAGAGTCTCCTCTATAAAAAAACTTTGACAATAAGTGATTTAGGTTCCAAAACGATTCACTAAAGTATATGGGATGATTTGTGAATCAAAAACAACATTTTGTGCCCTAAAAGTGAAGACTAAAAGTTTGCATATTTGTAGTTTTCGTGTATCACAAGTCTTATTGAAAAGTCTTATAAAGTAGGTATTTATACCAAAATAAAGAAGCCTTAAGTCGGCAGGTTGTTCGAACGATAATAAATGTCGTTCGATCCCTCGATCGAGCAACCTACTGAAAACCAATATAGTGTAGGGTCGTTAGATGCAATAAGGAAATGACCTTACTCGCGACTTATCAAATGACGTGGGCTATCATTAGATGTGGTCATTTAAACAACTTAAGACTTTCGTTCGAACGATAGAGGCATGTCGTTTGAGCAGCTCAAACGAAAATAATATTTTTTAAAGTCCCCTAGAGGTCTTCCAAAAATTATTTTGACTTAGAAAAATGCCTCATTTTGATAAAAACATTTTATAAAAAATATCCCAATACTAAAATGAAACATTTATGAAACTTAAACACAATCCTTAGCAAAATAAATCTCGTATATGTCGTTTTGTTAAAGATACTTGATATTCAGATCTGTTTTCATGAATGATGAACTTGAGCTTCCTTCGATAGCTGTAACAGTATACGACATATTTTATGTAACCTCAGGATTATGGAAATTATGTCCTTACATTTCTTTTTCTTTTGAAGATATTTCTTTTGAAAGGTCAAATAAACTAAACTATGTTGGCCCTTTTTTGGCAAATTTTAACTCTTTTCATTGCCTTAATTTTTTCTTGGGCTCTTTTCAAACGGTGGATTTCATGACGAGTTCACTTACCTCTCACAGCCCTTTCTCGTGTTCACTCTTATTTTTCAATACTAAATAAAATCTTTCACGGGAAACGGTTCTTACATGCACATATCCCCCATAGTCACATAAACATGCAGATGACAAATTTGATGAGAGAACATCTCACCAAGCTTTAATATACATAGTGAAGGAAAAATTCAATAAGCTCGTGCATGGGTGTGTGGAGGCATATACAAAGTCAAATCAGTAAAGAAAATAAAGTTAAAAAAAATACATAAACATAGTTAAGATAAATCTAAGCATCTAAAGTCACAACCAAATGTCCTAGCCACGTGGAAATTGCGGAGTGAATTTGATTCTGTAAGGACATATTCGACATAGTTCATTTTTCATTGCGTATGTCATGTACTGCTACACCCGTCGAAGAATTTTCAATTTCCCACACTCAATAAGACGGATCGAAATGTCAAAGTTTCTTCAACAATAAGCCTCTGCGAGATTGATTTTGGTAAGGTTGTGTTTAAAGGTCCCTAATGTTTCATTTAAGTTTTAGGATTATCAACCTGAGGCATTTTATTGCGTAAAAATAAATCTTCCTAGAACTGTAAGCGAAGTTTTAAAAAATAATTTTTTTTGCGGCAGTCGTTCAGACGAGTCAATGTCGTTCAAATGACATTGACCAAGTTAATTAAATGACCCATCTAATGACATTAGATGTCGCTTGAAGAGGTCACTAGATGGTCATTTGATGCAGTTTATCTACTGATTCATTTTTTTAAGCTTGTTAGAAGGTTGCGTGTTCCTCGGATCGAAGGACATTATTTATCGTTCGAACGATCTTGACATATCTTTCAAATGACCTCGACGACTCAACTTTTTTTATAAATACCTGATTTATGAGTCCTTTTTCCCATAGTAGACCTGAGACTTTTGACAAAAATGAAACTGCAATCTGCAGACTTTTTAGTCTTCTCATTTAGGGTTCAAACACTTTGTTTTTTCAATTCACAATTTATCCTAAATACTTTAATGAATCATTTTGGAACCCAAGACACAACTTTGGTAAAGTTTCTCTGGTCGAGATGAAATCTCTACTGCTGGATTGGTGGTTCTTACGGGAGCTACTTGTTGACTACGACTGCGGTCATTTGGAATGCTTGAGGGTCTTTCTTGCTGAGGAAGAACTGCGATTCTTGTGGGTTATTGAGGGAGTCCATTGTTGGTTTAGGCTGCAGTCTATGTGGATTTTCTGCGAAAGATTCATTGCAGATTTCATTGTATTATTGTAAGTTGCGATTTACATCTTATAGTGAAATAAAGGTTTTCACTCGAAAGGTTATTTTTCCTGATATCGTGTTTTTCCCTGCATGCTTGATTTACTTAATGCTTTTTGTGGGTACCCCGATTTTATCACCATAAGGCCTGGACGAGTAGCCCATCCTCAGCGGACCAAAACCCAGGCCCATCACCTCTGGTATTCATCCATTTACTCCACGATGCCATGAAGAGAAGTTGTGGGGGTACACGATCCCATGAAAGGGAGATGGCTAATAAAGAGGAACCTATCACCCCCACTACTCCAACACATACATGTATAAATTAAACCCCAAGTCCGGGGCAAAGGACAAGTTGTATTCTCTGTACTTACTCTTCAGAATATAGAGAAATAACACTGACTGAACCACCGTGGACGTAGGCACTTCTTTGCTGAACCACGTATCTTCGTTGTTGTGTGATTGGTCCTTTATTTGTTTTTTCTTGGTTGTCACCTCTTTCATATTTATTTGTGCTGCATAATAATTGCATCTACAATTGGCGCCGTCTGTGGGAAGCGTTTATCTTTCCTTGAGAAGAGCCCACACCGAAGAAAAAAATCTAAGATGTCTGGTCACAGCAGCAACGCTCCTCAAGCAGGAGACATTCAGGAGCCACCCGCTCCTCGCAGGATCAGGTCTGAAGTCCGACGTTCCGATCAAGGGGCTCGCTTAGAAAGGCCAGCCTTAGAAGAAAGTCAAGGACCAGCAAGGTCCACTCAGATATCCAGATTGATCGATGCATACGAAGCAAGGCTCCACGAGCAGAGGGAGTCTTTTCGCTGGTATGAGGCTGAGAATGCTCGCCTGAAAAGAAGACTGGAAAAACTGGAAAAAGAAATACGTCCTCATACCAGGAAACGCCCCTATCGCACTCCTAGCCCTCAGGCGAGCAAATCTCGCAGCCGAGGAAGGAGCCCTAGGCGGCAACATCAAGGGTTCGAAGGTGGCGACTCAGACGACGACCTCCGCGAGCAACTGAGAAAAGCTCGCCGCTATCAGAGCCCTACTCGCAGCGACGACAACATACGGAACCTGGTCCGCAGAGAAATGGACCAACATCCAGCTCACCGCGGCACCAGGTCAACCAGAGAACTCGCCAGGAGAGCCCTCAAGACCTAGATGAAATCGCCCTTCACAAGGGAAATTGAAGAAGAAGAAGCTCCCAAAAAGTTTGTTATTCCGAGGTTCAAGATTTATGACGGGAAGACTGATCCCATTGATCATGTCAGGCAGTACCGGCAGGCTATGACCCTCTGGAATCATCGAGATGCGTTGATGTGCCGTATTTTCCCTTCGAGCCTTCATGACGTGGCCCAGAAATGGTTCGAGAAACTCCCTCACCGATCCATCAGAAATTTCAAATCCCTGGCCGATCTCTTTACGTCTAGGTTCATCACCAGCAGCTCCCATCCCAAAAGGATGGATGCTCTATTGACGATGAAGAAAACTCCTCAGGAGACACTTCGAGACTACGCGAAAAGGTACTGGGAGTTATTCAACAAAGTCGAAGACTGCGCAGAAGAGGTGGCAGTGGCTTCATTCAAAATTGGGCTACCTAGCTCTTCCCTCGTCTACCAGTCCTTGACAAAGAAGGAAGCAACCACCATTGATGACCTGATGGCCCGGATTGAGAAATACGCAAAGGTGGAAGATGTCACCCGCCTTAACGTAGGTGAAAACGGTCGAGCCAAGCTCACCACGAAGGGAAGTGAGAAAGTTGATAACCAGAAAAAAGGAGGAAAGAATGGGAGCAAGAATGGCCCCAAAAACGGAGGGGGCCCTGACGTTGCAAAGTCATTCCAGGCAGTCAACACCGTCTTCAAAGAACCAATTTACAAAATTCTCGCTAAGATCAAGGATGAGCCGTTCGTCAAATGGCCCCGGAAAATGGGAGGAGACCCATCGAAAAGAAACAATGCGCTGAGATGCACCTTCCACAAAGAGGGGGGGACATAAGACCGAGCACTGCAAGGCTCTTAAGTCCCGCCTCGAGGAGTTGGCCCAATCCGGACATTTGAATAACTTTGTGGAAAGGAAGGTAGAGAGAGTGACTGTCCACAAGGAGGCAAAACCCGACAACGTATTAGAAGACGACACCGGACACGAATTCGCAGTAATCCATGGAGTATCCGATGTTAAGAAAATCCAGGGCAACTCAGCTCGGATGGAGGTAAAGAAGCTGACAGCAGTAATGCAAGCTTTTCAAATTGATCCAGCGAAATCACAGGCAGGAAAACGCCACCGAGCAGAGGAAATCAACTACAACAAGCATATTGTCTTCACGGATGAAGATCTTGTGGGAGTGAGGACCCCACATCACGATGCCTTAGTCATTACACTCAGGATAGCCAACTTTGATATCGACAGACTGCTCGTCGATCAAGGAAGCTCATCCGAAGTAATGTACATCGACCTGTTCAGGAAATTGAAGTTGGACATCGCCGACCTTAAGGGAACCACTGTCCCTCTGGTCGGCTTCGCTGGAAAAATGACCATGCCTTTGGGCAAGATAGTACTACCAGTGCTCGCTGGGAGTGTTTCAAAAATGATCGAATTCTTGGTGGTCGATATTGACTCACCGTATCAAGCCATCCTCGGCAGGGGATGGCTCCATGTAATGAAGGCAGTCTCCTCGACCTACCACCAGAAACTCAAATATATCACCGAGCGGGGAGTGATGGAGATACATGGCGACCAGGCGATGGCGAGAAAGTGCTTCATAGCGGCTATCGGACCGAAGCCAGAGAAAAAAGACGTTCGAACCAGCGAGAAAGTGGAGGAAGATGCAATCCCTTCCAAATAGCAATTAAAATATGGAAGGCCCGGAGTGGAAGAGACCAGGCTCCTCCCCTCCGAACGGGTTGTAGAAGACCTGGTAGAAGTCATTGCTAGGGAAGGCGACAACAGCAGAGTCTTCCTGATCGGGACTTCACTCACTAACGAAGAGCAAAAGGATTTGTTAACCTTACTCAGAAGCAACATAGATGTTTTCGCCTGGGAACCCTACGAGCTGTCAGGGATCGATCCCAATATGGTCTGCCATCAGTTGCACGTCAATCCCACATTCAAACCGATAGCACAAAAGGCACGATGAACTGCTCCTGAGAAAGCCAAAGCAATAGAACAGGAAGTCGAAAAACTACTGGATGCAGGATCCATACGGGAAGTGCAGTTCCCCAAATGGTTATCCAACAAAGTGGTAGTTCCAAAAAGCAACGGTAAGTGGAGAGTTTGCATAGACTTCACTGACCTCAACAAAGCCTGCCCCAATGATAGTTTACCTCTTCCAAAAATAGACCAACTAGTAGACGCCACTGCAGCTCACGAGCGAATGAGTTTCCTGGACGCATACTCGGGCTATCACCAGATTCCCTTATATGCCCCAGATCAGGATAAAACGGCGTTTATCACGACGGTTGGTTTATACTGTTACAAGGTCATGCCTTTCGGGCTAAAAAATGCAGGGGCAACCTATCAGTGGCTGGTTACTAAAATGTTCAAAAATCAGATGGGAAACACGATGGAGGTCTACATCGACGACATGCTCGTCAAAAGCAAGGAGAAAGAAAACCACCTTTCTGACCTGACAAGTACCTTCGAAATCCTCAGGAAATACCGAATGAAACTCAACGCGAGAAAGTGTTCCTTCGGTGTCCAGTCAGGAAAGTTCCTTGGGTATTTGGTCAGCAAGCGTGTCATAGAAGCAAATCCGGACCAGATTGAGGCAATTAAACGGGTGCAACCTCCTCGCACAATCCGCGATGTACAGAAGCTCACTGGAATGCTCGCTGCTCTGAATCGTTTCATTTCTAAATCCTCCGAGAGATGCAAGCCCTTCTTCCAACTCTTAAAAGGCAGCAAAATGGTAGAATGGACCCCATATTGCTCGTAAGCATTAGGCGAGCTCAAATCCTACCTAAGCTCCCCACCACTACTCGTCATGCCACAGCAAATGGACCCTTTGTACCTCTACCTCTCTGTATCCAGCCATACTATCAGCTCAGCGCTAATGTGTGAAGTCACAGGGATCCAACATCCAGTCTATTACGCGAGCAAAACCTTACTAGACGCCGAGCAGAGATACCTGCCATTGGAAAAGCTCGCATTCGCCCTAGTAATGTCATCAAGGAAACTAAAGCATTACTTCGAAGCTCACACGATCATCGTCCTTACATCACACCCCCTCAAGGCTATCCTAAGGAAGGCGGATTTGTCAGGCAGGCTGTCTAAGTGGTCAGTCGAGATCGGCCGGTTTGACATCCAATTTCAACCAAGGACAGCTATCAAGGGTCAAGTCCTCGCTGACTTCATAGCTGAATTCACGGGCGAAGAACCTCTCGACCAGCCTAAACCAACAGAACAAAATAGCCAGGCTACAGGGGGAAGCTGGAAGCTATTCGTTGATGGAGCCTCCAACTCAAAGGGGGCAGGAGTAGGAATTGTTCTCATCACTCCAGAAAATGCAGTCCTCGAGCAAGGAATTAGGCTGGGATTTGCAGCCTCCAACAACGAAGCAGAATACGAAGCCTTAATTGCAGGTCTCCAAAGGGCGCAAACTCTAGGAGCAAAGCATTTACAGGTATTCGGAGACTCGCAACTAGTTTCCAATCAGATAAGTGGAGACTACAACGCGAAGGACGAGAGGATGGCAGCCTACCTCTCGTTGGTAAGAAACTTGATGACAAACTTTGAAGAAATCAACATCCAACAGTTTCCCAGGGGGCAGAACAGCCACGCTGACGCTTTGGCAGCCCTGAGCTCGGCAGTTGATTCCAGCCTTAAAAGGATAATCCCTATCGATTTCCTTAGCTACCCGAGCATTCACCGCGAGCTAACAAAAGTGAAACAAATACTCCAATTGGAACCAGCCCCTAGCTGGATGGATCCCTTAAGAGGCTATTTGAAGAATGGAACGCTCCCAGATGATAAAAGGACCGCCCACCAGATAAGAGTCAAAGCTGCTCGCTTTCACTTATCCACGGGAGGCGACTTGTATAAAAGATCTTTCTTCGGCCCCTACCTTAGATGCGTCCACCCATGCGAGGTCGAGACAGTGCTTCACGAGCTTCACAAAGGAATCTGCGGAAGTCACGTCGGAGGAAGATCTCTAGCCTTCCGAGCAATGAAGGAAGGTTACTGGTGGCCGTATATGCAAAGGGACTCCGCAGTATATGTCCGCAGATGCCTAAAATGCCAGCTTCATGCCCCCATGGTCCACCAGCCTGCCAGCGAATTGAAATCCCTGACCAGCCCCTGGCCTTTTTCCCAGTGGGGAATGGACATCGTGGGACCTCTACCCACCGCTGCCGGCAATCGCAAATACCTGTTGGTCGCCACCGATTACTTTACCAAGTGGATCGAGGCAGAACCTCTGGCGAACATCCGAGATGCTGACATGATGAAATTCATATGGAAAAATATAATCACTCGATTCGAGATCCCCAGAACCATCATCACTGACAATGGGACACAGTTCGAAAGTGGCCCCTTTCAGGACTTCTGCGACCAACACGGAATCAGGCACCACTTCAGCTCGGTAGCTTATCCTCAGAGCAACGGACAAGCTGAGGCTTCCAACAAAACAGTGATCGCTGGATTAAAAAAGCGGTTAGAACGAGCAAAAGGCGCGTGGACTACCGAGCTACCACATGTCCTATGGGCATACAGAACGACTTCTAGACGAGCCACAGGTCAGACGCCATTCTCACTAGCATATGGTATGGAAACGGTCATCCCATTAGAAGCAGGATTGCCTACAATGAGATCCGACCTTGTCGAGCAGAATCAGAAGGATCAGGCTTTGCTCGCTGAACTCGACTTGGCCGACGAGCGCAGGGAACTTGCCCTAGTAAAAATAGCGAGTTATCAACAACATCTCGCGAAGCACCACAGCAAAAAGGTCAATCCGAGGAAGTTCGAAATTGGAGACTATGTCCTAAGAAAGGTCCTGGGCAACACAGTGAAGCCATCAGATGGTAAACTGGGCCCAAACTGGGAAGGACCTTATGAAATAATTAGAGACGACCTGCAAGGTGCCTATCAATTGAAAACGATGGAGGGCAGAGAGATACCACGAGCATGGAACGCAGCTAATCTCAAGAAATTCTACTTTTAGGAGTTCTATTGTTAGATCTTTTATTGTACTCATTTTGGGAAAAGACAGTTTATTTCTCTACTCACCAATAAAAATCTCTCAGTTGATTACTCTCTAAAAGTATAACAATTATATCTTATTGCACATCCTTTTCAAATGACAGGTATAATAGTTGACATAGCAGGGGAACACCCCTCCTCAGGTCATCGTCACGAAACACGACAGACCTCTTAGCATTGCCCATGGCAATATATGAAGCCCTACAGAGTATTCTTAGGCATCAAACCTACTTTGGTTAAACAAAATCCTAACTGGATGAAGACATCCAAAAACAGGTGTGTCCTCGCCAATTGCCCCTCTTAGACCTAAGGGAGTGTGACGACACGACCTAAAAGGTAAAGAGAGAGCACAATGGTATTCTTAATACTGGACTGGGCGGACACTCACATGACAAGATAAAGATTGTGAAGCTGCAAAAATATAACAGAGATTGGATAAACACGTTTAGTCGGCAAAAACGCCCAAAACTCAAACTTTCCATTAATCTTTTATATTTACAAACAATAATGGTACATGTTTAGTCGGCAAAGACTCGCCCAAAGCATTTACAATTATTAAAAAACAAAATATCAAGAAGGGGGAAGCCTCCGAGCAAAGTAATCAGCAACCTTAGCTCTCCTCCCGTCATCAGGGGCAGGATCGAATTCCTCAACAACTTCATTTGTGTCCAACTCCAGTAGCTGCCGAGGAATAGCATCGATAGGAATCCATCGGTTATCTCTCCTAAATTGATTGGGCATCAGAGTAGAGGGAGACATCTCATGTCGATACCACAATATTGAATTTCTCGGCACCTGCAGCTCTTTGAGAGCACTCAACCACCCCCTGATGAAGGAAAGCTCCTCGAACTCTGATAATCTTGTGGGAGCATCTAGCCAGCCCTGATCATAGCCATCAGTCCACACTTGGCGAGGGCCCTTCTTAAATAAATGCCGCAGTCGGGTGACGTCCCTCTGAAGCCCAGCAGAAGTTACGAAAGCTCGCTGAACATCGCCGCGCAGCTCCTCCATCTCCCTCTCACGCTGCTCCTCAGCTTCCCTACTCCTACCCCGCGTACTCCTGCCAGCTCGCGGGAGGGGTGGCCGAGCAGCTCGTGACGAGGAAGAACCTTGCAGGACTACCGAAGCGTTGCTCGGCGAATGCTCCTTAAGCTTCAAGACCTCCCGCCTCAGGTCGTCATTCTCCCGCTGAAGAAACTCCACGACCTGATTGATCTCGGTAGCCTCCAGTAACTTTAATCTCAGCTCGCTGACTTCTTCTTACACTGAAGCTCCGATCTCTCCCATTTCCTGGAGCCTGTCCTTCAATTTAGCCACCAGCTCGGACTGATCCTTATACTTCTGGTTCCTTGATTTAGCAAACCTACAGAGCCTAGCAAAAGCCTGGCGAACTGCAGGGCTTGCATTAGGACCCAGAGTCCTACCCAATTGGGAGGTAACAGGAATATAATCATCCACATCAACCAACTACAAAGAAAGGAAAAGAACAAAAAGAAATCAGCATAAACAAAAATGAAGCCTTTTTATTGATAATAAGCGAGGTTACATCAGAACAAAAAAAAGGAAAAAATTACAAAGAAATCCCTATCACTTAGCAACCTCGGTGGATGGACCCTTGTCCTGATCAGCATCAGCAGGGGCGTTACCCTCTGCAGAGGTGTGCACTGCCCCCTCGACCAAGGAAGCATCAGCAAGAGTCGCCTGAGAAGCAGGATTGACCCCTTCAGCAGTTGGGGCTGGCTCCTCATCCACAACTGGCTTGGGCCCTGGATCATGTTCGTCAAAAAGTGGGGATGCAACATCCACCCCTGTAGCCACAAGGGCCTTGTTCCACCCCTTCTTGAAGTTCTGACGGCTAATATAGCCTATCTGAACCTCGGCGTCTTCATACGCAGCAGCCCAGCCAGAATTGTATGAATCTTCTTTAACAGTGGCTGCCTGGGCCTTCTCCGCTTCCAGCTGCTCAGCAAGAACCCTGTTCTTCTCCATAAAGTCCAGCTTGCTAGAGCAGACCTGTTCATACGACTTCCTCAGCTCGCCGAGCTCCCTGAGAGCATTATCTCTCTCGCGAGCAGAATTAGCAAGGGCCAAGGCAGAAGAAGCTCGAGCCGCATCAGCAGCCTTCAGATTGGCCTCCAGCTGAGAACCCCTGTCCACCAGAGTAGAATTCTGGTGCTCCAGCTCGCTGTTCCTTCTCAACAGCTCGTCGCGAGAGCGATAGCGCACAGCGAAGTCAGTCACAAACTGCAGAAAACAAGGGAAAGATCAGAAAGAAGAAACCATCAAAACAGATCAGAAAGAAGAAACCATCAAAACAGATTAGAAGAAGTTGAGAAGTAGAAAAGAAACCTTACCAAGGCAAGCCTCTGGCTAGCTTGCAAGGCCAGTTTATCAGACCCTGACGCCCTCTCGCGATCTGCAGGGAGGACTTCCCTCTCAAGCAGCGCAGGGGCGAGTTGAGGAGAGGTGGCCACCGAAGCCCCCTCAGGCAAAGCAGATACTGGGACCAAGGCTTGACCGGTCTTGGTCCTCAGTTCCATCTTCCTCCTCTCCTCCTCCTTCTCTTTCTCCCTCCTCTTTCTCTCTTCCACCTTCTTCCTCTCCTCCTCCTTTTTCTTCTCCCTCTCCCTCGCCTGCTCCTCCTCTCTCTTCTTCTTCTCTTGCTCTTGAGAGGAAGGCCGAGAATCAGTAGCTATGGCCCCGGAGACAGTCTTCGATTTTTTGGACCTTTGTGCAAGAAGCACATCATCATCATCATCATCATCCCGGATTAGATTCTTCCTGGGAGGCATTTATTCACCTGGACTGCTGGTAGTACTCGATGAACTGCTACTATCAGCACTGCCTCCACCCAAGTTACTCACAACACCTGCAGGCTCGCTCTCCGAGCTGCTCTCCTCCTCGTCCAATTGGATGGGTTCAGCAGAAATCTCTTCGGAAGAGTCAAAGTCCGGAACACTTTCCACAGGTCGGGCTATGAAGCTGGAGCCTGTGTTCTTGTATTCAAGCAGAAAAGCAGCAGACCTAGTATGCTCACCGTCACCCAAAGGTTCCCTGATGTTCCAAGCTTTCACCAGTTCCGAGATACGAACCTCGCTGAGAGCTGGCTCCAAATTCTTTATCTTCGCTGAAAAAGAGAAAGCTAGGAGAAGTTAGAGAAATCACAAAGTCCGCAAAGGTTGAAACAATAATACAACATCTACCTATATATTCTTCCCCATAAAAGGGAATAGTGAACCTCTCATACCTCGACCCTTCAAATTGAGGGGAGTACTGCCAGTTCCTAACGAGAAACCCTTCTTGCCAGTAGTCCTTATGGGAATCAGGTAAATTTACTACCAAAACCCTATCAGGGCTCCTAGCCTTAAGGTACAGAACACCTGAACTCGTACGAGAAAAAGAATAACAAAAGCAGACCTCGGCAAGCCCTAACCTTGTGCCGTACAATTGATTTATCCTGTGCACACCGTTCACTATTTTCCATACATTGGGTGAACATTGTGCATGCACAATACCAAAATAACTAAAAAAGTGCAGAAACAAACCATTAGGGGGAAAGGTGAGACCCCCCTGGGAGAGCAACAGGACGTGAATCCAATGTGCATCCTCTATGTCCCTAACGTTCCTAGGCGGCGAGGCACAACACGCAATCTCTACCCACTCAGGAATACCGTAGAATTTTCTAAACTCAGTTACCGACCTATTTCCAATCTTCGCCATTGGAAAAATACAAGAAAAACTATAAACTCAAGAAAAAGGGCACGAAAGACTTACAGGACAGAAGATCAGATCAAAAGGCGAAGAAGCGATGAGAGTGGAGACCGAAAACAGAAGGTACAAAACTCAAGAGTTCTCAGAAGATAGAAGATTGCTGGAAGAGCTGGAACGATGAAGAAAAAATGTGTCTTATTCCAACAAGCCTTCAAAACTAATCATAACGCACAGATAGCGAAGCGGGTCCCGCCAAAGAAACTTCACAGTTTTCAAAGAAATCAACCATCATTGCTGATCATTTAAATTCATCGGACCCATAAAGAACGGCCCAACAAATTCAGGGGCAATTGTGGGTACCCCGATTTTATCACCATAAGGCCTGGACGAGTAGCCCATCCTCAGCGGCCCAAAACCCAGGCCCATCACCTCTGGTATTCATCCATTTACTCCACGATACCATGAAGAGAAGTTGTGGGGGTACACGATCCCATGAAAGGGATATGGATAATAAAGAGGAACCTATCACCCCCACTACTCCAACACATATATGTATAAATTAAACCCCAAGTCCGGGGCAAAGGACAAGTTGTATTCTCTGTACTTACTCTTCAGAATATAGAGAAATAACACTGACTGAACCACCGTGGACGTAGGCACTTCTTTGCTGAACCACGTATCTTCGTTTTTGTGTGATTGGTCCTTTATTTGTTTTTTCTTGGTTGTCACCTCTTTCATATTTATTTGTGCTGCATAATAATTGCGTCTACACTTTTAATCACTTAGATGCATGTTTTAGGGTTAAGAAGATAAAACTGGCTTAACTACAATTGGTTCTCATATTTAGTGCATAATTAAATTGAGAAATTAGAGAAAAGTTATCTTTACCTAAAGCACACACAAAATGGCCTTCTCATATTCAAACACACTAATATGCCACACCAAGTGTGTAAAACTAAAAGACACACAAAAAACTAAAAACTTTTTGTATTTTTTCAAAAACATTTATCAAAATAAAATATTTTTGTATTTTCAAATATGACTCAATAAAAGAAAAATAAAATACAAAAGATACACATGCGATAACACTAGTAAACATCTATCATGAAGCGCAACTAGATTATGACAAACAAAATCATGCAAGAAATTATTAATAAGATATAACAAGAGAAGAATTATGTGCAAGTATGTGAGAATCAACAAGTGTAATACCTAGCTCCTGCAAAATGGATTTCGTAACCCAGATAAGTGTTTACTTAACGCGTCAGGTTTCAGGAACCAAGGGAACACTGGACTTAAACATCCTAAAACCTCTTCCAAGCTCAAAACAAAAACCCCTAAGGTGATTTTTCCTACCATAATGTGACATGTGTAAACTCGAGAAATGTTACCTATGGTTTGACCTTTTTTAACATCCTTCGATGTGGTTGACCCTCTAAAACAAACAATGGTCTTGGATTTTAACACTCAGCATTAGAAGCATGTGAGCGAGAGCCATTATTACCAACACTACTAGATCCTTTTAAATCATCTTTGTACTTCAAATTTTAAACTCAAGCAAAGAATTATATGCTTCCAATTTTAGGGATTCCTTCTTCATATGTTCAATAAATCATAGAAGGTTATCTCGCCCCCCTCAATAAATGAAAACTTATCCCTAAGAGTCTTCTCTCGTTCCTTAAAATCATTAATCAAAACACTATCCCCCATGGCATAAACATTAACCCTAGAATTTTTAAAGTCCTCTAATTCTTTTTCTAAGACCATGACTCTATCATCACTCACTTTCTTGGGCAATTCTAAAATTTTGAAATCTCGATCCATGTCCATAATATTCTCACGATTGATATCTCTTTGAGTTTGAATAATTTGCAAAATTTCCATAGCAAATTTAAAACGAGAATTTTATTTTTCAAGAATTTCAATCCTTTTAGCAAACTTCAAATTCAAACGATTTAAGTCGTCAAAGTTGTGGGTATCCATCGAGATTAAAACAAAAACACTCAAAAAGAACTAAACAAGGATCTAACATAATAACTTCAAGTAACCTGCTCTGATACCAATTGTTGGGATGAAATAATAAGTGCTCATGAGAAAATAGATTTGCTCGACAAGGATGAACAAAGATTCCAATTTTATCTTAACTCAAATTTATCTTTTTATCCTAAACATGCATCTTTGTGATAAAATAGATAAATCAAACCAACCATTCAACAAAGACAAGGTTTTAGGGAAAAAATCATTTCGGGTAAAACCTTTTGTTCACTTTAGATATCTACAAGACATATGACTTACAGACTACTTGATAACCGCCACAAGCATAGAGTGTTATTCTTCATAAATCTCTAATGAACAACTATGATCATAACAAGAATCATAAGACCAGAGTCCACTCTCTTCATCCTCAGCCTTTGTTTTTAGCAGTGATCCCCTCGGGTTTCATAAGTATGCCATGGAGAACTTATCCACAAAAGTGTATGCAAGGATACAAAACTTCCTAGGGTTTAAACGAATTCACAAAACTAGATATTCATGACGTTCATTTGTGAATTAAACAGTGTTTTTGTAACACAAAAAGTGAAGAACCTTCTCAAACGTTATGCAAAAATGAACTTGGCAAAAGTCTTAAATGTTTGGAACATGAAACAGGTATTTATACAAATTTTGAGGCGGTGCGTTGTTCAAACAAGAATGTAATGTCATTCAAATGAGATAAATCTCGCTTCTAACGACATCCAAAAAACAAAATTGTTGTGACACCCCGTCTAATTAAATATTGGGTGATCAGGCCTTTGTCAAATTAAAACAGGTTTCTCATATGGTTCATTCTTAGCGTCACTGTCGAAAACAAAATTAATTACTAACCACCTTAGTTAATTGGACCGGTGCCAAATTTTATCTTTCAATTAAACAGGATAAATGAATATTTCAAAACCCAAATCAACATTCACAGTATAGTAGAATCCAAACCATCAAATAAGTGGTTGATTAGGCATAAATTCTTCCTAATTTATCCCTTAATTTAGTTACTTTTAGCACCTCGAACAACGTAATCAATTTGAATTTATCTTATAATCTTGCTACTGACTTATCCTAACGAGTACACCGAGTTTCTAGTATTTCATAGTGATTTTACAAGTATTTGATGTCAAGAAACGAAAGAAGGAAATCGGAAGAATCAAGGAAGATAAAAAGGAAAGTCAAAAGGGAAAAAGTGTAATTTCTACCCGGAGTTCGGATGAGGTACCTAAAGAGAAATTGAAGATATCACACTCATGAGCACCTAGGAAGAAACGGCGCCTCAATCGGAGTCCCGAAACAAAAGATATAAGGAGTCAAAGTTGAGAGGAAAAGTCAAACAGGTAGACCGGTCCGCCCTCACCCCGGACCGGTCCGCTGTGCAAACTCCAGTAAACCTCGGATCGAAAGCAAACCGAAGAAGGATGAAAAATAGTAGAACCGATCCGCCCCGGATCAGTCCACCAGAAAATAAAAAGAACCGATCCGCACGGGAGGCAGAACGGTCCTCCTAAGGCGCGGACCGGTCCGGCTATCGAGATCTTGAAATCTTATCTCCTCCTAAGAAGAGTCCTAGTGTAGCTAAAATTCCTGAATTCTTGTAGGGTATAAAAACCCATTTTATTATTATTATTTGGACAGAGAATTTTAGTTAATTTTCTATTCTTTTTCAGAAACCTTAGTTTTGATACAGTTATTCTTTTAATTCCAAGATTGAAGCTTTGTTCAGAATTCAGTGATTACCAGTGATTCTAGCTAATACTTTGAGTGCTTTGGTAAGATTAGTAAGTAATTTCATCTGTTTAATTACCTTTTACATCAATTCATAAGTTTTTCTTAGATTAATCATGGTTGTCAGCACATCAAACACTGTTTTCATTACTTTCAGCATGCTAGGCTAGATTCTCTAAGGCCGGGATACATGAACCCAGCCTGATGTGTTAGTTGCATGTGTATAACATTAATCAACTGAATTTAGTGATGGATTATGACTGTATTACGTAGGGACACGACAATTGTAGATCTTTATATCTCGTTTGCCTCTGGGTAACCGGGATGATTTAGAATGCAATTTGAGTGTCACTATCGCGATACCGATTTACTCGTCCTCAGATTAAGTATGGCGCGGGCTTTAACCTCATATACGTAATGCTTGGGAGTACTAAATTTTGGGTCTAATTAATCAGTTGAATTTACAATTAATATTATAACAGCAATACACTAGGGTTGGAGGATTGTATTCCCGTCCCGTTTTCCTCATCACTTAGTTCAAAAGTTTCAAATCATCTTTCAACCATATTTTAGGTAATTTAGTGTAATTGCATCTTCTCATAATTTCATATTTACATTTAGTATAATCAATTCTCAAAACCAAATCATTTTTTCCTTTCTTTCCAGAGTCAGAGTTAGGATTCATTCATCTTTCCCGTCGTTACAACTTCGTTGTCCTTTTTCCCTGAGGATCGATACCCGACTTACCGAATTATTACTTGAGCTACAGGCTTGCACATGAGCCAGAGAGTACGCACTTTTGAGACACATTCTGAGTCGCGTCAAGTTTTTGGCGCTATTGCCGGGGAATTAGGTAGACTTAGGATTAGATCGAGTCAATCTAAAGCTTTGACCAAAAATTTCCAAAAATCCAAAAACATAAAAAAGTTCAAAAAAGCACAAAAAGATTCACAATCATATCTCACAAGACATTAATGAAAAATTCTAAACTCACTCCCACACCCCGTAATACTCTAACCAGTATTCACAAAAATCCAATCGTTGAGTACAACCCCGATAGCCCCCACACTCCTAACGCCCCACAGTTCTGGATTTCACCTCCCACACCATCACACTCAATCTCCAATAACACTCCGTTTTCCTTCTTAGGACACACCTGCGAGCACACTTCGAGCACACCAAGTGAGAAAACCGAGTCGTTAAGTGAGAGAGATATGTCACAACACAGTAATGCACCTGCCAGTGAGGAAGAGGCCCCATACCGCCCGCTGAGAGAATTCTTATATCCCGAGCGCACTGTCACTCTGGGATGCATTATACTCCCGTATAATGCCGGGCAATTCCGTTTCAAAAATGGGATGATCCAGATGTAATACCCCGTATTTCTGAATATTCCAAATAATTCTATTTAATTAGATTGGAGAATTAAATGAATATTCCAAATAATTCTATTTAATTAGATTGGAGAATTAAATGAGAAAATTATGGCTTAATTTAAATTAAGTAAGAGTAGTAATTTAAAGAGTTTTAATTAAAAATTATAATTATGGAATATTAATCGAGAGATAGATACCGGTTTATATTGCCTCATTTTATTTACTTAGTGCGAGTGGTAAATAGTTACTTAACGCGTGTAGACTGTGTTGGGGTGAGAACGAGTAATATTTTTAAGTGACTCAAATGATAATTTAGAGGTTACTGATGAGTCCGGAAGGGTTAAATTAGTCAAAATAGTATACCCGGGGTACTAGTTGAGTCCCGGGGTAATTTTGGACTAAACCGAGACCGTTCGGGGGCGTTTTGGTCTTTTAACATAAGAGGGTATGGAGACCTACGAAATTGAGAGTTTTATATCAGCCGTATGATAGAGGAATTAGGGTTAGAACACCCATGACAACACCAATACCATTAGAGAGACGAGGGGCATAACTTTCTAAGGCAAAAGGAAGAATTGGGAAGGATTCAAAGGGATTTTTACCATCAACTTGTTGGGGAAGAAGGATTGAAGGATGAAGATCATCAATCAACAACAATAACCACGAAATCAGACCCTACTGATCATAAGGCAAGTTGTTTATTGCAAAAAAGTTATAAATTTATAATACCCATGTGTAAGGTTTTTGAATAGTGTTGCTTAAATCATTATTTTGATTGGAGAAAGATGATATTTATACATGTTGGGATAGGAATCGCATGTAGAATGATTTACCTTATGTAGAGGTTTAAGATTAAGATTAGTCTTGATGATTTTTCGGATTAAAATATGGATTTTGAATGATAATATGGGAAGAACACCATAACTAGGGTTTCAAGAAATTCTGGATTTTAATTCATTATTTCTTTAAAGTAATTGGAGTTTTGATGTATTTGACACGTTAGAAACTGTCCTACTATATGTGGAAATATGTTAGGATTATTGGGTCAAATTTTGGTGGACTATAATAGAGTTTGAAGGTTTTTTAATGGAGGAAAAATCTTAACGAAGAAGATAACTGCGTCTGTCCCTGTTCGATCGATCGATCGATCTCGAACTATCGATCGATCGACTATGTCGATCGATCGACGCAAGCTGTTTCCTGAAAATTTTGTGTTTAATTCTTTGTTGAGTTCGGGAATGAATGAGTATTCTAGGATTTACATTATACTTATATGGGAGTGAGAATAAGACCAGTAGGTATATTGTTGAGGTCCGATAAGGCCATTGGGTGTAGGGCTTGAATTACAGACCGAGGAGAATAATCCGATTTACTAGAGTATCGGGGATTTTGGAAATTGAGTTATGGGGCGAAGTAAATTCAATTTAATTAATAGACCAGTAGGGTAAGAAATAACTACTGAAATTATATGTAAGGGGTAACTAGGACCCTTAGAGTTGTGTGAATACTCAAATAAATACGATTAATGAGATAAATCGTAAAGCGAATATTGTACGGTAGATATATGAGATTTAAAATATTACGTACGTATATGATTAATAGGTCGGGCGTGTACCTACTGAATTATGTGATCTTTTAGGTAGAGAGATTATACCTAAATTAATTATGTTAGGGTCGATGAGACATTCCGAACTAACATAAAGTTATTATATGTTTGGGGTCGATGAGAAATGCCGAACCAAACTTTGAACTGGTGTCGCGATGAGAGAGTTCCGAACCAGAATATGTGTATATATATATTTTTAAAAATAGTTGGGGTCGATGGATAATTCCGAACCAACTCTCACTTGGGGTCGATGAATCATTCCGAACCAAGAGATCTTTATTTGTGTATATAAATAATTGGGGTCGATGTATCATTCTGAACCAATTCTTACTTGGGGTCGATGAAACATTCCGAACCAAGAGTCCTTTACGTGTATAAAAAGGGCAAAATAGCAATGACTGATATTTAGTATATATTGTGTGTGAAATATATATACTTGATGATATCCTACTTCCATGTGTTAGTAGATTGATACATATTATGTATTTAAAGATACATACTGAATTGGTAAGTTAAGTAGTGAAACTTAATTACGAAATGCACCTTTAGATAGGGAAAATCTATTTAGTAATTCAAGTAGTGAAACTTAATTACATAAGTGGGAAGTCAACAATTGTGAGAATTGTAGTAATTTTAATAGCGAAACTAAATGGGAAGTCTTGAAAAATAACATAGATGAAATGTTACTTGAGAATTAATTAACATACGCGAGATGTTAGTGAAACGGTTGTACTGTATGGGGGTACTGGAACTTGGGTACAGATAAGTTCAGTTGACTACTTTGGTTTTAGTTAGCTTGGGAGGTATGGCTAGATAAACTAAGTGTAGAACGTTAGGTGTGCACAAAAGATGAGGGGTGAGTAACTCAAGAGAGTGTACGAGAACCTAACATGTGTAATCAATAACCGCATTTTATATTGTGATAAACGCTTGCTAAATATTTTCAAAATG
Organism: Sambucus nigra; assembly: GCA_949130495.1. Taxonomy (NCBI): domain Eukaryota; kingdom Viridiplantae; phylum Streptophyta; class Magnoliopsida; order Dipsacales; family Adoxaceae; genus Sambucus; species Sambucus nigra. The sequence goes on along the minus strand of CASBWL010000011.1, from coordinate 2,039,552 downwards.
TTTTGAGTACTAACTCTTGCTATAAAATATTTTCAAAACCTTTTAGGTGTCTAGCCACAGGGATGCCATGTATGATGATTCCATTCCAGAGACTCGGAGCTGTAGCACAGTGGATGCTTACAGGATTTTGACTAGACGATATCTCTCATTCAGATCTAGTACATGATCTCACACTCTTTTATGCATGGACTTGTGGTCCGGTATTAGTCTCAGATGTTAGTTTCATACTAGTGGTTATTCTATTGTTGTTTGCGATTTTTTTTGCCGATGGTTTATTCGGTAATACTTTTGTTCTGTTGTACTTTTACTCTGTTGTTTGAATTATAGTACATGATTGTTTATACTTTGTTCAACATGATTGATTTATCTTTTTAAGAAAGACAAAATTTGGCACCGGTCTAATTTTACTTAGGGGATAAGTAGTTAAAAAGTTTTCGACAATGATGCTAATAATGAACCATTTGAGAAACCTGTTTTAATTTAATAAAGGCCTGATCACCCAATGTTTCATTAGGCGGGGTGTCACAGATGGTATCAGAGCATCAGGTTCTAGTGTCCATAGGATCTGTACGGCTTACTACGTTTTCAGCGTATCGTTTGATTGATATAGAGACCTACCATAGGATTATTGTACTCCTATACGTACGGAGTTTACGTTCTCATGCTATTTAGTAAATGTAGTGTTATATATACGAGTTCGATTGGGCATGATAGGTCGAACATGGCGGTAGAACCAGCATTGGCGTTGGAAGGACTGCAGGAAGGAGGAGCTCAACATGAAGCCTGGAGTGTTCAAATATGGTAATGATAGGAGAGATGACCGTTATCGAGGTCACTCCTAGCGTGTAATGGAAGTAAATGCTGCAAGGTTTGTTGAGGCATAGCATGCATTTTTCAAGTGTCGCGACGGCAAGAGGGATGCTAGTCTAGACCACCCAATGCAGTGATAGTGGGAGTAGGTATGATGAAAAATTTGATGAGAACGAGCCGTAAAAATGTGATAAAACGGTGACTGTACATGTTAACCAATGGAAGTAGTATGTCCAGTGGTTTTGGTGTTTAGGATAGAGTAGAAATACTCAGAAGTGAAAATTTGAGTAAATTTTTAGAGGCAACGTGGCGGAGATACCAGTCACTACATTCGGACCGAGGGTCCGTATACAAATAGAGGAACCTTACAAATAGTTTAGCCGCAAAGTTCTCCAATGATGATTCAGAAGCGAAGTGAATGGGAATATCTGAACCCCTCACGTGAAAGCCTGGTAGAGGCCAATCATGAGAGAGAAATTTATCCTTTTAAGTGAACTTGTACCGATGAGATAGGTATAAAGGAAAAAGAGCCCTTGAGAGAATGGACTCTCGAGTTATAATTCGCAATTTTGGTAAAACTCTTCTTGGACGACTTATGTTTATGAAGACAATATGGTACTACCGACAACGTTGAAGTAAATGATCCTAGGTGGGAGGAGCTAAGGGAGTTTAAGGATTTAGTCAAAGAGTAAGACTGAATGTAAAGGGGTTGGTGCAAGCCATGAGTGAAAACCCACTAGGGGATTTAATGATTATATTCTAAGTTGGGGTTATTAAGTCTCATAGTGCGTTCCTCTTGGTCAGCAGAACTAAGGGAACCAGGATGATAGTGTTCAGGATTGAGACTACCCAGTCCGAGAGGAGGGGTACCCAAACCGGTCAGTATGGCCTGGAGTCAGGAATTTTTGAAAAGATGTCTAGTGTGGATTCTAGGGCCACGCGTTTTATTTTAGCTTGAAGTTATTTGAAGAAATAATAACTCCAATAAGTTTTGCATTCCGGAAGAGAACAAGCGTGTTATGTCCAGAAACCATCTGAACCACCAGAGCGATGGATAAGGAAGTATAGGGGTTTTAGCCTCGAGTGAATGGAGTATATGACGATTCCTCACCTGAAAAAGGGTCGAGTTGTCATTATTCATCAATATGTGAGAGACTTCGGAGATTATGAACATCTCATAGTAATTGATTTCGGTGTGTGGGAACCTAAAAGATGTGAGTCAAGGTATGTAGTATGACCGCTGAGCGGAGAGATCGAGCTCGCCGTTGTAATTAGTGCTAAAGACTTTGTGATAGTATAAGCGCGGTGCCACTTGACTCCTTTAGAAATATTGGAGTATGGTTGCACATATTGTCGAGGAATCGAATTTGAGCATATCGACCATGTGTTGCTCTGATAATGCTCGGTAAGAATACATGGGGAGAAGTCCTTTGTTTAAGTTCGGTTGCGAAAGGGAATACGACTGAATTTTTATGCACGTCAGGAGAAGAGACATTGTTAGATGCTAGGGCATCAGTGGAGCCGGTAGTGTTGTGGAGAAACACTGAAAGGCTTACCTCACCACGAAGGGATAAGTGGGACTTTGTGGGCAAGGATTTAATTTTTGGTCTATACGGTATTGAGAATACCCACAAGATTGTGGTCACGTCGTGTAGACTACGCTAGAGTTGAAGAAAAGCATGTTACGGGTGCGACCTTTGTAATGTTTTTGCAAATGTACCCGGTGAAAAGGGTGTATGGGCGCCCTAAGCAATAGGATTCCTTAGACAACCGAGATAGAGGGATGCGGAAAATTATTTTGTACATTGGTGGGGAAATTAGAAGACAAGTCGTATCGATGAAATGGGTTGAACGTTATGGGAGATAGACGATGATCCAAGATTATATGTGCTGAGAGATCCAGCACACCCTATGGGATGAAAGTCGGTGGGAAACCGTTCAAAGGTTATCTCTTGATATGGGGGACCTAACTGTGGTGAAGAAGTAGCGCAAGGTGCTACTTGACTGAGTGTTGTGAGTGACTTACGTGTTACTAAAATGTTGATTCTTATAAAGTAACCAACCCAAAAAGTGCGCCAATTGCGAAGAGTGCACGGATTGTAAAGTATAATAAACCTGGAGAGAAAGTGGAATAGAGTACCACTTGAGGAATGATGACGTAAGTGGGAAGCGATGTTGAGGAGAGACATAGTGAGATTGTCTCCAGATACACCTCTAGTTAATAGAAAAGATAGATAGTGAACCCACATTTCCAATGATGGAATGAGGAGACAGACTAATAAATTATTAATGGGTTGTGAACATCATAATTAAGCCAACATTTCATTTGGGGTAGCGAAATGGGGTGACAGGGATGGATTAGTATGTAGTTGAAAAGGGAGAGTGCACGGTGGCGCTCTACATGATTGTGAATCAGGATGAAATCCTAAAATTCCACCCTGTGAGAGATGGTCAGGAAGGAATAGAGATAGAGTTTTATTTTGAGTACGTTGTGTTACCTACGACTCAATGTTAGTGAGAAAGAATGATGATACGCCCTTATGATAGTGGAATTTTGGAGAAGCCCACTGATCAATTCATAGGTTGAATGTATGCCTATAAGAGCATATTTATAGGTGGAGTGAGTGCCTATATGGACTTTACATGAGGATTAGGTTCGTGGGTACCGATTACGAACAATACATGTACTTTGAGGTGTGGTTCGAGGAGACATTTCGAACTTTTAGTCCTTAACGCGTGATATGAGGACATTCTATTGGAGTGTGGCATTTTAAGGTATATGAAATGTGAAATATATGGCTCACAAATTGTTTACTCATGTGCGATGAGATATATATACATATATTGGTGCTCGAGATGTGATCCCGAGACAAGTAATTAATAACTATTGGTGATCGAGGTGGAATTCCGAGCCAATGACCCTAAAAGTGTTATAGAAGGGGGGTGATTATAAAATAAGTGTTGATAGTATATGTTATGTGTACAATATATATATACCTATTGATTTTTCTACTTATGTGCGATAGTAAGTGTGCTTAATCTCTATATTTGGGTCGATGATGTTCCGGACCAATACATGAGGGATCGATTTGGGGTCGATGATTTTTCCGAACCAAATCGATGATAAATATTGGTACCGACGGAAGGTCTGAACCGACATGTGCATTACATTTACCTTGGGGTCGATGGATTCCCGGACCAATGTAAATGATAGGATTATTGGGGCCGATGATTTTTGCCGGACCAATTTTCCTTAAAGTATATATTGTATGTGAAATATATACCTTATAATATTCTACTTATGAGTGATAGTAGACACTTAGATGTTATATAGAGATATACATCAAATGGGCAAATTAAGTAGGGAGAAACTTAATTTCAAGAATTAACGTTGGATTGGAAAAATCTAAGAGAAATCAAGTAGTGAGACTTAATTATGATATATGCGGCATGGGTAACGTGCGATAAGAATTTATAATGAAGCAAGGCATGTACTTGGGGCGACCGTTAGGATGTTATGATTTAGTATTGGGTATTAGAGGATGCAATTATACTTAAGGTCCTTAGCCTTAATACCGTCCTTATCCTAATTTCGAGGACGAAATTCCTTTACAAGGGGGGAAGTATGTAATACCCCGTATTTCTGAATATTCCAAATAATTCTATTTAATTAGATTGGAGAATTAAATGAATATTCCAAATAATTCTATTTAATTAGATTGGATAATTAAATGAGAAAATTATGGCTTAATTTAAGTTACGTAAGAGTAGTAATTTAAAGAGTTTTATTTAAAAATTGTAATTATGGAATATTAATCGAGAGATAGATACCGGTTTATATTGCCTCATTTTATTTACTTAGTGCGAGTGGTAAATAGTTACTTAACGCGTGTAGACCGTGTTGGGGTGAGAACGAGTAATATTTTTAAGTGACTCAAATGATAATTTAGAGGTCACCGATGAGTCCGGAAGGGTCAAATTAGTCAAAATAGTATACCCGGGGGTACTAGTTGAGTCCCGGGGTAATTTTGGACTAAACCGAGACCGTTTGGGGGCGTTTTGGTCTTTTAACATAAGAGGGTATGGAGACCTACGAAATTGAGAGTTTTATATTAGCCGTATGATAGAGGAATTAGGGTTAGAACACCCATGACAACACCAATACCATTAGAGAGAAGAGGGGCACAACTTTCTAAGGCAAAAGGAAGAATTGGGAAGGATTCAAAGGGATTTTTACCATCAACTTGTTGGGGAAGAAGGATTGAAGGATGAAGATCATCAATCATCAATAACAACCACGAAATCAGACCCTACTGATCATAAGGCAAGTTGTTTATTGCAAAAAAATTATAAAGTTATAATACCCATGTGTAGGGTTTTTGAATAGTGTTGTTTAAATCATTATTTTGATTGGAGAAAGATGATCTTTATACATGTTGGGATATGAATCGCATGTAGAATGATTTACCTTATGTAGAGGTTTAAGATTAAGATTAGACTTGAGGATTTTTCAGATTAAAATCTGGATTTTGAATGATAATATGGGAAGAACACCATAACTAAGGTTTCAAGAAATTCTGGATTTTAATTCATTATTTCTTTAAAGTAATTGGAGTTTTGATGTATTTGACACGTTAGAAACTGTCCTAGTATATGTGGAAATATGTTAGGATCATTGGGTCAAATTTTGGTGGACTATAATGGAGTTTGATGGTTTGTTAATGGAGGAAAAATCTTAACGAAGAAGACAACTGCGTCTGTCCCAGTTCGATCGATCGATCGATCTCGAACTATCGATCGATCGACTATGTCGATCGATCGAACCCAGCGGTCGATCGATCGACGCAAGCTGTTTCCCGAAAATTTTGTATTTAATTCTTCGTTGAGTTCGGGAATGAATGAGTATTCTAGGATTTACATTATACTTATATGGGAGTGAGAATAAGACCAGTAGGTATATTGTTGAGGTCCGATAAGGCCATTGGGTGTAGGGCTTGGATTACGGACCGAGGAGAATAATCCGATTTACTAGAGTATTGGGGATTTTGGAAATTGAGTTACGGGGAGAAGTAAATTCAATTTAAGTAATAGACCAGTAGGGTAAGAAATAACTACTGAAATTATATGTAAGGGGTAACTAGGACCCTTAGAGTTGTGTGAATACTCAAATAAATACAATTAATGAGATAAATCGTAAAGAGAATATTGTACGGTAGATATATGAGATTTAAAATATTACGTACGTATATGATTAATAGGTCGGGCGTGTACCTACTGAATTATGTGATCTTTTAGGTAGAGAGATTATACCTAAATTAATTATGTTAGGGTCGATGAGACATTCCGAACTAACATAAAGTTATTATATGTTTGGGGTCGATGAGAAATGCCGAACCAAAATTTGAACTGGTGCCGCGATGAGAGAGTCCCGAACCAGAATATGTGTATATATATATTTTTAAAAATAGTTGGGGTCGATGGATAATTCCGAACCAACTCTCACTTGGGGTCGATGAATCGTTCCGAACCAAGAGATCTTTATTTGTGTATATAAATAATTGGGGTCGATGTATCATTCCGAACCAATTCTTACTTGGGATCGATGAATCATTCCGAACCAAGAGTCCTTTACGTGTGTAAAAAGGGCAAAATAGCAATGACTGATATTTAGTATATATTGTGTGTGAAATATATATACTTGATGATATCCTACTTCCGTGTGTTAGTAGATTGATACATATTATGTATTTAAAGATACATACTGAATTGGTAAGTTAAGTAGTGAAACTTAATTACGAAATGCACCTTTAGATAGGGAAAATCTATTTAGTAATTCAAGTAGTGAAACTTAATTACATAAGTGGGAAGTCAACAATTGTGAGAATTGTAGTAATTTTAGTAGTGAAACTAAATGGAATGTCTTGAAAAATAACATAGATGAAATGTTACTTGAGAATTAATTAACATACGCGAGATGTTAGTGAAACGGTTGTACTGTATGGGCGGTACTGGAACTTGGGTACAGATAAGTTCAGTTGACTACTTTGGTTTTAGTTAGCTTGGGAGGTATGGCTAGATAAACTAAGTGTAGAACGTTAGGTGTGCACAAAAGATGAGGGGTGAGTAACTCAAGAGAGTGTACGAGAACCTAACATGTGTAATCAATAACTGTGTTTTATATTGTGATAAACGCTTGCTAAATATTTTCAAAATGTTTTGAGTACTAACTCTTGATATAAAATATTTTCAAAACCTTTTAGGTGTCCAGCCACAGGGATGCCATGTATGATGATTCCATTCCAGAGACTCGGAGCTGTAGCACAGTGGATGCTTACAGGATTTTGACTAGACGATATCTCTCATTCAGATCTAGTACATGATCTCACACTCTTATATGCATGGACTTGTGGTCCGGTATTAGTCTCAGATGTTAGTTTCAGACTAGTGGTTATTCTATTGTTGTTTGGGATTTTTTTTACCGATGGTTTATTCGGTAATACTTTTGTTCTGTTGTACTTTTACTTTGTTGTTTGAATTATAGTACATGATTGTTTGTACTTTGTTCCACATGGTTGATTTATCTGTTTTAAGAAAGACAAAATTTGGCACCGGTCTAATTTTACTTAGTGGATTAGTAATTAAAAAGTTTTCGACAGTGATGCTAAGAATGAACCATTTGAGAAACCTATTTTAATTTAATAAAGGCCTGATCACCCGATGTTTAATTAGGCGGGGTGTCACACCAGATGTTACCTCATTACCATGGTATGGATTCTGAAAAACCATATCTTCACATTACGGAATTTGAGGATGTGTGCGATACTCTCAATGATCAGACTTGCACACAAGAGGTGATCTGCCTAAAACTCTTCCCCTTCTTGCTCAAAGATAAAGCTAAGACTTGGCCATGGTCTTTACCTCCAAGCTCAATTCCATCTTGGAACGAGTTGTAATCGATATTTCTCAAGAAATTCTTCCCTCCACATCGAACAAGCTCTATAAAGGCTCAAATTCAAGCGTTCAGACAATCTGAAAATGAGCCATTTCATCGATGTTATGAGCGTTTCAAAGAGTTAGTTACTTCATGCCCCCATCATGGATTTTCTGAAGCGCAAATCATTTCTTTTCTCTATAATGGGCTGAATCTGAATTCCAAATAACTCGTTGAAACCATGGGTAGTGGTCCTTTTGTCGACTTAGATGCCCACGATGCTGAGCTTCACCTGAGGTATGTTGCCAAGACTACCCAATCCTGGGATACATCTGACCCTAATGCTCAAAATCGAAATCATCAAGTGACCACCACTCCATCGGCGTCCGGCCTATTTTATGTAGAAAAGAGTTCTATAGCGGATAGTCGAATCGATATACTTGAGAAAGAAGTGCGAGACCTACGTGGGATATGTGGAAGAGGACTAATTGGATTCATACCAAACCCCATTGAAAAGGTTTGTGCAATTTGTGAGGCGGGTCATTCAACTGAGGAATGCCCAACTATACCCGCCTACAAAGTGATGCTTCAAGAGCAAATTAGTGGTATAGGAGGTTTTAAGGGTAATTTCGGCGCACCGCACGGAAATTCTTACAACCCTTCATGGAAAAACCATCCTAGTTTTATCTATGGGCAAAAACATGCTGCGATGAACCCTACTTCACATGTTGCCCCTCCTCCACCACAACACTTTTAACAAGCCCCACACATGCAAGGATATGTGCAAGCACCACCACCTCAAGGAGCTTATATCCCTCCACCGCAGAGAACTCTCGAGGATACCATGAATCAATTTATCACAAGCCAGACTGCAACTAATGCTAAATATGATCGTCTGATTAGCGACATAAATGCAAGTCTGTCAAAGATACAATCCTCGTTGAGTGTTCAAGAGAAGGTAAAGTTTCCTGCCCAAGGCCAAAGACCTCCCCAAGATCAAACTAGCATTATCACTACCTCTACCGAACATCAGGAGAAATGTCAAGCTGTGGCCACTCTTCGTAGTGGGAGAGTCGTTGATTTATCACCTCCCTCACACGACACAACAAAAGATAAGGAGATTGCGCCGGGCATGAAAGAGGCCGAAGATGTCCCCTTGAACTAGAGTGACAAAGAAAATGCTAGTGAGGCCGAGGTAGTAGTGAAAACACCCTTCGCGGCACCGTTTCCTCAGAGGTTAATTCCGTCCCATAAAGGAAACCCATGTGAGGACGTGCTAGAAGTACTAAAGCAAGTAAAGCTTAAGTTACATTTCCTTGATGCCATTAAGAAAATTCCAGCTTATGCAAAAGTCATCAAAGACTTGTTGACAGTAAAGAGAAAGATGAAGGTAAAAAAGAATTTCTTTCTAGCACAAAACGTGAGCTCCATTCTACTAAATGATCTCCCACCTAAATTTAAAGATCCCGGTGCACCCACCATTTCCTGCATCATTAGAGAAAATAAAATCGAAAAAGCCTTACTTGACTTGGGAACAAGTGTCAATATCCTCCCTTATTCCATCTATAGGCAACTTGATTTAGGCAACCTCAAGCCCACAAAGGTCACTCTTCAATTAGTGAATCGAACAGTGAAGATCCCAAGAGGCATAGTCGAGGACGTGATCGTCCAAGTTGACACTTTCTACTTCCCGATAGACTTTGTCATTTGGGACACGGAGCCCTCCTTCAACTCGAGCAACCATGTTCCCATCATCCTTGGGCGCCCATTCTTATCTATGGCTAACGCAATCATCAATACTCAGAATGGTCGAATGCAACTCACCTTTGGGAACATGACCTTAGAGACCAACATCTTCCACATAGCCCAACATACGGGGGAAGAAGATGATCTTCACGCGGTGAGCTTCATAGATGACATAGTAGAAGAGTACTTTGAGGAGAATTATTGTGGTGACGCCTTAGGGTCCTGTTTAGTGGCGAGACATGAGAGTGAGGGGACGTACACCGACTTCGAGAGGGAGGTTAGGGAGTTGAGAGAGTCACTCGATGAGAGCGCGTCGGACGAGGACGCGAGAGATATTAATTGGGTTTCGAGATTCGAGGAGTTACCACCGAGGGATACACGCATGGTTCCCTCCAGTGAAAAATTTCCAACCCTCGATTTAAAGAAACTCCCCTCCCATATTAAATATCCATACCTAGGAGAGGATGAGACATTTCCTGTTGTTGTCTCCTCTAGCCTAGACGAAGAGCAGGAGGGTAAATTGTTGAGAATTATGAGGAAGCACCAAAGTTCTTTTGGTTGGTGCATTACTGATTTGAAGGGGATAAGTCCTTTAATTTTCACTCATAAGATCCATTTCTAAGAGGATGTTAAACCCTCAAGAGAAATGCAAAGAAGGCAAAACCCCAACATGAAAGAAGTAGTGAGAACCGAGATTATCAAGTTATTGGATGCTGGGATTATCTACCCAATCTCGGATAGCAAGTGGGTTATCTCCATTCAAGTCATCCCGAAAAAGTCGGGCATGACAGTGATTGAGCATGCTAAGGGAGAGCTACTTCCCCAACGTACTACCACTGAGTGGCGCGTTTGCATTGATTACCAAAAACTCAATGCGGGAACTAGGAAAGACCATTTCCCCATACCATTTATTGATCAAATGCTTGAGAGAGTAGCGGGCCACCCTTACTATTGCTTCCTTGATGGTTATTCCGGATCTAACCAGATTGAGGTAGATGTACTTAACCAGAAGAAAACAACCTTCACTTGCCCTTTTGGTACGTTTGCCTACAAACGTATTCCATTCGTCTTGTGTAATGCACCCACGACCTTTCAAAGGTTCATGTTGAGCCTATTTAGCGACATGGTCGAGAGAGGACTCGAAGTGTTCATGGACGATTTCAGCATTTTTGGCACCTCTTTCGATCATTGTCTAGAGAAAATGGAAAAAGTACTTTCCTGGTGCATGGAAAAGAACTTAGTACTGAATTGGGAGAAATGCCATTTCATGGTCACCGAGGGAATAGTTCTTGGACAGATAGTTTCATCCAAGGGAATAGAAGTTGATTGGGAAAAGATAGATGTCATAGCTGATCTTCCCTCACCAAAATCACTTAAGGACGTGCGCTCCTTCTTGGGCCATGCGGTGTTTTATCGAAGGTTCATTAAGGACTTTAGTGCCATCGCTAGACCCTTAAGCAACCTACTCAGGAAGGACACCCCATTCGAGTGGACGGAAGCATGCCAAAGCTCTTTTGAAAAACTGAAAACCATGCTTGTGTCCTCTTCCATCATGCAAGTTCCGGATTGGTCCTTACCATTCGAACTTATGTGTGATGCTAGTGATTATGCGATAGGAGTTTTTTTGGGCCAAAGAAAAGATTAGCAAGCTCATGTCATCTACTACGCTAGTCGGACCCTTACCGGACCACAACTTAACTACTCTACCACGAAGAAGTAGTTGTTAGCGGTAGTCTTTGCCCTTGATAAATTCCGGTCATACCTCATCGGTTCTCCCATTACTTTCTTCACCGACCACGTGGCTTTGAAATACCTACTTACAAAGAAAGATGCCAAGCCACGCCTCATAAGGTGGATCCTACTCTTACAAGATTTCAATCTCCCCATTAAAGATAAGAAAGGAGTAGAAAACGTCGTTGTCGACCACTTATCATGGCTTTCGTCCGACGTACCTAGTGATCCCATACCCATAGACGAATACTGTCCGGATGAGCAACTTTTTGCTACCTCTTCTTTGCCCTGGTTTGCGGATATAGTGAATTACATTGTCACGGGATCCGTCAATCCCGATTGGACACCGGAAGATAAGAAGAGGTTTATTACTTGGTCGCGTATGATCATCTATGACGATCCGTTCCTTTTTATATATTGCGCCGACCAAATCATCCGACGATGTGTATCGGATGACAAAATCCCAAAAGTCATCCAGTTTTGTCATTCTAAAGCTTATGGAGGCCACTTTTCGACGAAAAAGACGACCGCTAAAATTCTGCAATGCGGCCTCTATTGGCCCACAATATTTCCGGATGTGAACGCTGCTTACAAATCTTGCAGTAGGTGCCAACGGATGGGGGCCATTACCCGATAAGACATGATGCCTCTTACCCCTATACTCATTATTGAGATCTTCGATTGTTTGGGTATTGACTTCATGGGCCCTTTCCCCCCGTCCTTTGGTTTCCTATACATCCTTGTCGCGGTAGACTACGTTTCTAAATGTGTGGAAGCTATAGCTACCAAGACAAATGACAACAAAGTGGTGATAAAATTCCTGCAGGAACACATACTTTCCCGTTTCGGTGCACTAAAAGTGATAATTAGCGATAATGGCACGCACTTTTGCAATAGGCCATTCGAGAAGCTAATGAGAAAGTATGGTGTCGTTCACAAGGTTGGAATGAATTATCACCCGCAAACGAATGGGCAGGCCGAACTAGCAAATCGGGAAATCAAGAACATTCTTGAAAAGACCGTCAATCCTACCCGAAAAGATTGGTCACTTAGATTGAACGATTCGCTATGGGCCTATCGTACCGCATATAAAAATCAACTTGGCATGTCCCCTTTCTGCTTTGTATATGGAGAACCTTACCATATTCCCGTTGAATTGGAGCACAAGGCGTATTGGGCGATTAAGCAATTAAATTATGCCATGGATAAGGCCAGTGAAGCCCGTAAGCTTCAATTGAATGAGTTAGAAGAACTACGCAATGATGCGTATGAGAATGCTAAAATTTCCAACAAAAGGATGAAACTCGCTCACGATAACATCATTCGACGTAAAGAGTTTCTTCCCGAGCAAAAAAAATTCTCTATAACTCTCGGCTTCATCTCTTTTCGGGCAAATTACGATCACGATGGTCTGGCCCATTCATTGTGAAGAATGTTTTCCCTCATGGAGCTGTTGAAATAGATGATCTAAAAGGGGGAAATACATTCAAATTGAATGGACAACGCCTAAAGCCATATCTATAGGCATGTGTGGAAGAAGTCGACACCATCTGGTTGTCGGACCCCGTTTACTGGGTAGAGTGAGTTGTTACAGCGAGGTCGTCGCACCCCCGACGCATATGGGGAGAGAGTCATGTGTGTACCGAGAGTCGTGTGTGTAGTGAGCATCGATAGGATTAGGTTACATTCGGGAGCAAACATTTGCATGTTTCGGGAATATTGCATCCAGTTGCGTTGGTCATTGGTTTCGAGAGGTTTTGATCCAAATTGATAGGGAGCATGTTGTGAAAGTGAAACGTTTCAGAGAAGAGAGATCGAAATTCAGTTCGGCGAAAAATCCATCTCAAAATTCAGAGGCCGGACCGGTTCCTTTTTTCAGGGGCGGACCGATTCCTTTAAATTTAAGGCAGATCGGTCCACTAGTCGGATTTGCCTGAACAATAAAGGACCGGACTGGTCCGGTCCCCAGGCGGATCAGTCCACCTTCTGCAGATCTGTTTTTTTACCCTTCTCTAGATTCACCCCCCTTCTCCCCAATCCCATTCATTCCCTCCAATGCGTTTCCCCAACTCCCAAACCTAACCTTTCCCTCCCAAATTCACCCCCTTTTCCCTCCAACCCTTTTCCCTCTAAATCCAACCCCTACCCCCCTCCCTTTCACCTATAAATACACACCCAAACCTTCCCCTCTCTCCACACCTTCAATAAAACTCCTCACTTCTCCCTCCCTAATTTTCCAAGGAAAAATATCTCTTGTTTTCATGGCTCAATGCACTACCCCCACCAAGTATGACTCCACCGACATCCACCCCTCCGGTCATGGAGAGTTTCGCTCCCGCCAAGAGGAGCGATGGTGCCATCGGTTCTTCGGGTTGGATTGCAAACTCCATATGGAGCGCGCTATCTAATGGACCGTGCTGCCCAACTCCGTCACCACCTTATTTATGTCTAGGGGTTGGTGTTGATTCCTCAACAAACCCTATGAAGCAGTTTGGGCAACCGAGGTCCGAGCCTTTTATGGAACCCTTGTTCGAACGGGCCAATTTGAGGCCCAAGCTTACGTGGATGGGAATGTCATCCCATTTTCATTGGCTCTTCACACGGCCAAGTTTGCCGAGTACGATGTTCCGGATGTTCAAGACTTCATCTATTCACGAAACGTCCCTCCAGTCACCAAAGACGTGATCATGGAGCGCATTTCCCCCGATGTTGCTTGGACGGGGAAAACTTTCGTCGTTGGACACCTTAATGAGAAGGCGCGCCTCACTTTTCAGATTGTGTGCACCAACATATTGCAAACGTCCAATGATTCCGCCATGCGACCCCGACAGGCCACTTTGACCTACCATCTATTTGACCCACACACTTCCATCCACATGGACCGCGCCTTATACGCCGATATCATCAACGCATCCTTGGATGAGAAAGGTGCTGCCCCATTTCCCTATGCTCGTTTGATCACTTCTATCCTCAAAGATGCTGGCATAGCGGCACCGCTCGATCACACTCGCATTCTCGGTCCTTTTGGACAGGGAACCCGCACAAAGAGCGCCAAATAGCTAGCTGTCCTACGGGCATGGCGGGGAGGTGATAGTGAAGAAGAGGCTGCTTTGAGCGAGAGTGAAGAATAGGAAGAAGAGCCAGCCGGTGCGGACGTCGAAATGGGGGATGTCGGTCCGGATAAAGAGTCGGTGGACGAAGAGGATGATCCTGATTTTGAGTGGGCGGGAAGCGACCTCACAAACCGAATGGCTGCACTTGAGACAAACTTTGACAACTTTTTGAATGATTACCGTCGTGATACGAGCTTAATACTCAGCTTCCAAGCGGACATTTACCGACGCCAAGGGGATCCTAATGAGCCACTGCCATCCTATTACTATGATCCCTATGGCCCAGATGCGTCCGATTCTTCCCAACCCCCGGCCCAGTGAAGCTTGATGTGGTTATGCAGTTTTTATTTGTTTTTCCCTCTTCACATGTTTGTATGTTTTTCCTTATAATTATACCACAGTCTTTTTTGCTAAAAAAACTGCATTTTTCTCCATTTGTTTGTTTTATTTATTGAACTTATTATTTTGCCTTATTTAGATTGTAGTCCTTTTTGCTTGAGGACAATGCAAAAGTCTAAGTTGGGGGGGTCATAAGTGTGTATTTCTAAAACTTCACAAATTTTCAAAAATGCCGAGGAATTTCCAAAAAAATCATAAAATTTTGAAAAATCCAAAAATATTTTTGTTCAAAATAAATAAAAATTGGAATTTAAATTTTTAAAAAATATCATTAAAAGTCGAATTGAAGTCTCAAGTTGTAAAATTCAACATACACTAAGCCGAAATTGACGACTTAATGAATAAGTGTGGAGATTAACAAACCCGGTGAGATTCGAGCCTATCACTTTTTGCGAGTTTTTAAATCAATCCGAGTTAATTGTTAACTCAAGGCTCTTTTCAGCGCCTAAAACGTCGTCGAGGATCTGAATCCTTTCATGTTGATCGGTTATGAAAAACGTGTGTGATATTGCTTTGAAAAATGTGCCAAAATTGATCTCTAGACTTCTATTCATCTCGAAACGCATATGGTAATGCAGTTGGTATTTTGGACAATAAAGTAGGCTCTCGTTTGTCACCCAAAAATATTGGCTAGAAAAAGTAGCGAAAAATTACCCCTTTTGTAACCCAATTTGAGCCAAACAAATTGTCCCTTTCGTTTGATAACCCGAAAAACCCAAATATACCGGAATTGTGAAAAATGGAAAAATTTAGAATTTAAGTCCGAAAAGTACATATAAAGGGGCAAGAAAAAAATAGAAGAATGCTCAACAAAAATAGTGAGAAAAGAAAAGAAGTGAAAAATAGAAAAAAAAATTAGCAATAGCCCAGAAAAAGCACAAATGGACATCCTAAATGACTTTTCCAATTCCGAATTTCTCGACCATTTCCATGATACCCAATTACACCTTAAAACCCGAAAAAGTCCTAACCGAGTCCAAATTGTGAAATTGATTACCGCGTGGAGAGATAATACACCAAAAGATAATAGAAGAGATTGAATGCGCGAAAAAGAGGCAATGTTCCCGTTTTTAAAATCGTATTCCGTTGATGAGATCCTATCACTCTAAAATTTTCGTCTTTCTAAATGTGTGCGTGACTTTGCGTCCATTATATTTACTCTTTATATCACGCATACCGAGTGAATAGCCACATTCCGAGTGATTCGTTTGAGAGAGCATTCCGTGAGAATTTGAAATCAAAACGAATTTTCGGATAATTAACGTAATGGTCAATCGGTGGAAATTCGCGGTTAAATTTTTGGTTTCGCACACACACACTACGGTTTGAGACTTCTACATATGACTTGATGATGACTATTTTCTGGAAAAGTTTGAATTGCACAATTTTTGCATATTTTGAATCTTCTTTGAGTCGAATTTTGTGGGTATATTCTCTGCAAACCCTCACGAGACACAAATCGTCCTACTAGGGCGACCTAGGGGTTTAAAGGCTTGTTACATACACTAAATGCAATCGCTTGCCCACGAAAAAGGTATTCTATCCTAATAAAATGTTTTTCAAGAATTGAGCCTCGCTAGGATTCTTTTACATTGCTCGGGAAGCGCAAAGTTCTAAGTTAGGGGGGTTTGATTAGGCATAAATTCTTCCTAATTTATCCCTTAATTTAGTTACTTTTAGCACCTCGAACAACGTAATCGATTTGACTTTATCTCATAATCTTGCTACTGACATATCCTAACGAGTACACCGAGTTTCTGGTATTTTGTAGTGATTTTACAGGTATTTGATGTCAAGAAACAAAAGAAGGAAACCAGAAGAATCAAGGAAGATAAGAAGGAAAGTCAAAAGGGAAAAAGTGTAATTTCTACCCGGAGTTCGGATGAGGTACCTAAATAGAAGTTGAAGATATCACACTCATGAGCACATAGGAAGAAATGACACCTCAATCGGAGTCCCAGAACAAAAGATATGAGGAGTCAAAGTTGAGAAGAAAAGTCAAATAGGCAGACCGGTCCACCCTCACCCCGGACCGGTCCGCTGTGCAAACTCCAATAGACCTCGGATCGAAAGAAAACCGAAGAAAAATGAAAAATAAAAGAACCAGTTCGCCCCGGACCGGTCCGTCAGAAAATAAAAAGAACCGATCTGCATAGGAGGCAGACCGGTCCGCCTAAGGCCCGGACCGGTCCGGCTGTCAAGATCTTGAAATTTTATCTCCTTCTAAGAAGAGTCCTAGTGTAGCTAAAATTCCTGAATTCTTGTAGGGTATAAAAACCCATTTTATTATTATTATTTGGACGGAGAATTTTAGTTAATTTTTCATTCTTTTTCCGAAACCCTAGTTTTGATACAGTTATTCTTTTAATTCCAAGATTGAAGCTTTGTTCAGATTTCAGTGAATACCAGTAATTCTTGATAACACTTTGAGTGCTTTGGTAAGATTAGTAAGTAATTTCATCTGTTTAATTCCTTTTTACATCAATTCACAAGTTTTTCTTAGATTAATCATGGTTGTCTGCACATCAAACACTGTTTTCATTACTTTCAGCATGCTAGGCTAGATTCTCTAAGGCCGGGATACATGAACCCAGCCTGATGTGTTAGTTGCATGTGTATAACATTAATCCTCTGAATTTAGTGATTGATTACGATCGTATCGCGTAGCGACACGACAATTGTAGATCTTTATATCTCGTTTTCCTCTGGGTAGCCGGGATGATTTAGAATGCAATTTGAGTGTCACTATCGCGATACCGATTTACTCGTCCTCAGATTAAGTATGACGCGAGCTTGAACCTCATATACGTAATGCTTGGGAGTACTAAATTTTGGGTCTAATTAATCAGTTGAATTTATGATTAATATTATAACTGCGATACACTAGGGTTAGGGGATTGTATTCCCGTCCTGTTTTCCTCATCACTTAGTTCAAAAGTTTCAAATCATCTTTCAACCATATTTTAGGTAATTTAGTGTAATTGCATCTTCTCATAATTTCATATTTACATTTAGTATAATCAATTCTCAAAACCAAATCATTTTTTTCCTTTCTTTCTAGAGTCAGAGTTAGGATTCATTCATATTTCCCGTCGTTACAACTTTCTTGTCCTTTTTCCCTGAGGATCGATACCCGACTTATCGGATTATTACTTGAGTGACAGGCTTTCACTTGAGCCTAGAGAGGACGCACTTCCGAGACACATTCTGAGTCGCGTCAGCAGTAGAGTCAAAGTCATGTCGAATAAACCATCGTCTAAAGCCACAACCAAGTAATATCCAAATCCAAACTGTAAAGTAAAAGATGCATGAGATTGAAATGACAATACTGTTAATTGACAACAGTCTATGAAGAGATACAATAATATGAAACTATGCTAGATCAGACTGAAGGAATCGGGTACTCAAAAATCCTGTCAGCATCCACCGTGCTACAGCTCCGGATCCCTGGAATGAAAATCAAGCATGGCACACCGGTGGATGGACACGCAAGAGGTTTTGAAAATATTTTACTAGCAAGAGTTAGTACTCGAAAAATTTTGAAAAAACATAGCGAGTAATTTATCACAATTAAAATCGGTTATTAATTACACATGTTAGGTTTACGCACACTCTCTTGAGTTGACTCACCTCTCATCTAATGTGCACGCCTAAATTTCTTATACTTATCCCACTAAGCTATACTACCCAAGCAATATCGACTAAAGTATATAACCGATTCTCGATGGTCTAAGTCTCCCGTACCACCCATACAACACGACTCATTATTAACACTTCTCTCATGTTATCCAGTTCTTAAGTAACATTTACATATGTGAGGTTTAATCTTTATAATTAAGTTCAATTACTTAATTTACCATATATATATATATATATATATATATATATATATATATATATATATCATCTACGAGTCTACTATCGCACATAAGTAGAATATCATTAGGTATATATTTTGTACACAATATATACTATAAACACATATTTTATAATCACCTCCCTGTATTACATTTTAGGGGTTTGGGATTGGAATCACACCTCGAGCACCAATAGTGATTTATTTCTCTTGTCTCGGAATCACACCTCGAGCACCAAGAGTCATGGATCATATTATCTCGGAATCACACCTCGATCAACAATAGTGATCATATCTAGATTGGCTGAGAATCACACCCCGAGCACCAATACTAGTCATCTATATTGTCTCGGAATCATACCTCGAGCATATATATATATATATATATATATATATATATATATATATATATATATATATATATATATATAATGCTCTTGTGCGGACTAGTCCGCATTTTAAGAATGCGGACCGGACATGTGTCACCTAACGGTGCACTTAGAAATTATCGCCTAAATTATAGGAACACTCTCTCTCTTTTTTGGGCTCACCGCCAGGTGACACATGTCCGGCCCGCATTCTTAAAATACGAACTAGTCCGCACAAGAGCAGGACTGTATATATATATATAGGGAGCGGTTCAGTAGTGAACCTAGAAGATGAACTTTTTAATGAACCTTGATAAAAAATACGTAACAATTAATTAATTTTTATTCCTATGTTGTAATTGGTCCGCGCCAGCGGCAACGGACACGTGTGTCGATTGATCCTGCCCACCCCACCCCCCAGCGCCCCCACTCCCCCACCCCACCCCCATGGCAGCCCTGCTTCCATAAGGGTTGCCATGGTGATGGTGGTGGTTGGGGTGGGGGGTTGAGGGAGTTGGGGATCGATCGACACGCGTGTTCGTTGCCTCTAGCGCGAACCAATTATAACGTAGAAATGAGTTGTTAGGTGTTATTTTGTTAAGGTTCATTAAAAAGTTCATCTTTTAGGTTCACTTGAACCTTTCCCTATATATATATATATATATATATATATATATATATATATATATATATATATATATAATATCCTTTAGGTATTCACACGACCTATGTATTACTATGCATCAATAGGTATTCCCATAACCCGATAATACATGGTAATACGTAGTATATATCTCTCGCATACTCGTTGTATCATTTATTTTTACGATTTATCTCACTATCATTCATATAGGAGTGTTCACACAACTCTAAGGGTCCTAATTATCCCTTTTTATATAAATTCAGTAGTTGCCATCTTTAACCTACTGATATACATGTTGAATTGATGTTTACTCCCTCGCCGTAACTCTATTCCCAATTCTCCCGATATAACTCTCCATCGATTATCCCTACCAGTACATGCTTTAAGTCCCACACTCAATAACCTTAATGGATCTTATCTATACCATACTGGTCTTTATCAAGTCCCTATATAGGTATAATATCATTCCTAAGATTCCCCTCCAATGTTGGAAATCGAAGAAAATTAAACCAACAAAAGGACCCAAATTCTGCGAGTGTCGATCGATTGATGAATCTCGTCAATCGATCGATATTCATACATCAATCGATCTACATTCATACGTTGATCGATCGATCGACCAGTAAGAACTTCTCTCTCCTTCGTTTTTCACCATCTTTGATTTCATCAAACCCCATAATTCTTCACCAAATATTCATTCGATTATTTCTAACTATTCCTACATGAGTTAGGATGATTTCTAACGTTTCAAACACAATAAAACTTCTCCGAAATCAATCAAGAATGAATCAAACCCCCCAAACCTTTTCATAAGTCTAGTTTTGTGTTCATCCATTTAATTCAACTCAGAACCCAAATTAAATCGATAGCAATAATCATAACTCTTCTGATTTATAAATATCTACAGATGTAAATGCTAACTACATGCAATTATACCCGAACATGTAATCAATTGGTGTTTTTCATCAGATTTTTTTCTATAAAATCATTCAAATCATGAAATTCCGACACGTGGGTATTGTAACATCAATTTGAATTGCAATAAACACTTTCCTTTGATTGATTGAACTATATTCTTGGTTCTATATTGATGATTGATTGTTTCTTCTCCAAATATCCCTTTCCAATTGACTTGAGGTGCAAGAAACCTTTCATGCCCCTCTCAAAACCCTTCTTAAGCTTTGGAAGAATGTCTCTCTCTCTCTCTCTCTCTCTCTCTCTCTCTCTCTCTCTCTCTCTCTCTCTCTCTCTCTCTAATAGCCTCTTTAATATTTTTATGTTATGAGCCCTAACCCCAATCTCTAATTATCAGATATATGTCTCTAAAATTCGTAAGTCCCTTAACCTCTTTTTGTAAAATGGCCAAAACGCTCTTAATAGGTGTCGGT
Organism: Sambucus nigra; assembly: GCA_949130495.1. NCBI lineage: Eukaryota > Viridiplantae > Streptophyta > Magnoliopsida > Dipsacales > Adoxaceae > Sambucus > Sambucus nigra. The sequence goes on along the minus strand of CASBWL010000011.1, from coordinate 2,018,567 downwards.
TTGGTCCAAAATTGACCCGAGACTCAAACTATACCCTCGAGTATACTATTCTCACTATTTCGACCCATCTAAAATCATTCGTGACCTCTAAATTATCATCCGAGTCACTAAAAATACCTTTCTCATTTCTCACCTAAAAATGGTCTACACGCGATTCCCGGTGAGATAAAATAAAATATGCAAATATCACTCGCTATGCCGTATAATCATACTTATCAATTATTTACTATTCGCCCTTAGTAAATATCATCATATAATATCAATTAGTATCTATCTCTCGATTAATATTTAGTGAAACACTTTTACCATTTAATCACATTAAATGACTTCACTCGCATAATTTCCATTTAATCACATTAAATTTCTTCACTTGCGTAATTTAATTAAAACATTTTTCCCAATTAATTCCTCAAATTAATTAACTGAAAATACTTTATAAATTTTGGGTATTTCATACTCCCCCCTTATAAAGGAATTTTGTCCTCGAAATTAGGACATACCTGCTGTAAATAACTCTGGATACTGCTCTCGCATATCAACCTCCCGCTCCCATGTCGACTCCTCAATATTGTGGTGTCCCCACTGAACTCTCACTAATGGCACCACCGTTGACCGTAGTTTACGCTCGCTACGATCTAGAATAACCACGGTTCTCTCCTCATATGAGATGTCTGGCTGTAAATCTATCTCATCGATGGGTACGTGCAAAAATGCTCTCTCACTCCTCCTGTATTTCTTCAGCGATGACACATGGAATACTTCGTGTATCCGCTGAAGATGCTCTGGAAGTCACAATCTGTACGCTACCGGTACCACCCTCTCTATAATAGGAAACCGTCCCACATACCTCGGTGATAACTTCCCCCTCTTACCGAATCTCATAATCCCCTTTATAGGAGATACTTGAACCAACACCTGGTCTCCAACCTCTAACTCCATATGTCTCCGATCGCCATCAACATAACTCTTCTGCTATCCTGAGCTATCCGAATTCGTCCTCAAATCAGCTCAATCTTGGCAATCGTCTCTTGTATTATCTCGGGCCCCAATAACTTGTTGTCCCCCACCTCTAACTAGCAAGAGGGTGAACGACAAGCTCTACCATATAGTGCCTCAAAAGGTGCCATTTGTAACACCCCATATTTTAATTATTTAATATGTATGAGATTTATTAAATCAATCTCAGGAAATTAATTGAGAATTAATCCAGACTAAAATAAATATTAACTAGCGAGATAAGGGTTAGTATTTATTGATGAGAATTACATTGAATATTACTCGGTGAATAAAGTAATATGTGATTATAAATTTATGTAAATTGTCGAGTGTGAGAAATACGACAGTCAAGACACACATGTGAGTCGTGCCAGGACTAAATTAATGGGCTAAAAAGGTAAATTATTTTTTTAGTGACTTGTATGGTCATTTTGAGGACGCTAAAGAGTTCAGAAGCGTCGAAATAGTCAAGAAAATGTACCCGAGGGTTTATTTTGGGTCTCGGGGCAATTTTAGGCCAAACCAGCACCCGAGGGGGCGTTTTGGTAATTTCCATTTTTGGACATTAAATACCCATGAAATTAAGAGGAGAATTATATCTGATATGTTAGTTCAGTCAGGGTTTTTATGCACAAGTTCCAAGGGAGAGCCACAGAGGGTGAGGGAGAACCAATTCCAATGGACTAAGCCAATAACCACCGCCTAGCACCTCCACCACCACCACCGTGTAGATCGGAGAACGGGGAACATATCTATACCAACAAACCAGTGGATTAGACCTTCCAAATTAAGGCAAGTGTTTAAACCTCGCTTTCTTTTAGCAATAATCATGTTCATGTTAGTGTAGAAAATAAACACCCTTGAATTACATGTGAATTTGATGAATAGACGATGATTAAATGCATAAATTAGGACTGGATTAATATGGAATTGATTCGTTCATGTATATAGAAGAAGAACCACAAATTTACGATGAATATTGATGTCTAAATTTTGGATTATAATTCTTGAATTTAAAATTTAAGAAACTAGCGTTGATTTCATTAATTTGGGGATTTTCGGAATTTATCTAGATTTTTGCATAATTAAATGATCCTAGGTTCTTAGAAATCATCCATATATGTTGTAATAATGATTGAAATTGTTTTTTTGGAGTTTGGGAACAATCTATAGAGGTTTTGATGAGTAAAAATGGAGAAAAACGAGATTTTTAGAGGAAGAAGACGAACTGGGTAAATCTCGTTCGAGCGAGATTTCCCACGAGATTACTCAGTAGAGTACAGAGTGACATTTTGTTCAAACTTCGTTCGAATGAAAATGCATAAAACTAGAAAATTGTCCTTTTTGGGTTCCAACCTTCCAACATAAATATTTCGAGGGAAATGGGGTAACATGCGATGGTCATTAGAATAAATGGCGGTGGGATAATTGTGGAGATTACCATGAGAGACTCTTAGTGTGTGATAAATATTTGGGGATTTAGATAGAGATAATCATATCCATAAGTTCATAAATACATCATGAGTATTAATGAGAAATTACTAGGAACGTAAAATAATGTTCTGGTTGTGTGTATACCGAATGACTTTGATAGGTTGTGTGTATACTTATATATGATTTATTATGTTTATTAACATATCTACTCTTCTTGCTATCACGGGAGGTGGGGAAAGAGTTAGTTTTATCTTGAGGAGCCTTCGGGGGGATATTTGACTTTTACCTCAGAACATAGAACTTAGGTTGGATTGCCATTTGTGTGAACAATGGTATTGAACGGTCGTTTGGGTGAGTAGGTATGTGCGTGACCCAAAGTCTTAGCAATATGTTTGCCTCCAATATGTGTGTTTGATATTTATGGTTCAAGACAGATTAATAACCGCAGTTCCTCTTTTAATACGTGATGTACCGGGACTTGACAGCTAACTATGCATGCTCCGTAACTGAGTCTAGAGGTGCTGTATTAGTATATATATAATATAGTGATGATTATGCCTATATATATATACACACACTTGTTCGAACGACCTCGTTCGAATGACTTTCCAACAACAAAATAGATAAAGAATTGACATTGTCATTAGAAGTTCGTTCGAACAACCTGGGAATTTCATTCGAACAAGATTCCAGGTTCATTCGAAGGAATTTTCAGAAAATATAAAAATTCCTATTTTAAGCCCAAAAACTTTTAAGAAAAGTTCTAAAAGGTTTTTCTGAGAAAATTAAAAAGTCGTTGCGAGAAAATTTTATTAAAAGGACACCCATAAAAATTATCCAAGTCTCTATATATATTGAATGCATTCATACCTTTTAGAGACTTTGGAATTCAAATGTTGATGACATGAAACATTGCACGAAAATCGGTAGGGATGCAATCTTTAATATATGACCGCTATGTATTAAACTCTTTAAACATCATAGGCTTAAAGTACAATAATCTATCATCCTATGACTCAAAATATTTTGTCCGAAATTAAGCCAAAACTACAAAATGGACTCAATTGGAAATTTGCATCCTTACAAATCTCCCCCTTTGGCTATTCGGTGACAAAACCAAACAAAAAATCCTATAGGTCATCAAGCACATCTAAACAAACTCAATCCAACCCAAAACAAATATTAGAATGCTTGACACGACAAAAGGATGTGATCTTTTCTTGCTTTTAGATGTTGTCGCTAAGGAAGAAATCCCGCACACTTGAACAAACCATCAAACGCATAGGGAATATAACGATATTAAATACAAAACTAAATTGCTCCCCCTTAATTAATTCCGCCCATTTATATAACAATGATCTTCCTAGAAAGACGTCTACCCCTAAGTTATATCTCTCCCAATTTCAAAGGATTAAATACCATTTCTCCCCTTTTTTGTTCAGGAATAGACAAAGGTTAAAGAACAAAGAATATACCATTTCTCCCCAATTAAAGATAAATACTCCCCCTAAATGAAACAAGGGATATTGAACATGGAAAAACAAGTTTTATCATTCGATGATGTGTAAAAGGATAGGAACAATAAGCATGACGGCAACAATGAAAATCAACTAATCCACACAAATATAAATAAATATCACTAAGATGCGATGACAAAAAAGATACCAATTACAATGAACTAATAGCATACATGGACTAGATAACAAGACAAAGACTAAAAAATAGAATATATATATACAAAAAAATAATAATACCAATAACGCACACGCACATATACATAGGTATAAACACCACACACGACACAAAGTAAGCAGTAAGCTCTCCACACTCATATGGCATCAATGTGTCTAGGAAACGGAAATGAATGGGTGTGAACTATTAACTAAAGAGTTTAGACCTAATCACTTAAACATGTTCATGGATTTCTTATTTGATTGCAAAACTTTATCAACAAAGATTTAGCCTTATTAGACAAGATAAAGTGAACTCATAAAACAAACCAACATAATGCATACAAGCCTAGAATTTTGATGATTGTACAAACCAATAGAATCATGACAGTATGCATAACTAGGTGTGCAAACACGTTGATATATCCATCCAATCTCCTTCATAAATAGATATTTCTTTTCTATTGATGAACATATCAACCCAAACTTCTTTTGGCCTTGGCTATATATTTCTTTTTGCCACAAATTTTAAGGCCTTGGCCTTGGCTACTTTTATCAATGCCAAACTTTTTAAACCATATATAGACGGTGGCTTAATCACAAAGTACATGTGTTCCTTTCGTATCCCTTCCCATTTGATAAAGAAATCAAACCGGATAAATATATTTCTTTTAATTTTTGAATTCGGGCAGCGATTATTACATGCAAAAATCCCCCATAGTCACAAACATGTAGATGACAAAACTGATGGGAGAACATGTCACTTAGCTCAAATATACATGTGGAATTAGCGTTCAAAAGAGCTCGTGCACGTGTGTGAGAAGGCATATAAAAAGCGAATACATTAAGCAATTCAAATTCAAACTACTCCATGCAAGCATTATAGAACTCATTAAAGATTGAAAATACTAACCAAAAGTTCTAGTCACATGGAAGCGGAATGATTATGGGATTCAAACACAAAGATATGCCACAAAAAATGTGTAAAACCAAAATACACACAAAAAAAATATTTTTTAGTTTTTCAAAATTTTAAACAAAAACTAAAATAAACTCAAAAGACAAACAAAAATCTTTTTGTAAGCAAAGACTAGAAAATGACAAACAATACATACAAGCAGCTAAAGATTCTATCATGAAGCACAAAAACTAGTGTACGGAAATAAAACTAGCACAATTAACCTTTAGATTTAGCAAGGGAGGTATCATGTGTAATCAAATGAGAATAAAAAATCTTATCTTGTAAAGATTCCAAATCGAATATCCTAACCCAAACTAGTGACAGTGACGCTTTGGGGATTTGGGAATCTTGGTGACTCTACCTTTGAATTTCCCAGGACTATTTTTAAGATTGAAATAAAATTTCCTACGATTACCCTTCCTACCACAATATGTTCAAGTGAAAGCACGGTGGGAAGTGTTATCTAAGGCTTAACCTTTTCTAGTGTTCCTAGACTATTTTTCTAAAATAATGGGTTTGTCTTTATTTCTAGAAGCATTTTGAGTATCGAAGCCAATACCACACATGCCATTTTTGATTTGGATGATTCATTATCGGTGCTCAAATAACTTGCCATGAACGCGGTAAAGTTGAACTCAATGGGGAATCGGGTCCCTCTTCCGGTTCACTATTATTAAAGGTGTTATTATATGAAATTGGTTGCTTGACCTCCTTCCCTAATTTAGTGGTACACTCTATTTACCTATGGCCATAACCCTCACAACCATAACATCTATTCGATTTATCCCTATTAAGATCTTCATTCCAATTATTAGGGAGTTTTTCGGCTTTGTTATACTTATATTTATCAAATTTCTTGAAATCATTTTTAAAATAATCTTTATTGAACTTAAGAAATGTTCTAAACTTCCTAGCGAACATAGAAATATCCTCAGATTCGATGTCACTCTCATCATTCAATTTTTTTTTCTCCTTTGAGGCTTTCAAAGCTATGCCGTTATCATTATTCTTTCCTTCCTTTGAGATAAACATCTTAAGTTCATATGTTTGTAAGTCACCTTTGTTCAAGTTTCATAGATGCTAAAGTGGGTAAAGAATTTAAAACGGTCACTTTGGGAATAAATCTATCGGTCAATGACCTCAAAATTTTCTTTTCTACACGGTTGTCGGGTATCTTTTCTCCCAAATTAAAAGATGAATTAGCGATGTCGGAAAGTCTAGAATATAATTCATCAAAAACCTCACTTTTAAGCATTTTAATTGTTTCAAATTGAGTGGTGAGGTTTCGTAGTTTTGAAGCTTTGACGACACTTGTTCCCTCATGGGTGAGTTGGAGAATATCCCATGCCTCCTTAGACATTTCACACGTCATAATTCGGTGGAGCTCATTGGGTGTGACCGCACTAAAGAGAGCATTCAAACAACATGAATTAAAGTTTGCAAGTTTAAGTTCCTTCTCACTCCATCTATCGATGGGTTTAAGAATACTCACATTTTCATGTAGACACGTAGGTGGGGACCACCCATTAACTATGGATTGCCAAACCCTCTCATTAAAGACTTAAGTGCCGACCTCATTCGCACTTTCCAATACGCGTAATTAGAACCATAAAAAATAAGAAATTTTGTAAAACCCAAATTTTCCATATTAAAGCACAAAAAGATCTTTAACACAATAATTTAGCATTCCTGCTCTGATACCAATATGAAAAATACGGGGCGATGGTTCAATACACCAATTTTTAATTTTCTAAAAATTTACTTAATTTTCAAATCTTTAAAAGCACAAAAACTAAACATCAACTAAAGTGAAATTTAACTACACCAACATTTTAATTTCAACTTAAACTAAATTTAATACAATTCAAGTTAAATAATTAGTCAACATAAACGAAACATGCATTTTTGCCAAATTAAATAAAATCCTACTTTACTTAAACCTTAAAATTACCTAATATTAAATTTGCACCAAATTAAACTAAAGTTGTGATTTAAACCAAATTTTATCTTTTTAACCTATGCATACATCTAGGTGATTTTGCGAGATAAATAATCAATCATAACCACAAGGCGCGATGTAAGAGGAAAACCCATAATGAGAAAAACCTCAAACGGCCCAGCCTTAAAGTCCACTAAGTGTGGTTTTACAAATACAAGACAAAAGGCTTACAACACTCGACTTGACTCCCTTCAAGCCTTTAAGTTTATTCTTGCATCCACCTCTACCTAGTAGACAACTCCAGAGTCCACCGAAGTCTTGGAATCCACCAATGGGGTCTGGCTATCGTCAACCCACACACGGTGCCTTTCACCATATGAGCACGCCGCAGCAAAAATAATCTCCTTTTTTGGGTAGTGAATGAACCCAAACTTTCTTCTTAACGAAGAGAAGAAAACTCGGTGCCAAATAAGATCTCACAACAAATAATATATATTGGGAAACTTGGTTCAAAACAAAAGAATAGGTGTACACATTGTGTTTTTATTAAAAATTAAATCATGAAAACTCAACACACAAAATGATACTTTTTGGTGGAAAGTTTTTGCTCTCAAAAGCCTTTGGAAAATGTGAAAAGTCATTGGAAAAATGTTTCTCCCGCGCTATTAAAGTCTGAAATCAAGTTAGTGGGGTAATGGGTGAGTGGGGAAGTTTTGAAGAAAAAAAATGACAAAACTGACGCTGATCGTTGGAATGATTTTTCAATGTCGTTCGAATGACACGGTTCAAATGAGATCACTACAACCAAGTTCATTCGAACGATAATTCCGAAGATATCTCGTTTAAAAGTTCGTTTGAATGACCTCGTCCGAACGACCTCCTTCTAACGACTTTCCAATGACAAAACATAGAAAGAATTGACATTGTGGTTAGAAGTTCGTTCGAACTACTTGGGGATTTCATTCGAACGAGATTCCAGGTTCGTTCGAACAACTTTTCAAAAAATATAAAAATTCCTATTTTAAGCCCAAAAACTTTTAAGAAAAGTTCTAAAAGGATTTTTTGAAAAAAATTTAAAAGTCGTGTTGACAAAAGTTTATTAAAAGGACACCCATAAAAATTATCCAAGTCTCTATATATATTGAATGCATTCATCCCTTTTAGAGACTTTGGAATTCAAATGTTGATAACGTGAAACATGGCACGAAAATCGATAAGGATGCAATCTTTAATAACTGGTCGCTACGTCTTTAACTCTTCAAACATCATACGCTTGAGGTACAACAATCTATGATCCTATGATTCAAAATGTTTCGTTCGAAATTAAGCTAAAATTATAAAATGGACTTAATTGGAAATTTGTGTCCTTACACAATTTTATTTTATTATATCTTTGATATGGATGATTTGTCCTCTTTCACATTATATTTATGTTTAGAATTAAAATCCATATTTATTCCTCGCTAATTTATTTCTTGCAATTTTTTTTTAATTCAAAGTCTCTTGTTTGACTCAATATACTAATACCTAATCACTATTTGTTTTGGGATGGGTTTTCTTAGATTATTTAGGGGTTTGGCTCTCTTATGTCTGTTGATCTTTCCTACACCTCAAAGTTGTTTTTTGCCATTATATCCCACTAAAAGCTACTCATTTCAACTATTGACATATTATTTTTAACATACTTCTAGACTTTTTTAACTTATCACTAAATTAATACGTTAAATGAAAAATAAATTTTACTTAAACTGACGTATTATTATAAACGTCAAATTGCCACTACAACTTTTTAGTGGATATCATATGATATATAGTTTTAGTTTTATCAAGAATTCTCTAACACTGGGTTCAACCATGTCTATATCGACCGAGCTTGGCATCTATCTTTAGTAAGGCTTGTGAACTTGAATATTCCCATGTATGGCATAGCTATGTTATAAGTCATATTGCTACTGTATGTTTCAAGCTATTATCATATACTTATTCAGTGATAAGTGATAATCATTATTGATATTATATGTCCGAAATAACAATTAGTGTTAATTCAATAATTGAAATAAGTTTCCAATTCAGGTATGTGTAAGCATGTGTGGGTATATTATATCTACCAATGGGTTTAAATTAGTAGATACAATGAATGAACCTCCTATTATTTCTTTTAGATAGGTATGATTTTAGTTGTAATCTCAATGTTTTTTTTGGTTAATATTGATATGTAAATGTCTATTTGTCATTTGTGTTTTTCGTGGTCTATGTTATGTCTATTTATCTTTTCTTTCTCAGAAATATGTTTATCTTTATATTGAATTGTCACTAAAAACCATTGATGCGTAAGGATGGAAAATGATAACAAACTTAATGTCGACTCCTCTTTCCCTTTGCTTTGAGTGAACCAGTGATGATGAGTATGGTTATTTCCCTTACATTGTATATGGTATAAATTGAAAAAACCTTCTGACCTACTAAACTAGCACAGTATCTTAATGGAATGTAAATTTTGTAAAAAAAATCCTCAAACTATTCCATTTTTTTTGCAATTCCCTCAATTTGTTTCTAAAAAGATTTTGATGATACTTTTTACTGAGGCATATGGGGCATAATTGCATCTTGTTCATAGTTTATGGGGTCTTTTGTGACACTAGAGTATACTTGGCATTAATCTGGACTCACATTAATAGGTTGTATAGTTCTAGGGTCTTACTAAATGTTTTAATGTATTGATTCTACAGATGCTTGAGACTGGAGAAACAAAATAGTAGGAAGAATGTGGATGGAATAATGACGTAGAATTATATTATTTTAAATCATTAGGTATTTTTCCTTGAAACCCCTATTTCCTGAATGAAAAGCTTTACTCTCCCTAAAAGTTTCTTCATTGATTATTTGAGCATTATGATTACATGAGATCAACCCAAAAGTTATTCTATATAGTTATTTATATTTTATAATTCTAGAAACACACCTTTGTCATTTTCTTAATTATAGATGTAGTTTATAGAAAGCTAAAGGACTGAACTCGGGTATAAAGAAATAATTTCCCACGAGCATTGATGCCATAAAATATCTCCCCAATTTATACTACAATTGCGCCCAGATCATTGGACACCAATTATCTCATTCTAATCCCATCCTGGACCGGCGTCCATGTGGACGGTTCTCTTATGCCGACTAACCAACAATAATTCTATTATCAGGCTAAGCCGCAACCCATGCCTCATCTTGGGTCCCATCTCCTCTGGTGACCACCGTTCCATCTCCTCCATTAGTTCCAACTTTCATTCCCGTTCTTTCTTCCACTACCGCACCAGATCCAAGCCCCGCTCCAACATTCAAGTACTTCTACTATGGTGTTGTTGGTCATCGAGCTTCTGCTTGTCCCACTCCGTGCTGTCGTGCCATAATGGCAGTGGCTCATGTGCCTGATTTCCTACAGGATGATTATGTTGACACCTGGCACGCATTGATCACTCTCTTCACCGATGATGATGAGGGCATCCCCCTTTAAGTTTGAGGACGAAGTATTTTCTGAGAAGGGGAGAGTGATGTCATCCGAGGAGTATTTTGGTCATATCCCCTTTTGTTTTTAGCTCCATATATTAGTTAATTATATTTTCATCTTATGTTGCATTTTATTATATTTCATTCCATATTTTATTGGTCTATTTAGAGGATGGGATTTAAGTGAACACTTGAGTATTAGGCTTAGTGTATAAATGGGCATAAGTCCCAAATTGGTTAGTTGTTCATTTAGTGCTCACCTCCCTATCCTATTATAGACCTCCTTTTCCTCATTTCGGACTTTTGAGTAGTAAAATCTTAGTTATCTCTCTCTATATATATTGGTGTGGTGCCTTTAGATTTGACATTCGACATGTGGTTATGTCAGGTTATGATCAAATTCTTGGGAGGTTGCAAAGGAGGAAGCTTCAATGAATTATTAAAACACATATGTTCCTTTTTTCCTTTTGTTTGTGTTTTTGTGATGTTGTGGGGGGTTGTTGGGCTCTACATTACCTTATGAAATCTGTGTGGAAGAGAATGACATACTTAATTTTGTTTCGTCTGTATATTATCTTTGGGTGTTTTGATTGTGGCAGTGAATAATTTTCATGGGTTCTCATACTGCTGCCTCAATCCTGTTATTGCCATTGTTTGAAAATTTGCCATTTCATTTGAAGCAAATCCATTGTTGTTCAAGGTCTTTTCATTCACACAAGCAGTTGTCATACATAAGGCATAATTTTTTTGTGGACCTTTGACCAAAAGTCAACCCATGCATAGCTTAGGTCATCTCCCCTTCAAAGAGTTGGGATACCCCAAGGCATCCAAGCCTTAGTCCATCATTTGGGTTTTATTAACTCATCATTTTCCCACTACTCTTCCAATGTGGAACAAGAGTTAGAACATACCCAATACATTAACTTTCATTGCTTTGTGAGTCACTTTGGGGACATATTTATCATTCATAACTTAATGAAATTGGACATGTGAATATACTACGTTAATCTCCTTGCGGAGGAGAACGCATTCGTATATTTTCCCACAATTATTGTAATGTGGGTCCCACATAAATTTGAGCTCAAAGTTGCTCAAAATTCTATCCAGAAAAATCTGAACAGCTTTATAAATAGTCCAATTTTCCAACATTTTTTACTCTATAAATGAAGTCAGTAGATTTTTTTAATATTTTGGATATGTATTTGCTTTATGTTGGTAACCCTTTGCATGTATCAAAGTTGAAATATTTTAAATGGTAAGTGCATACACACACAACCTTAAAATGTCTTGTGGGATGTTATACCTAAATGTGTTAGATTGAAGTGTGGGTTTCATGGGTGGTGTTCGATTTTCTTTTTACTTTCCCATTTAAACTCCATTCATTTGACAATATACATGAAGGCTGAACTGAACACTTATTCATCAGATATAGCTAGACAGTTTCACATCGACCCTATGGTTTTGCGAATTGCTTTGATCGAGGTTGGTACTCTTCCACTTATTTTATTGAAGGTACTTCATACTGTTTTAATCTATGTATCTACTCATTAGCTTCGTGGCTCAAAACATTGTGGAAAATAGAAAGTCATTGATATTATGAAACATGACCTATTTAAAATTGAGAGAATTCACCTCATGACATGTTTGTGAAGTTACTTTATTTTGTTAGTCTACGTAGGGGCTTGATTACAAATAGGGGTTAGATTAAGAGATTTGTATAAACCTCTTACCTCATTTTTTTTAACATATCAGACGTCATCAAGTTTTAAGAGGCATACGCGATGTGGTATTGCCATTGTTGAAAAATGTAGAACAAATTAGTTTTTCACAAATTGATTACTTTAAGGGTATAATATGTGTGAGACAGGGAGCATTTATTCCATAAAATCTTCTCTGTGGTATATTGTAGTATTTTTCATTCATTTTGTTGTAAGTCCCTGATGTGAAGTGGTGGGATGTTGATGGACTTGAGAATTCTAAGAAATAAATTATTGATGCTTAGGTGACGTTTGTCAATTTTGGTTACTAATATATCAGTAGTACTTATTATAACTTTTATATGGATGATATCTTTCAAGCAAACAACTATGAATTACTAATTTCATAGAGAAAAGTATTACTATTATGGGTAGTGGACTTCAATTATTTATTCAAAAAATCTTCTCATTTTCAATCTAGTTTTATTTTATAATACCTTTTATATGGATGATTTGTACTCTCATTATATGTTTGTTTAGAATTAGTATCCATATTTATTCCTCGATAATTTATTTCTTACAATTTTTTTAATTCAAAGTCTCTTTTTCGACTCGGTGTACTAATTCCTAATCCCTATTTGTTTTGGGATGGGTTTTCTTAGATTATTTAGGGGTTTGACTGTCTTATTCTGGTTAATCTTCCCTATACCTCAAAAGTTATTTTTTGCCATTATATCCCATTAATAGATACACATTTCAACTATTGACATATTATTTTTAACATACTTCTAGACTTTTATAACTTATCATTAAAGGAATAAGTTAAATGAAAAATAAATTTTACTTAAACTGACGTATTATTATAAATGTCAAATTTCCACTACAACTTTTAAGTGGATATCATATGATATATAGTTTCAGTTTTATCAAACATTTACTAACACTGGGTTCAACTATGTCTATATTGACTAAGCTTGGCATCTATCTTTAGTAAGACTTGTGAATCTGAATCTTCCATGTATGGCATAACTAACTTATATGTGATATTGGTACTATATGTTTCAAATTATTATCTTATCCTTATTCGGTGACAAGTGATAATCATTATTGCTATTTTATGCCTGAAATAGCAATTAGAGTTAATTCAATTATACAAATAAGTTTCCAATTCAGGTATGTGTAGGAATATGTGGGTATGTTATATCTACCAATGGATTTAAATTAGTAGACATAATGGATGAACCTCATATTCTTTCTCATAGAAGAAGTATGATTTTAGTTGCAATCTTAATGTTTTCTTTGGATAATATTAATATATAAATGTCTATTTGTCATTTGTATTTTTTTGGTCTGTGTTATGTCTATTTATCTTTCTCTTCTCGAAAATATGTTTATCTTTATATTAAACTGTCACTAAAAACCATTGATGCATAAGGATAGAAGATGATAGAAAGCTTAGTGCTGACTCCTCCTTGCCTTTTGCTTCGAGTGATTCAATGACGATGAATATGGTTATTTCCCTCATATTGTATATGGTAAATTGAAAAAAACCTCCGACCTATGAAACTAGTACAATACCTCAATGGAATGGAATTTTCTTTTAAAAAAAAAACTCGAACTATTCCATTTTTTTTTCAATTCCACCAATGTATTGCTAAAAATATTTTAATGACACTTTTTACTGAGGCATATGGGGAATAATTGCATCTTGTTCATTATTTATGGGATTTTTTATGACACTAGAATATACTTGGCATTAATCTGGACTCACATTAATAGGCTATATAGTTCTAGGGTCTTACTAAATGTTTTAATGTATTGATTCTACAGATGCCTGACGCTGCAGAAAAGAAATAATTGGTAGAATGTGGATGGAAAGATGACATAGATTTATATTATTTTAAATCATTAGGATTTTTTCCTTGAAACCCTTATTTCCTGAGTGAAAAGATTTACTCTCCCTAAAAGTTTCTTCATTGACTTGTTAAGCCTTATGATTACATGAGATCAACCCAAAAGATATTCTATATAGTTATTTATATTTTATAATTCTGGAAACACCCCTTTGTCGTTTTCTTAATTATAGATGTAGTTTATAGAAAGCTAAAGGACTGAACTCAGGTATCAAGAAATAATTTCCTATGATCATTGATGCCACAAAATATCTCCCCACGTTATGCTACAATTTCACCCAGATCATTGGACACCAATTGTCTCATTCTGATCCCATCCTGGACCGGTATCCATGTGGACGGTTCTCTTATGCCGACCAACGAACAATATTTCTATTACCAGGCTAAGCCTAGAACTAATATCACACACAATTATCCAAACAAATTTGAAGCCAAATTAAACTTTTCAATATAATTTTTTTTCTAATAATCATTGTTGTTAACATGCACTAGAACTTGTATGATACACCAAAATAGAACCAAGTACATCAAACTTTTGGATTGTCTGGTCGACATTGCCTGGCACTGCTATGCTCTTCCATTTAGGAGTTTATGCAACTACTCTACTATTTGGACTAACTACATCCCTCAATTCGCCCATTACTGCTCGGCTACTTTGCTCAGCCACAAATCTTGGCCACTTTTAGGGATGGCAACGGGTCGGGTATGGGGCAGGTTTCTCAAAACCTAAACCTGACACGTGAAAAAAAAACTAACCGCCCCAGCCCGCGATGGGTTAAGATTTTAAGCCCCGAACCCGTTTAAGTATAACCTCCTCAATCCCGCCCCGTTTAAATTAAGTGGGTCAGAACCCGCCCCGCCCCGCAGGTTAAAACCCAATTTTTTTTTTTAAACTAATTTTATTATATAATAAATAAAATAATGGACTCAAGATTAGATATTCCAAACTCAAAATCAACAAATTAATTGGTCACAAGTGCTCATAAATGTTCTTAGCTCACTAAGGATAATTTCTTAGCTCATTATCCACAACATAGTAAGCATTTTTGCAACGGAATTTCATAAGATGTTACATAAACAAGATTGTCGAAATTTCTGCAATGGAATTTCATAACCAATATAATGTTACATAAATAAGAACATAACAAACAACAAATTTCAAAATAGGGAAGGCTTTAGGACCAGATGGTATCCCTATTGAGGTTTGGAAGTGCTCAGGGGAGGATGGAGTATCATGGCTTACAAAATTATTCAATAGAATTTTAATGACTAATAGGATGCCCGATGAATGGAGAAAAAGTGTTTTAGTACCTATTTATAAAAATAAAAGGAACATACAAAGTTGTTCAAATTATCGTGGTATTAAGTTAATGATTCATACAATGAAACTTTGGGAGAGAGTGATTGAATATAGATTGAGATTAAAGACAACAGAATCTGAGAATCAATTTGGGTTTATGCCTAGGAGGTCAACAATGGAAGCAATTTATTTATTAAGGAGATTAATGGAGAGGTATAGGGAGAAAAATAAGGATCTTCGTATGATTTTTATAGATTTGGAGAAGGCGTATGATAGGATATCCAGGGATATAATATGGTGGGTTCTAGATAAAAGAGCAGTGACTCGCAGATATATTGATGTGATAAAGGATATGTATGATGGTGCGATGACTACAGTAATAACATCAGCCGGAGAAAGTAGTGAATTTTCAATTACGGTAAGTCTACACCAAGGTTCAACATTAAGTCCTTATCTCTTTGCTCTTATTATGGATGAGTTGACTGGACAAATACAAGATGAGGTGCCATGGTATATGCTATTTGCAGATGATATTGTTTTAGTGGATGAGACTAAGACGGGGATTAATGCTAGGTTGGAATTGTGGAGAGAAACTTTAGAAACAAGAGGATTTAAAATAAGCAGAACTAAAACAGAATATGTGGAGTGCAATTTTAGTAGTAATAGGAGGACAAATGGAGATGTGGTGAAATTGGAGGGTCAAGAGATACCTAGAAATGATCATTTTTTATATTTATGATCGATTATTAAAAAAAATGGAGATATTAGTGATGATGTTACTCATAGGATTAGAGTAGGCTGGGTTAAGTGGAGAAGTGCTACCGGCATTTTGTGTGATAGCGTATACCTTTGAAGTTAAAAGGTGAATTTTATAGGACGGCCAATAGACCCTCCATGTTATATGGGATAGAGAGTTGGGCAACCAAGAAACAAAATGTGCAGAAAATGAGTGTGGCGTAGATGCAACTGATAAAATGGATTTTTGGTAAAACTCGGAAGGATAAAATTAAAAATGAAGAAATTCGTGAAACGGTAAAAGTAGCTCCGATAGAAGATAAATTGAGAGAAAATCGACTTAGATGATTTGGACATGTTAAGCATAGACTAATGGATGCTCCTGTAAGGAAGGGTGATTTAGTTAGTATTGATCGTAACACAAGGGGTATAGGTAGGACTAAATTGACCTAGTGGGATATTATAAAAAGGACATAATGACATGTGGTTTAACCGAAGATATTGCACTGGACAAAATGGAATGGAAAAATAGGATTCATGTAGCCGACCCCAAATAATTGGAACAAGGCTTTGTTGAGTTGAGTTGAGTTGAGTAAGTATCAACATCGAAAATGATTAATTCTCAAAGGAAGATTGGAAAATGAAAATTGTTGTCAAAACGCTCACCAGTTCTGTTACTGCCAAGGCCATTGTTGGCAAGGGGGACACAAGGCCAAAGTTCTGCAAAAACAAATGATAGTGGATTTTCAAAATGGTTAATGAGAGAAATAGATAATGAGCATGCATTTTTCTTAATTAGGGCCCAAGAAAAGCAAACAAAATGTAGAAAATCTTAACTTCCCCATGATGGCCATTCCGTAATCTATGATATCCCTGAAAACATTAAAAAAAAACAGATGTATAAGTAGAAGTATAAGAAGATGAATAAAAACCCAAATTAATTGTAACCCTAAAATCAGTATCCAAAACAGATGTATAAGAAGATGTATATATGAGCAAAACAGTTAGGAGATCTAAGTTACCAGATCTAACTTAAGAGATCTAAGTTACGAGCAAAACATTTAGGCCATATGCAAAATCAAAAAAGTAATAAAATACCCAAACAATCATGACCGAAAGGGACAAATTACTGTAAAAGCCACAATGTGCACCTTAAATAAATAATGACTGCAAATCCATACCGGACGAAATTTTATACTGTGGATGAGAGTATGGCTCTGGTGCAGAAATATTATCGCCGCTTGGATGAGAGTGTTGCTCCGGTGGATGAGTTGGTCTGAGATTTAGAAAGAGAGAGTGAGGTCGGCTATGAGAGATTTTATTTTTGCTTTGGGTGAATGAAGTTAAGGTATGTAGAGTTTCATGAGGTATATATATATATATATATATATATATTTATAATATGTGGTGAGGGTGTAATTAGGTTAGTATAAAAAGGATATAAAAGTAAATATAATTACAAAACGGGGCGGGGCGAGGATATTATTACAAAACCCAAACCTGCCCCGTTTAATAAACGTTTTTTTTAACTCAAACCCGCCCCTATTATTTCAAACAGGTTTTTAACCAGCCCCATTAGGGTTGGGTCGGGTCGACGACCCTACGGGTCGGGTTAAATTGCCATCCCTAACGACTTCTTAACTTGGAAGAAAAAAACTGAATTTTGCACACTGGGTTAATCACCAACTCTACTCTAAGAGTTAGACGAATAATAGTTCAGTATATTTATCAATATGGAATCATAATATCAGTTGGTGAACAACTTAGGGCCCGTTTATTCTGTATTCAGAAAACTCGATTTAAAAGCGGTTTTTAAATGTAATTTTAAAATTCCATTTTTTGTGTTTATAATTATCAATGTGCATTTGGTAAACTTATTTTTAAATACAGTTTTTTGAAAATTTGATAAAATTGAGAAACATGTATACATGATATTAAACGTACATGTATATAATTTATGATGTATGTATACATACATACATACATACATCATAAATTATATACATGTATGTTTAATATCATTAAATATACATAAAAATACATGATATTAAACGTACATGTATATAATTTATGATGTATGTATATGTGTGTATACAAATATACATACATTCATACATCATAAATTATATACATGTACGTTTAATATCATGTATTTTTATATATATTTAATGAGGTATGTTTATATATATATATATATATACATTAATATGTGTGTAATAATTATAAACGGAAAATATATATGTAGATGTACACAAAATTGCATATGGAATAATATAAAGTTAAACAATATTATCAATAAAATTATATCGCATGTATAATTCACTATAAAATTATATACATTCATGAATTGATAATATTTTTTTAATACATATGTACTATATGTATATTTTATATTATTCCATACATTAATAATACATGTATAAAACTATATATAAGTATCTTGTATTTATTGATAATATTATTTAACTTTATATTATTACATATGTAATTTTGTGTACATCTACATATATATTTTTCGTTTATAATTATTACACAAATATTAATGTATTATATATATATATATATATATATATATATATTAAGGTATAACTGCATTAAAATACTAATAATGAATAATTTTGAGTTGAAAAATAAAAAACAAAAGTTATAAAACACCCTCAACCCATTTTCTGAAAAACTTAATTATAACACAGTAATATTATAATTCAGTGTAACTTATCAAAAAAAAAAAATTATAATTCAGTGTTAAAAAATTGATTGCCAAACACAATTTTTTATCAAAACTATATTTAAACATAAAAAATAGAATTATAATTGCAAACCAAGCATGCCCTTTGTAAGTATATGAACATTACTTCAAATAACTAATAATGTATGAAACAACTTTCTCTAAACTGCAACCTAAAATTTACTTTCCCGCTCAAAACTTCTCGCACTCTTACCAACACGCAACACAGCACCCCCTCCTTGATCCTTCACTTATTTACAAGACTCGATCTGCTAGAAAGCTCAACAGGAGTTTGCTCCCTGTAGATTCAACAGCCTCCTCTCATCACACCGCCATTTTGGGACCTTCAGTTTCACACTGCCATTGCGACCCTCACTGTAAAATCATATTTTTTTTAGTTAAAGAGCCATCTCACTTGCATTTTGGGTACATATTCTGGTATTCTTAATTTGGTTACAGGAATCTTGGCTAGTTTTTGTGTTATAAGTAGCCTTTTTTGAAATGAAAATTCACTTACACCTTCTATATGACACCCCATCTTGGTTTGGATCTGAATGTATCATCAATACTCATTAAATACATTGCTCGGCAAGAAAAAGGTGAGCAAGAGTATGTTCATGATATGTTGCTCTTGTGTGGATTACCACCCATTTCCATTGAACTTCCATTGACAACAAAGGAACTTATTTATTTTTCATCTCTCATGAAGTCTCAATAAGAATATTCATCTTTTAAAACGAATCCATTAGTTGAGGAAGTTAAGAGGATATTATGCATTGATGAGTTGCAAACTCAACTCAAGTTTATCCTCCCCAAACACAAGTCATTTTATAATATGATCGTTAAGGAGAAGAGATAACTTTGTGTGACTAATTTGTTTGAGCTAGATGATATACAAGTTGTTTAGAGAATCTTGTGGCTAATTTAATTGATGATATTTTCTTTAATTTTTCAGTTATTCCATGTTAAATTTTATTTCATGTAGGCTTGTTAAGCTCAACTTATTGCATCATATGATTTAGAGTCTGACATTGATGGCATAGATTGGTGTCTATTTGTCTCAATTTTGGCGAATGTGCCACCAGACTGAAAATGTGCATCATCATGTTGTATAAGTGAATTATCATGGGTCATTTGTCTTGTCGTGATCATATGTTGGAAAGATCCTGAAATATTCATTTCTTGGTCTATGACCTCGTGTTGTTCAATGTTGGCGGTGGACCTTTGTCTTCACTCGGAGGAGTAAGTCCATTTTCTTCACTCATGTATAGTAGTGCAAAATTTTCAAAAAAAATAGTGAGCACATTCTTCACAATAGTCATTGTGCCGTTACATAGCGTGTGAGGGCCATTTCGGTTACTTTTCATCCATTGTGGTTTTCACAACGGAGTCGGGGATTTTTGGTATTTTTAGGTTCAATTACAAAGTTGTGTTAACAAATTCAAATTTTTGAGGTGCAAATAATTCGCGGGGTGATGAAGTTCAATTTTTGAAAAATATCAACTTCCGAGTGCATATGGGAATTTGATTCTTTTCAAGGTCTAAAGAAAAAAAAAATTCAAAAAATATAAAAAATGTTTTATGAAATTAAAACGAAATAATTATGAAAAAAATGTAAATAGAGGAGGTCATTCACTTATCACACTGGAACACCTATTTTCACTAGCCTGCACAAACATATCATCTCACACACTAGAATCCACACTTGTGGTTCATCACACAAACACATATCTCTTTAATACATAAACAGGTACAAAATAATTCAGCCCTCACCAAATCACCTCATAACACTCACATTCACCTTCACATATTCATCTTACCTCATGCACGGTTCACCCAGACCCTCACTAATTCGCTGTCCAACCCAATTCGCACAGCGCATTTGCATAATACATAGACTAATTGATGGGAATCCGTTGCTATTTTCTGTTATTTTTCCTTTTATTTCTATTTTTTAATTCTTTTGAGGTATTTTTTTCCTTCCATAATTAGCCTCCAAGCATATTTGGGACTAATTAGGCATTATTTTATTTTTAGTAGGCCCTTTTAGTCATTTTATCTAATTACTTAATTAGCAAGTAATTCAACCCCTATAAATAGGCATGTATTATCATTTGTAGTCACTTTTTGCAAAACTTTAAATATAAGACAACTTTGATTCTCTCCCTAAAATTAGGGTTTAGTATTTCTTTTTAGACATTGACGTGTAGTTTACATTAAATTTGTATCAAAGCGAGGTGTCGTTCCCCAATTGGTGTATTAGTGTGTTGGTAATCAAATCGTACACTACTCATAATGGCACCAAAGAAATCCAAACAAAATGAAGAGATTCAAGAAAATGATCGAAATGCAAACCCTAGTTTCCCAAGATCTCAACTAAAAATTTGAAGCCTTTCTCCAAATGTTTGCCACAAAATCACCCTCCATTTTTACCGAAACCCTAACCACTCAAACGAATACCCGGAACCAATTGTTCATAGATTCGTAAAACAACCCGAAGTGACTGAACATCCACCTGAGCATATTCTGGCATCGAAATCAACAAAAATTGGGCCAAACCCCATCGACAAGAGTCAGATAGTACCTCTGTTACGTCGGGCCACATTTCCGGTGGCCGATGCACCTCCTTCTGCCACCAATTCCTCCCACCCTAGCACGCGACCCTCAAACCTTCATCCCGACCTTTTTTCAGATTCAAGAAACCCTCAGTTACACTATTTTAATACCTGTTGTTCGATCGGAGGTAAAAACACTCCTACATCTACAATCGAGGTTGCTGTCCTAGGCAAAGGAGTAACCATCACAAACTCAATGTCCAATTCTTCTAAGAAAATCCAATATCTTGACCATCGCCTTGGGCGTTCTGAACCGAGAGGCACCTTGCTGATCCCGCCTTTGGAGATGATCCGAGTCGTCCCTCCTCCGGGAAAAATTACCACCACACAGCCCTACCTAAAAAATCAGTGAGATACACCCCTTACCCCGATCTCACCGGTGGATCAATATATCCCAAACCCACTAATACTACTATTGATCAATTTTTCCCCTTTTCCAACCAAGTAAAAAACTTAACCCAATCACATTTTTGCTAAGAACCAATTCCCTTAAACCAACCACCTAATATCAACCCTATTCGACCATCCGACATACCACCTCCGCCATCATCCCATCATACCCCTTCACATCATGAGCTCTCCATAGTTTACACTGATTCTTATTCATCCGTCAATGTCGTGGATATCCGTCGTAGCATCTTGGATTGGATTCCCCCGCCCCCACCTGATAGTCTTTGCTACATGCCACTACGTGATCGTCAGTGTTTTTATTGCGACGAATATGGTCATCTGATTGGTACATGTCCCCACCGCGGGTCCTCAATATCTCCCATACCCCCACATGTTTACCCTGTTCATCCACCACCTGCTCAGATGCCACCAATTCCTATTGGTTCTGTTACACCTATGTCGTGTGATGTGATGGGTTTAGGAGCTCATCAGGAGAGATATCCGCTTTCATTAGGGCTTCAGATTATTTCTAGGAGTCTCCATGGAGATTTTCGTATAGACATACCTATGTTTGATGGCAGATTCTCCCCGGATGATATGACCGACTGGCTTATCGATATGGAGACTGTTTTCGATTACAAGCGAATTCAGGGCCGCTCATGTGTTCTTCTAGCTGCCACCAAATTTTAGGGGTTTGCTCGTGTTTAGTGGAATGACCTATGTTATCATAGGACGGATGCAGGACTCCCACCTATCCAGGACTAGCTAGATCTCAAGGCAACTTTTCAGGCCTCCATTATACCTTTGACGTATGAGAGAGACCTTTTTATGCGTATTCAGTCTCTCCAGTAGGACACGTCCTCAGTCGTAGAATACATAGAGCAGTTCCATCTCCTCTGCACTAGAGCATTCCTACCCGAGATGAAGGATCAGCGGATCAACCGTTACATCCTAGGACTTTAGCCATATATTCGCTGCGACCTTGGATTGAGAAAGATACCGACCTTTTTGAATGCGGTAGAGTATGCTACTAAGGTCGAGGCCTATTATGCAGCCTAAGCAGCTTCTCCAGCATCCCGACCTCCATCTTTTGTGAGATCTGTTCCTCCTACAACTTCATCCTCGACGTCTTTGGCCATTACTCTAGTTACTGCCACTTTTGCGGCGACCCACACTGTCCCTCCCACATTTCGCTGATTTAATTTCAGAACCATGGGACATCGAGATTCTGATTTCCCCTATCCATGTCTATGGGCCCTGCTAGCGATGGATCAGCTCCCAGAGTATCTCGACGAGGCTGAGCAGTCCCATGGCCCTGCATTGATTACCATTTTAGAGGGTGATTCTGTTGGTCTTCCCCTTTGAGTTCGTGGACGAACTCTTTTTGGAGGGGGTGATGAGAATCCGTTGATATTTTATGTTATTTTTCCTTTTATTTCTATTTTTTAGTTATTTTTAGGTATTTCCCTTCCTTAATTAGCCTCCAAGCATGTTTGGGACTAATTAGGCATTTTTTATTTTTAGTAGGCCCTTTTAGTCATTTTATCTAATTACTTGATTGGCAAGTAATTCAATCCCTATATATAGGCTTATATCCTCATTTATACTCACTTTTTGCAATACTTGAAATATAAGACAACTTTGATTCTCTCTCTAAAATTAGGGTTTGATATTTCATTTTAGCCATTGACATGGGTGCATTTAATTGTTGGTTGTTGGTTGCATTTTTATTTGGTTGGGTATCTATTATTGTAGTATGGGCACTCCACTAAAAAAATAAAACCACCACCCTCATTTTCAAGCTTTGCACACAAGTTGTTTGTTAAATTGACGCAACCACGATTTTCACCCAATTAAAAAAATTACACTTGTCAGACTCTTACTTTGCCATTGTCTTTGTTCATACTCTTATTTACTGCCAACATACACATTCTAATTACGTTTGCCCATTAATTTGCAAATTCACTTTTATACTTTTTGAGTGGGGGTAATGGTGTAAATTGATATAAAATGGAGAGGGAAAGTTACGACTATAATTCTCTATCGATATACAAGTTATTTGTCTTGGGCAATGTGACACCACAACTAATTAAATACCGGGTAGCTACTCCTTTATTAAATTAATTCAAAATGCCAAGTTGGTTCAGTTAATAGCATCACTGTCGAAAACATTTTAATAATTACTAACCACCTAGTATTTAAAAAGTAAGTGCCAAATTTTAAGTTAAGTCTGATTAACATGCAGTAAAAGAATAATGAAAGAATAACAACCATTCACTATAATGAAGTAATGAATAACCAACAACATAAATATAAATCCGGAGGAAAACTCCTCACAACAATCCCACAACTGAAAAATAATACTACAAGTCTGAATCCTGAATAATTACATGCCAGAAGTCTGAATAACTGAAATAAATGAAATGTCTCTAAAAGAAATGGGTGACATGCCCTACAACTGATAACTGAAGAATATCGAGTCAAAATACATGAAGCGTCTACAAGCAAGGTCCTATAACTTCCACAAACAGCTACAGCTCGTCACCTGAATGAGAATCCTAAGCATGGTGTCCTTGTGGCTGGGCACCTAAAATGGTTTTTACAAAAATAAATTTGAAAGCAAATGGGTCAGAGCCCGAAAGTGGAAATCATTTTAAAAACAGCAAGTGTTTTAATAACATTAAAACATTAAATGAAAAATACATGTTAGGACGTGCACTCACATGGAATTCTCACCTCTCGACTACATGTTCACTCCAAACGTACCGTACCCATCTATAAGACATCCATATCTAACCAAACTGTAATAAGTTCTACCCCTTACTACTTGATTCCCATATTACATTCTAACGTTATCAATTAAATAGAGGGTTTTACTTACTCTCAGATTCTCAGTTAGAAATACCAATCACTATGAGTTAACTCGTTTTGTTTTCTCAAATCATTACCATAATATTATTCACAATACCAATCATGAAAGTTCCCATTAATTAAGTGTATATTATTCACGTCATAAATATACAATACAAGCACCCCGAGACTAAGCTGCGGTGCACACATACTCTGCTATCCATCCCGGTACATCACGTACATAAGGATCACGTATTCCGAATCTCTCAGGAATCGTTCTCAGATAACAACATCACAAATAATGGAGGCGAACACCGTCACATCATATGGGTCACGCACATACCTGCGCTCCCACGATCGGCAGACTTATTAACATCCCAATAAGTCCTTATCTGACCTATGTTCATCGACGTAACCAATCTAAATCCGGGCAACACAAGGATTAGAAGGCCCTAAGAGAACGTAAACCTCCCGTGATAGCAAGTATGGTAGGTATGTCATACATATAAAATCAATACATATACTAAGTATTCACACATCTTAGTAATCACCATAATATATTGGTGGTACACTTCTCATTCTCGTACCGACATATAATAATACACAATTTATATGTTCCCGGTTAATATAATAAAACAGACCGTCAATAATTCTCGCAACATAATAGACACTCACGTCCTACTTCATATTTTCTCTTAGGTTCAAACTACACTTCTAGGTTTGACTCCTCATTATATCACAAACATCCCAAATGCAACAATTAATCATCAAGGGAAGGTTATCTCTACATATACACAAGGTTACGGGACACTCGGGATCAAAACAGGCTAAAAAGCCTAAACTGTCAACTCGTTCGAAGTCTCGTTCGAACGAGGCTGTTCGAACGAGAGTTCGTTCGAACGAACTGGGCCTTCTAACGAGATCTCATTTGAACGAAGGTCTTCGAATGAACATCCCTCTCGTTAGAACCCAAACTGTCAACTCGTTAGAAGCTCGTTCGAACGAGCTCGTTCGAACGACCTGGGTAGGTCTTCTAACGAGTGGCCAGATTCAAGCCCAGAAATTTCTTTACTGGTTTTTCAAATTTCTCTACACCTCTAATCTCCTCTAAACATCGTTCCAACATCAATTTAAGGTTCCTAATTCATACTAAACATACATAGGTCACCTACTAACGTTTTTGTGGGGATTAAATCACTATAAACATCATCCAAATATCAAATCCATACATTTATCCCCAATTTCAAGAACATGAACCCTAAAATTTATAAATCATCAAAGAGTCTAAATAAATCCGTTTTTGTTTCATCCAAAATGCATTAACATCAGATTATTCACCTACATATAGTTCTACATGCAAATCCTCATCACAATACAAGTTTCTAATTCCAAATTAATGGGTTTTTATCAAACTCCCAAGAACAATAAGATTTTTATAAATTCCTACACATGGAAGAAGCATTCTCTGAAATTTAATTGGAATTAAACCACTTGCCTTATTGGAATCTCTGATTTGATGACGAATTTCTGAAGGTTGAATTGCCTTCTCTCTCTCTCTGTAGAATCCTTCTCTTTCTCTCCCTCTCTACAAGTTCTTCTCAAGGTGTTAATGGAGGTGGGGTTGGTTTTGCCAAGTTATAACTTCTCCCGTAGCCCACTACCTAAATTGGGGTTGGAAATGGCTTAGTGGGTTAATACTAAGTCAGATTTTTAACTCCAATTTTCGTGGGTTTTAATTACCCAATTTCCGAAATTACCAAAATGCCCTTATAAGTTACCGGTATGGCCCAAAAATGCCCCGAGACCCAAACTTAACCCCCGGCTAGTGTTTTCTGACTATTTCGACCCTTCCGGACGTGTTAGCGCACTCAAAAAGACCATACGGTTAATAGAACTAAAATTCACTTTTTAATTAAAATAAATATTTCCCTGACGCGACTATCACACGCGTCTCAATAAAATTTTCCAACTTGTCGTATTTCAATCTCACGACAAATTTCATACTTCAATATTCATGTATAATCATATATGCACATTATATTCAAATACCAACTCGCATCTCACTAGTATTTTAATCCGGATTAATTTCCAATTAATACGCATTTAATTTAATTAATCCCATAAATAAATATCACAAAAATACGGGGTATTACATACTTCCCCCCTAATAACTGAATTTCGTCCCGAAATTCGAAACTAGAAAGTACCTGGTAAGAACAACTCTGGATAACGTTCGCGCATCTCATCTTCGCGCTCCCATGTGGACTCCTCAACATTATGATGTCGCCACTGAACACGCACTAACGGGACTATCTTTGACCGCAGTTTCCGCTCACTTCGGTCCAAAATAGCAATCGGCCCCTCCTCGTAGGAGCTATCAGGCTGGAGATCGATGTCCTCCAAATCAATGTGAGAATGAGCCAAATCGTCTCTAAGATATTTGCTTAGCGAGGAAATATGAAACACATCGTGAATCCGATGCAAATCCTCCGGTAACCCAAGCCTATACGCAACCGGTCAAATCCGCTCAATAATAGGAAATGGTCCCACATATCTCGGTGCCAACTTCCCTTTCTTCCCGAAACGCATAATCCCCTTCATAGGAGATACTCTGAGCAAAACCTGGTCCTCCACTTGGAACTCTCTGAAGAACCTCTTTGCATCAACATAGCTCTTCTGCCTGTCCTGAGCTACCCGAATGCGACTCCGAATCAATTATATCCTTGCCGAAGTATCCTGAATCACTTCCGGACCAAGTAGTTTGTTGTCCCCCACCTCCAACTAACATGCTGGGGAACGACAAGGTCTACCATACAATGCCTTAAATGGAGCCATGCCAATGGTGAATTGGTAGGAGTTATTGTAAGCAAACTCCACCAGTGGAAGATACTATTCCCATTCACCCCCGAAATCAATGATGCACATACGTAGCATGTCCTCCAACATCTGGTTTGTACGCTCGGTCTTCCCATCGGTCTGCGGGTGATACGCCGTACTCAACCGCAATTCCGTGCCCATGGCCTCCTGAAAACGCTCCCAAAACCGTGAAACAAATATCTTGTCTCGGTCAGACACGATATTTAATGGCACATCGTGAAGTCTCACTATCTCTGCAATAAAGAGCTGGGCATACTGTCTAGCAGTGTAGTCTGTCCTTACAGGTAAAAAATGAGCGACTTTGGTCAACCTGTCCACAATTACCCAAATGGAGTCGTGACCTCTCTGTGACGTAGGCAATCCCGTGATAAAGTCCATGGATATGCTCTCCCACATCCACATCGGGACCTCCAATGGATGTAGCAGTCCTGCCGATCTCTGATGATCCACTTTTACTAACTGACAAGTGGTGCATTTTGAAACAAACTCGGCAATATCTCTCTTCATCCCGCTCCACCAATACTGTCGTCTCATGTCTTGGTACATTTTGTCCCCACTGGGATGTACCGCGAACCGTGAGCCGTGCGACTCTGCCATCACCTCATGCCGTAATTCCTCCCCTTTCGGAACTACTAATCTCCCATTGAAGCGTAACCCCCGTCTGAGCTAACGGTATAGGATTCAACTCCCTCTGCTAGTAATCGAACTATTAGCTCCTGACAGAACGAGTCATCTGCTTGTGCCTTTACGACTCTCGTGACAATCTACGGTGTAACAGTCATTACCGACATGAATGATCGGGCCACTGCATCCTGGTGTCCCAATTCCTTCCATTTGGCCTTCCACACCCCTGCCACTTCATCTGCTGGCCTATGGCTCAACGCGTCTGCTACCACGTTAGCCTTCCCCGGGTGATACTGGATATCGAACTGATAATCCTTCACGAACTCAAGCCACCTCCGTTGCCGCATATTCAACTCCTTCTGCATGAATAGGTACTGTAGGGACTTGTGGTCTGTGAACAATCGAAACTTTTCCCCCAAAAGGTAATGTCTCCAAATACGAAGGGCAAATACAACTGCCGCCAACTCCAAGTCATGAGTGGGGTAATTCTTCTCGTGAGGCTTTAGCTTACGGGATGCATAAGCAATGGCCTGACTCTCCTGCTGTAATACACCTCCAAGTCCTTGCAAGGACGCATCGGTGTAAACTAAATACTTAACTCCCAATCTCGGCAATGCTAACACAGGTGCTGAGGTCAACTTATCCTTCAATTCATCGAATGCCAACTGACAGGCATCACTCCAGATGAATGCCACACCCTTACGAGTCAGATGTGTCAAAGGACCTGCTATCTTCGAGAATCCCCGAATAAACCTCATGTAGTATCCTGCTAGGCCCAAGAAACTACGAATCTCTGTCGGTGTCATGGGCTGTCCCCACTCCCTCACCGCGGATACCTTCCCCGGATCAACAGATATTCCCCGGTCGGAAATAATATGTCCCAAAAACTGGACCTCCTTCAGCCAAAACCCGCATTTCTCATACTTTGCATACAGCTCGTTTTGACGTAGTGTCTGCAAAACTTGCCTCAAATGCTCGGCGTGCTCCTCCTCTGTTTGGGAGTAAACCAGAATATCATCGATGAAGACAATGACAAACTGATCTAGGAAATCCCTGAACACTCTATTCATCAAGTCCATAAACACTGCTGGAGCGTTGGTCAAACCAAAAGGGATAACCCGAAACTCGTAAGATCCATATCTCGATAAGAACGCAGTCTTCGAGACATCCTCTTCCCTGATACGCAACTGATGGTATCCCGATCTTAAATCAATCTTTGAGAAGAAAGAATCTCCTCTTAACTGGTCGAATAAGTCATCGATTCTAGGCAACAGATACTTATTCTGTATCGTGACCCTGTTCAACTCCCGATAGTCCACACACAATCTCAGTGAACCATCTCTCTTCTTCACAAACAACACAGGGGCACCCCACGGCGAAGTACTCCTCCGTATAAACCCCTGACCCAACAACTGCTCAATCTGATCCCGTAACTCCCTCATCTCAGCTGGAGCCATACAGTACGGTGCGCGTGCTATAGGTCTCGTATGTGGTAATAAGTCTATGACAAAGTCTATCTCTCGACTGGGGGGTAATCCAGGTATATCCTGAAATACATCGGCAAACTCTCTAACAACCGGAATCGAATCAAGTGGTATCACCACCTCCTTAGAGGTCTCCTCCTCTATATAGTACAAATGAGTGGACGATCCTCCCTCAGAACGAGGCATCGCCACCAAAAACATCTCCTGCCCGGGAATGGCAAAGATAATACTCCTACTGAAACAGTTAATCATGGCTCGGTACGCAACAAGCCAATCCATACCAATAATGGCATCATACTCGGTCATCTCTAATACTAACATATCTGTAGGTAATACCAGACTACCAATCTCTACCCCTACTCCCCGGCATATAAATAAAATAAGTGACCCACTCCCCAATGGTGAGTCTACACACGTCACTGTGCCCTCTGCTGTGGCTAACAACCTTAAGGCTTTCGCAAAATGTGTAGCTATAAAGCAATGTGTTGCCCCCGTATCAAACAAAACCCGACCCATAGTACCATGGATAGGAAACATACCCTCAATCGTGGGTGGTGCCTGCGGAGCTGCTGCCTGGTGGACGTTATAGACACGTCCATACTGTAACTGTCCCTACTGCACAGGAACTGCTGGAATGGCTGGAAGAGTTGGCACCTGGGCTGGAGCTGGGAGGGATGGTGGAAAAAGTGGCCTCTGTGGCTCATGTCGAGCACCCTGCTGCTGCTGTGGGGCCCTGCCCCTATCAGGACAGTCCTGGTGTTTATGGCTAGTCTTGCCACAAATGAAACACTTTCCCGGAAAGTTCCCCCTCTCTGTCCCTGCTGCCCCCAGCCCTGGGGTAGAGAATAATTATAAATTATACAAAATAAAAGCAACTACGATAAATGAGAGTAACGCAAGAGATTTGTAAACAATTAGGAAATAATTAGGATTCGGGGTCCATTTATCACGTAACTAATATTGCACACTAATTTAATGTTGCCATTCCCTTTTTATAACTCAAATTAAACCGACTCTCGCCGTGTTTAATTCGGAAAATATGACGGTTATGATCAAAATATTTTTAACGTCTCTAATAGACGGCTAAAATCCCTATTCCCTTAGAAAATACAAGTTTTTAAATTCGCAAATGTATTTAAGCATGGACTATCAAAACAATCAAAGTGCAAGCATAATCCATCAAAAATTACTATTTTTAAATTTCAAAACTTGATTTGACAAAACAATCTTGAAGGTTCTAAAACACACTCTCGTGTCGCTTTAAAATGAATACCGAATCTTTAATAACAATTAAAACAAGTAGGGAATAAACAACGATAAAATTAACGTGACAATATTAGTTAACTATGATAAACTTCACCCTACTCCTAATATAAGAATCAAGCTACCATAATGAAAGAGAAATTGCAAGAATGAGTAGAGATCTTCATTAATAAACCAAACTTACAAATAGTTCTCTCACAACAATCTTGAATCCTCTAAAAAATGATAAAAACTTGGCCCTCAAATTGATTACAATCACTCAAAGTTGCTCCCCGAAATCCTCCACGAAAGTCCTCTCTAATTGTCTCCAATTGTCTCTGAAATTATGATCCCAAGGGTCCTTTTTATAGGACAAGTGGTGAGGTATTTGAGTTGTGGTGGGACTCTTTCTGATTGGCCGAATAGTGTTGGTAGCTATCTCTCCACCTCTTTAATCTTTGGATCGTGATAAGGGACGGAATTTCCCCCCACTCGAAAACTCTTATATTTTGTTGTTGAACACGCATGCCGAGTTTCGTCCAAATCGGAGAATAAAAATTTCCGACTTTTTTACGATTTCACAAGTGTAAAAATAGCATTTTTTCGAACGACCGTAAAAATCAGCTTTTTCGCGCCTTTTTTGAATTGATCATCAATTTGCACCAATTTCCATCATTATCTGCAAAAATTTCACTAGGCAACTTTTTTCACAAATTAGCACAAGAATATTATAAAATTATCGAAGTGCCCATTTTTTACTTAAAATTGACATTTTAACTATGAATTCAATCATTCTCGCATTTTTTCCCTCTTTTTAACAAAACAGTCCTAGGAACTTATTAAATACACTAAAATGGGACTAACAAAGTATAAATTTGGGTATAAAATATACAAAATAATGCACTCATCAAATACCCCCAAACCTAAACTTTGCTAGTCCTCGAGCAAAACTAAAAATTAAAATCTAACTCACTTTCGTAGGAATCACGATTGCACTTAGCATGTGCAACAAGCCGTTAAACCCCTAGGTTACCCTAGTGGACGAGTTTTGTCTCGTGAGGGTTTGCAGTGAATATACCCACAAAATTCAAAAACTTGACTCAATACAAAAGACTAAAAAGTAATATAGCCAAGTTTGAATGCAAACTTCATAAATATAGTAGAACTTCATTTCTCAATCTCAACTTATTGTGTCTGTGTGTGCATAGCCAATATAACCGTCAATTTCAAAAGATTTGATCGTTGCATTTCTTATCCGAAAGTTCGTTTTGATTTCAAAATCTCACAGAATGCACTCACAATCGAACACTCGGAAATGGGTTATTTTCTCTCGGTATATGTGAATGAAAGAGTAAATTTATATGAACAAATTTCACATATGCATAATCAATAATGGATTTTTATACAATGGATGAATATGATCTCATGAACAGAAAATCGATTACTTGTTGAAAACATTGAATCACACCATAGATCCTATTCGTCTTCTCTCCACACTATAACTAACTTCACTTGAGATCGATTAGGACTTTCTTTGGTTGTATTGTAGGCTCGAATTTTGGCTAGAAAGAATGGCTGTTTTTGGAGTTCAAAATTTCTGAGAATATAGAGGTTTTTCGGTATTTTGACTTTAAGCACTTTTTCTTCTAACCTCAATTTGTCTTTTTCTTTCGCTTTTTCTTTTCAAGCTCACATTTTTTTTCAAACTCACATTCTTGGAACCTCATTTTCTTTTGGTCTTTTTCCTACCGTAATTTTACCCTAGTATTCTCAGAAAATAGGTATGACTTGTTTTTATAGGCTTTAAACTCCCAGTTGGAGTTGGGTAGGGTAATGGGTTTTCAACAAAAGGCTTATTTTCTTTTTTGGCTCAAATGGGTTTGCAACGGAATATTGTAAAAAGGTTGGAGTTTAAGCTTATTTTTGGGCTTTCAAACGATGGCCTAGTCTCATTTCTCAAGTTTCGTTAATCTGATTTGTGTCTCAAGACGACTTACTAAGACTTCTAGTGCTTAAGATTCACATTTTGACTTTTTGTTTTCAGTAATCGAACAAAACAAAGAATTTGAGATCATCAACGAATTTATCACTGAAGGAAAGATTGAGTAATTTTAACTCGGATTGATTTAAATCTCTCGAAAACGATGAATGGCACAAAATCTCATCGGGTTAAAATCTCCACATTTATTCGTTAAGCATATTACTTTCGCCTCAATATTCATTTTCGATCATATTATATGGCTAATGTGTAAAAATTTCATAAGATGAGAGATCCATGAATTAATTCTATATTAAGAAATCGTTTCAAAACTCAATTATATTGAAAATCTTTTTGAATTTTTGAAAAAATTTCTAATTTTTTTTTTAAAAAAATATCATCCTTACCCCCAAACCTAAATTTTACATTGTCCTCAATGTATGCGCAAATAAAAATGTGGACAAAGAAAATAAAGTAAAGAAGTAAAAATATGATACATGTTAACTAAAAAATAACAAAAAAAAAAAAATGCACAAATAATATACAAACACATGACAATTACCATCCTCACCATAAATTAATAATCGAAATAGTTGTGGGTCATTCCAATTAATAAACTTTATAGCACTAAGTACCAAAATATCATAAATTTGAGAGCATGACCGCACAACACAAATTTCAATGTTAAATCTATGGTCATAATGGTGAGTACCGACATCATCAATAATAAATAAATTTGAATCGCCTGAATCATATGTCGATGCATCACATGGAGGTAATAAATTGCAATAAGGATCTAAATATTTATTATCCCTTTTTCGAAAATAGTCAAGTAAAATTGGGGATGCATACTCTACTCCTAAATGTGAGATTTTATGAAAAGCGTGGGAAGAAGATCTATCACTGGGTGATACACTTTCTTCATCAAAAACAGGGGGATCGTCATAAATACTTGAAGTATCAGTAAAATCGGATGACGAATCCACAAATAAATTTTCCCACATATAAAAAGAAGCAGCATTCTGCTCAATTAAATTAGGAGAAAAATCTTGACAAACATTCAATTCATCCAAAGTATTACACGTGTCAAGATTGTTAATTTTTTTCTCCTCACAAAATTGATTATCCCCAATTAATTCATGATTATTTTTGGAAATAGCATCATTATACCGTCTGTTCACCTCTCTCCAATTGATACACTTTGGTGGACCGATAGTAATTACAGGGGTTGGAGTCTCATCCATACCTTCTTTAATTTTTAAAATGACTACTGACCCATCTGAATTAAATTGAAATACGTAGTCATCTAGATTTTCAGTATTTTGTAAAAACACGTCCACAGGATCCATTGAGGAATATGAGAAAGATGACGGGATAACAATATGAGGATCACCCATTGCAATTTACAACACATGAATTTATTTATTTATTTTGGATAGCTTCTACCCTTTGACAAGGGAGAATTTAAAAGAGGACCAACTACGGTTGTCTCCTCAAATTTCGATTTCACCTCCAGGTAGGTGGTCGGTACGAAGACTCATTAAAAACCACCAATCCTAGACAAGGTGAAACAGAATCGATTTGACAAGTTCGCGTTGGAGTAGCTTTTAATTCTAGCCCCGTTAAGAGTTTTTCTTTTCTTTTTTTTTTTGATTTTTTTTTTTTTGAAATTTTTACAAAAAAAATGCAAAAAGTAAAACAAACTAGTCCGAAAGTCACAACTTCTTTTAAAAAAAAATTTTGTCAAATCCCCGGCAACGGCGCCAAAAACTTGTTGTCAATTTATAAAATACCGCAAGTGCACGGGCTATTATAGAATAGCGAGTGTAAGTACGGGTCGAACCCACGAGGATTTGTCAATTTTAATTATTAAAAGAATTACAACTGTCCAACTAGATCAAATGGGGTAGAGAATAATTATAAATTATACAAAATAAAAGCAACTACGATAAATGAGAGTAACGCAAGAGATTTGTAAACAATTAGGAAATAATTAGGATTCGGGGTCCATTTATCACGTAACTAATATTGCACACTAATTTAATGTTGCCATTCCCTTTTTATAACTCAAATTAAACCGACTCTCGCCGTGTTTAATTCGGAAAATATGACGGTTATGATCAAAATATTTTTAACGTCTCTAATAGACGGCTAAAATCCCTATTCCCTTAGAAAATACAAGTTTTTAAATTCGCAAATGTATTTAAGCATGGACTATCAAAACAATCAAAGTGCAAGCATAATCCATCAAAAATTACTATTTTTAAATTTCAAAACTTGATTTGACAAAACAATCTTGAAGGTTCTAAAACACACTCTCGTGTCGCTTTAAAATGAATACCGAATCTTTAATAACAATTAAAACAAGTAGGGAATAAACAACGATAAAATTAACGTGACAATATTAGTTAACTATGATAAACTTCACCCTACTCCTAATATAAGAATCAAGCTACCATAATGAAAGAGAAATTGCAAGAATGAGTAGAGATCTTCATTAATAAACCAAACTTACAAATAGTTCTCTCACAACAATCTTGAATCCTCTAAAAAATGATAAAAACTTGGCCCTCAAATTGATTACAATCACTCAAAGTTGCTCCCCGAAATCCTCCACGAAAGTCCTCTCTAATTGTCTCCAATTGTCTCTGAAATTATGATCCCAAGGGTCCTTTTTATAGGACAAGTGGTGAGGTATTTGAGTTGTGGTGGGACTCTTTCTGATTGGCCGAATAGTGTTGGTAGCTATCTCTCCACCTCTTTAATCTTTGGATCGTGATAAGGGACGGAATTTCCCCCCACTCGAAAACTCTTATATTTTGTTGTTGAACACGCATGCCGAGTTTCGTCCAAATCGGAGAATAAAAATTTCCGACTTTTTTACGATTTCACAAGTGTAAAAATAGCATTTTTTCGAACGACCGTAAAAATCAGCTTTTTCGCGCCTTTTTTGAATTGATCATCAATTTGCACCAATTTCCATCATTATCTGCAAAAATTTCACTAGGCAACTTTTTTCACAAATTAGCACAAGAATATTATAAAATTATCGAAGTGCCCATTTTTTACTTAAAATTGACATTTTAACTATGAATTCAATCATTCTCGCATTTTTTCCCTCTTTTTAACAAAACAGTCCTAGGAACTTATTAAATACACTAAAATGGGACTAACAAAGTATAAATTTGGGTGTAAAATATACAAAATAATGC
This sequence comes from Sambucus nigra, assembly GCA_949130495.1. Taxonomy (NCBI): domain Eukaryota; kingdom Viridiplantae; phylum Streptophyta; class Magnoliopsida; order Dipsacales; family Adoxaceae; genus Sambucus; species Sambucus nigra. The sequence continues at coordinate 1,982,424 of CASBWL010000011.1, read as the reverse complement.
ACTCATCAGTCCCTGCTGCCCCCAGCCCTGGTGGCCGTTACCGTTCCTCCACTGGCCCTGCTGAAACTGCTGTTGACCATTCTGACCCTGCTGGTGCTGATGGCCGTTCGGACCCTGATGGCCCTGCCGGAAACCTCCCTGTCCGTGCCTGAAATTTACTGACCTGAACCTCTTGTGATCCCCCTGTTGGGTACCCTGATCACCCTACCTCTGCCCCTGAACAGATTGTGCTCCACTGGCACCATTTCCTCCAGTCCTGCCCTGATGGCTAGACTCTCCCGATCGCTTGCCCTCAGCCATGTGGAAGCGGTGATCATGGCAATGGAGCAATGCAGCGTTAACCACATCAGAATAAGTGGCTAACGAGAGGTTCCCTAACAAGTGCTGACGATTCCTCCATGTCAACCCGTCTGTAAATTTTTGTATCTTCTTTTCCTCCATCGGTATCTCATTCGGAACAATGTTCAGAAGATCAGTGAATTCGTCCTCATACTCGGCCACAGTCTTACCCTCCTGCTTGAGGCTCATCAACTTCCTCCTCATCTCTGTGTGAACAGCCGACGGAAAGTACTTGCGGTCAAACCGCACCCAAAACTCCTGAATAGTAAGAGTATCCCTCTCCTCTACGGTGGTAATAGACTCCCACCACTGCAGTGTAGATCCCACTATCTTAAAGGTAGCTAGTATCTACTTCTGGACATCTGTGCACTCATACATCCTCAGGTGTCGTTGTATGTCCTTCCTCCACTGACTCGAAACTACCACATCGGAGCTACCTGCGAACTCCGTAGGGTGTGCTTTCTGAAAAGCACCACGTACACGTTCCCAAGAAGACGGAAATGCATGAGCCTGAACTGGCGCGGCTATCGGCACCGGAGGTGGTGCCTGCTGAACTACAGCTAGTGCGGCATTTACTTCCTGGGCCATAATGGCTGCAACCTCGACGGCATTCATCGTGCCCTGAACTGGTGCGGGCTGTGGTTCTGGCGTTGCATCCCTGGGAATACTTTGTGCACGTCGTGGAGGCATCTAAAATAAGAATGACGTTTATAAGTTAGCAGTTATAAACTTAAAATAGCTGAAGAACGTAGCATATACAAAAGAATACAACAGTCCTAAAATATAGGGCTCTACATCAAAGAAAGCTCAGCGGAAACATAATAAGCCGTTCAGATCCTAAAGGACACTAGAACCTGATGCACTGATACCACCTGTGACACCCCGACTAATTAAATACCGGGTAGCTACTCCTTTATTAAATTAATTCAAAATGCCAAGTTGGTTCAGTTAATAGCATCACTGTCGAAAACATTTTAATAATTACTAACCACCTAGTATTTAAAAAGTAAGTGCCAAATTTTAAGTTAAGTCTGATTAACATGCAGTAAAAGAATAACAACCATTCACTATAATGAAGTAATGAATAACCAACAACATAAATATAAATCCAGAGGAAAACTCCTCACAACAATCCCACAACTGAAAAATAATACTACAAGTCTGAATCCTGAATAATTACATGCCAGAAGTCTGAATAACTGAAATAAATGAAATGTCTCTAAAAGAAATGGGCGACATGCCCTACAACTGATAACTGAAGAATATCGATTCAAAATAGATGAAGCGTCTACAAGAAAGGTCCTGTAACTTCCACAAACAGCTACAGCTCGTCACCTGAATGAGAATCCTAAGCATGGTGTCCTTGTGGCTGGGCACCTAAAATGGTTTTTACAAAAATAAATTTGAAAGCAAATGGGTCAGAGCCCGAAAGTGGAAATCATTTTAAAAACAGCAAGTGTTTTAATAACATTAAAACATTAAATGCAAAATACATGTTAGGACGTGCACTCACATGGAATTCTCACCTCTCGACTACATGTGCACTCCTAATGTACCGTACCCATCTATAAGACATCCATATCTAACAAAACTGTAATAAGTTCTACCCCTTACTACTCGATTCCCATATTACATTCTAACGTTATCAATTAAATAGAGGGTTTTACTTACTCTCAGATTCTCAGTTAGAAATACCAATCACTATGAGTTAACTCGTTTTGTTTTCTCAAATCATTACCATAATATTATTCACAATACCAATCATGAAAGTTCCCATTAATTAAATATATATTATTCACATCATAAATATACAATACAAGCACCCCGAGACTAAGCTGCGGTGCACACATACTCTGCTATCCATCCCGGTACATCACGTACATAAGGATCACGTATTCCGAATCTCTCAGGAATAGTTCTCAGATAACAACATCACAAATAATGGAGGCGAACACAGTCACATCACATGGGTCACGCACATACCTGCGCTCCCACGATCAGCAGACTTATTAACATCCCAATAAGTCCTTCTCTGACCTATGTTCATCGAGGTAACCAATCTAAATCCGGGCAACACAAGGATTAGAAGGCCCTAAGAGAACGTAAACCTCCCGTGACAGCAAGTATGGTAGGTATGTCATACACATAAAATCAATACATATACTAAGTATTCACACATCTTAGTAATCACCATAATATATTGGTGGTACACTTCTCATTCTCATACCGACATATAATACTACACAATTTATATGTTCCTGGTTAATATAATAAAACAGACCGTCAATAATTCTCGCAACATAATAGACACTCACGTCCTACTTCATATTTTCTCATAGGTTCAAACTACACTTCTAGGTTTGACTCCTCATTATATCCCAAACATCCCAAATGTAACAATTAATCATCAAAGGAAGGTTATATCTACATATACACAAGGTTACGGGACACTCAGGGATCAAAACAGGCTAAAAAGCCTAAACTGTCAACTCGTTCGAAGTCTCGTTCCAACGAGGCTGTTCGAACGAGAGTTCGTTCGAACGAACTGGGCCTTCTAACGAGATCTCATTCAAATGAAGGTCTTCGAACGAACATCCCTCTCGTTAGAACCCAAACTGTCAACTCGTTAGAAGCTCGTTCGAACGAGCTCGTTCGAACGACCTGGGTAGGTCTTCTAACGAGTGGCCAGATTCAAGCCCAGAAATTTCTTTACTCATTTTTCAAATTTCTCTACACCTCTAATCTCCTCTAAACATCGTTCCAACATCAATTTAAGGTTCCTAATTCGTACTAAACATACATAGGTCACCTACTAACGTTTTTGTGGGGATTAAATCACTATAAACATCATCCAAATATCAAATCCATACTTTTATCCCCAATTTCAAGAACATGAACCCTAAAATTTATAAATCATCAAAGAGTCTAAATAAATTCGTTTTTGTTTCATCCAAAACGTATTAACATCAGATTATTCACCTACATATAGTTCTACATGCAAATCCTCATCACAATACAAGTTTCTAATTCCAAATTAATGGGTTTTTATCAAACTCCCAAGAACAATAAGATTTTTATAAATTCCTACACATGGAAGAAGCATTCTCTTAAATTTAATTGGAATTAAAACACTTGCCTTATTGGAATCTCTGATTTGATGACGAATTTTTGAAGGTTGAATTGCCTTCTCTCTCTCTCTGCAGAATCCTTCTCTTTCTCTCCCTCTCTACAAGTTCTTCTCAAGGTGTTAATGGAGGTGGGGTTGGTTTTGCCAAGTTATAACTTCTCCCATAGCCCACTACCTAAATTGGGGTTGGAAATGGCTTAGTGGGTTAATACTAAGTCAGATTTTTAACTCTAATTTTCGTGGGTTTTAATTACCCAATTTCCGAAATTACCAAAATGCCCTTATAAGTTTCCAGTATGGCCCAAAAATGTCCCGAGACCCAAACTTAACCCCCGGCTAGTGTTTTCTGACTATTTCGACCCTTCCGGACGTGTTGGCGCTCTCAAAACGACCATACGGTTAATAGAACTAAAATTCACTTTTTAATTAAAATAAATATTTCCCTGACGCGACTGTCACACGCGTCTCAATAAAATTTTCCAACTTGCCGTATTTTAATCTCACGACAAACTTCATACTTCAATATTCATGTATAATCATATATGAACATTATATTCAAATACCAACTCGCATCTCACTAGTATTTTAATCCGGATTAATTTCCAATTAATACGCATTTAATTTAATTAATCCCATAAATAAATATCACAAAAATACGGGGTATTACAGGCAATTGGTTTTTGGTTAATGAAATGACATAATTCAAACATATCCAAGGATCAATCCACCCATTGCACACAGTATACACATGGAGCCACATATGAACATCACGAAAGATATGCACATTACACAAATTCATATTGTTTAATTTAATTGTTGAACATTGGTTGTGGCAAATTGTTGTGGTTTGTGTAATTGATTTTGTTTTTTGTCAAAACTTGGTTTGCGTGAATATTTCTGAATATTACTTGTTGTTCTAATTAAGAGTTTTGAATGAAGAGTTTTACTGGAGATTTATGTGAATATTACTTGCTGTTCTAAGTAGACATTAATTGTATCTATAGATCAACGAATATGTTCATTAACTACTCAAAAAAGTTTTATGGTGACATGTGATAAATTACGTCGATATATCTTGTTGTTACATAAATATATATCTTAGTTCTTTCTTTATTAGACAAAGCATACACCAAATCTAATTGTTGTCATCTTAGTTGACCCCTACACTATGAGAATTAACAATGCATTCATATGTTCTTGGTTGAAACCCGAGCCACTAGAAATTAAAAGACTGACTATTCAGTTGCTAATACATCAATTGATTGCACAAGAAGGTCAAATTAACCTTCACACGGCATTTTGTTCCATAATATATTTAGAGTTGTTGAATAGATATTAGCCATATAATTGATCCACACTGAGATACTGCAAAAATCTATATGTTGTATCTAAGCAAGATGAATCCTCTGCTGAACACCAATGCTTTGTGGGTTAAAACATAAGTATTTTGTGAGTTATGTCAATATATATTATATACACGATGAAGAAAACTCTGACAAGGGGTGTTGCATGTATTTTTTCTATACTTTTGGTTAGGTGTTTATGTTTATTTGAGTTTGGTTATGGTAGTATTAAGAAGAACAAGACCTGATGTGATTGGTGGTGGACATGCGGTTTTGTGTTCATAGTGGCTGCGTGTATTTTGTGTATATTCTTCATTAATAATAGTACACATAAACCTGGTTGTTTTATTCTGGTCGACATAGACAAGTGTTACCTATTTAATCTTCATATTCCATCTCTTAATCCCCTTAGACTGTTTTGAGAACAAACTAGGAGGAAACATAGTTTTTATAACATTCAATTACTATGATTCTTACTTTTTATGGGCTTAATCATTATGAAATGTTTTTCATAATGCACTGACTTGGGATGTTTATAAATTTCAATTTTTCTACGGGGGCTTCCATATTAATGGAAAAAATGATGCCTATTTTGAAAGTTTCTTAGGAGAAGGTAGAAATACATGTTCTCAAAATTTATTATATCCAACAAAGATAGTAATAATAATAGACAGGGTATTACACCAACACATGTTTGATTATGTGCTTCTTCTATCTCAAAATTAAATATAACACGTGTTAAAATGCCATTGCATATAGTAATCCTATTTACCCTATAATACTTTTAAATTTTGAACTAATTTTTTATTATAAATCTGGATCTTTGTGGTTTGATTTACCAATGGACAAGGAGTTTCCTTTGAAAACTTTGCTTTTTCTAATGTTATAAGAGAATATTGAGTTCTCTTTGAATGTTTATGTATATTATTGATTGTGTGCTCAATAACTGTTTAAATGAAGTTTAGATCACAAAAATCTGAAATATGATTTATTATAGATATTTTCTCTAGTTATTTTGTGAATGCTTAGTTTATAATTGCTATTTAAAAAAATATCACAATATTCACAACCCATTTGCCAAATCTAGTTGTAATCCACCATGGGTTGTATAAATTCTTCAGTGATAGTTTATATCGATTTTGTGTACCAACCTATACAGTCATGAATTAAGTCTCTGGCTTAAGTGTTCTAACTAATCTGTATCCACTAACCTATTGCATATTGAGCCCAATTTATTATTTACAAAATTCAAGGCATAAATTATGTCTTTTCGTGCCTTTAAAAGAAAATGGCGATGTTGTGCATTTCTAAAAACTAAGGCATTTTCTACTTATAAAAAAAACAAAATATTTTCATTTATTTTTAGTTTAGAGTTTAGAATTTGACAAATGATTGTTGGTGTAACTGTTCAACTCAATTTAACAAAGGCTTTTCCTAATTTTTGGGTTGGTGCGACTGTTATTATTCTAAATTCAGATTCCCTAAACTTTTTTGAATTAAACAAAATCACGTTTTGGAGCGTGCGGTGTATTATTTTCAAAAAAAATTAACAGTCTCCTAATTTAAGCATAAGGCCCTCATATGGCAATTTTTTTGAATGTCAGTTGTTTGAGCAAGTTATGTTCCTTAATATTAACAAGTAAAATATGTGAAATTTTATCTTTCAAACTTTGTTCATGGTTAAATCATAAGAGAGAAATAGGGGATCTTCAATTATATGTTAGTTTAAAAACAATTAAGCATAATCTATATAATAAGAGAGAATGCTAAGTTGCTGTTCAAAATATCTTTCTACAATGATGATTGTTATTTTGGCAACACACTTTTTCTTAAGGTTTGAGATTGAATGAATTTCCACACGTCACTCCCTCTTCGTCTTTTGGACATCCCTTTCAAATCCATTAAACCCACTTCAATACTAGATCTCCCATACCCTACCACCAAACGAGCAGTCACCCCTTTTCACATTCAAATTATCAGACCTTTCACCAAACCCAAAGCTCATACCTCATACGCCACACCTTCTCTGGATTTCTATCCACACTTGCTATAATTCCTCTACTAGTGCTCCATAAGCTCTCTTTTTGTCACACACACACACACACACACACACACATGCACACACTTCTTTCCCCCAAATGTTAAGGCTTTGCATATTTTTGTTTTTGAATATATTGCATTATTTTCTTTCTTTTCTCTTTTGGTTGTTTGTAGGTTTTAAGAGAATTGTTAAATTTCCCTTGAAATTACTATGTTGGATGAAGTGACGGCCGAGGTGTTGATGGTGGTTGTGTTATGGACTAACAATTTCTTTTAATATCACTTGAAATTTATTAAATTGGAAAATGTGTGTTAACTGGTGTTACTGGATATTTTGTTATGTGTGCGCAGTGCACTTTGTGTTGGGAAAAAAGTCATGTTCAGTCCTTTTTACGATTTATTTTATTTAAAATGAAGTAATTTAAATTTGAAAAATGCATATTATCTAATTCTCCACCTCTAACAGCGTGGACTCAGTTTATAGTGATACGTGTAACAACCCGAGATTTTTTAGACGAAAATTTATTCATTTTGGGAGAAATAAATATCATTTATTCGGAGAATAATTAAATTGGCATCTGAGGTCAAAATTTGAAGTTGTTAGAAAGTGTTTCGAATGGTAATTCTGAGGGTGTAGTTGTTTTCGGAAGGGTCGAGAAAGTCGAAATGACTGTACTTGGGTTCTATTTAGGTTCCGAAATAATTTATGTTCGTTTGGCTCGAATTAAAGTTACCGAGTCATTTAAAGTGTGTATTGTCATTTAAAGTTGTGTATTTTGGGAGACAAGGCTTATTAAGCCTACGGGAGAAACAATTCTCCTTAGAGAGAAGAGAAATAGAAAGAAAGAAAGAAAGAGAAATAAGAAAGAAGAAGAGAAAGAGAGAGAAGTTGGGATTTCCGGCCATTACGCGATCTCGAGGAGAAATCAGACCCTACTAACTTGAGGCAAGTGATTAAACTTGCTAAATAATTGTTGTGTACCATTTATTTCATGATTTGTGGATCAAATTTATGGGTTTTAGGTTTAGTTTGTCAAAACCTAAATTTTTGGGAAAATCTTAGATTTGTAGTGTATAAATGATTTTGGGGGTATAAAATTAGTTGGGTTGAATTATATAATGAGTTTTGATGATAATAATATGTTTGGGTTGAACAGAAATGAAGAGAAGATGATGAAAATAAGTTTTGGGAATTTTTGGCTTTGAAAAAGTAGCCATTTTCTTGACTTCTGCTAAGCCGAATCGATTCGGCCCTTTATCGAATCGATTCGACAACTTGCAGGTACCTAGGTCTGAGTGACCGAATCGATTCGGACCCTAGCTAAATCAATTCGTCCAGAGACAGGATACCAGGTTTTATGACCCGAATCGATTCGCCTTGGAGTCCGAATCGATTCGCAGGTCCGAATCGATTCGGATTTGGCCCGAATCGATTCGAAAACAGGGCATTTTGGGGGATGTTTTTCTAGGGAGAATTTCATTCCTTTTTTCTCGAGGTTATCGATTAGGAACCTCTATAGGAGTTATTTGAAATGTGTTTTGGAGACTTTCAGGGAGTTTCTCTCATAAGCGATTGTTTGGGTCCTATGGACTTAATTTGAGAAATAGCAATTAGAGAATATTGTATATATTAAGTGGGGAAGCCCACTATCATTGAAAATTCTATTCGGAGATAATTACGGAATTATATGAAAGAGTGAGAATGTGCTTAATGATATTGGATTTTATAATCAAATCCCAAATGGGATAACTTTAAAAGGTTCATATGATTGATTGAACCATATTATGGGTTAAGAATTATAAATACTAATTGATGTGCATACGGATATAGAAATTATCCTTAACGATGATTAACTTGGGAGATGTCTCACATAAATGAGAAATGCTGATCGAGGTGCGCATTCGTATATAGAGAATATCCTCAACATAAATAGAATCGAGAGATGATTCATATAAATAGAATTGATGTGTGAACTTCAAGTGAGAAATAGTATAGTGAATACTAAGTGGGGAAGTTATGTTAGAATTAATGATTAGTATATCGAGAGAGAAATATACTAAATAATGATATTATTTCAGCTACGCCTAAGAGCGTACTATGAGTATGGAACTGTGTGATATATATATATATACATATATATATATATATATATATATATATATAAGTGAAGCATACCCCCTCCTTGCTGTCATTGGGAAGTTGCGCGATGAGGGTGAACACCCTGGCTTGATGAGCAGAGTTCGGATATTCCCCGGGTCATAGTCGTCCCTTGTGTTATTATGTGATATACATTATTATTTTGGGGGTGAGAAGTCGTGGGTATGTGTCGTTCTCACTTGCTGGTTAGGAACTATGATCGCTTCCCGAAAGTTACGTGTGTGAGTTGACCACGAAGTAGGTGACATTTAGTCCTACTGATGGTCCCCAGGATGATATATGAGTGATGCCCTGGAAAATGATAGCATTGAGAACCTGCGTCCTCGAGTTATAACTCGTTTGGATGGTTATTATATTATTAATGTGATTAGTTCTTTGGGTACCGAGGGCATAATGGACCTCAACGACCAACATTGCTAAGGAGTAGTGTATTGGGGGGGTTCCTTATTTGGATTTCGCTTTGCGAGACATCCCACGCACGAAACACAGTGTAATGTTGGGAGTGAGGAGAAGTTAGTCCTTAATGCTCATATATATATATGGTATATCTCAACGATTGACAGTGCCAGAAGTAGTGTATCAGGGAGTTCCTTATTTGGATTTTGCTTTGCTAGACGTCCCACGCACGAAACGACGTGCACTGTTAAGAATTGGGAAAAATAAATGAATTAAAATGGAGTAATAAGAATTTGGGTTACATGCATCATGCATTGAGTGCATGATGAATATTTATAATCAATACTTCCAGGAGTAGTGTATTAGGAGGGTTCCTTGTTTGGATTTCGCTTTGCGAGACGTCCCACGCATGAAACGCAGTGCAGTATTGAGAATTGGGAGAAGTTTAGTCCTTAGCACTTAGATTCTAATAACTCATATGTAATTATATATGATTATGTCAATGACTAGAATATGAGAATTCTAGTAAATAAAATGTTTATGTAAACTTTATATGTTAAGGAAGTGAACAAATAATTGTGATGGAAAATATTAGAAATTGAAGAATATGATTTCATTGGAATTTTAGATGAGCATAATTTGGGATTAAGTTATATTACCCTGCCTAGATAGTTTCGGGAATTTATTTGGAGATCACGTGCATACGTTTAGTTGCGCGCTTTAGTTGAGGGGCGAGTTGGATTTCATGGAGAGTGCGACTCCACCTTAATCATGTCATAATGCATTATAATTATTATGCGTTTTAATACACTTGCTATAAAATATTTTCACCTCGGGCTCTGACCCATTTATATTTTCTCCTGCTATGTATATATATTGTATTATTTTAGGTGTTCCTCCGCAAGGATGCCATCATGGTTATTCCTCCAGCGTACTCGTGGAGCTATGGCAGTAGCAGACTGTTACGGCATTTTGTTATAGTCGATTCCTATCTTTTGTGTATCTAGATTAGGATTCAGTTTGTACATCGAGTTTATATCCTAGTGTTGGAGAGTAGTACTTTTATATTTTCTTTCTCATGTTAATGTATTTTCTAAGGCCCAACAGCATATTCGGGTATTTTACTTTGTACATTTTGTTGTACTCACATATATATTAATTGGAGCATGTGTGTATCACTCATCATATTTAGATGTAAAATTGTTGATAAATGGTTGCATTGTTGTTTGTTGTTGGTGTTAAATAAAAGTTTTAAAATTTTGACACCCTCTTTTAGTAGTAATGGGTGGTTAGCTGTATTTATTGTTAGGATGGTCAGTTGATGCAGAGAATGATCCACTTGTGATTCCTAATTATTTTAGTATAAGGTTGGCCCCCCGTTATTATTTTAAGCGGTTGTCACAGGTGGTATCTGAGCATCTGGTTCTAGTGTCTTTAGGATCTGTGTGGGTTACTACGATCTTCTATAAGCGTTCTTGATGTAGAGTCATATTATTAGGACTGTTGTGTTCATACGCCCATATTTCTTCTGTGATGAGAAAACATTTGAAAGGCATTCTGATACAATTATTCTTATTTCAGATGCCACCGAAGAGAAGTCGTTCAGTTAGGGAAAATGTAGGGGCTAAGGAAGTGGAACCCCAAATGCCTCAAAGGAACATGACTACAGATGAAGTTGCCAATATTGTGGCACAAGCAGTAACTCCTGCCATTTCTACGATGGCACAACAACCTGCCGTTTAAGCAGCCCAAACCCATTCAGGACCGTCATTATGGGAAGGAGTTCGGGAAGAGTTTAGTACGGGGCATCCTCCATAGTTTTTAGGGGGAGTTTATGCAATGGCTGCAAGTCAATGGAAGAATAGTATGCAAAGGCACCTCCGTATGGTTGAGTGTAGTGAGGTGCAGAAGCAATTTTTAGCCACCTTTAAGTTAACGGGAGCAACTCTCCAATGGTGGGAGTCTGTCACCACATCAGAATAGAGAAATACTTTGCCTATAACAGATTTTTGGGAACTCTTTGATCGAAGGTATTTTCCTTTCCCGATTCAGAAGGAAATGAGGAGGAAATTGATGAATGTGTTTGAAGGTAATAGATCGGTGGCAGAATATGAAGAAGAATTTACTCGATGGGAAAAATAAGTACCTGATGATGTAAACACGGAAGATAAGGGTATATCGAAGTTTGTTCGAGGTATAGATTGGCGGATTTGACAGCATTTGTTAGAGGGCCCAATGTTAGAGACTTTCGCCGAGGTAGTGAATGCGGCACTGTTAAGGTGTCATGAATATTGTCTTCGTTCGCAAGGGGGTGAGAACTTTAGAGATTCGAGTTCATCAAGTAGGTTTGGCGAAGGGAATGCCAGTAATACCAGTGGGTGTGAGTCAAACTATAGAGGGTCACAATGGCGTTTTGTTCCTCAAGGTGGGTCGAGAGGATTTGCGGGTAGATGTTTCTTTTGTAAAGAAATAAGTCATAGAAAGAGAGATTGTCCTAGTAGAGGTAAAGGACCACGTTATGATGAAGTTTTGTAAGTGAAACCCCTACAACAGATTCGAGGTCATTTTAGGCCAAAGGACGTTGTGTGGGAGCCCAATGATGAGGAGGGGCAATCGGACTAGAGATGGATGATGTAAGTTATCTTCCCTTGTAAATAGGATTATTACTATGTGAAGTTTTGGGAATATCGTATGGGAGATAGTTATGAGAGGGTAATGCCATAACCGTATTATGTATTGAATGACCCTAAAAAGGTAATTTTGAGCAAGTTAGGCTCTTATAAATTATCTTTTGAGAGATTAGATTGTGTTGTGATGTGCTAGAAAGAGAGCTATAACTTTTTTGTGAATGTAAGAATTGTTATTGTGTATTTAGTAGTAATGATGAAGCTACTTATTTTATATAGTCACGTTAGACTTATATAATTGTTGTATTCTAGCTATGGAAAAGCCTAATAAATGGCAATATATTAATATGATATAAGATATTATTACTGAAAAAAATTCAGAAATTTGTGGACTATTGAGGAGCAAGAAGTTTTAACTCATAATTATGCTAATTTTTGTGAGTTGTATGTTGTTATGTGTATGATGATTGTTAAGACCTTGTGTTATGGGCATGAGGTATTTTATCTATGTATCGAAAGACATGAACCATTTTTAAGATAAATTATTTTCAAAAAAAAAATTAACTTTTTATAGGCCTTTGGGCCATATCAAAATGATTTATGCAAAAATATTTTTAAAACCCTAGTCCGAATCTAACAAACTCCCAATCCCCGACGTCGCTACATATTAGTGTATTGGGAGGGTTCCCTGTTTGGATTTCGCTTGCGAGACCTCCCCCACATGAAAGTGGCGAATGTCAGGAGTTTAGGAGAGTTATTTCTTTGGACCATTCAAAATTTGTATACTATTAATATGCTAATATAATCTATATATCTGTAGAATTATGGAACTTTTGAGGCAAGAGAAGCCTAATTATGTTTATACTAGTAAAGCTCGAATAAAGGGTGTATGGGCGCCCTAGTAGTTAAAATTGGTTTTATAATAAATTAAAACATATATTCGTTGTGAGAAGTGGGAGGTTTGGGTATAGTGTTAGTAAGGATAAGTGTAGTAGGAACTAGTTGAGCTTTGGAGTGTTAGGCTTAGCTAAAATTCGAGGACGAAATTCTTGTAAGTGGGGAAGTTTGTAACAACCCGAGATTTTTTAGATGAAAATTTATTCATTTTGGGAGAAATAAATATCATTTATTAGGAGAATAATTAAATTGGCATCTGAGGTCAAAATTTGAAGTTGTTAGAAAGTGTTTCGAATGGTAATTCTGAGGGTGTGGTTGTTTCCGGAAGGGTCGAGAAAGTCGAAATGACTGTACTTGAGGTCTATTTATGTTCCGAAATAATTTAAGTTCATTTGGCTCGAATTAAAGTTAACGAGTCATTTAAAGTGTGTATTATCATTTAAAGTTGTGTATTTTGGGAGACAAGGATTATTAAGCCTACGGGAGAAACAATTCTCCTTAGAGAGAAAGAGAAATAGAAAGAAAGAAAGAAAGAGAGAAGAAAGAAAGAAGAAGAGAAAGAGAGAGAAGTTGCGATTTTCGGCCATTATGCGATCTCGAGGAGAAATCAGATCCTACGAACTTGAGGCAAGTGATTAAACTAGATAAATAATTATTGTGTACCATTTATTTCATGATTTATGGATCAAATTTATGGGTTTTAGGTTTAGTTTGTCAAAACCTAAATTTTTGGGGAAATCTTAGATTTGTAGTGTATAAATGATTTTGAGGGTATAAAATTAGTTGGGTTGAATTATATAATGAGTTTTGATGATAATAATATGTTTGGGTGGAAGAGAAATGAAGAGAAGACAATGAAAATTATTTTTGGGAATTTTTGGCTTTGAAAAAGTAGCCATTTTCGTGACTTCTGCTAAGCCGAATCGATTCGTCCGTTTACCGAATCGATTCAGAAATTTGCAGGTGCCCAGGTCTGAGTGACCGAATCGATTCGGACCCTAGCCGAATCGATTCGGCCTGAGACAGAATCCCAGGTTTTATGACCCGAATCGATTCGCCTTGGAGTCCGAATCGATTCGCAGGGCCGAATCGATTCAGATTTGGCCCAAATCGATTCGAAAACAGGGCATTTTGGGGGATGTTTTTCTAGGGAGAATTTCATTCCGTTTTGCTAGAGGTTATCAATTAGGAACCTCTATAGGAGTTATTTGAAGTGTGTTTTGGAGACTTTTAGGGAGTTTATCTCATAAGAGATTGTTTGGGTCCTATGGACTTAATTTGAGAAATACCAATTTGAGAATATTGTATATATTAAGTGGGGAAGCCCACTATCATTGAAAATTCTATTCGGATATAATTACGGAATTATATGAAAGAGTGAGAATGTGCTTAGTGATATTGGATTTTAGAATCAAATCCCAAATGGGATAACTTTAAAAGGTTCATATGATTGATTGAATTATAAATACTAATTGATGTGCATACGGATATAGAAATTATCCTTAACGATGATTAACTTGGGAGATGTCTCACATAAATGAGAAATGTTGATCGAGGTGCGCATTAGTATATAGAGAATATCCTCAACATAAATAGAATCGAGAGATGATTCATATAAATAGAAGTGATGTGTGAACTTCAAGTGAGAAATAGTATAGTGAATACTAAGTGGGGAAGTTATGTGAGAATTAACGATTAGTATATAGAGAGAGAAATATACTAAATAATGATACTATTTCAGCTACACCTAAGAGCGTACTATGAGTATGGAACTATGTGATATATATATATATATGGAGATGTTCTAAAGTGAACCAAAAGAATGAACTTTTTAATGAACCTACTAAGACATTAAAAAATTGATCCTTAATTTCTTGTTATAATTGGTCTGCGCCAGCGGCAATGAATAATTTTTCAATCCCCCCACTGGTGCGGACCAAATTCAATACGAAATTAGGGACCAATTTTTTATGTCTTAGTAGGTTCATTAAAAAGTTCATTCTTTTGGTTCATTTTTGAACCTCTCCCTATATATATATATATATATATATATATATAAGTGAAGCATACCCCCTCCTTGCTATCATTGGGAAGTTGCGCGATGAGGGTGAACACCATGGCTCGATGAGCAGAGTGCGGATATTCTCCAGGTCATAGTCGTCCCTTATGTTATTATGTGATATACATTATTATTTTGGGGGTGAGAAGTCGTGGGTATGTGTCGTTCTCACTTGCCGGTTAGGAACTATGACCGCTTCCTGGACGTTGCGTGTGTGAGTTGACCATGAAGTAGGTGACATTTAGTCCTACCGATGGTCCCCGGGATGATATATGAGTGATGCGCTGGAAGATGATAGCATTGAGAACCTGCGTCCTCGAGTTATAACTCATTTTGATGGTTATTATATTATTGATGTGATTAGTTCTTTGGGTACCGACGGCATAATGGACCTCAAAGACCAACATTAACAAGGAGTAGTGTATTGGGGGAGGTTACTTGTTTGGATATCGCTTTGCGAGACGACCCACGCACGAAACGCAGTGTAATGTTAGGAGTGAGGAGAAGTTAGTCCTTAATGCTCATATATATATATAGTATATCTCGACGATTGACAGTGCCAGAAGTAGTGTATCGGGGGGGTTCCTTATTTGGATTTCGCTTTGCGAGACATCCCACTCACGAAACGTAGTGCACTGTTAAGAATTGGGAAAAATAAAGGAATTAAAATGGAGTAATAAGAATTTGGGTTACATGCATCATGCATTGAGGGCATAATGAATCTTGATAATCAATACTGCCAGGAGTTGTGTATTGGGAGGGTTCCTTGTTTGGATTTCGCTTTGCGAGACGTCCCACGCACGAAACGCAGTGCAGTATTGAGAATTGGGAGAAATTTAGTCCTTAGCACTTAGATGCTAATAACTCATATGTAATTATATATGATTATGTCAATGACTAGAATATGAGAATTCTAGTAAAGAAAATGTTTATGTAAACTTTATATGTTAAGTAAGTGAACAAATAATTGTGATGGAAAATATTAGAAATTGAAGAATATGATTTCGATGGAATTTGAGATGAGCATAATTTGGGATTAAGTTAGATTACCCTACCTAGATAGTTTTGGACATTTATTTGGAGATCACGTGAATACGTTTAGTTGCGCACTTTAGTTGAGGGGCGAGTTGGATTTCATGGAGAGTGCGACTCGACCTTAATCATGTCATGATGCATTATAATTATTATTCATTTTAATACACTTGCTATAAAATGTTTTCACCTCGGGCTCTGACCCGTTTATATTTTCTCCTGCTATGCATATATATTATATTATTTTAGGTGTTCCTCCGCAAGGACATCACCGTGGTTATTCCTCCAGTGTACTCGTGGAGCTGTGGTTGTAGCAGAATGTCGCGGCATTTTGTTATAGTCGATTCCTATATTTTCTGTATCTAGATTAGGATTCAGTTTGTACATCGGGTTTATACCCTAGTGTCAGAGAGTAGTACTTTTATATTTTCTTTCTCATGTTATTGTATTGTCTGTGACCCGACAACATATTTGGGTATTTTACTTTGTACATTTTGGTGTACTCACATATATATTAATTGGAGTATGTGTCTATCGCTCATCATATTTAGATGTAAAATTGTTGATAAATGGTTGCATTGTTGTTTGTTGTTGTTGTTGTTAAATAAAAGTTTTAAATTTTTGACACCCTCTTTTAGTAGTAATGGGTGGTTAGTTGTATTTATTGTTAGGATGGTTAGTTGATGCAGAGAATGATCCACTTGTGATTCCTGATTATTTTAGTACAAGGTTGTCCACTCGTTATTATTTTAAGTGGTTGTTACAATACGTTTAGTAAAAGTTTGGTTTACTTCACTTCTTTTACACGCCATAATGTTGTAGGCTCTTCTTGGATATTTTTGTAAATGCGTTATCTAGAATTGATGTCATTTATAAATAACTATTTTATATAAAATAATTCGAATTTCTATTTTTTCTTAGTCTAGTTAATGCATCGTCCCAGATGAAACTGGTTGTTTTTGTATTGTCATTGTCCCAGATGTAACTGGTTGTTTTGGATTGGCTGCACAGGTCTTGAGGAACATTTTAGAGGGCCATAAATGCTTAAGAGATGTCAAATATGCAATAATTAAAAACATCATTTATGTCGTAATTGATGGAATGATGGAAATGCAAGTTCAATTTTTTAGCACTGCCATTTGACAGCTATATTGAACAACCTCCACCAGTTGAACCTTTTGGAAACAGCGGTACAATGTGATATAATAAAAATGAAATTTTTTAGCACTGCCATTTTTTAGCAATGTTCAGTTCATGATTGGGCATAAATATTGTATATTTATCCCCTTAATTTCAGTACTTTTGTGAACCCGAATGATGTAACATATATGGATTTGATTCACTTTTATGCTTCTAACCTTCTTGGCAAGTGTTGCGTGTTTCGTGCTTCTCCTATTGGTTTTACAGGTTAATTATGCAAGCAGTGCAAAGGAGGAAACAAGACTGTGCAAGAAAATCTAAGAAGGCAAGTTCAAGGGCATGTCGGTAATTTTGCAGCCCGATCCGGAAGAAGAAGTCAACTGGGAAGTTGAAGAGATCGGAACAACGAGAACACTGGAAGAAACGGCACCCAAATCCGAGCTACAGTTGAAAAGTTATGCTCAGTTGAAGTTGAAGAAAAATCCAAGAAAAAAAGAGAAAAACCAGAAAAAATCCAAGTGTTGAGAGCAAGACCAGGCTGGTACATGCAAACCCCAACCTGAACCGGTTCGGAGGGGCGAACCAGTTCGCTGTACCTCCGAACCGGTTCGCATGTACCTGACACGTGAATTTTGTCTTTTATTTTGATTGGTCTCCAAGTCTCCTAATAGGTTTTAAACACTCAAAACTTGTGGGGAACGGAGATTTTTAACCTAGGGGCATCTTTTAGGGCTATTTTTAGAGAGTTTTTGATAGAGAAAAAGAGGAGAAATATCTAGGAACATCAAGGGCACAAATTACTTCAAGAATTCATTGTTTCGGGTTTGTTTTTGCAAGTTTTAATTCAAGATTCTTGTTTCTTATTATTGCTCTTGCATGCTTTGTTTTCCCATTAGATTCAACTTGTTTTCGCATTCATAATACGTATTTACATGTTTCTAGCTAGTTTCATCATGAATTCCTACACATGCAACGTCATTATTTCATGCATTAGTCAAGTATCATGTCCGGATAGGTTTTTTTCAAGGTTGGGATGCATGAACCCAACCTGATGTGTTAGTGCATGTGTATAACGTCGATCTGATGAATGTAATGATTAATTTTGATCGTATCGCGTAATTTCATAAGAATTGTAGATCTTTATATCTCGTTTGCCTATGGGTACTCGTGATGATTTAGAGTACAATTTGAGTGTAATTACCGCGATACCGATTTACTCATCCTCAGATTAGGTATGACCCGGGCTTGAACCTCGTATACATAATGCTTGGGAGTACTAAATTCCGGGTTTGAATTAATCGGATAAATTTATGATGGACGTTGTCACTGCATTACACTAGGGTTGGGGGATTGTATTCCCATCCTGTTTTCTCATCATTTAGTTAAAAGTGTCAATTCAATCCTTCATTCTTAATCTAGGTAGTTTAGTTAGTTGCATTTTTCATTATACTTTCGTAATTGCATTTAGTTTAATCAATCCCAAAATACCAAATCAAGTTTTTTCTTTTCTTCTTAGAGTCAACGTAGGATTCCTCTATCTTATCCCGTCATCACAACTCCGTTGTCCTTTTTCCCTGAGGATCGATACCCGACTTGTCGGATTATTACTTGAACGACAGGCTTGCACTTGAGCCTAGAGAGTACACACCTTAGAGACACATTCTGAGTCGTGTCAAGTTTTTGGCGCCGTTGCCGGGGAATTAGGTAGACTTAGGATTAGATCGAGTTAATCCAAAAAAAAAAAAAAAAAACCTTGATCAAAAATTTAAAAAAAAAATCCAAAAAGATTCACAATTGTCATCTCTCATGAGCTTTAATGCAAAATTCTGAAACCACTCCCACACCTCATAATACTCCCACCCATATTCACGAAAATCCTATAGTGGAGTATAACCCAGATAGTCCCCACACTCCAAACGCCCCACAGTTCTGGATCCCACCTCCCACACCGTCACACTCAATCTCTAGCAACACTCCCTTCTCCTTCGTAGGACACACTTCGCGCACACCTAGTGAGAGCACCGAATCATCAAGTGAGATAGAGATGTCGCAATATAGCAATGCAGCTACCGGTGAGGAAGAGCCTCCATACCGCCCGTTGAGAGAATACTTATATCCCGAGCGCACTGTCACTCCGGGATGCATTATACTCCCGTATAATGCCGGGCAGTTCCGATTCAAAAATGGGATGATCCAGATGCTACCACACTATCACGGTATGGATTGTGAAAAGCCATACTTGCGTATAAGGGAATTTGAGGACGTGTGTGATACTCTCAACGATCAAACTTGCACACAAGAGGTGATTCGCCTCAAACTCTTCCCATTCTCGCTAAAAGATAAAGCTAAGATCTGGCTATGGTCTTTACCTCCGAGCTCGATTCCTTCTTGGAACGAGTTACAATCCAGATTTCTCAAGAAGTTCTTTCCACCACATCGAACAATCTCCATAAAGGCTCAGATTCAATCGTTCAGGCAATTGGATAATGAGCCATTCCATCGATGTTATGAGCGTTTCAATGAGTTAACTGCTTCGTGCCCCCATCATGGATTTGATACAGCTCAAATCATTTCCTTCCTCTATAATGGGTTGAACCTTAACTCCAAGCAACTCATTGAAACCATGGGTAGTGGTCCGTTTATCGAGCTAGATTGCCACGATGCTGAGCTTCACCTGAGGTATGTCGCCGAGACTACCCAATCTTGGGATATTTCTGATCCTAATGCTCAGAATCGAAATCGTCAAGCGGCCACCACTCCATCGGCGTCCGACCTATACCATGTAGATAAGACCTCTATGTCGGACAGTCGATTGGACACCCTTGAGAAAGGATTTTGAGATTTATGTGAGGTAGTTGGATCTATCAAAAATCCCGTCGAGAAAGTGTGTGAGATTTGTGAGGCGGGACATTCAACTGAGGAATGCCCGATGATACCCGCCTACAAAGGAATGCTTCAAGAGCAAGTTAGTAGTATAGGAGGTTTTAAGGGTAATTTTGGTGCCCCGCACGGGAATTCATACAACCCTTCATGGAAAAATCATCCCGATTTTAGCTACGGGCAACAACATGCCGCAATGAACCCTCCTTCACATGTTGCCCCTCCTACTCCACAACAATTTCAACAAGCTCCACACATGCAGGGACATATGCAAGTACCACCACCTCATGGAAATTATATCCCGCCACAGTGGAGAACTTTCGAGGATACCGTGAATCAATTCATTGCAAACCAGACCGCAACCAATGCCAAATATGATCGTCTGATCGGCGACATAAATGCGAATCTATCTAATACAATCCTCGTTAAGTGTTCAAGAGAAGGGAAAGTTTCCTGCCCAGGGCCAAAGACCTCTCCAAGGTCAAACTAGTGTTAGCTCGACACCCCACGACCATCCTGAGCAATGTAGCGCAATTACCACTTTACGTAGTGGGAGAGTTGTTGACTTGTCACCTCCCCCATGAGACATACGTAAAGACAAGGAGATTTCGCCCGGCACGAAAGAGGCCGAAGATGTCTCCTTGAATGAAGGTGATAAAGACGACACTAGTGAGCCCGAGGTAGTAGCAAAACCGCCCACCGCGGCACCATTTCCTCAAAGGCTAATTCCC
The DNA here is from genome assembly GCA_949130495.1 of Sambucus nigra. NCBI lineage: Eukaryota > Viridiplantae > Streptophyta > Magnoliopsida > Dipsacales > Adoxaceae > Sambucus > Sambucus nigra. Next base: position 1,961,655 of record CASBWL010000011.1, on the reverse strand, counting down.
GATCAAAAGGGGACCCCACGTGATGAAGTGCTAGACGTGCTAAAGCAAGTAAAGCTGAATTTTCCCTTCCTTGATGCCATCAAGAAAATTCCAGCCTACGGCAAAGTTATCAAAGATTTGTTGATGGTAAAAAGGAAGATGAGGGTTAAAAAGAATGTCTTTCTAGCTCAGAACGTGAGTTCCATTCTACTAAATGATCTCCCGCCTAAATTCAAAGATCCCGGTGCACCCACCATATCATGCATCATTGGAGATAATAAAATTGAGAAAACCTTACTTGACTTGGGAGCAAGTGTAAACATACTTCCTTACTCCATTTATAGGCAACTTGACTTGGGCGACCTCAAGCCCACTAAGGTCACTCTCCAATTAGCGGATCGAACCGTGAAGATCCCAAGAGGCATAGTCGAGGACGTGATCCTCCAAGTTGACACTTTCTACTTCCCGGTAGACTTTGTCATTTGGGACACGAAGCCCTCATTTAACTGGAGTAACCATGTTCCCATCATCCTTGGGCGCCCTTTCTTAGTTACGGCTAACGCCATCATTAATACTCGGAATGGGCGAATGCAACTCACCTTTGGGAATATGACTTTAGAGACCAACATCTTCCATGTCACCCAACATACGGAAGAAGAAGATGACCTTCACGCGGTGAGCTTTATAGACGAGATCGTAGGGGATTACTTTGAGGAAAATGATTGTGTAAAGGCCCTAGGGTCCTGCTTAGTGTCGAGCCATGAGAGTGAGAGGTCCCACAAGAGAGAGCCATTAGGGGTGTGCCCTATTTCATCAGGTAATAGTGGTAGTTGTGACGCGAAGAGAAAAGTGGAAGAGAGGTGTGTAGTGACCGCAATAGAGCGAGAGAGAGAGGGGTTAGAAGAGAGAAAAATGGTGGAGTTAGAAAGCGAGCAAGTTAGAGAGGACGTTGGCACCGCGAGAGAGAGAGAGATCTAGGGGACATGAGCATGGAAGAATTTGAAAAGGAATTCGGTCCGGTGGATGAGAGCCTTAACGACCAAGTCCAAACTCTAATGGATTCATTTAGACACCTAGAAGAAAGTGAATGGGAAGATAAAATCAATGAATTTCTTCTTTGTGACCATACACCCATACCACTAGAGGTCCCGAAGGCGAGTGAGGAGAAAAGTTATGGTTCATCCGACTTAGAGCCCGACCCATGCGTCTTAAAAATTGAAAGAAACCTAGGTGTCCCCTCCGAGTCAGTGCACGTTGACCATGCTTTGAGTCAGCATCACGAGGATCCCTTTCCAATTAGTCACGACGAGTCTCCCGGTCTATCCTTTATCTATGGGCGAGGTCCCAACTTGTTTCGATTATTGGAATATGATCCTAGGACGGGAGTGACAAGGAGAGCATCAACCCCCATAAGTGGGGTCGGGTGATTTTATGGAGAGATGAGAGGTCGTCGCACCCCCGACGCGTATGGGGTGATTGTTGTCGTATTTTTGAGTCATGCATGAGTGTCATATAGTGTCTTGTTGCATTTTTCATATTTGTTTGTTTTATTTTTCCGCACTTTTCATTCGCCGTGAGTTAGATTTTCGTCCTTTTTGCTTGAGGACAATGCAAAAGTCTAAGTTAGGGGGGGGTCACAAGTGCGTATTTCTAAAACTTCACAAATTTTCAAAAATGCCCAAAATTTCCAAAAAAATCATAAAATTTTGAAAAATCCAAAAATATTTTTGTTCAAAATAAATAAAAATTGGAATTCAAATTTTTCAAAAATATCATTAAAAGTCAAATTGGAGTCTCAAATTGTAAATATCCAACATACACAAAGCCGAAATTGACTAAAGATGGAAATTGAGCGAAAATTGACGACTTAACGAATAAATGTTGAGATTAACAAACCCGGTGAGATTCTAGCCTATCACGTTTTGCGAGTTTTTAAATCAATCCGAGTTAATTGTTAACTCAAAGTTCTTTTTAGCGCTTAATAAGTTGTCAAGGATCTCAATCATTTCATTTGGATCGGTTTTAAAAAATGTGTGCAATGTTGCCTTGAAAATCGTGCCAAAAGAGTTTCTAAACTTAAATTCACCTCGAAACGCATATGGTAACGCAATTGGCATTTTGGGCAATGAAGTAGGCCCTCGTTTCTCACCCCAAAAATATTGGCCAGAAAAAGTAGCGAAAAATTATCCCTTTTGTAACCCAAATTGAGCCGAATAATTTTCCCTTTCGTTTGACAACCCGAAAAACCCAAAAAAAAGCCCGGAATTGTGAAAATCGAACATTTATCAAATAAAGTTCGAAAAGTGCAACAAAAAGGGGGCAAGAAAAAAAAATAGAAGAATGCTCAACAAAAATAGCAACAAAGAAAAAAAGAAAAGAAAAAAAAATAGAAAAAGAAGAAAAAAATGAGCCATAGCCCGGAAAATGCACAAACGGACATCACGAATGAATTTTCCAATTCCAACCTTCCATACCTCCTTCATTTTACCCTATACACCCTACAACCCGAAAAAGTCCTAACCGAGTCCAAATTGCGAAAATTGATTACCGCGTGAAGAGCTAAGACACCAAAAGATAATATAAGAGGTTAAGTGCGCGAAATAGAGGCAATGTTCCCATTTTTAAAAACCATAATCCGTTGAAGAGATCCCTTCACCATAAAATTTCCGTCTTTCTAAATGCATGCGTGTATTTGCTTCCATTATATTTACTCCTTATATCACGCATGCCGAGAGAATAGCCATAATCTGAGAGATTCATTTGTGAGTACATTCCGTGAGAAATTGAAATCAAAATGAATTTTCGGATAAGTAACGTAATGATCAATCGATGGAAATTGGCGGTTATATTTCTGGCTTCGCACACACACACTACGGTTTGAGACTTGTAAATATGACTTGATGATGACTATTTTATGGAAAAGTTTGAATTGTACAATTTTTGCGTATTTTGAATTTTCTTTGAGTCGAATTTTGTGGGTATATTCACTGCAAACCCTCACGAGACACAACTCGTCCTACTAGGGTAACCTAGAGATTTAAAGGTTTGTTGCATACGCTAAATGCAATCGCTTGCCCGCGAAAGTGGTATTCTATCCCAATAAAGTCCTTGAAGTGTCCTTAACTCTTACTTTTACATTGCTCGGGACGCGCAAAGTTCTAAGTTAGGGGGGTTTGATTGGGCATAAATATTGTATATTTATCCCCCTAATTTCAGTACTTTTGTGAACCCGAATGATGTAACATATATGGATTTGATTCACTTTTATGCTTCTAACCTTCTTGGCGAGTGTTGCGCGTTTCGTGCTTCTCCTATTGGTTTTACAGGTTAATTATGCAAGCAGTGCAAAGGAGGAAACAAGACTGTGCAAGAAAAGCTAAGAAGGCAAGTTCAAGGGCATGTCGGTAATTTTGCAGCCCGATCCGGAAGAAGAAGTCAACTGGGAAGTTGAAGAGCTCGTAACAACGAGAACACTGGAAGAAACGGCACCCAAATCCGAGCTACGGTTGAAAAGTTATGCTCAGTTGAAGTTGAAGAAAAATCCAAGAAAATAAGAGAAAAACCAGAAAAAAAATCTAAGTGTTGAGAGAAAGACCAGGCCGGTACATGCGAACCCCAACCTGAACCGGTTCGGAGGGGCGAACCGGTTCGCTGTACCTCCGAACCGGTTCGCATGTACCTGACACGCGAATTTTGTCTTTTATTTTGATTAGTCTCCAAGTCTCCTAATAGGTTTTAAACACTCAAAACTTGTGGGGAACGGAGATTTTTAACCTAGGGGCAGCTTTTAGGGCTATTTTTAGAGAGTTTTTGATAGAGAAAAAGGGCAGAAATATCTAGGAACATAAAGGGCACAAATTACTTCAAGAATTCATTGTTTCAGGTTTGTTTTTGCAAGTTTTAATTCAAGATTCTTGTTTCTTATTATTGCTCTTGCATGTTTGTTTTCCCATTAGATTCAACTTGTTTTCGCATTCATAATACGTATTTACATGTTTCTAGCTAGTTTCATCATGAATTCCTACACATGCAACGTCATTATTTCATGCATTAGTCAAAGTATCATGTCCGGCTAGGTTTTTTTCAAGGTTGGGATGCATGAACCCAACCTGATGTGTTAATGCATGTGTATAACGTCGATCCGATGAATGTAATGATTAATTTTGATCGTATCGCGGAATTTCATAAGAATTGTAGATCTTTATATCTCGTTTGCCTATGGGTACTCGTGATGATTTAGAGTACAATTTGAGTGTAATTACCGCGATACCGATTTACTCATCCTCAGATTTGGTATGACGCGGGCTTGAACCTCGTATACATAATGCTTGGGAGTACTAAATTCTGGGTTTGAATTAATCGGATAAATTTATGATGGACATTGTCACTGCATTACACTAGGGTTGGGGGATTGTATTCCCATCCTGTTTTCTCATCATTTAGTTAAAAGTGTCAATTCAATCCTTCATTCTTAATCTAGGTAGTTTAGTTAGTTGCATTTTTCATTATACTTTCGTAATTGCATTTAGTTTAATCAATCCCAAAAGACCAAATCAAGTTTTTTCTTTTCTTCTTAGAGTCAACGTTAGGATTCCTCTATCTTATCCCGTCGTCACAACTCCGTTGTCCTTTTTCCCTGAGGATCGATACCCGACTTGTCGGATTATTACTTGAACGACAGGCTTGCACTTGAGCCTAGAGAGTACACACCTTAGAGACACATTCTGAGTCGTGTCAGTTCACCTCTGAAGATATACAAGCCCTTGCAGAGACTTTCAAATACTCGATTGTGGGTTAGTTTTCCCACGGTCTCCTTGCTATGGAATATATTCAAAAAACCATGTTAACGATTAACCCAAAAATCTTATACTCAGTTGGCCGCTTTCATCATAAACGTGTCCTCATTTAATTAGGTTGTAAAGAAGAGTTTATACGAATATAAGCAAGGACAATGGTTTTTTGGTAGATATCCTATACTTTTAAATGGACACCTAAGTTTAGGGAGGATGAAGAGAGTCCTACTGTTCCTGCATGGATCAATTTCCTAAATCTTCCCATTCGCCTCTTTGGAAAATCCTCTCTTTATTCAATTGATCAGTTGATTGATAAACCCTTAAAACATGATGATTCTATTTTAAATATCTCTAATCCAAGTCTTTAAAGGGCCTGTTTAAGATCAAATTTCTCCAATAAATAACAAGAAGAGTATGGATAGGGATTGGTGACCAAGGCTTCTGGCAAGAAGTATCGTATGTAGAAATTCCTCTATATTTCAAGTCCTGTATGAAGAAGGGTCACAACTTTGAGACTTGTATTTTTAATAAGAAAATTGTTGTTCGCGTAAAAGGGAAAATTTAAGATCAGAATAAAATTAGAATGACTTATTTGGATGCTGAGGTGTGTGTTAGACACACAGTCCTAAGACAAAAATATTGCCCGCACTTAATCGAGTGGTTCCTCGAGCCTCAGATATCTGTCCCCAGGATTCAACAGCGTTGTTCATCCGATTGAAGCACACAATGGAGAATGAATAGAACCACACCAGTATTTCCCAAAAATAGGATTTGAAGAGGAACATATTTTTTAGAGTGAGAAAGAAGGAAATTCAGAATGATTATTTTCTAATTCTGCAAGGCCCTTTAAAGGGATGCAACCACCAACCTACAACCACCCTATGACTTTAAAATAAGTAGCCACTACCTCCCCTACAACCAGCCTATGGCTTAAAATAAGTACCCACTACTGGTCCTCAGACCACTTCCAACGGCTAGGAAAAAATGTATTATAATATTAATAAAAAATTAATCCGGATTTTAATTTTTAAATAGAAACAAAATAAATAAAAATGAAATTACAATTGGGTCTTGACTTAGAACCCAAGACCAAGTCCCAAGTCCCAAGTCTTGATATATAATATATATAATGTTCTCCTATAGGGACTTGAACCCAAGACCTCACACAAGGATTCTGAAAACTTACCACTAGGCTATTAGAGGTTGTTGTGAGTATTTCATTCACACAAAGAATACACACAAAAACACAACAATCCCCCACATGAATGAAATACGAGAAGAAGAACATAAGTTAATTTTTTTGGGGGGCAGTAAAATGTCATTAGTAGGCAGAGGTGTCTTTTGAAATTGAACCTTGCTTAGTGTAGGTCCATTGGGTTTATTAACTATTCAGTGAATTACATATCTTGAACTGTGCAGTTGTGTTTGGTAAACCCGTTCAATAGATTACACAGATGAAACTTTAATATACTTGTGGTTCAAAATAGTTTTGCTCATTAAGGCCATAAGTTATATCCCATTATCATGAGTGCTCTAGGAGATTCAAACACAATTTCCATAGGCATCGACCCCACTGCCACACTCACTTAGGTGAATCTATCAAGAATGTCCTGTCGCATCCTGCTTGAAACTCCAATCCATGGATTCATTAAGAGTTTAACTCACCCGTTCTCATTACATGTAGCATTACTATTATTAACATCATAGGGATAAGAGAACTGGAAGTATTTGTAATGCTTACACATAATCACTTACAATTTAGTTTTCCCATGGAACTTGTATCTTTGGATCTCCATTCATATAGGTTGGGTATCCATCATGGTGATTCTACTTATTAGTCTTTAAGCCCACCCCTTTAATGTTTTGTAAATAATATCTCTTGACAACCCTTTGGTTAACGGATCCGCTAAATTATCACTTGACCTCACATAGTCAATGGTTATAATACCATTAGATATGAGTTGTCTCACACTATTATACCTGCGACGGATATGTCTTGATTTTCCATTGTAGGACTTATTAATTACTTTTGCTATTGTTTCTTAGCAATCACAATGTATAAGTACCGCGGGTACAGGTTTAGGCCACTTCGGAATGTCGGCCAAGAAGGTCCTCAACCACTCGGCTTCTTCACCTACTTTATCTAAAGCTATGAATTCAGACTCCATTGTTGATCTCGCAATGCATGTCTGCTTTGAGAATTTCCACGATACGGTAGCCCCACCTAATGTGAATATATATATCCACTTGTTGACTTCGATTCCTATGAATCAAAAATCCAATAAACATCACTATAACCTTCAATCACAGCGGGATAAGATACATAATATAAGGCATAATCTAAAGTAAATTTCAGGTATCTCAACCTCTAATAAGTGCATTCCAGTGATCATTACTAGGATTATAAGTATATCTACTCAATCTCCCTACAACATATGCAATGTCAGGTCTAGTGCAATTCATAATATACATTAGGCTACCAATAATTCTTGAATATTCAAGTTGTGACACACCTTCTCCTTTATTTTTCTTTAATTTACTATTTGGATCATAAGGAGTTCTAGTAGGAGTAGATTCATATTGATTGAAATTCTTTAACACACTTTCTATATAATGTGATTGTGACAATTTGATTCCCTCGGAATCCCGTATTATTTTGATTCCCAAAATAAAATCAGCAACTCCCAAGTCTTTCATATCAAACTCTTCAAATAACATATTTTTTGTTGTTTTGATAATACTCACACGTGGTCCTAATATTAGCATATCATGAACATATAGACATATAATCACACAAGCATATCTATGCATTTAAAATACACACATTTATCAGATTCATTTATTTTAAATCCATCATTAATCATACATGATCAAATTTTTCATGCCATTGTTTATGTGCTTGTTTTAGTCCGTATAAGGATTTAACTAGCTTGCAGACTTTATTTTCAAATCCTTTAATGATGAAACCTTCTAGTTGATCCATATAAATTTTTACTTCTAATTCTCCATTTAAAAAGGCAGTTTTTACATCCATTTGATAGATTTCCATTCTATAGATGGATGCGAGGGAAATCAAAATTCTAATAGAAGTAATTCGCATAACAGGAGAATAAGTGTCAAATAAATCAAGTCCCTCCTTTTGTTTATAACATTTGGCTACTAACCTAGCCTTATATTTTTCTATGGATCCATTCAGTTTCATTTTCCTTTTAAAAATCCATTTACACCTTATGGTTGTACATCCAGGTGGCAAGCTAACTAAATCCCATGTGTGATTTTGCATAATAGATTCCATTTCACGATTAACAGCCTCTCTCCAAAATGGAGCTTTAGGAGAGATAATAGCATCGTGATAAGATTGAGGATCTTCTTCAGACAAAAATAAAATATAATCAGGCCCAAAAGATGTTTCTATTCTACGTCTTTTACTTCTTCTAGGTACTTGTATTTCCATTTCATTATCTCTCCTACTACTAGATGGTAAATTAATGTTTACAAGAGAATTCTCAAATCCAATAGTTGGATTATGTAGATAAATACTTTCAAAGAATTTTGCATCACGAGATTAAATAATAGTATTTGTAGATACACTATCTACATCTGATTTAAACACAAGAAATCTATAAGTGCTACTGTTTTGAGCATTACCTATAAACACACAATCAACAGTTTTATGTCCGAGTTTTGTTCATTTAGGTGGCGGCAAAACTACCTTAGCTAAACACCCACACACTTTTAAGTATTTGTATGACGTCTTTCTTCCTTTCCACAATTCCTACGGAGATTTATTAGATTTTTTAAGGGGAATTTTATTTAAAATTTAACATGCGAAAAGTACCGCTTCACCCCATAAGTTGTGAGGAAGACCCGAACTGTTTAACATAGCATTTACCATATCCTTTAACGTTTGATTTTTACGTTCAGCCACACCATTTTGTTGTGGACAATATGGTGCAGTAGTTTGATGTATTATGCCATGCAATTTACAGAAGTCATTAAACAGCTCAGAATATTCTCCTCCTCTATCCGATCTAACATTTTTATTTTTTGATTTAGTTGATTTTCAACTTCTATTTTGTAAAGCTTAAATTTCTCAAGTGCTTCATCCTTCGAACGCAAAAGGTACACGTAACAAAATTTCGTGTAATCGTCTATAAAGGTAATAAAGTACTTATTTCCACCCCTTGTTTGAATTATTTTGAAGTCACACAAATCTGTATGAATTAATTCCAAGATTTCAGTAGAGCATTGTACACTTAGAAAATATTTTCTTTTGAAGTTTGATTCTACACATATTTCACATTTATGTTCAACATTTTTGGGTAATTTCGGGATATCTCCTAAATTCATTAATCTTCTAAGTGAAGAAATATTAACATGTCCAAGTCTACTATGCCACAAATATAAGGAATTAGAGAGATACGCAGAAGAATTAACTGCATTGAAACTAGAGTCAATGGTTACACTTAGTTTGAACAACCCCTCACACATGTAACCCTTTCCCATAAAACCCCCATTTTTAGTTAAAACAAACTGATTAGATTCAAAGACCATTTTAAAACCCTTTTTACTCAACATCAAACCTGAAACCAAATTTTTCCTAATGTCAGGCACATGTAGGACTTCGTTCAACATTAGGACTTTTCCAGAAGTGAATTTTAAATCCACCTTCCCTTTCCCAGCAACTACTGCCACTGAAGAATTGCCCATATAGAGATTTTCATCACCTCCTACCACCTCATAGTAGAAAAATAAACTTCTGTCTCCACAGATGTGTCGGGTGGCCCCAGTGTCCACCCACCAGTCCTTAATGTTGCTAACGAGATGTGCTTTTGAAATGACAGTAGAAAAGTTATCAGTTTCAACAATTGAAGCTTCTGCATTCCCATTAGGTTTTTTTAAGTGGTCATTATTTTTCCTTTTGTAGCAGTCTTAGGCCCAATGTCCAGGTTTACCATAAACAAAATTGTCTCCTCCAAATTTCTTAATCTCACTTTTAGGCTTTGTAAAATTATTTGTTGCTTTTCCTTTCCCCTTAAAATTCTTTTGGTACTTATTTGGCTTAAAATGATTTTTGGCCCCCCCACTATTTTCAGCAATGTTTACTTTCTGCCATAGCCATGGCAGCATCCCTTTTTTCCTTAACACAATTATCCTCTTCAATCCTAAGTCTAACAGTGAGATCTCTCATAGTCATATCCTTACGTTAATGTTTAAGGCCATTTCTAAACTCTTTCTGGGAAGGGGGAAGTTTGTCAATAACAGATGCGACTTGAAAACCCTCATTAATAGACATACCCTCAACATGAATTTCATGAACAATTACTTGTAGCTCTTATAACTGTGACACTACTGATTTTTCATCAACCATTTTAAAGTCCAAAAAATGACTGACAACAAATTTCTTACTTCCAGCATCTTCGATTTTATATTTCTTATCCAATATCAACCATAACTCTCTAGAAGTGGGAATAGAAAAGTAAACATCATATAGAGCATCATATAAATTGTTCAAAATAAGGTTTTTGCACATAAAATCAGATTTTTCCCAAAGTTGGTTAACAACAGTCCTAGCAGGTTCGACCTTTTCTGAATTATCTTCCTTAATTTCTAAGGTGTGATCAAGTTCTAACATGTTCAAATAAAATAACATCTTTTGTTGCCAACGTTTAAAATTCAGCCTAACAAATTTTACAGGCCTAACAGATGCAATCGCTGGAGGATCAAATTTTCCCATTATACGAATATTAAAATATTTATGTCTTAGATTGTTCTCTAACACACACCTCAGCATCCTGATAATTCGTTCTAATTTTATTGTCATATTAAATTTTCCCATTTATGCGAACAACAAAAACTCAAGCAGATATGAAGATGATCGAAGCCCCTAATCCCAAACAAGTCTTCAAGCCTATTACTACAACAACACCCACTGGTAATGCTCCTAATATTAAAGATCAAGAATAAATTCTCATTATCCAATACACATTCATTTTCCATCCCCAAATTATTCAAAGCCTTTCACTAAGAATTCTACTTTCTACCACTCCTAGCCTTAATAAAGAGAAATCTGAGAAGATTGCTCAATACATCAGTAAAATTAAACATCGAGATATTACTACATATGAAGTAGTTGTAGTTATGAGTTTTTTCTCATACATCGCGGTGTAGTGATTTATTGTTTATTTTATCTTTCGCAAAATTCACCTAGAACGCATGCTTAAGCAAAAAGATAAAATTTGGTTTAATCACTACTTACTTAAATTGGTGCTAAATTAAATTTGGGTAATGTGTAGTTAATTCAAGTCGTTAATTTAATTTGTTAAAATTTGTTTGGCCTAATTTAGTAATATTGAAAATATGACTTAGGCAAATTTTTAGGACTTGGGTTAAATTGGTTTAAGTGAAATTAACATAAGTGTGTGTTTTATCTTATTGCACTTGGTTTTATTTTAATTTGAAAAGAAATTAAAATTAGTTAATTTGTTTAATTGAACCATCTCACTTCCGCATCATTAAAAGGAAATTGATTTTAAAGTGAAAGATTTTAATATTGGGGGCCCACACCGTTTTCAAAAATATTATATGACTAATATTTTACATGTATGTTAGACGGATACGGATATCCGAAAAAATGGATACTCCTTGTCGGATACTACTACTATCTGTTTTCTCGAATATTTTTATAGAGTATCCATATTCGCATCCGTTTTCATTTTTTCGGATAAATATCTACAAATTCGGATATTGGATGGATGCGGATTTTTGAATATCTGTTTACAGTCATAATAATGACGTGGAATTGTGAACGAGCCGACATCTTTAAAATCAACAAACATAGAACCACAGGTCGCATAAAAATAGATACACAACCAAGTTTTTTGGTCCATTGGTATAAGGCTATCACTGAAACAGTCCTGGGATTGGATTGAGTTTGGTCCGCAGTTCGATCCCTGACACTGTCAAAATAATGCTTGGCCAGCGAAAGCCACAAACCGCGAATGAGGATTAGTCGAGGTGCGCATAAACTGGTCGGACACCTTATGGTATGCTAAAAAAAGATACGCCGTATTATTTATTATATTTTATATAGAATAGTTCACACTATGAAACTAGTACAGTGTGTTTTAAGTTGACAAACATATAGACAAGTGTTTTGAACCAACAAAGATGGTTAAAGTGGCAGGAAAAGAGAGGAAGATTCTGGTGGTCGTGGATGAAAGAGAAGAGAGCTCTTACGCTCTATTGTGGTGGCTGAAAAACGTAGTTACTAAAAATTCCAAAGATACCCTTCTCCTCCTTTACGCTAAGCCACCTACGATTGTTTACACGACTATGGATGGAATAGGTACACGGAGAGGTAACTTTGATCTTGTTCTGAGGTCACTTTCGGTAGACAGATATATAATATATATTGGGACTGATTGGGTTTTTTATTTTTTATTTTTTATTTTTTTATTATTGTGGTTGTAAATTTGTAGGGTACTTATTTTCTAGTGATATAATGTCGACCATGGAGAGGTATAGCAATAAGGTGACTCAGTGTGTGATGGACAAGGCCAAAAAACTCTGCAAGGACCTCAACAACGCAAGTTTTCTTTTACTCACCTATCTTGCAATCAAGGCTAAAATTGTCATTTCAACAAATTTTCTATTATTATATACTAAAAACATTCTAGGTTCGCCCTTTATTTGGATTCAAAATTAGGACTCACGTTAAAACTGCGGGTCATGTCGTAATTCGTTGGTTCCTTACGCACCAACGGTACTAACCAATCGCGAGACGCCATGTCTTCTATATTATAATGAATTTTCTGTAACCTGGATCTATTTTTTTATCAATTTTTATATTATTTTGTATAGATTTTGGTTATTTTTTGGCACAGAAACTGAACTTATGAATTGTATTAGGAAGAGGTGGTTTGCATTCAAAATTCATATTTAGAAATCATTTTTCTTTCTAAATAATTGAGAATACCATTGTTTAGAAAAATAGTATCATCGGGTGCCTTTAAGCAAATAGACTTTTTGACACCCAACTGTATGAAGAAATCGTGCCACTTAACTTTCAGCTTAAAAAGGACTTTTTACACTGTCATATATGCATTTTTAGGGTATAAGATGTGAAATGTAGATTGAATTATCTCACTTTATTATTTGATTGTGAGGGTAGTTTAAGGTGGAGACATTGGTTGAACATGGAGATCCAAGGGACGTGATTTGAGAGATGGAAGAAAGTTAAGGGTTGATGTGGTGGTCATGGCCAGCCACGGCTACGGTTTGATCAACAAGTTAGAGAATATGAACAAATCTTAATTTTAGATGTCACATTTTCTTTCATAATTTGTTTTTGTTTTATTTTCAAATGTTATTTATGATCAATAGAAAATTGTGAATCTATAATAATGTGGATTTTATAAAGACGCTATATAAAAATTTTGTTTTAAGGCTTTGAACAAGTAAACCAAGTGAGACATCACATCAATACTTTGTTCTATATAATCTTCTTTTTACAAGTATATGTTGTAGTATATTATATATAGTTAACTCTAATCTACAATTTATGCAAATTGTCAATGGCACCATTAACATATCAAGAGCAATACTCTTCTAGTTTCCTCTTATTATGTAAGCAATATATTTTCTTATTATCAATGGCGAGGTTGCAACTATAGTTTCATCAGACTTGAGTTTACATATTAATTTTAAAAAATTTATTCTTTTTTTTCCTATTTTATTTATTATTCACCCAAGCTCACACTTTAGGTTTTCTTTTGCAAGGCTTTGCTTGGGAGTGTGAGCAATCACTGTGCACAGAACATTACGTGTCCCATTTTGATAGTGAACAAGGCAAAAGCTACTACGAGTTCCAATAATTAATCTTATTACTTCATCACCATAATTAACCATTTTTTGCTTTTGTATATGTAACCATTTTTTGCTTTTGTACATGTTCTCTGCCAACAAATACTTGTTGTTTTTCTTAGGACTTGATATATATATAACAAGTGTTATGATGTTCTCCCCTCAATATGATCTGCATTTCATTCATTAGAGATTTCTACAATACCAATTTGTTCGGATAACCTCTAAATGTTTATCATGATTTCATATATGATCCCAATTTGTTCGGACAACCTCTAAATGTTTATCCGTTATTAGGAAATTAGACGCTGCTAAATTCCGTTGATAATATTTTCAGGACCTTGGGAATCAACAGGTTAAGAAAAATAATGCAAAAAATAATCATGCACACACAACAGAAGAGATTTACGTGATTCACCAATTTGGCTACATCCACGCCTCACACCCACTTTCAGTATAGAAAATTATAGGAACACTTTTACACACTCTCTTGTATGCATTCTTTCACTCACTATTTTTGTAGAGGCTAACACTGCCTTCTACACACTCTCACAAGTGTTAATAATGCATTATCTTTCTCCCTAACTACTCTCTCTTCTTTGCTCTCAAGATTGATAGTTTGGGATGATTAAAATGAGAGAATTCAAGGCCTATTTATAGTTGTTTGGGAGTCACCATGACCATTAGATCAAAACAAGATTGGATGGTTGAGATTAATGGTGTGCCACCAACCATTACAATTCCTTTGGTAGGCTACTAAACATGTGTGGTAACTATACCTTTGGTAGGCTACTAAACATGTGTAGTAAGTATTCATTTGGTAGGCTACCATGTGTGTTAATTATGGTATTTAAATGGTAGCAACTCTCAAAATTCTCCATTTTCATTAATAATATCCTACTTGGAGACTTTTGAACTGCAACTTAGCCATCGCATCTATCAGTGAGCTGGGTGTGAGGTTTTCCCGTCTTCTATTTGAAGACTCACTGAAGCTGTGCACATCTTCAGTTTTTATGTAGTAACTGCCTTGGTTAACATGTCAGCTAGATTCTTTCTCCCTTGGATCCTCTCAAGTGTCACGCCCCATCTTCTAATAGATATCTGACGAAGTGATAACGAAGTCTGGTGTGCTTGGACCTCAAACGAAATGTTGAATTCTTTGCCACATGTATTGCACTCTGATTGTCACTGTGCAGAACATTCTCTTCCTGTTTGAAACCAAATTTTGCTAACAATACCTATAACAAAATCATTTCTTTGCTGGCCTCGGTTACTACTACTTACACCTCTGTTGTGGATAACGTTGCAATTTTCTGTATATGTGAAATCCAACTTACTGCAGTAGTTCCAACTATAAATACATAACCGGTAGTACTCCTCATGTTGTCTACCTCACCAGCAAAATCCGAGTCTACAAAACCTTGTAATCTCAACTCACCTATTCTGAAAGATAGGCATCTATCAGTGCCTCGTAGATACCTTAGTATATATTTAACTGCTTCCTAATTTTATTTTCCTGGATTGGTCATGAACCTGCTCACAGCTTCAACTACATGAGCAATATCTGGTCTTGTGCAAACCATAGCATACAAGAGACTTCCAATGGATGAGGCATATGTAACCTTATCCATAAAGCTTCTTTCTTCCTACGTCTTGGGTAAATGTTCCTTGGATAGCCGAAAGTGACTAGACAATGGTGTGCTAACTGCTTTAGCATCACTCATGTTGAACCTTTTCAAAACATGCCCAATGTACTCTGTCTGAGATAACTCTAAAGTACCTTTAGACTTGTCTATGTTAATTTTCATCCCAAGAATTTCCTTCACTGCACCCAAATCCCGCATGTCGAAATCACTCGATAACTGCTTCTTTAACTTTTTGATTTTGCCCATGTATGAACCAAACACTAACATGTCATCAACATAAAGTAGTAAAATAATGTTATTGTACTCAAATCTCTTGAAGTAGTAACAATGATCAGCGTTTCACTTGTAATAGCCATTTGTTTGCATAAATCCATCAAACTTCTTGTACCACTAACTTGGAGCTTGTTTCAAACCATACAAGCTCTTTTTTAATTTACACACGAGTTTCTCTTTTCCATGCTCCGAGAAACCCTCTGGATGTTGCATATATATCTCCTCCTCGAGGTCACTATAAAGAAAAGCAGTTTTCAAATCTAACTACTCAAGATGTAAGTCTTCTGCTGTAACGATGCTCAAAACTGACCGAATGGTAGTTAGTTTCACAATCGATGAAAATATGCCAGTGTAGTCGATTCCTTCATTTTGCTAGAAACCTTTGACTATGAGCCTCGCCTTGTATCTCTTAGAACTATCATGTTCCTCCTTGACTTAATACACCCATTTGTTATGTAGAGACTTATTTCCCATGGGTAATTCAGCCAGCTCCCATGTCTTGTTAGAGATAAGGGACTTCATCTCATCATTCATTGCAAGCTCCCACTTGCTAGCATTATCCACCTGACATGCTTTATCATAGCATTTAGGTTCTCCAGCATCAGTGAGCAATGACTAGTTTATGTACTTCTGTTTAGTACATGAGGTTGGGAAGATCTTCTTAGTACAGGAGATGGAGACTGTGGTTCATCAGTTTATTGTTGGATGTTCTGCGATATGGATTCCTCTGGCTGAGTTCTCTCATTTGTTTGCTTTGCCACACTACTATCTTGAATATTATCTGGATCAACTTATATAGGGTTTCCGTGTATTGCACCACTAAACTGTAGTGCATATCTGTCCTTGTAAATCACCTTCTCATTAAATATCATGTCCCGACTTCTGATTATCTTCCATGTTTTGTCATTCCAGAACTTGTACCCAAACTCATCTTCGCCATATCCGATAAAGGTGCATTTTAGTGATTTAGTGTACATAAGAAATACAACCGAAGACTTTCAAATGGGAGAGATTTATAACTTTTTTGCTCCACACCTCCTCTGGTATTCTGTGCTCTAGCGGTACTGATGGTCCTCTATTAATTAAGTAGGCTGTAGTGTTGACTGCCTCTGCCCAGAAATGCTTAGGCAATCCTACATGTATACGCATGATTCTGGCTCTCTCTGTCAATGTTCGGTTCATCCGTTCTCCTATGTCATTTTATTGCGGTGTCCCTTGCACAGTCCTATCTAGACTGATGCCATTTTCATAACATAATTTCTTAAACTCTGTGTCATCATACTCGCCACCATTGTCAGATCTCAACTTCTTTATCTTCATTCGTGTCTCCTTCTCTACTATGGCATTCCATTTCTTGAACACCTCGTACACTTCGAACTTATATCTCAAGAAGTAAACCCACACCTTTCTGGAGTGTCCATCAATGAAATTCATAAAGTAAGACTTTTCGTCAATGGACGAGACAACAACTAGGTCCCAAACATCTGTGTGAATCAGCTCCAGCTTTTCTTGCTTTGGTGGTCTGCCACTCTTTATGAAGCTAACTCTCTTCTTCTTCCCAAATATGCATCTCTCACATAAGTCAATGTCAACTGACTGTAAATATGGTAGTTTCTCCTTAAAGTGCATGATCTTGAGCCCCTTGTCACTCATGTGACCAAATCTATAGTGCCATAGGTTTGGATCATCTTTGCTTTCTGCAACTGTAATTGACCCATAATTGTTTGCCATCATATAGAGAGAGTGCCACTCTTCTTGCTAAGAGAGACTGTCATTGCTCCTCTAGAAACTTTCTATGAATCACCATTGAAGGTTGTGACATAACCTTCAGTTGATAGCTGGACCATCGAGATCAGATTCTTTCGTAAATCAGGGATGTGTCTCATATCCTTTCATTTCCATACATACCCGTTCAACTTGATCTGTATATCTCCCTTGCCATCCACGTCACAAGGATGATCATCACCAAGGCATACCTTGCCAAGGTTTCTTGGAGAATAACTCACTAAAAGTTCTTTATTATAGGTCTCATGAAAGGAAGCTCCGGAGTCAGCACCCATGACTCCGACTTTCTCTCCAAAGAGAATATCAGTGCATTGTTTGTCAATTCTTCTATGATGTTTGCTTTCGTCTTCTCTTTTTCTTTCTTTGAGGCTCTATACTGATTTTTGTAGTGCCCGATCTTGCCGCGGTTCCAACATTCAATCACCTTCCGGTTCTGATTTTGGTTATTGGAATTTCTAGGATTTCAAGATTGTGACCTGACATTTTTGGATCTGAATCTATTGCTCCATTCGCTCCTGTTTGAATCTCTGCCTTTACTTTATACATTCAAGGCTGACGCTGAGGTGAAAGCACTATTTAACCAATTTCTATATTCTTCAATCATAATTGTGCTGACTACATCATCAAACTTCAATTTTCTCTTTCTTGCAAATGTAGTGATTGTAGTAATCGTGCCTTTCCAATCATCAGGCAACTACCCAAGAATTAGACAAGCACGTATCTCATCAGTTAAAGACATGTCCACCATCTCTAAATGATCCGTCACTTTTTTGAACTCATTGAGATATTGTCTGAATTGTTCTCCTTCTGACATCGTCATAGTAAATAACTTCTTTATCAAACGAATTTTATTTGTTGCAGAAAGTTGTTCATACACATTGGAGAGGGCCGCCATGAGAGACGCAGTTGTTTTCTCATTTTTGATGTTATAGGCTACTGACTTTGACAGTGATAACCTTATGGTTCTAAGAGCTTTTCTATCCAGCAGCTCCCATTCCGAATCTTTCATTTCCATTGTCTTGTCACCTAAAGGTAAATAAAGATACTTTTAATACAAGCTGTCTTCTATTTGCATTTTCCAGAATCCAATATACATGCCATCAAACTGGGAAATTTTGGACTCCTTTTCTGACGCCATTGCTCCCACTCGAACAAATAGGGTGGATACAAAAAAAACTTATGGAGTAATTTTTGTAAACGCCTGTTGTGCCTTTAGTTCGCCAACCAAAGCTCTGATACTAATTGTTGGGAAATTATACGCTGCTAAATTCCGTCGATAATATTTCCAGGACCTTGGGAATCAATAGGTCAAGACAAATAATGCAAAAAGTAATAATGCACACACAACACAAGATATTTACGTGGTTCACCAATTTGTCTACGTCCACGACTCACACCCACTTTCAGTATAGAAAATTAAAGGAACATTTTTACACACTCTCTTGTATGCACTCTTGCACTCACTCTTTTTGTGGAGACTAACAGTGCCTTCTACACACTCTGACAAGTGCTTATAATGCACTGTCTTTCTCCCTAACTACTCTCTCTTCTTTTCTCTCTAAATGCTCTCAAGATTGAGAGTTTGGGATGATTACAATGAGAGAATTCAAGGCCTATTTATAGTTGTTTGGGAGTCACCATGACCGTTGGATCAAAACAAGCTTGGATGGTTAAGATTAATGGTGTGCCACCTAGGCTACTAAACATGTGTGGTAACTATTCCTTTGGTAGGCTACTAAACATGTGTATTAACTATTCATTTGGTAGGCTATCATGCGTGTTAATTATGGTATTTAAATGGTGACAATTCTCAAAATTCTCCATTTGCATTAACAGATTTCAGATATAATCAAGATAAAATCTTAATAACATAAGATAATGATAAATATGTAATGGTTAAAACTAAACTTTGTCAACAAAAACCATATTATTTTTTTGGAAGTACTGGGGAGATGGCAGCGCATGCTGCTGCTGCCCCAACAACCCACTCATTGAATCTTAACCCCCCTAATTTCAACATTATGCCCTCCAAATCATTCGCGTTAGTAGTGGGTTCTTCAACCGCCATTGATATTCCTTTAAAACAACCTTCTTTATTCAAGGGTGAGCCAATGGTTGTTTTCTCACAAACAGAAATTGATACTTTGGCGGTTCCTTTCAAATATGATTTAGTAGGAAAGTTTTTAAAGGGCATAACCCCCATCGATGCTATTAGAAAAGTGTTGCGCCATAAGAGGTAGAAACTAAATGTGCCATGATATAACTTCAAACTTCTCATTTTATACTGATTTTTTTTCAAATTTAAAAAGGAAAAGGCTTATCTTACGTAATTGTTTTATAGAAAAAATGACATTTTTTATACAAGAATTTTGTTCATCTTAAAAAAAGAGATGATTCTTTTATTTATATTTTTATACAAATTTTTACTCCAATGTGTAACTAATATATAACATATGAGATTTATGTCTTCAAGGTTTTGTTTTCCTCCTGTCTAATTTTCATGTTAGTCTGTACAACTTTACATGCATTTATTGCTCAAGAATTGATCAGAAAAATTACTCTTTAAGAGGAAATCAATTGGAATGAAAAATTCAGTAGTAAAGGAACAAAGTTATGAAAAAATACTACTAAATTTCTCACAAGATTGGTAGCAGAAGAAAGATAACGAGCTGATGTTCAAGTTAGATTAATGAGGATGGATAGTTTTAGAGACCAGGAAATATAGAGGTTATTGGTTTCTTTGAAAATTTATATAAAATAGACGAGTACTTTGAAATAACAACATTGATTATATCCTTATTGGGGATGTGAAGAAATTTTGGATTATAATATCGTATAAGGATGTAAAGGTGAAAGAATACTTGTATGAAAGTGAGGGGATAAAGCCCCAAGTTCATATGGGTGTTGTTTTAAAGGTGTGTTTTTTTCCTGGGGGGGGGGGGGGGGGGGGGGGAGGGGATTTGATAAAGGCATCTCGACAGTTTTTAGAACACGAGCTATGAATCCCAAGACTAATGAGACTTGTACTTGTTTGATTCCTAATCAAGCACCCTCATAGAGGTTAAAGAGTTAAGACCAATTATTCTTATCACCTGCTGGTTTTGGTTGTTTCCAAGAGTGTCATATAAGAGATTGATGAAGGTTTTGAGTGATAATAGTATATACTCAATGGGGATCTTGTGCGAGGTATAAAAATTCTTGATCTTGCTTTAATTGATAGTGAAGTACTTGAGTATATGACGTAATGCAAGAATAGAGTACCAATCTTTAAAATTCATTTTGAGAAAGCATATGATCACGATAATTGGTAATTTTTAATGCCATGTGTTATTTAGAGATGAATTCCAATAAAGATAGACGAATTAAGTTAGTGCATGTTGAGTTTAGAAAAAATCTTGGTAATGTTTTAATGGTAGACTATAATCTAGTGTCGTTCAATCGTAGTGCTTCCATTGCTTCGTGGGTTTATTGAACTATTTGTTCTCTTGTTGATGGAATTTATCTTTTTTGAAGTAACCTCAATGTTAGAAAGTTGATGATTTCTACCCTTAAACTTGTTAAGGGTTTCCTTATAGTCTTTTGGTATTTGTTAAGTATTCCATATATAAGTCCTACAAATGAAGTTAAAATGGGGGTGATTTGTGTCGTTTGAGAAATCTGAAGGCCGTCTTTTGGAAAAATAAGTCACAGCTGGAGTTATCTATTTATGGCTGGAATGCTCGGGATTCAAGGATGCTGATGCTTTAGATTGACCCCAGATATTGGAGTCTTCCTCTCTTTATTGTGATTATATATTTCTATTCTTTTTCTAATTTTGATGTAGTGTCGAGGATTTCTTGTCTTCCCCTTATTGTAAATTCTGATCTTGTAATAGAAGTTCGAATCCTCTTTAAAAAAAAAAGAGCAGGGGATAGTGAGAGCAATGGGCCTGACATAATGCAAAGGATTATTGGAAATAGAATCCGTGAAACCTAATGTTCCCTCCTAGATTTATGAACTAGAGTTCAATATTTTAATATTTTTTTCAGAATCGGTATACATTAGTTCATAGTTGTAACCTTGTTGCAGAGTTGAAGAGTTTATGTTGTTGATTTTGTTGTTTAAGTGGGGTGAAGTTATAAAATAATGGTTGCTTGTGTGAATGGGGATGATGTTCCCTTTGAGGTCTTATGAGTGTTCTTAGGCGTGTATATTAAGATATGTGGTTGTTAATATTTAAATTATATGAGTTGATTATGTGGGAAAGGTTTAACAATTGAGGGGCTGTAGATAGCAGTTAATAAATTTTGAAGAAGAAGATGCTAAGAAATTTTATGGTCCATTTATAAACACCCTATCTGGATAACACTGATTATTCACAAGAGTATTATGTATCTTGCATGGATTTAAGTGGGGTGGAAGGCAAATTTAAGTAAATACTTTTAAACAATGTCAGGGGAAGGGAAAATTAAGGTAGATACTCTTAAACTATAGGAGGGGGGGACTAAATACGCATAGATGTTAAATAATTCTGTTTATACTTATACCTAGGTTAGTGGACTCTCATGTGGAGTTAGTGAGATGTAATACCCCGTATTTTTATGCTATATTTAATTTGGGGATTTATTTAATAAAAATCCGGAAATTAATTATGTTATAATTATTAACGTGACTAGAGTTAGTAATTATGGAAAAATTGTTGAATATTACTAATGAGCATAGTAATATGTTATATTGGTTATAATGAATGTCATAAGTGAATTAAATGACTATTTCAGAAAAATTAAGTCGGGACGTGCTCGTGTCGCGTCGGGACTAATTATGTTAATTAAAAAGTGAATATTTTATAAGTTGTCCGTATGGTCATTTTGAGTGCGCCAACGCGTCCGGAAGGGTCGAGATAGTCAGAAAAGTGTACCCGGGGGTTTAGTTTGGGTCTCGGGATGTTTTTAGGCTTAATTAGTGACCCGGGAGAGCGTTTTGGTCATTTTACATATTAGGGTAATTAAACCCACGAATTTCAGCCATCCTTAGCAGCCATTTAAGTCAGCCTTTTAGGGTTAGATCATTCAGAACCCTAATACGGCTAGTGGAGAAGAGAGGAGAGACTTTGCTAGGTGATTCAAGGCCAAAAACACCACCTTTTGCACCACCGTCACCACCAACGCGTAGATCGCGAGGAGGAGAACGCAGCCACACCAATATCAGCAGGAAACCAGACCTCTGAAATCCCAGGCAAGTGTTTAACTTGCGTATTTTCGTTGGTGCAATAATCATGTTAGTGTAGGAATGATTAAGAGTATAATCCATGGAAGAAAACCAAATTTTAATAGGGATTTGCATGTAGAAATCATATGAACCTTATTCTGGAAATTAAGATGTGAAGTAGATGTTTAACCCATGAAATTATGATGATTTGTTAGAAGAAATTTCTGGAGAAAACTGATTAGAACAAAGGTTAAGAAAACTGTAGGGTTCTTGATGATTAGATGAAATATTAGGTTGTTTAACCATGTTTATTGATGTATATACGCATGCTAATTGTTAAGGATACCTGGAATTATGTTAGGATGTTAACAGTAGACTTTTTGGGTCAATTAGAGTTGGAAAATATGAGTTTTGATGAAGAAACTTACGCAATCCCGTCACTGCAATTTCTGCAGAATTTTCACAGACCTGCTCGATCGATCGATCGACCCTAGAGGGTCGATCGATCGAAGGTTCGATCGGTCGACCCCCAGATGTCGATCGATCGACCCTCCCTGGCAGCCTATTATTTCCCTTGTTTAATTAGTTGAATTAATTTATCGTGGAATAAACCTTGGGCTTTCTAAATAAAATGATTTGGGAGATATTGAGGACCAGTAGGGTATATGGACCTATGTTAGAACCTTTAATCTTCAACGAGGGGGGTAATTAGGGGATATTTACTTTAGGTTGTTAGATTTATGAAACTTAAGGGTGAGGTGCGTAAGAGAGTTACGTTGGAATCAAATAAAGTTATTTACTGAATTTTAGATTTGTAAGGTTATAACCCATGAGTATTAGGTAATGAGTGAGAAAACTCTTCGAGTTAAGGTTAGAGACGAAACCTTATACGTAATCATAATGAGGGGAAATTAAAGATAAATGTTATGACTATGGGTTACGAGAGAAACCTATATTAATATAATGGAATGGGTATCTTTATATATTGTGTGTACATATATTATATTCATGTGAAAAACGTACCCGCGCTACTTGCTATCCCTGAGGTTACTGCGCTGGGACAATCGTATTCTGTGATGCCTTTGGGGGATATCGATTTGTACCCTAGAAGATAGAGATCCTAGGTACGGGCTATTAGATTGATAGTCGGACGGTCCTAAGAGACGTGTGGGTATGTACTGACCTCTTGGACTTGGAATCTATGCTTCGCCTCAACGTTGTTTTGTTTATGTTAATACAGTTCGAGAGCGATTCCGAACTTGTATTCCCTTTGTGTGAACGATACAGGGATTGGATAGCAGAGTATGCCCGCACCATAAATTAGTTGGAGTGCTGTTGTATATATATTATTCGAGTAGTTAATATATATATATATGGTGATAAACTTTAATATGCCTACTATAATGTGTTAAGTGGGACTTAGTTGTGACGCAATTATAAATATTTATTTTGTGAAAATATGAGAAAACACTGAGAAACCTTATAATTTGATGAAGCTAAAACGAGAGGAGTACTTCAGATTGAAAGTTATATTTTTATAAAACATTGTCATCGTCCGGTTTTGTATACATATGAATAAGTTAAGATAAACGAACCATTGGGAAGGTTAGTACGATAGGAGTGCACATTAGAAGAGAGGTGAGTATTTCTCAAGAGAGAGACGAACTAATATGATGTTGCATTGGCCTGTATCAATTTAAATACTTGCTTAACGTATTTTAAAATCAAACACACTTTCGGGCCCTGACCCGTTTCCTTCTCTCTCTCTCTCTCTTGTATATATATATGTATATTTTCAGGTGCCCAGCCACAGGGGCGTCTTGCTTAGGATTCTTTGAGAAGAACGAGCTGCAGCTTAGGTGGGAGTTGCAGGTCCCTTGAGTAGACGGCTTCCGACATTGACTCCACTCTTATTACTCTCATTTATGGGGCACGTGTCGCCCTTTTCATCATTTCATTTATTGTTGGGGATTTTTATATTTCAGTTATTCCAGTATTGTTTATGAGATTTGTTTCAGGATGGTTTATGATTTTAGTTTTATATTATTGACATTCGTTTGGTGAATGTATGGTTTTATTTAAATTTCATGGTGTGATTCTCTATTGTAGAAATGTTGTTTTGTATTAATAAAAATCTTTTCTTTAAATTAAATTTTGGAAGTTCGTATGAAAAATGTTTTGACACTTAGCTTAATTATTTAGGGTGTTAAATTGGAAAAATTATTTTTATCGACAGTGATGCTGAGAATGAACCAACTGTTTACCTTGATTTAATTTAATAAAGGAGTGATCGCCCAGTATTTAATTAGGCGGGGTGTCACATGAGACCCATCATATCCAAGGGTATATATACATACATATCACAATCTTGGAATATTTTTATACGTAATGTTATTTATATATTTCATGTAATGTTGTTTGTTTTTCTAAGATTTTCACATTTTTGTTTGTCGATCTTGGCAGATTTTTATATGTAATGTTGTCACCCACTTTCTTGCCATTGGTATGCTTAAGAGTGAATAATACCGTGGGAAATAGTTTCCAGACGTCTCTCATAAGGTCTAAACGTGTTAACTAGAACCATGGATTATGGGCACCCATTGTCCTATAGCCTCAAAACTATCAATCTTACACATTGGGGAGATAAAGAGTACTCCTTATGGTCAAATGAAAGAAGTTACCATTTGAAAAGCAAACATTTAAGATAAATTTTAACTTTCCAAATTTATCCTCTGAATGCCTTTGGAATGAAAGCGCCTGCGCTTGGGTAATTGATCTTTTATATGGGTATTATTTGAGATAAAATTGAAATCGGACCTAGTTTTATATATAATGTTTGGAACGACACTCTTAGTTCACGATGGACTAAAAAATAAGACATAATTTGGGATGGGGATAGTATCATTCACAAAGTAAAAAGAGAGGAGGAGGGACTAAAATTTGTAGTACAAAATGCATTGATTGCTTTAAGGTCTTCAGGATTTATTGGGTTGCGTAGAAATAAAAGTATGTTTAACTTAAGAGTGGATAAAGAATGTTCATTTTCTTTTGAGAAAGTTGTTGTAGCAAAAATATAAGTGTAATGGAAACATGGAATCATACAGAAGAAGGAAATAGTCCAAATAACCCTTATTACACTGAGCACCTTTATAACCAAAAAATCACCATTTATCTTAAGGGTCCGATTGGTTCGTGGTGAAATATTTTTTACCACGTTAAGAAATAATTCACCTAGGTAAAATATGTATTTTGTTGGGCATTTAACATGATGAAATAAAATGAATATGGTGAAAAGTGAGGTGAAACTTTAACCATTTCAAACCATGGGTAAAGTGAATAATTCAACAGGTGAAAACAGTGAAATTTATCTTATTACCAAACTAACCTTTTTTATTTCCACTTACAACTATCACACATTTATTTCTCCCTCTCAATTAACACGATCATTAAATATTCATTTTTTCTGTCAATTTCATTTTTAATTTAAAAAAATAAAAATAAAAAAAAATAAAAAAATGGAATAGCTATTCCAACACCCTCTGTCTCCCCCCACGCCCTTTTTAATATTTAAAAACTAAAAGGCCAAAAAACCCTCTATGCATTTATGATTTGAACAAATATAATTTTTTGACCAAAAATCTAATACTTTAAAAAAATATAATATTATGAAAAAAAATAAAAATATAATATTTTAAAAATAAAAATCCTAATATTCTAGAAAATTAAAATTTTAATATTCTGAAAATATAAAAATTATAAAAGTTTTTTTTCATTCAAAAAACATTATGTTATTTATAAAAAAAACTTATTTTTTATTTAAATGGACGTTGATAAAAAAAATTCATTATTTATTTAAAAAAAATGGACATTCTTTTTACCATTTATAGTTAAAAAATGTTTCTTTTATTTATTTTAAAAAATGTTTCGTTATTTATTTTTTTGAGTTAAAAACTGTTTATTTTACTATTTTAAAAACTATATTTTTAATATCTAAAAAAATGGTGAGCGTCAGTAGTATGTAGAGGCAGTCCGACCACCCATACATATCGTTGACGTGGACCAACATATTAGAAAAAATGCTCTGCGCCAGCGGTACGCATAGGTGGCGGACCGCCTACGCATACCGCTGCCGCGGACCATATTTTTTTAAAATAGTAAAAAATATATATAAATAGTATAAAAAACAGTTTTAACCAACGATAAAATTTGTAAACAAAAAAACATTTTTTAAGAAAACAGTTTCTTAAGAAAAATAAATTTTGCGTTTTATATACAATTTTTTGATAAAAAAATGGATAAGATTTTACGTTTTATACACCATTTTTTATTGAAAATATAATTTTTTGTTTTATATCAAATGTGTTTATTTTAGTTCGAGGTGAAAAATTTGGACATTTAGATTTTATAAATCTAAGGGTACAATTGTCATTTATTATTCAAAGGGTGTGGGGAAAGTCATGGAGGGTGTGAAAAAATTAAGTCATCTAATCCCCTTGATTAACCAGTTGGATTATGTGGCTGTCTTTCGATCTTCTTATGATTGTTAAATTTATATCTACTTCTTTTCAGGATTTTATTATCTCATGGATCCCTTTAAGGCTGATTAGATTACAGTTCCAAGAAATTTGTGTGACCAAAGTTCTATATGCCATCAGCTGCTCAATTTCCTTTATCATTTTTTGATAAATTTGTTTTGATATTAAGTATTAAAGTGTTAGGATTGATGTCTTTCATTGAAAATTATGTAGCCTTTTTATAGGAATACCGAATGCAAACCCATATGGAGTTTATGCTAAAGAAGAGGGTGGGGGGGTGTAACACCCCGCCATCCCGGGGAGAGCGAACGGAGCGCTAATGCGATAAAATAAATCCAAATCTACAAGTGACAAGGTATAGAGCATCTAAATAAACCCACAATAATATAAATCCACTAATATCAATTCTCTTGAAATAAAATACAACAACGTCTCTCGAATAATAAAATACAACTATCTAACTCGAATAAAAATGCTCTATACACCAATGAAATAATTAATACAATTCTTCCAACTTGTATTAAAATTCTTCCCAAATACTCCACGCTAAACTAATCCCAATAATCCAAAGCGCTCAAATCCACGCTAACCTGCCAACTAAAAGAAAATATGGGGAAGTACACAATACGACAAGAAAGATGCTCAACAATTATATTAACGATGAACAAAGCGTAACAACACGAGTACGAATATTCAAATCAAAATGGAAATCTCGAAGCATTTATCAATATAATTTCTCAACAACACTTAAACTGGGTCACCAGGCCTCACCACATCCGTATATGCTTTAACAAGCCATAGCCCGGGAAACAGGAATTTTGGCGGGTGCCCAACATCCGTGCCATATTAAAATCTCATGACAACATGCTCAACAACAATATAGTGATACCACATGAATCAAAATAATTCAACAATTATTTCTCCAGATTTGAAAGAATTTATCAATTCAAATATGAGTTCAATTAACAAGAATTCAAACAGAATAACACTCGCGAGATTTAAGGAGCATATTGTGTAAAACCCCATACCTCAAACCATGATGAGAAACCAAAGATCACATCCTCAAGATCAACTCAAAAGATCTACAAAATATCCTCCAAGAACCTCCTCAAACATAGCCCCAAGAACACCTCTAATCTAAGGTTGGAACTCACAAATGTCAAGGCCCAATGTGTATATAAAAAGAAGAGGAATAAAAAATATATTTGCTTCCAAAATTTGTGCCAAAAGTAGGTTAAAAAGGTTGCCCACGACTTCCTTTTATAATGTAAAGAAATTAAGAGTTGGAATCCAAAAGACTCCTTTAAATAAGGCAAAGAAATGAAAAGTTGGAAGTCAAAACA
Source organism: Sambucus nigra (assembly GCA_949130495.1). Lineage (NCBI taxonomy): Eukaryota > Viridiplantae > Streptophyta > Magnoliopsida > Dipsacales > Adoxaceae > Sambucus > Sambucus nigra. Next base: position 1,933,249 of record CASBWL010000011.1, on the reverse strand, counting down.
ACTCCAAGAGTTAAAAACATTTAAAAATCATTTTAAAATTCGTTTTAACTCCGTTTTCGAAACCGTTTGAAATTCTCGCCTTAAAAAATAATAACCAACATATTTGAGCAATAAAAATAGTTTTATCAAAAACTTTATTTTCCTCCATTTTCCAAAAATTAATTAAAATAGCCCAAAATTACGCGGGTTGTTACACTTCCCCACTAACAATGGAATTTCGCCCTCGAAATTCGCCGAATGCCTAACTCTCAAAAATCAGGCCAACAATCTCCAAAAATAATCTCGTCTCCAAAAATAAACTCCTCACATCTAATCTCGATGCCTATGACGAATATCACCTAAAATTTGCTATCTCCAAAAATTGCTAACCACACAATGAACCCAAAACCCAAGACCCGAGGGTTGTCGTATACCTAAGCTCTGATACCATTTGTAACACCCCGTACGCCCGGGGAGAGCAAACGGAGAGCCACTATCGATAAAATAAATCCAAATCTACAAGTGACAAGGTATAGAGCATCTAAATAAACCCACAATAATATAAATCCACTAATCTCAATTCTCTTCAAATAAAATACAACAACGTCTCTCGAATAATAAAATACAACTATCTAACTAGAATAAAAATGCTCTATACACCAATGAAATAATTAATACAATTCTTCCAACTTGTATTAAAATTCTTCCCAAATACTCCACGCTAAAATAATCCCAATAATCCAAAGCGCTCAAATCCACGCTAACCTTCCAACTAAAAGAAAATATGGGGAAGTACACAATACGACAAGAAAGATGCTCAACAATTATATTAACGATGAACAAAGCATAACAACACGAGTACGAATATTCAAATCAAAATGCAAAACTCTAAGCATTTATCAATATAATTTCTCAACAACACTTAAACTGGGTCACCAGGCCTCACCACATCCGTATATGCTTTAACAAGTCATAGCCAGGGAAACAGGAATTTTGGTGGGTGCCCAACATCCGTTCCATATTAAAATCTCATGACAACGTGGTCAACAACAATATAGTGATACCACATGAATCAAAATAATTCAACAATTATTTCTCTAGATTTGAAAGAATTTATCAATTCAAATATGAGTTCAATTAATAAGAATTCAAACAGAATGACACTCGCGAGATTTAAGGAGCATATTGTGTAAAACCCCATACCTCAAACCATGATGAGAAACCAAAGATCACATCCTCAAGATCTACAAAAGATCCTCCAAGAAACTCCTCAAACATAGCCCCAAGAACACCTCTAATCTAAGGTTGGAACTCACAAATGTCAAGGCCCAATGTGTATATAAAAAGAAGAGGAATATAAAATATATTTGCTGCCAAAATTTGTACCAAAAGTAGGTTAAAAAGGTTGCCCACGACTTCCTTTAATAATGCAAAGAAATTAAGAGTTGGAATCCAAAAGACTTCTTTAAATAAGGCAATGAAATGAAAAGTTGGAAGTCAAAACAACTCCAAGATTTAAAAATATTTAAAAATCATTTTAAAATCCGTTTTCGAAACCGTTTGAAATTCTCGCCTTAAAAAATAATAACCAACATATTTGAGCAATAAAAATAGTTTTATCAAAAACTTTATTTTCTTCTATTTTCCAAAAATTAATTAAAATAGCCCAAAATTACGCGGGTTGTTATGGGGGGGGGGGGGGGGAGGTATTTGATGCGTATTGATTTTGGTGATAGGATGGAAAAGGAGCTTATTTTTTTGTGGATGTATTTGAATGTAGATATTTAGATTTTTGTCTATTTTGTATGCAAATAAAAGGGTTTATGATAATTTAGTTGATGTGTTAATGTAACTTATTTGATTTTGATGTATTGATTTTGTTTACGAAGAACATGATTTGGTTTGGTTTTTAATGTATTTGATTTATTTATTATGCAAAATATATAAATGACATGAAAATTGATGGAACAAGAACTTAAACAGGTGATTTGATATTGATTTCTTTATATTAAGACAACAACAACCAAAGGTGGGCACCTTATTTTTTGACTTTAGGGTAATTCTAGACCATATTTGGACAAATTTTGTAGACACAATGACATGACATGTCGGATCTACACTGGTTGGTGCTTTGAATGATAATAAGTGGACTTTAAATACTAATAAATGCAAATCGTACATTAGTGTCTATGGAAACGTGTCGTGTCGGTCTAGATTACTCTAAACTTTACGAAAACACAACATTTAAACTCAACTTGGGGATATGTGTAATACCCCGTATTTCTGAATATTCCAAATATTCCATTTAATTAGATTGGAGAATTAAATGAGAAAATATCGGCTTGATTTAAATTACGTAAGAGTAGTAATTTAAAGAGTTTTATTTAAAATTGTAATTATGGTATATTAATCGAAAGATAGATACCGGTATATATTGCATCATTTTATTTACTTAGTGCGAGTGGTAAATAGTTACTTAACGCGTATAGACCGCGTTGGGGTGAGAACGAGTAATATTTTTTAAGTGACTCAAATGATAATTTAGAGGCCACCAAAGAGTCCGGAAGGGTCAAATTAGTCAAAATAGTATACCCGGGGGTACTAGTTGAGTCCCGGGGTAATTTTGGGCTAAACCTAGACCGTTCGGGGGCATTTTAGTCTTTTAACATAAGAGGGTATGGAGACCTACGAAATTGAGAGTTTTATATCAGCCGTATGATAGATGAATTAGGGTTAGAACACCCATGACAACACCAATACAATTAGAGAGAAGAGAGGCACAACTTTCTAAAGCAAAAAGAAGATTTGGGAAGGATTCAAAGGGATTCCTACCATCAACTTGTTGGGGAAGAAGGATTGAAGGATGAAGATCATCAATCATCAACAAGAACCACGAAATCAGACCCTACTAATCATAAGGCAAGTTGTTTATTACAAATTATAAAGTTATAATACCCATGTGTAGGGTTTTTGAATAGTTTTGTTTAAATCAATATTTTGATTGGAGAAAGATGATATTTATGCATGTTGGGATAGGAATCGCATGTAGAATGATTTAAACTATGTAGAGAATTAATATTCAGATTAGACTTGATGATTTTCGGAATAAAAATCTGGATTTTGAATGATAATATGGGAAAAACACCATAACTAGGGTTTCAAGAAATTCTGGGTTTTAATTCATTAATTCTTTAAAGTAATTGGAGTTTTGATGTATTTGACATGTTAGAAACTGTCCTAGTATATGTGGAAAAATGTTAGGATCATTGGGTTAAAGTTTGGTGGACTATAATGGAGTTTGAAGATTTGTTAATGGAGGAAAAATCTTAACGAAGAAGAAGACTGCGTCTGCCCCTGTTCGATCGATCGATCGATCTCGGACTGTCGATCGATCGAACCCAGCCGTCGATCGATCGACGAAAGCTGTTTTTCAAAAATTTTGTCTTTAATCCTTCGTTGAGTTCGGGAATGAATGAGTATTCTAGGGTTTACATTATAGTTATTTGGGAGTAAGAATAAGACCAATAGGTATATTGTTGAGGTCCAATAAGACCATTGGGTGTAGGGCTTGGATTACGGACCGAGGAGAATAATCCGATTTAGTAGAGTATCGAGGACTTCGAAAATTGAGTTACGAGGCGAAGTAAATTCAATTTAAGTAATAGACCAGTAGGGTAAGAAATAACTACTGAAATTATATGTAAGGGGTAACTAGGACCCTTAGAGTTGTGTGAATACTCAAATAAATACGATTAATGAGATAAATCGTAAAGCGAATATTGTACGGTAGATATATGAGATTAAAATATTACGTACGTATATGATTAATAGGTCGGGCGTGTACCTACTGAATTATGTGATCTTTTAGGTAGGGATATTATACCTAAATTAATTATGTTAGGGTCGATGAGACATTCCGAACTAACATAAAGTTATTATGTGTTTGGGGTCGATGAGAAATGCCGAACCAAACTTTGAACTGGGGTCGCGATGATAGAGTCCCGAACCAGAATATGTGTATATATATATATATTTTTAAAAATAATTGTGGTCGATGGATCATTCCGAACCAATTCTTACTTGGAGTCGATGAATCATTCCGAACCAAGAGTCCTTTACGTGTATAAAAAGGGCAAAATAGTAATAACTGATATTTAGTATATATTATGTGTGAAATATATATACTTGACGATATTTTACTTCCGTGTATTAGTAGATTGATATATAGTATGTATTTAAAGATACATACTGAAATGGTAAGTTAAGTAGTGAAACTTAATTACGAAATGCACCTTTAGATAGAGAAAATCTATTTAGTAATTCAAGTAGTGAAACTTAATTGCATAAGTGGGAAAGTTAACAATTGTGAGAACTGTAGTAATTTTAGTAGTGAAACTAAATGATAAGTCTTGAGAAATAACATAGATTAAATGTTACTTGGGAATTATTTAACACACGCGAGATGTTAGTAAGACGGTTGTACTTTATGGGCGGTACTGGAACTTGGGTACAGATAAGTTCAGTTCACTACTTTGGTTTTAGTTAGCTTGAGAAGTATGGCTAGATAAACTAAGTGTAGAACGTTAGGTGTGCACAAAAGATGAGGGGTGATTTAACTCAAGAGAGTGTACGAGAACCTAACATGTGTAATCAATAACCGCATTTTATATTGTGATAAACGCTTGCTAAATATTTTCAAAATGTTTTGAGTACTAACTCTTGCTATAAAATATTTTTAAAACCTTTTAGGTGTCCATCCACAGGGACGCCATGTGTGATGATTCCATTCCAGACTCGGAGTTGTAGTACTGTGGATGCTTACAGGATTTGACTACACGATATCTCTCATTCAGATCTAGAACATGATCTCGCACTCTTCTATGTATGGACTTGTTGTCCGGTATTAGTCTCAGATGTTAGATTCAGACTAGTGGTTATTCTATTGATTGTTTGGGATTTTTAGCCGATGGTTTATTCGGTAATACTTCTGTTCTATTGTACTTTTGCTTTGTTGTTTGAATTACAGTACATGATTATTTGTACTTTGTTCCGTTTGGTTGATTTATCTGTTTTAAAGAAAGATAAAATTTGGCACCGGTCTAATTTTACTTAGGGGATTAGTAATTAAAAAGTTTTCGATAGTGATGCTAAGAATGAACCATTTGAGAAACCTGTTTTAATTTAATGAAGGCCTGATCACCCGATGTTTAATTAGGCAGGGTGTCACAGATGGTATCAGAGCATCAGGTTCTAGTGTCCATAGGATCTGTACGGCTTACTAAGTTTTCAGCGTATCGTTTGATTGATATAGAGCCATATCTTAGGATGATTGTACTCCTCTACGTACGTAGTTTACGTTCTCCTGCTATTTGGTAGACATAGTGTTATATATACGAGTCCGATTGGGCACGGTACGTCGAATATGGTGGTAGGACCGGCATTGGCGCTAGAAGGACTACAGGAGGGAGGAGCTCGGCATAAAGCATGGGGTGTTCGAAGATGGCAATCATAAGAGAGATGACCGTGGTCGAGGTCACTCCTAACGTGTAATGGAAGTAAATGCTGCAAGGGTTGTTAAGGCATAGCAGGCATTTTCCAAGTGTCGCGACGGTAAGAGGGATGCTAGTCTAGACCGCCCAATGCAGTGATAGTGGGAGTAGGTCTGAAGAAAATTTGATGAGAACGTGCCGTAAATGTGATAAAACGGCGACTGTGCATGTTAACCAATGGAAGTAGTATGTCCAGAGGTTTTGGCATTTAGGACTGACTAGAAATACTCAGAAGTGAAAATTTGAGTAAATTTTCAGGCAACGTGGAGGGGATACCAGTCACTACATTCGCACTGAGGGTCCGTATATATAAATAGAAGAACTTTACGTATAGTTTAACCGCAAAGTTCTCCAATGATAATTCGGCAGTGTAGTGAATGGGAATATATGAACCCCCACGTGAAAGCCTGGTAGAGGCCAATCGTGAGAGAGAAATTATCCGTTGAAGGGAACTTGTATCGATGAGATGGGTACGAGGTAAAAGAGCACTTGAGAGAATAGACTCTCGAGTTATGATTCGCAATTTTGGTAAAACTCTTCTTGGACGACTTATGTATATGAAGGAAGTATGGTACTTCTTACAAGGTTGGGGTAAATGCTCCTAGGGGGCGAAGTTAAGAGAGTTTAAAGATTTATTCAAAGAGTAAGACTGAATGTAATGGGGCTGGTGCAAGATATAAGTGGAAACCCACTAGACGATTTAATGATTAGATCCTAAGTCGGAACTGTTAAGCCCCATAGTGCGTTCCTATTGGTCGCAGAACTAAGGGAACCAGGATGATATTACGCAGAATCGAGGCTACCACGGTCAGGGTGGCCTGGAGTAAGGGGATTTTTGTAACGATGTCTAGTGTGGCTGGTAGAGCCACGCCTTCTAATTTAGCTTGAAGTTATTTGAAGAAATAATAACTCCAATAAGTTTTGCATTCCGGAGAGGACAAGCGTGTTATGTCCGGAAACCATCTAAATCACCAAAGCGATGGTTAAGGAAGTATATGAGTTTTAGCCTCGACTGAATGGGGTATATGACGACTCCTCACCTGAAAAAGGGTCGAGTTGTCATTATTCATCAAAATGTGAGAGACTTCGGAGATTATGAACATCTCTTAGTAATTGATTTCGGTGTGTGGGAACCTAAATGATGTGAGTCAATGTTTGTCGTATGACTGCTGAGCGGAGAGATCGAACTCACTGTTGTAGTTAGTGCCAAAGACTTAGTGATAGTATAAGCGCGGTGCCACTTGACTCCGTTAGAAATATTAGAGTATGGTTGCACATATTGTCGAGGAATCGAATTTGAGTATCTTGACTATGTGTTGTTCCGACAATGCTTAGTAAGAATACATGGGGAGAAGTCCCTTGTTTAAGTTCGGTTGCGAAAGGGAATACGACTGAATTTTTGCACGTCAGGAGAAGTGGCATTGTTAGATGTTAGGGCATCAGTGGAGCCGGTAGTGTTGAGGAGAAACACTGAAAGGCTTACCTCACCACGAAGGGATAAGTGGGACTTTGTGGGCAAGGATTTGATTTTTGGCCTATAGGGTATTGAGAATACCCACAAGATTGTAGTCACATCGTGTAGACTAGGCAGGAGTTGAAGAAAAGCATGATACGGGTGCGACATTTGCAATGTTTTTACAAATGTGCACGGAGAAAAGGGTGTATGGGCGCCCTAGTCAATTGGATTCCTTAGATATCCGAGATAGAGGGATGCGGAATATTTCTGTATGACGGTGGGGAAAATAGGAGACAAGTCGTATCGATGAAATGGGTTGAACGTCATGGGAGATTGACGATAATCCAAGATTATATGTACTGAGAGATCCAGCACACCCTATGGGATGAAAGTCAGTGGGAAACCGTTCAAAGGTTATCTCTTGATATGGGAGACCTAACTGTGGTGAAGAAGTAGCGCAAGGTGCTACTTGACTGAGTGTTGTGAGTGACTTACGAGTTACTAAAATGTTGATTCTTATAAAGTAACCAACCCAAAAAGGTGCGCCAATTGCGAAGAGTGCACAGATTGTAAAGTATAATAAACCCGAAGAGAAAGGGGAATAGAGTACCACTTGAGCAAAGATGACGTAAGTGGGAAGAGATGTTGAGGAGAGACATAGTGAGATTGCCTCGAGACACACCTCTAGTTAATAGAGCGAGATGGACTCGAAATGAGCAACTGTAATATGGTAGTGAACCTGCAATTCCAATGATGGAATGAGGAGACAGACTTATAAATTATTGATGGATTGTGAACATCATAATTAAGCCAACATTTCGTTAGGGGTAGCGAAATGGGGTGACCGGGATGGATTAGTATGTAGTTGAAAAGGGAGAGTGTACGGTGCCGCTCTACATGATTGTGAATGAGGATGAAATCCTAAAATTCCACCCTGTGAGAGAAGGTCAGGAAGGAATAGAGATAAAGTTTTATTTTGAGTACGTAGTACTACCTACGACTCAATGTTAGTGAGAAAGAATGATGATACGCCCGTATGATAGTGAAATTTTGGAGAAGCCCACTGATCAATTCATAGGTTTAATGTATGCCTATAAGAGCATATTTATAGGTAGAGTGAGTGCCTATATGAACTGTGCATGAGGATTAGGTTCGTGGGTTCCGATTACGAACAATACATGTACTTTGGGTGTGGTTCGAGGAGACATTTTGAACTTTTAGTCCTTAACGCGTGGTATGAGGACATTCTATTAGAGTGTGACATTTTAAGGTCTATGAAATGTGAAATATATTGCTCACAAATTGTCTACTCATGTGCAATGAGATATATATACATATATTGGTGCTCGAGATGTGATCCCGAGACAAGTAATTAATAACTATTGGTGATCGAGGTGGAATTCTGAGCCAATAACCCCAAAAGTGTTATAGAAGGGGGGTGATCATAAAATAAGTGTTGGTAGTATATGTTATGTGTAAGATATATATACCTATTGATTTTTCCTACTTATGTGCAATAGTAAGTGTGCTTAATCTCTGTATTGGGGTCGATGATATTCCGGACCAATACAGGGGGGATCGATTTGGGGTCGATAATTTTTCGAACCAAATCGATGATAAATATTGGGATCGACGGAAGGTCTGAACCGACATGTGCATTACATTGACCTTGGGGTCGAGGAATTCCCGGACCAATGTAAATGATAGGATTATTGGGGCCGATGATTTTTGCCGGACCAAATTTCCTTAAAAGTATATATTGTATGTGAAATACATACCTTATAATATTCTACTTATGAGTGATAGTAGACACTTAGATGTTATATAGAGATATACATCAAATGGGTAAATTAAGTAGGGAGAAACTTAATTTCAAGAATTAACGTTGGATTGGGAAAATCGATGAGAAATTAAGTAGTGGGACTTAATTATGATATATGCGGCTTGGGTAACATGCGATAAGAAATTATAATGAAATGGTCATGTGCTTGGGACGATCGTTAGGATGTTATGATTTGGTATTGGGTATTAGAGGGTGCAATTATATTTAAGGTCCTTAGCCTTAATACCAGCCTTATCCTAATTTCGAAGACGAAATTCCTTTGCAAGGGGGGAAGTATGTAATACCCCGTATTTCTGAATATTCCAAATATTCCATTTAATTAGATTGGGGAATTAAATGAGAAAATATCGGCTTGATTTAAATTACGTAAGAGTAGTAATTTAAAGAGTTTTATTTAAAATTGTAATTATGGTATATTAATCGAAAGATAGATACCGGTATATATTGCATCATTTTATTTACTTAGTGCGAGTGGTAAATAGTTACTTAACGCGTAAGCATAGAAGTACTTTTGGTTGGACTATAGAAGATTTGAAAGGTATAAGTCCATTGATTTGTACCCATAAAATCCATCTTGAGGAAGAGGTAAAGCCCTCGCATGAGATGCAAAGGCGACTAAACCCAACCATGAAAGATGTAGTAAGAGCGGAAATCATCAAATTTCTAGATGCTGGGATTATCTATCCCATTTCTGATAGTAAATGGGTGAGCCCAATTCAAGTCGTTCCAAAAAAATAGGGGATGACCGTGGTTGAAAATGCTAAGGGAGAATTAATACCTCAACGCACCACCACCGGGTGGCGTGTTTGCTTTGACTACCGAAAGCTCAATACCAGAACTCAAAAAGATCATTTTCCCTTACCGTTCATCGATCAAGTGATTGAATGAGTGGCGGTCCATCCTTACTATTATTTCCTAGATGGGTATTCCGGTTATAATCAGATTGAAGTGGATGTACTTGATCAAGAAAAGACGACTTTTACATGTATGTTTGGTACGTTTGCCTATAAACGTATGCCATTTGGGTTATGTAATGCGCCAACAACTTTTCAAAGGTGCATGTTAAGTCTCTTTAGCGATATGATTGAAAAAGGTCTTGAGGTGTTCATGGACGATTTCAGCGTTTTTGGTCCACCTTTTGACCAATGTTAGGTAATCTTGAAAGAGTTCTATTCCGGTGTGTGGAAAAAGACTTAGTCCTCAATTGGGAAAAATGCCATTTTATGGTTACCGAGGGCGTAGTTTTAGGCCACATAGTCTCATCTAGGGTAATTGAGGTTGATCGAGCAAAAATTGAAGTAATAGCTGAGTTACCCCCGCCAAAATCACTTCAAGATGTGAGGTCCTTTCTAGGCCATACTGGATTTTATAGGAGGTTTATCAAAGACTTTAGTGCCATCGCTAGACCTTTGAGTAATCTTCTCATGAAAGACACTCCATTTGAGTGGAATAAAGCATGTCAAGAAGCTTTTGATAAACTTAAAAGTATGCTTATTTCCGCTCTTATCATGTAAGATCCTGATTGGTCACTCCCATTTGAGCTTATGTGTGATGCAAGTGATTACACGATTGGAGTTGTTCTTGGACAGAGGAAAGATAAGAAAGCTCATGTTATTTTCTATGCTAGCAGAACATTATCTGGCCCTCAGCTTAATTACTCTACTACAGAGAAAGAGTTACTAGCAGTCATTTTTGCTCTCGATAAATTTCGCTCTTACATTGTTGGGTCGCCTATCATTTGCTTCACTGATCATTCGGCACTTTAATATATCTTGAGCAAGAAAGACGACAAACCCCGTCTAATCAGGTGGATCCTACTCCTACAAGAGTTTAATCTCTCAATTCAAGATAAGAAAGGAGTAGAAAACGTCGTTGCTGACTATTTGCCACAACTCTCGTCCAACGTACCTATTGATCCCATTCCCATAGACGAGTATTTTTCGGATGAGAATATATTTATTACTTCTTCTCTCCCTTGGTTTGCGGATATAGTCAATTACTTTGTCACTGGAGTTGTTCCATCTAATTGGAATCCGCAAGAGAGAAGGAAGTTCATTATATGGTCGCGCATGTTCTTTTATGATGATCCATATTTGTTTAAGTATTGTGTTGATCAAACCATCCGGAGATGTGTACCCGATGAAGAAATCCAAGGGGTAATTCGATTCTGTCATTCGAAAGCATGTGGAGGTCATTTTTCCAAAAATAAAACTGCTGCGAAAATCCTTCAAAGTGGTTTTTATTGGCCCACAATCTTCCGGGATGTGAATGCTTTTTGTAAATCATGCGATAGATGCCAAAGAATGGGAGCTATTACTCGCCGTGACATGATGCCATTAACCCCAATTCTAGTCTTGGAGTTGTTTGATTGTTGGGGTATTGACTTCATGGGCCCCTTTCCACCTTCTTTTGGTTTTCTATACATCCTTGTCGCTATAGATTACGTCTCAAAATGGGTCAAGGCGATAGCTATAAGGACGAATGATAGCAAGGTGGTGATAAAATTCATTCAAGAAAATATACTTTCTCGTTTTGGTATGCCTAAGGCCATAATCAGTGATAATGGGACTCATTTTTGCAATAGGCTTATGGAGAAACTAATGCGAAAGTATGGAATTGTTCATAAAGTTGGAACAACTTATCACCCTCAATCGAATGTCCAAGCCGAGCTTGCTAATCGGGAAATCAAAAATATCTTGGAAAAGACAGTCGATCCTAATATGAAAGACTGGTCTCTCAGATTGAATGATGCACTCTGGGCTTATAGAACCGCATACAAGAACCCCCTTGGGATGTCCCCATTTCGATTTGTGTATGGAAAACCATGTCATCTTTCGGTTGAGATCGAACACAAAGCGTATTGGGCTATCAAAAGGGTGAAATTCAACTTGGATAAAGCCGGTGAAACAAGTAAACTTCAGTTGAATGAGTTGGAAGAAATACGCAATGATGCATATGAAAGTGCTAAAATATCCAAGGACCGAATGAAACGAGCTCATGACGGAATCATTTGTAAGAAAGAGTTTCATTCGGATAAAAAGTACTTCTCTACAACTCGAGGTTGCACTTGTTTCCCGGAAAATTGCGGTCAAGATGGTCAGGTTCGTTCATTGTGAAAGAGGTATTTCCCCATGGAGTTGTTGAACTCATAGATGAGAAAGGGGGAAACACATTTAAAGTTAATGGGCATCGTCTCAAGCCCTATTTGGAAGCAATTGTCAAAGAAGCCGACACAATCTTGATGTCGGACCCCATTTATGGGGATTGACTGAACAAAGTGAGGTAAGGTCGTCGCACCCCCGACATGTATGGGGTGATTGTTGTATATATGAGTCTTAGGAATTAGGAGTCGTAGGTTTGAGTCAGTTTCGGGGTTGAGAATCCGACGGGTGAGGGGTGTTTAGTTTTCGATGAGCATTGAGGATAGTTTGAAGTGTGAGCGGTTGAAAAATCATCGTTGGAATGGAGAATAGGAGTATATTTGATGAAAAGAAGAGAGAGAGAAGAAATTCAGAAAATTCAGCAGACCGGATCGGTCCGGCTGAAATAAAAGAATCGATCCGGTTAAGGCGGATCGGTCCTGTCCCAAAATCGGATTGGTCCGATTGCCTGCAGAAGTTCATTTCCCAAGGGTCACACCTCTTCAATCCACACCTTTTCACTTCCCCCAATCCATTCATTTCCTTCAAACAATTCATCCCCCATTTCCCACCCTTTCATTCCCTCCAATTTCCCACTCCCCTACTATAAATACACCCATCCCCCTACCCATTTTCTTCACACCTCCATCTCTCTTCTCTATTCTATCTCACTTACTGTCTTCATACTCCATATCCATGGCTGCTCCTCAGAAGTATACTTCCATTGAAGTCCTCCCCGACGGAAATGGTGAGTACCGTTCACGCCGCGAAGCAAATTGGTGCGGTAGGTTTTTCATCCCTACCCGAAAAATTCATGTTGAACGTCAAGTATTGTGGGACCAAATGCCCAATTCTGTCACAGCCATGTTCATGTCAAGAGGCTGGTGCAGATTCTTCAACGAACCTTATGAGGCAGTTTGGGAGAATGAAGTGCGTCAATTCTACGGTTCGCTTGTCCGTACCGCTGAATTTGAATCCCAAGACTTTGTGGAATCCATCCCTATTCCCTTCTCACTTGACCTTTTGGCATGGAAACTCGAGTCCTATGGTGTGACTACTCCGGCCCAGTTTGATTATCCGGGTCCTGATCCCGTTCTCACCAAAGAAGTTTGTATCTCAAGAATCAAGCCCGGTGCGGTTTGGAATACCGAGACCTTTCCCGTCGGCCGCTTATCCGACAAGGCACGATTCACTTTTCATATCGTTTGTGCCAATATTTTGCAAAACTCCAATGATTCAGCGATGAGGCCGTGCCAAGCTACTATGATGTATCATTTGTTCGACCCTGCGACTGTTATCAATTTGGCCCGCACATTTTACACCGATATCCTTTTTGTGGCCTATGATAAAAAGGGTCGCGCCCCTCTTCCTTATGGTCGCCTCATTACATCCTTGCTTCGGGATGCCGGGATAGAACCACCCCAAGATCTTATCAACTTGCCTAAGCGTTTAGGACAAGAATCCCGCACTCGCAGTGAAAGGCAAATTCAGCTAATCCGTGCCAGGCGCGGTGAAGATTCGAGTGACGAGGAGACTGACGAGGAGGAGGACATCGCTGATGAGGACGTTGAGATGGAGAAAGGTGAAGAGGAAGAATATGATGAGACAACTGATCCGGATTATGTTCCAGTTGGGTCGGGCTTGACTGAGTGCGTTCTCTCTCTTGAAACGTGTTTCGACGAGTACGTCACTTCTTACGAGAGGGACATGAGTTTGGTCCTGCGTATGCAGGCCTACTTGTACCGTCTTCAGTTGGGACCCGAGGCCCCTCTTCCTCCTTACTACTACAATCCCTATGATCCTAATGCTCCCGGACCATCCTATCGCCCACCCGCCCCTTAGGATGCCCCTTTCCCCTTTTAGGTTTTTATAACTATGTTTGTACTATTTGCTTACATAGTTGTTTCTACAGCTGTTTTGTACTCTACAGTTTTTAGTATGATATTTGCTTGTTTTATTTATCGCACTCTTAAGGTTGTCTTCTTTATCTCTCTCGTATATTTGATTGAGGACAATGCAAATCACTGAGTTAGGGGGAATGACAGGTGCGTATTCATAAAACTTCACATATATGTGTATTTAAAAAAAATTGAAAAATTTTGAAAAAAAAGCCAAAAATATTTTTGTTCAAAATAAATAAAAATTAGAATTTAAAATTTTCAAAAATATCACCTTTATTCTATTTAAAGTCTCAAATTGTAAAATTCAAAATGCACTAAGCCAAAATTGACCAAAGATGGAAATTGAAAGAAAATTGATGACTTTACGAATAAGTGTGGAGATTAATAAAACCCGATGAGATTTCGAGCCTTTCAATTTTTTATGAGTTTTTAAATCAATCCGAGTTTATGATTAACTCAAAGTCATGTTCAGCGTGTTAATAAGTCGTTGATGATCTTAGTCCTTTGTTTTGATCGGTTATGGGAAATGTGTGAAATGTGTAGCCCTTATACTTTTGACTCATTTGAGTCTAGACTGTATAAGAGCTCATCTAGTTTGGAAATATGAGACAAAATAGTGTCTATCCTAGAAACCAAAGAACTTCAGAGATTGGGTTGCTTCTTCTTCCATACATCTTGTGATGATCCTGAGACTATAGCCATCACTCATACACTTAGAATTTTATTCTTGCATATCATATTGCACCTCTATGTGTATTAATGTTGTGAGTGTGTTTAAATCCCTCAATTTGATTTTTAATAATTTTTTTGGGAATTTTAAATATATTTTAAACAAGGTTTTTTTTAATTAAAACTTGATTTAAAAAGTCTTGGGGTTAATATATAAATATGTATTGTTGTGTTTATTGGCCTAAAGTTACTCTGGGTAGAAACCAAAAGCGCTAGAGACTCTAGGGTTGGCTTTGTAATTATTTTGGGACGCGCGTTTACATTCGTCCTCAGGCCAACACCTGCTGTTCTCTGATTGGCCCTATGTGTGTTTCTTTACAGAGACATACCATCGCTTGTTATCAGCTCTTGGATCAACCCTTATCGATGGCCTGCATGTCTTTTGAGTGAATCCCCGTGTAAATCCTTAAGCCAATCACAGCCTGTTTAATCCACCGCCTGTTGTGAGCCATTGGATTGCAGTCAAAGGAGCTTGACTCAATCTCAGCCATTGTTTTTGAACGATGCTCTGGAATCTTCCTCTCTTCCTATTTAAAGGCCTCCCATCTCAGCCTTCGAAAGCTTTTGCCATTTTGAAAAGTCTCAGAGAA
Source organism: Sambucus nigra (assembly GCA_949130495.1). Classification (NCBI taxonomy): domain Eukaryota; kingdom Viridiplantae; phylum Streptophyta; class Magnoliopsida; order Dipsacales; family Adoxaceae; genus Sambucus; species Sambucus nigra. The sequence continues at coordinate 1,918,062 of CASBWL010000011.1, read as the reverse complement.
TAGAGAGAGAGAGAGAGAGAAGAGAGAAGAGAGAAGAGAGAAGAGAGAAGTTAGAGAGAGAAACCAGACCCAAGTTAGAAACCCTAACTTCGTCCAAATACTTCTCAAGCCCAAACTACTTACCTCTCCAGAAAAAAACACCATAACCAAATAAACACCATCCTTAGTGTTTTCTTGAGTTTATGAGAGTTCTCGTTGTGAGATCTTGGGTTGCTGAAATCCTTGTGTTCATAAATCTTATTTCCAACTTAGACATAGACTCAGATCTTGTTTCTGGTTCAATAGAAATCATAGATCTGTAGTTTTGCATGTCATAATACACTTAGTTGCATTTATTTCTCATCTTGAGAATTTCGTTGTTGATTGTTTTCTGTTAAAACATTTTCTTACTTCAGAATCAACAATAGATGTTTTTCTATTTCTGTTTTTACAAAACTTAACCTGACCTAGTTAGATTCGCACTTGGAGGGTTCTCAATCTCCATAATATTTTCAAAAGTGATTGAGAAAGGTCTTGACCGATTTCTTAAGCAAGATCTCCGTGGAATCTGGTTTATTTTGAAAGGTCAAAAAGGTTCTTGGTTTTGTAAGAAAGAAAAATAACAAATACACTGCATATAGACTTTATATGTGATTTGTTAGGATCGTCTGTAACTAATAAGTGTGTGTGTGTGCATGCATGTGTTTTAGAACACTATTCACAAACATCTTCACACTACAAACACTAAAAGTGTTGGCTATAAGATTTGGTGAACATAAGTCGACGTAAAGTGCTGAAACAAAGAAGAGTTGACAAACTGAGACAACTACATCAACAAACAAGATCTGCAGAAAAGTTAAGGACGCCAGAGGGTACAATCCTGAACTTGTATAGATTTGTTTTTGTGTGCATGTTAGTTAAATAGGTTGTAACTCGCATATTTGTTTTAGTGATTGTTTTTGTTTTACTCCGTAGAGGGAGTCGTGGATGTTTCCTCAAGGTTGAGGTTTTACCACGTAAAAATCCTGAGTATCAATATTTCTACATCTTCTCATCCCATTCTGATGTGTGCTGAGTTTAAAACATTTTAAATTGTTTACTAAAACTTGTTATCAAATCTTGTCCATATCTCGTACATATTTTTTGTTAACACATCCTGTGTTCAAAATCAGTTTGATTTTAGTAAAGAGTTTCTTCAACAAACTTTAGGAGTTGCTTAAATAGTTTATTTTCATAAACGGCCTTGGCAACGATATTTCAATTGGTATCAGAGCTTTTGGTCAACTTTTTTCAAAAAGATCCTGAGTTTCTGAAACTGTTTTCTCAAAATCAATTATGGACGAGAAAAACGAAAGATATGGTAACTTGACCAGACCTCCAGTCTTTGATGGAACCAATTTCTCTTACTGGAAAGTAAGAATGATTGCTTTCATTCAAGGAACCCTGGGAGATGATGTCTGGGATATTATTGAAAATGGATACTCTTATCCAACTAAACCAGCCACTGATGGAAGTAATGAAAGGATTAAGAAAATATTGAGTGAGTTTACTCAAGAAGAGAAACAGGTTTCTCGAAATAATAACAAAGGCAAGAACGCTATATTTATGTCCATTAACGAACATGAGTTCAAGAGAATCTCATCTTGTACCACTTCCAAGGAAGCATGGGATACCTTGATTACTGCCCACGAAGGAGACTCTAGGGTAAAAGCTGCTAAGACTCAGATGTTAATCCAACAGTATAATACCTTAATCATGTCTGAATCTGAGTCTTTCGATGATTTTTATATGAACCTTACTGATATTGTCACTAAACTTCATGCCAATGGTATAACTTATGACAGACAAGAAATTGTGTCTAAAATTCTGAGATCATTACCGCAGAAATTTGACAATAAAGATATGCTATTGAGGAGATGTGTGATATTAATCTTACTCCTGAATTACTCACTAGCAAATTAAGAACTGTGGAAATGGAATTAGAGTTTAAGAAACAATTAACCCACACTCATAGGAAAAATACCAATTCCAATCTTAGCTTTACCTCTAAGATGATTAAGTCTGAGTTAAACACCCCTAGTAATGATTCTGATGAGGAATGTGACTTAGAAAGTCTAGATAATCAGATTGCCCTAATGACAAAACAATTTAAGAAAATTGTTAAATTTATAAATAGTGTTGAAAATAGACAGGGCAAGTCTAATTATTCTACTCCTTCAAATCACAAGCCCCATGAGAAACCTCATGAGAAATAGAACAAGGACAACACAAGACCTCACAGAGACCTCAAGAAGACTGAATGCTATAGATGTGGTAAACTAGGACACATTGCTCAAGACTTTAGAGTTAATTTAAATGCCCAAAACAAACACTCTAGAGCCAACATCTGCAAAACCTGGGATGACTCAAGTGATTCTGAAAATGAGGAACCTGAGACATCCGATGGTTTTGATCCTTGTTTATCCTTCTTTGCCAAAATCATATATAATGATGATATGCCTATGCTTGATAGTGAGGATGAGTTTAGTAATTCTAGTTCTGTTGCTTTGAATCATACTTTAACTGGTTTAGATGCTTTACTTACTGAGAACCTTAATACTTCTTCTTCGGGGTGTGTGAGTCAAAGGGGAATCGATATTGATGATGTCAATGGGTGTGTGAGTTTAAGAAATGAAACCTTAGGGGTCACTTCACACACTTCACTTAGTGACTCTGACAATGATGATCTCCCAGACATCCACACTCTATATACTAAAACTCTTAAGAAAAGCACTAGACTAGAAAAGATTGTGAAAGATCTTACCAAAAAGCTAGAGGATCTAAGCCTAATGGTAAAACTGAATGCTTAAGAGTATACTACACAATGCATGTCTCATGAAAGTGAAGTTAAAGTGTTTGATGAAAAACTGAAAACTTTGACTGAAGCTAATGAAATTCTGGAGAAAAAATACAAAGGAACATTATTAGAATTGGAACAAACAAAAGAAAAGACAGCAACTGTTTTCAAAAAATTTACCAAATTTGAAAACAATTCTAAATGTTTTGAGGAATTCGTTGCTGAATCTAAAACCAATTCTGATGATAGAACTGGAATAGGGTTTTGCCCCAATTTAAAGACACAAACAAAACATGTTGAACCTATCAAGTTTGTGTCAGGAGGCAAAAGACCTATTGAAACATGCCCAGACTTTCATTCTCTAAAAACTAAGTTTGACCATCAAAACACTAACACTGGAGATGCAAGTTGCTCTAAGCATGAAAGTTTGCCAAAGGGAAAATATGTCTGCCCCCCTATTAGGAAAAGTGAACCTGCTTTCAAACCTGTGCTACCTAGGAATAAAATTCAGCCTCTAAATTTCTCAAAACATTTGTTTAGAGACTTTCCTAAGAAAAACCCAACTCTGAGCAATCTTTATTGCTCATATTATGATATATACGGCCACTCGTTTGATAATTGCTATGCTAGGAGACTGATTAAACCTATCTACAATTCTTCCATATATCCTAACTTTAACTACTCTAGGAGGAATCGTAACAACTATGTCCTTCCCAGGCCACCAGACAAAAACTCTAACTATAGGAATAGAAGGACCAAACCTAAAAGGACATTTACTAGAAGGATTACCAGAAACTTTTCTAAATCAAATGCTCAGGAATTCAAATTTCCTCAAAATCATGCGCAAAATGTTTTTCAACAAAAATCTAATGCTCGCAAATTTTATCAAATGAGAGCAAACAAGCGCAAATAGAAAACCAGAGCAATTTGGGTTAGAAAAGATGATCTAGAACCCCAGATGAAGTGTAATATTGTTGTTTCTGCTCTAAAAGCTGAACTTACAACTTCTGGTTGGTACTTGGATTCTGGATGTTCCAAGCATATGACAGGTGATGATACAAAACTTTTGAATAAAACCCACTTTGATGGTGGAAAAGTTGTTTTTGGTGATGGAGTATCATCCCAGATCATAGGCAAAGGAACTCTTAAAGAAAAAGGTCTTCCTGTTCTTGAAAATGTTCTCTTAGTTAAAGGTCTTAAGGCTAATTTACTTAGCATTTCGCAATTTTGTGACTCAAACTATACTGTCACCTTTTCAAAGAACAATTGCAAGATTTTAAATGAAAAGGGAGAATGCTTAATTACAGGATTCAGGACTCTTGACAATTGTTATACTTTCATGTCTAGTTCTGAAATCTGTAATGTTGCCAGAATGGATGACAATGAGATATGGCATAACAGAATGGGTCACATTAATTACGAAAATTTGAGTAAATTGTCCTGTCAACAAATAGTTAGAGGAATACCAAAAATTAAACCTATTCATAACATTGTCTGTGGTCGCTGCCAAGAAGGAAAAATTGTTAAAGCACCTCATAAAAGGGTTAAAGATATCCTTACCTCTAATCCCTTAGAACTCATCCATATGGACCTAATGGGTCCTTCTCAAACTGTTAGTCTTTGTGGACACAGTTATATTCTAGTTATGGTTGATGACTTCACCAGATTCACTTGGGTAGCTTTCTTAAAACAAAAATTCGATACTTTTCAAACTTTTTTAAAGATTCTTTTACGGATTGAGAATGAAAAAGACACTCAAGTGAATAGAATCAGAAGTGATAGAGGTGGTGAATTCAAAGACACTGGTATTGTAGAATATTGTGACTATAATGGTTACAAACATGAGTTCAGTGCTCCTAAGACCCCTCAACAAAATGGAATAGCTGAGAGAAAGAATCGAACTCTTCAAGAGATGGCACGTGTCATGCTCCATGCTAAGAACTTACCTAAGTATTTTTGGGTAGAATCTATTCGTACAGCTTGCCATCTTATTAATAGGGTCTATCTTAGAAAGAATTCGAAACAAACCTCTTATGAACTTTGGTACAATAAAAAGCCTAATCTTAAGTACCTTAGAACCTTTGGTAGTACCTGCTATGTTTGCAAAGATAGGGAACACTTATCTAAATTTGAGAGTAGAGGAGATAAAGCCATATTCTTAGGTTATTCACCTAACAGTAGATCTTATCGAGTGTATAATCTTCGCACTAAGACCTTAATGGAATCCATAAATGTAATTGTTAGTGACACTACTGTAGAAAGCAAGACTAGTGAATTAACTATTGAAGAAGAATCGTCAAATTTGTTAGAAAATGACTCTTCTGAAATAGATAATTCATTACCTATTGAGTCACCTGAAGTACCTAACTGGGTTTCTAAAGACCATCCCATTAACAATGTAGTTGGTAACCCTAGTGAACCAGTACGCACAAGATCCCAACTTAGAAATTATGCACTCTATGCATCTTTGTTTCTCTCTTGGAACCAAAGAATGTAAATGAGGCATTGAATGACACTCACTGGATTTCTGCTATGCAGGATGAACTTTTACAATTTGTCATTCATGATGTATGGTATCTTGTTCCACGTCCTGATCACAAAAAGGTTATTGGTACTCGTTGGATTTTCAAAAATAAAACTGATGAAAATGGGATAGTAATTAGAAATAAAGCTAGACTAGTTGCTCAAGGTTATTCCCAAATAGAAGGACTTGATTTTAATGAGACGTTTGCTCCTGTTACTCGTTTAGAATCAGTTCGTCTGCTTCTTGCTATAGCCTGTCACATGCATTTTACATTATATCAAATGGATGTTAAATCTGCATTCCTTAATGGAATACTTGCCGAGGAAACCTATGTAGAACAACCTAAAGGGTTCATTGACCCTAATTATCCTAATCATGTATTTCGGTTGAAAAAGGATTTATATGGTCTTAAGCAAGCTCCTAGAGCTTGGTATGAGCGCCTGTCCAGTTTTCTGCTGGACAAAGGTTTCAAAAGAGGAGGAAATGACCAAACCTTATTTGTCAAACATTTTGGCAAACATATTACTATCGCTCAAGTCTATGTAGACGATATCATATTTGGATCCACTTCTACCTCAGAAGTAAAATCTTTTGCTGAAATTATGAGTAAGGAATTTCAGATGTCCCTTATGGGGGAGTTACAGTTCTTCCTAGGTCTCCAAGTCAAACAACAACCAGATGGATTGTTTCTTTCGCAGACTAAGTACGCATTAGAGATAGTTAAGAAATTTGGCCTCGAGAGTGCTAAAAGTGCTAAAACGCCTATGAGTACTACAGAGAAATTATCTAAAGATGAAAATGGAAAATCTGTAGACTCTACCTTATATCGTAGTATGATTGGCACATTACTCTATCTGACTGCCTCGCGTCATGATATCATGTATGCTGTTTGTGTTTGTGCGCGTTATCAAAACAACCCCAAGGAGAGCCATTTAAACGCTGTTAAACGTATAATTAAATATGTTAAAGGCACTCTAAATTTAGGAATTTGGTACACGAATGACACACCTAGCACTATTATTGGGCACACTGATGCTGACTGGGCTGGGTGTACTGATGATAGTAAAAGCACTTCAGGCGCATGTTGTTATATTGGTAATAACTTGGTAGGATGGAGTAGTATTAAACATAACTGCACATCTCTCTCGACTGCTGAATCTGAATACATAGCCGCCGGTAGCTGTTGTGCCCAATTATTGTGGCTTAAACAAATGCTAAGTGATTATGGTATTTTAGAACCCACACTTCATCTCTATTGTGATAATCAAAGCGCGATTAATATTTCTAAGAACCCAGTTCAACACTCGCGAACTAAGCACATTAAAATAAGACATCATTTTATTCGTGAATTAGTTGAAACCAAGGAATTAGAAATCAATTATCTTTCTACTGATCTACAACTTGCAGATTTATTTACCAAACCTCTTGATTATAATAGATTCATTTCTTTACGTAAATCTATTGGTATGATTTGTGTTGAGTAAATACCTGTCATATTTTCCAAGTTCCTTCCCTTTGTCCATTTGAGACAAAATGGGGGAGAAATTTGAGTCTACTGCATATACTAAAAAGCTTGATCTTAGTAATTCTTTGCAGGTATTCTTCTTGTACAGTCATTCTTTATTGTAATAATAGGATGTTAAACTGTATATAGTTGAGTTATGTAATTTTTGCTTTCTAGGATTTGGGTAGATAGATCTTTTATAGGAATAGGATTTTCTTATTTGTTGTCACCCTACGAGTTTAGATGACTCAAAGGAGATTTTGTCTCATATTTCCAAAGGGGGAGATTGAAGCCCTTATACTTTTGACTCATTTGAGTCTAGACTGTATAAGAGCTCATCTAGTTTGGAAATATGAGACAAAATAGTGTCTATCCTAGAAACCAAAGAACTTCAGAGATTGGGTTGCTTCTTCTTCCATACATCTTGTGAAGATTCTGAGACTATAGCCATCACTCATACACTTAGAATTTTATTCTTGCATATCATATTGCACCTCTCTGTGTATTAATGTTGTGAGTGTGTTTAAATCCCTCAATTTGATTTTTAATAATTTTTTTGGGAATTTTAAACATATTTTAAACAAGGTTTTTTTTAATTAAAACTTGATTTAAAAAGTCTTGGGGTTAATATATAAACATGTATTATTGTGTTTATTGGCCTAAAGTTACTCTGGGTAGAAACCGAAAGCGCTAGAGACTCTAGGGTTGGCTTTGTAATTATTTTGGGACGCGCGTTTACATTCGTCCTCAGGCCAACACTTGCTGTTCTCTGATTGGCCCTATGTGTGTTTCTTTACAGAGACATACCATCGCTTGTTATTAGCTCTTGGATCAACCCTTATCGATGGCCTGCATGTCTTTTGAGTGAATCCCCATGTAAATCCTTAAGCCAATCACAGCCTGTTTAATCCACCGCCTGTTGTGAGCCCTTGGATTGCAGTCAAAGGAGCTTGACTCAATCTCAGCCATTGTTTTTGAACGATGCTCTGGAATCTTCCTCTCTTCCTATTTAAAGGCCTCCCATCTCAGCCTTCGAAAGCTTTTGCCATTTTGAAAAGTCTCAGAGAATAGAGAGAGAGAGAGAGAAGAGAGAAGAGAGAAGAGAGAAGTTAGAGAGAGAAACCAGACCCAAGTTAGAAACCCTAACTTCGTCCAAATACTTCTCAAGCCCAAACTACTTACCTCTCCAGAAAAAAACACCATAACCAAATAAACACCATCCTTAGTGTTTTCTTGAGTTTATGAGAGTTCTGGTTGTGAGATCTTGGGTTGCTGAAATCCTTGTGTTCATAAATCTTATTTCCAACTTAGACATAGACTCAGATCTTGTTTCTGGTTCAATAGAAATCATAGATCTGTAGTTTTGCATGTCATAATACACTTAGTTGCATTTATTTTTCATCTTGAGAATTTCGTTGTTGATTGTTTTCTGTTAAAACATTTTCTTACTTCAGAATCAACAATAGATGTTTTTCTATTTCTGTTTTTTCAAAACTTAACCTGACCTAGTTAGATTCGCACTTGGAGGGTTCTCAATCTCCATAATATTTTCAAAAGTGATTGAGAAAGGTCTTGACCGATTTCTTAAGCAAGATCTCCGTGGAATCTGGGTTATTTTGAAAGGTCAAAAAGGTTCTTGGTTTTGTAAGAAAGAAAAATAACAAATACACTGCATATAGACTTTATATGTGATTTGTTAGGATCGTCTGTAACTAATAAGTGTGTGTGTGTGCATGCATGTGTTTTAGAACACTATTCACAAACATCTTCACACTACAAACACTAAAAGTGTTGGCTATAAGATTTGGTGAACATAAGTCGACGTAAAGTGCTGAAACAAAGAAGAGTTGACAAACTGAGACAACTACATCAACAAACAAGATCTGCAGAAAAGTTAAGGACGCCAGAGGGTACAATCCTGAACTTGTATAGATTTGTTTTTGTGTGCATGTTCGTTAAATAGGTTGTAACTCGCATATTTGTTTTAGTGATTGTTTTTGTTTTACTCCGTAGAGGGAGTCGTGGATGTTTCCTCAAGGTTGAGGTTTTACCACGTAAAAATCCTAAGTATCAATATTTCTACATCTTCTCATCCCATTCTGATGTGTGCTGAGTTTAAAACATTTTAAACTGTTTACTAAAACTTGTTATCAAATCTTGTCCATATCTCGTACATATTTTTTGTTAACACATCCTGTGTTCAAAATCAGTTTGATTTTAGTAAAGAGTTTCTTCAACAAACTTTCGGAGTTGCTTAAATAGTTTATTTTCATAAACGGCCTTGGCAACGATATTTCAAAATGTTGTCTCGAAATTCGTGCTAAATATATCTCTAAACTTAATTAATCTCGAGATGCATATGGTAATATGATTAGCAATTCGGACAATGAAGTAGGCCATCGTTTGTTACCCAAAAATAGTAGCCATAAAAAGTTGTGAAAAGCAAAATTATCCCTTTGCAACCTAATTTGATCCTAATAAAATATTCCCTTTCGTTTGATAACCCGAAAAACCCAAATAGCTCGGAATTGCGAAAATTGAAAAATTAGCAAGTAAGTCCAAATTGTGCAATAAAAAGGGGCAAGAAAAAAAAATAGAGAAAAATGAGCAAATGCCCGAGAAAAATCCCAAATGGACGTCATAAGAAAATTTTCCAATTCCGAAAATTCCGTCTATTTCCATTTTTACCCTTTACACTTTTTAACCCGAAAAGTCCTAACTGAGTCCGAATGGTGAAATTAATTACTGCATGGAGAGCTAAGACATGAAAAGATAATATGATAGATTAAAATGATGTGATTAAGAGGTGATGTTCCCATTTCCAAATAACTGTACTCCGATGATGAGATCTTTTCACCATATATTTCCTTCTTTTCAATTTTGTATGCATGAATTTGTGTCCATTATATTTACTCTTTATATCATGGATACCGAGAGAAAATAACTACAATCCGAGTGATTCGTTTGTGAGTGCATCAGTAAGAATTTGAATCAAACAAATTTTCGGAAAGTAATGTAATGCTCAATCGGTGGAAATTTGAGGTTTAATTTTTGGCTTTGCACACACACACTATGGTTTGAGACATTTGAATATGAAGTTATGGTGATTATTTTTTGAAAAGTTTAAATTTTACAATTTTTAAGTATTTTGATATTTATTTGAGTCAAAAAAGAATTTTGTGGGTAAATTCACTGCAAACCTTCACGAGACAAAACTCGTCCTACTAGGGTAACCTAGAGGTTTAAAGGCTTGTTGCATACGCTAAATGCAATCGCATGCCTGCAAAAGTGGAATTTTATTTCAATAAAGAAATTTTCAAGAGTAGAATTGTAGTTAGATTCAGTTACATTGCCCGGGACGTGCAAAGTCCTAAGTTAGGGGGATTTGACCAAGCGTAAATTCTTCTGAATTTAGCCCCTTAAGTTAGTGATTTTAATATCTCGAACAAGGTAATTGAATCAATTTTAGTCCATATCACTCCATTGTCTGTTTCTAACAATTTTCCCTAGTTTTCGTGTAATTTTGATGAAGTTTTCAGGAATGGAATGCAAGAAAGGAAAAGAAAGAAACCAGAAGAAAGCAGAAGATGAAAAGAAGAAAAATCAAAGGGCAAAAGCGTAAAGTTCCACTCAGAATTCCAAAGCGACACCAAAAGGGAAGTTGAAGAGCATGAGTTCACAAGAGCATAGGAAGAAACGGCACCCAAATCGGAGTTCTAAATCAAAAGTTATGGCCAGTCAAAGTTCAAGAGAAAAAGTCAAAGTAGAAGGAAATCGGATCGATCCGGGTTGAAATCGGACCGATCCGAAATGACTAAGTCCAGTACACCCCGGATGGATGGCAAACCGATGGAAAAAGAACCGATTCGATAAGGACCGGACCAATCCGGTAGAAAATAAAAGAACCGATCCGGTGGATATCGGACCGATCCGAGGGTAATCCGGACCGGTCCGATTATGTGAAATCCTGGCATTTATTGTGCAGATTTTTAGCGTGCGTAGCTGGTGAAACTTGTGCCACAAGCAATTTGAGCTGTCAATTTCGTTAATTTGTGCTATAAAAGCCCGTGCCCTACATCATTTTTGGAGGCTAGAGAGTTCTAGGGTTGAATTCTAGGTCAGTTTCTAGAGTTAGTTTCCAATTTCCTCAAGAGTTTTCATGAACCCTAATTTGTAAGAATTTATGAATTCCAATTCCGTTTTTGTTACTGAATTCAAGTAAAATCTTTCCATTCTCTTATTTTATTATTTGTAAATCATTTACAATGTCTTGTAGATCCATAACTTTATGTATGAATTTGTTCTTTACCCAAATCATGTGTAGCTAAATTCCCAAGGGTTGGGGTACATGAACTCAATCCAAGGAAAATTATTTATGTAGAAAATAGAGGTTAAATTAAAATATTGATTGAATCGTGAATGAAAATCATGCAACCATTGTCAATCTTTTAATCTCTCTTGGCCTAGGTACTTGAGATGTTTAAGAACGCTTTGCGAGTATAATTTATCATTCACCGCTTTATATCTATCTTTGATTTCATATGATGCGGGATAGATCCCTCATATATGTAATGATTAGAATTTATAAAGACTGGATTTAGTCAAGAATTTTAATTTACAATTCTAGTATTCTATAGGATAATTTGTTAAGGTTTGAGGGATTGTACCCTACCCTATTTTCTCTTATTTGTCAAATCTAAGTTCTTTGCAATTTTCAGTTTGTTTTTCTTAAGCAAAATTGTTATTTCATTAGAAATTTTCCCAATCATTAATCATCTTTTTATATTTCTTTTGAGAAATCATTTCAAGATTTAATAACTTTCCCTATTAATATTTGGCAATTTTGATCCCTGTGGAGACGATCCCGACTTACCGGGTTTATTACTTGAGCGACAGGCTTGCACTTGAGCCTAGAGAAAATGCACTTTTGGGACAAATTTTTAGTCGCATCACACTGATCTAGTTAAGATGCACAGATCCAGTCACAATACAATTTTTACGAACTGAACTAATATATTTAGTATGAACAAATCCATTTAGGATGAACTAATCCATTTAGGATGCACTGATCCATTTATGGTCATAGGTATGCACTCATCAATTTAGGGATGCAATTGTCAAGGACAAACCATGAGTCATTCCCACATAAACTGAACTAAATATGCATTAAAACCTTATACATACGAAATCCTAATTAAACTCTCAACAATTCGAGTCTGGCATATATGAAGAAAAAACATAAAAATCAACCTATAAAGTAAAATGTTCGAATTAGATATTGCAGAAAACAATTTCATAAAGAATTATGATCAATTAATACGGACTGAAAAGAAACTCCACAAATTCTTCAAACAACAATCATTCCATCAAACTGATATCACACTTAAATATCTCAAAAACCTACACCTGACCAAACACAAAGACATTACACAGCAAAATACTAAAAACAAAAACAAAAACAAAAACAATTTAGCACCTTGTATCGATTTCACCTGCTACTCGCCAGGAGGCCTAAAAGGAGTCTGATTCGCAAGATAAAACCTACAAAAAAGAATAAACAAACATTATAGAGGTCAAAAGATCTGAAAATAGAGGCAAAAACAGTACTCACTGCTCAAAAACCATATATTTTCCATATTTTTCTCTGTATAAATCAGGCAACTCAGAAATTAGATGAGTGTCTCCGTACTTTGAGAGGGGAGGTCTATACTGGATCAGGTATGATCAATCCATCAAACACATCATCTGTAAAAAGCCCACAAATAAACCACAAATGTCAAGTAATTAGACCTTGTGTACTCAGATATGGAAGAAATCTTGAGATGAAACCAAAATCCTTACCGTATTTGATATGTGAATAACCCGCAGACAGTAAAATGAATTAGAAATCAATAGTGGGAACCGTGGTGGTTGTATAGGTAAACAATGATCAAGAATCTTTTATAAACGTGTATAACCTAAATTGTAAATGTAAAAAATGATTTTGGGGAAATGAGAGATCAAGTTGGATGTATAAAATATAAGAGTAATGTACCCTGTATATACCATCAACAATGCTTTGATTACTACTGCATATACCATCAACAATGCTCATGCAGTTCTTCAAGACCAACGGAATGGACTCCCAGCCACATCTCTAAATTTTGGGGTAGGTCATGTTAGCCCCAATAAAGCCATGGACCCAGGACTCATCTACGACATGGATTTCCAAGATTACATCGAGTTCTTGTGCAGCCTTGGGTATAGTAAGAAAAAAAATGGCTGCTGTAATTAAACCAACTTAATAGAGCTGCAGCCGAAATAGCAGCGACCTCAGTTACCCGTCTTTTGTTGCCATATTTTCCAAAAAAGATGGCGATTTAATAGGGAAGGATTTCAGCAGGACTCTGACGAATGTCAGAGACGATACATTTACTTATTAGGCGGTTTCAGTGGCTCCTATTGGAATGAGAATCAGCATAGAGCCTAATACTCTCACATTCACTCGAAAGTATTAGAACCTGAGTTTTGTAGTGAGAGTTGACGTTGATGAAGATGCCCCAATCGTAAACTATGGTTATCTCAAATGGATTGATCAGCATAACCACATTGTATCGAGCCCAATTTTAGTCACTTCTACTTAACACCATCAACAAAAAACAAGATCATGATATCAAGGAATAAGAATACTGAAATGGATTAATATGAAGTCAGAATGTCCAAAGTGACAGGGCATTAACATTAATATAAGTACAAATATAACAGTGTAAAAAAATTTATATGGAAATTATCGAGACTGCGAAGAAGACTTACATTCTAATTGAACAATAATAAAACACTTGTTATAATATATCTAATCGAACCCCCAATTCATCCACCTCATCCATCCAAATTGACGCCCCCCAAAAATCTTAAACCTACTTTCAATTTGGAGATGCGGTCGTTTAGATCTAGAAACTTCCCCAAACTGATTAAAGTTAGATATAAATTCTTGGAAATTTACTAAAAAAAGTATATGTCTCAATTGGAAACTCCACATAGAAGGTATCAAATTGATATCCAAAGCAAAAAATCCCCTTTTCGATAAAAAGTTCCTAAAACACAATAAGAATTGATGTCTGCCAAAAATACTATCCGGTGAACATAAACAGTGGTTACAAATTTAGCATTTCAACCATTTTGATTAAAAATGATAATTAAAAGAAAAACATATTTTTACAAAATCATTCTTCAAGAAAGTTTCTCCTGAACAAAACACAATATGTCTTATAGTCTAGTGTCCTAAAAACACAATTTGTCTTATAGTCTAGTGTCCTAAAGAAAGGGAAAAAAAGTTCTAAAAAAATAGCAGGAAAAAATGAAAAAAAAATAGAGGAGATCTTCATACCTGAGTAGCGTCGGCCAGCAGTAGGCTGCCCGCGGGTGGACGACTGGACAACAGGAGTAGGAACTATTTCTCTGATTTTCTTGATTTTGGAATTAATGTGGAGTAGGAACAATATCATCACACTTAAGGCCAACTAAATACATTCTTCCTTTCCTATATGATCAGATACACATAAGACCAACTAAATACACTCTTTCTAAAGGCACAAATGGATACCCGTGTTAATGCACTATTAAAGTTGTGTATTGATATTTGCGCAATATAAAATCAAAATGCGATAAGGAATAGCACCATCTCTAAGGCAAAATTCGATATATATTCCATGGTAAATTATTGATCTCAAAACAAACATCACAACCCATTTGGACAGTCCTTGAGTTGAGATGAGAATTTAGGGCTAATTCTTGTCGAAAAACGGTGCTATTCCCTTGTAAAACTAACCGAGTGAATAAGAAACAGAGTACATGAAATATAAAAAACAGGGGAGAATAAACATCTTGCACATCAGAACAAAATAAGCTGTAATGCGCATAAATTAGAACAGATCTGCAGAAAAATTGATGTGAGAACAAAATTGATGCATATATAAAAAAAAATTAGAACAAATCTAAATATTTGAACAGTAACTGTGCAAAAATATAGAGAATCCCCAAATTTAAATGTTCAAAAACAAACACTCGCCAATAATCAAACCACAAATAGATTTTTTATTACCCAAAAACAATATAGATGGGAAAAATCTCAGATTTGCATGTGTGTGTATGAGTGTGCGTGTGTGGATGTGGATGTAGCAGCATACTTTCATATTGATTCTGCAGTTATGAAAGTCATTTTTTGCGTACTCGTGATGGTCTTCAATAATGTCTAAATCATTTAAATGATATTTACTTCAAATCCTCAAAGAATTGGGATTTAAATGGTCTAGTTATTGGGATAAATTTGAAATGAAATTAGGGTAAACTTCACATACCTCCCTCATTAAAATATCCAACTTTTAAAGCTAGTAATGAAGCTAAATCTCGATAAAATGAATGAACAACAAAGGATCAGTTGAATATTAGGAGATAACTTAAGTATTTTATGAAATAAAATGATTCCATTGGGAAAACTAATGACTATAAGAGAACAAAGAAAATACTAATGAAACCAACAATGCAAAAAATGTACAGCTTAAGGAATAAACCAAAGTCAACTCATTTGAACATTTTGTCAAACAATTAAAGTGCCACAACGGAATATATAGATTTGAAACCCTTAAAATTACCTCAAACATTGTCGTCATTGTCCAAAAATCCATACCCAGAAAAAAATTGAGATATCAAATTAAACACACAAATTAGTTCTGTTTGAATAAGGTTAACTTAAAGACATTGAAAATTATAAAAAGAACTCCAATTTATTAACATGAAAAAAGAGAGAGAGAGAGAGAGAGAGAGAGAGAGAGAGAGAGAGAGAGAGAGAGAGAGAGGTATACTATACTCGAGAGGCAGAGAGATCAGAGAGCGTACCTACATTAAAAAAACATAAAATTAGTAAGTAACACATAGTTGGAACACCTAAAACAACTAATTCAAACCCCATCCCCCAAAATTTCAAATCAAATTTTAATAAAGCAAATCGGAATATCCAGTGTAGAAGCCTAAAAGATCTCAATAATACCCAAAACCCTAGAATCAAATCACAAAATTTACAAAATGGTTATCAAAAATCCACATACCAAGCTGTTTGCGAAATAACCTGCAGAAAAAAGAAGAGAAAAATAAATGTTTGACATGGGAGCATCGATAAAGATAAAAACAAAGGATCGAAGGTTAGAGATGAGAGGAAATGGGAGTGAGGTGAGAGGGTTTGTGCGAATGGGAGATGATTGAAGGTTAGACGTGAGCAGGTGAGAGGGTTTGTGAAGGTGGGATGGAGGAGATAGTGTTTGTGGTGAGAGAAAAGATTTAGAACATCGGGGGAAACAAAAGTAGGGGGAAACAAAAGTAGGGGGAAACAAAAAAGTGAAAATTTTGAAATGTAAATGGAAGGAGATGATCTCAACCATCCATTTTGTAAAATGTGTAAGGATGTGGCACACATCTGGACCGTTAAAATGTGTACATAATTCAACAACTTCCCTAACTTATTATATATATATATATATATATATATATATATATATATAGAGAGAGAGAGAGAGAGAGAGAGAGAGAGAGGCTGGCTCTTATGCGGATTTTTCTATGCGGATATAATGGGGATTGGCTACCGTCCAAATGAGTTTTAGGACTGCGTTTTTCTTTTATGGACCACCTAGTGACCACCTTTTCTTTCTAAGGTTTCTGGGAATATAAATTTCTACCCCAATGATTTCTAAGGTCTTTTAAGCTTATTTTAAAGCCTAATTAGTCTGGAAGTCTAAGTGTAGAAGTTTCAGGGCTACTGCTACTTCTCAAGCTTCTTCCGTTACTATCGCACTGGAGTTCTGAATAGCAAGGATTGTCTATATAAATAGTTTCTTCAGGGAGTCTAGAAATTGTAAGCGGTTTTTTGCAGGAAAATATTCGAGTCATATTTTAAACATAAGCTTAAATGAGCAATTATCCCGAAAGATAATATCACTCATTTACAAAAGCATTTGAGGATTCATGATGCTTCAATTAGCCATGGGGGCTTATAATGCCCATTCTTAGCTTCCAAGGGGCTTCAATTATCCACGGGGATTATAATGCCCGTTTTCAACTTTCATGATGCTTTAATTAGCCACGGGGGCTTATAATGCCCATTCTTAGCCTTTGGGATGCTTCATTTAGCCGTAGGGGCTCAAATTACCTAGCCAGAGATGGCTTGATATATATCTGATTATAGCTTTAGGTGGCTTGATAACAAAACCAAACTAGGGAGGCTTGATAGTTCCTCAAGAAAAGAGAAAACGACATATGGATAAGGAGCTTATGCCAAGGACATATGTCTAATGGAAGATGATTCCCAATTGGACACTATCAAAAAATCACTGCTATACTCTCTAATAAAGTCTGCAAAAATAACAAATAAGGAATGTGCTACAATAATATTGAAAAAGGGATAAGGACTTAATTTTCCATTCCTGTATTTTCGCAAGAAAGTTTTCAATTGGACAAGATGGGTTTAAAGGTATTGCCGCAACCTATGATGAGCTGCAACCAACATCTAAAAGTTCAAAAAAATTCAAACCAGCATCATTGGATAAAGAGAAGTTGCGGCAATTAAATAAGTGAAGCCAAATACCTAAATGGCCGCAGCAAAGAAAGTTATTCCTCAATTCACTCAACAGTTCTGCAGCAAAAATTTTAATCGGTTCAAATTGGGCAAGTTGAGGTGTCGCAACAAATTTTCAACAAGGATCCATACAGCTGTAACCCAGCATTAGAGTGCAAGGCCCATGTCAATTTTAGTTGCAAAGAAGTTCACTTTCAAACATTCAAGTATTCAAGTGTAGTACAGTTCAAATGAAAGACGCCGCAACTTTACAAATGTGGATGCATCTAGTTCAAGATTATATATATATGGCATTCATCAAAGTTTGCAGCATTATAAAGAAAACTAATGCTAAGCACTGCATCCTCTTAGGCCATAATCGTTTTTAAGATCCATGAAGTTACAGCCTGCCACCAATTACATACCTTATTACTAAAAAATAGAGACATCCTAAAGAAGTTCTTGCAAAAGAGAGAAAAGTAAAGAAGACATTCAGGCATTCAAAGTACTCAAAATGAAGAGAAAAAAAGGGTATGTAGGAAGGTTAAATATTCAAAGCCGGTGAAGTTACAAAATGGTGATTATGGGCCGCAGCCTTGCAGAAATGGCTGCAGCCCTGTATAAAATTCAGACATCAAAATATCAAAAAGTACAAGATTACAAAGACCAGCATGGTCACCTATGAGGCTGCATCATCTTCCTCATCCTCAGCTTTATCGTCTACCGTGGTCTCAGTTCCATCATTGTCTGTTGTAACCGTATCTTCTTGTTGTTTCTTAGCCCTCTCTCCTGTCAGAGTCTTTAGGTCTGCCACGCATTCAGCGTGCTCAACATCACTTAGCTTTCAGGACATGATTTGCTCTCTTGATTTAGAGAATTTTTTCACCACCCTGTGCCTAAATTCCTGGAGGTCGTGTGATAAGCACTCAAAACTGTATATTTTATACCCCGAATAGACGTATTTTAGCTGCTAATTCTTGGAAATTTGGTCTTATACGCTTAATTGTTCAATATGCAGGCTTAATTGCAGTTGCGGTGTCAAAAGTTATATTTCCAAGAAATTTGCAGTTAAAATGGAGTAAATACCCAACCCAGTAACCTGACCCGAGCCTAAACCTACCCCAAGCCCGTATGTGTTTTGTTTGTGTCTTTTTAATATTTTTTAGATTTTTAGTTTGAGTCATTTTTTATTTTTAGAATTTATTTTAGATTTTTTTTATTTTTTAGGTTCTATTATCTATTTTTTTTTTAGTGTATTTTTATTTTATCTTTATTTTTATTTACTAGTTATTAGTTTTATTTTATTAGATTTAGTTTTTTTTAGGGTTTCATTTTTTTAGATTTATTAGATTTGATTAGGACTTTAGTTTTTAAGTTTAATAGATTTACATTTTTTTATTTTTCTTTTCATTTCTTTTTATTTTTATGTTTATTGAGTCTTTATTTAATTTTTAGAATAGAAATTTAATTTTTAATTTTATTAGTTTTATTTTATTTTTTTAGTTAATTTTAGTTTTATTTTATTTTTTTTAGGTGTACAAATGACACACACACACACACAAATCCCATACACATTCACATGCACACCAACAAATCCTTAAGCCTCACCCTTATCCCCCTACACCTCCACTACACCTTATCACAACCCATCCCATCTTCTTCCCCAACATTCACTCTCTCCTCTCTCCAAACTCCATAAGCCATAAACAATCTCTCTCTCTCTCCTCATTCTCTAATCTTCCAAACCCGATTGCCACCTACCACCCCTTAACCCGCGCCCACCAGCGCCCCTACCCCGGCGACATCTCCGGCCAGCTGCCGCAAAACCCATACCCAACCTCCGCCGGCGTTCAACCACTGCCTCTGCTCCAAACCACACCACCTCGCCCCTCCAAACGTCCTACCTCCTGCCAAAGTCGCGGAGCCCCTCTCTCTATCACGTCCTCTCGGTTTCGACCAGTTCAACCCCTGCCTCCGGCGTTAAGCTCCAACCCATCGGCGTCGTCCCTATCTCCATCCGACTGATCCGAAAATCGGCTACCCCAACCCCGTCGTCTACTCCTTCCTAACCCAGCATCAACCATCTCAACCACCTTGGCCATTTGCTCCACCAAAGACCCATTTCCCATTTACCTTTATTCCCAAACCAAAGCCACGATTTCTACCTGCGTACGCTAAAAATAAAAGCCAAAACCAAAGACAATAAACTCATTAAACCCCACATGCCTATTAAACCTCTTTTACCGCACTTCCAATTTAAACTTTTACCCAAATACCCCCCACCTACCTATTTTATCCAATACCCAAAAATTCCCTTGTAACAAATTAGATTTTTTATTCCCACTTATCCCCACATCTCACACCATATCCACATGCACCCCTAGCCATTTACCCAATATACCTCTTATCCCCCATGCTCCATGTGCCTACTATAAATGAAGATGAAGACCCCATATTAGATTTTATTCTTTTCATTTTTTTGTTAGATATTTGTGAGATTAAATATTGTAAGAGAGTTAATTGAGTAAATATTTAATTTCAAATCATTTGGATGCTCAATTGGAGGGATTGTATGCTTCAATTTGGAAGAGTATAATTCAACTTTCTCAAAGAGATTTGGTTTGCTTGTTCTATTCCCATCTATTTTATTTTAGTAGCCTTGATTATTAATTTTTCATGTTTAATATCATGTTAGGATAAATCCCCTTTCAAGGGGTGGGGTAAAATCCTTATTTGATGTTATTTTATTTTAATTAGTTTAATTACTTGGAAAGTCCATTTGAATGTTAATTTTGATCCCTCACCCTTAGATTTACGCCTCGAGAGAGGGTAAATGATTTTCGAGAGAAAATCGAAATTCTAGTGATAATACCCATTTTAGATTCGAACTAGAGATAGGGGTTTCTTAAGTGGGGTATTATTACTTGAATTTCAACTCTAAATTTATTTTCTAAGATTGACATAAATTTTAATTGATCGATCCTAGCGGGTGATTAATTAAAAGGAGTGTGGATCTATTTTTCTAGAGTTGTGGGGTGTTAAACTTAACATTTTAAAAGATTACTATTATAATTACACTTGCAACGAGAGTTGGTTTGTAATTTTGATATTAACTTGGAAGAATTCAAATAATTAAATTAATTAATTAGAATAACTAAAATTTGTGGTGTAATCTCATTCCTTGATTGTTCTCACAATTATTTACCTCATTTATCTCTTAGTTTTAGTTTAGACTTTATTATTCATTTTAGTAATTTTCTAGTTAGTTGTTTTTATCTCACATTTAATTTAGTTTAGTTTAGTTTAGTTCAAATCATCAATTCACCCATTTGTTTTAATATTTGAAAAAGCTAAAAAAAGGTAGAAAAAGTAAAAAGCCCAAAAAGAAAATAAAAAATTGAATTACAATTGAATTTGTCTCTAGCTTACCCCCTTGGTAGTTGTAAGGACACAAATTTCCAATTGAGTCCATATATAGTTTTGGCTCAATTCCGGACAAAAACATTTATTCATAGGATTGCATTTAATTGTAATATTCTCAGGCCTATGAAGTGTTTGTTGAAGACGTAGCGGCAAAGAGTATAAAGCTTCATCAATATGCCGGTTTACGTGCCTCGTTTCTACGTCATCAACTATGGTTCCATGCTCCCAAGGTATGAATGCAATATTATATATATATATATATATAGGATCTTGGAACAAGTTTTATAGGGTGTTAGGTTTCTATAAAACTGATGTTTTAATTTCAGAAAGATTTTATCAAACTTTAAAATAAAGTATATAAAGTTTCTGGGCTAAAACCAAAATTTATGAACTTTCTGGAAGATCGTTCGATATGTCATTCGAACGAGTTTTTCGTTCGAACCAGATGTCGTTCGAACGAATTTGCCAACGAGTTCCCAGTATAGGCCTTTGAAATGTCATTCGATATGTCGTTCGAATGAACCTTATGTTCGAACAAGATATCCAACGAGATTTCTAACAAGTTCAATCTGGGACTTCGTTAGAAGTCTCGTTCGAACGAGACTTCGTTCGAACGAGACTTCGTTCGAACGAAATGTCGTTCGAACGAAATGCCAGGCGGGTACAGTTTTTGGCAGTTTTTCATCCACTTCCCCACTTGGTTCTTAACCAACTTTTTCAGACTTTATTATGTGCGGGAATAACATTTTCCAACTCAACGTTTCCATTCTAGTTCATCTCTTAGAGAGAGTTTTGAGAGCAAAATTTTTTAAGGAAAATGTTCTTGTTTTGAGTGTGTTTTTATCAAAGAGAAAAACTTATACCACTCTAGTTTACACCCAAATTACTTTCTTCCAAGTTCCCATACTTATATATCTTGCTTGGAGTTTGGCACAATTTTCATCTCTTCCGTTCAAAGAGAAGTTTCGGGTTTTCTTCTACATCCCATAAAGAAAGGAGAAGAGTTTTTTTACTACATTGCCCACTTGGAGAAAGGCTCCTTGCTCGGGTGATGGTGACCATATAAAGTCCGATCGGTGGATTCCGAGACCGCGGTGGAGTTCCAAGGTTATCCGCTAGGAAGAGGTATCTACAAGAAGAAGCGTCGGGGCTTGAGAGGGATCGAGTCGTGTGTTGTAAGCCTTTATGTCTTGTATTTGTAAATCTTTATCTAGTGGATTTGTGTCTAGGGCCGTCCGAGGTTGTTTCCCGTCTTGGATTTTTCCTCGTACATCGCGGCGTAGTGGATTAATTGTTTATTTTATCTTTTGCAAAATCACCTAGAACACATGCTTAGGTAAAAAGATAAAAATTGGTTTAATTTAATCTCTACGTGTTTAATTTAGGTTATGTGTAGTTAATTAATTCAAGTCACTTAATTTAATTGTTAAAATTGGTTTGGCCTAATTTAGTTTAAATAAAAATATGACTTAGGCAAATTATATTGGATGAATTAACTTGATTTAAGTTCTATTAAGACTTGTGTGTTTAAGTTGAACCATCACATTTTACGCTTCCGCATCTCATTAACAAGAAAAGAAAATATAATTCAAAAGAGTTTACAATTCGGGGATCCACTACATCTATTACAGTAGTGGATTGATACCCTTACTTACCTCTCCACTTTAGATTGTTATATTTTGTAGGTATTTGAGGTTTTGACTAACTTGGCTTTCAACTACGACATACACAAAAAGTCATCGTTATCACCGTGGAAGTAGGTCATATTATTGGTCAGATAGAACTCGTTTGATTTTTTGTAAACTACCACAGCATCGTCCGCAGCTTGTTTTAATTCCATAACGTGATCCTCATCTCTCTGTTTTAGAGTTGCAACATGATCAAGGTCCTTTTGATAAGGTTAAACTTTTATTCAAAGGATGAGGTTTTCCTGGCAGCCTCTTTTGCCTTAGCCTCATCAATAGTAATGGATTCCCTGGCCTTGGTGAAATTTTATTCAACCTCTTCCTTTGCTTTGGTAGAAACCTCCAAATCCAATTTTGCCAATTGGAGTGCCAGGACTGAAGACTATTTTCCAGCTTCAAATGATGTGGTCCATGCAGTCTCCAAATTGATCTTATGAACTGACTCCGCAACCCGATACAGCTTAAATATGCCTTCATATTTAGCCCTCTGATATATAACAACATTTGCAGCCAAAATTTAAAAGGAAGGTTAGTATAAAGAAATAATTGAGCATAAAATAAAAAGATGAAACACATACCCACAATAGACTATGAAAGGCATATTCCCCCAAGTCCTCGTGATCTTCTTCTACTTGGCAATCAAGATCAATATTGGCTGCCACTTTCCTCATTCTGCTAATTGCACTAGCAGTTGTGTCCCAAGAGGAATTGGGATTAGGTTACCTTAATTCAAGCCATTGACGACCATCAGGCCCCACTTTTGCCCTACTTTGAGGTGTGGGCAAGTTAGCATTGATCGCCACAGTATTTCGCGGAGGAGGAGGAGGAGAGACCTAATCGGAAACATGTATAGGGTTGTTCCCACCTTGGAAGTCCTCGGAGGAAATTAGACCTGTCGCAGCTACTTGAGGAGCTATGTCATCGCCAACATTGGTGTTACTATCCTCCTTATCCTGGGTCATGGCATTTTAAGTATTGGTTGCATCCCTCTCAGCTGGATTGACCTCTTCAACCCTGGAAGCAGTCGGTTCAGCCTTAGGAGCTGTCTCCTTAGGTTCTCTTTTAATCTTCTTTCCCTTCTTCTTAAGGTCCTGATTGAGGAAAACTGTGTTCTTGACGTGACTTTATGTGTGTCTCTAATGCGTGCTTATATCGACTCAAGTTTAAACCAGTCGCTTAAGTAATAATCCAAGCAAGTTAGGTATGAAACACAGGAAATAGGACGTAAGACGTGACGACGAATAGGAAATATGAAAAAATATTAAGTTTGACTCTAGAAAAGAATGAAAAGATGATTGTTTGGAAAAGTTCTATCAACTAATGATAAATTAATTAATGAAAGTAAACTACTATGCATGGGGGAACAACTACTTTGATTTTTAACTATATGAGAAAAATGGGATTGGAGTACACTTCCCTGAACTTCCGGTAATTACGTTAGATATAAAATTTCAACAATTTAATTAATAATTCAAAGAAATAATACATATTATCTAAGCATTGGACATATGTGGATTTTACTCCTCACAGTATCAAATCAAAAACATATTTAATTTGAATGACAAATTATCATATTATATTCATAAACATTCCGATTACCTAGGGAAAACGGAATTAAAAGACCTACAATAATTGCCCCAACAAGATTTTCAACCTCTAAATTAATCATTAAATTCTATTCAATTTTATATCCATCCGAAATACCTAGGTTGGTTCATGTAGCCCAACCCTCTATAATTCTAACCTGACATGGTGTAACTACACTTAAACATAATATCTATGTTGCACGAAATCATTGTTACGTAAAAATTGATATCAAACATGTAGAAAAGATCTCCAGTAAGAAAGTGAACAATCATAAACTAGAAAGATGAGCAAACTTGAAAGCAATAAGAGAAAAATACTTGTATTGATGAAATCCACATACAACAAGGAAGAAGATGGTGAATTATTGAAGATCTTTGGTCTAAGGTTTCTTGCCTCCAAGATGTCTCTAAAAACTAGGTTAAACTAAAGTTAAAGTATGTCTAATTATGAACTAACTCCCCATGGATCATTTTTTCCAAGTCCTTTAAACTAACTCAAACTCTAGTTAAAAATATGAAAAACCGCACTTTCGCGTTCAGGTCAACTAAACCGGTTCTGGGCGAACCGGTTTAGTATGCGGTTTGGGTGACATTGACTGCATCATTTTCCTTGGATTTCTAACTTCAAATTCACATAAATCCCTCACCGTAGCTCGGATTGAGGTGTTGTTTTTTCCAGTGTTCTTGTGACTTCAATCTCTTCAACTTTCCAGTTGGCCCCACCTCCGGACTAAGGCTGAAAAATTACAAAAATTCCCTTCAACTCCCTGTTTCATGGCTTCTTTCACTGTGTCGAGTTCTCTCTCACACTAACAAGCATGAAATACCTATAAAACACATGAGAGATACAAAAAATAAGATACACTCGGTTAATAGGGTTAGTAGCATAAATATGAGATAAATCCAAGTTAATTACATTGCATGGGATCATAAAAAGACCAAAATTAAGGGGATAAATATGAAATATTTATGCCTTATCAAATCAACCTAACTAAGAACGTTGCGCATCCCAAGAAATGTAAAAGAATAAGAGTATGAGTTAAATACCCTTCAAAAACTTTACAGGGATAAATTACCTTTTTCGCGGGCAAGAGATTGCATTTAGCATATGCAATAAGTCGTTAAACCCCTAGCTTACCCTAGTAGGACGAGTGGTATCACGTGAGGGTTTGCAGTGAATATTCCCACAAAATTCAATTTCGGCTCAAAGAAAAATAAAAATACTTAAAATTTTACGACTTAAATTCCCCAAAAATAGTCACCATAAATTCATATTCAATAGTCTCAATTCGTTGTGTGTGTGCGCAAAGCCAAAATTTAAACCGCTAACTTCCATCGATTGATCATTACGTTACTTTTTAAAATTTCGTTTTGATTCAATTCTCACGGGATAATCTCACAATCGAATCACTTGGAATGTGGTTATTTCTTTCGGTGTATGTGATTTATAAGAGTCAATATAATGGAATAGGAATTCACGCACACAAAATTTTCAGACAAAATTTTTATGGTGAAAAGATCTCTTCATCAGAATACAGTCATTGGAAAATGAGAAACATTGCCTCTTATTCAAACCAATTAATCTCTCTTGTTATCTTTTCATATTTTATCTCTCCACGCGGTAATTAATTTCATTATTCGGATTCGGATAGGAATTTTTCGAGTTTAAGGTGTATTGGGTAAAAAGTGGGAATGGTTGGGCATTTCGGAATTGAAAAATATTCTTATGATGTCCGTTAGTGCTTTTTCGGGATTTTGCTATTTTTTTATCTTCTTTTTCCATTTTTTTTATTTTTCACATTTTTCTTTTCTTGCTATTTTTGTTGAGCATTATTCTATTTTTCTTGCCCATTTTTGTGCACTTGTTGGACTTAATTTTTCCATTTTGATTTTAACAATTCCGGGCCGATAGGTTTTTCGGGCTATCAAACGAAAATAGAAAAATCTATTCGGCTCAAAATGGCTTGCAAAAGGATAATTTTTCACAACTTTTTATGGCTATTTTTTTGGATAAACAAACGAGAGCCTAACTTCATTATCGAAATTACTCATTATTTTACCATCTGCGTCTTGAGAATAATTTAATTTAGAGAGATCTATAACGCATTTTTCAAGACAACATTCCACTCGTTTCACTTAACCGATCAAAACAAAGAAGTAAAGATCTTCAACAAGTTATATAAACACTGAATCAAATGTCTCACAGAAATGGAAGGCTCAAAATCTCACCGGGATAATAATCTCCACACTTATTCGTTAAGTCATCAAATTTTCGCTCAATTTTCATCTTTGGTACAAATTGAGACTTCAAACAAAATTTTAGTGATATTTTTGAAAAGTTTAAATTCCAATTTTTATTTATTTTAAAGAAAAATACTTTTGACTTTTTTCAAATTTTGTTTAGGCATTTTTAAAAAATTTGTGAGGTGTTTTAAAAATACGCACTTGTCACCCCCCCCCCCCCCCCCCGCGCTGCGACTTTTGCATTGTCCTCAATTAAAATGATTAAAAGCTAAATAAGAAAAAATAATAAGTGTGACAAATAAAACAAACAAATTATTAAAATGAAATTTTTTTCATTAAAACCACAACATATATACAAGAAGGAAAGGTAGAGCACTTACATAGTTCCGACAATAATGAAATGATAAAGCATAAAAGAACTACCTAAAGAAGGAGCAACAACACATCACAAACACGTGAGCTAATGTGAGGGGCGGGTGGTGTGGGATCACATGTGAACAGGGAAAAAGAGTGAAGAAATTTGGTGGGAAAACACAATAGGGGGAGAATCTGGCATTAGGCCATCCGAACCAGTTCACATGCAAACCGATTTGACGTGCGGTTCAACCAACCTGTTCTACATCAAACCCAAAATTTCCCTAGTTTTTCATTTTTTAAGTGTTCCAGCACTCATTATCTAATGCATCTTAAGACTCCTTAAACTCTTTGGGACCCCAAGATACCGTAACCTCACTCTTGAAATGTGTGTGCGCGCTCCCGTGTATGAAAACCCCCATAGTGCTCAAAACCTTCCTAACTCGGAACCTATACAAACCACTAAACAACCCTAAAACTAATTAAACTCACTAATATACAACACCTATTCACCCTAAACACGTCGGGGGTGCGACGACATCTCTCTCTCTCTCTTAAAACTCATCCGACCCCATGTACGGGGTCCGATACTCTCCTCGTCTCTCTCTTATTCACATCATAAACTAATAGTCGAAACAAGTTGGGACCAGCCCCATAAATCAAGGCGACACCTTGAGGCTCGTGATGACTGAAGTGAGTGAGATCCTCATGGTGACCAATCCAATAGCAACATATTTTTTCGACTTAGAGAGAACATCTCGGTGAAAATTGGAAGGACATGATAAACCTAGATCTCCCTTAACTTCTATAATGCATGGGTCGAGCTCTAAATCACCCGAGACTCGAGACATCTCCTCTATTTCATCCGAGGATTCAAGTGGCATGGTTGAATGGTCACAAAGAAGGAATTCATCTCTCATATCTTTCAATTCCCTCTCTTCTACTAAATGAGTCCAATAGAGATTAGACTTCGACAGTGAGGCTCTCATCCACCGGTCCAAATTCTTTCTTAAAATTTTCTAGGCTCATGTCTCTTAACTCCTTTTCTTTCTCATCCTCAGAATACTCTATCACACTCTCATCTAAAATATCTTTCCTGCTCATGGCTAGGCGCTCACTCTCGCTCTCAATAGCAGTCACTAAACATACCCCCCCTCCCACCTCTCGATTAATGTCCGGTTATCTCTCTCACTTTATGTAACAAGGCATACCCCCAATGGCTCTCTCGTGTGATTACTCTCGTGTAATGTCTCTTCCATAAGATACGTCTCTCATAATTCACCCTCATCACCCTCGGTCTTGGTGATATTGAAGATATTTGTTTCGAGAGTCATGTTTTTGAACGTGAATTGCATTTTTCCATTGCGTGCATAAATAAGTCCATTAGTCGTAGGTAAGAATGGGCGACCAATGATCACGGAAACATGATTACTAGTTAAAGCGGAGGGCTCCTCATCCCAAATGACAAAATCCACTAAGAAGTAGAAAGTGTCAACTTGGACGATCACGTCCTCAACGACCCCCCGAGGTATCTTCACGGAATGATCCGCGAGTTGGAGAGTCATCTTTGTGGGCTTAAGGTCCCCCAAATCTAATTTCTTATAGAAGGAATAAGGGAGAATGTTAATACTCTCCCCTAAATCTATTAGCACTCACTCAATTAGATTTTTCCCAATAATGCACGACATGGTCGGTGCACCCAAATCTTTAAATTTTGGTGGAAGGTCGCTTAACAGTACTGAACTGACGTTTTATGTTAAAAACACATTTTCTTTACCTTTAGCCTATGTTTCAGCATGAGTAAGTATTTAAGACACTTAATATATGAGGGAATTTTCTTTATGGTCTCGTGAAAAGGTAAATTAATCTTTACTTGCTTAAGAACGTCTAAAACATCATCACATGAGGTGTCTTTGGAGTGGGATACTAACCGTTGAGGGTATGGAGAAACCATGGGAGGTTTTACAACCACCTCGGGCCCGACTGTGTTGTCATTACCACTCTTTCTCAAGGTTACATCTTCGGCTTCTTTCATGCTGGGTGAAATATCCTTGTCATTCTGCTCATCGTGTGGGGGAGGTGACAAGTCAAAGACTTTCCCACTACGTAGAGTGGTAACTGCACTACATTGCTCTTGATTTATGTTGGAAGTAGATCTAACACAGTTTTGACCTTAGGGAGATCTTTGACCTTGGGCTAGAATCTTTCCCTTCTCTTGGATACTTAAGGAAGCTTGAAATTTGGAAATATCCGCATTGATTTAGACAAACATTCGAATATTTTTAGCATTTGTTGTCGATTGAGATTGCATAAATTGGTTCAAAGTATCCTCTAGATTTTGTCACGGTAGGGTAATATATGGTGCTGGAGGTCGTGCTTGCATATGTGGGGCTTGTTGGAAATGCGAAGGTGGTGGTGGAGGTGGGACAACTTGTTACTTAGGATTCATTGCAGCGTGTGGTTGCTAATAATTGAAACTGGGATGGTTCCTCCATTAAGGGTTGTAAGAATTTTCGTGAGGGGAATTCAAATTATCCTTAAAGTCCACCACCGCTTCCAATTTCTCTTGAAGCATGACTTTGTAGGCTAGTATCGTCGGTCATTCCTTTGTTGAATGTCCCGCCTCACAAATTGCACACACCCTCTCTCTCATTGCTCAAGTGGATCCGGGTATTTCTCCTGCCCGTGTTTTGATGACGTCTTCCACTTTTTTCTCAAGTTGTCTTATTCGAAGTTGAAACTCGACTTATTTGTCCAAATAATAGATTACACATGCAAAAGGAGCTGTGGATGTTTGTCGAGTCTAGGTTTGGGCATTAGGATTGAATGTATCCCACGCTTGAGTAGTCTCGGCGACATACTTAAGATGGGCCTCTAAATTGTTAGCATCTAACCCAAAAAATTCTCCATCACACATTGTCTCAACGATCTGTTTATAAGATATATTTAACTTGTGGTGGAAGAAAGAGATAAGACGATACTTCTCAAAACCATGGTGGGAGCATGTGTTGACTAACTCGTTGAAGCGCTCCCAACATTGATCAAATGGCTTGTTTTCTTGTTGTTTAAATGTTTGAAATTCAATTTTAATGGAATTCGTTCGATGTTGGGGGAATAATATCAAAAGAAATTTGGCTTGCATATCCCTCCATGATCTAATTGAGTTCGTTGATAAAGACTATAGCCAGGTCTTGGCTTTATCCTTCAAAGAAAAAGGAAAAAGTTTGAGGCGAATGACGTATTGAGTGCACGTCTGATTGGTAAAAGTTTTGCATGCCTCTTAGAACTCACGGATAAGGAGGTATAGTTTTTTCGAATCCATACCATGGAACGTGGGAAGAATATGGACCATCCCATTTCGAAAATGAAATTTTCCCACATTGTACGAAAGTAGAATGCATCCCAGAGCGACGTTTCACTCGGGATATAAGAGGTCTCTTATGGGATGATACGGAAACTCATACTCACCCGTACCAAAACTAGCATTTTTCGACATGGATTTCCCTCTAATTGACTCGATACCCTCACTCAACATCCTAGAAGTGTGACTCGTTATGGAGTTGGGGGTGTAGGAGGTGGAACCCAAAATTGAGGAACGTTGGGTGTGTGTAGACTATTGGGGTTGTACTCTACTATAGGATTTTTGTGAGTGCTGGTAGGAGTGGATTGAGGATTTTGCATGTAAGGATTTGAGATATGCCATATTTTTTATGCTTTTATTTTTCTGAATTTTTTTTATTTTGTTTTTTGGCTTTTTAAGAATTAGAGTCAAATTTTGGATTAAATCGACCAAACCTAAAAGTCTACCTAGTCGTCGACAATGACGCCAAAAACTTGACGTAACTTTATATGTGTCTTTAATAAGTGCTTATATCGGCTCAAGTGTAAGTCGATCGCATAAGTAATAATCCGAACAAATCGGGTATCGAACACAAGGAATAAGACGTAAGACATGACGACATATAGGAAAGATGAAAAAAATCTTACGTTTGACTCTACAAAAAAATGAAAAGATGATTGTTGAGGAAAATTCTATCAACTAATGATAAATTGATTAATGAAAGTAAACTAACTATACATGCAGGAACAACTAAAATGGTATTGGAGAACACTTCCTCGAACTTCCGGTAATTACGTTGGATATAAAACTTTCAAAAACTTAATTAATAATTAAAAAAAAATTAAATATTATCTAAGAATTGGACATATGCGGATTTTACTCCTTACAATATTAAATCAAAAATATATTTAATGTGAATGATAAATTATCGAAACACATATTATATTCTTAAACATTCGGGTTACCAGGGAAAATGGAATTAAAAGACCTACAATAATTGTCCCAACAAGATTTCAAACCTCGAAATTAATCATTAAATTCTTTTCAATTTTATATCCATCCGTAATACCTAGGTTGGGTTCAAGTAGCCCAACCCTTTATAAATCTAGCCTGACATGGTGTAACTACACTTAAACATGATATCTATGTTTCATGGAATCATTGTTACGTAAAAATTTCAATCAAACATGTAGAAAATATCTCCAGCAAGAAAGTGAACAGTAATAAACTAAAAAATGAGAAGACTTGAAAGCAATAAGAGAAAAATACTTGTCTTGATGAAATCCACACAAAACAAGGAAGAATATGGTGAATTATTGAAGAACTTTGCTCTATGGTTTCTTGCCTCCAAAATGTCTCTAAAAACTAGGTTAAACTAAAGTTAAGTATGTATAATTATGAACCCGATGGGTCATTTTTGCCAAGTACTTTAAACTAACTCAAACTCTAATTAAAAATATGAAAAATCTTACTTTTGCATTCAGGTCATTCGAACCGGTTCTGGGCGATTCAGTTTTCTTTCGAACCGATTTGATATGCGATTTGGGTGACCTTGACTGCATCATTTTTCTTGGATTTTTGACTTCAAATTCACGTAACGCCTTAACTGTAGCTCGGATTGAGATACCATTTTTTTCAGTATTCTTGTGACTTTAAGCTCTTCAACTTTCCAGTTGGCCCCACCTCCAGATTAAGGCTGGAAAATTCTCTCGCACTAACTTGCATGAAATACGTGCAAAATGCATGAGAGATACACAAAATACGATACACTAACAAAGGAGGGTTAGTAGCATAAATATGAGATAAATCCAAGTTAATTATGATACACGAGAGCATAAAAAGATCATAATTAAGGGGATAAATATGAAATATTTATTCCATATCAGTCCTCATCCATTTCAGCGAGTTGGGCAGACAAAAGCTCACGGTCAATCGCTTCCCCTGAAAACAATCAAAGAAGTTTAGAACAGAAGTTTCAACATTTTATATATTGGTCATGTCATCATAAATAATATATTCCACCCAAGATAGAGAATTACCTTCCGCAATCATCTTCTTTGATACTTGCTTACTCGTAAAATAATCTTGGTCCTAAATTGACGCAGAAGTGACCAGCTTACTAAATTTTTTCACTTTATTATTGAAGCCTGTTGTGTCCTCAACTCTCTTTTTGGCTTTGCTGTTGAGCCCTAGATTGTTAAGAACTGCAAACAAGTGTTAAGGTCAGTATAAGCCGTGGAAGATAAAATAAAGTTTGCAAAGGTTAAAAAGTTGGACCAGCAAAATAAATCACCTTTTTTATTAGGAGGCCCCCATGTTCGCAGCATCCTATACGTTCTCTCTCTCTCACCCTCTTGGGGATGGATTTCCCAACTCTCCCCAGAGACATAGAAAAATTTGCCCTTCCATTTTTTAACACTAGAAGGCCTCTCAGTATACAAATACTCTTTATTGTTTCGCAGAGCAAAATAGTAATACCTCGAAAGGTGCACGGAGTTATCCTTTGGCCTGTAAAAGTGGAAGAACTCTATGGGAGTAATGTCCCTACCAAATTTCTTCTGCCAAAGCACCAAGGCAGTAAGAATGACCCTCTATCCATTTGGATCTAACTAGGCTGGGGCCAAATTAATTTCACTAGAAATTCTCGTAACTGGGCTAGGAATTAGTATCCGCAACCCTAGGAGGAAGGCATGCAGAGGAAAACAAATCACCTCATTGGGTACTGCGGAACATGAGTTTTGTTCCACATATGGGAGTGTGAATATTGAAGACTGAGGAAATTCAGACACCACAGCAACCTGGATGATCCAATCCTCATCCATAATACACTTGTATTCTAGGGCCGAGGGATCTTTATCCTTATCTTAGCTGAAGGATTCGATTGGAGTATTTCTGGTATGTGGTGGGACAACTGCCAAGGCTACCCCTTTAGCATGAGGATTGCTTATGGAGTTTGTATCCTCCTCCACAAACATGGACCAATAGCCTTCAAAGGATTTATAGAGGGAATCATAGGAGGAGGAATGCCAAAATGAGTCTTCCAGAAGTCGTTCAGGAAATCTGAAGGGTTCTAACTCATAGGGTCGCAGCAAGACCTGAAAATAAGAAGGACTCTATAGTTAGGTGTCACAGCCACTACGATCAAAGAAGCCTCTTGGAGGTCACAAAGATAACAATAATATAATAATAGCATGCAGAAAAATTCAAAGTCAATTTTTTGCATTCAAAGGAAAAGTAAAGGCTGTAGTCAATCTGGAAGATGCAAACATAAAAAAAGATCTAACAAAGGGAAATTTAAGGAAACAACCAATCAGTCCAAAAACTAAAAACTATGGCCATGGGGGTGTTTTGACAAGGACTGAGTGAATGTCGCAGCTATACAATACGAAAACATATTGATATTTAATCTCAAAGACGCAGATTGTCTACTCTAAAGACTGCAGCCAAAGGAAACTTGGAGGCAACAGCTAGTGCTAATCCACTATCAGGCCACGACCATGGAACAAGATAGGTAAGATGTTCGAATTGTTAATTTGGAAAGATCTAAAACTAAATCCCTATGGTTTGGGCCAAGAACACCAAGAACATGTTCTTGGTGTTCTTGGCCAAAAACAAAATCCAAAATAGGGCCTAAGTGATTATTTAACCCAGAAATATCTAGAAACCCCCAATCTCCATAAAGAATCTGGACTAAACCCATCCTAACCCATATCAACTCCCAAATCCATCCAAACCCAATTACTAGCAGAGGATGTACGCAAAGCAGAATATTAGAACTATTCTAGTCCTAGCATATGCAAGGGTTCGAAATATAAAAATCAAGAATTTGTTGTAAGCATTTTTAGTCAAACTCCTTTGTATTCTTACAACAATGTGAGAAAGCAGCATGGTTTTTTATTACGAAATTAAGAATTCAGAAAAACGGGGATTTACAGTATAGTTTACAAGAAACACAAAATAAATTTTGGAAAAATGAAAGGCCGAAAATGATTATCATCTGGAAAAATATGAAACCTATAGAGAACAACCACCAATAACTGCCTTAGCTCCGCCTTGAACCACCACTAGAAACTCACCGAAAAACTCAAAGGTGAAAGAGACAGAGTATCGCTTTCGATTTACTCTCAAAAAAATGCAAAACGTAATGAAGGCCACAATTTTCGACCATTTATATAAGAGGGCGCTGGAAGTTGAAGCGTCACAAGTCATTGGCCGCAACATTGGGTCGCAACACTATTAGGCAACTTATAAAAACATGAACAATGATACCAAGACAATGTCAGAATATACGTGATAGTTGAAGTAAGGTCGTACAATACAGCCGCATCATCAACTCGCCACCTCTTTGCACTAGGTAGGGGTGTTCAAAAAATCGACTGCACCGACGGACCAAACCGAACTGAGCCGAATCAACTCATTTTTTCGGTCTTTTTTCTTAATCGGTCCGATCTCGGTTTATTATTTTGGCAGACCGACCTAGTCGGTCCGGTCCATGGTTTACAGTTTCAAAAAACCCTGTTAGGACCGACCCGGACCGACTTTATATAAAATAATATATTTTTGCATATATATGTATATATATAAGATAAATAAGTAGTGAGAATATATATTTTAATATTTTATTAGTTTAAATTATAGTTTAAATCAATACTAGGTTTGTTTCAATTGCAAATTTTAAACGTTTTTAGTTTTTAATGTTTGGAAAAAAATAGAGTCGGGTATATTTTTATTATTATAAATGATGTAAATCATTCATGTGAGGACCGATGGGTTAGACCGGACCGACCCTATATAAAACCAAACCGACTAGGGTCGGTTAATCGATATTATCGGTCCGATCTTGGTCCATTTTTTAGAGGACCGACTAAGTCGGTCCAATCTAAAAAAAACCTCAAAACTGAACCGGACCGGACCGCGAACACCCCTAGAACTAGGGTTTGGGGGCTTATTGATATGACTAATATTATCACCTGGCCTCCATGTCGTCAATTACAGGCTGCTTCCTGGGCACAGACAGGCCATGGATAGACACACTTAACAGATATACCAAACCATGGTGAGAATCAGCCACTGTTTGGGCTCCAACAGGCTGCGACACCCCTTCATGCATTGTTTGTTGCCTAGGTTCAAACCAGTCGCGAACCTCGACCCCAATATAATCAAGCACCAGCCGTTGCCTAGGTAAAAAAGGTCTTCAATTAAGCATCAACCATTGTCTGGGTCAAATAGGCTACGACACTCATCTCAATCACTTGGCAGCTATCCATATTCTAGAATGATTCCTCACTGGTCAAGCTTATCCACATGTCACATGCTCTGGACAGTGTAATACCCCATATTTTTACGACTTTTAATTTTGGGGATTTATTAAATTTAATTAGAGATATTAATTTAATATTAATCCGGAAATCATTTAAATACTTACTAGCGTGATGAGAGTTAGTAATTATTGGAATATTGTGGTAAGTTACTTTATGGGTAAAGTAAGATGTGTAATTGAATTTAGTAAAAATTATCACGAGAATCTACTTCAATAATTTTGGGAATTTATCGGGACGCGCCTGTGTCGTGTCGAGATTAAATTTGAATTATTAAAAGTGAATAAATTATAAGTCACTCGTATTGTCATTTTTGAGTACGTAAAAGTGTTCGGAAAGGTCAAGATAGTCAAAATAATGTACCCGGGGATTTAGTTTGGGCCTTGAGGAGTTTTTAGGCCTAATTAACATCCCAGGATGGCGTTTTAGACATTTTCTATTTTTGGTCATGGGAACCCACGAATTTTCTAAGGTTATATCAGATGGTAGGAGTTGTCTTCTAGGGTTAGAATAACCAATAACCAAAGACGACCATTGGAGAGGAAGAGGAAAAGTTTTCCAAAGAGTTCTAGTCCAAGAACTCCACTGTTTGCACCGCCGTCACTGCCATATTGTAGATCGCGCCACGAGGATCACAACCACACCAATATTTTCCACAAATCTGAGCCAAGAATTCCCAAGAAAGTATCTATCTTGCTCTATTTTAGTTAATGCTTCAATGATATTAGTCTAGGGTTGATTAGGACTAGTTTTTATGAAAGAAATGATGTATGGGAGACTCAAATTCGCATGTTGTAGAGGTAAAAGACGTATTCTGGAAATCTAATTCATATGTAGAGGTTGAACCACGAAATTTCATTGAGTTAGGAGTAGAAAATCTGGGAAAATAATGGGAAGAACTAAGTTAAAGAAAATGTTAGGGTTTTGATATTTTTATGGATTTTGACCCTTTTAATTCATAATACTTGATGAAAAATCGCATGTCTTACGTAGAATATTCATTATTTGGGAATATAACACTTGTAGTATCATTTTTTGGAAGTTTGGAAATCAAATAAGAATAATTGGATGATTTTGGACTAAGATTCCCGTAACTGGTATTTCTGCAGTTTTGCCATAACTGCTTGATCGATCGATCGACCCAAGAGCGTCGATCGATCGCGTCCCTGTCATCGATCGATCAACCCCTACTGGAAAACTCACATTCCCCTTTTAAATATGTTATTCCAACTTAAATGAATAGAAATCCTTGAACATTAGTGTTAGAACATTTTGGGATATAAAAAAGACTAGTAGGACTTTATAAAAATGGAACCTTTAATGTAAGATGAGATTTACATTTAATGGAGGTGTTTTACACTTAAGGAATAATGGGAATGTGTGTCTAAAGTGTGAGACTCGCAAGGAAGTTACGTAGTAAAATAAAAGAGTACCTACTGAAGTTACACTGAGGGAGATAGGATTTCACGAGTGTTATGAAGTAAGTTTGGAATAATCTCATAAATAAGAATAAAAAGAGACGAACCGTTATACGGAATAATCTAGAATTGTGTAATAAGAATAATTATCATAAGTATGGATCGTGGGTGTACCTAAATTAGAAATAGGAATGGTAGTATACATATATGACTGTGTTTGTGCATATACTATATGCGTGTAAAAATCATACCTGAGCTACTTGCTATCACTGAGGTTATCGCGCCGAGACAGTCTTATCTCGATGGGACCTTTATGGGGGATATTGACTTGTACCCTAGAACATATGAATCGTTGGTTCAGGCTATCGGATAGATAGTCAAATGGTCCTAAGAGATGTGAGGGTATGTGCTGACCTCTTAGTGACTTGAAACTACGCTTCGCCTCAATTTGTATGTATTTTGTGTTAATACAGTTCGAGAGTGATTTCGAACTAGTATTTTCCTTAGTACGAGTGATACGGGGACTTGATAGCAGACTATGCCAGCACCATAAATTTATGTGGGGTGCCGATAATATATATATATATATATATATATATATATATAATTTAAATTGGGAAATTTTCTACTGTGATTAAAAGTAGTTAAGTAATGAATAAATATTACGATATTTAAAAGTGTGTGAAAAGTTTGAGGCAACACTGAGAAATTTTATAATGAAATAATAGTTATGTGAAAACTTTGCCTTTAGAAATTAACTATCTTAGCTCTAGTAATTGTCGGCATGAAACCTTATGAGAATTTTATGAAAAGCTAAACGGTTGGGATAAGTAGTGCGGTAGGTGTGCACATTCGAAGAGAGGTGAGAATTTCTCAAGAGAGTGGTGCATACTAATATGATTATTGCATTAGCCGGTAAGCATTTTAAATACTTGCTAACTAAATTTTAAAGTGGTTTACAATCGGGCTCTGACCCGTTTCCTATTTTCTCTTCTCTCTTGTATATATATGTATATATTATAGGTGCCCAGCCACAGGGGCATATTACATAGGATCCTTTAGAAGGAACGTGTTGCAGCTTAGGTGGGAGTTGCAGGCCTCTTGCTTAGACGAGCTCATTATTGATTCCACTTCTAGTTCTATTTTATTCACTTGGGCATGTGTCGCCCTTTTTCCCTTATTCAGTTGGTTTTATCAGAGATTGTGAATCGTTTACTTTCAGTAGTAATACTTTGGGATTGTTACTGTCAGGATGTTTTTCCTTTGAAGTTTTAAAGTTTGAATTTATTTGTTGAATGCTTAAATTGCTTGGATTATCACTTCCAGTCTAGTTGTTGTGTGAGTATTAAACTATGGATTATGAAAGGTTTTAAATGTTTGTTTTAAATTAAATATGGGATTTATGTCATAAAAATGGTTTTGACACTTAGCTTAATTAGTTAGGGTGTTTAATATGAAATTTTATTTTGAGACAGTGATGCTAAGAATGAACCAACCGTTCACCTTGGTTATAATTTAATAATGTACTGATCACCCGGTGTTTAATTAGGCGGGGTGTCATAGGTGGTATCAGAGCATCAGGTTCTAGTGTCCTATAGGATCTGTACGACTTATTTTGCTTTTAGCTTAATGTTCTTACTATAGAGCGCTAAGTTTTAGGATTATTGTATTCGTGCTTTTACGCTTACATCTTCAGCTATTTGAGATTTGATAATAACTGTAGACTAATAAATTTCTTTACGTTTCAGATGCCTCCGAGACGCGCACCCAAGGACAGACGCGCCCAGGTGGATCAGCCAGCAGCTCCGATTCAGGGAACGATGAACGCAACAGAGGTAGCCGCTATAGTTGCTCAGGCAATGAATGTCGCGTTAGCAGTAGTGCTGAAAGCTCCACCCCAGGTTCAGTCAGTGGCGCTAGTACCGGCACAGCTTCCTTCAGCATGGGAGCGAGCTAGGGATGCCTTCCAGAAGGCGCATCCCCCAGAGTTTGCGGGTAGTTCGGATATCATACTAGAAAACCAATGGAAGAAAGATATCCAGAGGCATCTGCGCATGTACGAGTGCACGAACGTGCAGAAATAGTTGTTGGCTTCCTTCAAGCTAGTGGGGGCCGCTTTGCATTGGTGGGAATCCACCACCACCTTGGAGGAGAGGGATATTATCACTATTCAGTCATTTTGGGTGCGGTTTGACAGCAAATACTTTCCATTCGTCGTGCAAACTGAGATGAGCCGGAAGTTACTGAATTTAAAATAGGAGAATATGACTATTGCTGAGTACGAGGAGGAGTTCACTAGACTTCTCACTATAGTGTCAGATGAGGCACCCACTGAGGGAAAGAAGATACTGTTGTTTGTGGACGAGTTGGCCTAGAGGATCCGTCAACACCTCATAGGCAATCTGTCACTAAGTACCTACACAGATGTACTCAATGCTGCTTCGTTACACTGCCAGGATCACCACTTCCATCTGTAGGGAAGCAAGCGAGCATGAGAGTCCATCCAGCAGGGCAGGACAGGGTGTAGTGGTACTAGTGGAGCTCCAACATCTCAGGGGAAGACTAGTCAGTATGAGGAGAGTTCCCATCAGGGGGACCCTGCTAAGCAGCTCCGACCAGGTGACTTCAGTGTGTGATTTGGAGGATTTAGATAGGGCTAGCAGGGCCAGTCTAATCAGTAGGGCCAACATCGTCAGTCGCAGGGTCAGCAGCAGGGCCATCGGGGCCAACAGCATTTTCAGCAGTGCGAGCAGAGCCAATGGCGGGGTGGTAATGACTAGCAGGGCCGTAATCAGCAGGGACAAAAGGGAGAAAATTTCAGGGGCCAATGCTTCGGGTGTGGTAAAAATGGTCATGGGCGCCATGATTGTCCAGAGGGAGATAGGGCCCCACAGCAGCAGAGTGGCCATAATGAGCCACATAGGTCACTTTTACCAGCCGCCCTCCCAGCACCATCTCAATCACCAGCCCTACCATCCATTCCAGTAGCTCCAGTGCAGCAGGGGTAGTTACAGTACGGACATGTCTATAACGTCCACCAGGCAGCAGCTCCTCAGGCACCACCCGCGATTGAGGATACGTTTCCTATCCATGGTACTATGGGTCGAGATTTATTTGATACTGGGGCGACACACTATATCATGGCTACTCACTTTGCGAAGGCCTTAGGGTTATTAGACACAACAGAGAGCACCGTGACATGCGTAGACTCACCACTGGGAAATGGGTCATTAATTTTCTTTATATGTCGGGGTATGGGAGTAGAGATTGGTAGCTTAATCTTACCAGCATACATTTTAGTCTTAGATATGCATGAGCACAATGTTATTATTAGCATGGATTGGCTCGCAGCATACAGAGTCATGATAGATTATTTTAGTGGGAGTATTGTCTTTGCCATTCCGGGGCAGGAGATGTTTGCAGTGACGATGCCTTGCCCAGAGGGAGGCTCAATCGGTCATTTGTATTACATAGAGGAGGATACCTCTAAGGAGGTCATGACTCCCTTAGACTCAATCCCAGTCGTTCTTTAGTATTCTGATATATTTCAGGAGATACCAGGTCTACCCCCAAGTCGAGAGATAGATTTTGTCATAGATTTGTTACCAGATACTCGACCGATAGCACGCGCACCGTACTATATGGCTCCAGCGAAGATGAGGGAGTTACGAGATCAAATAGAGCAGCTTTTAGGTCAGGGCTTCATTCGTAGGAGTACCTCACCTTGGGGGGCTCCAATTTTGTTTGTGAAAAAGAGAGATGGTTCACTGAGGCTATGTGTGGACTACCGGGAGCTGAACAAGGTCACGATACGGAACAAATATCCATTGCCTCGAATCGATGATCTGTTCGACCAACTAAGGGGAGCAACTTTCTTTTCGAAGACAGATTTGAGGTCAGGATACCATCAGCTACAGATTAGGGAGAAGGATGTTTCGAAGACTGCTTTCTTGACGAGATATGGGTCCTATGAGTTCAGAGTGATGCCATTTGGACTCATAAATGCTCCAACCGTATTCATGGACTTGATGAACCGAGTGTTCAGAGAGTTCTTAGATCAATTTTTCATCGTCTTCATAAATGACATCCTGATATATTCACACACAGAGAAAGAGCATGCTGAGCACTTGAGGAAGGTCCTTTAGACTCTACGAGAGCATTAGTTGTACGCTAAGTATAAGAAGTGCGGATTCTGGTTAAGAGAGGTCCAGTTCTGAGGACATGTTGTATCTGAATTGGGGATAACAGTTGACCCAAGTAAAGTGTCAACGGTGAGGGAGTGGGGACAGCCCACGACACCAACGAAAGTGCATAGTTTATTGGGTTAGCCGGGTACTACAGGAGATTCATTCGAGGGTTCTCCAAGATAACGGGTCCATTGACGAACCTGACTCGCAAGGGGGTACCGTATATTTGGTACTATACTTTTCAATTGTCTTTCGATGAGCTAAAATACAAGCTAACTTCGGCACCAGTTCTTGCTTTACGCAAGCTGGGCGTGGAGTATTTGATTTACAGCGATGCCTCTTTACGGGGACTTGGGGGAGTACTTTAGTAGGAGGAGAAGGCTATCTCTTTTGCATCCCGCAAGCTTAAGCCACAGGAGAGAAATTACCCTACTCACGACCTAGAGTTAGCAGCGGTCGTCATCGCATTAAGGATATGGAGACATT
The DNA here is from genome assembly GCA_949130495.1 of Sambucus nigra. Classification (NCBI taxonomy): domain Eukaryota; kingdom Viridiplantae; phylum Streptophyta; class Magnoliopsida; order Dipsacales; family Adoxaceae; genus Sambucus; species Sambucus nigra. The sequence goes on along the minus strand of CASBWL010000011.1, from coordinate 1,876,596 downwards.
ATTTATTGGGGGAGAAGTTTCGCTTGTTCACAGAACATAAGTCACTGCAGTACCTGTTCACTTAGCGAGAGTTGAATATGCTTCAGCGCAGGTGGTTAGAGTTTGTGAAGGACTATTAGTTAGACATACACTACCTTCCGGGGAAGGCCAACGTGGTTGCTGATGCGTTGATTCGTAGACCGGTAGACAATGTAGCGGACGTCTGGAGCGCCAAGGGGAAAGAGTTGGGTCACCAGGATGCGGTAGCCCGTTCCTTCATATCTGTCATAATAGTGACACCCAATATTGTTACGAGGGTAATACAGGCATAGACAGCAGACTCATTTTTCCAGGAGTCAATTATACGGCTTTTAGATGAGGGTCCTGAGTCTTATTCAATTAGTTTCGATTGAGGTTTGAGGTTTAATGGGAGATTGGTGGTCCCAGAAGGAGTAGACTTACATCTTGCAGTGATGACCGAGTCTCACGGGTCTCGATTTATGGTGCATCCCGAAGGAGATAAGATATACCTGGATATGAGGCGGTAATATTGGTGGAGTGGGATGAAGAAGGACATTACTGAGTTCGTGTCCAAGTTTTTTACTTGTCAGATGGTAAAGGTGGACCACCAGAAACCGTCGGGGTTGCTTCAGCCATTGGAAATACCCACATGGAAGTGGGAGAGTATTTCCATGGATTTTATTACTAGGTTGCCTACATCAGAGCGGGGCCACGACTCCATCTGGGTGATTGTGGACCGTTTGACCAAGGTGGCTCATTTTCTGCCAGTACGAACAGACTATACCATGGGCCAGTATGCTCAGTTGTTCATTGCTGAGATTGTTAGACTACATGGGGTGCCCCTGGATATTGTGTCAGATAGAGATAAGATTTTCGTGTCACATTTCTAGGAGAGTTTTCAGGAGGCCATGGTTACAAAATTGAGGTTGAGTTATGCTTATCACCCATAGACAAATGGACAAGCAGAGCGTACCAATCAGATGTTGGAGGATATGCTACGCATGTGTGTCCTTGATTTTGGGGGAGGTTGGGAGCCCCATCTTCCACTAGTGGAGTTTGCTTATAATAACTGCTATCAGTTCACGATTGGCATGGATCCGTTTAAGGCATTGTATGGCAGGCCTTATCGTTCTCAAACTTGTTGGTTAGAGGTGTGGGATAACAGGTTGCTCAGACTATAGGTAATTCAGGAAACCTCCGCTAGGATTGAGCTTATTCGGAGTCGCATTTAGGTAGCCCAGGACAGGCATAAAAGCTACACCGATGCAAAACGATTTTTTGAGAATTTAATGTGGGAGACCAAGTATTATTACGTGTATCTCCTATGAAAGGAGTTATGAGGTTTGGTAAGAAAGGAAAACTGGCCCCGAGGTACGTGGGACCATTTCCCATTATCGAGAGAATTAGACAAGTAGCATACAGATTGGGACTGCCAGAGTATTTACACCGCATTCATGATGTATTCCACATCTCGTCGTTGAGACGATACCTTCGGGATGACATGGCCAACACCCACATCACGATTAAGGAGATTGATTTATATCCCGATAGATCATACGAGTAGAGACCAGTTATCTATTCTAGACCATAGCGAAAGGAGATTGAGGTCGAAAGTAGTCCCACTTGTACGGGTCAAGTGGGAGCATCATAATGTGAAGGAATCCACTTGGAAGAGTGAGGCAGACATGCGTGAGAAGTACCCAGAGTTATTCTTACCAGGTATACCTTTTTTTCGAATTTCGGGACGAAATTCCATTATTAGGGGGGAAGTATGTAATACCCCGTATTTTTATGACTTTTAATTTTGGGAATTTATTAAATTTAATTAGAGATATTAATTTAATATTAATCCGGAAATCATTTAAATACTTACTAGCGTGATGAGAGTTAGTAATTATTGGAATTTTGTGGTAAGTTACTTTATGGGTAAAGTAATATGTGTAATTGAATTTAGTAAAAATTATCACGAGAATCTAATTTGATAATTTTGGAAATTTATCGGGACGCGCCTATGTCGTGTCGGAATTAAATTTGAATTATTAAAAGTGAATAAATTATAAGTCACCCGTATGGTCATTTTGAGTACGTAAAAGTGTCCGAAAGGGTCGATATAGTCAAAATAATGTACCCGAGGGTTTAGTTTGGGCCTGGGGCATTTTTAGGCCTAATTAACATCCCGGGAGGGCGTTTTAGACATTTCGTATTTTTGGTCATGGAAATCCACGAATTTTCTAGGGTTATATCAGATGGTAGGAGTTGTCTTCTAGGGTTAGAATGACCAAGCACCAAAGACGGCCATTGGAAAGGAAGAGGAAAATCTTTCTAAAGAGTTCTAGGCCAAGAACTCCAACGTTTGCACCGCCGTCGCCGCCATATTGTAGATCGCGCCACGAGGATCACAACCACACCAATCTTTTCCACAAATCTGAGCCAAGAATTCCTAGGCAAGTGTGTATCTTGCTCTATTTTAGTTAATGCTTTAATGATATTAGTCTAGGGTTGATTAGGACTAGTTTTTGTGAAAGAAAGGATGTATGGGAGACTCGAATTCGCATGTTGTAGAGGTAAAAGACGTATCAGGGAAATCTAATTCATATGTAGAGGTTGAACCAAGAAATTTCATTGAGTTAGGAGTAGAAAATCTGGGAAAATAATGGGAAGAACTAAGTTAAAGAAAATATTAGGGTTCTTGATATTTTTATGGATTTTGACCCTTTTAATTCATTATACTTGATGAAAACTCGCATGTCTTACATAGGATATTCATTATTTGGGAATATAACACTTTTAGTATCATTTGTTGGAAGTTTTGAAATCAAATAAGATGAATTGGATGATTTTGGACTAAGATTCTCGTAACTGGTATTTCTGCAGTTTTTCCATAACTGCTTGATCGATCGATCGACCCAAGAGCATCGATCGATCGATCGACCCAAGAGCATCAATCGATCGATGCATCGATCGATCGAGCCCATGTCATCGATCGATTGACCCCTCCTGGAAAACTCACATCCCCCTTTTAAATAGGTTGTTCCAACTTACTTGAATAGAAATCCTTGGACATTAGTGTTAGAACATTTTGGGATATAAAGAAGACCAGTAGGACTTTATAAAAATGGAACCTTTAATGTAAGATGAGATTTACATTTAACGGAGGTGTTTTACACTTAAGGAATAATGGGAACATGTGTCTAAAGGGTGAGACTCGTAAGGAAGTTACGTCGTAAAATAAAAGAGTACCTACTGAAATTACACTTAGGGAGATAGGATTTCAAGAGTGTTACATAGTAAGTTTGGAATAATCCCATAAATAAGAATAAAAAGAGACGAACCGTTATACGAAATAATCTAGTAATGTGTAATAAGAATAATTATCATAAGTATGGACCGTGGGTGTACCTACATTAGAATTGGGAATGGTAGTATACATATATGACTGTGTTTGTGCATATACTATATACGTGTAAAAATCATGCTCGCGCTACTTGCTAGCACTGACGTTACCGTGCTGGGACAGTCTTATCTCGATGAGACCTTTACGGGAGATATTGACTTGTACCCTACAACATAAGAATCCTTGGTATAGGCTATCGGATAGATAGTCAGACGGTCCTAAGAGATGTGAGGGTATGTGCTGACCTCTTAGTGACTTGGAACTATGCTTCGCCTCAATTTGTATGTGTTTTGTGTTAATACAGTTCGAGAGTGATTCAGAACTAGTATTTCCCTTAGTACGAGTGGTACGGGGACTTGATAGCAGAGTATCCCAGCACCATAAATTTATGTGGGATGCCGATAATATATATATATATATATATAATTTAAATTGGGAAACTTTCTACTGTGAATAAAAGTAGTTAAGTAATGAATAAATATTTCGATATTTAAAAGTGTGTGAAAAGTTTGAGGCAACACTGAGAAATTTTATAATAAAATGAGAGTTATGTGAAAACTTTGCCTTTAGAAATTAACTATCTTAGCGCTAGTAATTGTCGGCATGAAACCTTATGAGAATTTTAATAAAATCTAAACGGTTTGGATAAATAGTGCGGTAAGTGTGCACATTAGAAGAGAGGTGAGAATTTCTCAAGAGAGTGCTACATACTAATATGATTATTTCTTTAGCCGGTAAGCATTTTAAATACTTGCTAACTAAATTTTAAACTGTTTTACAATCGGGCACTCACATATTTCCTATTTTCTCTTCTCTCTTGTATATACATGTATATATTACAGGTGCTCAGCCACATAGGCGTCTTGCATAGGATCGTTTGGAAGGAACGTGTTGCAGCTTAGGTGGGAGTTGCAGGCCTCTTGCTTAGACGACCTCATTATTGATTCCACTTCTAGTTCTATTTTATTCAGTTGGGCATGTGTCTCCCTTTTTTCCCTTATTCAGTTGGTTTTATCAGAGATTGTGATTCGTTTACTTTCAGTAGTTATACTTTGGGATTGTTACTGTCAGGATGTTTTTCCTTTAAAGTTTTAAAGTTGGAATTTATTTGTTGAATGCTTAAATTGCTTGGATTATCACTTCCAGTCTAGTTGTTGTGTGAATCTTAAACTATGGATTATGAAAGGTTTTAAATGTTGGTTTTAAATTAAATATGGGATTTATTTCATAAATATGATTTTGACACTTAACTTAATTATTTAGGGTGTTTAATATGAAAAGTTATTTTGTGACAGTGATGCTAAGAATGAACCAACCGTTCACCTTGGTTATAATTTAATAAATGACTGATCACCCGGTATTTAATTAGGCGGGGTGTCACAGACAGATGACACATCCTTTATGATTACTATAAATATAATTTCTCACCTTACTATGAAGGGGTTTCTAACTTGACGAAGCCCTACAAAACTCTCAGCCCACCCTCTCTCTAGAGAACATCATACATGGGGGCTCACCCCCTCCGCAGTGGCATCGCTCAAATTAGGCTACATCCAAGGTTTCCGGCCTAATCTCTTGTACTCTCTTACCCTATCTATCTTGTATGCCCCTATCTATCTTATATGCCTTTAATGGCACAACTTTGTATCATACAACGCATATAATGAGATTAGAACCCCAAAGTGGATGTAGACTCATTTTTATAGTCGAACCACTCTACATTTTGTATCTTTTTCCTTATTTCTTTCTTTACTTTTATTCTATACTTAGTATGATGTTTGAGAACAACTTATGTCCGGTTTCTCGTACCATCATTCTAGATTGACAAATTTAAGTTACAAAGTTGCGCTCCTAACCTACTTTCTTTTCAACATCTCTATATGTAATATGCTTCTTAGTAGTAAGTGGAATCTCTCACCGCGGCACCATTTTGGTAGGTTAATATATCAATTTCCTACAAGGCTATCACCTGTGGGTTGTTATAGTGCAATAAAGAAATAATTGATTTTGTGTAGATTAGCCTCAAATAAAGATAATATACTCACTTTTTACAATTTTGGATTTACCTATTCTCCGTGGTTCTCTTCCCCCCCCCCCCCCTTATGTTGTTATTTTTGTTTTAATAGGCATGGTTGCATAAATTGGGAACTCACCAATCACTAGGCTCTAGGGGTGGCCATGGGTTGGGCCTAGTCAGGATCGGGTCGGACCTATAATAATTTAAGTTATCCCAAGCTCACCCAAGCCCAAGTCGAGCCTCATTGTATAGTCTCACGCCCGCCCAAATTCAAAAGCTTCTTGCCGAGGCCCGTTTTCCAGGCTCGAACATAATTTTTTACCTAAATTTTAGTGTTTAGCAAATTTATGATGTATTTTATTGTTTATCAAATTTATTTTAGAATATACTCTTAAGACTAAGACTCTAAGAGTAAATAAAGCATAAAATTGATATTTCTAAATATCCCCCATTTATATTCTTTATTATAACTTTTAACCTTAAAGGAATAAAAACTAAACTACTTATATATATATATATATATATATAATCAATATTATATCAAATTCTTGGGGCACAAGTCGAACCGCTCTCAAGCAGACCTAAGAATACATGGCCAAACCCGCTAAAAAAATCGAGCTTATATAATTTTCCATGTTCGGTTCGGGAGCCTATTTCTCTTACCCAAGCCCTATTTTTTTCGAATGCACTGGGTGGGCTTGGCGGGTCTCGGACCTATGGCCATCCCTACTAGACTCTTGTCTTTAGGGATAACACGTTTTATGTGGGTATAGATGTTTACGAGAGAAAATTATTAATTTCGGTTTTATACGATTGGTTAGTTTTCAAGTGTTCAATATATTTTAGAGCAATGCTATGAGTCCTCAAAATTCCCTCAACTCATCTCCCACACAGCAATCAAGTATTTTGCAACACTTATTACTGTTCGAGGATGAGTTGGGGAATTTTTTTTAAGAGTCAAAGCATTTCTCTATATTTTATGATTGCAAATCTTAACCGCTTTTGAGTATTGTATCAGAATTGTTGCATTGTTGCTTTGGAAAAATGTACTCCCAACTCTTTTCATTGTAGGCAACAGTTTAGTGAATATCTTCTACTGCATCATTTAATAGGAGAAACTGACACTGAGTATGGAGTTTTACTCATCCTTGGCAGGCAATCAGTTTGTGGGTTAGGTGCCAATCGCCCTTGTGGAAGCTTAGGTTGTGGGAAACAGTTGGTATTAGAATTAATCTAGTTCAGTTTCATTTTGAGTGAGTTTGAAACTTGTTTATTAATGCCAAGTCTTGTGTATTATCTTTTGGATAAATGATCCATGTACTTTCTTGTAAATGTATGCTTCTACAATATTTTAAATCTAGAATAATTGATTCTATCTTTTGTATAGTGTTTTGATTAATTTATCTAACATGATTTGAATAGTAGTTGACTAAACCCTTAGTATTTTGAATATTGAAGAAATGACTTTATGTTTTTTGGATAGCATTTTGATTTATTTATTTAATATGATTTGAATATTTGTTGACTAAAAAATATACTTATTTAGAATAAAGGTTTTTCAAAGATGGTTTGTGTTACACCTTCGTGATAGGAAATAGTATACATGACAGTTTTTAAATATTAATGCGTAATGATGGGTTTCTATGAAATACATGATGGTTATTGAGAACATACTTGACAATATTTTTTATAAAAGAGTAATACTCTCTTCATCTCAAATTAAGAATTCTCATGAGCTGTCCCAAATTAAGGGCTCACATATTTTTTGGACATTATCAACGAACCAAGTTTTATGTTAGTGAACAATAGTTGATCTTGACCGTTGATTTAGTGTATCTTTAATTTGTATAAAATAAAAACATGGACTCAAATTGAGACGGAGAAAGTATTTGGTATGAGTTTATGGTGATTTAATGATATTATGACACCCAAACATATAACAATTTTGGTAAACAGAAAAATCGTCATGAAAGACTTAAATGATTGTTAAAAACCTGCATAAAATGTTTTTTTCTTGTAGCGATGCCCCTCGACTCAATTCTTGGTTAGTCGTCTTTCATAAGGGCAACGAGGTCATTTGGTTGGCTGGTCAACCAGAACTATGAGGTGCATGCAAAATCTAAAAAAAATGAGAATGTCTAAAATTTAAAATCTAAGACAAAAAATTGTCAATGTAGAAGAAATGCGTTCGTAGTTATATTGGAAAATTGTTGAGCAAAGGGTACACTAATAACTTCCTATAATCACTTAGATGCCCGTGGAAACTAAAAGAAATTATTGGTTCTTCACTACATCAGTTTTATAGTGCATCTAGTGATTTGTTCAAAGGGACAGTGACAAGGTAGTCTTTGAGATGTTAAGGGCAGTTCATGTGAGAAAAGTTACAAAACATAAATGAAGCATTCAAAAGAGAGGTAAAAAGTCTGAAATAAACATCTCATTTCCTTTCACTTTCATTGTTCCTTCCTTTCAAATCTTACAATTAAGAAACTTTCAAGTATATTTTCTGTTTACTTTATCGTAGTTTAATCACGAAATTCCTATAATTATTTCGACTTTATATATTTTGGCTATGTGAAGGTCCTTTTGATTGTGGCATTCGATCCAACTGCAATAATTTTTTTTTAATATTATGCTTGACACGCATTTGATTCTTAAATCACAAAAGCCAACGAATACATGAAAAAAATATGCAGATTCTTTTTCTACACCTGATAACAAAAGCACTACTTTTCAAGCCAACTAGCAACATTTCAAAAATTTATAAAGCAATGTATTTACATGGGAAACAAAACTAAATACTGTTCCTAAAGATGTTAATTCATCTTCCTCCGGCCAAACAGAAAATACTACTAAAAATGTGCACGAAAGAAAAGAAAAAAAAAGTTATTTGTAATTTGAGGTCTAATTTTTATGTCGTGAGTTTCGGTTCCAAGTGTTATAAATACTTCTATAACACTTTTAGAACCAAAACTCGTAGAAAACGTTTGAAGCCATCCTAGTGACACACAACAAATTGGACCTCAAACTACAAATAACTCGGAAAAAAATGCAGAGCTGAAAAAATAACTATGGCTGTAAGCAATATATTTATGCCAATTTGGCCATCAAAGACATGCCTCCGGCACCTAATAAAACAACAACATAAGCCCACATTTGAAGCTTCATACTATCTTGAAGCTTGGGCCCTATAAAATCCGAAGCTAGGTCAACTAATGCAATATAATTCAATAGCCCAGCTGATGAAGCATTTAATAGGCCCCCCACGATCAGATCTGTCGGGCTATTTTCTCTGTACAGTTTCGATAGACCAATCCCGAGAGCGATACCAAATGGGGTAGTGGCCGAGGAGGAGAACACCATTATTGCCTTCATTATGGCCCCGTATTCGGACTATATTACACAAACGCTTTAGAACTATATATTGCAATTCAAAATAAGCGGTGTGTGGAATTTGTGCTAACAAATATAGAGTGGCTCTAATTGTACTGTAAGGACACAGATTTCCAATTGAGTCCTCTTATAGTTTTGGCTCAATTCCGGACAAAAACATGTATTCATAGGATTTTATTTAATTTTAATATTCAAGACCTATGAACTGTTTGTTGAAGACGTAGCGGCAAAGAGTATAAAGCATCATCAACATGCCGTAGTTTATGTGCCTCGTTTGTACGTCATCAACTTAGGTTCCATGCTCCCAAGGTATGAATGTATTTATATGTATATAGGAGCTTGGAACAATTTGTATTGGGTGTTAGGTGAATTAAAACTGCATTTTATTTTTCAGAAAGAATCAATTAGAAACTTAAAAATAAGTATATAAAAGTTTATAAAAGTTTCTGGGCCAAAATCGAATTTTTCAATCTTTCTGTTTGTTCGTTTGAAATGTCGTTCGAACGAGTTTTTTCGTTCGAACCAGATTTCGTTCGAACGAGTTTTGTCGTTCGAACCAGGTTCGTTCGAACGAGTTTTGCCAACGACCCTATCTGGATAGTCGTTCGATATGTCGTTCGATATGTCGTTCGAACGAAGGTTCAATCTAACGAGGTATCTAACGAACCTCTAACGAGCCCAGGCTGGTCACTCGTTAGAAGTCTCGTTCGAACGAGAATCACGTTCGTTCGAACGAACTTCCAGCGGGAACAGTTATTTGGCAGTTTTTTGCAGTTTTTCCCCACTCCTCCACTTGGTTTTCAACCAACATTTTTCATGCAATATTATGTGCGGGAAACACATTTTCCAAGACAACTTTTCCTTACTTTTCCATTCCATATCCATCTCTTAGAGAGAGTTTGAGAGCAAATTTATTTAAGGAAAATGTTCAAGTTTTGAGTGTCATTTTTTAATGGAAAATTCATACACACTCTAGTTTACACCCATTGTTGTTTATTCCAAGTTCTATATATACATATCCTTACTTGGAGTTTTTGGCACCGGTTTTCTCTACCGAATTCAAGAGACATTTCGGGTTTGCTTCTACACCCCATCATAAAGAAGACCTTTGTTGAGATTTTACCCAAAAGGAGAAAGGCTCCATGCTTGGGTGACGGTGACCGTTTAAAGTCCTATCGGTGTATTCCGAGACCATGGTGGAGCTCCGTTGGTTATCCGCTAATTGGAGGTTGATACAAGAAGGAGCATCACCGCTTGAGAGGGTTCGAGTTTAGGAAGTAAGTCTTTTGTCTTGTATTTTGTAATACCGTTTTTAGTGGATTTGAGGCTAGGGCCGTCCCGAGGTTTTTTCCCGTTAGTGGGTTTTTCCTCGTATATCGCGGTGTAGTGTGACCTTGTTTATTTTATCTTGCACAATAATTTACAACGCATGCTTAGGATAATTTCAAGATAAAATTTGGTTTTACATTCACACTAATTTAAATTGGGACTGTAATTTAATATTGGATTAAATTTGGTTTATTCAAGTCACTTGCATTAATATGGTTTCGCCTAACTTTGAATAATTGTTAATGATGACTTAGGCAAATTCTAGGACTTGAATTATGTTGTTTTAATTTGTTTCTCATGATATTAAAACCCGGCCTTGTGTTGTTTTGTGGAACCATCTCTTGTATTCAACGCTTCCGCATCTATTTGTTTAAAAAGGAAAGTAAGTCTTTTGTCTTGTATTTTGTAATACCGTTTTTAGTGGATTTGAGGCTAGGGCCGTCCCGAGGTTTTTTCCTGTTAGTGGGTTTTTCCTCGTATATCGCGGTGTAGTGTGACCTTGTTTATTTTATCTTGCACAATAATTTAGAACGCATGCTTAGGATAATTTCAAGATAAAATTTGGTTTTACATTCACACTAATTTAAATTGGGACTGTAATTTAATATTGGATTAAATTTGGTTTATTCAAGTCACTTGCATTAATATGGTTTCGCCCAACTTTGAATAATTGTTAATGATGACTTAGGCAAATTCTAGGACTTGAATTATGTTGTTTTAATTTATTTCTCATGATATTAAAACCCGGCCTTGTGTTGTTTTGTGGAACCATCTCTTGTATTCAACGCTTCCGCATCTATTTGTTTAAAAAGGAAATTAAATATTTTATTTGTGTTAATTATTAAAACCCCCGGGGATTCTCCTTTTCAAATTGGTATCAGAGCCAAAAACGATAAATTATTTCGTTAAAGATCCTTTACTTTTTGGCTAAATATGGATTTTTCCCCATTTTCAAAATTTCCTATTTTTGATGGTTCTAACTACGCGTATTGGAAAGCGCGAATGAAATCGGCACTTAAATCTATCGATGAACGTGTTTGGATGTCTGTTGTTAACGGTTGGACCCCACCAACACATTTAATTGAAAATGTACATGTTCCCAAACCCGTTGATAGATGGACTGAAAATGAGTTTAAGCTAGCAAACTTTAATTCCTGAGGTTTAAATGCCTTGTTTAGCGCTGTCGCACCGGATGAATTCCGACGTATATTGACGTGTGAAACCGCTAAAGAAGCTTGGGATATTTTACAATTAACTCATGAAGGAACTAGTGTCGTTAAAGCTTCAAAACTCCAAAACCTCACCACTCAATTTGAAACTATCAAAATGGATGAAAAAGAAACTTTTGATAAATTTTATGCTAGACTTTCTGATATTGTTAATTCATCCTTTAACTTGGGAGAGAAAATACCTGACGACCGTGTTGTAAAGAAAATTTTGAGGTCCCTACCCGATAGATTTATTCCAAAGGTGACCGTTTTAAATTCTTTACCCACTTTAGCCTCTACGAAATTAGAAGAGCTTGTAGGTGATTTACAAACCTATGAACTGGATATGTTTCCCTCTAAAACTGAAAAGAAAATTGAAAAGGGCGTTGCTTTAAAAGCCCGAAAAGAGGTCAAACAAGTAGTAGAGAGCCATAGTGATAGTGACTCGGAAGATATGGCTTTGTTTGCTCATAAATTTAGAAAATTTCTTAAATTTAACAAAGATAAAGTTAAAAATGATTTTAAGAAATTTGAATCTTCTAAACATGATAAAAGCGAGAAGATTTCTAAAGCCGAGAAAATCCCTAAACCTAGTAATGAACATTTAGATAGGGACGAGTCTAATAAGTGTTTTGGTTGTGAAGGTTATGGCCATAGGGCTTATGAGTGCCCCACTAAACTAAGGAAAGATGGTAAGCGACCTATTTCATATAATGCAACCCTTAGTGATAGTGATAAGGAAGAAAAGCCCGATTCCCCCACTAAGAAAAAATTTGTGGCTTTTATGGCTAGTCATGTGAGTGATAATGAGAACTCATCGATTGATGACACGATTGCACATGCCACTTCCAAGGTCATTATTCATGATTCCCTTGTTTTTAATGATAGTGAGAGTGAAAAAGAAAGTGAGAGTGAAAATGAAGAAGAGGTTGATGAGAGTGAACTTCAAAATGCTTTCCATGAATTATATAAATAATCTATTAAATTGAAAAGAGCGAATTTGAAGTTAGAAGCGAGTTTGAGAGAGAGTGTCAAGGTCATTGATGAAAGTGCCTTAATAGAAGACCTTAGGACACGTGAGAGGACTCTTCAAGAGAAGCTTAACTATGTAGAAGGCGAGAGAGATAGCCTTAGGGGTTTAATGGAAATCTTGAAAAAGGAGCTTCTTGCTTTTGAAGAGCGAAATTTTTTACTAGAATCTAACATTTTAGAATTGGAAATAAATTAAAAGATTCTAGTAAAGTCAAATTTGATTTGGAGTGTCGTTCGGAAAAACTAGATAAAATGTTAGGAACGATCCAAATTAAAAATGACACTTTTGGTTTAGGCTTCAATTCTTGTAATGAATTTAACCCTAAAGTCAAAACCAACATTTTAGGAGAATCTACTAGGAATGCATTTCAAGATCACTCCTTATGTAAATCTTTTCGACATGTTTTCACTTGTTCACATTGTGGTCGAAAAGGTCATCTTAAGAAATTTTGTTTTGATCTTAAACGAATTCCTAGAAAATCCCATAGTAAAGCAACCACGATAGCTAACGTTCCTACACCCCAAGATAGTCATGCTTCATTAATTTGGGTTAGGAAATCCGACTTGGTTGCCTTACAAAATAGGGATTTTGATTCTCACTTACTTTCACATGCTTCCTCCCTTGCTAAATCTATAGGATAAATGTATTAGTATTTTGCATACTTTAGCGTTTGTACTTCATGCTATATTCATATGCTAAATGTATGCTTGTTTAGTCATTTTCTAGTCATAACCTTATTCCATATCACATGCTAGAAATCATGACTTGTTTCTCTTTTTGTATTATATTTTGTGTTTGAATTAATTGAACAATATAAAAATATTTTTGTTTATCATTTGTGTTTTATTTATTTCATTTAAGCTTAATGCAAAATACAAATGATTTTCGTTTGTCCTTTTGAGTAAATATTTATTTTTGATTAAAAAATGTTTAAAAACTCAAAAAGATTTTATTTTGTGTGTATTTTTGTTTGACACACTTTATGTGGCATATATTTGTGTTTGAATCCCATCATTTACGCTCCCATGTGGCTAGAACTTTTGGTTTAGATTTTCAATCCTTAAAATGTTCTTTACCATGTTTTATATGGAGTAGTTGGATTTTGTATTGTTTAAATGGATTCTATTTCTATATGCCTCTATTCACACATGCACGAGCTCTTTTGAAATCTTAATGTCACATGTTATATTTGAGCTTTTTGAGGTGTTCTCCTATCAATCTAGTCATCTACATATCTATGACCTAGGAGGACTAGTGCATGTCAAAATCCGTTGCATGTGAGATTTGTGCGAAAAATGAAAACATGATAAATTAATATATGCACGGGGAAGGGCTCCGAAAGGATGAATTAAATCCTTTGCGATTGTAAGCCACCGTTGATTGGATCTAAAAGAAATACGTGATCCAAAGGCCTAAAAATAGAATATTTGGCATTCAAAGAAAGCAATTGCCAAGGCCTATGTTTGTTTGATATATTCATTCAAAAACAAAAGAATATATATGCTTATTGAGGGAGAATTGGATGGTATATCAACGGTTTGCACAATGTCCGTTTATCCTAGTTGTCTTTAATGTCATGACTCTATTTGGTTTGTAGAATCATCATCATGCTAGGCTTGTATGCATTGTGTATGTTTGTTCATTGAGTTCAATCTTTATATTGTCACATGAGGTTATATTTAACTGTGATGAAGTTTGCAATCAAATGAGAACTCCGTGAACGTTTCTTAAGTGTTTGGGTCTAAATTTAATTGTTGCTTGTTCACACCCATACACTTCCATTTCCATATGACACATTTTTTCCATACGAGTGTGCAAACTTATTGTATTTTGTGTCATGTGTGTGTTTATATCTATATATATATGTAAGCGATTCATTGATATATTTCTAGTATATATATATATGATATTTGTATGTCTTTGCCTTGTTTTTAATTGCCCATATGCTTTCATGTCTTATCACTTTAAGCTTTCCCTTGTTGTTTCTTAGTTCTTTATCCTTTGCCTATTCCCGAACAAAAAAGGGGGAGAATGATGATAGGGGGAGAAATGGTATCTAATCCTATTATTATCGTATCTTCGTTTGGGGGAGATTTATCTTAGGGGGAGACGTCTTTCTAAGTAGGTCATGTGTTTAAAGGGAGAATTAATTTAGGGGGAGTAATTAATTAATTGCATTTAATACTTTGATATTCCCTATGCATTTGATGAGTTTGCTTAAGTGTGCAGGTTTTATTCTATAGCGGCATCTTTCTATGGCAAAGCGTTTGATCCTTGGGTTGAGTCAAGATTGGGCGGGTTTTGTTTTGAGTCTAGTAGAGCTTGACGGCCCTTTAAGATTTTTGTTTGGTTTTTGTCCCGGAATAGCCAAAGGGGGAGATTTGTAAGGACACAAATTTCCAATTGAGTCCTCTTATAGTTTTGGCTCAATTCCGGACAAAAACATGTATTCATAGGATTTTATTTAATTTTAATATTCAAGACCTATGAAGTGTTTGTTGAAGACGTAGCGGCAAAGAGTATAAAGCATCATCAACATGCCGTAGTTTATGTGCCTCGTTTGTACGTCATCAACTTAGGTTCCATGCTCCCAAGGTATGAATGTATTTATATGTATATAGGAGCTTGGAACAATTTGTATTGGGTGTTAGGTGAATTAAAACTGCATTTTATTTTTCAGAAAGAATCAATTAGAAACTTAAAAATAAGTATATAAAAGTTTATAAAAGTTTCTGGGCCAAAATCGAATTTTTCAATCTTTCTGTTTGTTCGTTTGAAATGTCGTTCGAACGAGTTTTTTCGTTCGAACCAGATTTCGTTCGAACGAGTTTTGTCGTTCGAACCAGGTTCGTTCGAACGAGTTTTGCCAACGACCCTATATGGATAGTCGTTCGATATGTCGTTCGATATGTCGTTCGAACGAAGGTTCGTTCTAACGAGGTATCTAACGAACCTCTAACGAGCCCAGGCTGGTCACTCGTTAGAAGTCTCGTTCGAACGAGAATCACGTTCGTTCGAACGAACTTCCAGCTGGAACAGTTATTTGGCAGTTTTTTGCAATTTTTCCCCACTCCTCCACTTGGTTTTCAACCAACATTTTTCATATAATATTATGTGCGGGAAACACATTTTGCAAGACAACTTTTCCTAACTTTTCCATTCCATATCCATCTCTTAGAGAGATTTTGAGAGCAAATTTATTTAAGGAAAATGTTCAAGTTTTGAGTGTTATTTTTTAATGGAAAACTCATACACACTCTAGTTTACACCCATTGTTGTTTATTCCAAGTTCTATATATACATATCCTTACTTGGAGTTTTTGGCACCGGTTTTCTCTACCGAATTCAAGAGACATTTCGGGTTTGCTTCTACACCCCATCACAAAGAAGACCTTTGTTGAGATTTTACCCAAAAGGAGAAAGACTCCATGCTTGGGTGACGGTGACCATTTAGAGTCCTATCGGTGTATTCCGAGACCACGGTGGAGCTCCGTTGGTTATCCGCTAATTGGAGGTTGATACAAGAAGGAGCATCACGGCTTGAGAGGGTTCGAGTTTAGGAAGTAAGTCTTTTGTCTTGTATTTTGTAATACAGTTTTTTGTGGATTTGAGGTTAGGGCCGTCCCGAGGTTTTTTCCCGTTAGTGGGTTTTTCCTCGTATATCGCGGTGTAGTGTGACCTTGTTTATTTTATCTTGCACAATAATTTAGAACGCATGCTTAGGATAATTTCAAGATAAAATTTGGTTTTACATTCACACTAATTTAAATTGGGACTGTAATTTAATATTGGATTAAATTTGGTTTATTCAAGTCACTTGCATTAATATGGTTTCGCCTAACTTTGAATAATTGTTAATGATGACTTAGGCAAATTTTAGGACTTGAATTATGTTGTTTTAATTTGTTTCTCATGATATTAAAACCCGGCCTTGTGTTGTTTTGTGGAACCATCTCTTGTATTCAACGCTTCCGCATCTATTTGTTTAAAAAGGAAATTAAATATTTTATTTGTGTTAATTATTAAAACCCCCGGGGATTCTCCTTTTCATGTACACTTTTAGGGACTTTTCCATGTAGGTACCAAGACAATTGTCTTAATACTCGTGTGAGTATTGTAAGGCTTAGTTAACTCATCACTAATCCAAATTAGACCTTAGTACTATCATAATGGTCTATTATTTGTCGTGTAAAAATTTCACCCTCAAGGGCAATATTTATAGAGATGAAAAGGTACCAAAGTTAGAAAACAAATGAAGTTTAAGTTGACATCGAACTGAGTACAAGTTTTAACTACCAAAGTGACATTTAGCGACAAAAAGCGAATTCAATTACTATAGTAATCCTCACAGATGAAACATTTTTGTGATGCTATTTTTTTTTGGACCACTGAAACCTTTTGCATGTTTCTTGAAAGAAGCCGTACTCAAGTCAAATAGAAAATTTAACACACACCTATATCTAAATAAGTTCATTATGTAGTTTGTTAAAATGTAGAAAATTACCTGAAATATGCATCCACCGAGACCCATTCCTTCAAAGAGTTGATGGAAGCAGAGAGCAGCTACAAGGGGCTTGATTATGCATTGATTGTTGGACGTCCCCATTGAAAGCCCTATCACTACTGAGTGCACAACTATCCCCAATTCGAGCACCTGCATCACCCTCCCAGCATTAGCCACTACTTATATGGTATTCATAATTTGTTAAAAATAATGTATTTCAAATAATTAGACGTTTAAAAAATGTAATAAATTACTGAGTTGGAAGACTTGCAAGTGCTCAATCACTCTTCAGAAACACAGGTAATGTTCAAGTTCCATGAATTCAAAATTACGCCGGTAGAAAATTTAACACAAGCAAAGTACAAGCAGAGAAGACACAGACCTATGTACAGCAAATTTAGTCCACATTTAGAGCTTATGAGTCACACTCACTTTCACTATAAAACTCTATCTTAGCTCACTCTTGTGCACGCAATCTATACATTTCTTCCAATTTTTCACTCCTCTTTTATTGGTCGGTTGTGTACTAAACTCAACTATTTGTACATCTCCTTACTTTGATTTGCTTGCCACTTTTAAGTGGAGGCACTGGCGAAAGGACTCAACAGCCATACCTCAGACATAGCTGCAAATTCTCTATATGTAGCCATTCTAGTCAATCGCTATTTTTTATATGTTGGAAAACAAATTTGTTAAATGGGTAGCCCACGTATAGGTTATAGCTCATAAGCTATTTTCTCATGCTTTTTTGTTAGTGTATCTTCACACTTAACGGTTTTGATGGTATCATCATCATCATCATCATTGTCTCACACATTATTTGGGAGTTCTTTCATATTGGTCTTTGCTTACATTAGTTATATGGTTGCCATTTCTTTTTCAGATTTGGTATGGCAATATTGATGTTTCTTACATTAGCTAGAGGAGACATAGTCTTCTAATTGCCATGATCATAGCTGTTTTGTAGAATGATTTAGTGTTTGAGTGATTCCTAGTATAGATATAGTATGATAAGAAAGATCAATTTTGTTTTAGATTGTGCTAGGTTGTGAAATGTTATGGATTAATAGTTAAGTTTTTAATTTGTGTATGAGGATAATTCTTCATGTCTGCTGATTTGGAAGGACTTTTATGTTAGAAACTTAGTCCTATTATGGGTGAATATCCAACCCTTAATGGTTGGGAGAATAAATTGATTGCAATATAATTTTTTATGTTTGAAATTTATAGGGGGGTTACCAATAAAGATCAGGTATTGATAAGTTGGCGCTCGGTATTGATTGAGGTTTGAACTCTTCTCTCTATTACGTTAGTGTTGCACAGTCTTTGGATTCACAATCAAGAAGATGATAAATAGCTTCCTTTAAGCCAGAATCTAAGACATTGTACAGATTCTGAATTAGAATTGGTTCAACCACTTTTTTATGCACCATTAACCAACCCACGTCTGTACGGTTTAGGACTTTTATAGTCTCTTTATTTAATTAAGAAAACTACATTTTAAATAAAGAAATATAAGAGTTGTTACAGCCGAGAACAAAAATTAGGTGACTGTCTTTAAGTGTTGTGCTGAAATTTATAAGGCTGTGACTACCAATGTTCTACCTACCTCCCATCCAGTACACACTTTTTTTACACAACAAAAGTAACTCAAAAATTCAAATAGAATTAATTATGCACATGTTTTTTTTATAAAAGATATGAAGATCTACAACTCTTGCACGCAAATTAATTTCTATAATGCACCAAAGAAGGAACCAAAAGGCAGAACAAAGGCTTTTGATGGTAATCGATAAAAAACATATATATTCTGGCCAGTAGCCAGAACTGCTTTGTCCATCATATAATCCACTCAAAGAAACTACAGTGATAACCATGAAATTAGAAAACAAAGATGATGACAAAGAGGAAGAGGAAGTAGTGTGACCAAAATCAGTCATTTTTTTTGTCAAGAAATCATAAAATCTAGGCTGAGATGCCTCAATCCTCTTACCTGTTTCATCCTCAAATGCCTTGACAGTTTTATCTTCACCATTTATACTTCCATTCTTTAAAAAAAGTGACAAAGAACCCAATTGCCCATTTCAATCATAGACTTATGAGTAGGATTT
This sequence comes from Sambucus nigra, assembly GCA_949130495.1. Lineage (NCBI taxonomy): Eukaryota > Viridiplantae > Streptophyta > Magnoliopsida > Dipsacales > Adoxaceae > Sambucus > Sambucus nigra. The sequence goes on along the minus strand of CASBWL010000011.1, from coordinate 1,857,607 downwards.
TAAATCGTCTGGGATGTGAAGGCTGCATGAGTTAAACTAAACTTTTTATAAATAATACTGAAGAATTGGGAGAATAAAACTCCACCTGCCAGTATACTACATAATTTTGTAGGTTCGCGATTTCTGATTTGGCTTTAAAGAGTAAGGTTGAAGCATGTTTATATTTCAGATATAGCATATGTACAATTTGAGGAGTCATTCAATATTGGCCACACATTTGGTTTGTCATCTGCTTGGCCACACATTATCATGTTATTCAATATTGGAGACTTCCGAATGACCAATACAATTTATTTTGTGTAGAAAATCATATTCTAAATTTATTGAGAGAATCATGAGTGTTTGTTACCTAGCCTGAGAATGAAAATAGGGACGATGTTTTTGTCGCCGAAGATTACTTAAATCCCATATGACAAGTTTAAATTTCAATGGTTCTTTTCATTTAGAGAAGATGTTTCTTTTCATTTGGAGATGGGTTAGTTGTTTCGAAGTTTCAGTTGGAGATGGGTTAGTTGCTTCTTTTCATTGTCTAGTGATTTCATTTTGTAGTTTCTATTAGAGCGACTTGCAATTTGTTTGTGGATTAACAAAATTATAATTCAATATCTCTTTTTTTACAGAACAAGTTCACCCAAAATTCAGGTTATCTCAAGTTCGAAGATGACACATTCTAATTTTCAAAGTGGCAGACTGCCGACGTCGGAGAATACTTTAGTAAGAAGCTAAATTTCTTATTTGATATTGATTTAAAAATTGGAGTTCATCGAGAAAACAGATGACATTCTTATATAAGTACCTTTATCTCTTAAGGACTATTATTATTCACATCAATAGTTTCTCTGTTTCACCACTAACATGTACTAGGTAAAACTCAGTTTCCCCTTTTTTTCTTAATGTGTATATTGTTGTTACCACTGGAAGATTCACAAAAGGATAGCTAACAATACCCTCTGAAGGTTTAGATTCATTCAAAGTGGTTCCAAATTTTTTCAACCTTGCTGGGATGGTTTCATTTGCTTAATTTCTCCGCAAATATTGTAACTTTTCTCTTAGTTATATATCAAAGTTTAGTCCATCATAATGAAAGAATGGTGTAGTCCATCACTTTGAGGTATTAATTTGCAAAATCCTGAAGATGAAGCACACGATATCTTTGCTTGATTCTGAAAATCGAATGACTCCATCTGCAGTTAGTGCACACCATTGCTCTTGCATCCTCTTTTAGATGGTGAATGCGAACTGGGGGAAAATTTTGATATTAATGCCGATAATTCAACTCAGCATCTTGCTTCTGTGAATGCTACCAATTATGCTCAAGCTATCATTGCAACACTCTTAGAGGACTATGCGGATATTTTTTACGTAAGTTGCTCGCAAAGTGTTGGTTCTTTTAATTGGTTGATAAGGAAATAGTGGTTTAAGTGGCTGCTTCGAAAATTTCATTGTTATACGGTAAGTTAGATTTTTCTCAGGTTTAAGGGAGTTCTGTAAAAAAAATATTTTTTTCTGCTATTTTTCAGTTTTTCGAATTTCTCACTACATCCATCTTATAGGAAAAACAAATCTGAGTTTTATTTTTAATAAGTACAAAAATGTATGTTAGTCCATAATTTGTATGGTTGTTCTATAATAAGTTACCATTCGATAATTCTTACTCTAATATAGTAAGTTTAGTTTGTATCAGGAAGAATCGATAGCTGATAATAGTGGAACTAAGTCCCCTTACTGGTTTCCCTTGCAAGAATGGTGTTCGGGTCAAAATGAAACCACTGGATCGTGTACGATTTTCGCTAAATCCTAATCCGAGCGCATATTATTCGACGATCGGTTGTGTTTGCTCAAATCATCTGGCCTCACGGCATACAAGCCTTCAAAATATTTAGATAAGGAGGTTTGATAAAGAAAAATAGTGATGGACACCCACACAGAATGTCGGTTCTTACACATGTGTCGCGTTCGTGACCTTCATCGCATCATAAAGGGATTCTTGGAGTTTCTCATTCAGGTTGGTAATGTCAGGTTCTGAAAAAGTCACCAACACTTAATCCAGTAGCTGGCAAAACGGTAGGACATGGTTCATTGACAAGTGCTGAGTAGGATCATTTGGTTTTTTGACATTTTATTGCTTGCATTTTTAGTTCTCATTAATGCTATTTTTTAGCATTTTGTATTTTTATTACACATTAATTCTTATTTTAAGCCATGTGAGTGATACGGTGACATATAAAGTGGCGTTTAATGAAGGGAATTACCACTTTTCTATTTGGATGTCTCGTAATATATTTCTATTTATTTATTTCTTCATAGACTATAATAACGACAAAAATGATTTTTATATGAATGTTCTCATTAATGCTTATATCAATATTATCATTAATGCTTATATGAATGTTCATTTTCTCCATCTATGTTATCATTCTCAGATATTGATATAGAAATTCAAGAGTTAAAACAATGACGTTGCCACAAACGTTATCATTATGACCCATGATTATATGTTATTAGTGTTAATGTCTTTTTAACTATTGGTTTTATATGACTTCATGGCTTTTTAATTATTGGTAGCCTTTTTGTTTTGTATGAGATGGCTCTTTGCAAACTATGGATAGTCATCGTATTGGAACATGTGGGACGACCTCAATTGATGTGTGTGTGTGTTTTTTTTTCAATGTTCAAGCCCACGGGAGGCGGGTGGGAAGGGGAGGGGACTTGAATTGCCCACCTCTTGCAAGCAAGGGTGGGATGTAACCATCGGGGCAATCCCTTTGGTTAATTGATGTGTTGGTTAAATCATTTTCTGATGTAATAATTATTGACATCAGATTAAATATTTTGAGGCATTTTTATGCTCAAGTTACCAATAATGATGTGTTGTGTACTCATATTTGGTGTTTATGATGATGTGGTTTATGCGAGGTCTGGGATGGACTAGTATTATTAGTATTGTTATATATATATATATTTTATTTCTTAAACAGGGAGGATAATCCTATAAACAAATGATAATCCTATATATATATTTGTTTATGATAATCCTATAAACAAATGAAACTCTGTCCAAAATTCCTAAATTATTTACATTATTTATGTTGTAAAATAAACTTTTTGACTTAAATATTGTATATTTATTTTGACTATAATTTTGTCAGAATGTTAATATAAACGAGTATTGTTGTCATGGATTTTAGTTGTTACTAATTATAGTGCCACCCAAATGTGCTTTGGTGGTTGTTTTAGTTTTAGTTATAATTATCATTATTATGTTTAGTCGATACATCATGCGTTTAGTTAAACCGATGACGTTTATACGAGGTCCATGACATACTATTAGTATTGTTAGAGTATTTTTTCCTTATTAGGTCCTACAAAGAGTTAAATTTTCTAAATTATTTACACTTATAATACATAAAACATTATATGCAACTTTATACTTCTCAAAATTAAGGGGCATATATCAAATAGTCCCTTGGACTTTTTTTAATACACGTTTAGTCCAAGCCTTTTTATTTTGCACCAAAAAGTATTTTACCATGCCACTGGCGCGGACCTTTAAATATAAGAGAATAAGGGATTTTTTGGTACAAAATAAAAAGAGTGTGTAATAGGTCTAGTATTACATTCTTAACATTTGTGTTATTTCTTTAATGTTATTTTGAATATATTAAAGGTTCGTTTAGCAAACCAATTCCAAGCCATGGAAATGGAATTGAAAGACCAATTTGAATTCCATGGAATTGAAATTGGCCTTCGAATTTCAATTCCAAGCCTTGAAATTAGATTGTCAAACGGACCCTAAGTTCTTTTCTTTCCACCCCAATATTGTCTTTGCAGATGAAGAAGCACGTAAAGTTTAATAATTTGCATACATATAACAAACATTATTATACGCTCCCATTAAAAACATGATAGCAACTAAAGTTGAGAGAAAATTGTTGAAATCATACCTGCGCCACAACACGGTATTGTAACAACTGTGACGCCTCATCGTGAGACCCACCCGTACCAACACCACTCCCATGATAATGCCCATAAGTTTGCAACTCCAAATACAAATTCCCATTCCCATTCCCCTCACCCTCACCCTCATGAGACCCACCCAAACCAACACCACTCCCCTGAGAATGCCCATAAGTTTGCAACTCCAAATTCCCATTCCCCTCACCCTCACCCTTGGAACACTTTTTATAACGAGTCATCGCAAAAGAATCTACCATTAGGGTTAGAATAGCCGAAAGCATTGCAACAAAAGTGGTAAAATCAAACTCCATCCACGGATTCTCCGGCAAACATTCTGATGTCAAACAATCAAAAGAATCTCGCATGACATGTATGTACCCTGTGGCCAAAATAGCACCAGACGTAAAAGACTTCACTAGGACAAACAACTTACGGTCGGGCTTCAGGGCTGCGATGATACCGGAAAATATTGATAAACAAATGCCAATAACGCTAGTGATGAGAATCAAAACTATGGCTATGAGTTTTACTTTTACTGATCCGGATTTGTTGCGGCAAGTTCCGGCGGAATTTGTGGGACATTCTTGTGAAGTGAAAGACGCGGAGGTGGAGATAATGATAAAGACATGAAAAAGAACGAGAACGACGAAGATAACGAAAACGATAACGTAGCGAGTGTAATTGGCCATATTTGGTTTTGTAGAAGGTGTTAAAGGTTTTGAGATTTAGGGTTTTATAGTATCAAATGTCAACTTGAATGACGGATTTAGCCTTTGGAAATGTTAGTAGGCGATGTTGTGTGGGTTTGTATTAAGGGTATAACTGGATTTTTGGGGGGAGGTGAGACACCAGCTGTGTTTTTCGTATGTCCAACGTGGTATATCAAGAGGCGGGTGACACATCAGCTTTCAAATCTAATAACATAATATAATTTTGGTGTCTCTTTAGAGAGAATGGACACGTGTCAAGTAATAAAGACTAATGCATTAAATATCATTAAATCTCTATCAATAGCTTTAACTTAAATCTAAAGGTCTCTCTCTTGCCCTTTCCCTCTTCCCCACCCCTCCATTTTCCAATGGCCACTTCCACTTCCCTTAAAACTACCTAATTAAATTTCTCAAATCTCAAGAGACTTCAACTATTTATACACCCATACAAACAAATCATGTACCTGTGCAAAATGAATGCTACTACTAAAAAAATCAAGGTATTATCTCCTCTTTCCTATTGACAATATGCTTTTACACCTTATGTCTTGTTTTTCCTTTATTATCTCCAATAAAAATGATTTTTCTCATTTGGATTAGATTCCTGAATTATTGCATTTTTCCTTTTTGTGAAGAAAGTATGTTTGTCATTAAGAATGTATAAGTATTTAGAGCATAAAAATATGGCAAATTTTTTTTAAAAAAAAACAAAATTGATCTTGGATTTATATAATTTTATATAAAAACATTTTTTTTTTAATCCATTGTCTTTAGGATTAGACTAATTTTGGCGTTTTTAAAAAACATAAAAGTGGGCTTTTATCAAAAAGATATTTTTTTATAAAAATACTATAAAATAGTTTAAAATGCACTATTTTTCTTATCTATTTTTTTTAAAACAAAAGAGTTCTTTGTATCAAAAGAATTTTTTTCAGGATTAGTATAATTTTGATGTCCTAAAAAAACTTAGAACAATTTTCTTAAAACAAGACATTTTTGGTTCTATAATTTTTTTTTATTATACGAAACTGCTTTTTTATACAAATAATTTTTTTAGAAAAACATTGAAAACAATTTTTTTTTAAACAAAACTGTTTTTTTATAAAAGAATTTTCGTTAAAACTGTCAAAACTTTTTTGCTTTCATAATAAAAACACTTTTTATTTTTATAAACTTTTTTTAAAATAAAAAATATTTTATTTTTATAAAAAGTGGTTGTAAAAAAATATAATATGCAAAACCTTCGATTTCAATAATATAGAAAAATATTTTAACAAAAAGAAAAATAGTAAATTGAGGGGAAACTTTTTCACTGTGGGTTAGAGGTGAGCAAATCTTGCCACCAAAATCAAGGGTTCACATGTCATGACAAATTATGCCTATGAAATGCATACAAAAGTGGATAAATTATTCATTTGTCACTTTTACATTTGTCATGAAAAATCACGTCTATCAAATAGTCCCTTAGGAGTATATTTGCATTGTTAAAGGGGTATTTGCAATCTTAGTGCACTCTCAACATTTTGAATATTAAGAAATTATAATCCATTTCGTTTGGAATACTTTTTTTAGTTTAGGTAAAGGGTAATGGTATGAAAATCGATGAGTTTTTCTATCATTCTTTTTTTTGGTTAATTTACTATCATTCTCAATCTCTTAAGTTTTGCTAGCGCATAATTCACATTGACTTAACTTTTTTGTACTAGGTTTGTTTTGTTGTTTACATTCTTTAATATGTTTGTTGTTTTTATTATTCAAATGTCTAAATGATTTTATGTGAATTTTTGACAATTATTCTTCATATTTAGGAGTTTTTCTAAAGTCGTAATACTTTTTTTTAATTCTATAGAAAATGATTTTACGTCACTTTTTTAATGAGAATTGTATGTTATTACCAATTATGTAAATTCCTAAATCTTAACTATCCCCATTTTCTAAATTTTATAACGTTGCTATATTGATTTTCATGTAATTTTCAATAAATACATTATGTAATCTTATAATTTGTTGGAATTGAAAAATATTAATCGCAAGATTTTAATCGTTTATGACATGAAAGAGAAGTTATTCATTGAATAGACCCTCCAGCACCGGAAAATCAAGGTCAAATCAACCCAAATCCGTCAAAGGTTTTCACCACACTTTCTCTACTATCCTCCCTGTGTTTCTATGCTCATTTTAAGAATACATCACAAACAGGTTAGTTTAAAAAGCTTTTTTTCTCAATTTAGGTGTTTTACCTTTGTTTAGCTTTAGTTAGAGTTGCTATTATATGTATAGATTTGTTTAATGAAATGGGCACAAAAAGTTAGTTGTATATTATATATGTTCTCCTCTAAGAGCTTTATACCACCTAAGTTTGAGTTTTTTTAGGTAATAATTTTTTTTGGTTAAAATCAACTTTATGTCCTTTTTTATATACAAATTTTTGTTGTTATAATCTACAGAAATTTATGATAGAGAAGTAAGACCAAATGTTTTTGTGATTAGAATCTAATAAATGAGAAGAGGAGTTGTATATTCACAAGAGAATTTGTATATTGAATTTGGAAAATGATATGGTGACACGATTTTGGGACACGTGACATGTGTGTGTGCACGCATAAAGTTAGTATTTTATATATATTATAATATTTGATAATTTTTATAATTGTAATTATTTAACTGTTTTGTAACACGCTCGTGCATCGCGCGAGGCTTAAACCTAGTTGACTAATATTGCTTGAACTTGAAGGCTCCTCGTGAAGACAGAGAGACCCCCAGCACAACGTGTCAAGCTCTATTATGTCATGTATGTACAAATTTATTTATGTTAAACGGATTCGGATCCGGTTTGATTATCTGACGAATTATCTGTTAGGGTTTCGAATCCGAATCCGAATCCGTTAATAATTCATTAATCCGATCCGATTATAATATTATAAATAACTTGTATAAATTTCAAAATACAGTATATATAACAAATAACTATTATAATATATATTTCAAAAAATATATTTAAATAACTATTATAATATAAATTACTATTATAAATAAATACAATATAAATTAATATAGGACTATTATAAATAACTATTATAATATATATTTAAAATATTAATAAATTTCTAAATACAATATATATATTAATTAAAAATATTATATATATAGATATATATTAATCAGATCGGATTATATGAATCCAAATCCGCTCCATTTAATAAACAGGTAATCGAATTTCAAGCGTGATCCAAATCCGTGTAAATGGATTGAATTCGGATTCGGATTCGGATTCGGATAAAATTCGATCCGTTGACAGCCTATGTTGAGAGATACCCGTATGCTAAAATCAATGAAAATTCCGTTTAGGCTTGGTTAGATTAATTTGTGATTACGTATTTAAGGTGTTACAGATGCGCTTGAGCGAACTTCTACCTAATCTATTCCTTCATTTAAAATATATGTTGTCATGAATGTATCACAGGTTCTTTATCGAGCCCATAACCTGTTCGTTAATATACCACACAATAAAAAAGGTATAATATATTGGACGTTGGTTATTTTTGTATTGGTGTATAATCTTTAGTGTACACTAGATTTCAATCTCGTACGATGCCCAAGTGATTTGTAGTGATTTATTATAATTTATACGTCATAAGGGGACTCAAAATTGAAATAGTGGAGTTTGTGAAAGCTTAAAAATATAAATTAAGAATAAATAAAAAGTAAAAAATGCATGCAATAGCTCAATGATTACTAATCCTCTTTCACATAAATGATCAACAATCTAGAATTATGTGCGAAAAGAGTGAAGTAAGAGTGTTGCCTACATAAAAAAAAAATAGATACTATGATACGCCTTTATTATAGTAAATAAATTAATCATTGTATTCCATATGTATATACATATATAAATTTTACCCGTGCCACCATACACTCATTGAATTCAACATGTTGAATATACAATCCCACGCTCTTTTTTCTTTGACTTATAATTTTATGTGATACATATATAGTACTTATAAACTTATTTAACTCTACAATTATAAACTCTTAACAAAAAATATTTCATGATAGGACATACTCTTGTGTAAAAAGATTTGTGTGGGTGGATGAACATTGGACGAACTTAGAACATAAAAAAAGGACATAATAACAAATATTAAAATGAGAGTGATGACAATATAGGAGGATATAATTTTTGAATCTTCATAATTTAAGGTACCATGTTATACATAAAAAAAATTTGAGTTTAGTCCACTTGGTAGTTTTCTAAGTCACCATCCCATGTCTTTTTTCTTTTCTTTTTTGTCATTGGTCTTATAACTTCCAAAGACTAAGTTACCATTATATTGGCACGTGTCTCATTAGAAAAATACTTATTGTTTATTAATTTTCTAAGTATTACATTTAATAATAATTTATAAATTTCACCACATGGTTTACTTGACTGTAATCAGCTAATCATTAAGCCACGGTGTAAATCTTGAATTTGTAAACCTTCTTTGTGACATATAATTAAAAAACACATATACAACATACGTATAACTACAATAAATAATAATTTCGGTTAAAGTAATCTACCCACATCATAATGAGAATGCAATACCATGAATTTTCACGTAAGTTATGATTGCAACCAAAAGAGAGATGATGGATAAATGACATTACATTAGAAACTGAGCTCTTAAATGTTAAAGAGTTTTAGACACCCATAGGGTCAAAACATGTTAAAATTAGAAATGACTATGACCATCTTAAAAAATATAAGAGGAAGAGATCAATAAAAAAAACTTATTAATCTTAGTAGAAAGTGAGATCAATAAAATAAAAACTAATGATTTACCTGAATATCTTTTATATTATCAATAGAAATAAATGATTATGGCCATCTTAGAAAATATAAGAAAAAGATATTAATAGAAAACTTATTAATTGTAGTACAAAGTGAGATCAATACTAAAATACCTAATGATTAACCTAAATATTTAAAAGAAAAATGGGCATTTTTTTATGTTTTTTAGGCAAACACTCCTCAATTAATCTCAACAGTTGATGCACGAACTAAGTCAAACCACAATATTTTGAAAAAGCCCAGAAGTGAAGCTTTGAAAAGGAAACCAACTTTCACTTGAAAACATGTAAGAGTGGACCCGAACAAGCCACAAGGCAAAGAAATAAATATATGTATAATGCAATAATTAGTCATCACGCCAAAGCCACCCATAATTATCATCCAAACAATAGTAAAATATAGACATAGGCTCATCAGTAGACGTGGTCTGAAGCAGATGGAAAGAATCCTTACAAAAACTGCATCACCAGTAGCTACCTCATCCTGAAAAATGAGATTGAGAGGCTTGCTAGGTAGGGAATGCTCCGACAATTCATAAAGGCTGGAGCCCATAACTAAAAGACCTTAACTCGAGACATTTATATTCCTATTTATGAGAAACTCTTTTTGTAGTGTGGTCTTTACCTATGAGCTTTGTATTTTACTAACAATGTCATATATATATATATATATATATATATATATATATATATATGAATGAATGATGGATTTAGTCATGTTTTAATTCTTTATCTCCTCATCTAAAATCTCATGGTAGATCTTCGTCTCAAATAGATTTAGAAGAAAAATGATCAATTATCATTGAAGATTATTTACTACGAGCAAAAGAGTCTATAAAGGAGAAGGGGTGACGGGCTTAACGATCTGCTTATACTAGCCTTAGGGTCTCATAATACCCACTCTCAGTATTCGAAGATATGGAATTCTTATATTACCTTTGAGGGCTCCTAATACTCATTATTAGCCGTGGGTGGCTTATTGGCAACCCAGTCTTCAGAGGCTTAAAAATACCTAGCTTGGAGAGGCTTGATAACACCTAGCCTCGAGAGGCCTAAAAATATTCGTACAGCCATTGGTGGCTTATTGACAACCCAGCCTGGGGAGGATTTAAAATTCCTTAAAAGCAAGAAAAGGTCCAACCCTGTGGAAGAAGCTGCAATCAAATCAGGAGGTGAGCCAAGGACATGGTTGTCTATGGTAAGGAAAATTATTTCCAATAAACCACAACAATCCAGCAATATTGTAGCAACAATCCTACAAGGGCGTAAGCTACAAAGACTGCAAAAGGGTAATTTTGCACCCATTTTCGCGCAATGATCAAGGCACTTATCTAAAGAATAAATTGATGAATCAAGCGTTTGAAGTCCATGGCCGCGATAATCTAGGCCATAACTAATTTTCCTACAAATTCTACGTTGTTGAGGCATATCTAAAAAAGGTGGAATTTTTACGTGAAGGTTACGATCTATGTCAAAGCTATGATGCAAAGCATTGAGGATTAAGCTATAAAAGGCCGCAGCCTATGCAAGACTGCTACATGCATGCAGATATAAACAAATGATAGGGCTGAAGAAAAAGCATGGCATTTAATGATAGATATATGGATGTAGCCGTACATAATTACAATAGATCTAATGTTTAAAATCCGTGGAGGGCCCAATAAAGTTCAAAGTATTACAAAAAGTTTATATCATCCACAGAGATCAAGAAGAATAAATTACAAAATAAAGTACAAGCTTCACAACTAAGAGTCCGCGTCCTCATCTTCATCATCATCTGCATTATTGATCGCAGTATCTGTTTCATAATCTCCAGTAGCTGCCTCCTTAAGACGCTTTCTTCCCAATTCCTCTGCGGCCTTTAGTTTAGCCACGCACTCCATATGTTAGGGGTCACCGAGCTTTCAGGAAAAATGGTGTCCTTGGCCTCTGAAAAATTATGTGTGACCCGATGCCTTAACTCTTGGAAGACATGGAAATAAACCTTATTATTGAGCATATGAAAATCATGGCTGGTTTTGAATGAGGCCATGACATTTTTAATCTCTTTCATTAAGACCGTGGATGGGAATCATCCTTGTGCTTAAGGGTTGCAACATGGTCGTCATTGATCTTTTGAAGGTCTGTAGCTTTCTTTTTAACTAGGTCTTCATTCCTCTTCTGGACATGATTGAACTTTTCTTCAAAGGCTGCATCTTTCTTAGAAGCCTCTTTAGCTTTGGCCTTAGTAATTTTTAAGGCATTCGCAACCTGCTTAAAGTTATCCATAGCCTCCTCCTGGACATTGACTGTGGCCTGCACCTTCTGGTCTTTGTCTATTGTTTAAGCCTGAAAGGCTTCCTCCATAGACTTTTTTCCATCTTCAAAGAATGAAGTCCTTGCATTCTCTAAGGCAGATTGGTGGTTAGACTCCACAACCTTGTGAAGCTTGTACAACCCTTCATACTTAGTCCTTTGGACCATCGCAACCTTTGTAGCCTAAAAGAATAAAAGAAAAATATTAACACAAAGTATATGTAAAGTACCAAAAAAAGAGAAAGAAATAAGGATCTTACCCTTAGTAGACTATGTAGAGCATACTCCTACAGATCCTCTGCATCCTCATCCATCGGACGATTAAGCTCAGTAGTGTCCGCAGCCCTCCTCATCTTGGAGACTTCTATGGAAGTTGTATTCCATGGAGATTTGGAATCAGGTTTCCACAATCGAGGTCAGAGATGACCTTAACCATCCCTTTCTTCCCTACTCTACGGAGTGGGCAAGTTAGCATTAACTGCCATGACAGTCGTGGAGGGGACATAGTATTTGAAATATTAATGGGGATGTAACCCCTATATAAGTCACCCCATAAGAAATTAGGCCTACCACGGCCATCTCGGCACCAATATCATCATCAAATTGGGCCTCATTTTGTAGCCCACCGGTAGCGGTGTCATTTATAGGAGCCTCCTCTTTTCAGTGGGAGGGTTAGCTCCTCAACCCTAGTAGCATCAGCAAATTCATCAGACTTAGGAGACACCTCCTTGGGTTCCCCCTACTCTTATTCCCCTTATTTCTAGGGTCATGGTTGAGTCCAAGGGAAGCCTCACCATTTCATTGAGCTAAACATTGAGTACCTCACCGTCAATTTCCTCGGCACAACCTGAAAAGGAATTGGGAAAATTAGTAAGGTGTAAAATACACACCGCAAAAAAAAAATTAGAATAAGAATGGATACCTTAGGCACTCATTTTGGGAATTTCCATGGATGGAAAATAACCACTCTTGAAAATTTTCCAAGATATTACTATTCAAGGAAAAAAAATTTGTCATCACTTAAGAGGGTCGCATCCTCAATCATCTTCCTTTTCCTGCTATTATATTTTAGGCATGTAAAAGTTTTATTTATAAGGAGTTAATATGAGCCGTGACAAATATACAAAGCCAAGAAATATAGGCTCCATTGTATGATGCAAAGGACAAAAGAATAAAGTTGCGAAAAGAGTTACCTTATTTGGATGGACGACCACATTATTACGATAAGCTAATTTCTCTCTCCCTTTCATTTTCCTCGGAGTGGGCCTCCCAGTTATCTCCAAAAATGAAAAGTAACTTTCCTTTCCAGTTTTTGACACTGGAAGGCCTTCCAATCATCAGTTGTCGATCTCCCTTTCGAAGACCGAAGTAGTAGTACCACGAATTTTCAACAGGGTTCTCTTTTGGTCTATAAAACTCAAAGAAATATGTGGGAGATAAATCCTTCTCAACATGTTTTTTTCAAATGACCATGGCAGTAAGAATTCTCCTCCAGCTATTTAGGTCAAGTTGCGCTAGGGTCAAATTCATGGCACTTAGAATTTTCCTTACTAAAATAGGGACTCGTAGACGCAGACCCAGGAGAAATGCATGCAAAAGGAATCACACATTATCATTAGGCACCGCATAACATGACCTCTGCTCCGTCGAAGGAAGTGTGTAGATGGTTCCTTCATGGAACTCAAAGGCCTCACTTAAGTCACTTAACCATTGCTCGTTCATGATATAAGGGTGGTTAATTGCCATCGCAGTTTTCTCAATTAGTTAATTATGGTAAAAGTCCCTGCTTCAGTATTCCTGGCCATTTTCGTAAAATTTATCTCAGTAGGGGCATTGCTACTTAAATGCATATCTTCCTCTGTTGATGCCGCGATCTCCTTGCGATCCTTATAATCATACGAATACGTGGAGTTAGAATTAATTGTCACACACTTGTGGCAATCTTTGAGCTGGCAAGGCCCAATGGTTTTTAGGACTTTTATATGGAACACAGAAGTACTTTTATTATATGTTGGAAAACAAATTTGTTAAATGGGTAGCCCACGTATAGGTTATAGCTCATAAGCTATTTTCTGCTGCTTTTTTGTTAGTGTATCTTCACACTTAACGGTTTTGACTGTATCATCATCAACATCATCATCATTGTCTCACACATTGTATTGGGAGTTATTTCATAATGGTCTTTGCTTATATTAGTTATCTGGTTGCCATTTCTTTTTCAGATTTGGTATGGCAATATTGATGTTTCTTACATTAGCTAGAGGAGACATAGTCTTCTAATTGCCATGATCATAGTTGTTTTGTAGAATGATTTAGTGTTTGAGTGATTCCTAGTATAGATATAGTATGATAAGAAAGATCAATTTTGTTTTAGATTGTGCTAGGTTGTCAAATGTTATGGATTAATAGTTAAGTTTTTAATTTGTGTATGAGGATAGTTCTTCATGTCTACTGATTTGGAAGGACTTTTATGTTAGAAACTTAGTCCTATTATGGGTGAATATCCAACCCTTAATGGTTGGGAGAATAAATTGATTGCAATATAATTTTTTGTGTTTGAAATTGATAGGGGGTTACCAATAAAGATCCGGTATTGATAAGTTGGCGCTCGGTATTGATTGAGGTATGAACTCTTCTCTCTAGTATGTTAGTATTGCACAATCTTTGGATTCACTGTCAAGAGTATGAGAAAGAACTTCCTTTAAGTCAGAATCTAAGACATTGTACAGATTCTGAATTAGAATTGGTTCAACCACTTTTTTATGCACCATTAACCAACCCACGTCTGTAGGGTTTAGGACTTTTATAGTCTCTTTATTTAATTTAGATAATTACATTTTAAATAAAGAAATATAAGAGCTGTAACAGCCGAGAAAAAAATTAAGTGCTATGCTGAAATTTATAAGGATGTGACTACCTTACAATGTTCTACCAACCTCCCAGTACACACTTTTTTTACACAACAAAAGTAACTCAAAAATTCAAATAGAATTAATTATGCACATGTTTTTTTTTTTATAAAAGATATGAAGATCTACAACTCTTGCACGCAGATTGATTTCTATAATGCACCAAAGAAGGAACCAAAAGGCAGAACAAAGGCTTTTGATGGTAATCGATAAAAAACATATATATTCTGGCCAGTAGCCAGAATTGCTTTGTCCATCATATAATCCACTCAAAGAAACTACAGTGATAACCATGAATTTAGAAAATAAAGATGATGACAAAGAGGAAGAGGAAGTAGTGTGATCAAAATCAGTCATTTTTGTTGTCAAGAAATCATAAAATCTAGGCTGAGATGCCTCAATCCTCTTACCTGTTTCATCCTCAAATGCCTTGACAGTTTTATCTTCACCACTCATACATCCATTCTTAAAAAAAAGTGACAAAGAACCCAATTGCCCATTTCAATCATAGACTTATGAGTAGGATTTTAAATCGTCTGGGAAGTGAAGGCTGCATGAGTTAAACTAAACTTTTTGTAAATTACACTGAAGAATTGGGAGAATAAAACCCCACCTGCCAGTATACTACAAAATTTTGTAGGTTCACGATTTCTTATTTGGCTTTGAAGAGTAAGGTTGAATCATGTTTATATTTCAGATATAGTATATGTACAATTTGAGGAGTCATTCAATATTGGCCACACATTTGGTTTGTCATCTGCTTGGCCACACATTATCATGTTATTCAATATTGGAGACTTCCGAATGACCAATACAATTTATTTTGTGTAGAAAATCGTATTCTAAATTTATTGGGAGAATCATGAGTGTTTGTTACCTAGCCTGAGAATGAAAATAGGGACGATATTTTTGTCGTCGAAGATTACTTAAATCCCATATGACACGTTTAAATTTCAATGGTTCTTTTCATTTTGAGAAGATGTTTCTTTTCATTTAGAGATGGGTTAGTTGTTTCGAAGTTTCAGTTGGAGACGGGTTAGCTACTTCTTTTCATTGTCAAGTGATTTCATTTTGTAGTTTCTATTAGAGCGACTTGCAATTTGTTTGTGGATTAACAAAATGATAATTCAATATCTCTTTTTTTACAGAACAAGTTCACCCAAAATTCAGGTTATCTCAAGTTCGAAGATGACACATTCTAATTTTCAAAGTGGCGGACTGCCGACGTCGGAGAATACTTTAGTAAGAAGCTGAATTTCTTATTTGATATTGATTTAAAAATTGGAGTTCATCGAGAAAGAAGATGACATTCTTGTATAAGTACCTTTATCTCTCAAGGACTATTATTATTCACATCAATAGTTTCTCTGTTTCACCACTAACATGTACTAGGTAAAACTCAGTTTCCCCTTTTTTTCTTAATGTGTATATTGTTTTTACCGCTGGAAGATTCACAAAAGGATAGCTAACAATACCCTCTGAAGGTTTAGATTCATTCAAAATGGTGCCAAATTTTTTCAACCTTGCTGGGATGGTTTCATTTGCTTAATTTCTCCGCAAATATTGTAACTTTTCTCTTAGTTATATATCAAAGTTTAGTCCATCATATTGAAAGAAAGGTGTAGTCCATCACTTTGAGGTATTAATTTGCAAAATCCTGAAGATGAAGCACACGATATCTTTGCTTGATTCTGAAAATCGAATGACTCCATCTGCAGTTAGTGCACACAATTGCTCTTGCATCCTCTTTTAGATGGTGAATGTGAACTGGGGGAAAATTTTGATATTAATGTCGATAATTCAGCTCAGCATCTTGCCTCTGTGAATGCTACCAATTATGCTCAAGCTATCATTGCAACACTCTTGGAGGACTATGCGGATATTTTTTACGTAAGTTGCTCTCAAAGTATTGGTTCTTTTAATTGGTTGCTAAGGCAATAGTGCTTTAAGTGGCTGCTTCGAAAATTTCATTATTATATGGTAAGTTTAGATTTTTCTCAGGTTTAAGGGAGTTCTGTAAAAAAAATATATTTTTCAGTTTTTCGAATTTCTCACTACATCCATCTTATAGGAAAAACAAATCTGAGTTTTATTTTTTATAATTACAAAAATGTATGTTAGGCCATAATTTGTATGGTTGTTCTATAATAAGTTACCATTCGACAATTCTTACTCTAATATGGTAAGTTTAGTTTGTATCAGGAAGAATCGATAGCTGATAATAGTGGAACTAAGTCCCCTTACTGGTTTCCCTTGCAAGAATGGTGTTCGGGTCAAATTGAAACCACTGGATCGTGTACGATTTTCGCTAAATCCTGATCCGAGCGCATATTATTCGACGATCGGTTTTGTTTGCTCAAATCATCTGGCCTCATGGCATACAAGCCTTCAAAATATTTAGACAAGGAGGTTTGATAAAGAAAAATAGTGATGGACACCCACACAGAATGTCGGTTCTTACACATGTGTCGCGTTCGTGACCTTCATCGCATCATAAAGGGATTCTTGGAGTTTCTCATTCAGTTTGGTAATGTCAGGTTCTGAAAAAGTCACCAACACTTAATCTAGTAGCTGGCAAAATGGTAGGACATGGTTCATTGACAAGTGCTGAGTAGGATCATTTGGTTTTTTGATATTTTATTGCTTGCATTCTTAGTTCTCATTAATGCTATTTTTTAGCATTTTATATTTTTATTACACATTAATTCTTATTTTAAGCCATGTGAGTGATACGGTGACATATAAAGTGGCGTTTAATGAAGGCAATTGCTACTTTTCTATTTGGATGTCTCTTAATAAATTTCTATTTATTTATTTCTTCATAGACTACAATAACGACAAAAATGATTTTTATATGAATGTTCTCATTAATTCTTATATCAATATTATCATTAATGCTTATATGAATGTTCATTTTCTTTTATCTATGTTATCATTCTCAGATATTGATACAGAAATTCAAGAGTTAAAACAACGGCGTTGCCACAAGCGTTATCATTATGACCCATGATAACATGTTATTATTGTTACTGTCTTTTTAATTATTGGTTTTATATGAATTCATGGCTTTTTAATTATTGGTAGCCTTTTTTGTTTTGTATGAGATGGCTCTTTGCAAACTATGGATAGTCATCATATTAGAACATGTGGGACGACCTCAATTGATATGTGTGTGTTTTTTTTTTTCAATGTTCAAGTCCACGGGGAGGCGGATGGGAAGGGGAGGGGACTTGAACCGCCCACCTCTTGCAAGCAAGGGTGGGATGTAACCATCGGGGCAATCCCTTTGGTTAATTGATGTGTTGGTTAAATCATTTTTTGATGTAATAATTATTGACGTCGGATTAAATATTTTGAGGCATTTTTATGTTCAAGTTACCAATAATGATGTGTTGTGTACTCATATTTGGTGTTTATGATGATGTGGTTTATGCGAGGTCTGGGATGGACTAGTATTATTAGTATTGTTAAATATATATATATATATATATATATATATATATATATATATATATATATATAGGGAGATATTCACAAGTGAACCTAAAAGATGAACTTTTTAATGAACCTTAACAAACTCACTCCTAACAACTCATTAATTTTAATTCCTATGTTGTAATTGGTCCGCGCCAGTGGCAACGAACAAGCATGTGGATAGATCCTCAATCCCCCACCCCCACCCCCATGGCATCCCTACTGCCATAAGGGCTGCCATGGTGATGGTGGTGGTTGGGATTGGAGTGGGGGGGGGGGAGGGGGGCGGGTGAGGTGGTTGGGGATCGATCGACACGCGTGTTCGTTGCCGCTGGCGCGGACCAATTACAACATAAAAATTAAAATTAATGAGTTGTTAGGGGTTATTTTGTTAAGGTTCATTAAAAAGTTCATCTTTTAGGTTCACTTCATCTTTTAGGTTCACTTGTGAACCTCATATCGGGATATTTATCGCTTTCCAGAAGATACTAACAACTATGCCACATATAATTAAGGGTATTATGGTAACTTATCTAAAAATAAACACTGATAAACAGGCCCGTTATGGTAACTTACAACGCAAGTAATACTGGGCACTATGGATTTTTTTGTTGTCTTTGATTACCGTTGTGGGATTCATTTGGTGATGTCTAGGTCAGATGTTGTGGTGCTAGATATTCTCTTGTTAAACTTTTCTCGGTAAAAAATGACTTATTTTAGGATATCAGAAGTGTTTTGTTCTCCTCTGATTCTTCAGTTGATTTATTGAGCGGTCTTAGATCTCTTCCTGGTGGGGCTTTTAGTTGCACCAACGTAATCCACAAACCCCACTTTTATGATTTTCTAGTAAACTTCATGTAAAAGTTGAAAATGGATCCTAATTAGCACTAATGATTTAATATCAGTTTTCATTGATTCCAAGTATGTCCATTCATTGCTATGAAGCACGGATTCTTCAAAATATTCCTCACCTCTTTTTCACACCCCTCATGTTGTTGAATCGTCACACCAGTGTCCCGTACTCACACCCACACCCTTCCGCACCAGTGCTTCATACTCACTGCGACTTCCTGCAGCTGGTGGGGAGGCTACTCAACCGGGGTAAAATTTCAGCAATCTACAATTCTAATCTGATGGAAGTATTGAGTTCATAATCCAAATATAAGCCTTATTGTAGGTATCTTATTAATGGTTTGATTGGCAAGGAATTCCTTTATTTAGATCTGGTAGTGCCTGTCTATGAATTGTCAAACTTGAGTCCATCCTTTCATTAAAAAATTAAACAAGACAAAACTGCATTTAAAAAAATAAAAATTCTTTTTCGTAGTTGCCACAACAATATTGTGGTAAAGCAAGCTTGTTGGGGTCATAACCTTGGTTCGACTATTAGCTAGGGATCTTTAAAAAAAAGAAGTAAAACTCCTTAGAACTAAAAACATATAACAAACGAAAGAGTAAAAGCAGACAAAAACCCCAAATCAAAGTATAAGAACCAATGGCCTTATAAACATGGCCTGCAAAAGACTAAAAAAGTTTATTCTAAATTTGTGGTCCCAACTAGGTTGATCACACCAATACATATAATAAACAAAGCATGAGTAAAAAAGAGGAAAAATAGTTTTTTTTGAAGTGGTAAACAAAGCTTCTGAAATATTAAACCAAGAAACAGGCCTCTACAAGAGGAGATAAACAAATGCAGTAAGTTACCCCTATTATGCTATATGAACATAGTATAATAGAGACAGCCATAGCATGTGGGAATCATCCTCAAGAAGAATAACATAAGCTGTGTAGCATGATTTTTATTAACTATGTGGTTTATTTTAGCATAGCTAATTTTTGGATTCATATGCCAAAGTTTATTTAAATTTGTAGTTAAGCAGACAAGAGGCATCATGGGCAAGGATTTGGGTGATGTGGGAGCATTTAAAGTTCATTTTTAGAGGTAATGGATGCAGTTGTACCATTCTATCATGAGAGACCAAGGTTGTTTTAATGTACGACTTTGCAAGCATTTCACCACAATATTGGAGTCAGACTCGATCCATAGCTATTTCCACCCTTGTTGTCAAGCTTTTTCCACTCCAAGAATGATGGCTGACATTTCTGCATAAAGCATTATGTATACCAATATGTTTACAGTATTCTCCCAAACATTTCCCTTTGTAATTTTTAATTACACCTCCTACAGCTAGAGGTCCTGGGCCTCCTTTGTCATAACAGGGAGATGACAAATTACAAGTAAACTATTGGGGGTTTTGGGGGGGTTTTCCTGTAATATTGAATCTGTGGAGAATAAACAAGTCACTGATGTAGCCACAGATAGTGAAGGACTGATTTCTGTGAATCGCATAGTTTCTAGCTCTCGGAATGGTGTCTAATTTATACAGAGAAATAAAAATCCAAATGTTAAATATTTGGGAGCTAAAATTTATTGTACTGATATGATGCCAGAGAGGGTGTCCATGGTAAGTCAAAACTATCAAATACCCAATGCCATACAGAATTAGCAAAGGGGCACCCAATGAATAGATGTTGGATGTACTCAGTGGATTGCTGTCACAGAAAGCACCTGGGGACAATGCTGAACCGTTTTCTATGGAGAGAGTCCAAAGTAGGGAGTTTAAATTAATAGTTCTCCATGCCAAGGTGAATATTCTAGGGGGGATATGAGGTTTCCATAGACATTTAAACCAAGGGAGAGTTGGATAGCTGGTTGCAAAGAAATTGTAGGCATCTTGAATTTACATAGGCTGTAGACTGTGGACCGGAATTACAGTGATGGCACCTCTATTGTGTCATAAGCCCCTGAAAGAGAATTGCATATACTCTTTCCCTGAATGTATTTATTTCTACTTGCCCTATACTTCGTATCATCTTGACACCTAATTGTTCATGCCTCAAATACATGCGTAGAGTTTTCTCACATTATTGAAGGCAATTCTGGCACGGCTTATCATCACCTGACATTTAATACACGTGTTCCTAACTTTTTGTTCCCTAAATTTGTAATTTCGGATAAGGGTCACAAACCTTTTCACATGATTCCCTCGGTATATATGTATATATGAAAGTTTTTTGTCCTTACCTAAATCTAACTGGAGTCCCAATTTTTTTCAGTAAGAGTTGAAATTTTTATAAATCACCCGTCTAAGGGGGAAGAATCCTGTAGTGAATTCCAAGCAAAAGGAACTACTCCCCTCTTAGTCTCTCACAAACTCCTCCAAAAGAATCATTGTGGGGAACTACTCTTTAAGCCATTTATGTAGTGAATTCCAAAAAATGTACTGAAGTCTAGCTGGAGCTAACACCACCCCCTCAAAACACCTCTTATTCCTTTCTCTCCATCTTCCGCTGATGCATCCGGATATCTCTGAAAATAAAAATGTTATTAGTATTTTATTTATTTAGATATTAGATTATTTATTTAGATATTGTTTAGATTATTATTAGGATTTATCTTATAATTAGTTATCTATTTTAATTAGTTAATTTAGTTTCCTTTTTAATTAGGAGACTTGCTCCCCATATTTAGAATTATCTATAAATAAGGCATTTGGCCCTCTCTTGTAATCAGAATTATGATGGAGAATTATTATTAATGACATTTATGAGATTTGAGATGGATAATTTCAGAGAAAATATGGTTTTATTATTATTATTATTATTATTATTATTATTATTATTATTATTATTATTATTATTATTATTATTATTATTATTATTATTATTATTATTATTATACGTGTTTATGTTCATGTGTTGTCAATTCCGCTGCGTTTCACACAAGTGTGTGTGTATCAAGATCACGAGCTATGGCAAGAGCTTGGGGCAACCTACCGTACGACGTGTACTCGGCGATGATCAATGCTATAAAACCGGCCACCACAGCGCGCCACCACCAGCAGTGGCTGGATTTGATTTCGCAGTTGTGTTTCAAGTATTGAATGAACAAATTGAGATTTTGAAGGTAGAGCGGCGGCGAGAATCCATCCGGTGAGTGTAACGGTTCAAAGTGGTGGGACATTGGCTACCCATGAGGTGGGTAAGACTTGGAAAACCACCCAAGACTGAACAGTCCACCCGACCACTATCAGCCAAAAAATCCCCTGTTCACCCTTGTTGGAGCTAATCTGACAACCTCCGACAACTTCCAAGGTGGCTGGGTTTAGAGAAGATGCAACTAGGGTTTGTGTAGAAAAAGAGGAATCTAGGGTTTATTTTAATGAGTTGGACTTTGGCCATTTTTAAGTGACAAACCACTTGAATTGTGGGTTAATGATCCAACCATTGATTTTTTTGGGTTGAAAAAATTTGAGCAGTCCCCAATTTTTAAAATGTTGAAAAATATTTTATTTACTCCCCAAAAGTTTTAGAAAATTTATTTTCCACCCCCAATAATAGGTAAAAAATGTCCAAAATATTCAAAGTACTTGTGGGTGTGGCGTGGACTCTTACAAATATTTCGTCTGGTGTGTGGTAGAGCTTTTCGAAGAAGGGGACGATACTACTTATCCGACATCTTCAACCTTCAAGGGTTTAGCTCTCGATATGAGCTTTTCAAAGAAGGGAGAGTGATGCATCCAGATATTTATAAAAATATAAATATTTTTATTATTTTAGTTATTTATATATTAGATTATCTATTTAGATATTGTTTGGATTATTGTTAGGATTTATCTTTTAATAAGTTATCTATTTTAATTCGGTTATTTAGTTCCCTTTTTAATTAGGAGACTTGCTCCAAAAGTTTAGGATTATCTATAAATAAGGCGTTTGACCCTCTCTTATAATCAGAATTAGGATGGGGAATTATTATTGATGAAATTTATGGGATTTGAAATAGATGATTAGAGGGGAAATATGGTTTGATTATTACTATTATTCGTGTGTGTTCATATGTGTGTCAATTCCGATGCGTTTCACATCATCCACCCTCTAATCATTCCTCCCGCCCACCAAGAACAGCCACGCTACCATTATCGACCTAGATATATAACCCATTACACCATAAAGTGAGAAAATATGATCTTGCACAAACCCCTCACCACCCTAAATTGGAATAACAAAGCCCTCCATAAACCAATCGTTGTTAAAATGTCCTGCTGCCAACTCTAAATAGTTCCTTGATCCACCAAATATTCTTCCTCTAACAGAATCCTCTACAACCATTTCCCTAACAAGGCCGTCCTCTTAAGTCTTAGATACTTCCTCCCAGCTCACCAAACATTACTCGAAGCTCTCTGTGTTTGCCTTTCCACAAGGTCCCTCATCAACTTCTCTAGCTTCTTATGAATGGAGACGGAATGAACATAAAATAAGTGAAAGGCTCGACAACATGCACTTTATCAATGTTGACATGTCCCCCTTAGATTAGAGGCACTCAATATAAGGACGGAATCGATCCCACTTTACACCCAATGATATCTGTCAAATGTTCTACGCTCACACCATTCACTTTCGGGATCATCTCACACTTGCTGACATTAATATACGAGATAGCCACAAAACACATCATAAATAGACTCAACCTCCTCACTCATCCTCCTTAGCTCCACATTAAATGATGTTGCTGTCTGCAGAAAACAACGGGTTGGCTTTCAAATATAATGCCTTCGATATTTTACTAGAGTGGTTAAATATAATTGAAAGAATTAGAGTGGCGAAGAGGTGAGATATGAAACAATGGCAAAGATAGAGATACAATCCTAGGAATAGTATCATAGTTTCATAGCCAATTATTGTCGAGGATCCCTTGTTGGACAATGCATTTATCCAACTGAAGGCCAAACAACCCTCATTAGCGGACTACTTTTTTCTTTCATTCGATTCTTGCAAATAATGATGCTTGATGCACCATCTCACGAGCGAAATGTTTATACCATCATTTTCTCTTTCAGTTTCCTTTTCTGTGAGGGCCTAAAATTTTCATACCAGTCAGCGAGTAGTCACAACATCATTATGGTGAAACTTTCTCGTCTTCTCTACCAACATTGATGTTTGGTTAGTAAGCTCAAGAGTCGAGCCATGTCATGCTGGCTGAAATTCGGTTGCAGATTTTGCAGGTCAGGTATAATGCTCTGGTTGATTCCAGTCTTCTTCCCCCTTACATCATGAACATTTTTAATTATTACCTTGCATTTAGTGAATTCAGGAACCTAATACATGTCGACATCGTAGGCTCTTCGTGGGTATGGTTTTAGAAACTCAAAGCGGGCCCCAGATGATCTCCACCCATGAGTAGTTCTTTCAATAGTTAATTTTGCCCTTCATAGAATTCTTTTGTGTCTTAAATGATTTGTACTAGAAATGGCTGTAATTAAAGACATTTCCCATTAGTAGCAACTTATACACTTTTTCTTTTGAAACCTCAATATTCAGAGGATATCTCCTTGAAGTTCTTTATTATTAAAGTTATGAACTTGAATATATAATTTGATTTTCAATATATGGAAACCTAACCAGAACCTTGTCATTTCTCATTTGTTTTCATTACAAAAACGAAGTTGAGTCATACGGATCAATCAAAATCGGAAGTTTTCTTCAAACTGTTGGTTGATTTTTTTTTCATGTCGAGAAATAGTGGACTACTATTATAGCATTATAAAATTTGTTTCACTTTGTGGACTTTATAAATATAGGTGGACTGGGGTTCGCAAGCAAATATATAGATGTATATGCATACCTTTTTATATTCATGTTCAACCCATTTCTCTCTTGTTCTCATTTACGGTTATTCCAAGGAAAGATACGTTTTGTCTTTGATAATCTGTTGTTGGTACCTTCTGTAATGGTTCCAGTACTACGATTGTTCACGGGGTTCGAAACTTGTGGGCTTTACTTGTAATCAACAGATCATTATTGTTTTTTCAATGTTAATGTCTCTCATTTTTGAAATATAGTTGCCCTTTATTTAAATGAAATGGAGGCTTATTGATTTATCGTGCCCCTGCAACTATTAAGTATGCATCTTTGGTGCTTGTTGGTTAATTCATTATTGAAGGTATAACTCCGTGCATCTGGACTGCTAAATTGGTCAAAAGATTCATGTAGTTTTTGCTCTAATCTGTTCATCGTCTCTCTTTATAAATAACTTTTAACATTTTCTCTAGGTGTTTTCTATAAGAAAATATGCAGCTGCAGAAGGAATGAAAGTGAGAGACTGCTTGGAGTGGTCATGATCCCACTGCCGTTGCAGGCATGGCAGAGGTATTTTTTATTTTTCTTCTTTGGTTGTTCGAAGGTAGGTACAATAAGAATGACATTAGAATAGGTAATTATCACGTGTGGTTTATGCCTTGATTGCACTTGAGGGTTATCGATATTTGCAAATTTTGGCATTTCAAACATTGCACTGAGAAGGCATATGGATATTTTAATTTCGAAAAAACAGATATGTACTATAATTCAGGCCCTTGATAAACAAGTTATGTACTGAAATCTGCACTTGAGCTTGGAATTAGTTCTGTAAACTTGTACCTATTGGACTATGTGTAGTTATGAACGCCTTATCATATGTTTTTGTGCCAAGTGTTAACTTCAGTTTGTTGAATGCGGATGGGTGTTTGTAAGTGTTGTGACGGCGATTCACTATGATTATGTTGTCCTTTTGGAAAGAGCGCAAGAGAAAGTGCATTGAGTGATAGGAGCTTCTTATGGCGGTATTGTAGTTTATTATGTTTAGTTATTTTTTTTATAAGAAACCAACTTATATTAAAACTAACAAAGATAGAATCTGAGGACGAGAAGTCCAGAACAAAAGGAAAAATAAAACAAAAAGCTATAATACACACGCACCTTGCGTACAACCAATAAATGACTAGAGGACACATAAGCTCCATCTGTTGCATGCTATATCCAAGAACATCTGCAGACTCCACTTCAAGATAAGATAATGCAAAATTCTTAATCAATGATCTCTTTCCAGTGACGCTCGTGTTGGAAATACCCACACCACAAAAGTCTTTATCTGTAGAGCTCATAACGTTGCAACCAAACGAATTCTATCCCATAATTATTCTTTGTCAACCTTCCTATCTTCACAATTTCTTAAATTTATTTCTAATCGTACATGCCAAGACAAGCACTTAAAGTTCCTGCAATAGTGTGGAACGACACCAACCAAACCCAGTTCCTCGAATATTTGTTTTACCAAAATAAGCGGGTAAAGGAACAATGTAATAAGATATGATCCGCACTTTCCCCGTCAACGTGCTAATGGGGAGAAAATTTGATACGAGCTCTTTTTTTGGGGAAAAAACCCAGAAGTATTAATTCTTCTTTTGGTGGCCAACCTAACAAACAAAATCACTTTAAAGGGAGCCCCAACCTTTAAATCACTTTATATTGTTCCATTAACAAAACATTTGGGAACTGTAAGCAATAAATGAAACTCTGATTTTTCATGAAAAAATTCCGAAAGAATCTCCACCCCACGCTCTTGTATCATAAGTCATAAGAAGATGAACTCCTACCACCCGATTTAAGAAATATATGAAGTCATCGATCTCCATATTATTAAAATTCCTTGTAAAAGTGATATTCCTATATAAATCCCAAGTTCCCATATAATCTATAGAAGTGTGCGGATAAATAGCAAGTCGATAGAAACGAGGATATTTAACACAAAGGAATGTCCCGAACACAATTAGTCCTCCCAAATTGAATATCGTTGCGCCTCCCAACGACACACTCAACGTATTTAAGGAAGAAATTCAATCCTTTGATCTAGGATGCATGGACACTTCTGAGAAGGCACTTTGTTGTGTCGGACATAGACACTCTCGGACACATGTTTGACACTCCTTTTCATGCATTCGTTCTTTAAGTATAAGATAACATGTCGGACACTTAATCATGTGTCCAATACTTATTTTTAGATGTCTGACACTTGTTTGCACATGTTTATACTTAATGTACAAATATTTAATAGTATAAGTTAAATTGGTGGCATCGTTTTGGGCCTCATATATTTAATAACATGCCCTAATGGCACTTGAACGTTTCTCTCTCCCTCTATTGGGATCATAATGGTTTTCCATGAAAGTTATTATCTTAAAAAACTGCCATTTCCATGTTCTGTTTAAAATATTAATTAATTGTTCTTAATAAGTATCCAAACATTATTATTTTTTTTTCTTTCCTTTCCTTTCCTTTTCATGTTCTTATTTTCTTTATATAAATTGATAAATATAGATTTATTTATCGTATCACCGTGTCCTATTTTTTTTAATTTGTCGTGTCAACGTGTCCGTGTCATGTCAAAGCGACAGGCGCGTCCGTGTTCATTCTTTTTAGCCTTTGAGAGATGAATTTCCATGTACAATGAAAGGATCCCCCTGTCACCACATCATAATCCAACCATTGCTTTTCAGACCGTATATTCTTCTAATTAGTGATCACCAAAGAAAATTTTCTTCGAAGGAAATATCCATAGTCACTTAGCTAAGAGAGACTTATTTTTCCTCCTTGATACAACTTCCCACTTCACTAGATGTTGACTCCTTCCCCCATCCATCTCATAAGAAATCCCTCACGAGCTTTTCAATAGCGTGAGAAACTTTGACCGGTATTTGAAAAACAGACATATAATAAGTAGGTAAATTACTTAAAATTGATTGCACTAAAATGACCCCCCCACCTCCTTGTTAAAGACAAAAATTTTTCCTCCACCGATTCCTAAAACAAAGTATAACATGGATTCCCACCCAAGGGCATATCCAAGTACATTAGCGGCCATCTCTGCTGGTGTGATTTTCTTAACAGGAAGGAGACTTAAGTTGTGTTTGGTATTTATAGAGGATTTTTGGGAATTATTTTGGGTCTGAATTTTATCAACAGGACTAGTAAGATTTTTATGGTTTGAAGATGGTATAGCGTGTTTGAATTGTACCTTCCTGAGGTCCTTGCTGGACTCCTACAACCTTTCTAGGTTGATGGCATGATTTAGTGTCTTTGGCTCAAGCATCTTAATGGCTAGCTGGATATTAGGCTTCAAACCACTGAGAAAACTAGACACAAAATAATTCTCACTTAGACCTTTCACCTTAAACTTCACCAAAGGCTTCAGATCTTCAATTTTGGCTTGGTACTCAGCTACTGAACTCTCTTGATGGCCCATGAACTCATCCCATTGTATCTTCTTCCCATCTGTAAAGTCATCTTGGAACCACTTCTCAGCCCTTCCTTCCAAGTGCAATGAAGCAAAGAGGACCTTCTGTTCTTCCACTATGGGATTATAAGAGAAGTATCTCTGCAGTTTTTGTACCCAAGATCTGGGGTTCCCCACTACCCCCCCCCCCCCACCCACCCACCCACCCACCCACCCACCCATAAATATGAGACATTCTACACCAGGAACCTTATATCCAGGGAATGCCTTTTTCCTCCTTCAGATCTCCTGTCTACATCACTGCCACCAGCTGAATTAAAAGGAGTTATTAGGGCTTTCGAATGTTCCCTCGGACTTATCTGGGTTTTGTTTAACTTCTGTTCCAACTTACCAAATCTCATATCCATTCTTTAGAATCCAGCCTCGAAACTCTAAAATTTCTGATTGATGGTATGCACTAAGGTCTCCAAGGAAGTATGAACTCCTTGAGCTCTTTCATCTGCTTAATTATGTCCCTGAATGATAGCTCTCATGGATTTCTCCGATTGTGCGTATCTGGTTGCTTCCATATTGCTTTTGGATTTTGAATTTCCTACCCTGATATCAAATGACAGGTTGCAAGCCTTCAATTAACGAAATACAAGAGAAGAATTATAGAAGGGAGAAAATATTGAGAGAGTGATATAGAGAGGTAATTTCATTCATCAATCGAATGCCTTCAGAATTTTTGGTTACAACTAATATACTGAACAAAACTAACAGACAACCCTAACAAACTTATCAACCAATTGGCTAATAAAACGACATAAAATTAAAGGAAAAAAATGACAAAACCAACAGTAATACTGGAGACACCTAAACGGTGGCGTCATACTAAAGCTAAAACATAAAACAATTACAAAACGACATCGTTATGATCTAGATCCAATTTCCAACGTTCACCCCCGTATGATCCGATTTCCCAAATTCAAATTCCTCACAGATGTTTATGGTTATAATATCTCTCTGTCTCTCTCTCTCTCTCTCTCTCTCTCTGTCTCTGTCTCTCTCTCTCTCTCTCTCTCTCTCTCTCTCTCTCTCATTATGTCTCTATCTATCTATCTATCTATCTATCTATCTATCTATCTATCTATATTATCCTCCGCATACATATATACACGGAGAATATCCTGTGCAGTTCACTCTATTTACAAATCTTTGCAGTTCACTCTATTTATAAATATCGGCGCGGACTTAAAAATACAAGAGCCAAACATCTGAACTCCCATTTCTCTCTAAACCCATTGCTCGAGATGAACAACGAAGCAATTCGGCAACTCAGTAGAGAAGCCTGCTGTCTCCATATGACCCCCAAGATCCCTCTCCTTAAATGTGTTCTCACACTCTCACTTAGACCCCATATAAGACGATTTCATACTCTCTCTCTCCTCTAATTTATGGAGGTCCCCGCTAGTGACATCGATCGCAGCCAAGAGTAATGGGTTGGTGGGATTTGGGGTGCCTGTGAGGGGGCTTTGGAGGGGGGAGAGAGAGAGAGGATGGAGTCAAATTTAAGTCCGGGAGTTTGTAGAAAATTATATCTGCATAGGAGAGTAGGACTTTCTAAATGTCTATGTATAACTCTATATATTTTTATGTTGAAGCCATGGTTCAAAGTCTCAGTATCGGTATCGGTCCCGGTATCGGTCCCGGTATCGGACACCCAATTTTCAACTCGGTCGCGGTATCGTGTGATACGCAAAGATACGCTATTTAGACAACGTAAAAAATTCCGGAACAAATATAGAAATTTAAAAAAAATAAGATTAAGGATGTGGACCAATGAGATACATTCAAACCCATCATTCAATATGCATTGCATTGTAGAATTGGTTATACTGAAGCGCAACAGAGTTCTCAGATTCAATATTGCATAGTAAACCAATAATTGCAAGCAACCTTCCTCTTATCTCCACCAATGGCAGTTCCATGTTCCCATCCAATATCTAGTTTTGGAGCCATTTTACAAAATAACATCCAAAAATAGAGTATAAAATGGCATGTTCAAGTATTATCTACCAACACAAATTTTTTAAAAAGCAAACAACATTTTTTATAATTGATCCATATTTTTTTTGGAAGAAGCAATTTGTTTTGAAAAGATTTGAATAAATTTTAATAAAAAAATGACATTTTTATAACATTTCTTTAAAAAAATAACATTTTTTATAACATTTCTTTAAAATAACATTTAAAACAAAAAATAACATTTAAAATATTTTTTGGCAAAATAACATTTAAAACAAAAAAACAAAACACAAACACACGGCATTTCTTTAAAAAAAATACGCATAACACTTGTTTGAAAAACCCACGCACGACAGTTCTTTAAAACCCAAAAAAAAAAACTAAATACCTTAACACACCAAACCGCAAGCCACAACCTCAAAAAATCCCACACAGAGCAAACCGCAACACCCAAACCACACACCCCAAAGATTTCGATCGACGATTTTGGGGAAGATTTGGTTTGAATAGCTGAAGATTTCAAAACCGTGAATATCTTTTATCTTCTCCGGATAAATTACTGCCAAAAGGTATGTCCTTCTTCCAACCCGTGAGATTCTTTCACTGTTCTTGTTTTTTCCTTCGTCTCTTTTATTTTTTTTTCTCAACTTGGCTGAGACGAAACCGAATCGTCCGATATTTCGGTCTATTAACTCGTAAATAGGGCTATAACGTCTGGTAACTATTTTTTTTCGTAACGTGACTCGGTTTCGTATCGTGGGCCGACAATTCCGAGTTGACTCGTGCGATACCGAGTCAACTCGGCCGATTCTTTGAACCATGGTTGAAGCACTTTTCCCATTTAGTTCTGTTACATATCTTTTGAAGTATAATTATAGTGCCCCTTTAAATGCAGAACTTTATATGCCAAGCTAGGAGTACTCATCCGCTTGCCTACTTATTTATTGTTTACAATGATATTATGATTATGTACAACTTATATCTCACATTTACAGAGGTTCAACTGTTTAAGGGTTTGGAAACCTTGAGATGGTTTTTTTTTCCTATACACCTAGTGTATCTTGTTAGATTGTTCCTCCAATCCATACTTGCATATTCCCTTTTTCTCCTGGTTTATTTAAGCTATATAACAAGCATTGTTTAATCTCAGTTTGTGATGTATATGTTTGTGTGTATGTTGGTGTATTCGGAA
The DNA here is from genome assembly GCA_949130495.1 of Sambucus nigra. Taxonomy (NCBI): domain Eukaryota; kingdom Viridiplantae; phylum Streptophyta; class Magnoliopsida; order Dipsacales; family Adoxaceae; genus Sambucus; species Sambucus nigra. Next base: position 1,826,119 of record CASBWL010000011.1, on the reverse strand, counting down.
AACTTGAGTTTGTGAACTAATACCTAGATTCTCACCCATTATGCACTTGTTGTGTTGAATTTAGAGTTCTTTCTTCATGTAATCATGCTTGTTATAGAATTCTCGTGGGGTTTTAATACTTCTATTGTGTTCTGAGGTTGGCAGATTCATTTATGATTTGAACTGTACTTTCCAATATGGTATTATTAGTCAAACCTTGTCCTATTTTGCTCAGTGTTGTTTTGTATGTTTGTAAGAATAAGTATAAGTTAGTTACCTGTTCAGCCTTGAACACATGTTGACTTTCAACACTAATATTGGTCCTGTTCAAAATTAGAATAGCCAGGGGCGGATCTACGTTGAGATGAGGGGGAGCGGAGGCTCCCCTGAGATTTCTGAACAAAATTAGAGTAAATTATTTTAGGGGTGTTTAGAGTGAAAAAAATAAGTAAAAGGTGATTTTTAGAGGGTTTTGAAACTTTGAGGGGCAGAAACGTAATAAAGGTTATTTATTTAAAACCTAATACCGGTTTCATTTTACATTTTCGTTCTCTCTCTCATCTCTTCTAAAACTCAGCCGCAACCCTCACCTCTCTTCGATTGTCGCCCTCACCTCCTCCATCCTACTGCAAGCTGCAGCGCTGCTGGCCTGCTGGTGCTCTCCGCTCACAATCTGAACTTCCAGACCGGCTGCCCAGTAAGAATAACAATCGCATTTTGTTTTTCAATGTTGTTAGCCTGTTTTGTTTCATTGTTGAAGATGAATACTTGATTAGTTTTAGTTACACATTTTTAATGTTGTTTTAGTTACATATTTAAGTTACACAGTGAAGATGTAGTTGAAGACTCCATTTTTCAATGCTGTTAACGTTGTTCCTGTTTCAAACTGCATTAGACTTCACTAGATAATATTAAATGTTATTGTTAACTGTTACTAGCTAATATTTAGGCAAATTAATTTTAGACAAAATATTATTTTTAGGCAAAACACTGTTAAATGTATTTTTGGGTATAATATTGTATTTTAGGCAGAATACTAATTGTTTAAATTGTATTTTTAGGGTGTCGTGGAAAAATATTTCAAACGAAAAGAGTTGATATACAATATGCTGGACCCAAAGTTCTCGAAATGTGCGGCCTAATATTGTATTTTTAAGCAGAATATGATTTATAATTTACAATTTTAATTTTGGTATATTTTATTGGGAGTAAAAAATTGTTGAAGAACAAAAAATAACCCTAAAAACTCGAATTAAAGTTGAATTAATCCCCCAAAAAATTGCCTCAGGGGCTCCCGCCCCCGAACCCCCGGCACAACTCGAAAGTTAGGCTCCCCTTGAACAAAAAATATGGATCCACGACTGAGAATAGCCTTGAAATTGTTATGCTTTTTGTGCTATTATTTATGCTAAATCATAAGTAGTTGTCTTTGTGATGTTATGTTTGTTTTTAAGTGAATTTTTTGCATTGGATTCAATCGTTGCATATTGCCGCATGTGTAATAATTTATAAATGTCATCAAGTTTCAGCCGAAAAAATGTAAAATATGTCTATTAAGATATTGTACTGGTTTTCAGAATGGCTAGCACTCAATTCATTTTTTGGTTTTTCATTTGTGAAATAATTTTAAACTATGTTATTTGTCTTTGTTTCCAGATAGTGAAGAAAACCACCATGGAAAACTTCTGGGCCCATCCATGGCGCAACTTCAGGGCCACCCCGCGATCTGAATTTATGGCTCCCTATTGACCCAGAGCTCCACCACCTTCACCCGACTTTTGGGCTCCATGGATCACTGAAGTACGGACTCAACGGTCTTTCAATTTAAATGTTCAGGAAGGTCACAAAAATTGGAATTTACAAGCCCCCATCAAACATCTAATTGGACAGTCATCACTACTTAATTTAAAGCGGCCGAGCAAAAATTTAGTACGATCCTATTTCATTTATGAGAATCAACAGTGGGGCCAAGTATCAAGTTGACAAGTGAGAGCATAACAGAGATATTGTTAACTGCTGTTACAATTACATAACAAAATTTTGGTGTGCCAAAAAGTAGCAGTTGTTATGGAGCATAAGGTGCCTATAAAGAAGTCACTCGAAACTTGGAATGATATTTGGAAAGACGTAGCTTGCTTAGGAAAAGAGAATTTGGGTCAAGGCGTGAGGTGTTGAGGAATGGGACAGGATTTTTTATCTACATTTAGGCGCAAATGAATAATTATGTCGATGTTTAGTGTTTTAATTGTTTCTTGTACTTGTTTTTCTTACTATTCGTTTAAAATTTTTGTAGACGTATTGTCACATTTCTGAGTAAGATTCGTGGTCGACATCGGTATTATGAGAATCAGTAAAATAGAGTTTTTCTGTAATGCTAAAAAATAATTTTTTTGCAGATTTTTGACACCATCATTGTATATTTTTTCTCCTTGGAATGTTTTACATAATCAGTATAACTTTTATATCAATTTAAAATTGTTTATTAGAATTCTTTGAAGGTGTAAGACGTGATTGAAGGCAATTGAAAAAATTAATAGAGCCTTATATTCCAGCGACAGCAGCTAATCTTTAATAGTGGAATCATTTTTGTGCCATAGTTGGTAACTTGCCTTCTGTTCATGATAATGATTTGTTTGAGGTAACGAAGGTTTCTATTTTGAAAGAATACAAGCAGGATTATCTTGCATGATGGAGGGTCCGACAATTTTGGAGCCAACAATTTTATCTTTAACATTACTGTCAAATGTAATTTGTGTAATCAAACACTATGAACATATATATGTTGTGTTTATGAATGATTTGATAGTCTCGACACAAAAGTAATTCGGGTTGTACAAAAAAAATGCGGGCATAAACAGACCTGAGAGCAAATTGAAATAAAAATAAAAATGAAGAATAAAGAAAAAAATATATTTTAGAATCTGAAGAAAAAATAACTGAAATATTCAAATAGGTTTTATCATTTTTTTTCTTTATACTCTTCAAACCAACAAAAACGAAGCCACAAATATCGACTAAACCATTATTGTACCAAAAATATGCATATGGAGCAAAATTATATATGCATATGTATGTATAAAGTTCATGACATATAATGGGACCTTGACATGATGTACTCATGGAGAATTTTTTTAAATACTTGCATGTCAGTGAACACTTAGCCATACAAGCACATTTTAAATCTACAAAATATCATCTCACATTTAAATTTAACAAAGTTATTTGCATTTTGACATCAATGAAGAATTTTCTTCGATATAGTCTACACTGGGATATGTAAGGAAAGGAGTTTGCTATGTGTGGTTCACTTATATGGCCAACAAAATAGCATATGGCTAAATCTAAACAAAACTGGACAACACAAAAATATGGGGCTACACAAAAATTGGGCAAGATTTATAACAATGAAATGGTTTCTTTATTAAGCCATGAATCTAGCCAAAATCATATACAACATTTCATATTAAACCTAAACTGAATCGAGTCAATACCAATTTTTTTTTACCCTAGGATTCTAATGGAGGGCAAACATTGGATAACCTAAAAAATCCTCAGCGCGAGGATGATTACGGTGGTGATGCCATTTTCAAGACATATTACTAAATACTATTCATTAGAGATTGAAAATAAGTTCAAACCACACACGTAATGAGAAAACCAAACTAAAAAATCGTTCATTGAAAAAGTGTCCCATAATCTGCTCAACAACCATACAATTTAATTCATACCTCACCAACTTTTTACGGAACTAACCTTGATTTTTTTTTTTGTTCCAGAGAGAGTTATGTGAAATGAGAAGAAGATAGAGAGATGAATTAACTTTCCATGGATATAACTATATAAATAAAGACAGAGAAATATAGAGGGTCATGAAAAGCTATCACTACATTTGCTATGTGTGACATATACACTTCAAGGGGAAAGAAAAAATGAAAGGGCCTTTGAGATGACAGAAAGAAATAATGACGTTTGAAATATTTGAGGAAAAAAAGGAAAAATGTAATTAAGTAATCGGATGTAAGGACAAAATGGGGAGTATGATTGGAGAGGAGGAGTGCCATGTGGATGTTTCGTTAGCCAAGGAGAATTTAAAACTGTGTACTGCATTTTAGAGTATATACTAGTTGGAAACCGCTCGATGCGCGGGTCGTACAATATCGGGGAAAAAATTAAAAGAATCTAATGCAAGTATGAATAAACGATAAAATTGAATGGACAATTGATAAAATATTCATAGTAGTCGTGATAAGTAAAACTTAAGTAGCAATATAAATAAAGATTGTCACATTCGACATAGAGAGAAAAAATAATCTCGAAATAAATTATTGTAGTAGAAGGCGTCAGTTGATGATCGAGCTAAGACAGAAGAACTTGAATCCAAAGTGATTTATTTTCCTTTTATGCATGTTCTTGCATTTAAGTAAGGGAAAAACATGTTAATTAAAATTGTGAATAATAAGTTGTAAAGTTAAAGAACCATTTAGTTGAATAATAAACTCATTACCATGGGAAACGCTTCCTCTTAGAAAGTTATTTTTTTCAACGTTAATGGAATGAGGGGTTTTATTTCCTATAGGGTAAAGAGAAGTTGTTGTGGGAATTCTTGGATTGATGATCCGAGTGTCATCGAGAATGATAGTATCGAGAATAAGACTTAGTGGATGTTTCTCTTTGAATGTAAAATATATAGAATAAGAATTCGAAAAAAAAAAATATGTAATTGAAAATGTGGCATGGGTAGGTGTATATTACATTTGGATGGGTGTTATGACTATTTAAAGTAGATCTCATAATGGAAGCAAGAACAATGCAATGATGAGTAAAAGTAAGAAATGATATGGCGTATTTATTAGACGAAAATAATAGATTGTAAAAATTACGTCATATATCGAGGTAAAACGAATATCTTTCTTCAATTTAGGAAGGTTGTAACTCAATGAAAAACACCTAGCTAAAAGAACACGGTAGACTTTGAAACTCTACAATATATTACAAACAATAGTTCTAGAGCGAGGGGACTATGACTTTTCATTGAATTACTCACAAAAGAGTTGTATTTCTCATATTTTTTTTCCATTTCATTATAAATATATTCTAAAGTAAATTCTCACATTTTTTTCAATTCATTTTAAATAAATTCTATTGAATTAAAAGAAAATTATAAGGATCAATTATCAAAAAATCTCTTAAATATTTTTTAATACACATTTAGTTCAAACCTTTTAATTTTGTTTTAAAAAATCTCTCAAACACCCATTTAATCAATATTATCTTATTTTTAAAGGTTCGCACTAGCGACAGAGACATGAAGTGTTTTAATGTGATGAAAATTTTTTTGAAACAAAATAAAAAGGCTTGGACTAAACGTGTATTAAAAAATATTTGAGTGACTATTTGGCATATGCCCCAACTTATAAACATCTTTTTAAATTGGTACAATAAAAAATTAGAATTCTTATCTAATTATGACCAACAATGGTACACGCATTAATATTTATATACAATATTCAGCTATCCCATTTCTCTTCGATTCTCATCCAATATAAAATCTTGATTATATACGAATAATATACAATAATTTAAAACCGATAATGCTTATTAGGTATGAAACGAAAAGGCAATGAAATATTTTAATGAAAGTATTTCATCTGGAATTTGAGGTCACTACACGCACTCACAACACGCATATATACTCACGAGTGCTTCTAGAGCAACTCTCTAGAAGCGAATCTCTATCCGACTCTCTCTTTTACCTCACTAAAGGACAAAAAAATGTAAAATTTGTTTTTTTAAAAAAAACAAAAAAAAACAATCGAATTTTCAATAAAAACAGTTATTTAAAAAAAGTGTTTTTAATAATAGTATGAAAAATTATTTTTAAACGCTGGGGCGGACCTAGATTATGGCGATTGGTTAGTGCCGCTAGCACAAACCCATGTCATTTACTCTTTTTTTTTTAAATAACTTTTATTGGAAATACAAATTTTCAACAAAAGTCATTTTAAAAAAAATAGTGTAATATTTTTATACATTTATAAAAAGTTAAAACATTAAAAAAAGTAAAACTTGTTTTTTTTAATAAAAACAAAAAATTTGTATTTTCCATAAAAAAAACAGTTTTTTTTTAAACAAAATTGTTTTTAATAAGGTATGAAAAATTATTTTTTAAACGCTGGCGCGGACCTATATTAACGCGATAGGTTAGTGCTGCTGGCGCGGACCACGCCATTTAAACTATTCTTTTTAAAATAACATTTATTGAAAACACAAATTTTCAATAAAAGTTAATTTAAAAAAATTAAAAAGTTTTATTGAAAATACATATTTATAATTTTTATTAAAAAAATAAAAAATCTGCTAGACCAATGATTGTGTGTCTAAGTCAATGTCACTCACACCGTGACTTACACATCAAAAGTCCCTCTAAATTTATTCATGAACACCACTACACATACACACTACCCATACACATTTTCATACATGCTAATAAGACAAGGCTATAAGAGGTTGTACTCTATGCTCAGGGCCGGCGCTGACCATGTGCTAGATGGGCAGTGGCACAGGGCCCATTTTACAATAAGTACTAATATATGTGTATTTTAGGGGCCAAAAATATTTTATATATATTAAAAAAAAAAATTAATGAGTTTAGTTGTTTAGGGGCCCATTTTTTCAACTATTCAAAAAAAAAAGAATAATACTACTTACCCAAAAAAACTCACCCAACTCATTTAAGATTACCATTTTTTTAGGAGTCAATTTTTCAACTACCCACAAAATCTTTTTGTTTCCTCTCTCTCTCTTTCTTTTACACGCACGCCTACTCTCTCCCTCTCTCCCCTCTCCTTATGTCCCTCTCTCTCTCTCTCTCTCAGTGCAAGCTTTTTTTTTTTCATTTTTAATGAAGTTGGAGTTGTCTTCATTTTCTACTGGTCTACACAGAAAAGAAGTTGTCTTCTTTTTTCATTTGGGGTTGTTGTCTTCTTTTTTCATTTGGGGTTGTTGTCTTCTTTTGCAAAAGGCAAGTAGGTGTCTTACAAGTTGTTTTCTTTTTTATTATTTTTTTATACATATGCTAATCTTTTTTATTACTATTTTTTTTAATAATCTGTTTTTTTAAATTCATCAATATTTTACTAATCTGTTTTTTATGCAATTCATTTTTTTATCAGGTTGTTTCTTTCTACATTAATCAAGTCGATGAAATTTGAGAGGGAATAAAAAGCTCAAACCAGGTGACATTTTTCCATTTTTTTATATTCAATCAATTGAGATATTTCTAGACTAAAATTATCTATTAGATTCGTTGTTAATTGTGTGTTTTATTTTTATTTATAAATTTATAATTTTTAGAAATGTTACCAAAAAAACAAGCATTCGGATATCAAAAACGAAAAAAAAGAAATAGAAGAGGTGACACAATCTTTTAAGGGAGGGCATGATAAATTTATTATTAAAGAGCAACAAAATATAAATTATGTTATTGAAAATACAAGTCAATCAGAAGAATTAGAAAATAATGCAAAAAACAACAATGAAACAGTGAATAATGTAAGTCCTACGAAAAATGATGAAAATGAATTATTGGAGGATGAACAACCTAGTAACACGATTGATAATTTTGATCCAAGAAATTGGGATAATCTTGATATAAAATCTAGAGACATATCGGTAGAAAAGGGTCCAATAAGAGATCTCTCATTGGAAAAAGGCCCTAAGATAAATTATCTAGACATTTTTCTTCACTACATTACACCCGTTTTTTACCAAATGGGGATAAGGAGGATAGGACATGGCTCGTGTATTCAAAGGATGCGGATAGAGTTTTTTACTTTTGTGTAAATTGTTTAAAAAAGGCCACAAAAGAAGTGGTCAATTAGTGAATGAAGGATATAATGATTGGGGGCATCTCAGTTTTAGACTTAAAGAACATGAAACAAGTAATGAACATCTCAGTAACATGATTGCTTGGTTTGATTTGCGCACTAGATTGGAGAAAAATGAAACAATTGATAAACATATACAAGACCGTATTAACAAAGAAAGAGAACAATGGAAAGGAATCTTAGAAAGAATAATATCTCTTGTGCAATATTTAGCGAAAAATAATTTGGCATTTCGTGGAACAAATGAGAGGATTTATGAAAACAGTAATGGAAACTTTTTAGGCCTAATCGAAACAATTGAAAAGTGAGATCCATCAATGAAAGAACATGTTAAACGTATTGAAAACGGGCTAATTCATCATCATTATCTTGGTCATAAAATTCAAAATGAGTTGGTACTTATGTTAGCATCCGAAGTAAAAGACACAACCATTAAGAAAATTAAACAAGCAAAACATTTTTCTATGATACTTGATTGTACTCCCGATTCAAGTCACGATGAGCAAATGTCTTTCATATTACGACGTGTAGATGTTTCGAATAGTCTAATAACAATAGAAGAATACTTTATAGAATTTTTAAAAGTGGATAAAACAACGAGACAATGTCTTTTTAATGAATTAGAAAAAGCAATAAAAATGAATAAATTAGATATTAATGATGTTAGAGGACAAGGATATGATAACGGGTTAAACGTTAAAGGTAAGAATCAAGGTGTCCAAAAAAAATTATTAGATAAAAATCTTAGAGCATTTTACACTCCATGTGGTTGTCACAATCTTAATTTAACAATTTGTGATATGGCAAATTCTTGTGGCAAAGCAAATGATTTCTTTGGGATTTTACATTCCATTTATAAACTATTTGCTAATTCTACAAAATGTTGGAAGATTTTAAAAGATAATGTTAAAATTAGTGTAAAGTCATTATCAGCTACACGTTGGGAAAGTCACATTGAAGCTATTAAAGCTATTAGATTTCAAGCTCCGGATTTAACAAAAGCTTTACTACAAGTTGGAGATACTGATAATGAATTAGACGTACGAATTCAAGCCAAATCATTAGCAGAAAATTATCTTGGAAAATATGAATTTTTATTATCCATGATTATTTGGTATGAAATATTGCATGCCGTTAATTTGGTTAGCAAAAACTTACAATCTAAAGACATGCTTATTGATATTGCAGTTGAACAAGTAGGAGGGTTGATTACTTTTTTTAAAAAATATAGAGAAACTGGATTCATAGATGCGATAAATACCGCTAAAAAAATTTATATTGAAATGGAAATTGATCCTATTTTTAGTGTAACGCGTCAAATTCGTAGGAAGAGATATTTTGATGAGACTGCAAATGAGGAGAGTACACAATCACCCGAAGACTCTTTTAGAATTAATTATTTTCTATGTATAGTAGATGAAGCTATTGGGTCATTAGAAAGGAGGTTTGATCAATTCAAAGAATATGAAAAAAAAATTGGATTTTTATTTTGTTCTGAGAAGTTAAATTCCATAGATGATACCAAATTGAAAAAATATTGTGATAATCTCGAAACAATTTTAAAACATGAAACTTATTCTGATCTTGATGGAAAAGATTTATTTGAAGAACTTAGAGTTTTGCGAGATATATTACCAAAAGAAACAAAAACGGCAATTGAGATACTAAAATTTCTTAAAAAAACTTAATTGTTTTCCAAATTCATTTACTGGTTATAAATTCTATTGACCATACCTGTTACAGTCGCATCTGCGGAAAGAAGTTTTCAAAATTAAAATTATTAAAAATTACTTACGATTAACTATGTCACAAGAAAGGTTAAACGGCTTAGCCTTGTTATCTATTGAACATGAATTGGTAGATAAACTTGATTGTAAAACTTTAATTAGTGATTTTGCAAGTCGAAATACTAGAAGAATAATTTTTCAATGAGTTTTTAGGTATTTAATACTTTTATACAATATTTTTTTAGAACGGACCTAAATTGAGTATCGCACAGGGTACTACAAATCTCAGGACCGGCCCTGTCTCTGCTCTAGCGGCACCCACAACAACAAAGTATAGTATTTTAAAGTAACGGGTATGGAAAGCGAGTATTAAAATCGTGTCCGTGTATATTTATCCTTTATTCATATAATCACATAACACTTATATTTTATGAAAAACTCACGCAGCATATAAACTAACTCATGCATATATACATAAACTAACTCATACATATATGTATGTATATACACAAACAACATATAACATAAACTAACTCATACATATATCTATATACTAACACAAACAGCATATAAACGAAGTCATGCATATATACACTCACTAACTCACACAGCAAACATATTATTATATTTATATACAGCACATATAATATAAACACCCTCAGCCCGAAGCTAAAACCCAGCTCTAACCTGAACTACTCGGACCTGCAAAACCCAGCTATCCACAGCCAAGACCCGCGGCCCAACTGTCATAACCCAGCAACCGACCAGCCACCAGGCCCGAACCCAGCACCCGGTTCTAACACCTCCTACCCAGTCCAAACCTTTTTCCAAGAAACTACCACATTCCATTGTTTTGTAAAGCCGATAGGAGTAAGAAATAAATAAATAAAAGCGTTTAAGAGTGATAAACTTAGTAATATGTTTGTAGCAGAGAAATGATAGATTGGAAAACAGAAGCAGGTATTAGATAGTGGAGAATAGAAAGCATTTTGTATATTTCGTATGTGTATTGTGAGCAGCTACATGTCTTATGTTTATAGTATAACAGGTCCTAGTTTTGAGGAGAAGATAAAATAACAATTTGAAATTTGAATGGCAGCGTTGAACATAAACGTGCACTGGAAGATAGCTGAAAATGTGGAGCCTTTGTTGAACAGTTATTGACTGGTTAACATGCCCCCGCAAGTTGATGGTGAACGTGATCGAAGCATTAACTTGTCACGAATAAACTGAAATCTGGTGGATGAGAGTCCTTTGGTGAAGATGTCTGCAGGTTGATCAGCTGTAGAAATGAATTGAACTTGAAGAGCTTTCTTGGCAACTTGATCACGAACGAAATGAAAGTCAATTTCAACATGTTTGGTGTGGGCATGAAAGACCGGGTTTGCCGAAAGATAAGTGGCACCAATATTGTCACACCAAAGTATGGGAGGTTTTTGAGGGGGGATGCATAGTTCAGTTAATAATGATTGCAGCCAAATTAATTCAGCGGAGACATCGGCAAGAGCTTTGTATTCGGCTTCCGTGGATGACCGGGAAACAGTCTTTTGCTTTTTGGATTGCCAAGAAATGAGATTAGTGCCGAGAAAAATGTCGAACCCACCCGTGGATTTTCGATCATCAATGCAACCAGCCCAATCGGAATCAGTGAAGGCTTGTAAGTTAAACGAGGGTGATTTGGTGATTTGTAGGCCAAATGAGTTTGTGTGCTGGAGATAGCGAAGAATCCGTTTAATAAGAGACCAATGGGTGTCGGTGGGAGAGTGCATGAATTGACAAGCTTTATTGACGGCAAAGGAGATATCGGGGCGGGTGAGGGTAAGGTATTGAAGAGCACCAACCACTTGTCTATAAGGAGTAGGGTCAAGTAAGGATGTGCCATCGGTGAGGGAGAGTTTGAGATTTGTGGGAAATGGAGTATTAAGGGGTTTCGAATTTGACATGCCATGACGAGAGAGAATATCGAGAATGTACCGTTGTTGAGAGAGTAAGAGTCCGGTAGAAGTGGGAATAATTTCAATGCCAAGGAAATAGTGGAGAGAGCCAAGATTTTTAAGAGAAAATTCACGACCAAGAGTTGTGATGAGAGATTGAATGATAGAAGGAGTGTTACCGGTAATGATGATATCGTCAACATAAATAAGGAGATAAATAATAGAAGAATTCGAGCGATAGATAAAGAGAGAAGAATCAGTTTTGGAGCCGATAAAATTTTGAGCAGTGAGAAAATGAGTGAGACGTTGAAACCATGCGCGTGGCGCTTGTTTGAGACCATAAAGAGACCGATGAAGTTGACAGACGTGAGAGGGTTTGGTGGGGTCTTGAAATCCAGGGGGTTGTTCCATAAAGACAACTTCATTTAGAAATCCATGAAGAAAGGCATTGTTGACATCCAGTTGGGAAATAGACCAACCATTAGACACGGCAATAGAAAGGACAGTGCGAATGGTGGTGGCCTTGACAACAGGACTAAAGGTTTCATTGAAGTCCAGGCCATATTCTTGATGAAAACCTTTGGCAACTAAGCGGGCTTTGTAGCGGTCAATAGTACCATCCGCTTTTCTTTTAATGCGATAAACCCATTTACAACCAATGACATTCATATGAGGGGAACGAGGAATAAGAGTCTAGGTGCTATTTTGAAGAAGAGCATTAATTTCGGTAGTCATTGCATGACGCCACTGAGGGTCTTTGTTGGCAGAAGTGAAACATGAGGGTTCTATGGGCTGGACAGATACAGAGTGAGCAGTGGGTGGGTGTGTGAGAGTTGAAGGTGGTTTGGGGCGAAGTTGCATGGGATGAGAGGGTTGTTTGAGGGTGACACTGCCTAGGTCAATGGCAAGGGAAATGCCGTTGGGGTTAGAATATGGAGGCAGCGGGGCAGCCTGGCTTAGTGGTACTATAGCAGGTGTTTGCGATGGGACTAGGTCAGGTGACTTGGACAGAGTTATGGGCAAAGTGGGCTGAACCAAAATAGGTGAGAGGGAGTGAGATATGGAAGTTGGATCAGCAGGTTGTTGTGGGGGTGAGGGCACGTAGTGAGGCTGCCTTGATGGGGGAAGACCCAGGCAGATGTTAGCAGGTGTAGCAGTTGGGTTGCGTGAGTTTGGAACAGAAGGGAGCGGGTGTGAGGGAGGGAGGTGTAGCAAATTCCGGGAGGCTGATTGGGGTGATGAAACGGTGGTGAGGGCACCCCATGGTAGAGACGAGGTCGGTACAGGGGGTGAGGCAGGTAAGTGTCGTTGGGCAAATGGGAAGACTGTTTCATCAAAACGAATATGACGGGCAGTGTAAATACGGCCAGAGGGAATGTGTAAACATCGATAGCCAGAATGATTGGGACTATATCCAAGAAATACACAAGGTTGGGTACGATAGTCCATTTTATGAGTATTGTAAGGGCGGAGATAGGGAAAACAAAGACAACCAAAAATTTTTAATAAATTGTAATTCGGGGTGGTGGCAAAGAGACATTGAAGTGGAGAAATATTTGAGAGAGTGCGAGTGGGTAAACAATTAATAAGAAAGACGGCGGATTCACACGCAAAATGCAAATATTTTTGGGGAATGGAGGCGTGAACCATTAAGGTAAGACCCGTTTCAACAATATGACGATGGCGGCGTTCAACAAAGCCAACTTGTTCATGTGTATGTGGACAAGAATAGCGATGTTGAATTCCACAATTTTGAAAAAAAGTGTCCAATTTGCGAAACTCACCCCCCCAATCCGTTTGAATATTTTTTATTTTAGCGTTAAATTTCCGTTCAACTAATTTTTGAAATTTAATAAAAATATCATGCACATCAGATTTGCAAGTCATAGGAAAGAACCAAATAAAGTTTGAATAATGATCAACAAAGAGGACAAAATATTTATGACCATTACAAGACATAGTCGGGGATGGACCCCATACATCACTAAAAATTAAATGGAGGACAGACGTGGAGGACTTGTCACGAGGTGGGAGAGATAATCTGGAAGATTTGCCCATTTGACACGCAACACACATGTGCTTTTGATGACGGGAGGTAACTGGAAGTTGGTGACGGTTGATGACTTGATGAAGGACTTGATGATGAGGATGACCAAGACGATGATGCCAATATTCTGATGAGGCTTTGACTGTGTGATAAGCTTGTGGAGAGGAGTGAGAAGTTGAAGAGGAGATAGTGTAGAGACCATTCCTACTGGTGCCGTACAGAAGCGGAGTCTTGGTATGACGATCCTTCACAACACAAAAATTGGGGTGAAACTCAAAAAATGCATCATTGTCATGAGTAAATTTTTGAACAGAAATAAGAGATTTGGATAAAGAAGGAACATGTAAGACATTATTGAGATGGAGAGGAGAAGTAAGAGAAGAAATGGAGCTTGTACCAACATGTGAGATAGGGAGACCCTTACCATTTCCAATATGGAGTGAATCATTACCAGTGTATTCCGTGGGATTAGAGAGGGTAGAAAAATCTGGTGTGACATGATGGGAGGTGCCTGTGTCGGGTAACCAAGAGGTTATGGGTGAGGATGGAGTGGGAAGAAGGCCGGGTTGAGAATAAGGAGAGTATGTAAAATGTGCCGTGGGATAAGAAGACATTGGAGTAAATCGAATGGGGCACGTAGTGGCGGTGTGGTTCGAAGCAGAACATATTTGGCAACGTGGACGATAGTCATTATAGGTGTTTGTGTAGCGGAAGGAAGAGAAATGACCGCGGCCACGACCACGGGAATGACGTCCTCGAGAGGAATTAGAATATTGGTAAGGTGGGTTAGAGGAGTGAGGTGTTTGATTGGTGGTGGTGAGGTGTGCAGTAGGGGAATTTGTGTTTGTGGAGGAGGAGGATGATTTAAGAGAAAGAGATGACAATTTATCATCGTGAATGAATTCATGACTAAGAAGTAGTGAATGAAGTTCGGAGAATGTAGCCGGTTTTGATCGGGTGGTTAGAGAGGTGATGAGATCCTTAAAGTCTGACCGGAGGCCTTTGAAGACATGTATATTGAATTCTGCCTGGGAAAGTGGGTGGCCTGCTGCGCTAAGTTCATCGGAAATGGCTTTGGCTCGGTGAAGAAAGGTTGATGCTGAGTCGTCGCCTTGAGTGAGACGGTGCAGGTGTAAATGAAGATTGAGGATGCGTGTATCAGAGGGAGACGCAAGAGCATCAGCTAAGGTTTGCCAGACCTGATGTGAGGTTTGTAGACCAACCACAAGAGGTATCATTTCTGGCGAGAGAGAGCATATAAGCATGCTTACTATCAGTTTATCTTGTTGAGTCCATGCAGCAGCAAGGGATGGATCAGTGGGGCAACGATATGTTCCATCAACATATTGGAAGAGATTTTGGCCATATAAAAAAGGTTCCATCTGTGTTTTCCAGTGTAAATAGTTTGTGTTGGTAAGTTTGAGAGATACAAAGTGATTGGCGTTGGTAAGATTAATTTGTGATGGGATAGAAGAAATCTCAGTTTGGGAATTTGGAGAAAGATCAGATTCGGCGTTGGCCATTTGTGGCTCTGATACCATGATAAACTTAGTAATATGTTTGTAGCAGAGAAATGATAGATTGGAAAACAGAAGCAGGTATTAGATAGTGGAGAATAGAAAGCCTTTTGTATATTTCGTATGTGTATTGTGAGCAGCTACATGTCTTATGTTTATAGTATAACAGGTCCTAGTTTTGAGGAGAAGATAAAACAACAATTTGAAATTTGAATGGCAGCGTTGAACATAAACGTGCACTGGAAGATAGCTGAAAATGTGGAGCCTTTGTTGAACAGTTATTGACTGGTTAAGAAAGAGAATGATATTTTAGAAATAACCTGATATAGAGGTGGGGTGGTGCAGACTCCACTGCTAGCAAGTGTGAAGACGCAGAAATAACAAGTGGCAGCTGGGGAGATAAATCGTCAATGGGGAATGAAGGGAGAGAGACGTCTTGAGGTAGGCATTTAAAATGATAAAGGTTGGTTAACAACGCTTAGGTTCAAGACAAAAATAAGAAGATGGGACCGATCGTATCCTAGAAGCAGAAAACGTAAGGTTCTTGAGTTTAACTTCTACTTTCCACGTGGATAGTCTCCTTGATAGGGTCCATAAAACAATCTTTGAAGTCAAATAGGTGATTATAAAAGCATCAACATTGTCATGAAAGGAGGAAAATACCTAAGCCGCAATATATTTACCAAGAAAAAATGTTGACATTGAAGATCTTTTTCGTTTGAAATATATCATCCAAGAAACAATAAGGTAATTTTATTTATGCATTTGTTTATATCGATTAATAGTCGAAAATACAAAAATAATGAATAATTTCCACGACTCTCTTTATAATATGTAGCGCATTTGCAAATTTTACGTAAATGAGTTATGTATATTTGGGTCTAATTGTCGCATTGTTCATCTGATGGCCAAGACAACACCACCACCACCGCCAACGACAACAATGGCCTCTGGAACATTCCAGGACAAATCTATATTAGAGAAAAAACACAAAAATCAGGTAAGAAATAGTTTTCACACCACCCATTAGGCAATTTTCATACTAAAATCATATTGTAATTGAGATACTCTTATTAAACAATATTTGTTTTATACTAAAAGTTCCAATACCTTTTCATTCAATTTTTAACCTTTTTTATAATTTAAAATTGTAATTCACCTTTTTCTAGAGGTTGTACAAGTCGCCAAACTCAAGGATTCAATTAATGAACAATAAGCATTTGTTATTTGAGGTTAATCGTTGTTATAACAAGATGAATATTCTTGTTCTTAATAAATATTATTACACACATTTCATTTTTCTCATGTATTGAACTATAGTAACTTCTTTTCATATCATTTGTACGAAATATACATAGTACACTGGAGATACTCGATTATATATATTTTGATGAACAATTTATTTGTTTGCAGCGCATCTGTAAGTTCTATGAAGTTGGTTCATGTAAATATGGTTCCAACTATCGATTTGTTCACCCAGAGGCAAAAGTTTCAGAACCACCACTAGAAAAATGCGCACGCCCAAAGATATTTCGATCAAAATCAAAGCAATAAAAAAAATATATTGTGAAAAATAGTTTAGTCTACCCCACTAATGCAAAAAGATCGTTGATTTTTTATGAAGGTACCCAGAAAGATGAATTTGCTTCATTTCCAGGTGAACTAACGATAATGGATTGGTCCCCGATAGATGACAATATCTTCATTCCCTCTTTGTCTTCACTTGACAAGCTAGCATTGAGGGCTGAAGTTGATGAACGGATAAACAATGTTCTTCACGGGTCCACTGGCAAAAGAAGACTTCCCGTGTTTGAAAAAATATGCCCATCATGATAAAACAAAATGGCATTAATGAACTCTCCAATACCAAAAGAACACAATGCTCATTTTTTTAGGTATTGAAACTACTTCTTTCATATTTATTTTCTGAGGTGTAATATGTCTCTGGGATTTGTGGGATATTGATTCTTGTTTTGCATAATGGTTGGTGTTGAAAAAGATTCTTTAGGGGGATTATTTTTTAGCTATATGAAAAGTATTGTCAGAAGTGAACCTAGAGATATATGAGAATCCCATTATAGTAGTAATAGTTTGAAAGGAGAATCCATTTAAGTCTTGACAACCATTTGTCTTTATGGTATTTGATATTTTTTTCAATATTGCTTTCATATGACTTTTTTTCATCATTAAGGTAATTCTTGAGTTATTTTAACTGTTCCATTAGCAGTTCTTTGTGTTCTAATGATATTATAGTTATTGGGTGGTGTGCAGAATTCCATACCTGATTTATTTTAGAACCTTCAGGGATTATGTTTGTTAAAATATCTAAATAAGATATATTAGCGATTTATATTTAGTGGTGGGACATAATTTTAGCTAGATTATGGATTTTTGCAAGAAACATATTTTTACTTCATTGAATTTGAACTAAAATTATACATGTGATGTTTTTTTTAACACTTTGAATATATCTCAAATTGACAATAACCCAAGGGTCTCCCTAAGTCAATTTTGGTTAATAAACTTGGTTAAATTATTCAATTAATTTAATTACCTATCAATTCATCTATAAACCATATATCTATATAGAGTTAACGTCTGTTATAAATTATTTACAAAATAACACACAAATAATGAGAAAATATTAGGATGCATGCTTTCTCTTGTTAAAACTTAAAAACAAATTACAAAGTCAAAGTGCACAACTCTCTCACTAAGTCCATTATAGGTAATTTTATTGAACACTTCAACTCCCCCCCCCCCCTCCCCATTAAATTTGTTAATCAAGCGCGGTGATCTATCACCCATAGATAAGTATTTCATTTAATTTATGGTTAAAACTCTAAAATTTTGAAAAAATGAGCCACCAAAATAATTTATCGGTTGGTTAAAAATTGGGTCCATTCAAAATGTGACGAATCACCTTCGTGCTTAGAGTGAAATTCTCACTGGACAAAGCTTAGTCAATTATTTATTATTTCTTGCTAGTAAAAACCATACATACAAAGTAATGAACCAAGTTTGAAATCTTGCAAGGTATTTAAAACAACCCCCAAAGTTTACAAACTTCACACATTTTGTGACTAAATTTTTTCGCTTTTACTCACTAATTACGTAATAAAAAATTTCACATTACTATGTACTTATCACACACAAGTAAATATTTATATAGATAAATATTAATCCAAAGCTCGCTAATTGATATTTATCAAAACCAATTTAATTTCGCAATTAAAATTATAATTTAATGCACACGTGGAATTAAAATGCTTTTAAAAGTATGGGGTATTACATTCTCCCCGTAATAAAAGATTTCGTCCTTGAAATTCGAACGTAAATAACATAAAGAGCTCCAAATACTTTTTTCGCATGTCATCCTCATGCTCGGGATACTTTCTCTCCCTATGATCAAGAATGACAATAATTCTCTCCTCATACTCAATATAAGGTTTTAAGTCTATCTCCTCTAACGTAATATGAAAATATGCCAACTCATCCCTGAGATACTTCCTCAATGACGACACATGAAAAACATCATGAATTCGGTGTAAATGCTACGATAAGGCAAACCTATACGCATCTGGTCGTATCCTCTTATTGATCAGGAAATGGCCCACATATATTGCTGCCAACTTCCCTTATTTTCGAACCACATCAGTCCCTTCACATGAGATACCCACAAAAATAACTAATCACTCACATCAAACTCCATGGGTCTTTGATTAGCATTGGCGTAACTCTTCTAATGATCCTGAGCTACCCAAATATGGCTCTTAATCAACTCAATATTTATCTAAGTGTCCTGAATCAAGTTTGGCCCGATAAGCTTGTTATCCCCTACGTCTAACCAACACGCGGGTGAACGACGAAGTTTCCGATACGAAGCCTTGAAAGGTTCCATGCCAATAGTAAACTGGTAAGACTTATTATAAGCAAACTCTACCAATGAGAAGCAATGCTCTTAATTACCCCTGAAATCCATAATACCCGTCCTCAACATATCCTTTAATATCTAATTTACCCTCTCCGTTTTCCCATCAGGTGATATGTCGTGCTCAAATGCTAGTCAGTTCCTAATGCCTCTTGAAAACTCTACTAGAAGTGGGACACAAAGATTTTATCCCGGTATAAAATAATGTTGAGCGACACCCCATGTAATCTCACTATCTCTGCAATGAAAAGCTAGGCATATTACCCTTTCGTATAATCGACCCGATTAGGAAAGAAATAGTTCACCTTAGTCAAACAGTCCACGACAACCTAGATAGAATCGTGATCCCTTTGTGATGTCGATAACCCCGTGATAAAATGCATCGATATACTCTCCCACTTCCACACCGAAGTATCTAACGATTGTAAAACCGTGGTTGGTCTTTGATGATCAACCTTCACCATTTGGCAAGTGGTGAATATTAAGACAAACTCTATAATGTACCGCTTTATACCGACCCACCAATATATCATTCTTTAGCAAAACACATACCATGGTATTTTTTAGGCATCAATTGCGTGTGTGACCCGACTGGTGGTAATAGCTGTAGTGATTTGGTCTCATTTGTATAATATCCATCTCATTCTTACGACGAGTAGAAATGAGTCTTCCAAAATCATGTCTTATATCTGAGTTAGGTGTCAATTCGTGACGATATATCAGATGCCAATAATATACATGGTAAAGGGGATGTAATTGGGGTATGCATGTTTTAATACAGTTATATGTTGTGAAGTACTCACTAACTTATTGCGTGTGATCGAGACTTAGTCTGGCACGCGTTATAATCGTATTTGAATAAATCATCTTAAAAGTCTCACACTTACCACAACCACATTTTCCTCTTGACATGTGTACAAAGTATGCATTTCCACTTTTGTGTTACCACCTGTACTTGACCCTCATCACAGTTAAAAGTTCGACATGTATGATTTTTCATCTTGTTCATTCGTTTATGCATATTTTGACAAAGCATTGAATGTACGTGTTGCACCTAAAATACTATATTTCAAACCCTGCACCCTACATATGAAGAAATACCGAACAAGTCCATAAAATATAAACTCGATTGATGTAGTGGCGAGAATACTCATCGCCCTCTTAATAATCTCATTAAACACTTATAATAAGTTGGCCATCGTTTGGCTATATATGTATTCCCCATTATGACGAACTCCAAAATTGTTCTTAGGAATACTAGACATATAGGAGTGTGCAACCTCATTTATGTCCTTAATTTTGTACATTATCTTCTCCAATTTTCTTACTTGACGTATGGTGCCTGGAAGCCCTAACAGCTTCTTTAGGACAACGTCACTAAAGGTTTTACAAAAATTACTAAAACGTGATGCATGCAATATTTGTAACTCCCATTATTGGCCTTCCACAATCTATACAAATGTTGTTTCTCCTACACCACACTAACCCCACAACCATTATCCCCGTATGTCGGTAAAAAATAAAACATATATGATAGCTCCCCATTAAGATTTGTGTTTTAACATGGTATACGAACCAACTCTAGTTATTTATATTATCTTTATCAACAATGACGATTGCTAGTGGGAGTACTTGTTAAATCCCGATTGTAATATGGTAATGATTGGTAAAAGGTCTCCTTACTTCGTCCTAATAGTAGGGCTCAATTCCAGGTATATGCCGAGTCTTTTGATTTCATTAATATTCAAAACAAATTGGATCATACTTTGCATGAGGAAATCTCCGTCTACAATTATTTCCATGTATTTCATTCCACCGCCAATTGATAATACAAACTAACGATAAGTGATCTTAATATCTGTCGTAGAATGGTCTACGGCCATTGCATGCTGTGCCTTTTTAAACTGGTCATTGTAGTGGATGTTGTGGTCAAAGTGACCACCTTACGAGATGACCATCGCAGCTTAGGACAGTTGTTTGATCATTAATAATTATACCTCTTTAACAACACATGAATGTTGCACGTCTGCTGTAATGACCCTACAACCTTAAGAGGTCACGACCCTATGGAGGTCACGACTTGTAGAATGAATTATGAAGGAGATTTATAGTTTAATGGGAGTATCCATGAACTTAGACAGTCCTGAAGCTATGGCTTAATATGAAAAGGCCACATGAGTAAAAGGAAGGTCACGACCAAAGGTGATGGACGTGTAGCGTGACACCCTTAGAGCAGCACCTGGGGTGATGACATAAACTTATTGTGTCACGAGTTATGGAAAAAGTTCAGATAATTCTAGAAATCCTTTAAAGAAGTAATTGTGGAAAAGAGTGCCCTAAAGAGAAAAATCCTAGATTTCCCGCTAAAACCTATAAATACATACCTCGACACATTTCCAAAATCTTATAAAATCATTAAAACCCGTTTAAGAGAGAGATAGTGTTACTTTTATGTGAAAGGGGAAGAGTTGTCTGAGTACAATCCCAGACAACCACTATTCATTAGAGAATGAGGAGGTCTGAGGCAACGATGAGTTGCTGTTCATGGAAAATTATTATTGGATTAATAGGGCAATATGCTCATCAATTTATAATTAAATAATTATTATGTCGATTATAATATTATCGAAACTAGATAGTTCTACATCTTTATATGTTTAATATTGTGGAGTACATCAAATCTATATATTTAAATACAAAATAATTGATTAATGTGGACTATTCGGGTACATATTTTGGATAGTGTCATATGGACGAATTTATTTGATAAGATATGTGGTGTGAATGTTTTTTTTATTTAGACCACACATTTATAAATTAGAGGAAAGTTCTATTAGGTCCCTAACAAACAAATTTTAAACACTAAAGGAATTTTGACAAATTTTAAACACTTAGTTCCACTAGTTTTCTTATTCTAGAAGTCCACGCTAGGGGCATAACAAGTGGACCTAATAGTAAATTGTCCTTAAATGTTTTAAAATTGTTATCAAGGGACCTAATTATAAATTTCCCTACAAATTATTGGAAAGTTTACTAATAAATTGGGTAGACATTATCAGCATTGGCTATCAAGAGAATGTTTGATTTAATTTCATATAGTTGGGTATTAATCCGAGAAAGAATTTTTTTTGAACACCCAATTACTCAATCGGTGGTACGAAAATTAATTATTATTTTTTTTCGTTTTTGGAGTGTTTAGGTTTTTTTATGTCATGTGTCCGTGAAATACCTTTCTTCTTTAAGTAGTAAAATATCTCACACCACAAGGAGTATTACACGGGTGTCTATGCCCCCAAAGTGTCTAATAAGGGCTACGCCACTTCAAGAGAAGTGTCCATGATTCACATAATTTCATACACGAGGAACAAATTAATGCTAACATTTTCCAAAATTTGTATATACATAATCAATCATTTCAACCACCTTAGTTACCTAATTTACATTTTAAAATCATTTATGTCTCTTGTATTCAATGTTATATCCAAACCCTCGTTAAATATATTAGTTATATTACATTACTTAATACGTTATGTTACCATTTGAAAACCATTTGTTAAAAACACAAAATACATATAATATATGCATTTGATTCAATCCCATTTATCTAATCTAGAGATATTTTAAAGTTTTTTACTATTTCGTGACTTTTTAGCATATTTATGAAAAATTATAGATAATTGATAAAAAAAAATATAATAGTTGTCTATAACGACAATTTAATTTTGCAAACTATACCAAATAGCGGGAAAGTACTATTGAATGTTTTCACATTTTGCTTTGTTTTTTGGGATTTTATTTCCTTTTGTCAAATTTATTTCTTGTTTTGTCCTAATTTTTGCCCAAAATGTAAACAACAAATAAAAGCGCGAGACGAGGATGAATCCGGAAATAGAATCAACAACCACAATAAACAAAATCTGAATACAATAAATGTATTTAAGAATAATAATATAAATACAAAAATTTGGTATAGTACACAACAAATTAAAGTTTTGAAGTCACAATATACAATTTTTTGGGACTAATTTACGATGACATTGCACAATTTTATATCCACAACAAACAATTTTTAGGAAGGTGGCAATTCGAACTAACAGGACCTGTTTGGGCTCCCGGATTTATTTTACCCGATACGAACACGACACAAACATAGACGGTGTCATTTTTTTTTTGCCTAACATGAACATTACTTGTTAAGAACACGACACAATATGAATAACACCGCAAATTAATTTTGTGTCAATTGACACAATTGAGATGAGTAGTATCCAAATATACCGGTGGGACTCGAAATGATAAAAACATATACGAGGGAGAGAGAGATTAAATTGTCTAAATATATACCCTTCCACGTTTAGTCCCAAAGTTTCCCCTCTTGCTTACTAAACCTTCCATTTTTACTCTCAAAATTTGCCTCTTTGGAAGCTTTCTAAAATGGAAATTTTGAAGTTGCTCAGAATAGTGGAGATTGGTCTGATATAATAAATGATGACTCTCAATTACGATTCTCACGTAGACCTGAACGATGAACTACATTCTGGAATTCATATCTTTCACTCTGACGGCTTTTGCCTCTGTTTGCTCTGGTAACGATATAAACCCTAGTCATAGGTAGTGGAGGATTTCATTTCATTTAAACGACTTGTTTTTCTTTATGAACATAATGTCGTTGTCTATTAATTATAAACAATTCAATTTCGCATACTCTAAACTGTTTACTCTCCATTTTTTTATCTCCATTTAACTGTATGATGATCGAGTCTATGTGGTAATGACTATATTATACATGTAATGGGTGTTAAACCCTAGCCCTAGCATTATCATCCCGGAACTAGTGGATTTCGCTTAAGCGACTTATTTATTAATTCAAAACAATTCAATTTGGCATAGTCTCAACTGTTTACTCTCCATTTTTTTAGTCATATATTCATCATATTTTTAAATAATCAGTGGTGTTAGTTCATACCACAGGTGTACGTCTCTGCTTTTCGTGTCTCATTTATGCGAAAGGCAAAAACCAACATATTGATGTCACGCCTTGTTTGTATTTTTAATGTGTATAATCGTATTGTATGAGGGTACTTTAGATTATAAATGGAGGCGTGACCCCTTTTGAGTATGGTAATGACAAGTTAATTAGCCCAAGACCTTGGATTAATGATAGATCATGCAAACACAGATCCAATGAAGATGAATTCAGTTTAAACTCGCAAATCTCTCGTGTATAACTCAGAAAGTAGTAATGAAACTTAGAAGTAACTCGGCTAGAGGGAGAAAGAAGTAAGCACCCTAGATACACCTTGGTAGGCAGGTAGAAAACACACCATACGCCCTCACCAATCTCTCTCAGGTATTAAAAGCTTTTGTCGTAAATAACCATGGTGGGTGGGTAAAAGACTCTCTGGTTTGCAATAACTCTCTTTCTCTATTGTGTATCTCTAGTAATAACTCTAGAGTTTTTCATAAGAGATCATGTCTCTCCTCAAGGGTGGTTGGGGTCCTTAAATAGCTCCCCACACCATCCCCGAGGCAACTCAGTCATTAAAATTATGAAAGACATCCCTCATACTTTATGTAACAACATTAAATGTGTGCTGCACTAGTTGGCTCCATGTCATAAACATTAAATGCCAAGACATGCCTTTTGCCTGACCACTGTGTGTCAGGGGAGGGGGCTGTTGCCGCAGAGGTGGCTCACCAACTGCCTGACAGCCCCAAATACCACGGTGGTTTACTCAAGTGCATATTTGACATTGTTTAGCTGACTAGTGACATCACCTACAGTAGATGTGATATTAAGTAGAGGATTGTTTGGTTCATAGCCTAACGCCCGATGGAACTCCAAGCTGTTTTGCTTGAGGTTCCATGGTCAGGGTTCTTCAGTGTTTTACCAGATGTATCTAAGATGGTCAGGACAAGCCCTGATGGTGCCTTACTTCTCAATCCTCCAAACCAAGTCCCTCTAAAGTTCCCACGATGAGGTCATTCGATTGATCATGAAAGCTCTCCCAGGCCCTGCTAAGCCTGGTCTCTCGTAAGTACCGTTTGACCTCACACAAACTGATTTATTATTACCGTTATGCCATTACAACCGTTATAGCTTACAGTTATCAATAATGAACATACAATACAACTTAATACAACAAGATAAACTATGAGACGCCGCACCAAGCTGCCTCGTTGAGTTGTCGCGCTTGAGCTGTCACGCTTGCTTAATCTCAAACTGTTGCTAATTAGGGATTTGCCCCTACTCTCGAGATTACCTTCAAGACCCCTCTACATTTTCCCCCTCGTGGAGGGATTTGTTGTGGGAACAAGAAATGACTGAACAAAAACTTCTCAATCTGATGAGCCTTATCAAAGCCGAAGCACCATCCTCATTGGGGCTGGGGCGAGGGGACATCGCCGCTTTTTCTTCGTGCTGGTCTTCAACCGTTCTAGCTTTAATATGTGAAATTCTTTCAAAAGACCTAGTAATCCTTTCAAATACTCGTTTGGACTCCTAGTAAATGAAATTATCCCTCGTGGTGCTTCGTTGTGTTCGAGAAGCGTTTTGGACACGTGAGATCTTCTTCGTTAGGAATTCATTGGATATGTCTGACCAAAAATTCTGGCGCCAAAACTGAGGCTTGTTGGAGAAGAAAACGCTTCCTGTTCTCTATGCATCACTTCATTGAAAGTTGTGGCGCTGTCTTTTCAACTGCCAAAGCACTTCCCGAAGTGCCACGTGTTTATTGAAAATAATTGCAGGCGACTTTGCACGTGTGATGGTGGGAGACTGAAACGACCACTCCGAAATGTTCAAAAGTCTATATCCAAAGAGCTTCAACCCTCTCTTTCTTTTTTTTATTACTTTGTTACCATCTTCTTCAGACTTCCATTTTTAGAGAGAGAAAACCCTGCAAGAACTCCATTGTTGCTACAGCTTCTGTTCGCCTTCTTCCCTTCTCATCCTCTGTACCGCTACCTGTGGTCGTGGTCTTCTACTCTCGTTCTTCAAAACCGCTCTTACTTAAAGTTTTCCTGCTGTCTTCATCATCGTTTTCCATGGCAACCTCAAGCAACCTTGCTATCTCTGCCACCGGTGCTCGGTCTTCCACCACCACTGCTGCCTCCGCCCTGGATGTTGCCCGCCAGGAACAGCTGAGGTTTTATCGCCGCTCTCCTATTTTTGGCGAGGGTGATGAATTTTCTGCTGCCTACAAGTCTATGCATTTTTCTTCCAAGTTTGATGCCTTACTGTTGGGTGATGAAGACGAGGATTCTTCTGAGTGGGGCTTTCTTCCTCCAGAGGGGACTCTACGATTTTGCTTGGAGCGAGGGGACTTACCATGGTCCCATGTTGACTTCAAAGCGCCAGGGGGATCTCCTGCACACTTTGCTGCCTGGAACTCTCATATGAAAAGTTCTTATGATGATATTCTCACCAAGCTTGGGTTGCAACGGGCTAAATAGTTTGGTGAGTTCACTCTTTCGAAGAACAATGCTACTCTTCCCATCCTTATCTCTTGATGGAACGTTACTACTCACACATTCATCGCTGCGTGGGGTGAGTTCACCATAACTCTAGAAGACGTGTGCGAGCTCTTGGTCCTCGATGCAATAGGCCATGAGACCTATACCGATGAGGCTCTTGATGCTCAAGAGACTGCAGATCGTTTGGAGTTGGATCGTATATACCGAAGCTGCATCGGTTCTTCCAACAAAGCTACTTTATCTCTCTTGATCAATTATTTCTTCAAGGCTTCTGGTGAAGGCAGTTCCTCAACAGATGCTCCTGGCCAAGGTACACCGTTGGAACTTCCTGCCTATATTCTTGTGATTCTCTCCCGTTTCCCTTTGACGGGCAAACCCAACGACCAGCCCCGAAGGGATCTTATCAACATGTCCCTTCGTTTGGCCCGAGGCATAAAACTTTCCCTGGCTGCAATTGCCTTGGGATCCCTCTACACCTAGATGGATAGAACTTTTTTCAACATGGAACGCTCTCTTGGTCGTTATACCTTGGCCAACTTTGCCAACAGCGTTCTTCTAACCAGCGTCCTTTACTTTCGCTTTCTTGCTGTAGCGGCTAAAGCCAACAGTCCTCAATATCGGGGGTAGGGGTTTGTATCACTCTGGCTTCATGATGAAAAAATTCACAAGTGTGAAAGAAGGCTTCCTCCTGATAAGGCCTCATGACAAAGTTCTCAAAATGATCAATCACAGATATTAACTCCTTTCGGCTCTGTCTTCTGTAAGAGGGTACTTTAGATTATAAATGGAGGCGTGACCCCTTTTGAGTATGGTAATGACAAGTTAATTAGCCCAAGACCTTGGATTAATGATAGATCATGAAAACACAGATCCAATGAAGGTGAATTCAGTTTAAACTTGCAAATCTCTCGTGTATAACTCAGAAAGTAGTAATGAAACTTAGAAGTAACTCGGCTAGAGGGAGAGAGAAGTAATCACCCTAGATACACCTTGGTAGGCAGGTAGAAAACACACTATACGCCCTCACCAATATCTCTCAGGTATTAAAAGCTTTTGTCGTAAATAACCATGGTGGGTGGTTAAAAGACTCTCTGGTTTGCAATAACTCTCTTTCTCTGTTGTGTATCTCTAGTAATAACTCCAGAGTTTTTCACAAGAGATCATGTCTCTCCTCAAGGGTGGTTGGGGTCCTTAAATAGCCCCCCACACCATCCCCGAGGCAACTCAGTCATTAAAACTATGAAAGACATCCCTCATACTTTATGTCACAACATTAAATGTGTGCTGCACTAGTTGGATCCACGTTATAAACATTAAATGCCAAGACATGCCTTTTGCCTGACCACTGTGTGTCAGGGGAGGGGGCTGTTGCCGCAGAGGTGTCTCACCAACTGCCTGAGAGCCCCAAATACCACGATGGTTTACTCAAGTGCATATTTGACATTGTTTAGCTGACTAGTGACATCACCTACAGTAGATGTGACATTAAGTAGAGGATTGTTTGGTTCATATCCTAACGCCCGATGGAACTCCAAGCTGTTCTGATTGAGGTTCCACGGTCAGGGTTCTTCGGTGTTTTACCAGATGTATCTAAGATGGTCAAGACAAGCCCTGACGGTGCCTTACTTCTCAATCCTCCAAACCAAGTCCCTCTAAAGTTCCCACGGTGAGGTCATTCGATAGAGCATGAAAGCTCTCCCAGGCCCTGCCAAGCCTGGTCTCTTGTAAGTATCGTTTGACCTCACACAAAGTGATTTATTATTACCGTTATGCCATTACAACCGTTATAGCTTACAGTCATCAATAATGAACATACAATACAACTTAATACAACAAGCTAAACTATGAGCCGTCGCGCCAAGCTGCCTCATTGAGTTTCCACGCTTGAGCTGTCACGCTTGCTTAATCTCAAACTGTTGCTAATTAGGGATTTGCCCCTACTCTCGAGATTACCTTCAAGCCCCCTCTACACGTATCATGTGGGGTGAGACCCAAGGTCAAAAACCACCAAACTTAATTTATCACCTTAGTCACAATCACTCATATGAAGAACTAAGGCCACAAAAACACAAACAGATCAACCCTCACATTTACGCAAGAAATGAAATAATAAAACTATTCCAGTATTCAAGAGAAGTGTCCATGATTCACATAATTTTACATATAAGGAACAAATTAATGCTAATATTTCCCAAATTTTTTCTATACATAATTAATCGTTTCAACCACCTTAGTTACCCAATTTACATTTTAAAATCACTTATGTCTCTTGTACTCAATGTTATATCCAAACCTCGTTAAATATATTAGTTATATTACATTACTTAATACATTATGTTACCATTTGAAACCTATTTGTTAAAAACAAAAAATACATTTAAGCAAGATTCTAAAAGGCGCGAGGCGTGATCGAGGCGTAGGCGTAGAGTGTGTGATCGATTACGTACTTTGAAAAAATTTCGTCGTGCCTTCAGGCACGAACATACCCTAGTATATATATATATATATATATAATTTGTGTGTGAGAGCGTGTGTGTTTACTTGTAAAAATGTGTAGTTGTTAGTCAAAGCAAGCTAACTTATGTAAATCTGCGCAGAACTATTGTTCCTTATGATCTAATTATGAAGATGCAATTCTTTTGTATGATGCAGTACAATCTTCCAAAAACCCATATGGCCATGATTGTGATATACACCCCTAGATATGACTTAGGGAGGAAGTTGTTGCTTTCTTGTTTCTCTTGTCGGACAACTAATGTGTCTTGAAATATTCTTTGCTTAACTAATTTGGTATTGTTGTTTTATTGCAGTTATGGTTCCCATTATGCAAATACTCCAATCTATGCATTTGGAATCTTCCATTGAAATTTATGAAGCCATTTATGTCAAAGATTGTAAATGTACTCAAATTTGTTGTCCTTGCTTTGTGGAAGATGTGAAAAATATATACAAGTGCAATTCTTCCCTATTCGAGTTCTAGCAAAAAGGCCCATTTTCCACATTTAGTTCAACGCAATAATTTTTATTTCTTAGACTTAGGCACCCAAAAAAGTCGTTGGGTTCTCTTTGTTTTATCCAATGTGGGTCTGCGTGATTATTACTTGGTTAATCTGGAAGATAAGGTTTTTTTTGGTAACAATGTGAATCGGCTATGTCGAATTTTCTATTTTTGTTGTTCTTTATTCTAAGTTTTGGTGTGAATTATGTTTTTTTATTGTTGTTTGTGTTGTAGTCTTTGATGAACTTTCAACTACCACAACAAGATGATGATTTTGATTATTATGGGAATAGTAGTCAAGATGAGAGCAAAGGTAGCCGAGGTAGGCAATTTATTTCTTGAATGTTTTCACTCGGTTTCAAATTTCAGTCCTTTTGAGTTCATTACAATGTCATTGTGTCATCCAGATCATACCCTTTTGAAACCCTTTTTGACCATCAAGTTTATATACGTAATGATAAAGTGACACAATGCATTGACATGTTTTGGGGACACAATGACACATAATTTAATCTATTGAGTGATAATTTAAGTGGAAAAAATATTGAGTGCAATTGTTGCACAAGATGATCGGTTGAACGAGAAGCGTTGGATTGATTTCACAACGTTTAAAAAAAATCCTTGTCCCCCCTATTGATGCGACACTTCTAATTTAACCAACTACATCAAACAATATATACAACTGTTACCCAATATATACTTATAATTGAGTGGATCCATTCTTACTCACACGTTCTCCAATGAATGGGGGATACATGTTTGTGTCCCTCATTTGTGTCACTATAGAAAGATTCAATTTATGCTCAGCTATAAACCCCATAATGCTAAAATTAAAAAGTACTTTTGAGCTCTTTATTATATGATTTAATTTTATTATAGATATATATTTATTTATTTATTTAACTAGGACCTCAGCTATTTCTATATATAAGACTTTGATACTTGCATAATTGTTTTTAGACTCTGCTCCCTTTTCGTAATCCAAATGTTTCGTCACTTGTATTTTTTAGACTTTAGTACATTTAATGGTGAAACATCTAAATGCAACGAGGGAATAAGTACTAAATTTAAAAAATAATTATGGGACCAAATCTAAAACGACATTAATGAGGTGCTCAAGTCAAAGTCGCACTAAGTTTTATCAAGTAAAGTTTTAATATGGTAGTGTAAAATTTGAGCCACTAAATTTTGAACTCATGTATATGCATTGATACGTTTATCGATTATGAATAGATGGAAAAATTGCAAAATGCAATAACTGTATCATGCTACAGGGAAAATTGAATTTGGGAAAGAAGAGGCGGAACATATATACTAGTCAAAGTTTCGATGGGTGGTATAGAACAATGCTTGGGGAATATATTCAGATGTACAAGAGGAGACCCAAAAATAATTGTTCACCAAGTCCTTCGTCGTCCCATATTGGGGTGGTGGTTATAAAAGGGTGTTCAAAGGCTAAGGATCGTAAAAATTTGGGGAATGAGCATCGAGGAGGATTGCAAAAAATCGAAACCACGTTGGATTTTCTCACCTATGTTATTCCTTAGAAATCGTGAAACTATCGTGAAACTGATTTCGCATCAGGATATCGTGCTGAAGGGTTTGCTTCTTCCCTAAGGGTGTGTTTTGGAGTCCCAATACCATTAATTGGAACTTGGATATGTTCAGCTCAAAATTTTCAAATTTTGGACTAAAACATTCCAATTCTTGTTCCACGGCATGAAATTGGGCTTCTCAAAACAGAAGTTAAATGTCATTGAAGTTAATAATATAAAGCTAGCCAGCCACTCCTCCCCCCTCTCTGTTTCAGTTGAAGGCAACGATAAGAGAATATTTTTAAATTTTAAAAACTATTTTCCTCCATTTTTATTCTCTCTCTTCTTGTTTACCAGTGGGAATGTTAATATGAAATAATGTGTGTGTGGGGGGGGGGGGGGGGCACACTTTTATATTATTGGAAACAGATAACCACTCTGGAGTTCTAGTTTCTTAATTTAGCAATCCACTAAACGAATATCAAAAGCTGACCTGGTAACTTTTTTTATTCAAATTTGATTACACTATTGTCGGTACTTAAAAAAGTTCCTCCTCCTCCCCACCCACCCCCGTCCTCCCCAAAATGGATGTTGCGACATTAGGAATGATAGTATTCGAATTTCCACTACAACAGTTGGATTCTGAATTTTTTATTAAGAAATTGGAGCAACCTTTTGCAGATTAGTTTATGAACCTGCTTTTTTGGATATTGGGGATGGGATTGCCTGTAGGGTCCTTCTAACCAATGAAAATCTAGCAACATCACTGAACTTGCCAAGTATGTCAGATATCCAAGTAGAGGAATTTCACCTTATGGGCACCCTTTGATTTGGGGTCATGGACTACAATGATGGCTACTGATAGAAGGTTTGGTCCCCAAACAATGATGGGTGACCCCAAGCCCCAATACCAATATCTTTAGGCAATATTAAAAGTCTAACCGGCTAACAACTCGGCCTCAAAGTTCATTCTCAATGTCAGCGATATTGAATTGGATTCACTCTGTATCCTCGAGGGGGCAGCTGGTAAAATACGACGGTATATCTTGTCAGAGGGCAGTGTATTGCAGGTTTACTATGCGAAGGTGATGGAGATGGGAGACACGTATAAGGTTAGTGTTTCTTTAAGTCATAATATTGTGGTAAGAATTAAATATTACCGATAAGAATTAAATTTTTATTGATAAAACAAGGTAGTATACAGAAATGAGGACAGAGAGTCCTTAAAATTACAAGAATGAAAGAAAAAAAAGGAAGTAAAAAAATGCTGCTACTACCACACATTACAAAGTAGACAACCCGTAAGGAGTTGTATTTTTCTCTTTTAAATGCTTGCATATGTGTATATAATGATATACATGAATCGTTGTTGACTTATATGATGTTGTCTCTCAGTCTTTCAAGCTTTATATGGCATTTTTGCTAATGATATCGGCCTGGGAAAGACTATTTAAGCCATGGCGTTCCTAGCCCATGTGGCGGAAGTAAGTGACCTAGTTTGTTTGTGTAAGTTTTTGGGTTAAATTATAGTAAATCCCTTATATTATGTTGGGTTTTCTTTTCACCCGCTATACTATTACTCTACTTCTTTGATTAGATACTATATTTTGCTGTTGTTGTTTACAGGAGACGAATATTTGGGGTCCTTTTCTGGTGATTACACCTGCTTCTGTATTATCGCACAATTGGGCTGATGAAATTAATCCTTTTTGCCCTGACTTGAAAACTTTTCCTTATTGGGGTGGCCTTCAAGGACGGACGATCCTTAGTAAGAACATCAACCCAAAGTGTATTTATCGTAGGTACGTGTCTTTTAGCATGTGTCATTTCCTTGTATTTCATTATTGTCGCATAAATAGAAATAATAATGAATCTATTGGTGCTTGCGTGGCACCTTAACCCATCTTACATTTGATAAAAAAAAAAAGGGCTGCAATAAATTTATTCTGGGGTAAAGCCATAAAATGGTTTTGTTGTCATTAATGGTCTTAACTTGGTATCCATTTCTGTTTCGAACCATGTTTGACCTCAGCCAAATTTGATACGACTTTTTGTTGAAAAATCGTTGTTCTAATAACTTATAAAATCTTATCATTTATTCATTTGATACTATAATTAATGGTAAAAGTAGAATTATTCTATGAGATTGCATCAAAGATTAGGCTCATTGACAGAAAAACCAGACTCAAAAAATACCCTAAAAGAAGAAACTGTCAACAAGGAATCATCAAAGCTCCTTTTACTGTTATCATTTGTGATCTAAGCTTAGAAAATTGCCAAATCATTCATTTTTCACTTGTTAAGTTGTTTGGACTGTTTTAAAGTGAATTAAAAAGTTAGCTATGTCCCATTCTTTCTTTTGCTATTATTATAAACATTTCAAAGATGGTCTTTCTGATCCTTTCGGTACACTGATCAACGTTAAAGTTTACTTGCTAGGGAGGCTGGATTTCATATTCTCATTACCAGTTCCCAACTGGTAGTGTCCAAAGAGAAGTAATTTTGGCTGAAATGGCAACATATGGTAAGCATAGGCAATCAAATGTTCAAACTGCTGTTTTAATATATGTTTTCTTACTTCCCAATTGAGTACCAACGCTTTTTATTATTGTATGTAACTTTAGTAATTGAGCCAGATGAAATGTCCTTACCAATAACAACACGAACAATTATAATAATAATACTTATTCAGATGGAGATAATACAGAGTATGGAAAAATTTGAAGCCAAACGAGGAACTTGTTCAAATATTAAATGTTAAAATTCAAATCTCCAAATGCCCCCCCTCCCCCGGATAGATCCATGTTATTTTTTTCCGTTTATAAAAGAGAAAAGGGTCCCGATAATATGTGCCCCGAGGGAACACACAAAACCTAAATATAGTAAGTACACTGACATACCATTAATTGGGTACATATACTTACTATGTATATGTTCTATATAAATAATTAATTTCCGTAATGACACTGACATACAATTAATTGGGTAAAGATACTCGTGCAAAGCTCTCGTACTCATGTTATCATTTTCCAAGAGAACAAAGGAACTAGTTCCTGTCCTCTTCTCTAGTCTCCTCACTATCTGCCAAAAAAATGAACGTAAAATAAATCACATGTAAATATATTCTTAAAGGATTAGTCCAATGGTAGTAGGGGACTTGATAAGTCCCTCATGAAGTGTAGGCCTAGTGTTCAAATCCTCACAATCACGTATACCTCTCTCTGAGGGGGAAGCATCCCATAGTTTGTCTGATGCGTGAGGATAGGAGAGTTACTCTTCCATTGGGCAGTAGCCATGTCCTCAAAGAGGTCCAAATACTCCGAGCTGTCAAAAATAAAAAAAAATTAAAAAAAATTATATATATATATATATATATATATATATATATATATATATATATATATATATATATATATATAAAGAGAGGATCAGGTATGGACCTAAATAATAGGTTTACTGATGGATCACCTCAAAATGACATAGTTTTGGGTTGTCTTGAGGTGAAATGAGATTTTATTTTTATTTTTTTTCGTAATTTCACACCAAAAGTATGTCGTTTCGAGGTGGTCCATTAGTAAACTCGTTAAGTTGTCCGCTCCCAGTGGCGGATATAGAAATTCGCAATCGGTGGGGCACATAGAAATTTGAGTGCTATTCAAATATCTAAATAATGATAAAACAATTATATGTTTGGAACCCATCTTCAAAAAAATCAATGAAACCCATTTTCAAAAAATCAAATATTTGGAACCCATCTTCAAAATAATTAATGAAAGAAACTCACAACTTCAAATAAATGAATGAAACTCACAAGAATTAAAGATATCACAAGTAAGAATACCTTCATCACAAGATGTTGGTGGCCGGAACAGGGGGGAACAGGAGAGCAAGATGTTGGTGGCCGTAATAGGGGGTGGTCGCAGGCCAGAGAGCAGGGATGGGTTTAGGTAGGTTTTTAGTTTTGGGGCCGCAAGAGGAGTTGTTTAGGTTTAGGAGGGTTTTGAAGGCTGCTTTTTGTTTGTGGGTTGTTTTGTAGCATTGGGTCGCTTAATTTTGTTTTTTTTGAAGTCTGAGAGGGGCACGTGCCCTTCCCATCAACATACTAGGTCTGCCCTGTCTGCAACTTATGTATATATGTATTTGTGTATCTAAATCTTATCTTAACGTGTAATTTAATTATTGTCTGATCTTTAATGTGTTTTTAGTGGCCCCTTTCCCTATTTGATTATCATAGTTTTTTATTGATTTATCATATGGTAATTAAAATATTTTTGTTTATTATAATGTGCCAGATATCTACTTATTTTATATTTGATATCTTAAACTATTGACAATATTAATTTAAATTTTTAGATGAAAGTAAAACATTCAGTCCTTAACTATATATTTTTCCTCTTATCGTATGCTGTTTGTTATGGGTTGACAGTTTAAGATGGAAGACACTGCTCAGTTTTAATTGTCGAAATCCCTTGCTTCTGACTGGTACACCAATCCAGAATAACATGGCCGAGTTATGGGCCCTCCTGCATTTCATCATGCCTACCTTATTTGACAGTTTTGACCAATTCAACGAGTGGTTTTCAAAAGGGTATGTCTCTGGAAACACGTCTTACTATCTATTACACCTTGTACTAACTAATTTAGAAATCTTTTTCCCATCATTCTTGTCTTTGTATTATTAGAATCGAGAACCATGCGGAATAGGGTGGAACTTTAAATGAGCACAAGCTTAACAGATTGGTGAGTAAACTCCAGTTCAATATTTTCATTTTGAGTTATTTCGTATCTTTTTTTAGATCGTAGCTATATAAATGGCTGGTTATGGGAATTTGATTCAAATTTGATAGCTGAATGTATTATTAATATAGGTTATAAACCTAAACTAAATTTTTTTGTTGTGTATTTTTTTTAAAAATTTGGGTTGGAGTGGGGAAATTGAAGACATCCATGTTTGAGATGATGTCAACAAGCTTTTACTAATTGTTATTTTTAGTCTTTGTTAGTGATCTTTCCGTTGCCACAATTCGCTTTATATTTGCTATAATTTTGAATATTAGAAACTCTACTTTTTTAGCACTTTGCGTAAATATGAATATTTATTGTATTTCTTTTGGTATAAATGATTTTTATTGAAAAGGAGAGAAGAAATACGGTTTTTTTCGGCAATTATGACTCCAGTTTCTTTGGATTTCATGAAGCTGTATCTGATCAATTTTTCGTTCCGTTTTAACAGTATGCGATTCTGAAGCCTTTCATGCTGCGTCGGATTAAAAAAGATGTAGTTATTGAGTTGCTTGGTAAAACTGAGGTCATGATACATTGCAATTTGAGTTCATGCCAGCAACCTTTTTATCAAGCTATAAAGAATAATATATCTCATGTTGAGTTGTTAACGAGAAATCAGAAAGGTATCCATTTATTTTTTGTTTCTTCCCCATTTTTTGAAGTATTGTTATTATCACTATAATAATTATTACTTAAGTTTAATAGTACTTTAATGTAATATGATATTAGTGTCGTTTACCAATAAGGGTCTGTTTGATTGTCGTTGACTTG
This sequence comes from Sambucus nigra, assembly GCA_949130495.1. Lineage (NCBI taxonomy): Eukaryota > Viridiplantae > Streptophyta > Magnoliopsida > Dipsacales > Adoxaceae > Sambucus > Sambucus nigra. The sequence goes on along the minus strand of CASBWL010000011.1, from coordinate 1,789,533 downwards.
TTTTCCATGACAAACAACTTGTTTTAGTTCATTTTTTTTCCTTTGTGGGGCTTTATTTTAAATACATTCTTGGGAAACAATTGTTATAAATATGAAAAGTGCTCTATAGTTTTATCATTTCCGTGGGAAACATTTTTTTTCTACCACCCGAAGGATTGATTTCCATGAGGAAGTCAAAAAATAAGACCAAACCACTCCTATCTTTATCATGCAATTTCCCTCATCTCATAAAAAGAAGCTATTTTTAATCATTTTCCAATTTTGTATTCAACCACGCCCTAATTGTTTTTCTTTTCCTAAATAAGGGTAGGTTTGCAATCATCTAGAGTTTTTTGAGAGAAATGAAGGAAGTTAAAGATACCGAACTCACCTCTTTCTTCGTTTGGGCAGTTGGAGCACATATGCTACGCTGGTAGTCGGAGTCCTATCACATACAATGTAATCTTACTTGTGTTTTTTGTATTTTTTACTCTTGATAATATTTTCTCTTATATACTGAGGTTTTCTGAATGAAAGGCCCTGTTTGTAAATACATAAATGAAATAGGGGGAAATTTCATTATCACCTGGGGCGTAAAAGCTCGACGTCAGGCAAAGTTGATTTGGTGTGCGTTATAGGAAGTGGAGAGGTTGAAATTCAAAAACAATGTTCTCTTAGGGTCATTTTGATTTGGGTTCCTCAACAGTTGATATTAGACTTTAATATCACCATAGTGATTTATTATCCTTGGGTACATCCTGGTCACAGGATGACACCTTTAATAGTGAAGTTTTTACTTTCAAGTAATACCCAAAGGGTACCAAAGTCTAATAAATCATTACTAAAGTCTAGTCTAATTTGAACCATTATCGAGTTACCCAAGTCAAATTCACCTCTTAAAATTTGTGTATTCTATAGACTCTTAATGTGGGACGGAGGGAGTTTAACTATTGAACATGAAAATACAATTTCGACCCATTATGTTATGACTCATATTTTTTCTCAATCTCTTGCGGATACCAAAATTGGTTTATAAAGAAGTTTTTCGAGGTTCTGATATGCTTTTCTTAGCAGCAAAGCATGGTCTCTTCAGAGAATCATTGGGGAAATATTTAACAGTTTCTTCCCAGAAAATGTTCGTTGATCAATGCAATCAGTAAAGAGTAGTTCAGATGGTTCTCTTGCTAATAGAACATTTCGATTTGCCCATTTGAAGGATTTATCACCAACAGATAGAGCATTTTTGGCAACTGGATCGGTTATGGAGAGATTATTGTTTTCTGTTATGAGATGGGTTCGACAATATCTGGATTATATGTTAGACTTGCTTATGGAAACTGAGGATTATATCTGTTGCAGTCAAATTGAGAGTGAAAAAGTAAGAGCAGTCATACGAATGTTATTGATGCCATCTAAGTCGGAGACAAATTTACTTAGAAGGAGAATTGTACTTAGTCCCGGGGATGAGGCTTTAGTATTATCATATCATGATAGGGTTTAACATTAGACTACTTCATTCAACAAACTCGTTCATCCCCAAAACCAGAGCACCACCTGTAAGGGTTTACATATTTAATTATGGGTTATGCAAGAAATCCCCTAAACTGTTCCTCTGGTTACAATTACCTCCCTAATGTTGAAAATACGGGTAAAGTGTTCGAAAATGGCCCTGTGCAGAATTCTCAAATAGGCCCCCTTTATACATAATAACATAAAACATATAAATTATAACAAAGAGACCAATGGGGTGACCAATCGTGCCTTGCACTTACCCCCCCACCCCCAAAAAAAAAAAAAAAAAAAACTATGAAAATATAGCAAACCCCCAGTTATATGTCACTTTAAAGCGTCGCTCACCATCTTCTAGTGACACATATGGGGAATGCAAATGATGGTAATAGTTTGATGAATTATTTGCAAAATTATTATTTTAGGGGGTATTTGCGACTAGTATGATAGTTTTGGGGTTTCTGGCATCATTTCTTCCTATCTAACAAGGAAAGATGAACTAATATTGGAATTTTTCTACATTGTTTGGTAGATTAATGCCCAATGCTCGGACATAAATTTTGCCTTATGAAATGATTGAAGAACTAAATCACCCAAGGGTAAAGAGGTTGTTAATCGGGTTTGCTCACACATCTAACTGTAATGGCCCTAGGAAGCCAGATGGTCCTCCTCGCCCTTTGATACAAGAGATAGATGCTGAACTACCCATTTCATAACCCGCCCTCCAGCTCATATAGAAGATATTTGGATCATGTCCACCTAGCTCACGGTATGACTTGGTTCCAAATTTATTGACCCGGTTATCATAAGCATAACCCTCACAACTCATTGGTTGATTCATTAAAATAACAAAAAATAAATAAATAGATAATTGTATTTTTGGTCGTGTAGTTATCGATAATTTCAGATTGGGGCCCAAATGTTCCATATTTTGACAATGGGATCTATTTTCATTTTTTGTGATGCCTTTTTCTTTTGAAAACTTCGGAGAAGGTGAAAATGGACCCCAAAGCGCAAGTATTGCAAAACCTCGGGCCCCAACTTAAAATTACCCATACCTACTAGACCCTAAAAGTACAAACAACTCGTAAAGTAATGGCAGGATCCCTCGGTTTTTAATACTTCAACTAATAGGGTGTGAGGGTCATATTAGCCCTCGCTAAATCAGGACCAAAAAATTTGAATTCCTACGACTATCTCTTTTAAGTTATTTTATATTTTTCAATGGATTTACAAGTTATATGAAAATTTGTTGACCCTCACTTAGTGAGGGAGGGTCAACATAACCATCACACCTCATTGGTTAGTGCGTTGAAATAGCGAAAAAGTTATTGCATGTTCAATGAGCTTTGAAATTCAACTACAAAATGACCAGCATGCCCTTTATGCATAATCTTCTATTCATTTTTTTTGCTGCTATGCAGAGTGAAGTACAATATTTGTCCAAAACTTTTGTGATGGAATGCCATTTTTCTGACTCATCTTATTATATATACACATAAGTAGTCAAGATGAAGAGAATTGCCCAAACCTCCAATCTGATTTTTAGAAAAAATTACACTTGTGTTCGTCTCCTATACAATCGTACCACCACACACACGTGACTCTCACGATGTTCATTCATAGCTAACCCCATGTTTTTTCCAGATATTTCAATTCAAATCCATCTCCCAAACTAACCCTCTTCATCCCTCTCAAACTCTCCGCATCTTCAACCCTTCCCTCACATCTCCACCTCTATTCTCGCCCTATTAACAGTGTTCTCACCTAAAATATTCTGTCTCTGTTCTCATAACTCAAACTCATCCTTTCCACTTGAGAAATTAACACGAAAAATCGAATCAATCATCATCTACCAACAAGAACACTAGCGCCTCCACCTTCATCTCCCATAAAGGTTTATTTATGGCCTTTCTCTTGCTTTGTAATTTGGGTAATATTTTTATGAATTGACAAGCTTATCACATTGATCTTTACAAGTTTTTTTTTTAGTTTTCTCAAGTCACTGCTAATCATGCAGTTAAAAAAAGATTAATTTTCTTTTGCTCAAAAGGGACGTTCGTATTTCCGTTGGCTGCGGTGCTCGAGACCATAAATTTGTGTAAGATCCATCAACCCAATGTGTTCATATTTTTCATAAGATGACTTTATTTTTAATTATATTATCTTAAAAAACACCTTCGGACTCATTCGTAGACTGAAAGAACGTCTTCAATTTCTAGAGATCTTTATTAGGTTGACTAGTTTGTATATAAGATTGGTTGAACATCCTTGAAGTAATAGTATTCTCATGTTTATAAGAGATCTTACTACTACTTTGTTAGTAACTGTTCATCAAACAGCAAGACATCGCCAAGGATAATAAAGGATTAAATTGGCTTTTTCTTCGCAATATCAACCATGGGAGAATAAATTCTTATGTGGGTAAATAATGGTTAGCCCTGAAAAGATTAGAATGGATTATAACTGATGTGATTGCTTTGACGGTTTAAATAATTTTGTTTTTCATTTATCACTTATTTGATCTATTGAGCTTTTATGCTGTGCACCACACTTGCAATTAGGCTTGTAAACGGATCAGATTCGGAGCGGATCAAGCAAATCCAAATCCATATCCTTTTATGTTAAACGGATTCGGATCTGATCCATTTATTAATCGAATCGGATCAGGTAAATTCAAATCCATATCCATTTATGTTAAATGGATTCGGATCGGATCCAATTACCCGTTTAAGTTAAACTTGATTTGTAACATTTTTATTTTCAACTCTTACTTCATAAATTTATTTTGCAAGTGTTCCAAAAAAACAGATAATGAAATAAAGAACTATTATAATATATATTTAAAATATTATTAAATACAATATATATAAAATAATGCTCCTGTGCGGACTAGTCCGCATTTTAAGAATGTGGACCGAACATGTGTCACCTAATGGTGCGCCTAGAAATTATCGCCTAAATTATAGGCACACTCTCTCTCTTTTTTGGGCTCACCGTCAGGTGACATATGTCCGTTCCGCATTCTTAAAATGTGGACTAGTCCGCACAAGAGCAGGACTGTATATATATATATATATATATATATATATATATATATATATATATATATTAAACATATTAATTGGATTGGATTATTAACGGATCGGAGTATATGAATCCAAATCCGCTCCATTTAAGAAACAGGTAATCGGATTTTAGTCATGATCCATATCTGCTTAAATGGATTGGATTCGGATTCGAATTCGGATAAAATCCGATCCATTGACAGGCCTACTTACAATGAAATAATTCAATGAAGAAATAAAATTTCTCTTTTTGACTTGTCATTTCATAGCTAACATGTGTGTCCCTGTTGTTTGCTATGTGGTGAGTGTGAGTTTTGTGTACTCAAGTGTGTTTTTATGGAATTTGTGTCAGATTTCATATTAAAAAAATATCCTTTAAAATTTCATTTACTATAAGTTTCAGTATATTATCACACAATACAATGTAAAATTATTTCAAATGTGGTCACGCGTCAAAGGACTCGTACCTCAGCTCTTTGAATTTCCTTACCCACTTTCTCCATGCATCTACAACTTCCATAATTGATGTCCCATATTACCTTTTTTTTTACAATTGTATGAGTGTTGAGAGTAAGCCATGGACAACTCCATCTACTGACCATTTACTGCTTATATGGTTATAAATTTGACATCATTTACTGCCTATGAAATTAGGTATGTTATATGTCCTGCTATTAGAGTTGGAGTTTTTGTCCTAAATTGTTTAAGGTTGACTTAATTTTGGATTTTATGTCCTTGATGGTCTCTAATATTTTATTTTTATAAAATGATGATTAAATTGAAAAAATCACATTACCTTTCATGGTCTCAACTTATCACAATGCTTATGTTTCCCATTTGCTGCTCAAGTTACGCGAGTTGAAAATGGAGTTTGTAGTATGAGATTTGAGACAGATTTGCATATGATAGGAACAAGCATATTACCGAACAAGATTGACTAAACTAAGCAAGGATTGATGCTATACAAGATTGGTTAAATGTCAAAGGTAATGAGAAAGGATTGATGCTATACAGGATCAAGGTTTAAACATTTGCAATTCTCTTCAACCATATTACCGATCATTACAGAACACTAGATATTGGTAGAGCTACGCCACATGAGGCATGTTGTGAAAGATGAATAATTCGGTATGTTATATAGAAAAATGGTATGTAGAATAGGGATAAAAAAATGTGGATAGAGTAACCTAAAAATTGCCTACCAACTGTTTGATAAAACTCCAAAACTAGGATTATATCGTAAAACCACTTGAATTTGTGGCATGTGAAGCAGAAATTATACTTCTGCTTTAAACTAAACTCTGATTTTGATCAAAATTGATGAGTTGTACTATAAATCAAACCATACTTTAATGCTTATTTTATAAATTCTTATGTACTGGCTCAAGTTTCTATTATTGTCATTTGATATAATCTTTTTTTACAGGTTTAGCGGCATGTCTTCCTCAAATTTACAATCTGACTCCGATAGTTCATCTTCAAGCTGTGATTCTTTTGTTAGTGTCAAAATCCTTCTTGACGATCCATGGGAAGATGATAGCATAATATTTACTAAAATGACCGGAAGTTTGGTTCAAACCACTGCAATTCAAGTCCCTCTCATTGTCTAAAAAATGTTGTCGTGCAAAAAGCGGCCTCACGGCGGGTCTTCCTTTGGAAGACGTTACATTCATCGTGATAGGAAGGAGCGTCATGATATTATTATTAGGGACTATTTCAAGGGTGAGGACTCAAAATACACAATAAAGCATTTCCGTCGTCGATTTAGAATGGATGTAGAGCTATTCAATCGTATTCTACAAGCAATTGGAAATAATGATGATTATTTTACGCCAAAGGTAGATGCAGTTGGAAGGGAAGGGTTGAGTCCTTTACAAAAGATGATCGCAGCATTGCGGATGCTTGAATATGGTTGTCCAGCTGATCTTCTTGACGAATATGTTCAGATTGGAGAGAGCACTGCAATTGAAAGCCTTAAGCGATTTTGTGATGATGTCATTAGGGTTTTCGGAGAACAATATTTGAGGAAACCAAATACGGATGATATTTCAAGGTTACTTAAGGAAGAAGAGGATCATCGTTTCCCTGGAATGTTAGGAAGTCTTGATTGTGTGCATTGGCATTGGAAAAATTGTCCAACGGCATGGCATGGTATGCATACTAATGGTTTCAAAAGAGTCCCTACTCTCATCTTATAGATCATTGCATCGCGGGATTTATGGATTTGGCATGCAATCTTTGGAATGGCTAGTACTAACAATGACATAAATGTGTTGGACAGGTCTCCTTTGTTTGATGATCTTGTTAATGATGTTGCGCCCCATTGTTATTTTGTTGTACACGGACATCACTATAATATGGGATATTATCTATCCGATGGTATTTACCCCCCATATGCCACATTAATTCAAACTATCTCACAGCCATCGTCTAATAAAGAGAAACTATTTGCAAAACGACAAGAAGCCATGAGAAAGAATGTCGAGCATGCATTTGGAGTGTTGCAAAGCAGGTGGCATTTTTTTAAAGGTTCGACATGCATGTGCAATCCAAAAGATCTTGGGAAGATTATGAAGACGTGCATCATCTTGCACAATATGATAATCGAGAGTGAGCCTCATTAAGGAATTGACCCAGAAATTTGGGAGCCCCATGCAGATGAAATGGTTGAAAATGTCCATCTTGAGCATGATTATACATTCATCGTATCTAAAATGATCGAATGATTGAAATAAGTTAAACACAAGGGGCGTCACAATGATTTGAAGATCGATCTCATTAACCATTTGTGGGAGTTGTACGACGGTGGAAAAATTTAATGTTTATGTTAATTCTTTTCGGTCTCCTTTTTCATTTAATTGAGTATGTAGTTTGGATGTAATTACTCAACTGAGTACAAACACATAATTTGAGTTAGACAAGTTTAATGTTTACATCACTGCTTCTCATTTTTTCAATTTGATTGAGTAAATAGTTTGGATTTGATTATTGAATTGTGTAAAAATAGTGATGTATCTAACTGCTTTGTTTTTTATATATCCAACTGATCCATGTTTCTCAACACATTTGGCTAGGATAATAAGGAAAACTGGGAACTGAGTTAGATTTCATCACTTCCTATGATCCATAACTGGATGGTCAAACAGAGGTGGACTCAACTTCCTCTGTTGGGCTTAAGATATGAACTCTACACTTGGATTTCGAAAGGAAAGAAAAAAGGATATATTTAACGCATTAAGTTGAGCCCCACACTCTGATAAGAGGATGTTCAAATTGAGGTACAATTGAAATCGAATTAGATATGTGAACTACTTTCTCCAAAGCTGCTACATTTAAGATATCACCATTAAAGTAACGGTAGATTAAAAGCATGAAAGAAGAATAGAAAAAAAATCCAAGATATTCATACCAGCAGTCACATAAAGTAACAATTAATTCTCCACCATATGATCTTATTAAATATCTATTTAGAACTTATTTTTCTGCAACGTTTTAAATTTGACAGTACACAACACTTGAAGTGATCAAGATGGAAAGGGTGAGCAATCAAAACATGTATTTTCACACATGTATTTGCAGTTGATCTACACTAGTGTGAGCAATTAAATTTGACAGTAGACAAAACTAGTGCTTGTGTGCAAATACATGTATTTGCAGCTGATCTGTACTAGTGTCAGCATCAGGTGTTGTTTTGAATACTACATTGTTTGAAGCAGGAGCAACCCAATGATCAGCTCTATTTAGAGTTGACAATTCCCGAGACTATATAACACGATGTGACATGAATTTTTTTAATACAAATACTATAAGTACCAGTCCACATTCATAACAAACACAATACATTTTAGAATAATACTAAACCACTCCGCATTCATAAAAAAAGGAATTAAAGATCACACTTGAGAATAAAGTTAATGATTAAATTCATATATATAGTAAACACATAAAGCTAAACCACTCCTCACACATTTATTTTTCATGCTCCACATCATCAGTCGCGAAAACATCCCCTAAAAGGCCATCATTTTCCCACTCTTTCAATATTTTAGCTTGCATTCTTTCAAAGGCTTCGCATAAAACGGGTTGAAGTTTGTTAAGATCTTGGTTCAATATCCGTTCCTACTCTTTTCGCTTTTTAACTTTTTCCTTCCTCTTCTGAGCTTCCTCTTTCAATTTCTGATTTCGTTCCTTGAATTCCATCTCCATTTTCAATGAGTTTTCTCATAACTCGTACTCTTTCTTATCTTTTTCTTTCTTTAAATCTAGCTCTTCTTGGTGAAAGATGAATTGCTTTTCCATAGTGCACTGTAAGTTGCTCAATAAATCAATCACTCCCGTGTCTTCATGTACCCTCTTCTTTTTCTCCTTATAAGCCTTTCTTCCTGGCGGACGCACAACCTCATCAAAAGTGATATTTTTAGTTACAGAGGTATCCTTATTTATAAATTCTCCATGTGAGAAAATACACATCGATGTTGTTATTTTGATGGAAATGGCGCATCAACGGAGTTGTCATTACTCATTTTTTGTTTCTTTGGAGCTTGACCCAGAGTAAGATATTGCGTACACCACTTTGGATTATTTTTCATGATCTCCCAATAATGCTCAAACTTGAATGGTTGGCCCTCATTAAGATCCTTATACATTCGCATTGCTTCTTCTTTCTACAGAGTAAATAAGTCAAAAAATGAGTTAATATACAACATTTAATGAAGAAGTGAACAAAAACACATGATATCGAAATAAAATTTACCATCTTTTCAAGGTTTGTTCCACTTCGAGGATGACGTTCCAAACGTTCATATACGCCGTGGAAATTTGTTACCGCACCATGAATAACCCCCAATGACAACCCAAGGCATTGGCATTTCGGGTCATATCACATTGATCACCCATGTTCTCTCTCCACACTGTATCAAATTTCTGATTATTACCAACAATTGAATCAATCGAAATCGCTAGACATGCCTTTGTTAGCGCAATATCTTCATCGGCGTTCCAATTTCGACGCATAACAGTGGGTTCTGTTGAATGGAATTTTTTGGAGGCTTTTCCTACTGTTTTCTTTTTGCTGCCTTTAGATGAATATGGAGTTTGATTTTCAAATGGAAGTTTGGGAGCATTCATTAGACCTTGAAAAGAGAATCCGGATCCAAATTGTTGTTGAACATGTGTAGAAAATGGATCACTATTTGGATTACATGGAAAAGTTGGTTGAATATGTAAGTTTAATGGACTAAATTTGTTTGCAAATTGGTCAACTTGAATAAATGAATTAGGTAGCGGAATAGGGTCCGGTTGATGAAATTGACACGAATTGGAAGAACGTTGAGAGTTGACTGAGTCACTTAAATTTATATGATCAACGTCAATAGACGGGTGTTGGGCATATGATTTGTGAGGGGAATCTTGAGAATCCATGAGTCGTTGATCTGAAATTAATATTATAATAACAATAATATAACATATGAATATAACCACACAAATTATTTAATAATAGAATATTCATTTCTAACATGCTTTTACAAATATACATTCAGCACATAAATTATAAATAATGACATTCTTGTTGTTGTAGTTCTTTAAGATCTGATAATTCATATTATATATGGAGAATGTAAAACGGGGGAACCCTAAAGAATGTAAAATTAACCCAAAAACTTCTTAAGAAATTTTTCACAGAGCAAATATGAAACAGGGGAAATATGGACCAATGATTCCAACTAAAATAAAAAGTTGAACTTACAATTGTAGAAGTAGCAGAACAAAGAGCTGTTTATTTAAGAAATTGGAAATTGATGCATCAATTTTTTTGATAGAGTCCATAGGAGGGAATGGGAGAAGGCATACAAACATTTTAATTTTTTTTTCTTTGAAAAGATGAGGGAAACTAACTGTTTTGATGAGTTGGCTGATTTTTTAGCAGTGGAACAGACCCTCTATATGTAGAGGGTCACCTCACAGTGTGTATTTTTTTTGTCCACATCAGATATAAGGGCCATTCCCACTGCTTCATTGGAGAGTGATTTTTTATCCCACACAACTTTCTTTTGTGCACGTTAGATACAAGGGTCATTCCTACTGTTGCGTTGGAGATGCTCTTAGTTTTGTAATTTCAATTTCAATTTCAATGTGGTTTTTGAATTATTTTGCAATGAAAGAAGGACCTGTTTTTTTTCCCATTATAATAACTGATTGAAATTATAATACCAAAAGAAGTTTTAAATTGTATTTTTTGGGATTTAATGAGCATGTAGATTATTTACACACTGTTTGGATTCAATTAGCATGATTTAGATTACTTATACACTGTTTGTACACTATTTTTTCCATTATAATAACTGATTGAAATTAGGTAACAAAAGTAGGTTTAATTTTTTTTAGAAGGGGGGGGGGATTCAATGAGCATGTAGATATTTATACACTGTTTGGATTCAATTTTCATGATTTATATTACTTGTTAACAATAGCTTAATGTATTAGCACTACACCAAATCTGTCGAATTGTCACGGTTAAGGATCGTGGCAAACCCGTGACAATTAATAAAAAATTGTCACGGTCATTGACCGTGACAATTCTGGGCAGAATTGAAAAAAATTCTGCTGGGCAATACCTGTTATAGAAATGTTGTACCTGTTCAAACATTATATATCCAAATAAAATAGAGATAGTGAAAATATACATTCAAAATAGAGACAATTTGCATCACGATATAATCCAAATGTACCAACTTACAAACAATTCAAATGTATTAACTTAAAAATAATACAATTCAATTCAAATAATGTCACTACATGTCTTGGGTAAGGTTAAATCCGAGGAGGTGAGTAGGCCACACGATATACGAATTGACACACCCACTGTTATACATCGTGCCGCATTGTTTGCGCAACCAAAAATGGGGAGTTCTCCTTCCCGGGTATCACATGCGTGACGAGTACCTTGGACTCGATGTCTTGAAGCTCACGTCCATGAACTAGTCCACCCTGGATGATATTCGCGTCCCTCAACCCCCGCCCTATCCTCTGACCATCAAATATGTCCAGTATAAACACGCTCGGCCAACCAAGTGTCGACATCGGTCGGTCGAAGGGAACCAAATAGGGAAGTGGATCATCAAAGTTCGCACGTGTCGGTAACGAAGTAACGAGGTCCACATCCTCGTCATCCTGCACCTCGTCCTCCCGCACATCCTCCTCCACCACCTTCTCCTTCCCTTTCCCCTTGCGTTTTCCGCCACCCAATGAACGCTTCATGAATGAGAACATATCATGGACCGTCGCCTCTAAACGGGACAGCTTCGCATCATGTGAGTCCACCGTTCGAGCCAACACGGTGTCGCTCATCTCCAATCCAATGATCTTAGATTTGGCCACCCGCGAGCTCACCCCCCTTTGTCCTCCCCTTGTGATCAGAGCCAAGAACTAGGCTGAGTGCGTCTGTGGACAAAGATGCCTTGTCGGCATCATATTGCGACTCATGCACTTCCTTAAGCTTTGCCTAAAACAACAAAAAGCACATGATTAGTATAATATGTAAATTAAAAAATTATAACGTAATTAACAAAACGTAAACTGTCGAATTACTTACAATCGTGGCCGCGACGCTCGGGGACACCTCCTTGTCCTTTCCCTTCTTCGTACGAAGAGCCACATAAGTATCGAGCCTATATGGCCTACCCCCAGGGCCACTCCCTGTCCCCTGAAATAAAATAAAGTAAAATTAGTATCGGCTCCGCAAAGTAAAATAATGCAGAATAATATATTTCTATAGTTATAGAAAAAATAAATCTTATCATCATCCTATGCTCCACCTCGGCGTAAGGCGTTCGATCTGAGTAGTGCACATCCATTTTTTTGTTCGATTTTCCCTCCCCGATTGGCGAGATGCCAATTATCGCTCCCTGATCTCATTGTCAACGAACTTTTGCCATTGTGCCAATGAGATCGGCTCCTTCGGCGGAACGGATTCACGCATTTAGATAATGGACTCTCGTTTCTTCCCAAAGTACCGGGTCCGCATATTTTTCTTCCACGTCTTGTGTTGCTCCCTCGACTGCTCCAAGACGGAATCGCGTAGCTGTGGATCCAAGCTGAATTGTTCCTGTCCAACAAATACAATATTAGTTGCAAATAAATATAAATATAAATATAAAATGAAATTGAAATTGAAATTGAAATATTCATATTGATATGAATATAAATATAAATATAAATACATTACCTGTAGTGCCACCCAAATAGCTAACTTGAGCTCATATGGCACCTCCTTCCAACTAATGTACCCCGGACCGATGATCGTCCTTACCAGCTCGAGGGATATCGCTAATAGCCCCGACTTGTTCTCGATGGCCATCCCCAATTTGCCATATTTGGGGAGCCTAGGGTCCGAGGAGCCCTCGTCGCCTCCGCTACCACCGAGCCCAGACGACATCATCATAACAAGCATCGTCATCCCCGCCTTAATACCTGAAGGAGACATTTGGTGTAAAAAATGTTATTAGTACATATCAAAATGAATTAAAAGAAGACATGCAAATATGTACAATTACTACAAAGAAAAATGAATTGTTACTGTCAAACACCTTAATTCTGAATTCCAAAACAACAGTATCTAGCTCATAATATGTACAATTACTAAAAATCCGAAACATCCCCACCCCTACTGCCCACACACACGCACACTACACAAGAGTGAAAATGATAAAGTGAAAATAAATTAAAAGCATTAAAAATGGATGTTTCGGTACAAATTGGAATATTTATTACAAATTGAAAAATTGTTTAAAATTCGGGTTATCATAAAAAATGGATTGATATTCGGTAGGAGCAGCCAAGTCATCCACACTACTATTTAGACATTTTGGCGCGTATTGGACAATTGACCATGGCTCGTTGTTGATATACACCGAGTAAAACACTTGGTTAACCTTTTGAAATGCATAAACAAATGGCTCATCGCTCACGTGGTCGTTGCTCTTCAACTTGGACAAGTCAACCATGATCAAATTGGTGACAGGATCAACTTTACAAGCATTTTTATCCTCAACTCTTACCCAGTCACAATAAAATACAACCTCTTTGAAGCTTATATAATCCAATTCAAATATATTTCGGATTACACCATAGTAAGTCATTTCAGCTTCAATGAGGTTTTTATCTTTTGCGCTCGCTCGAAAGAAAATAAGAGCCTTGTATGAAATGCCCGAGTTCTGTACATTTGTACTTTCCTCGTACACTTTAACGCCAAAAATGTAACCGTTCAATCGATACTTTTTGTACTCTTGTGCCATGAACAAGGGTCCAGTGGCTAGACGAGCAAGCCTTGATGTCGCATCACCCATCTTTAAGAGCCGAGAATATAGATAAATTAATTATATTAGTTGTAAAATTTGAGTGTAATGTAACGTTATATAACGACTATTTTCATTATAATTACCTCTTGTGTCAAACACATCCTAAATTCGCTGTCTGATTGTACCATTATTTTTCGTCTTTTATTGTTCTCACAGGCTTCATATTTTCTGCATATTATAAAATTAATCATGTATAAAATAATCTAAAATAATGTTAAACATTATAATAATCAAAACTTGATTTTTCCAAAGGATCCAGGTAGACGTCGATGTCATCACTTGGTGCCTTTGGCCCAGGTATCAACAAAGCCATCATCGAAAATTCAGGTCTCATACACTATAAAGGGGGGAGGTTGAGTGGGGCTAGGATCACTGGCCATACACTCTGATTGGTGCTTAGATTTCCAAATAGATTGAAACCATTGTTAATATAGCCAAACGAATGTTGCGTTGTTCTCGAGCAAAATCGAGATACTCATAATTCATCCTCCTCCAGGCAGTATAGTCAATATGATGACGCATGATATTACCCCCTACTTCTGCCCTAGCATGCCAAGTCATTGCCTCCTCTATCCATGGTACTGTGAAAAATCGCTTTAATCTAGGCCCAACGAGAAAATATTTCAATGCTTTTTGAGGCGCTTTTGAGCTTGTGTCTTCCTTACTAGTAGATTGGACATATCTAGGTTCATCGCATACCGGAAAACGATCGAGATTTTCATACTCCTTTCGGTATAGTATGCAGTTATACACACAAGCATGAATCGATTTATACTTCATTCCCAAACCTTTCAAACTGTTTTTCGTAACAGGATAGATATTTGGAAGTGTATTCTCTTTGGGTAATAAGCCCTTCTCCCATTTCAGAATTCTTGTCACGCTAGTGCCAGACAAACCGTATTGCATTTTCAAACTGTGGAAACCAACCATGGCATGTAAAGTTGTTTGATCTTTCTCATAGCTAGAGTATAACGGTTGGGTCGCCTTAAATTTTAAACTTTTTTATTCATCATCAAGTTTTATCGTGATATCTTCACGAGCACTTGAACCTTCTACATCATCAGTAATTTCATTCCCTTCTCCTTCATAAACTTCGTACGCATCATCAACTAAATCCTCTAACATATTATGATCTACGTCGTCCCCTTCTACATCTATCCTATTTGTTAAAGGTTGTTGTGAAGGTTGGTCGGGGACAAAAGGAACTTTCAATTCACCGTGAAAACTCCAAAATCGATAACTATCTTGCATACCCGATCTTAACAAATGTAGTTCAACTGTTTTCCACTCAAACACCTTACCATTCTTACACCTAGCACACGGACACGGAAACTCTTCATCATTATGACATCTCTTTGCATATTTCACAAATTCGTTAGCACCTCTGCGAAACGCATCCCCCATTCTATTTGTCTCACCCATCCACTCTTTGTATTTCGGATATCCCATCACAGATCCCATAACTAATCACCTCTTAAAGGTACGAAACGTATATTCATGGATTAGTATAAACAAAACTTAGATTTATAGTATGTTTCATTCAATTATGTCTTATTTATATTCAAATTCAATTTATAATAGAAATTTATATTTCCTCCATCTCCTCTAATAGGCGAGTGGTCCTATCTCACTCAAGACCGCATTTTACTGTAATATACTTAACAGCTCATGCACATTGTTACGATTTGAAAAAAGAATCGACAGCATATCCCCTTAGTTCTCCAAGTACACGACGTAGATTGGCAAGTGTGAGTGTTATTTCAATTTATCAATTGAAATAACAGTCACACTTGTCAATCTAGTATGTACCCATAGAACATTAGGATACGACTGCAGAACTTCTTCCAAAAGTAACAACTTTAAGCCACTAAGAATATTTATGCAGTCCCAAAATGTCCAAACGGGACAATTCGAGAGATCTCATTATAGAGGTAATGACTCTCGAGCGGGTCTAAGGGCTATTGAATGCGTACGCATAAGAACTAGAAAGCTAGTATCTACGCGCACTACATCTAATTTCAAGTATGTTTCATTTAATTATCATACTATATATATATTGTTCGATATACAAAGTAATTTTCAAAAAAAGTTGAAAATCGCACCCCCATATGGACAATAATCCAGTGGTCATGCCACTTTTAAAACTAACCAACCAAACATCGATCCACTATAATCCAACAGCAATGTTAACAACAAATGTGTATCCTGTACTCCTTCTAATTCATCTACTCAATTAATTATTTTCATCAATTAATCTAACAATTAAAGTATACAATTATTAATTTACTAATTTACACTGAGGGGCAATCCTACTTTCATAATTAATCATATATTAATTTACTAATTTACAATGAGGGCAATCTTATATTAATTTACTAAAAAAATTAATAACCAATCAATTCGTTTACGAGGGATATTATGCACAAAGACGCACATACATGCACACTACACACACATACACACACGCGCACATGCACATACACACACACACCTGCACACATTCAAACACACACATGCATCCCCCCACACCTACCCCACCACCCACCCACCCATCCCTGCCCCCTCCCCCCAACCCTGCCCCCCCTTTCCCCCTGCCCCCCTTCCCCCACCACACACACACACAAACAACCCCCATCCCTGCCCCCTACCTCCACCTTGCCCCACCCCCTTGCCCCACCCTGCCCACCCCCTCCCCACCCCCACCCACCACACATGCACATATACACACACACACACATATATATAAATGGAAGAGAGAGAGAGAGGCATATAGAGAGAGAGAATAAAGGTGGGAAGAATCGAGGGGGGAAAAAGAAGGGTAAAGGATTTTTTACTGGGACATTTTTCACGGATGTGTCACGGTTCTTGACCGTGACAATATTATAAGGATTGTCACGGTCATTGACCATGACAAGGCTAGCGCTGGAAGGGTGCCAATTTGCCCATTTTGGTGTAGTGTAGGGGTTTAGGTCCGCGCCAGCGGCACTATTGCGTTTTTTTTAATTATGCAATTTATTTATATAATTTGTTCATAATTGTGTGTTTTTGTAATTTATTTTTTTCAGGTTAATCGGCGAGTAGTTGAGCACCGGAGCGATGTTTATACACCATTTGGATTCAATTAGCATGAGCATGTAGATTATTTATACACCGTTTGGATTCAATTAGCATGATTTAGATTACTTCTTAGCTTGTGTTGATTTTGGTTGTGTGTGACACTGTTTGGTGTAATAGTGATGGTTTAGAATCATATGGTTGTAATGGGGATGTCAACGTGATTTATGGAACGAATTTTCTGGTTTTTTGTAAACTCGGGCTACGTATGGAATGGAGGGAAATCAATGTGTTTTAGTGACCTTGCTATTAGTTTAACTTGCTTTTTTTTTTTTATAATTTTCATGATATTCAAGTTTTAAGTTATAAAAAACTATTACACCACTTGAAAATTAACATACCGAGCATGTTTCCTCATTCAAAATTCTGGGCTTTTAAGTTGCAAGTCAACATACCAACTAGTTTACAGTATTTATTTCTTCATTTCCAACTAAAGATGATGTTAATAACAGAGAATTACCCAATGAACTCAACAGTTGGAAATTCAAAAAATTGATACAAGCAGTTCCTTAAAGTTGTGAAAAATGTCAATTAGCCAATGGTTGGAAATCCACAACTTGAAAAGGTCAAAATTTATTTTAAAACATTTTAGGACACACACAAACAACTTGTAAAGTCCTTCTACACAGATTTGCGACACATTTGGTGTGACACATTGACGTGTCGCACTGGCATTGGCTAGTGTCGCTGGCGTGGACCCACATCCATAAAGCAATAGCCAATATCAGTGCGACACGTCACTATGTCGCACCACTCTGTGTCGTCCTAGCTTTTCACTCTAATTGGTATCTAATTTTTTTTCTTTTTTTCGTACAAGGAATCTCTGCATTCACGAGTTCACTTTAAGAACCAAATAACAAAATAAAATCTAGAAACCTTAGAGCAGAAGTGAAAGCACAGAAAAAAAGGAAATTGTTAAATGTGTTTAAGACTAAAGGCACCAATTCAAACTCCACTTTATAAATGAATTAAAAACTTTAAGAGAAACATACCAAAAGTAAAAACTAACTAGAATCACACTGCCATCACTATAATTTCCACATCCATTCATATCAATTTCTATAAAAAAAAATTAATCGAAACAACACATATGAAGATGAGATTGAAATTTTTTTATAACATCAAACTTCAAACTTCTTTTTACACTGTTCCAAATCATAGCATACCAAACATTACAGTGGCCCAATCTCGAGAAAAAACACGTCACATCAAAATTTTAAAATATAGGAAACATTTCATCTACATAATTCCACCCCCCACCCACCCACCCCAAAAAAAAGTAAAAAACACCCCAAAAAAGCAATGACGTTGCATATTCTTCAACTTCCCCACTTTCATTCCCAACCAAATCCATATTATCACAATTCACGACTTCTAATTCCAAGTTATTCTAATCCCAACCACTTGTCGTTCCAACATGATTTACAGTTGCGAATCTATTTCATCACTTATCTCACCCATTGTGAAAAAGCAAAATATTTGATCAGTCATATTAAATTTAAAACAGTAGCTTAAAATAGCCCAAGAAAATGATTTTAGTGTTGATTTATAGTAAGCAAAAAAAAAACACAATAGTGCCACTGGTGTGGACCCGATCCCTTAACACATTCATGAGTTAGCCTAGACTTTTTTATACACAATTTCATCAGCAATCAAAGTATTATGAAATGATTAAACGCTCGTATATTGTTCCTCACCTGAGTTTGAAACAAAAATGTAACAGTCATCAAAATTTCAACTTAATTGTTTTAAACAGAAATTTGTACATGAATAAACACAAAATCACAACAAGTATTATTTATTGCTACAATATGTTGTATCCATTTAAAACCTAAAGGGCAACAGGTGTTTTTTATTGAAGTTGAAAACCAACAACAATTTTTTTTGAAAAAGACTACTGTTTGGATCACAAATTTTAATCCAAAAGGAGAACAAGTGTTTTTTGGCTTAAATTGCAAACAAACAATAAAAAAATGAAAACGACCACTGTCCATCTGTCAAACATGTATTTGATGATTCTATATAAGATTTTATGATGTATAAAATCGATTGTCATTTTTTTGTGGATTACAAACCAACAAAAAAAAGTGAATACGATCGTCCAACGTACCTGTTGAAAGTGTTGAAACGAAATCCGAAGATGGAGGAATCGGGATATGAGATTAATGAATCGCTTGCCGGAGAGAGAGAGCGGCAGTTTTTATTTGCTCAAAACACGTCCCGGCTGTAAATGAAGGAGAAAGAGAGAGAAACAGTTTTGTTTGGGTGCAGAGGTTTTATTTTTGGTTTATATCATGATCCATTTTGGCCAACTTACCCGATTCATTAAGGTTATAACTCGGTCTTTTAATGAGGTATGTTAATAGGTATGTTGGAGAGCCTTATTGTATATATATGACACTAATTTACTCATAAGGAGTCCTTTTTATTTTTTCCAATATAGATCCTCCCACATGTGCTTTATAATAGTAGCTTTTTTCCACACTTGGTCTTTTATCCCCAGACCAACCACTTCTTTAGAATAACATATACATCCAAGACACTTTACCTCCAAACTTGTTCATTTTCATGGCAAAGAAATGTACATAAAACTGGATCAACCTGCTTAATTATTTTCTTGGGGAAAATGAATAGAAACCTCCAATGTGTTTGCAATCTTTGAAACATTTCAATCACTAATTGAACACTCCAACCATTTTATTTCTTCCCCACTAATGGCTCCAGGGCCATCACTGGAGCATATGTGGGATCCAGGGCCATCACTGGAACATATGTGAGATCTTGAAATTAACTATGATATATAATATGTAAAATTTTCTAATCTAAAACTAAAAAAACTCACATATAAGATCAAAACCAAAGGGAATAGAAGAGGGTAAACGCAAGCAACAAGTAAAGCTTACATTCTATATAAAAATGAATATCATGTGTGAATACATATTTAAAATTCCATTACATCGTATTCTATATATCCAACTCTCGAAGTGGTTGATCACAAACTAGCAGAGGTCAGTCTTGCTCATTTGTTATTTTTTTGTCACATTTTGAACTCAATTGTCAATTTGAATTATACTTTTGACGGATATTAAATACTAAAGGGGTTCTCTCCATTTGGTAGAAGATTGTAAACAAATTGTGTAGTATGTAGTTATTTGCACAAATAATATAGGTTAGCTAATTTATCATGTAATTACTTGTGTGTCAATAAGGTTGCATGTGGCAGTTGACTTGTTATTAGTCGAATAAGTAATAATTTTTTTCTGTAACTTGTAGATTTCAACAACTTCTAACCTTTTCACATTTGGTCAGTACATACTCAACTCAATACATTGTTGCTAATCCTTTTTTTCCGTTCCACTCATTAATCATAATATGTTTAATTAAACTACATTCAGTTTATGCATAAAACATCTCTCAATTTTTTTGGGTGGGCATGTAGACAGTCGTATATGCAGATAACTGTGTTATGCGTCTTTATGAGTGAGATTAAAAATTCCCATCTAATTATATCCTCAAACGCCCAAGTCTCTTTTCTCCAATATATTAAAACTCAAAACTCCAATGATCTGATCAAACGTGGGTTTACGATAGTGCTCCAAACTTTGATTTCTTCTAAAACCTATTCCCTTTTTCATTTTCAGATTGGTAACTATACCACACTGAATGTTATATTGCTCATTGCAGGTCATGACTAGTGTTTTAGTCTCTTGGTGAAGAACAACTTAATGATATATTTTCTTAATGACATTTACCACTTGAATAACTAATCAGGTGTTTACTATGTTTCATGTTATCTTTTGGTTTATAGTCCCTTTTCATCACATCAGTTGCAGGTTGTTTAGTAATTTAGTAATTAAGCAAGGTTATAGTAAGTGTATAGTACATATAGTAGAGCAACTCATGGAATTTTATTCATGTATTGTTACTGGAATCTATGCTTTTATTTAATTTTTCCTTTGTTCCATATATTATTATTAACAGTATTTTTGGTGATTTTGAAAATTACGCTATCTCTTTTAAGTCTATTCTCTTTTACTGGTTTTTTGTGATCAATAATATCTACTAAAATCAAATTTGTGTGAATTTTTTGTGGCAGTTGTTAATAAAATAAATATATGTACGTTTATATGTGTGTCCTTCTCTATCCACATCTGTAGTGTGTCTATAGTTGATGACAGTTGGTCATGTATACATTTTTACAATGCCATAAAAATGGGTACACTGTGGACAAATTATAAAATTTTTCCGGACAACTTAAATTCTATTTTGCAAGTTTGAAATTTGGAATTGGAATGGGATTTGGAATCGATTAAAAGTTGGTTGTACAAAATATGTGGAGTCTTCTCTTGGCCTTTTGAACTAGTTTGGTATATGCATATGTTGAAGTTCAAATGCATTATCTACTTCCTAATTTGAGAAGATGTTAGCAAATGATTGCAGGTGTATTGCCACCTAAAGATGAGAATGTGTGGTGATGGGAGAGAGAAAAAGTTAGCCCCCAAGTGTAAAATGAAGAGGTCTTAGTTTCTGATGAAAAGGGTATCCAATAAATTTTGAAGGAGGATTGTGTAGTTCTTGATGAATATGATTAGGATTGGGTGATGGTTGAAGCTGATGAGAATAAATACTTAATTGGAGCAGTAACAAGGTATTTGTTCTATATTTTTTACATATTTGCATTCCTAGTATGTTCGGAATAAAATGTTCCTCAAACTTAATTGGCTAGAGCGTTAGAAAAATTGAAGTGCCTCCTGTAAACCTTACAGAGTTCTTGATTGGGCATTAGAGAGGCTTTGACAATTGTAACAACTGCTTCCCATATAGAGCCTGCTTTGGATAGAAGGATAGTAATCTACTATAAAACAAGCTAGATGTGTTTCAGAGGACCACTCATACGTGGATTTATAAAAAATATAAAACAAAGCCAAGATAGATAAGACCCGCACATGCAAATTTCATTCATTTTGTTTCCTGTTGCCAATCCATTTTTATTTTTCACGTCTCCAATGATTTGGTGGTGGAGTTCCCTAACAATATGTAGTAAGGTTTTTATTTATACACTTATTTATTTATAAAAGACTCTAAAGAGACAAATTCATTCAAACAAAAAACAGATAAGTACAAGCAGAGAAAAACCCCAAAATATAAAATAAATCTAAAGCCTAATAGAATTGGCTTGTACAAATAAGACAAAACACATAAAAAATAAGGAGAAGGGGTTTTTGAGATCCCACTTAGAGAGGTATAATAAGTATAATTGAAGCAGAAGTGCAGAATATTTAAAACCAACTCCTACAAATAATGTTGTGGCAAAAAAATGTAATGAGTGTAGGAGATGGTATCCAGCAAAAAGTGAAGAGTAGACCCAAGAAAATGCACCAGCCATGTGTAACACTTTTTCCAAGAGTTATAGTGGTTATACATGAAAAGTATAATAGGAGGAGCTGTGGCAACAAGTGTCGGTAAAAATATGCATAAAAAGGTCGAAAGAAGGATAGTAAAGAAAGGACAAAAAGCGTGCATAAAGACAGTGATGTAGCAGGTAAATGAGGTCAGAAAAATAGAATTAGTATGGTGAAGGCATCACTTGAGTGCACTCCCTATCATGTGCCTATGATGAGGGAACCATGGAATTATTATGACAGGGAGACTGCCATCATTCATATACCTAAAAGGATAAAGAGAAAGACACTTCATCATAGGAATAATATGAGTTATTTCAATCATGTGCAAAATAATCCAATTATGAAAATTTAAATATGTAGAAGGAGGGTAGACTGGAGATGTCATTGAGAATGTGGGGGGCAATTTCATGGGGAGGGTGAGCCCATCATTGAAGGAAGTCATAGGATAGACCAAGCTAGGAGAGCTTATCAGCAGTCATGGTACCCTCTCTGTATATATGTGTGTGCAAAGTAGTGCATTTGAGAGGGTAGAATTTTGCAATTATTCAATCTATTAAGTATTGGAGAAGGGGGACGGAAGCAGGTGCTACTGAGGCAAGCCACAACAAAAGTGGAGTCAAATACAATCCACAAATTAGTCCATCCATTTTGCTAATCAATTTCAACACCAGTGCTTCAAGTTCTGCAAATAAGGCAGTTTGAATGCCATTTTCTTACAAAAATCACCTAACATTTCACCTATGTAGTTTCTGAAAATATCGCCAATGGTAGCATGGCCTGGAGCACTATTTGCAAGCCCATCGGTGTTGAGTTTGGTCCATTGCGGAGTAGGAGGAAGCCACTGTACAGTAGTTATGGATGGGGATTTGGAAGGGGAGCCTCTGAATTTGAGCTTTTTGAGTAGACTAAGATTTGAGACAGAGTTGCTCATGTGTCCAGGAGTAACTTTAGAGATGGTGATGATCCAAGCAGAGATGAAGATTTTTTATTTGACAAGATTAGGCGAATTTTTTTTGAAAGCTTCATAATTTATGGCCCTCCAAATAACATAAAAAAAATAAGTAGACAAGATGCAAGACACAAATTGTACTGTTGAACTCAACATTGTGTGGAATTGTGGTGCAGAGGAATGAGAAAAATGCCATTCCCACAAGACAGTGAACATTTGAGGAAGATATGGGAAATGGATTCTGTGGAATTTTTGGGTTTGGAGTATTGTATTTGGATGAACCTTATATCGACTAGGTTGAAAGTTCACAATGATAAATAAATCAGAAAATATCACAGATAGATTTAATTATCATTCCACTTCTATTGTTTATTATTTTCTATACCATAATATGTGGATTATAGGTATATATCTTTGGAGTTTATTTATATGTGATTTTGATTGATAAGTTATTATATATTATATGTTTTTGGTTGGAGGATTAAGAAAAGATGAGAGCTAATTGCTAGGGCTTAGTGTAAATTATGTTTTGCAGACGGTGATGTGCATAATATTTTATCACTCTCTCTCTTTGTATATAGATTTAGGTGGACAATGGACACAAGCAGAAGCATAGGAAGAAAACTGTGTCAAAATATGACAGCCACATGTCAAAATATGGTAAGGACTGCGCATTTTACCACTCATTAAATTTGTTGGGCCTCCTCAAAACAGGGTTACGCTATTAGTCGTCTTCCATGCCAATACTAAGCATGTGAAGATCGATTTTCAATTCAACATAATAATTTCAAGGAAAAATTGTTTGGTATTAGTTAAATACAACTAAACAAAGGTATCTGCATCGTTCATTTTGATACAATCACAACCGAATATCATGACAAAAAATAGTTGGTAGTTGTTAGTTTTGAAAGCTACTGAAACAATCCACTTCAAATTCATTTGATGATTTTGCATAGTTTTTTGTGCTTAATAGCTTAATGTAAATTCTAGTTTGCTATTGTATCAGTAACCAACAAAGAAAATGAAGCTTCCCAACACGTTAAAAATAAAAATCGCACGCTGATAAGATAAATATTGGCTCATTTGTAACAATAATATTTTGAAATAACACGCTAAATTATGATCTTCAAAGAAACCATTCACTTGGGAACCCACCATCATATGAAACATGCAGACCCTATTAGAGAACATTTCTTATGTAAAATATAAAAAATAAATAAAAATCACAGCTAACTAATTAGATTACAATTCCACTGTCTCCTCCTCCAAACACACACAACATCTCCTGAAGAAGTGTTGAAGCACATCAGATAAATTAACCATGGGGTCTAAGTTATTGCTTCCTCCCTTGAGTGAAACTAAGATTTCCTTATAACTAAATACCCAAGTGCAAAAGCCATTATCCTCTACTTGAATTCCTAAATTTTTACAATCATGGGTGTTGGTATTGTACAAGATTAGTTGTGATGAGTGGTCAACTTTCATGAAAATCTCCCCGGTCTTCCAAATCCCAAGTGGCCACCCATGCAAATGTGTTCCCACACTAAAAACTTTGGTCCAACACCCCTCCAACTTCATTACCCACATATCAAGAGATTTCACACCCCAATCAACTAAACCTAACAGAGCAATATAATCATCGTACAACACAAGCTCATAATAATAAGGGCTCGGTTCTGGGCCTTGTATCTCTCGAAACAGGTGGCTACTCTTGTCAAATAAAACTAATTTACAATAATCAAATGTACGTGCCATCCAGTAAGAAGTTCCATTCAAATGTACACCCGAGGCACACAAATGATACATTACAAGAGGAATGGAATCTACAACAGAGTCCTCAATAATATCCAAATATCTCCAAGTATCATTAGCAAGGGTATACAAAGTAACAATTGGATCAACCATCCAGTTATATCGAATCCAAACCGCTTTATAGTCGTTGGTGAAGGGGTCAAACCCAAAACCAAATTGATTGATAAAATTTGGTGGTTGGTTATTGAGAGTAAGAGGTATAGGGAGCGACCTAAACTCTCTAGTAGCCGGGTTCCACAGAGAAATACGATCCCCACGGTGAGAACAACCAGTGTACAAAAAGAACAAGACGTTGACGGGACCGATTATTTTTTTATCCAAAAGAGGGGGAATTTAGATGTAATCAAGTTCTTGATGGGCCACAAGTGATGATCGAAAAAATAGCATTGATCAATTTGGGGAATGTAATCAAGTTCTGGATGTATCCAAAAGACAAAAAAATAGCATTGATCAATTTGGGGAATGTAGTGATGAACGAAAAGGTGGGGGCTTTGATTATTGTGGTAGTTGGTAATGAAATCAGAGATGTTGATGAGAGTGTACTGCAATTTGCATACGACCTTGAATCTCAGCAACAATTTCACAGGAAGCCTTAAAAGAATCACAGTTACCAACTCTTGAGGCAGCATAAAACAACTCCTCATAATGTTATCTCCAAATCTCCCTCTACCCAATCGCACAAGTCATCTCTGGAAAACGAGGAGGCTACGAAAAAACGAGGAGAACGTACAGACTTTATACACCCTTTCTTTTTTAAATGAATAATGTCGTCGTTACTGAAAGGGCACTACCTTAATACAATAAATCGGAAGATGACAATAAAAGGTTGTTGACTATTCACCTTCAATCCCCAATGTCCCTCCCTATTCTCCATCGAAATTTTTAAAGGTTGAAGCAACTCATTTAAGCACCTACCCTCATTTAAACACCCTTTATTTCCATCCCCAGATGTATGTATTAGGCAATTCGTCTTTCGGGTTTACGTATCCTTATATTTGCAACTAAGATAAGATGTCCCTTCTTCTACAAGACTTATTTCGGAACCCCGTTTACTTGCGACCACCACGTTTTCTGGGTTGTGTTGATATATCTCCCTCTCTCTATCTCTATCTCTATCTCATTTGACTGTAATCAAATTCTAAATCTATCAACAACCACTTTGAAATTCTTTTATATTAGATAACTTATATATATGGATTTTGCAATACAAATACGCTATAGCTAAAAACACTCCAAAAATTCTTCATATACTCCAAATTTTTGTCAATGGACAATATTACCCTTTACCCTTTATTTTTTACCCTTACATCAAATACCAAGCTATGATAATCAAACCAAGAGCCCCAGGATGGAGGACGCAAGTCCCACTGACTTCTGGGAGGTTTCAAGTTTCAAGGAGGCAAGCGGTTAACTATGTGGACGAGAATCCCAAAGGGAAAAAGGGAGGCTCCGGGGCCAAGACTGATAGTCCCGGCAACAAGAGAAAGTTTGGGGAAGATGCCCCACCGCCACTACCATGCAGTGTAGCGGAGGCTATGGATTGTTACCGCACCGTAGTACAAGAAGGTGTAGCAGTACCTCCTCACCTAAAAGTAGAAACCCCCACTGTAGCTGACAAGGCCAACCCAAAGTACTGCAAGTTGCACCAACGAGTGCAGCACTCTACCAAAGATTGTTACTACTTGCGAAGGATCGTTGGCGGGCAGATGGCCAGCGGTACCATGCAGATACCCCCTGTGGACGTTAACGAGAACCCACTTCCTGCGCATCACTTTGGCACCGCCAACATGGTAGTTGCCTATGACGAAGAAGCTACTAGAAATCTGATGAAGCGGGAGAGTGGATAGCAGTTATGCGAGGAGTTGGAAAATCTATCACTAAGCAGACTTGATCTAGAAAGCAAGCAAGAGGAGTGGTTCTTCACTCCAAAGCAATAAGATGGGAGCGAGGATGTTGAGGAAGTGACTCTCTCAGAGGGTGAGGTAGATGTCATCCTCGCTCTAGATGAGGGAGGGACCTCCGAAGCGGAGTATGTTTGCAGCGCCCAGACGTAAGAGGTAAACTTAGATTCTAAATGTGAGACCATAGCAAGGAGCCCCAAGTTCAAGTGGTTTTTCGACCAGATAGGGGTGAAGTACGACACAAGGGTGTCCATCACGAGGAAAGTCTTGGAGGCAGTGCAGCAGTGGGGAGACCCTTCGCCTAAATTGACAGGGGCCAATCGGAAGGATGATTAAGAAGTATACTTCTGAAGTGGTGTTTTCAGAAGCAGATAGGTTGGTGCCTTACTTCCACAACCGCCCGCTGTATGTCACAACCATGGTTAATGGAGTCTCATTTCCCAGGGCGTTGATGGATGGAGGATCATCCATTAACATCATGCCCATCAATATGTTATATGAAACAGGAATTGACCAGGAGAAGGTGGTTCCGATACCACTAGTAATTTTTGAATTTGACAACGCCGGAATGCAGTCTATTGGATACGTGAATGTGGGAATCAAGTTGGGAAATTTCACCTCCCACATCAAATTTCATGTTATTAAGGCTAGCACCAGCTACCAATTACTTATTGGAAAGGTATGGATGCACACTCATGGCATAGTGCCTTCCACCTACCATCAATGTGCGAAGGCAAACATTAGAGGTACAGAGATAGTAATCAAGGCCACGCAGAGACCCTTCGCCGTTGAGGAGGCCACCTGGTAGATGATGCCTTCTACACCGAGTTAGATGAGGAAAGAAAGGTCTCTGCAAGAAAACTAGAAGGAATCAAGGTAGCTGAGGGAAAGGTTCCGCGGAAGAAATCCGTTCATGACCGTCTAGGGGAGAGGATAGAAAGATCATCTACCATTTATAACGGTATGCGCGGGCGGTGTTCTGGGATGAAAGCATCGACCCGACGCCCGAGTGTTTTATCGTTCAAGAATCCCATATTGTTGAGCATGTTGAGGAACCAGAAGAAGCTTCAAAATGCATGCAAGACGAACCCAGAGAGCAACTGTAAGAATTAGAGGAAATCAAGTTGGGGCTAGAAGAGGGCGAGAGTAGACCCATTCTAAGCTCCAAGTGCCTAGGATCGAGGCAGAAGAAAGAGCTCATCGGGATACTTAAGGAGTTCACTGATGTGTTTGCCTGGAAGTACACAGAGATTCCAGGAATAGACGCAGAAGTGAGCTCTCATAGATTGAACATCATTCCCAATGCCCTTCCGATAAGGCAAGCCACACGCACATACAAGGTAGACCTTGATTTGAAGATAAAAGCTGAGGTGGAGAAGTCGTTAGCGGCAGGGTTCATCAAGCCTATTCAACACCCCATATGGTTGTCCATCATAGTGCCAGTGTCGAAGAAAGACAAGAACCAAATCAGAATTTGTGTAGATTTTCGTGACTTAAACAGAGTGTGTCCTAAGGATGAGTTCCACTACCCAGCATAGACAGCTTGGTGGATGCCACCGCGGGATATGAGATGTATAGCTTCATGGACGGGTATGTTGGATATAACTAGATTAAAATGGACCCCGTAGACGCGGACAAGATTGTCTTTCGCACACCGTTAGGGAACTTTCACTATACAGTCATGCCCTTCGGATTGAAGAACGCTGGGGCCACATACCAGCGAACCATGATGGTAATTTTTCATGACCTATTTCATGATATACTAAAATTCTATGTGGATGATCTGGTGGTGAAGTCTAAGAAAGAAAGCAAGCATATTCATGATCTCATGAGAGTATTCGAGAGGTGTCGTCGGTATAAGATGAGAATGAACCCCTCAAAGTGTGCCTTTGGGTTTACTGCAGGGAAATTCTTAGGTTTTGTGGTGAATAGACAAGGGGTGCAAGTGGATGCAGAGAAGATGAAAGCCATTGTGATGATGCCACCGCCCAAGAGTCAGAAGAGCCTCCTGGGAAAGGTATCCTACCTGCGGAGGTTTATACCTGCGCTGGCAGAAGTAACTCATCCCTTCGCGCCTCTACTAAAATACAAAGACAAGTGGGTTTGGGGAGAGAGACAGGAGAAAGCGTTCGAGAAGATAAGGAAACCATAGCCTCTCCTTCCATGATGATCCCCCCGAAGATGGAGCGCCGCTGCTGCTCTACCTTACTTCTATAGAAAGATCGATAGGGGCCCTCTTGGCGCAAGAGAAAGGAGTGGAAAAGCCGGTCTACTACCTGTCAAGAGTAATATCTGGAATAGAATCGAGATACACCAGCGTTGAGAGACACTGACTGGTGTTGGTATTTGTAGCCCAGAAGTTGAACACTATCTTCTAGCCTTCACAGTTCACATAGTCACCAAGTGTGATCCTATCAAGTACCTCCTCGCACGGACTATACTCGTGGGACGATCAGCAAGGTGGTTTTTGATCCTATCAGAATACGACCTAAAATGTGTAGTGCCTAAAGCCATTAAAAGCCAAGCAGTAGCAGATCTGCTGGCCCACTTCCCAAGTGGAGTTTTCGAACCACCTAGTGAAGACAAACCCGGAGAAAGTTTTTAAGCATGCATGGCGGAGGAGGTGAAGAATTGGTTTATGGAGTTTGATGGTTCCAGTGCTCAAGGAACAGGTGGAGCCGGCATCATACTATCAGACGGGAAGGAGAAAATCACCCTCTCATTCAAGTTAGATTTTAAATGCTCAAATAATAAAGCCGAGTATGAAGCCCTCATTCTAGGGATGTTGGAAGCACTCAGAAGAGGGGCCAGGGTATTGTGTATATGAGGGGACTCCAATCTGGTAGTAAGGCAGGTCAATGGAGAGTTTTCCCTTAAACATGCCAACTTAGTGCTGTATAGACACATCATCTAAAGGATGCTAGGACAGTTCTTAGAAGTAACTGTGGAGAGGCAGGCGCGAACGATGAACAGGCACCTTGACGCGCTCGCCACCATAGCACAAAAGTTGGACATGGAGGAATCAGAAGAAACCATCACAGTGAGGCAGAGAACGGTACCCACTACTGTAAAATCCTTGGTCCCAAGTAACGAGCCAGAAGATTGGAGACGTCTGGTGGAAAAGCAACTTGAAACTAGAGAAGGGACAATGAAAATATTAGAGTTAGCCAACTACCATGTGCTGCAGCGAACTCTATACTTCAAGAGTCCTGTAGGGTTTCTAGCAAGGTGCGTAGGGGAGTAAGAAGCCAAGGAAAGGTTAATAGAGATGCACCAGAAGCACTGCGGAGATACGGATATTCCCCTTTACAGATGACTGCAGCAAAGCGGGTATTATTGGCCTGCCATGATCATAGAAGCGGCCTGCTTGCAACAAAGTTGTTTGAAGTGCTAAGCTAATTTTGACCAGCCGATGGAGGCTAACTTTGTGGAAGCCTTCGAGGATTGGAGACAGCCGTACCTAGCATATCTAAAAGATGGGGAGTTGCTCGTCGAGAGAGCGGATAAAATTTACCTTAGAAAAAGGATAGCCCGTTTCTACTTGGTCGAGGGAGAGTTATATAGGAAGGGGTACAATGAGAAGGCGCTAAGGTGCGTAGCCAAAGAGGAGGTGAAAAAGGTGCTGAAAGAAGCTCATGAGCCCTCCCACATGGGAGGCGCCAAGCTGTATGATCAACTGATGACGCTGGGATACTACTGGCCGACCATGGAGGCTGACTCCATTGGGTATGTGAAGAAGCGTAGAGCATGTCAAGTGCATGGAAACATGGTGCATGCTCCCTTCGTTAGTCTACAAAGCTTGGTAGATCCTTATCTCTTCCATACATGGGAGTTCCACCTGGTGCGAAAGATCGCCCCGGCATCTAACGGCAAGGCTTTTATCATTGTGGCTACAGAATTGTACACCAAATGGGCAGAGGCCATTCCTTTAAGGAGAGTCACCGCCCAAGTGGTAACCCAATTTATAAAGGATTATATCATATGTAGTTTGGTATACCCAAAGTGATCCTAACGGATAATGGGAAGCAATTTGTATGTAAGGAGATGGCCCTCCTCACAGACAGGTATAAGATTGTGCATAATAGCTCAACCATATCCTATCCCAAGGGAAATGGCCAAGAAGAGGCTACCAATAAGACCCTGATAAACATTTTGAAGAAAATGCTAGAGGACATTCCGGGAGCATGGGATGACAAGTTTCCTATGGTGTTATGGGCCTATCGTACTTCAAAAAGAAAGCCAACAGGTTTCACTACTTTCTCTCTAGTATATGGGACCGAAGTTTTCCTGCCAGTGGAACTGGCGGTACCTTCAGCCAGAATTTCTCTTAGCAATGGGCTCATCCCAGACCCAAGGCATGTGCAGCTAGAGGCGCTGGATGAGCACAGGGACAAGGCGAGGGAGAATTTTAAAGTCTACACTCACCAACTGTCCAGGGCCTACGAGAACTTAGTAAAGCCTAGAGAATTCTAGGTGGGAGATTTATTCCTGCGAGCATCAACTCACCATCTTCGTAGCATGTCGGCATCAAAATTCAAACCTAAATGGGAAGGTCCTTTTGTCGTCAAAGGAGTGGGGAAGTCAGACTACTGCCAAATATCAGAACCAGAGAGTGATTGCCTCCAGTCCATCAATTGCAAGTGGCTGAAGAGGTACTATGCTTAGTAATAGCTAACAAATTTCTTTGTGTTTGTCATGTCTGTAATGGATTTTGAGGATTGCTCCTATACCAGAAAAGTCTTTTTTTTGTAAATTTTTTTTAGAGCAATACTACAGTGCAAACAGCACACAAAAGTAAAGACATGAAATAGCAACACTTTTGATCATTATTGATGTTTGTTTTGTTTACTCATGTATATATATATATACATATAAATATATATACACTCCCTACTAGGTTAGAAGAGAGTATACAAAAAAAATCAGGAACTTTGCTCACTACACTTGGGAGGTAAGTCCATCCTAAGAGAAAGTATACTGAGCAAAATCCCCAGACATAAATTAATAGAAAATATAAAGGGGAGATTAAATTCCTCCTCTTTAATATTACAAAGAACAGTGAAACTCTTAAAGAGAATATAGAGCAAGGACCCCAAAGACTAGGGGATAGCTAATTCAATTAGTTTTTCAATAAAATCAGGCTTTCCAAAAGGGGAGAGGGGTCACCCCCCCTCTCCGACCTAGCCTTTATGACTATAAGTAGTAGTGCGTAGGAGTACCCCCACAGACAGGAGGGGCAATCCCAAACAGTAACATGCAAATGCCTCACAGTTAAAAGAGGTGAATTTTTTAAAAATATAATATATATATATATATATATATATATATATATATATATATATATATATATATATATATACGTAACTTCTCATGTTAATGCAAGTACCCCGCAGTATATGGGGCAGCCATCATCAGTAGGCTAAATGCTCACAGAAATCAGAGCAAGCCATATAAAACAAACACCCACAATTTAAGCGGAGAACAAGGGGAAAAGAAAAGTGCAGAAGAAACAAAGTGTCTCATTCAGGAATGATAAGTGATGAACACATAGAATTCTGAGCACTACAAAACAAGAAGTAGCCTATCAGCTAGAAACTACAAAAGATAAATCATCACGAGCGATGGCACCAGCATATGACGGACCAGCCTCCTACAGAAACTCTTCCTCCAACCTGATGAATTTAGCCTCGTCCTCCTCATCGCCAGACTCAAGTCTGGCAAGCTTCACCTGCAGTAAGGTGATCTGATTCTAGATTCTCGTAGCCTCAGCCTGCCGCTGCTCAACTCTAGACTGTCGGGAAGTGTGAAATCTCACTATCTTTCGAAAAGGAACACTCAGAAAAGGGCGAACTCCCACATCAAGCCAATCCAAACGAAAATGATAGAACTGCTGCAAGTCGCGGAGAGCATCCAAGAATAGAAAAATGGAAGAGCTAGTAAGCTTAGCAGGGGAGGTAGCCAAGAACTCATGAACATGGCTGGCGAGAGCCCTCAGGTTGAAGGCCGTAAGACTGTCAATCTGATGTATACTCTGAGAAGTGAATGTCTCGGGATGGTGCTCTAAGATGAGATCCAAGAGCTGACGCTCATATGCCCTGAATCGGCCTGGTAACTCCTCACGCCATATCCTACTCGCAATAGTCGCAACATACTCTACTTCATCATCGCCATCAGAGTGGAGAGACCCCGCCTCAGAAGGAAGGAAAGAAGACTCTCCACCAGAATCAGCGTCACCGACCAAAGGAGTGAACTCAGAACTATGATCTCTCTCCACATAAATCTCACTACCAGTCTCCACAGCCATCGGAGTACCTTCATGCACCTGGAAACAATGAGAAAAGGGTGAAATGGGAACACTTGCACAGCATGCGCAAGAAGAAAAAATAGGGGAATAGTAAAAAGTGGGGGTATGCTAGTTGAATACCTTCCTCGCAGTCGCCCCACTGCCAGACTCCACAGTCATCGAAGTACTCTCATGCACCCGGAAACAATGAGACAAGGGTGAAATGGGAACACTTGCACAGCATACGCAAGAAGAAAAAATAGGGGAATAGTAAAAAGAGGGGGTATGCTAGTTTAATACCTCCCTCGCAGTCGCCCCACTTCCAGACTCCACAGTCATCGGAGTACCCTCATACACCTGGAAACAATGAGACAAGGGTGAAATGGGAATGCTTGCACAGCATATCAGGAATAAAAAAATTGGGAATAGTAAAAAGAGGGGGGTATGCTAGTTTAATACCTCTCTCGCAGATGCCCCATTGCCAGACTCCACAGTCATCGGAGTACTTTCATGCACCTAGAAACAATAAGACAAAGGTGAAATGAGAACGCTTACACAGTATACGCAAGAAGAAAAGAAGGGAAATAGTAAAAAGAGGGATTATGCTAGTTTAATACCTCTCTCGCAGCCATCCCACTCTCTGACTCCACAAATATCGGAGCAACTTCATCAGGCTCCATAGTCATCGGAGCGACCTCGCTCACCTAGAGATAATGCAACAAAGGTGAAGAAGGGCGTGCTTGCGCAATTTAAACAAAATAATAAAGACATAAGAATGACATGAGGGAAGTAGATACCCTTATACACTGTACCTGAATAACGCCCTCCTTAACGGTCAAAGAAGGAGGAGCAGGGGCTCCCATAGGGGCCGCCACACTGGTCGATGCTCCTGAAGGGGCTATCTCAGCGACCAGTGCTTCTGAAGAAGCTACCTTAACCTCAGGCACTTCTGGAAAAACAACCTCAGCGACGGCGGCCGCAAGGGGTACGTGAGGCTGTGAGTGACAAAAAAGGGCAAGAGGTAACAAATCACTTACCTCATGAATGATAAATACCTTAATTAAAAAGAGGGAGAGGTAAACTCCTCAAAAGGCACCACAGAGATAGCTACCTGAAGGGGCGCGATAACAGGGCAAGCTGACCCATACATAGTGGCTGCTGAAGAGACAATAGCAGGAGCCACGCTCGAAATAGCACCAAAAGATAGCTGCAATAAAGTGAAAGAGGGCTACGATAAGTATAGGCTGGGTAGAAAAAAATATATAACTAAGAAAATAGGAAAGTACCTGAGCCCCAACCAAAGGGGAAGAGCGGAAAAGGACAGTCGACGAAGTAGGGGCTGTGCTGATAGCCTGTAAAGAATGAAAATATGTTATTCATCACATGTTCGAGGAAAAAGAGATTCCACGCTCTAATGGAAAGGCCTGACCTGAAGTGTGGGCTCACTAGTTGAAGCCATAGTAAATATTGGGCCACGAGAAATTTCCTGAACCAAGGGTCTATCGTCTATAGATATGCGAACCCTAGGGATAGAAATCCTCCCCGAAGAGGATAACCCGGGATAATAACGTCAGGAGAGGGAAGAGTCCCTCCCTGAGAATAAAATCCAAAAGGCATTAGGACTCGTTACTGAAAGGAAACAAATATTCAAAAGTAAAAAATACATACCTCAGATGAAGGGGTGCCCAGGGGCTCAGCTGCAGAAGTGCCCACCACCGAAATAAGAGAAGATGAGGTGACAACGCCGGAAGACAAAACCCTCTATGCATTGTAAATGGCTAAATAAAAGGAAGAAGTAAATAGGAAAATAGCACAATGAAAGTTTTGAGAATAGCGAGGCATACCTGAGCA
The DNA here is from genome assembly GCA_949130495.1 of Sambucus nigra. Lineage (NCBI taxonomy): Eukaryota > Viridiplantae > Streptophyta > Magnoliopsida > Dipsacales > Adoxaceae > Sambucus > Sambucus nigra. The sequence continues at coordinate 1,754,306 of CASBWL010000011.1, read as the reverse complement.
GAAGGAGAAGCCACAAAAGTGGTCCTGGTGCCGGTAAAGTGCACAGATGAAAGCTGCAAGGAAATGACAGCGTACACAACCAAGATGTAATTAGAAGACTAACAAATTAAATCATATGGTAAAATAATTAAGGAGACAACAAACCTCTCTAAAAAGGCCTCGGGAAGAAATGAGCATGGAGTTTCTCTCCCGCTGAAAGGGCGTTAGTCGTAATGGGGGAAGAGGAGAACTGCTTGCCTCTATGGAAATGACCTGCAAAATATGGCAGAATACTTTCATTAACAAATAAAAAAAATAACGAGGGGGAAGAAAGAAAATCATATGCAAAAAAAAAAATAGGTGAGTAAAGGGGGAACACTCACAGCAGCAGGGCGCATGGTTTGGCCATAAGGGAGATGGGTGGGGCTAACTCCCCCAGGAGAATGGGATGCCGCATCATCACTAGAAGACTCTCTAGAGACTGATAACAAAGCATAAGTGTCAGTAGTGATTTCGCCATGGAAACCCAGGCCGCCCATACCACCCGAAGAAGAACTATGGTCGTCATAGGAAGGGGTGCTTCCATAATCAACTAGTTCCTCTTCCAATGAAGGGGAGGGAGATAAAGAAACTCCGAGAGAACTAGTTTCGATAAGTAAAGAATGTCATGATATAGTACCTTCTGCAATGGGAATAGACACGACCCGTGCCTCCTGGGAAGCAAGGCTCGGTGAGGAGTAACCTTTCTCTTTCACTACTTGGGAGGCCTCCTCCACCCCAAGATCGCCAGTATCGGACTCTTGATCCACAGTAGAGGAAGAAGCCATGCTAGCACCATTTCCTTTCTTCTTCTTTACAGCCCGGGTCCTCACAGGAGAAGAGGGAGGAGAAGCGGTAGTAACAGGAACAAAATTAGATACATCTGCGTCAAGGTGTTTCCTTTTGCTCGTAGTAGAGGTGCTCGCTTTCCCTCTGCTTTTTGATTGGCTTCTAGACTTCACAGGGGGAAGCTCAGTCGGCAGAGGCTGAAGTGACTCGTCAATGAGAGGCTTCACTAAAACGGGAATGGCCTGCTCTAAAGGTGGCGTGGAAGTGGTACTGAGAAACCAAGGATCTTTCTGCGTCCGCCTGACCAAAAACTGGGCTTTGGTGTATTTAATGGGGTTGGTCTCATGAGGGGGGCCAACTACACATTCTTGGATAAGACGAACCTGCCGCTGCCAAAGAAGGAATAGAGACCACCCAAACCACTGACCCTATGAAATAATCCTTGAAGAGTAAAGCTAGCACACGCCTCTGAAAACGCCTCAGAATGATTGTTGTAGGTAGGAAGAGGAGGGATGTGATCGCCTTGATCATAGCCAAACTGTCGTCTTGCCCTCTTGGAATGATAAGATTTAGCGCGCGGACCTAACTCGGTCCAAGAAGGGAGGCGTCATGATAGGAGCATCGTCACCACATTAATATAAGGACAGGTGGAAACGGACCCCACTGATGTAGGGCAATAGAAAGTCCCGCCATCGCCAGGGAAAGAAAGCTAGCTGAAAGTTCCCCCATGGCGCTTGGTATAAGGACAAAGCTGAAACTCCTCAATATCGTCAATCAACATTCCCATAGATTTCTTTGGAATTTTCTTGTGCCACCGGAGAAGTCTCGCAGCATCGCTATGACAAGCGTGAGCCCCTGAAGTAAAGTGGGGGAAATGCTCAAATAAAAAGGCCATTAAGAGAGCAGCATTTGCATGATTAGCGACATCATACCGACCGCAAGACCTCTCTACATATATGTGTGCTCGGTCCATCCAGGTGTAAAGAGAACCCAAAGTCAAGGCGGCCATAGGTATCGACCTACCGCGAGACAACCGTACAGCCAATCTAAAAAGAAGTTCGCGAGGACAATCTTTGGGCTTTCCTGGCAGAAGGAACCGAATCAGAAATGTAACGAAGAAATCAGCTAAATGTGAAGGAGAGTGGAGCTTAGGACCGTCCTGGGATCTGGGGGCTGCGCGTGAAGTCTCCCCCTTCTGCAACTGCTCAAAATCTCTGAACCAGTATCTTTTCCATTTGGCAAAGGAATGCTTGGAGCCACATACTTCGAGCAGTCTCTGAGAGCTGACCATAGCTCCCCCACCATCTCCTGCTCTAAAGAATCCTCGCAATCATCAGAAAAGACCTGTTGCCCAAAGAAAGGAAGAGCGTACAATTCACGTACATCTTCCAGGGTGACGGTAAACTCGCCCCAGCCCGTGACAAATGTGTGAGACTCCATACTCCACCGAGACAATAAAAGATTGAGCAAAGAAATATGCTTAGATATGGTGCAGGACTTCAGGCTGCTGACGGTCGTAAAAAGTCCTACCTCCCTAAGAATAGCCACATAATCAGGAACGCTCAGAACATAATCAACCCAGCTAGCCCACTCCTCCGTGGGACCCCCCGGGGCTTTAGCTTCAACATTGGAATAAGGAAAGTCACCGCGGTCGACTCGGACTTGGAGAATGGAATCCGGAGAAATAGTAGGGAGGTGAGTAGACTCACTTAACCCCACATGAGAGCGCTCGAGAACAGCATCAGAAAATTTTTCCCCAAATTCAGAAAGTGAAACCATGAAGTTGTCAGCAGGACAAAAAAAAGGAGCCCGGCGATAAATACCAAAATCCCGCCCTTGGCGAATGTGCATATAGTTCTTCCATGCCTGAGAAGAGGATGATGTAGCTGATGAACTACCAAGAGTCATTGGCTCAAGAAAAGAACTCATCCTGGTAGGGACTTCGAGTAATAGATCGTGGATATCCCTGTCGCAAAAAAAAGGAAGTGGAACCCTCGACGTCACAAGAGGTCGAGACACCCCGGGTTGTGGGACCCTCGACGCCACAACGGGTCAAGACACCCTGGGTTGAGGAATCCTCGACGTGACAAGACGTCAAGACACCCCCAGCTTCTGACGAGGGACCCGTAGACGCGATGTCAAACAGCGAGACCCCCGTCCGCTGATGAGAGGTCACCATACTGTCATAGGTCGAGACCCCCATTCCTGAAAAATACGAAGGCGTCGAGACACCACCACCCAAATTAACTTGCAAATCTCCAGAACCCAAGATCGAGACACCTTGACACAAACCGACTTGGTAATTTGTATGAACCAAGGTCGAGATACCCCCGCCCAAAGCAACTAGGGCTTTTGAAGAATCCAAGGTAACTGACGAGAGACCCTCGGACGGGGGGACCACTCGCGTTAAACTCTTATCAGTAGCCGTCTCGATAAAAAAATTCAAACTCATGGTCGGATGTGACGAGATACCCTTCTCACCAAACAAAAACCCCTTGGTCGAGATACCCCTAGTGGCCAACGAAGATTCAGACGAGACACCCTGCATTTAGAGCAGAATATCACGGGTACAGACCCCCCTCTCTTCAGAAAAAATCATAGCTGTCGAGACCCCCTCTCTCCAACACTGCTTCCAATAGACAAAGAATCCCCCGCACCTAGAGCGATGTGCGAGGAGCCGTCGTCAGCGCCAACATATGTCGATACACCCTGACCCAAATCGACTTGGTAATTTGCATGAACCAAGGTCGAGACACCCCCGCCCAAAGCAACTAGGGCTTTTGAAGAATCCAAGGTAACTGGCGAGGGATCCTCGGACGTAGGGTCGACTCGCGGAAAACCACTGGTCGAGACCCCCCTGGCTGTCAACAAAGGTTCGGTCGAGGAACCGCAAGGCAATAAGGAATGGAAGGAAACCGTACCTCGTGAAATCTCCATTTGATAGGCAGTGGAAGAAACTACAGGGTCCCCCTTACTCGTTGAGAGAAACAGCGAGGATTCCATGAGGGTCCTCGACCCAAAATCAGTACCACCGCTCGAAGGAGAGGACGCAGGCCGTCCGAAAAGAGCATCGGCACCACCAATAAAATGCGATCGGAGATCACCGGCTACCATAGTGCCAAGGGTAGGGGCGGCGAGGGTAGTCAATGAAGGTGACTTGGGGTCAAAACTCATGGATGCTTTGGGGGTGTTTACATTTAAAGAAGTATTTATTGGATTATAATCTATTAATGGGAGGCTATGGTGTTTGAAAAAAGCTAAAGCAAAAAAGGATGGGAGGCTATGGTGTTTTAAATTCCCTTTCTCTCACTTTCTCTCACTACAAATCCAAAGGGTCTTATGTTTTTTTGAAGAAGATGAAAGAGCCCAAGAAAAAGGTCTTATGTTTTTTTTACATCAAAATGGAAAAACGTGCAGGAAGGCAAAAAAAGGTGATGACCTTTTTTTCCCAAATGATGAGATGACAGTTCTCACACTGACGCATGGGTTCTCAAAAAAATTTAAAAAAACTCAGATAAAGGGATACCACACTTAATGATCCAAGGGTCCCTAAAAATATACATATATATATATATATATATATATATATATATATATATATATATATATATATATATATATATATATATATAATTGTAGAAATCAAATTTATGGCATACAAAGTTTTTTTAGTCTACCTAACCAAAAAATCTTTGCATGAGGGGCTAATGTAGAAGGGTGTCTACCAATAAAAAATGTAAATAAAATAAAAATGCTTTTTTTATTAATGACATTCGAGAGATGCCCCGCGAGCTTCACCGCAGAAGTCCAAAAATGAGAAGTGTCGCTGCAAGGGTCACTGCCACTGCAAGGGTCACTACAACAATGAAATTCGAGAGGTGCCCTACGAGGGTCACCACAGAAGCCCAAGAATGAGAAGTGTCGCTGCAAGGGTCACTGCCACTGCAAGGGTCACTGCAGCAATGACATTCGAGAGGTGCCCCGCGAGGGTCACCGCAAAAGTCCAAGAATGAGAAGTGTCGCTGCAAGGGTCACTGCCACTACAAGGGTCACTGCACCAATGACATTCGAGAGGTGCTCGCGAGTGTCACCGCAGATGTCCAAGATTGAGAAGTGCCACTGCAAGGGTCACTGCCACTGCAAGGGTCACTGCAGCAATGACATTCGAGAGGTGCCTGCGAGGGTCACCGCAGAAGTCCAAGATTGGGAAGTTCCACTACAAGGGTCACTGCCACTGCAAGGGTCACTCCAACAATGACATTCGAGAGATTCCCTGCGGGGGTCACCGCAAAAGTCCAAGAATGAGAAGTGTCGCTGCAAGGGTCACTGCCACTGCAAGGTTCACTGCAGCAATGACATTCGAGAGGTGCCCTGCGAGGGTCACCGAAGAAGTCCAAGAATGAGAAGTGTCGCTGCAAGGGTCACTGCAGCAATGACATTCGAGAGGTGCCCCGCGAGGGTCACCGCAGAAGTCAAAGAATGAGAAGTGTCGCTGCAAGGGTCACTGCCACTGCAAGGGTCACTGCAGCAATGACATTCGAGAGGCGCCCCACGGGGGTCACCGCAGAAGTCTAAGTTTGAGAAGTGCCACTGCAAGGGTCACTGCCACTGCAAGGGTTACTGCAGCAATGACATTCGGGAGGTGCCCCGCAAGGGTCACCGCAGAAGTTCCAGATCGAGAAGTGCCACTGCAAGGGTTCCGGCAGAAACTCATATTGAGAAGGAACCCACCCAGGGTGGCCAGGATGAAGGAGTAGCTACCACGAGCAAATATTCATCATGAAACGTCACTCTTTAAAAGAACAACAGTATTAACACTTTGCTTTCTTGTACAGGTAGCATAGTTGAGCAAGCAGGGCTCGAACAAGCTAGTTGGGACCTCCTTGGAGTTTTGGCTTGGCGGCTGAGGGACAAGGTATGTTGAGAAAGCTCAACCACTTAGCACTATAGGATTGAGAGAATACTAGTAGGAAGACCCAGAAGTCACTTAAGACTACACACACTTCACACTTGGTCATAAGTGAAGTGAACAGCCAAAGAGCTAGCTACTCATAAGAAATAAACTCTTTACAAGAAAATGACTTTTCCAGAAGAGGGGGTCCTCAAGGTCCCTCTCAAGAAAAACAACATTTTTAGAGGAAATGAGTCCTTAAGGTCTCCTCTCTCAAGATTTACAAAATTGCACCACAAGTTACCATTTCAAAAGATAACTACCCAATCTTATATTTGTCCTCATTAGGGAACATATGTGATTTTTGGCTTTGGTCGGCGCCAGGTGGAGCCTGCAGGAGGGGACAGGCAGGGCTGCCTGCAGGTAGGGACAAATGGTACACTTCAGACATTGTTCCCCACCAACTCTCTTAATTTTGGCTCCCAAAAATGCCAACTCACCCCTAACGCCCTAGTATAAATAGACCTCTGGGCAAGGTCAAAAGAGGATAGACAATTGAAATTGCATTGTTACTCTGCCAAAATATCACCAGACCTACCTAGTATTCTCTCCATGCTCATTCTCTTAGTACTGAGTGCCTTGTTCCTTCACTCCCCACTGACAACCATCATTCTCAGGTGTTTCTCTTGAGAAAATTACTATTTTTGCTGTGAAAGTTCATCTTCTTGCAGGGAGTGAGTTGAAGCTTGAGTTCCATTGTTACCAGAAGGAGAAAGTTTCTTGAGAAGTTGCACCAGGAGACCTTGAAGACCTTGCAGGCAGCATCCATTGAAGTGGGTCACGCCTCACCCTTTCCAGTTATTCATAGACCCCAGTCTCACTACCCTCCTACAATATGGCAAGCTAATTGGACATTTTTATCCATTACGAAAAAGCGTACTCTTTCAGTTCGACAAGCATGCCATGTACCGATAAGCATATCCAACTTGATCGTCCCAAGTGGAAAAACCTTCTCTCCAATAAAGCCAAGGAAAGTTCTATGATAGGGCTCCAATTGGGCTAATTTCAAATTCAAACTATCAAAACATGGGTAGAACATGATGTCTATCGAGCTACCATTATCCACCAATACTCGTGAAATCACTACTTCCTTCATTCTCATCTTGATTACCAATGGATCATCATGAGGATATAATACACCTGCCAGGTCGTTCTTAGAGAAATCAATGACCAATTTGTCTTTATTCACCTTCCTCGGGCGATCATCTTCAGCTAGATTTATTCGCTGAATGTACGAGAAAGCTTGAGCCTCATTGAGGTAAGCCTTCCTCTACGCAGTAAGCTCTCCACCTCCTGCATCTCCACATATAATAGCATTACAATCAAATGATCCAAAACGGATTGAAAATACCTCACGTTCTGGTTGTCTTGGTCTTTTGGGGAGATCGGGGTCATCTTGATCATCTTCTGGATCTTCTTCATGACTTCTTTTCTTGTCTTCTTTTGCTTGACGAGGAGATTTAGATCTTCTCCTTCCTCGGTCGTTGGTCTTTCCACCATTTTGGCGATCAACATACATAGCTAATTTTCCTCATCTGATGAGTGCTTCAATTTCATTCTGAAGAGCTATGCACTGTTTGCTCGTATGACTATAGTCTTCATGGAATTCGCAATATTTGGACTTGTCTCTTCTGTCAGGATCTGCCTTCATTTTTGCTGGCCAGGCTAGCTCCTCGCTATTCTTGATCTCCTCCAAAATGTGATTTATATCTACCTTTAAAGGAGTGTAATTTCCAAATTTCTTCATCTGCTCCAGTGTTTGCTTTGCTTTCGATTGCCTGTTACCACCATTGTTCTTCTAATCCTTATTTTCGATTTTACCATCTTTCACCTTAGTCTCCTTAGTATCTGCGTTCTTCTTCGCAGCCATGGCTTCCTCGGCATTCATGATTTTGGCTGCTTTTGCCATCAGTTCTGCCATGGTCCTGGGCGGATCTTTGGCTAAAGTGTAGTACAATTTATTAGGCAACAGTCCACTCATCAGATCAGTAATTGTTGTTTTCTCCTCGTAATCAATTACTTCAAGTTTCTCGTTGTTGAAACGAGTAATATAGTCCCTGGTGCTTTCACCTGCCTTTTGTCTAACATTTAGCAAGTGTGCTACTCTTTTGACTGGTTTTGCTCCAAAACATAAGTTCCCGATAAAGAGCTCTGCCAATTGAAAGAAAGTTTCAATCTTCCCCCGAGGAAGGTTGTTGTACCATATCTGAGCTGATCCAGTAAGAGTTCTTGAAAATTCCCTGCATCTCATCTCGTCTGGAACTGCATAGATATCGGCAACTGCTTGGTATTGTTCTATATGAAGGACAGGGTCAGTTTTTCCATCATATTTAGGTGTTCCCATAGGAGCTTTGAATTTTGATGGTGTGGGAAAATCCATAATTGCCTGCACAAATGGTGTCCCTTGAACGAAAGTTCTTTGTAGAGGATTCTTGGCCTTGGCCATTTCCCTTAATCTGTCCTCCATCCTTTGAATACATCCCTTCCATGCATTGTTTCCCTACTCGGGCCTATTAGTTCGAGAAACTGATCGTGTTAAATTTGCCTCTTGGGATCGAGCTGTTGATCGTGATTGGGCAGAACCTTCCCTTAGATCGGATGGTCGTGGGGAGTTCCTCGACGCAATCCTAGGAGGACTTCTATTCCTCTTAGGGCCCAAACGATCAAAAGGAGAGACCCTAATCAACCTTTCTAGAGCACTAGTCCTTTCTGGAGATAGAGTGACATTTTGTTGAGAATCTGTAGCTCATACTGATGAAGCCCGACCAGGTTGATAAGAAGGATCATTAGATCTCTCAGTACGATATGATTCGGTGAGTTTAGATTGAGATTCCTCTGGGAATAGCGTTCGCCTAGTTCGTAAAGAGGGTAAACGGGTATTTCTCTGAACACTTCATTGTCCTGATTGGGTCGGCACTCCGCCTTGAACAGTTTATATGAGTTGACACATGGTTTCTTGCATGGTCGTTTGCCCTTGGGCCAAATTAGCCATTATGCCAGCCAGATCTTGAACATTTGGGGGAAGTGAAGGATTTGGAGGGTTCCCAGCGTTTCAATTATTGGATTCCGAATCATCAGCCATTGATGATGAATTGTTTTGATGAAAAATACTAAGTACAATCGTTTCCCACAGACGACTCCAATCTGTTGATGTAAAAAATTGGATTATCTCTAATTATTTAATCACAGATAAATAAGATAATAAATAAATAAGACAAAGGATTTTTAAAGTGGTTCAGCCGTATGAGAATGGACTACGTCCACTATCTTTGTATTGCTGATTGTTTGCCTAGAATTCACGATAAACGGTTTACCCAGAAATCTAGAGTCCCCCTCTAATGAGGAGGTTACAATGTATTTATAGCCTTGAGGCTGTACATGTGAAAGGAAAATGCGTTGTTATCTAGTAGACATATACATCTGTATTATAGTAATTAACATTTAATGCGCAGTCGTCCTTTAATTCTATTGATTCAGATGCTCTGCACGCTAAGTTGCTCGCGCCGCCTTAGTTGCTCGGACCGCTTGAGTTGCTCGGTACGCTGAAGTTCCTCAGGGAGCATGGGTTGCTCAGGAGGTCTGAGTTGGTCGGGGAGCTTAAGTTGCTCGGAGGCAGTATGTTGTTCGTTGAAAGTGTTTGTAAGTGCCACTCTGGTTGACACGTGTCTCCAAATGATTGATCCACGTCAGCAGACTAAATTTGGTATCAATGGAAAAAATTCACCCTTTTAAGGCTATAAATACAAAAGCCCTCCTGCCCAGTGTACCTATTGAAAAAGTTCCTTCTTTTCCAAACTCCATCCTCCTTAAAAGTTAGAGAGTTTATCATTATTGTTGGTTCGTGGAACTACCCCATTGCAGTGCCTCTTGTGGTTGTCTAAAACCCCAGATGCCCATTGTTAATTTCATAAGCATTGTAGCGGGGGGGAATTATGTCCTAAGGGGAGACTGTTTAATGGTCGACTCGGTCTTAATCTGTTAAGTGTTTCAATAAATCACGAATTGTAGGTTTTACCTTCTTTTTCTGATTCTGAATAGTATATTATTTTCGTTCTGCAACTATTCTCTGCAATTATTATTTTGAAATTTATTTAGTATATTACTGATTATTTATATATATAAAAAGCAAGAAATTCTAAAATTCTCTACCTTAGATGCGAATAACTACAATTAAATCAGCATTATGTGCAATTCATATATATGTTGCCGCTATGAAATTTCTCAAGTCAGTGATAAATTCCATTCACAAAGCCATTTTGGGGTGTTTATGTGGTGTTCAAGGGGCGAGAAATCAGCCTTGGGTTAGTTGGGAAGTTATTAGAAAACTTATTCAGGAGGGTGGTTTAGGAATCAAATCTATATCCGAGGTTGTGGAGGCTCTTCATATCGAATTGCCCTGAAAATTTGTAAAAGGTGACTCATTTTGGGAAAACTTCATTAAATCAATGTATGGTCATCCCAGTTGTGTTTATGCAAACAACATGCCCCATGTAGGAAACTTATTTAATCGCACATACTGTCTGTTTATAAAAATAGTACATGGATTGTGGCTAATTGTAGCTTAGACTTCTGGTTTGATCATTGGTGTCACGGGTGGATTAGAGATGGATGTGTGCAAGATATATTCTGTTGAGGAAGCATTTTCCAGTTAACAATATTTGGACTCACATGCTACTCTATTTAAATCAAGAGTCTTGGCGTAATTTACATGACATAAGAGACGATTGCGACCCTAAAGCCCCAGACAAGTTAGCATGGACATCCCATGGGGAATTTTCCACAAAATCTTCATGGGAACATATCAGATCAAAACATCAGGTTGATTAGGGTCAGTATACATGGAACAAAATTTCTTCAGGCCTAAATTATCCTGTTTTACGTGGAAACATACAACGACTAAATATTCACCTTGCCTTTAAATGTAGGTGTTGTTCTTTGAAACCAGATTACATGTTATGGTGGAAAGTGATAGTGCTAAATCAGTTTGGTGATGGTTTGATTGCACATTTGGCTTAAATTATAACTATAAATCATTTTATAATGTTTATCACACATGTTGCAGGGGGGGCTAACATTAGAAGTCAAGTGGGTAAGTCAAGAATTGTCACTTTCATAGCTACTTGTTAGGAATTATGGCTTTCTAGGAATGGGGGTGTTCAAGATACAATAATTTTACTAATTCGATTATCACAAAGGTTGATAATTGGATTGTTGAGTTGAATTCGTTGTGAGAGCCAAAGGTGAATAACATTGTCCTAGATTTGTTGTGCATATTGTCTTTGTATCTAGACATACAAGTGTACAGTGTCCAAATTAAAAGAATGAATTGGTTAACTCCTCTTCCCGAAGTTCCATTCAAGCTTCATGTTGACTGCTCGCCAATAGAGTGATCTGCCACAGGTGGGGTTATTGTTCATGATCATGGAAGCTTTTTCATCATTCTTTGGGGCGCAGGTAACAACATGGAAGTTGAGGTCAATGCTTAGTTAGTTGGTCTGGAATAGATTTAACAGCAGAGTCTAAAGGTACACTTCATTTAAATTTTAATGTGATTATAAGGTTTTGGTTGAGGTTGTTAATAGTAATTTCGCTGTTGGTTTGGGTCAACATTTATCAGTTGAGAAAGTGTGGAAGGTTACTAGACACTCCTCTAGGGCCTCCGTTTCAGAATTGAGCCCGTGTAGGAATTCACACCGACACTGGACACGTGAGAAAAAAGTGTCCAAATATGTTTTTTTTTTAAATCCAGCGCGTTGGGACGCTCTAAGGACACCTATAGATAAGCGGGAGCCAAATTTTAAATTTTAAAACAAAAGTTTTGGGGCAAGAATTTACAAAATGAAAATTTTAAAAATAAAAAACCTAACATATTTAAAAGTCCCCATCATCTCTCTAATTTGTAACATTAAAAAAACAAAACAGAAAGAGTTCAAAAGTTAAAAGAACATATATATTTTAGGGTTTGGATTTTTGAATAAATTAGCGTTTTAAGTTTTATCTTGTTAAAAGATTATACGTAATGTTTATGTATATAAGGGGTTCAATTTCTCTCTATATATAAGTGTCTATTTCCCTTATGTTGGGAGGGGCTATTAGCACTCCACAAATATTTTACGCACTCCATCTCCAAAATAAAATTCCAATTTTGTGCTTTAACTTTTTTAATATATATACAACTTGTGGATTTTATATTTTCTGGTCTTTAACCCCCAAGCCAATGTTTGTCACACTCTTAAATAAAAATTTCAACTATTATTTCTGGTTTGAGTGTATTATAAAATTCCAACAAAATGGAACTTTAACAAAAAAATAAATAAATTGTTTTGTATTGTAAATTTCAACTATTTTTTTTTATCAAATGCAAGCATGACCTAATGAAAATTGGATACAACACGAAATATTTTTTAAACTTAACACGAAAACAATCTTTATTAAAAAATGTTTAATAAAACATAAAAAATGTTTTATATAAATAAAAACTGGTCGATCCACCTATACATACCGCTGGGGCGGATCATTTTTTCTAAATAGTAAAAAGATTATTTTTAAAATAATAAAAAATAGTCCGCGCCAACGGTATGAAAAAAAAATACGACTCCAACATTTTTTAATCCACGTTTAGTCCAAGTATTTTTATTTTGTTTAAAAAAATTCTCCACCACATAAAAATACTCAAATCAAGTAGACACACAAGACCACCCACCTACGTTCACCACCACCAGCACTCCTGTCGGAGCTCCGGTGAGGGTTATCAGAGCTCGAGCGAGGGTCGTTGGTAGGCCCGGCAATATGGGCTCTTGAGGATGAAACCGTCCATAACCCACCCAAAATAATGTGTTTGGGGCCCATTAATTGTGTTTGTGGATCAAAATTATTTGAGCGATCCAATAAGACGGTTTGTTGGCGGGTCATTAGTGGGTCAAAATGGTTTTGGAACCTCTCAAAAATAAAACTCAAATTACCAAAGAGTTTAAAGATTTTTTTTATTTAAGTACTTACTTGTATATTTTTTTTCAAAATTATTATACCATATTTATCCGTATATGGATAAATATGGTATAATAATTGTTTTTTCAAAAAAAAAAGCGGGTCAACCCGACCCGATCCGGGGTTGACCCGACCCAACCCGTCCAAATTATTCTTTTCGTCCCGCTTTTGACCCGCCCATTTTTTACCCTCCATAACCGCCCATTTGCCACTACTAGTCGTCGGATACAAACCTCCATCTCCCTCCTGAGTCAACCATTGTTAATTTTTCTACAAACATTACTAAAAATTTGCATAAATATCAATATTTGAACAAAAACATTCCAGCAAAAATTTATGAAATTAAATATTTTCAAGAAGCATAAAAAATATGGTAAAAATTATTCATAAAAGAAAGAGAGATTTGAATCAATCTTCGAGTCGAACTAGCTTTTTTTGTGGGACTTCTTTATCTTGATTATTTTAAAAAATTGTTAAAAAAATTTAATTTACAGAAAAAAAATATTTTCTCAAAATAAAATGGGCGAAACCCGTATATAGGAGTACACAAACATGCCCAGAAGTAATTCCATTACAAGATTTTTTTTCCAAACAACAATAATAATTTTTTTTACCAAATACAAACACAAACACAATCGATGTAAAACATAAACATCACATTTGGTCAGTGAAATCTTTTTTTTTTACAAAAACAGAAACACGGTCAAATTAAAATGTCACACAATATGAAATCATTTTTTTATTCGGTCGTGATTTTGTTTTGTAAATAAATGAAAATAATATTTTGTGTCATGTCGTGTCTCCTTTATTTGGATTGTGTTCGTGTTAAGTTTAAAAAATATTTCGTGTTGTATCCAATTTTTATTGGGTCATGTTTGCATTTGATAAAAAAAATTAGTTGAAATTTACAGTTCAAACCAAATTTTTTTTTGTTAAAAGTTCGATTTTGTTGGAATTTTATAATACACTCGAACCAAAAAAAATAGTTGAAATTTTTATGTAAGGGTGTGACAGACATTGGCTTGGGGTTAAAGTGCGAGAAAACATAAAATCCACAAGTTGTATATATATTAAAAAAGTTAAAGGACAAAGTTGAAATTTTATTTTGAAGATGGAGTGCCTAAAGAATTTGTGGAGTGCTAGTAGCCCCTCCCATGCACTTTTTAATTAGTTTTAATCAAATAATTATTTTTATTTTTAATCAGTCCCTTAGAACTGTCAATTAAACTGCTATTTTTAATATTTTATTTTTATTTTTAATCATTCCCTTATTACGTATAAAATGTTAACATAAATTATTTTTTTCATCATAATTTGGAAAAAAAGTTATTTATGTTTTAGGCATATATATATATATATATATAATTACTTTATAATTATTAAATATATGTAAATTAATTTTTGGCCTTTTTTGTTCTAAACTTCAAGAATCATATATTTAATTTTATGTCATCTCGTGTCGTGTCGTGTCGTGTCGTGAATTAATTGGATCGTGTCATATCACATTTTATTTCAGTCGTTTTTGTGTTGGGTAAAAAATGAGATTTCATGGCATATAACATTTTAATTGGGTTGTGTTCGTATCTTATTTTTTTAAAATATTCTGTGTAATGCCATATTGTGTCTTGTCCCATGTGCCTTGTCTCTTTTAATTGAGTTGTGACCGTCTTTGGTTAAAGAAATTGGTTTCGTATCGTGTCGCTTTTATTTGGGTCATTCCTTCGTGTTAGATATAAAAAAATAGGATTTTGCGTCGTGTCTTAATAAAGATGTATTCGTGTTAAGTAAAAATAATAAAAATATCGTGTCGTATCGTATCGTATCATATCGTGTCTCTTTTATTTGGATGATGTTCGTATTAGATAAAAAAAATTAAGATTTTGTATTGTGTGGTATCGTGTCACGGTTTATTAAGTCATTTTTGTATTTATATATATTAAATATTTATTAATATAAAATGAATATATATGTATAGTCCTTGCTTTTTTTTAATAGTTCATTTTTTTAAATTATGTGTATAATTTTGGGGATAAAGAATAAGTTTATTTCTCTTTGTGAGTGAGAGAAAAATAATGGAAGGGATTAATCATAAGGGTATAAGGGTCTTTAACTTTTATTTGAAAAGAAAGGGGAGTGTTAGAGTATTTTGGTACCCAAAAAATATTTTGGTTCGTTTAAGATTTTAAAGAAAAAAGATTTCGTGTCGTGTCACTTTTATTTGAATTGTGTTTTTGTTAGATAAAAAATAAGATTTCGTGTTCTGTTGCATTTTAACTGAATCGTGTTCATATTTAGTAAAAAAAATAAGTAAGCACTAAAATATAAATCAATTAATGATTAAGTTGTTAATAATTGTTATTTAAAGTTAAAAAAAATTCACTAGCAGCCCTGGTGAATTCTTTGAAAGTTCCATCTCTAGTTTCGTTGATCAAGTGCAACTTGTACTCTTCTAAGAGTCCTTCCACACATCTCCAGTAACCTGGCCTCTGCCACGTCCTCGTGGACATCTAAGGCCCTCTCACGAAATCGCTTGATGTGGTGCATCAACTCTTCTCCTGGCTTCTGGACCTCTTGTGCTAGGTGCCTCAATATAAATTCGTCCTCTGCAACAAAGAACTTTTGGAGGAACTGCCTGTGCATCTCCTTCCAAGTAGGGACGCTGTTGGGCGCCAAGTGGGAATACCATGTATAAGCCTTCATAGTGAGAGTCTTAGAGAACTCCCTCAATCGCAGGTTCTTATCGCCAGCATGTATTCCCAGGTACTCGACAAACCTCTTCACATGTTCTCTAGGATTCTCCCCCTACCGTCGAACTTGATAAATTTTGGTGGAATATACCCCTCAGGGTATGGCTTCTCACTTACTTCCTGCGGATAGGGGTCTTGCAATTCCTCATATAGGTGGGAATCCTCTACCTGAAAGGAGAAGAGGAGCTTCCTCACTTCCTCCATAGTAACAGTCTTAGAAGGTGACTCCTCCAAACACACGCTTTTAGCAGCTGGCGAACCTGTTGGCGCCAGAACCTGCTCCGGCGCCACCTTTCGGGACGGAATCGTCTCTGCCGGAATCGTAATAGGGGTGGCTACCCCTCCATAAGGGGCAACAGTAGGTGTCACACAACCTTGACCCAAACTTGATAGGTCTACGTTATTTTGCTTCAAGAAGTTGTACGGTAGACCGTGTCGTTCGCCCACTTATTGGTTAGAGGTGGGAGACAACACGTTTCTCAAACCAAAGTTGATTCGGGATACCCCCGCCAGGATTGAGATAATTTAGAGTTGGATACGGATAGCTCAGGAGAGGAAGAAGAGCTACACGAATGCCAAGCAGCCCTTTCTAGAGTTTAATATGGGGGATAAGGTGTTATTACGTGTGTCTCATAGGAAGGGGATAATGAGATTTGGGAAGAAGGGGAAATTGGCGCTGAGGTATGTTGGGCCATTCCCTATCATTGAGCGGATTGGATTGGGCCAGTAGCATATAGAATCGGATTGTCGAAGCACTTACACCGTATTCACGATGTGTTCCACATTTCTGTGTTGAGATTATATCTTCGGGATAAGTTGGTCTATACTCATATTTTATTGGAGGAGATTGATTTATAGCCCGATATTACATATGAGGAGATACCGGTGGCCATCTTAGGCCATAGCGAGAAGAGACAGAGGAAGGTAGTTTTGCCGGTGCGTGTTCAATAGGGGCATCATAATGCCAAGGAGTCTACCTGGGAGCGCGAGGATGAGATACGCGACAGATATCCATAGTTATTCGGGATATCATTGAGCGAATTGGATTGGGCCAGTAGCGCATAGACTCGGATTGTCGAGGCACTTACACCGTATTCACGATGTGTTCCACATTTCTGTGTTGAGACGATATCTTTAGGATAAGTTGTCCTATACTCACATTGCATTGGAGGAGATTGATTTGCAGCCCGATATTACATATGAGGAGAGACCGGTGGCCATCTTAGGCCATAGCGAGAAGAGACCGAGGAAGGTAGTTTTGCTAGTGCATGTTCAATGGGAGCATCATAATGCCAAGGAATCTACCTGGGAGCGCAAGGATGAGATGCGCGATAGATATCCAGAGTTATTCTTATTAGGTATATTTTTCTTTTTTGAATTTTGGGACAAAATTTCGTTATTCAAGAGAAGTACGTAACACCTCGTATTTTTATGATTTCTATATTTTGATTAAATGTGGATTAAATTAGGATTAATTAAATTAAATTGGAATAATTAATTCAGGTTAAATAAATATTAATTAGTGAGATAAGGGTTAATATTTATTTATATTGAATATTACTTAGTGAAGGAGTAATAATAATGATAAGAAAATATTATGATTGTCGTGAAGGAGAAATATGGCAGCCATGATAAATTTAGTCGGGACGCGCGTGTCAATCGTGTCAAGACTTAATTTAAGAAATAAAATAAAAATTCACTTTTGGTACTTCATATGGCCATTTCGAGTGCTCCAGTGGCCCTTTTGGTACATCATCTTGCTCCAAAACCACCACCAAATTATAAATCGGGGAGAGAGGACCACAACCATATCCTTCTTCTTCAAAGGATCACAACTACCAAATGAGGCAAGTGTTTATCTTGCTAAATTTTAGTTGAATATCATATCCATGTTAAAGTAGGATAATTTCTACTTTGATTACATGAATGTTTAGGATAGTTTTGAGGAATTTAAAATATATTTTTGGGTAGAATTGATTGTAGTATTTAATTCTTATGTTGTAAGATGAAATTGTTGGACTACTAACAATTAAAATTGACGAAATATGGGTTTTATATGTGTTCGTGATGAAAAATGATAAACTGGGGTTTTAGAGGACAACCTTTAATTAACCCAATTTAATGGGTGTTCTTTGATGATTTGGTGAATATAAAATGATAGAAATCACATATATAGGTTGATATAATGTGTGGTACACATGGATGGGAGTTTGAGTTGTGGAATGGAGAATTGGAGTACCAAAAATGGTGAAAACGCAGTTTTTGGAGGAAGGGGATGAACAGGGTAATTCTCGTTCGAACGACTATGTTCGAACGAGAATTCCAACGAGAATTCTAACGAGATTTTAGAAAGCATTTCGTTCGAATGACCTAAACTTTTCGTTCGAATGAGATTGCAGGTTCGTTCGAACGACATTTAAAAAATGGGGATTTTATCCGGACAAGTTTTAATCTAACGTAGTATCTTCGAGAAAAGGAAAATGACCTATAATGATATTTGAGTGGATTTTATTATGAGGACGGGTAGTGTGAGATTTGGGCTGACTACTTGGAATATACATAAAAGGGAAATAAATGGCCTTAGATGGGTGAATCACGTTTGATGAAATATGATAGGGAGAATAATTGTACGTTACAAAGTACCGTGAGTATTAGAGATAAATATACTATGTACTTGAGTTGTGTGTTATGTGTATACCATTTCTATGATATATTATGTGTATGACATACCTATGCTGCTTAAACTCGGGAGGAGGTTTCGCGACATAGACTGTCTTATCCTGATGAGCCCATTGGGAGGGGGGGGGGGGGGGGATTTTAGACTTGTACCCAGAACATAGAACCTTGGATACGTGCTATCTGAGAGTATGATAGTTTCGACGGATGAATGGGTGCGTAGGTATGTGCGTGACCCATTTGTCTGAAAACTATGTCCGACTCCAACATATGTGAATTTAATTTAAGGTTCAAGTGAGATACTGAACCAATAGTCCTTTATTTCGTACGTGAGGTACTGGGACATGATAGCACTGTATGCCTGCACCAGGAGGTCTCAGCCTAAGGGTGTAGTATTGTTATATATATATATATATATATATATACTGATGATGTATTCTATTGTGTGTTCCTAGTAGAAGAGAAAGATAATAATATTCAACATAACTCTAGTATGTGAAATGAGAAATTTATAATTGACGCGTTGATAAGAAAAATGCTATAACGTATTGTATGGGCGATACGGGTGAATGTTACGAGTTACCGTGTGTAGTAATAAATTTGGGTTAGACTAGTTTGACGGGGTAGTATAATCAGGGCAGGTTAGATATATACGTTAGGCATGCACATTAGATGAGAGGCGAGCATCTCAAATGAGAGCACGTAAACCTAGCATGTATATAATATTTGCTAATTTTGCATTTAAACACTTGCTAAATTTTTAAACTGTTTTTCTCAGTCTCTGACCCGTTTTCTCCAAATCTCTATTCTTTTTGTAAAACATTTTAGGTGCCCAGCCACAGTGACATAAGGCTTAGCAGATTCTAGCTTTTGGCGTGCTATAAGTACTGTGGATGTTGCAGATCCTTGATGTTAGATGCCTCGGTATTCCTCATTTATTCATTATGAGCAGTTATTTCATTCAGTTGGACATGTTGTCCATTTCCATTTAAACATTTTTAGAGATGTTGGATTTTATTCTATTTAGCAGATTGTAGACTGGTTTTATTATGGATGATTGTATTATTATTTCAAACTGGATTTGTGTATTTCAGACACCCCTATTTATTATATTGTTTTGTGTATCATATGGTTGATGTATGTATAAGAATGGTTTATTATTAAATTGTAGAGTGTTTGCCTATTAACTAAAGATAAAATTTGGCACCATCTTTTCAAATACTAGGTGTTTAGAATATATTAAAAAGTTTTCGATAGTGATGCTAAGAATGGACCAACTGGATATTCGTTTTTAAGGTAATAAAGGTCAAATCACCCGGTATATAATTAAGTGGGGTGTCACACAACCGAGAAGGCCAACAAGTTAAATTTTGATACAAGTTGAAAGTTTAACTCATCAAATATAATTCATGCAATAAAATGTTTCTCAAAAAGTTTTTGCATTTTATATATATACACCACACACATACACACGCAAAAATGATTTTCTGAAAAACATAATTTTTGTGATAAAATGTTAAAAAGAGCCTTTAGGCCCTTTCACCTTTCTAAAAAGTTATATATAAATATTATGTTGTGTTGATGATGTCTGATGAATTATTTGAATGATTATTGGTCGGAATGACCTCAAGGGAAAGATTCAAAATATATTTTGGTAACCAAATTAGACAATCTAATCCTACGGGACATAACATGATTATAGTGATACTCTTAAATATATAAAGGATGGTATAACACACACACACATATATATCTATAATAAAGGAGGAGAGTTTTTTTATCTTTTCTACTTGATGGTTGAGATTGAAAATGGATAAGTTTGGTCTTTATCAACTGATGGCTGGGATTAACTCTGGAAGGATTGAAAGTTTGTCATGTGGAAGATTTATGTGCGTCTTGGTATTCTCTCTATTCGGGGCTCTAAAAAAATCTTACCTCCAGCCTCACAAAATATCCGGACTCCTCGCACGACCATTCCCCCATCTTCTCCCTTTCTCTCTCTCTCTCTCTCCACACTCACACAGAACCATATCACGACATCTTCTCTCACTTTAGGTCTCTCTCTCTCTCTCTCTCTCTCTCTCCCTCTCTCGCTATTTACTCTTTCTAAACAGTTCCAATACATTTGGCGTTGTGAAAAGCGATAGGTGAAGATGGAGTGGGAGTAATTTGGGATACTAATTTTCATTTTATTTTTTTCGGATCTAACATATTTTTTTCAGATCTACGAGCTTCACCTAATATAGTTCTTTGTTTGATTTTGCAGACCTTATTTTTTACGGACTTTTTTTAGCCTTTTCTACATTTCGAGTTTCTGATTTGTCAGCGTGTATGGTTTTTATTTGATTTGTCAGCGAGTTCTTGATTTGTCACCATGTATGGGTTTCGTTTAATGGTAAACAACTGAATGCATATGGGTATACATTTTATGGGTTTTGAATTTTTGTATCCAGCTGCTACTCAGGTATGGGTTATTGGCAGGGTTTAAAAAACTGAATGCACATTTCTTCGTTCATAACAGAGTTTTTTTTTATCCGGTGGATCTCCCACCATGAAGGTACTCACACGAGCTCCATATTCTCTCTCTCTCTCTCTCTCTCTCTCTCTCTCTCTCTCTCTCTCTCTCTCTCTCTCTCTCAATATATTTTATATTTTGGATTTTTTTCGATTATGAGTTTTCACAACATCAGATTAGATCTCAGCAAGAGGAAGTTATCTGCTGGAGGAGGAACTATAGAGCTACTCAAATCTTTAACATTAGGCTTTTGAAATGAAGGATTTTCGGTTTCATTTCTTAATTTTTTGTTGTTGTTATCAACTATTTAAGGGCTTCTGAGATTTGGGTTTAATACTTTGATTTAGGGTGTTAATTTTTTTGAAACCCAAATTTTTTGGCAGAGTAGTTGTTGCTTATATGGATATCCAAATATCAAATCATGTTTGCAGACCAAATCATGTTTGCAGATATCCAAATATTGATTTTGATACTGACGTGTTGGTTCCAATATGCGTATGTTGATTTCATTTCATTTTCTCCTTGGTGGTTTGATATTTAGGTTGAAGATTTAGATTTTGGGATCAGTGTTACACGCCTGGTTTAGATGTTCAATTCAGATAGTGTGGACATGGTTCCTAGCCTTTGGATCTGGAAAAAAATGTTAAAGCATGGAAGATCATTTGGGTCCCCCTCACCTTCAGTTCCCACAATCATCAGTATTCAAATTTTTGAACTACATTTTGAATATCGAGCATGGGTTCATGGACAATTTTTATTGTTCTCAGTGATGTTATAACTCATTATTTGAATAATTTCAATTTTAAATCTCACTCGATATACATATTAGTTTATAATTTTACTACAAAGGTGTTTGCTACTTTTCTCTCTGTGAGTTTTTCAATTTTTCTCTTTCACACACATGCACGCAGATCTTAACTCTAGTATTGCTATTTTTTCATTTTATTATCATTTTGTCAGGTGTTGGTAGGCTGTCCGGAGCAAGTTTAGATTATTTGCGAGTTGTTTCTCTGATGGGTGGGTTTAAGAACTCACATTTACGGCTATAAATTCTATTTCACATGGGGTGGAAGGAAGATAGCACCATATTTTTTGAGTGATGTTTTGGAACGAAAAGTTAATGCCAAGGCATGTGGAATTAGTGGTGTAGTTTTGTGAACAGTCTTATCCTCTCTCAATAAATTGATTTTGGTGTTCTATTTTCCATTTGCATTCAATTTAGTGTGCCTTCGTTTGTTTTTTGAAGAGAAAAGACTGCGCAAATCACATAAGCTTCAGAACCATGCTTTAGGATTACTTTACACCCCAAAGAATTTGAGTTGCATACACAAGCAGGAAGACTTAATTGTACATGCTGTAACAAGTTAGAGGTGGTGAAAATTGTTTTCTTCGTGTTTGTTAGCTAAGGAAGTGTTTGCCCCACTATGAAATGACATTTGAAGTTGGACTGTATGTAAGAAATGTTTTTTGAAATTTTGTGTGATACATACACAGGATAATGGTTATTCATTTATTGAATAAGGTGATGTTTTATTTTTGGCTTATAATTATGTGTTAATTAGTTGACTAAATTCAATAAATCGACATAGTACAAGTGTTAGTTGGATGTAATTTTTCTTTTGTAAAAGCTTTAAAAGGCATGTTAATTTTGTTAGGGGTCAATTTTGTTTAGTTATACTTATTTCAAGTGCATATTCTATTAGGGGTGAATTTTGTTTTTAATTTTCTATTGTTAGTGAGAAAGTGAGAATATATTTGGGGTTCTCATTATAGTGTTGCTTATTTGATATGTATGATGCGACACATGATGTATTTCCCATGTTGTTCAATATTGAAATCACAAATACATTAGAATAAGTTTTAAATCAGGTCAATGGCACCGGAACACCAGACATAAATACGTCTTTAAAAATTTTAATTTCGAATCAATGTGTTGATTTTTCTTGTGTTTAAAGTTCTCGATTACTCTAACAATTGACATCAAAATATTCAATTGTAACTAACTAAATTACTAAATTTTTGGGAAAATTTGTTGTCTCTTATGTTCTTTGTTAAGTGATCTATTTTATTTTTTAATGATAAAAATACCTAAACTACAATATTATAAGAAATAAGTATAACTAAACGTATCCCAACTAATCTTAAAATTAATAATAATATGTTACCATAATTACTAACTATAAAGATAATTTTTTAATATTGAAACCCTGTTACACCGAAACAAATGATCGGAAGAAAATTTATTCCCGTGCTATCGGCACGGGTACAAAACAAACCTATTTAACTAATAAGTTGGTAATAGGACGAAATAATATATACACAAAGTAAAAGCCTATATCACCTCCCTTAAGGTCCTAATAGGTAAAAGCCTATATCTACTCTAACAGCCAAGGTTGGCATCCAATTAATTCATAACATCTCTCAACCAAATTAGCGTGAGGCTACTGCTAAAGGTCAGAGCTTTGGCAGGACTTTTGTCCTTTTGGCAGAAGATTACAATGCAACAACTCTTTGTATTTTTGACACAAGATGCAACCTATCCTCAAGGCACATTTAAGGGGATTTGAACAAGTCCGCAAATTCGACTGATGGGTAGACATTACACGCGGCTACAAGTCTTGACCAACCTGTCATAGGGTCTGCCCCTATTTTTTTGTCAGGTCTACATTGAAATGACGCTTCTTTAGTTGGTCTGGAAAGAAATCTTTTATTAATATAGTGGGTGTCACATGAGTGTCTTGCAATAAAGCTTTATATACAAAGATATTTAGGACACTACCATTGACATGGGTAATATGTCCCTAGCCAAAGTTGTAATACAAACTATTTGATTATATTATTAGTAAAAAAAATTTTGTATATTTTAATATGTTAATATTAATTATGTGGATAAAAAGTATAATAAATAATGTGAGTGATCATTGTTGATACCCATTGTATTCAATGGTTATAATTTAGATAATTTTTTTGTTATAAGTGGTAATTGTTAAAAACTTTAATCCATCAATCTCCCTTGGACCCATGTGTATTTGAAATATCATATTCTCACCCCTTAAAATTTAATGACAATAAAATTATATGGTTGTGATGTGTTGAACTTCAGAAAAATTTAAGATAACGCCATCGATAGGGAATGTGAACTGTTTATGACATGGGAACATATTTATCACGGGAATAAATTTATCGTCGTGCCATGAACACGAGTATAAAATAACACGGGGACAAATTTATCACCGTGCCATCGGCACGGGTACATCCTAGTATATATATATATATATATATATACACACACACACACACACAATCAGTCTCTCCAACATATCCAACTAAACATACCTACCAACATACCTCATTAATATATGTGGGTTATAAGCTTAATGGGTGGGGTAATTTTGTAAAAACCAGTTCCTTATATAATCCTAAAAGAAAAAACCAAATATATTCCTCTCTCTCTCACTCCTTCATTTTGCAACAAAGGTAGTTGACCCTCAACAATGCGCAGGCCGACCCATTCTTCTCGGTGAGTTTTCAGCCATGAACCTCCCCCATTTTCTTATTCGTTCGTTGTGCAATCCCCATAGTATAAACAGTGCCGCTGGCGCAGACCCAAATGCATAAGACTTATTGATAAAAAAATTCAAAAATAGATCGATTTTGAAAAAAACATTTCAACTAAAAACCCTAGAAAAACAAGTTACCTGTTAAATAAAAAATATATGAAGGTGAATAACAGAGCTAGCTTGATGAAACAACAAAAAAATAGGGGAAGAATGTACCAGGTTTTATTTTATTTTATTTACTTCGTTCTACCAAGGAGATTGCATAACCCAAAAAAAAATAGGGGGACGAACAACGGCAGCAAACTCACGTTAGGACCGACTGGAGTTAGGTTGAGGAAGTGGATGTAGAATCTTAAAAACGAAGGGGGAGAGAGAGAGTTTTGAGAGTGAGTTAGATAAGTTTTCTTTTAAGTTTATATATAACCCGTTTTAACAAAATGAACCGACCCATTAAGCTTATAACCTTACTCCATTAATGAGGTATGTGACTAGGTATGTTTAGTTGGGTATGTTGGAGAGCCTTTATTTATTTATATATATATATATATATATGGCTTGTGAGGATTTAAATGAATTATGGAACCGGGTATCACACCCCTACTTGATGAGTAGGGTGTGTTGAGGTCGATGTTTTAATCTTGCATTCAGTTGGTCACCGTCTCACGTTGGGAGACGTGGATGACTTGATCCATCAGGTGGTTTCACTACACCAAAAATAAAAATCTGGCACGATTTAAAACTGTGCCAGATCAAATCTGGCACGGTTTTGAACTGTGTCAGAATCAGGTGTCCAAAATGGCCATTTTTTTCTAGCACGGTATAAAGTGTGCCAGATTTAACCAAACAGTAACACTTCTGGCACACTTTTAAACCGTGCCAGAATTTGATATTTCTGGCACAGCTTTGAACTGTGCCAGATTGAGCACATTTTCATAAAAATTTAGCACAGTTTAAAACTGTGCCAAAATTTGATACATTTTTGGCACGGTTTTGAACTGTGCCAAATTTTTGGATGAAAGAAAAAAAATTAATTATTTGTAAACAAGAAAATTCACAAATTGCAAATATTGCACGTTGTTGATAAACTAATGTACAAACAAACTTCAAAATATTACGAGTCTTTAGTAGTTCACAGATCAAAAAAAAATTGGGCAGAGTTTCCTATATTTTTTAGACATTTAAAAACCTGCTAATATAAAACCTGCGTAATATAAAGCCCGCACGACCACAAAATATAACAATAAACTTACAAAAGCCCGCACGGCCATAAAAGTTAACAATAAAACTACAAAAGCCCACACGGCCATAACACAAAAAAAATAGAATCATGAATATTAACAACATTAAATAAATAAATCCCTTGTTGTAAATCATTGACTTATCTGTGTGTTCCACGTGAATAAATGCTAACGATAAAATGTTATCCTGCAAAAAAAATAAGATACAAAAAAGAGACGATATTAGTAACCAAGTAATTTATAAAAAAAAAAGCTTCCTCAAGCTAAAAAATTACATATAGGAGTTGCAATTATTATTATATTCTAAAATTGAAAATCTTACGCAAGTTATGACTACCTGATCCATTTCTACGAGTTACATTGGTCCCGTGCGAGGTGTTCGTGCCTCTTACGGGCTCGTTTGGGGGCTTGTTTGGGTTTTCACCCTTTAACAACTTATTTTTAATACTAATTTAGATATTTTAAAATTATCATCATATTCTCAAACCGAGAGACCCGCGATTACGCGGTCAGTTCCTACAAGTTACATTGGTCCCGTCCGAGGTGTTCGTGCCTCTTACGGGGCCGTTTGGCAGCTGGTTTGGGTTTTCACACTTAAACGGCTCATTTTTAAGCCTAATCTAGATATTTCCAAACTATCGTCATATTCTCAAACTGGGAGACTCGCCACTACGCGGTCCGTTTCTACAAGTTACATTGGTCTCGTGCGAGGTGTTCGTGCCTCTTACGGGACCGTTTGAGGGCTAGTTTGAGTTTTCACCCTTTAACTGCTTGTTTTTAAGCCTAATTTAGATATTTTCAAATTATTGTCATATTCTTAAATTGGGAGACCAACAATTACGCGGTCAGTTCCTACAAGTTACATTGGTCCCGTGCGAAGTGTTCGTACCTCTTACGGGGCCGTTTGGCGGCTGTTTTGAATTTTCACCCTCAAACGGCTAGTTTTTAAGCCTACTCTAGATATTTCCAAATTATCATCATATTCTCAAACCGGGTGAACCGCGGCTATGTGGTGAGTTCCTACAAGTTACATTCATTCCGTGCGAGGTGTTCGTGCCACTTACGGGGCCGTTTGGCGGCTGGTTTGGGTTTTGACCCTCAAACGGCTTGTTTTTACGCCTAATCTAGATATTTATAGATTACCGTCATATTCTCAAATTGGGAGACCCGTGACTACGCGGTCAGTTTTTACAAGTTACATGGGTCCCGTGCGAGGTGTTCGTGCCTCTTACGGGGCCGTTTGACGACTGGTTTGGGTTTTCACCCTTAAAATGCTTATTTTTAAGCCTAATCTAGATATTTCCAAATTATCATCATATTCTCAAACCAAGAGACCTGCGACTACGCGATCAGTTCTTACAAGTTACATTGGTCTCGTGCGAGGTGTTCGTGCCTCTTGGGGCCGTTTGGCAACTGGTTTGGGTTTTCACCTTTTAACGACTTACTTTTAAGCCTAATTTAGATATTTTCAAATTATCATCATATTCTCAAACTAGGAGACCCACGACTACGCGGTTAGTTCCTATAAGGTACAATGGTCCCGTGCGAAGTGTTCGTGCCTCTTACGGGGCGGTTTGGCAGCTGGTTTGGGTTTTCATCCTCAAACGATTTTTTTTAAACCTAATCTAGATATTTCCAAACTATCATCATATTCTCAAATTGGGGTACCCCCAACTGCGTGGTCAGTTCCTACAAGTTGCATTGGTTCCGTGCAAGGTGTTCGTTCCTCTTACGAGGCCGTTTGGCGGCTGGTTTGGGTTTTCACCCTTTGACTGCTTGTTTTTAAGCCTAATTTAGATATTTTCAACTTATCATCATATTCTCAAATCGGGAGACCTGTGACTACGCGGTCAGTTCATACAAGTTACATTGGTTCCATACGAGGTTTTAGTGCCTCTTACAGGGCCGTTTGGGAGTTGGTTTAGGTTTTCACTCTTTAACTGCTTATTTTTAAGCCTAATCTAGATATTTCTAAATTATCGTCATATTCTCAAATCGGGAGACCCGTGACTACGCGGTCAGTTCCTACAAGTTACATTGGTCCCGTGCGAGGTGTTCGTGCCTCTTACGGGGCCGTTTGGCATCTGGTTTGGGTTTTTACCCTCAAACGACTTGTTTTTAAGCCCAATCTAGATATTTCCAAATTATCGTCATATTCTCAAACTGAGAGACCCGCGACTACGTGCAATTTTTCCCTCAAGTTCATGGTCGAGCTTTTTGCGCTAGGAAATAATGATGTGCACAACGAATTTTGGACAATTTAATCAAGTTGATAAAGAGAGAATTTATTGTAATTTGTAATATTATGCTGGTGTATTAATGTAGGTATATACATATCCCAAGGGAAATTGGTCGTCACTACCCACCCTATTCAAGCATAGCTCACCAAAGACGATCAAAATCAAATTGCTCAAGTACATCAACATAGGTTTGTCAATGGGCCGGAGACGGGTCGGGTTTAGGGAGTTCCAGATCCGTCCAATCGGGTCTTCATTGGGTCTACAATATTGGATTCAGACCCGGATCCGTTCGGGTTTTCGAGTTTCGGGTTCGGGTCTAGCCAAATATATACATTTCTTTTATATTTATTTTATTTTATCCCCCTTATTTATTTTTTAATCTTAAATAAAAATATTTTGTAATGTATTATAGAATATTATTAGTATAAATAAAACATATATTACCTATATTTATTATATATATAAATATATATTTTATATATAATACTTACATGTTATATTAATAAGATATATTTATATATATAAATTTATAGTGTATATATATATATATATATATAAATAAAAAATAATAACGTACAATTCGGGTCGGATCTTCGGGTCCGGGTCTTGTATAAGATCCAGACCCTACCCGTTTAATAAACGGGTCTTTGGGTATTCGAGTCTTCGGGTCTCGGGTCCAAAACTATATGCTCAGACCCTATTATATGGATTGGGTCCGGGTCGGGTCCGGGTCCAGACCCGACCCATTGACAGGCCTACCTCAACATGTACGATGTCACTAAAGGTCTCGAAGACAAGGAGTGTCACTCGCTGAAAAGGGTAAGCACACAAAGACAAGGAGAATCTCACACTTTACTTACTCTCTAATGTGGTGCCTACTCCCTCACCCTTTGTTCCATTACTCTCTGGAGCTATCTCATTGTGCTACAATATACACTCTGCAAAACATGTTACATCTCGGCTCTTGAAGAGCATTCTCCCCAACTCAATCCCAGACGCTCACTACCCTCCTACAATTAAAATAAAACACTTATTAAGTTGAACCCCCAAATGTATTTGATACGAGTGAGACGAGTCAGAGGGAACTAATGAGTTTGAGTTCATGAGGTTTAGGAGCTAAATTGCACGAGCATTAGAGTAACCAGGATTTGATACGAGTGAGACGAAGACTCGATGGTTCTTACAGACCAATTATATAAATTGGACCGAAGTCGTAGCAATACGAAGTAAATTGGACAGTAAGGAATACAAACTCATTCAATGTCGCAGCAATACGAATTCATTCAACGAATATAAATTGGACCAATGTCGCAGCAAGCAGCTTAACTGTTATATATAATAGTTATATATAACAACTGTTATATATATATATCAGTTGTTATATATAATGATTATATATAACAGTTTTTATATATAACTGTTATGAATCTGAAATTAGATACCCCCATTATTACACGCTAAAACAAAAGCTAGTTTTAGCTCTTGCACATATCCATGTTTACACGCTAAAGCTAGTTGTACATATTGCCCAAGATTTGACCAAAAAAGTTAGGATATGATAAAAGAACTTTAAAGACACCTACATTTACACACCAAAAAACTCATCTGTTAGTTCAGTCGAAAATAATAGCTTGCCTACGAAGATGACCAGTCCTCCAGGTGGAGCATCACAGTGAACCAAATCAACAGAAAAGGCAGAGGCCATTAGTGTCTCGAGGTCATCACGATCGAAGTATGAAGCCATTCCAATGAAGACCCTATGGAAAAAATTTGAGCCTGCAAATTGCCACACCCTACCAATTGCTATTAGTGAAACGCCCTGCAAATTGCGTAATTTTATACAAACCATATACATCAACTAGAGGTTTTTTAGTATGCATATTGAGTAATTTTATCCATCTAAAAAATTTAAATCACCTAAAATATGCCAAACGAGATAGTTGGTGGTGGAGCAGGATTATAGAAGCATAAATTAGGAATATAAGTAGAGATTTTGCAAATTTGTACCTTAAAGGGAAGTACTTCGAAGCAAGGCGGCATAGGTGGAAGAGGATCTTGTGGAGAACCTGCTTGTCCGCATTCTTCCTAACCTTATATGTGTACCTCACAAGAAATAAAATTAAAAATTAATAACTAAATGTTAAATTGGAAAATATAGATGTTAGCGTCCAACATAAATTAAACTAACCTTTCTTTAAGTGATCCATAATCGAGTCCCGAATGCTCATTTTACTGAAGCTATAATCATCATCCATGAAAAAAATATTTGAAGCAAAGAAATAAAGGATGTGATAACAATATTTTATCCCAACACCACAAAAGCAAATATAATATGCAAACAAACAAAAAACAAAGATAGCAGTTATATCGTCAGAAGTGATAGCTACTTTTACACTTGCGACTACAAAAGTGGATGCAATACCTAATTAGCACCAAGACAACTATTTTAACGATGTAAGAGCTCCATGTTCATTAAACACAATACCACAAAAGTTACAAAAGTTGACTCAATTACATCATTCGTTGGTGTCACCAATGGGAGGACAAAGGTCGTCAGGCCAATACATAATTCCATTCTTACCAACATCTTACAAGTTCTCATAATGAGCCTGTTTTCCACCCCAAACTAGATACTCGGGCACTTTGATGTCATCGAGTAAAACTCGCACTTCATTCTTTCTCAACGTATGGAAGTGAACGGTCGAGACGGCTCCTGGTTGCATTTTCCTCCCATAACCAACAAGTTCACGTGTGTGGGATAGTATTTTGTATTCAATTAGAGAGGTGAAATTTGGAACCTCTAATTCAAGGGAGTAAAGAGAACACGAAGGAGTTCCAGTGCCTAAAGTAGGTAACTCAACACATGAAAATTTCCCGATTTTGAAGTCAGTAATGAATTTTGATAATGAGGACTTTATCCCCTCTATGTCACTCCTAATGTGATCAACACGATCCTTCCAATTTTTGGTGTCCTCTTTCACCTCTTCAAGCATTTCTCTCGCAAATGCCGACCCTAATATAGTGGTTCTCAAAATTGTGGACCCAACACAACGAACATGTCCTTGCATATCTTTTTCAAAAACCTAAAAAATAGGCTCGACATCCAAGGTCTCCTCCTGACCACTCGCTTTGTATACATCCAGAAGCAATTGAATTTGGTTCTGTAAAAAAATATATTAACATTAGGTTTGATGATACGATACTTTTTTAGACAAAACGAACATTAAAAAATTTAAATTACCGCAAATATTTTATCATGAGGGGCATAACCACCTCCTTTGACTATATGAGTTGTCAACCACAATTCAGCACGAGTGGTTGCACGTCCATGCTTCTTTCTCCAATTCTCTGAAGCTCGGGCATAACCATGACAACCTATGTTATAAGTTGTCTTTCTCACATAATTTTATCTCTGTTCTTTCTTCGCAAAGTTTTTTGAACCTCTAAAGCTTCATTATTGCAAAACACCTCCCAATCCTCATATTTGACATTTCATGGAACACTCTCCTTCCACTTTACAACATCACCATCCTTCAAATTAACCCTTAGCTTTAAATTGAAATTTTTCCAAGCATCATTCGCTTTTTGCATAAAAAATTGCTTTTGACTTTCGCGCACATCTAGGAACTCTTTCTACAATATATGAAGAAATAAAATTAAAACATCACATAATTGAATTTAGTAACTATTACATTCTTTGGAATATAAAGGAATAATATACCATTAATGATGACAAAACTTAGTTCTTATATCGCACATCCACTTGTTTGCAACTCGTATAAGAAATGGGAATATGTATCCTTGTTAAGTCTCCTAACTTGGTTGAGAGTGTCTATGAATCTTCACCAACTGGAAGGCCGTGCTCATTAAATTTTAATTTCTTAGTGAAAGGGTCATCACATACTCTTGAAGCATCTGAAGCAACCTTAGAATGGGAGGTTTATATAGGTGTCGCCCCATTTATTGACGGTTGCGAAGTATCACCCATATGAGACATTTATTAGGAAAAAAGTGACTATTGGACACCAAAATAATTAGAACAAACATTTAGAAGAATATTACAGGTTCAAATAGAAATATAAAGAAGATTACATGTTCAAATAAACACTAGTATATTACATGTTCAAACATCAGTAAACATAGGATTACAAGTTCAAACAACCATACTTGTATTAAATGTTCAAACATCAATAAACTATTAAACGTTTACAACAACAATAACAAACGGAATAAATAGAATATTACCCGTTCAAAATAACAAAAAATATAATATTTCATATTCAAAAACAAGTTCAAAACTAAATCATTGCACTAGAAATCCGTGTCCAAAAACTCCATCAATTTATCATTTTCCTCGAGAATGGAGTCATACATCGTACAGTCAATATCAATCGCATCTATTTCTTTTGTCAACCTCTTGGGAGAGTGTAAAACAACTGACCACCTGTTCAGCTTTACACCTTGACAATAAAATGCTTAACTGTCTTGAGAAGCAAGGATGAATGGATCATCGTGAATGGTATTTTTACTGACGAGCTTACTAAGATTCACCATCACCAATTTTGAGGTGGGTTCAACTTTGCAAAAATTCTTATCATCAACATCCACCCAATCACAGTAAAAGACAGTATGTGTGAACTCAATGTAATTGAGGTCGAGTATTTGTCTAATAACTCCATAAAAGATTGTCATAATCCCCTTCTTATTAAAGGCCTTAGTGGATACACCACTACTCAGAAAGTTATGATTCTCTTCATGTCCAGAAGTACAAAAGGTGTACCCATTGCATTGAAATTTCTCATAACTTGTAACCCTATGGAGCGGACCATCGACATATGGCAAAATTCTCGTATCATTAAATCTTGAGAATTATAAGGAATTGATAATTTTTTAGAGTTTCATTAAAATTAATTACGGTTGATAAAAAATTTCATGTATAAATAAATACTTGCCTCGTTCATTAGGCAAGGCATGAAATCATCAATTCTATGCCTCGATTGAGTCTCAGTTACCACAATTTTGCTACAAGAAATTAGTTTCAAAATTAAGAAATATCACGTTACAATCAATTAATATGAATTAACATAGAACTAAGTGTGTACCTTCTCCATTCATCAACACCGTCGCATTGAGATAAAACCCATCTTCGCACTTGCTCATATTATACATTATTTAAGATCACTTCTTTACTTTTACCCAATGCTCGTTGGCATTTTGAGTCATCAAACTCATCATAAAGAAAATCCTCAAGATTCCTCTTATGAGTACCTTCACCTCTTTTCGATATGTACTCCATGGCATACAACGAAGCTTCATGTAACAAATATGCATTAGCAATGCTCCCTTCAATGTACCTCTTATTTTGTGACCACTTTTTATATATTCCCATTTCTCTCTCAAAAACCACATCTCTCGATATCTTGGTGGCCCAGCTGTCAAAGCTTCATCGGCTAAATGGTGCATGAGGTGGATCATCACCATAAAAAAGGCAGGTGAAAAATAAATTTCAAAGACACAAAGTGCCTCTATCAATGCGTTTTTAACCTTCAAAAGATGTTCCCTAAATATCACTTTGGCACACAACACATTAAATAACATGATTATCCGTTGTATAACTTCAAACAAAGGCTTATGATCCGAAAATGAATGCATAAGAAACGCATGAAGCAACCGTTGCAAAATGACGTAGTAATCGTGGGACTTGAGATTGGTAAATCCAGGTGGATCGAGGTTAACATTGTCGCTGAAATTTGATTAAAATCCAATCGGTACCTTTAATGTTTTTAGTGTATGAAAAAAGGCTTCTCTCTTTTCCTTTCCTAATGCGAAAGGTGCCTTTGGCATTAGCCTTTTGTTACTGCCTTCAACATATGTTTCATCCATAATTTCCTTTTATGATTCAAATGAAATTTCAACTCTTCACGGGCTTTGATCGTATCTTTATTTGATAAACCTTTCACCGAGAGTATTATACCTAAAAGAGTCTCTGTAACATTCTTTTCAACATGCATAACATATAAATTATGTCTAATATCATGATCCATCCAGTACTCTAAGTCAAAGAAAATTGACCTCCTTAAAAAACCCTCGGTACCCGCTAGATTCTCATTGTCACCCTCACTTGGATAATCATCGTCTTCCATTACGACATCCTCCTTCCCCTTCTCATTTCCCTTTTTGTCTCCCTCTTCCTCTCTTTGAACAACTTATCGAGTGATAAGTGCACTATCTGCTCAATTTCTACACTTGTTAACTTTCTTGGAGCCATAGCATCCTCTATTTTACTATTAAATGTTTGCTTTGATGTGTCAAACCCATAAGTACGGTCTTTAGGAAGGAACATACAAGATCGTTGGTAACAACATTTTATTGACTTAGGAAGATATTGAGAAGGTGTATTTGTATAATAAACAGGACACTCATTGTAACCCGGAGTTGAACAACCTGCTAACATCCCATAAGCTCAAAAATCATGTATACCCCAAATCAACATGGCTTTTAATAGAAATTTCTCATTTTTGTACGCATCCCAAGCCTCAACTCCAGACCACAAGATCTTTAACTCATCAACCAACAGTTGGAGGAAGACATACATATTACTTGATGGTGACTTTGGTCCGGGAATCAATACAGACAACATTGAAAACTCACTTTTCATACACATTGATGGAGGAGGGTTGAGAGGTTGAATTATCACTCGCCAACAACTATACTTACGGCCAAACATGTTATTCGGTTGAACCATCAGTTGCTATTACAAGTTGAATATTCTGCGGATCTTTTGAAAAATCTCTCCACATAATGTTTGAATTTACCCATTCTGCTGAATCTCGGGGGTGACGCAAGAATTCCATACAAGAGTTTGCAAGAGCGTGCCAAATCATTTTCTCAGCTATCCATTTTATGGTATACAACCGTTTTAGCCTAGGGATTAGAGGGAAATGTCGCATTACCTTCTTAGGAACCCTAAAGTACTTTTTTCCCATTAGTATTCTGAATTTCTACCCCGTCCTCATCTAAACAAGTAAACTTGTAGCGTAAAGAACCACATTTTATACATCTAGTAGATTTTTCATGCTCTTTGCAAAGTAGCATACAGTTTTTAATGCATACGTCCACTTAACATAATCCATAACGAGATCTCTAATGGTGTTTTTCTTTTCTGTATAACTAGTTGTCAAGTTGTTCTCTTCAGGAAGTAGTTCATTTAACAATCTAAGAATTCCACCTGTAGCACCATTCGATAAATTGAATTGTGTTTTCAAATCATTCAAATTTATAAGAGCATACATTGTGGTATGACACGAAGAACCAGTAGCTGGGTGCAATGGCTTATGTGCGAGTTGATGCAAACGATCATAGTTCTTGCCTTTGTATTTATGTGTGTGCGAATCATTGGGAACCTCAAAAGTTGGGGGCAGGCTTCATCACTGCCTACACAATTAGGTTCACTAGGTTCCGCTTCACCCATAAACATCTCACAAGCATCATTCACAAGATCATTCAAAATTGGAATATTGTGCACATTAGCATGTTTTGTCGGTGTCACAGATTGCGGTGGTGGTTGGACTTGATCAACAATTAATGTCTTACCATGAAAATGCCATAAGGTATAGTTCATGTCCATACCATATGTCATTAAATGAATGAATATATCATCTATAACAACATGTCCTTTCCCATTTTAGCAACGTCTATAGGGACATGAATGTTTAGCATTCAAACTATTACTAAGCATATAATGTAGAAACTGTAACACCCCATCTCTATATGTATCGGTCTCGATATTTTTCTCATTTATCCACTCTTTGTTGATTCCTGATGACATCCTGATAAGTTTAAATAACACACATTATAATATAAACGTTTAGTGTAATATATTTAAGTTTATTCAAGTGTAAATATGTATATATTTGAGCTCCTATATTTCATCCATCTCCTCTACAGGGTAAGGGTCCGATCCCATTCAAAATTCATATTTTGTATTGTTCATAATGTCTCATGCCATTTCCTAATCTAAAAAATTTCGCCAGCATCTCCCTACAGTTCTTCAAGTACACAACTTAAATTGGAAGTGTTCTTGAGTTACTTAAGTTTTTCAACCAAGAAAACACATAACACTACATCAATTTAGTATGCACCCAAAGAACATAAAGATATACCACCGAATTTTTTGAAATAGGACATGCACAAACATCATGTACAATACAAACTTTTGCATTTCCAAACTGTCCAAAAATGGGACAATCCAAGAGTTCTCACCACAATCATAGTGAGACCTCTTGAACGTGTCTAAGGTTTTTCTACATGTGTAACATCATTATTGAATGTTTAGTATTAATGGCTACTTACTATTTAAATATTTTTTTTGCTTTTTCTTAAATTTTCAACACACAATCTCATTTATCTATTTAATTAGTGGGGTGTCTACTTTTCAATTTGTTATTTTTACATTATTATTGAATATTTAGCATTTAAATTTTCTTAAAACTCCGTAACCTATACGAATCAGATCAAATATGCATTTTAAATATAAGGGTAAGAACATAAAAATATAGATTTGCACTAAAAGATTCCAAGGTTCATCCAAAAACCAATGATTTATTTTTTTTCATTATCAACATTCAATTTGCACCAAAAACTCACATTCAAAAATAATAAATATTTAAAAATGTATATATAAAACCCTAAAAATGCAAACACGAATCAAATAACGCATATCATAAACTCTAGGATCAAATCTTATACATAACTTAGGTTACCTGATTGGGATGAGTGGAGTGAGAGAACAATGCTGTGACCGAAGAAAGAGAGAGTGGGCCGGAGAGAGAGTTCGCCTGCCGTAGAGAGAGACTGCACCGACCGCCGACCTAGAGAGAGAGATTAACCGTCGACCTAGAGAGAGAGATTGACTGTCGACCGTAGAGAGAGAGAGAGAGCGCCGACCACCGACCTAGAGAGAGAGTGTGAGCTCCGACCACCGACGTAGAGAGTGAGCGGGAACGGGGAGAGAGAGCAGGCACCGTGAGAGTGGGAATGAAAATTGAGTGTAATGTTTTTTGGGGGGGTATTATATATTTTAGTATGTGTACTCAATTTTGGCACACTTTAAGACAATGCCAAATTTTGGCACGGTTTTAAAATGTGCCAAATTGCTATTAAATCGTGCTAAAATTTGGCACAGTTTTAATATCAGGGTGTGCCAAATTGTTATTTTTGGTGTAATGTTTGGTAAGTGACTGCACGATGGTGTGACTTCGTAGCAATCCCCCATTCTTTTGTTTGTGCATGTTCTGAATCTGTTAGGTGGAGGATCGCTATAGATTTACCGATAGACACACGAGGATGTCCTAAAAGGTTGAATCCTTCGGGTGGTTTGTGAGAATTATATATTTTGATTAGTCCATTGATGGACATGTTATATGAGGAAATAGTGTCGCATTTTTGTGCTCATTATGATATTTTTTATACCTTATTATTCCGGAGACACGTGGGGGATATGGTAGTTGTATCTTTAGTATATGGATATGGATGTCATTGGGTGTAGTCGTATGATAGTATGAGGTATCTCACTCATTAGTCTTAGAGTTGAAACTTATATGTTATAGTTGGGACGTGGTTTGTGCTACTATTCTTAGTGTGATGTCGTTAAGGTATCGCACTTATTAGTCTTAGAGTTAAAACTTATATGTTATAGTTGGGACATGGTTTGTGTTACTATTCTTAGTGTGATGTCGTTAATTATTAGTTATAAGGTAGTATATGGGTACTGTGTATGGTAATTGACTTTATTGCATAGTTATTCTTACCATACTATGTGGAATTCTTTGAGTTTTATAAAGTAGATTATTTGGTGGAACTTAATAAATAATTTTATAGTGGATTATTGGATAGTTTGGCTAGTAATGGACTAGGTTGTGTGGATATCATATAACATAGAATTAGACTAGTAACATGTATGATGTAGAAGGAAACTGTGCAGTACCATAGTTAGTCAAGTGATGAGGGCTTATATGGGTAATGCATGGGGTAGTATTTAATCCTTTTGAAGTACTTAATATATTTGACATTACGCATGATGAGGATACCAGGAGTGGATAATAGTCATCATTGACGATATTATATTGTTTTAGGAGTCATGTGGTACGATGGTTACATGGGTAATCTTCAAAATTAGATGCTTACATTGTTTGTTATGCCTTAAGTACAATGGACAAGTATGGTTTGGACTATCTTACGATAGGTGGAGCGAGGTATTTTGATGCAAGTTCTAATAAGAGGTTATGAGACGTAATAAGTCGCCTTTAATAGTATTATGTAAGGTAAGATATTTCTTTCTTATTTGTTTGATATAACCCATGTTGTTTTTTAAAAACTAATTTTTAGGTATTCAGCAGCTACACGAGCATGGATAAGCGGACTGCAAGATCGTCTCTTATTATTGCAAGAGAATTAGAGTTACTTCTCTCTGTATTTATAATATAGTCGGACCTTGAGCATTTCGATTTATTATTCAGAGACATTTGTGTTGTGGACTTTTATTCAGGATATATACGT
The DNA here is from genome assembly GCA_949130495.1 of Sambucus nigra. Classification (NCBI taxonomy): domain Eukaryota; kingdom Viridiplantae; phylum Streptophyta; class Magnoliopsida; order Dipsacales; family Adoxaceae; genus Sambucus; species Sambucus nigra. The sequence goes on along the minus strand of CASBWL010000011.1, from coordinate 1,716,028 downwards.
ATTCGGTTATCTAGTGTCATTCATTTTTTTATTGATTCGGTTATTGGAGACTTTTATATATCTTTTTTTTTAATTTGCATCTTTTATCTACTCTAGTGGGTGGTTTTGTTTTCCACAATTTTTAATTAATGCTTAGAATGATATAAATTGTTCGATATCCGTTATTGTCGGTGTTTGAGGGGGGGGGGGGGGGGGTTGTTACACAAGAGTCCTCTTCGACCTATTGAGAATCTAGGAAAGGCTCACTTGCCTTCCCCACAAGTCAATCTAGTGAACTAGAGAAGAAATGCATATCATTAAAGGTCTAGTTCAGATACGATAATCAAATAGCAACCTCGAGAATGATCCCCAGAAGTCAATCGAGTATGGACCTATTGGACCATGATTGAAACATCATCATCACCTCATTCCACCAACCACAATGTCAAGAATGCTCGTAGATAATCCGACTAAGTTCTCTCAGTCATTCTGACGTGTTGGTGAGAAACTACTCTCACAATTTTACCAACCACCACTCAGTCAATGCACGTTTTCCTGGACCTTTAATTTAATTATCCCAACAACCACCACAACCTACCTATAGCTCCTTCGATCAACACTTCACCTCTTTATTATAGAGGCAGAGCTAGGGGATGGTTTCCCATGTTACAAACATCCAATCTCACCAGATCTAGAAACTGACTATATAATGTGCACTTGGGAAAAGTAAGAGGGGATCGAATCCACGTTATTCTAAATCAAAGTATTGAGTATAGCATATATCATTCATATTTATAAAGGAAAATAACCACTTTCACCCTATAAATTGTACTCATGGTGTTATACTTAAGTGTCCTGGACATATTTGGGTCTCGTGTGTCCTAAATGATCTAGTAGTACTTTAAAAAGTCATTCAGTTATTTATTAAGGTCTTTATGGTCCTTATGAGACCCATGACCCCCTTAGCCAAAGCTTAAGTATCATCTCTTTGAACTATACTTGATTGTACAAAATAAACAAGAGAGAAACACCTTCACAGTGGACGTATCTACCTATGCAAAGGTACACAACCAATTTGTATCATTTGTCATTGTTATTATTAGCTTAATAACACATCCTGTACCTCCTCAGATGCTCATTTGGTGAGGTTAAGGTCTTGAGCAATTTCGGCCCCATCGGCTTTGATTAATCTTATTTGTTTTCATTTGACTTGATTAATAGTGTAAGTCAATATCTTCCTTGCAAGATGTTGATGTTTCTCTTGAGACCTTGAATCTAATTGAAGATATAGTTTTCTCATTATGTAATTTGAGTTTCATATATTTGTTGTTTGATCTTCCTTGTAATGCTTCTCATTGTGTCTTGAGAATATTATTCTTACCTTAAAGACATTTAAGAGAAATATAGTAAAGCATTAATTATTAATTGGAATGTTGTCATAAAAATTTATATTTTCATTCTTTTAAATATCTAGGTTTCACACTGATGAAGCATGCTTACAATTGCGAGAGTCATATTTTTCATCCTACAAACCAAATTTGGTGCAATTATTGTACAAATACGAGATAATCCAACATTTCATATTTTGTTCATGATTATTATAAATGACATTAAATAATTTCATTTTAGTTGACATTATATTTTGTTTGGTCGAGACCGATCATAATTGCGTGATCAAGATTTATCACATCATACCCAAACAGATTTTGTGCACATATTCCCCAAAAGATGCAATGATATCATATGTTTGGAACTTGTACATACACACTTGTTCGATCACAACACCAGTAACGCATCACAACAATCACATTACGATAGCTTGTGATTTGTAATGGATCACAATCATGATCGACGGTCCAGATTTATCGAGTCCTACTAAAAATGACCTTGTGCACATGTTCCACAAAGACGTGACAATCCAATGGTTCAGATGCCACGTTTGGCACTCATTTGTACTAGATCGCAACACCACTTAACCCATTGAACACTCACGCTCATGTCTATATCCCACAAACGATGTTTGACACCTTACGACACACTAACAGTATGATTATCTTATAGAAGTACTATACTTCCTTCTGTCTTATTCATACTAGGTTTTTCATTCTCTAATACATTTCCATACAAGACTTTTCCATGGCAATAGGCATTGGAGGCTTTTACACTGCTAACTCTTTCCATACTAAGAGTTTTTCCCAATCTTTAAAAATAAGTCATATTATTTTGACAATCCTTTTACATGTGCCTTTTGTTTATTTAACTCACTTTTGTTTCATTATCATTCTTAAGTGCGTGGAATAGGGTTTTTACCATCTCTAATTGGGCAAAATGGGTTCAAACCCATTTTTCCTGGATGAAATAAATATAGATTGCCAAAATTAATTTTACATATTTTTCAATCTAAATATAGAGCCGTTTAGCCAAAATAAAATTAGTATAATAGCGCTAAGTATAAGTCATACGTTACAACTCACTTGTCGACTAACATTTTCCTCCTATTTTTTAAATTTTGTTCGACAAGTGAGTCGTCACTCCTACCTTTTTCATCGAACTTTTTGTAATTGCTGGAGCAACACAAGCCTTAGGATGTGCTCCGTGGAAAAAGAAAATGGTCAAAACTATCTTAAGTATGGCCCCTTTATAAAACGAGTTTGAATCGTACTAACCCGGAGCTCTAGGAATCCAATAAGAATTAATGAGACTACGATACAACACGCGTAATAGTAGATAATAATTCTTGAGAAATACATGATTCACACACATTTTGAGTGACACACTAATATAACGTGTCTACATTGATTGGTGTCTTGGATCTACATTAGTTAGTGTCTTGTATCATAACTAGTGGATCCCAAATACTAACCACTGCGAACGCAACATGTCAATTTATCGTCCAAAATGTATCGAAATCATGTGTCCATTTGGAATTACTCGATAGTAAAAGAGTAATTCTAGAGAGATACATAATTCTAACACATTTGGACATACACTGAACAACTTTAATTGAACAATCTCACAGGGATACATATATACACACGGAATTACATGCATTCGGATAAATATCTTTGAAATCTCCCTTACTTTATATATTATTTTAGGGTTCAATTGAATGGAATTTTTATTAAATTTTGAGGAGATGGTCTCTTCCATCATATTTCATCAAAATATCGAGCCATATCAAATAAGTAAAATGCAAAGTTGACATACATGTCAATTTTCAGCCAATAAAAACTTTGGATAATAATCATATGACCTACTTCATCTCTACCAGATTTCATCATGATACTTATTCATTCAGCCCCTAATTAGGGAGGTTCGCACCTAGTCTGGACTGTACATATGTGTTACAATGGGGGGTCTCGAGGGGAAGAAAACATCAACGCTCTTTTCTAAGTTTTCTATTAAAGGGGGTCTCGAGGGTTGAATCAAAACCCAAACACTTGAGAAATGCTTGTTTAGCTAACCCAAAAATATGGAAAGTATGATGGGGTGAATGCCCTAAAGGTGTGACATCCACTGTTGAGAAGTCTTCCACTTCTTGGATTTCTTCTTTTCTTGTTGTTCCTCTGCTTGTGATTGTCTCTGCATCTTTGATGCTTTGGTTTTCTTCTAACTGCTGGGATCATTACAAACAATTCCATGTCTTACATTCCAAGAAAATAACAATCATGTTAAGTCTTTATTAGTTCGAGTTTTTATGATTTTCCAAAATCTCAAATGGTAAATTTATATACTACCATCCCAAATTAATAGTCGCTATGGAAAAATGACGGTTTTGAAGGATGCACTTAATCAACAGTCGACTTGTTAACTACCAAGAAATTTGATTTATTGATTACGTTCAAAAAAGAAAATAAACTATTAATTTGGAACATCCAAAATTGAAAAGCAAAACTATTAATTTAGGATAAAGAGATTATAAATTGGAGTATTAGCTAATAAATCTCTTAAAAGTGTATTTATTTATGATCAATATCTTGTTAGTATCTTAAACCCAATATTTTTATAATTAATAAACGATACGTTCAAACCATCTGCCTACACTTATTAATGTAGATACAATTACAATTGTTATCTACATTAATAAGTATAACTCTATTTACATTAATAAGTGTATATACTCTATTTACATTAATTCATTGTAATCGTATTTACATGAATAATTATAACACACGTGGACTTATTGAAAAAACGGTTCTTAGCTTGTCCTTATCATTAATTTCTAAGAGTCTAAAGATTTATCACAATATTTTTCTTATAAATTATTATAATTCCTATGAATTCAGTAATATGATATTTCAAAAAAGAACAAATGTAAAATCAATCTTCAAGCCAAAGATCCCAACAAAATCCATCGATTTCAGTTTTTCAATTACAATAGAATGGTAGCCTCTTTAAACAGGGATTTACAAAACTTGGAACCAAAGACGCCTAACACATAAGGAATATAATAAAGGAAATCAAATACTTACCCAATACCATAATAACCAATTAGCTATTATAAAGCGTCCTAAATATCTCCAATATATATCGATAATTAATTATTATAAAAATTTGGGAATCAGGAAACCTAATACGAACTAAAAAATATCTAAAAAATCTAAAAATACTATTTTTTTCATAACATTTCGAAAATAATGGAAAAATATTGCAAAATTTATAGATAGAAAAACTTATAGAAAGTACAAAGGATATAATTTTAAACTTTTATAAATCTTGAAAAATAAAAAAAATTATTGAAAAATTATTTTGAAAAATGTAAAAATAATAGAAAATTATTTGGACATTAGGGAAAATTATAGCTCGTGCAAGGACGTTAAAGTAGTAAAAAATACATTTGTCAAATAAAAAAAATTCATGGTAATACTAAGCAATTTTGGAGAAATGAACAGTTGAATGTAAATAAGAGGAGAGAGACACGTATATTCTTGAGTCATTTGAAAAGCCACCAAGAAGAAGAAAACCAAGAGTTTTTCATTTTTAAAAATTAAAAAAAATATTAAAAATTAGTAACCACCAACAACAGCCATACTTGTATTAAATGTTCAAACAACAATAAACTATTAAATGTTTACAATAACAACAACAAACGGAATAAATAGAATATCACCCGTTCAAAAAAGTAAAAATTATAATATTGCATATTCAAAAACAAGTTCAGAACTAAATCATTGCACTAGAAATCCGTGTCCAAAAACTCCAGCAATTTATCATTTTCCTCGAGAATGGAGTCATACATCGTACGGTCAATATCAATTGCATCTATTTCTTTTGTCAACCTCTTGGGAGAGTGTAAAACAACTGACCACCCCTTCAGTTTTACATTTTGATAATAAAATACTTGGCTGGCTTAAGATGCAAGGATGAACGGATCATCGTGAATGGTATTTTTACTCACGAGCTTACTAAGATTCACCATCACCAATTTTGAGGTGGGTTCAACTTTGCAAAAATTCTTATCATCAACATCCACCCAATCACAATAAAAGACAGTATGTGTGAACTTAATGTAATTGAGGTCGAGTATTTGTCTAATAACTCCATAAAAGGTTGTCATAATCCCCTTCTTATTAAAGGCCTTAGTGGATACACCACTACTCTGAAAGTTATGATTCTCTTCATGTCCAGAATTACTAAAGGTGTACCCATTTCATTGAAATTTCTCATAACTGGTAACCCTATGGAGCAGACCATCGACATATGGCAAATTCTCGTATCATTAAATCTTGAGGACTATAAGGAATTGATAATTTTTTAGAGTTTCATTAAAAATAATTACAGTTGATAAAAAAGTTCATGTATAAATAAATACTTGCCTCGTTCCTTAGGCAAGGCATGAAATCATCAATTCTATGCCTCGATTGAGTCTCAGTTACCACAAATTTTCTACAAGAAATTAGTTTAAAAATTAAGAAATATCACGTTACAATCAATTAATATGAATTAACATAGAACTAAGTGTGTGCCTTCTCCATTCATCAACACTGTCGCATTGAGATAAAACCCATCTTCGCACTTGCTCATATTATACATTATTTAAGATCAATTCTTTACTTTTACCCAATGCTCATTGGCATTTCGAGTCATCAAACTCATCATCAAGAAAATCCTCAAGATTCCTCTTATGAGTACCTTCACCTCTTTTCGATATGTACTCCATGGCATATAAAGAAGTTTCATGTAACAAATATGCATTAGCAATGCTCCCTTCAATGTGCCTATTATTTCGTGACCACTTTTTATATATTCCCATTTCTCTCTCAAGCAACCACATCGCCCGATATCTTGGTGGCCCAGCTGTTAAAGCTTCATCGGCTAAATGGTGCATGAGGTGGATCATCACCACAAAAAAGGCAGGTGGAAAATAAATTTCAAAGACATAAAGTGCCTCTACCAATGCATTTTTAGCCTTCAAAAGATGTTCCCTAAATATCACTTTAGCGCACAACACATTAAATAATACGCTTATCCATTGTATATCTTTAAATAAAGGCTTATGATCTGGAAATGAATGCATAAGCAACGTAGGAAGCAACCATTGCATAATGACGTGATAATCGTGGGACTTGAGATTGGTAAATCCACGTGGATCGAGGTTAACATTGTTGCTGAAATTTGATGAAAATCCAATCGGTACCTTTAATGTTTTTTGTGTACTAAGAAAGGCTTCTTTCTCTTCCTTTCCTAATGCGAAAGGTGCCTTTGGCATTAGCCTTTTGTTACTGCCTTCAACATATCTTTCATCCATAATTTCCTTTTTAAGATTCAAATGAACTTCAACTCTTCACGGGCTTTGACCATATCTTTATTTGATAAACCTTTCACCGAGAGTATTGTACCTAAAAGAGTCTCTGTAACATTCTTTTCAACATGCATAACATAAAAATTATGTCTAATATCATGATCCTTCCAGAACTCTAAGTCGAAGAAAATTACCTCATTGAAAAACCCTCGGTACCCGCTAGATTCTCATCGTCACCCTCACTTGGATAATCATCGTCTTCCATTACGACATCCTCCTTCCCCTTCCCCTTTGCATTTCCCTTTTTGTCTCCCTCTCTTTCAACACCTTCTCGAGCGATAAGTGACCCTATCTTCTCAACTTCTACATTTGTTAACTTTCTTGGGAATATAACATTCTCTATTTTACCATTAAATCTTTGCTTTGATGTGTCAAACCTGTAAGGATGGTCTTTAGGAAGGAACATACAAGATCGTTGGTAACCACATTTCATATACTTAGGAAGATATTGAGGAGGCGTATTTGTATAACAAACATGACACCCATTGTAACCTTGAGTTGAACAACCTGCTAACATCCCATAAGCTGGAAAATCATGTATACCCCACATCAACATGGTTTTTAACTGAAATTTCTCATTTTTGTACTCATCCCAAGCCTCAACTCCAGACCATAAGATCTTTAACTCATCAACCAACGGGTAGAGGAAGACATCAATATTACTTGATGGTGACTTTGGTCCGAGAATCAATACAGACAACATTGAAAACTCACTTTTCATACACATTGATGGAGGAGGGTTGAGAGGTTGAATTATCACTCGCCAACAACTATACTTACGGCCAAACATGTTATTCTAGCTAAAACCATCAGTTGCTATTACAAGTTGAATATTCCGTGTATCTTTTGCAAAATCTCTCAACATAATGTTTGAATTTACCCATTCTGCTAAATCTTGGGGTTGACGCAAGAATTCCATACAAGAGCTTTCAAGAGCGTGCTATGTCATTTTCTCTGCTATCCATTTTATGGTATACAACCATTTTAGCCTAGGGATTAGAGGTAAATGTCGCATTACCTTCTTAGGAACCCTAGAGTACTTTTTTCCATTAGTATTGTGAATTTCTACCCCGTCCTCATCTAAACAAGTAAATTTGTAGCGTAAAGAACAACATTTTATACATCTAGTAGATTTTTCATGCTCTTTCCAAAGTAGCATACAGTTTTTAATGCATACGTCTACTTAACATAATCCGATAAATTGAATTGTGTTTTCAAATCATTCAAATTTATAAGAGCATACATTGTGGTATGACGCGAAGAACCAGTAGCTGGGTGCAATGGCTCATGTGCGAGTTGATGTAAACGATCATAGTTGTTCTCATAGTTGTCAAGTTGTTCTCTTCAGGAAGTAGTTCATTTAACAATCTAAGAATTCCACCTGTAGCACCATCCGATAAATTGAATTGTGTTTTCAAATCATTCAAATTTATAATAGCATACATTGTGGTATGACGCGAAGAACCAGTGGTTGGGTGCAATGGCTCCTGTGCGAGTTGATGTAAACGATCATAGTTCTTGCCTTTGTATTTATGTGTGTGCGAATCATTGGGAACCTCAAAAGTTGGGGGGGGGGGGGGCTTCATCACTGCCTACACAATTAGGTTCACTAGGTTCCGCTTCACCCATAAACATCTCACAAGCATCATTTACAAGCATCATTCAAAATTAGAATATTGGGCACATCAGCATGTTCTGTCGGTGTCACAGATTGTTGTGGTGGTTGGACTTAATCAACAACTAATGTCTCACCATGAAAATGCCATAAGGTATAGTTCATGTCCATACCATATGTCATTAAATGAATGAATATATCATCTATAACAACATGTCCTTTCCCATTTTGACAACGTCTACAGGGACATGAATGTTTAGCATTCGAACTATTACTACGCACATAATGTAGAAACTGTAACACCCCATCTCTATATGTATCGGTCTCGATATTTTTCTTATTTATCCACTCTTTGTTGATTCCCGACGACATCCTGATAAGTTTAAATAACACACATTATAATATAAACGCCTACTGTAATATATTTAAGTTTATTCAAGTATCAATATGTATATATTTGAGCTCCTATATTTCCCCCATCTCCTCTACAGAGAAAGGGTCCTATCCCATTCGAAAATGCATATTTTGTATTGTTCATAATGTCTCATGCCATGTCCTAATCTAAAACATTTCGACAACATCTCCCTACACTTCTTCAAGTACACAACTTAAATTGGAAGTGTTAATGTGTTACTTAAGTTTTTCAACCAAGAAAACACAAAACACTACATCAATCTAGTATGCACCCAAAGAACATAAAAAGATACCACCAAATTTTTCAAAATAGGACATGTATAAACATTATGTACAATACAAACTTTTGCATTTCCAAACTGTCCAAAAATGGGACAATTCAAGAGTTCTCACCACAGTCATAGTGAGACCTCTTGAACGGGTCTAAGGTTTTTCTACATGTGTAACATCATTATTGAATGTTTAGTATTAATGTCTACTTACTATTTAAATAGTTTTTTTGCTTTTTCTTAAATTTTCAACACATAATCTCATTTATCCATTTAATTAGTGGGGTGTCTACATTTCAATTTGTTTTTTTTACATTATTATTGAATATTTGGCACATAAATTTTCTTAAAACTTCGTAAGCTATACGAATCAGATCAAATATGCATTTTAAATAGAAGGGTAAGAACATAAAAACATAGATTACCACTAAAAGATTCCAAGGTTTATCCAAAAACCAATGATTTTTTTTTTCATTATCAACATTCAATTTGCACCAAAAACTCACACATTAAAAAAAATAATAAATATTTAAAAATGTATATATAAAACCCTAAAAATGCAAACACGAATCAAATAATGCATATCATAAACTCTAGGATCAAATTTTATACCTAACTTAGGTTAAAAAAAATATAGATGCTTTAAATAATTACCTGATTAGGATGAGTGGAGTGAGAGAACAATGCAGTGACCGGAGAAGGAGAGAGTGGGCCGGAGAGAGAGTGCGCCCACAGTAGAGAGTGACTACGCCGACCGCCGACCTAAAGAGATAGATTGACCGCCGACCTAGAGGGAGAGATTGACCGCCGACAATAGAGAGAGAGTGAGCGCCGACCGCCGACCTAGGGAGAGAGAGAGTGAGCTCCGACCACCGACGTAGAGAGTGAGCGGGAACGGGGAGAGAGAGCGGGCACCGTGAGAGCAGGAATGAAAAGTTAGTGTATTGTTTTTTTTTGGGTATTATATATTTTAGTAAGTGTACTCAATTTTGGCACACTTTAAAACAGTGCCAAATTTTGGCACTGTTTTAAAGTGTGCCAAATTGCTATTAAATCGTGCCAAAATCTGGCATAGTTTTAATATCAGGGTGTGCCAAATTGTTATTTTTGGTGTAGTGTTTGGTAAGTGACTGCACGATGGTGTGACTTTGTAGCAATACCCATTCTTTTGGTTGTGCATGTTCTGAATCCGTTAGGTGGAGGATCGCTATAGATTTATCGATAGACACGCGAGGATGTCCTAAAAGGTTGAATCCTTCGGGTGGTTTGTGAGAATTATATATTTTTATTAGTCCATTGATGGACATGTTATATGAGGAAATAGTGTCACATTATTGTGCTCATTATGATATTATTTATACCTTATTATTCCAGTGACACGTGGGGGATATGGTAGTTGTATCTTTAGTATATGGATATGGATGTCATTGGTTGTAGTCGTATGATAGTATGAGGTATCTCACTCATTAGTCTTAGAGTTGAAACTTATATGTTATAGTTGGGACGTGGTTTGTGCTACTATTCTTACTGTGATCTCGTTAAGGTATCTCACTCATTAGTCTTAGATTTGAAACTTATATGTTATAGTTGGGACATGGTTTGTGTTACTATTCTTAATGTGATGTCGTTAATTATTAGTTATAAGGTAGTATATGTGTACTACGTACGGTAATTGCCTTTATTGCATAGTTATTCTTACCATACTATGTGGAATTCTTTGAGTTTTATAAAGTAGATTGTTTGGTGGAACTTAATAGATAATTTTATAGTGGATTATTGGATAGTTTGGCTAGTAATGGACTAGGTTGTGTGGATATCATATAACATAGAATTAGACTGGTAACTGTAATACCCCGCAATTTTGAATGACTTTTAAAATGGGTTATATTTTAAATTAATGGATTAATTGGATTTTATTATTAATTAATTCATTTGGGTTTTATCCGGACTGTGGATATGGATATGGATGATTCTGAATATTACTTAAAGATATTTAGGTAATATATGAATGTGATGTCATTGAGATGACCGTATGATATAAATTCGGTAATATATATTTTTTAGTCAGACGCGGTATGGGACGTGTCGGGACTAGTTTATTAAATTAAAAAGGGAAATTTATTTTCTATCGACCTAATAGTCATTTCGACTGCGTAGTTGCGTCCGGAAGGTTCGAAATAGTCAGAAAAGTCTATTTGGTGTTAATTTTGAGTCTCGGGTCATTTGGGAATGAATAGACAAACCGAAAGGGCATTTTGGTCATTTTTCGAGGGGGGTGAATAGTGATTTCGGATTTGGGATCATTATAAGAATAGGTAGATTAAGTGAATGGGAGTTATTCATCTCCTCTTCACAAATAAGAGCAGCCATCTTCTTAGAGTGAGAGTAAGAGTGCTTGGGAAGGGAAAAGTCACTTGGGAAGGAGAAGAACTAGAACCAAGGTTCACCACCACCAACCACCACCGGAGTTTGACCGGAGAAGGGACAACCAACTGAAATATACTACACCAAAGGATCAGACCTACACTAAAGGAAAGTGTTTAATAATAGCAATTTAAGTTTGTATATTGTCCATGTTAGAATAATATGAAAAGAGAAGATTATTCATGTTTGGAATAGATAATGGATCATTAAATGGATTTCTGGAAAACTGAAATGATATAGGAATTTAACTCATGTGTTAGGGTAATAATAATCCACGAATTAGTCATGAATCTGTTGAAGAAATGATGGAAACCATTGATGTGTTCTTGAAGAGGTTATGTTAATAAATTTCTGGGAATAAGGAGATAAACATGCATTTTAATCCAATCCTTTGATGATTCTAGGATGTTTAGAGTATTGGAAATCGTTCATATATGTTGATATATCATGTAGTAAAGTTTATAAGTCATTTGGGATGCTTAGATGAAGGTTTAAATGATCAAAAGTTGTTAAACCCGTAGTTGCAGAAAATGCAGAAAATCAGGCCTGGACCTGAGGGATCGATCGATCGACCCATACCTTCGATCGATCGACCTCCCTTGATTAAGTAAAGTTGTTTCTTTTTAAATGTTGATTCTTATCCCGAAACTTTTATGGATCTTTGGTGATTATTATTTGAATATTTTGGGACGTAGAAGATATCAGTAAACCCTTGTTAAGATTTGAATTAATTGGATTTAGATTCAAATGATTTAAATGATGAAAATTATATCGAATGGAATTTCGGTTTCTAGATTCGTTTGTTAATTTCCGAATGGTGATGTATGAGGATTTAAGATAGGACTAGTAGGGGTGATTTTATATAATACCTGGTTATCCTTAAGTTTACAAGAGGGTTTAATCCTAAGTGAAAAATACGTGTTTATAAGAGATTTGAAACTATCGGTTTTAACCGTAATTAAAAGGAGAATTAAATTCGTAGTAGTTCGGGAGAAATAATGTTATGGACCAGTAGGATATTAGTGACTTCTTACTGAATATATGTTGAGGAAAAACCTATTTGAATCTTATGGGATGGGAGCTTAGAACACATTTGATTGAAAGAGGGTATGAGGTTATCCCGATTGCATAGTTAAAGTTTTCGGACCTCCTCGATCGACAAAGTTAAGTAGTAGTGTATTGGAGGGGTTCCTTGTTTGGATTTCGCTTTGCGAGACACTCCGCGCATGAACCTTAACGACGTCGGGAGTGGAGGGATGTCATAGGATGCGGGGATAATTAAATATGTTATATTAATACGGAATTTAAAAGAGATATAATACTACGTATGGGAAATATCTTAGGGAAATGATAATTACCTTATTGATATTATATTTTAGGTATAATAATACCTATTTGATTGATTATTGATTTATGTGTATGACATACCTAGCTTACTTGCTATCGGTGGGAGGTTTGCGCGTGAGGGCAGTCATATCCTGATGAATCCATGGGATCTTTGATTTGTCGCTCGAGAACATAGGTCTATGAAAGACTTATCGGGGAGTTGATAAGTCCGCTGACTGTGGCTACGTAGGTATGTGCGTGACCCATGGATACGAGAACTATGTTTGCCTCCAATTTGTTTGTTGTTGTTTGTGGTTCGTGGAATCTTACCGAACCTTTAGTCCCCTATTCGGCGACCTGCGATGATGGGACATAATAGTAGAGTAATGCATTGCACCGCAGCTGTGACTCGGGGTGCCGTATTATATATGAATATATATATATATATATATATATATATATATAATGAATTAAATGATTAAATGGATATATTGTGGTTAGATCTATCTACGGTGATAATTGTAGATAACGGTGAATAAAATATGTTAATGGAATTTAGTTAATAAATGTTTATGCTTTTAGAATTGAAAAGCTTAACTCATATTAATGAGTAACGATTCATATTAATGAGAAATAATGAATAATGATTCATGTTAATGAGAAACTAAATCATAAAGGAGAAATGTAAATGGATAATAATGTGACGTATGGTATGGGACATGCGGGGATTATGATATGGGAATGGAACTGTAATATGGAGATTAGAAAAGAGGAACCATTAACTAGGAGGTTAATAGGAAACGTTAAGTGTGCACTCTAGTTGAGAGGTGAGTATTGCAAGTGAGAGTTGGATCTAACATGTACATAATAAATGCTTTATTGCACTTGTTAAATACTTGCTGTTTTAAAAATAATCTACACATTCGGGCTCTGACCCGTTTCCTTGCATATTTTATCTTCTATTGTATCTTTATATCAGGTGTCCAGCAACAGGGACGCCAACCATAGTTGATTTTGACGAGCTATGGAGCTATGGAAGTTTTGCTTAGACGCTTATCATCTTTTTGATTCACAGTATTCTTAGTTCGGTCATGTCGCCCAAAGGATTCAGTTATCTTTTCTATTGAGGCCAAATTCTGTTGCATTCGGGACTTTTTAATACATTTAACATTGTTGGGATTATTGTAAAGGATTTATATTATTTGGGAATGTTTATTCCAGTTGCATTTAAATTCTTTTGTGTTATTTATTGTGTTACCAGTTTTGTAGAATAAAATGTGTTGTGTTATTCTTAAAAATGGAAAATGGTTTTGTTGAAATTTAAATTTGGAAGTTTTTAACACCAGCTTATTTGAGTATTGGGTGAGTTGTAAATGTTTTCGGCAGTGATGCTAAGAATGAGCCAACTGTATATTCTGTTTTAATTTGGTATGGGACTGGCCACCCGGTATTTAATTAGGCGGGGTGTTACAGGTGGTATCAGAGCATCAGGTTCTAGTGTCCTTTAGGATCTGTGCGGCTTACTATGTTTTCAGCTTAGCGTTCTTTGATATAGAGCCCTATGTTTAGGAATGTTGATCTCTTTGGTAAGATTCCGTATATATCCGTGAATCTTATTTACGTTCGGGAGTGATCGAACATAGAAGTATGGCAGATGAGGGCCATTGGACGGATAGCGGAGATCGTGCTTAAGAGGTTATGAATTATGTTCGAGTATGATGACCGTAGTCGAGGTCACCCCTATTATGGAAAAATTGAGGAGAGTCATCAGTAGAAGTTCTGGAAATGCGTGAATTGAGTATGTTCCTTAACAAAGGCAATATATTGAAAGGCTTGGGTATATATTGGAGTGTGATTTAACTAGGACTGAAAATTTGGGGTAAAATTTTTCTTGACTCATCGGAGCAAAGTTATAATATTGGGATTCAACAACCATCACCCGCAAATGAGGGTATGTTTCCTATCTAAGGAAGTATGAGGCGTTTTGATTTTTATAGTGATTGATATTGGGAGGGCAAAAAGGGTTGTTAAACTTAGCCTATGGCATCGTTATTCACGTAGACTCACAGAGGGGTGTGGGACACCTATATATTATATGTTATCACGTGGGTTTGATTTGTATCATGGGATTACTTACCTAGAGCATGTCCGAGTGTGATTTGACTATCGGCGAGCATTGACTTGTGGTATATGAGAGCATATGTCTGCATCTTGTCTTCTATAAGAGAGTAGATGCGTAGACCCTATTTGAAATCGATAAAACCTAAATTTTTGTTTAAATCAATAAACTTGATATTTTTTTATAAACAAAATTTTTATACATTATTAACTAAGGACCTTAGGAGTTTCGATGACCGACTACTTTAGGAAGTAGTGTATCGGGGTGGTTCCTTCTTTGGATTTCGCTTGCGAGACACCCCACGCACGAAACTAATAACCGTTGGGAGTCGAAATAAGTTAGGTCTTTAGTATATGAGTTTATAACCTTTACGACAAATATTATAATGAAAGTGGTACGACAGGGTGTATGGGCGCCCTGGATGATTGAATGGTAGTAATTTTCATAATGGTATAAGGTAAGTAATTTGAGACTTCAGGATTTATTTGTTCCCTTCGAGAGGATAATTTTTTTCCCAAAGTTTGTCACGTGGACGGTATAGGGAAGATTAGGTAAAGTCTAAATTTGATTCAGTTGAGACTATACGGTGAGGCTTGGTGTATAACATCGATAGGGATTTTGTTAATGTACTGTATGAGCGGTACATCTTGGATTTCTTGCGATGTGAGATTTATACTCGGAGTTGACCTTACCTGTATGACTTATATTCCTGAATTTCGGGACGAAATTCTGTTATAAGGGGGGAAGTATGTAATACCCCGTAACTTTAAATGACTTTTAAAATGGGTTATATTTTAAATTAATTGGATTTTATTATTAATTAATTCATTTGGGTTTTATCCGGACTGTGGATATGGATATGGATGATTCTGAATATTACTTAAAGATATTTAGGTAATATATGAATATGATGTCATTGAGATGACCGTATGATATAAATTCGGTAATATATATTTTTTAGTCAGACGCGGTATGGGACGTGTCGGGACTAGTTTATTAAATTAAAAAGGGAAATTTATTTTCTATCGACCTAATAGTCATTTCGACTGCGTAGTTGCGTCCGGAAGGTTCAAAATAGTCAGAAAAGTCTATTTGGATGTTAATTTTGAGTCTCGGGTCATTTGGGAATGAATAGACAACCCGAAAGGGCATTTTGGTCATTTTTCTAGGGGGGTGAATAGTGATTTCGGATTTGGGATCATTATAAGAATAGGTAGATTAAGTGAATGGGAGTTATTCATCTCCTCTTCACAAATAAGAGCAGCCATCTTCTTAGAGTGAGAGTAAGAGTGCTTGGGAAGGGAAAAGTCACTTGGGAAGGAGAAGAACTAGAACCAAGGTTCACCACCACCAACCACCACCGGAGTTTGACCGGAGAAGGGACAACCAACTGAAATATACTACACCAAAGGATCAGACCTACACTAAAGGCAAGTGTTTAATAATAGCAATTTAAGTTTGTATATTGTCCATGTTAGAATAATATGAAAAGAGAAGATTATTCATGTTTGGAATAGATAATGGATCATTAAATGGATTTCTGGAAAACTGAAATGATATAGGAATTTAACTCATGTGTTAGGGTAATAATAATCCACGAATTAGTCATGAATCTGTTGAAGAAATGATGGAAACCATTGATGTGTTCTTGAAGAGGTTATGTTAATAAATTTCTGGGAATAAGGAGATAAACATGCATTTTAATCCAATCCTTTGATGATTCTAGGATGTTTAGAGTATTGGAAATCGTTCATATATGTTGATATATCATGTAGTAAAGTTTATAAGTCATTTGGGATGTTTATATGAAGGTTTAAATGATCAAAAGTTGTTAAACCCGTAATTGCAGAAAATGCAGAAAATCAGGCTTGGACCTGAGGGATCGATCGATCGACCCATACCTTCGATCGATCGACCTCCCCTGATTAAGTAAAGTTGTTTCTTTTTAAATATTGATTCTTATCCCGAAACTTTTATGGATATTTGGTGATTATTATTTGAATATTTTGGGACTTAGAAGATATCAGTAAACCCTTGTTAAGATTTGAATTAATTGGATTTAGATTCAAATGATTTAAATGATGAAAATTATATCGAATGGAATTTCGGTTTCTAGATTCGTTTGTTAATTTCTGAATGGTGATGTATGAGGATTTAAGATAGGACTAGTAGGGGTGATTTTATATAATACCTGGGTATCCTTAAGTTTACAAGAGGGTTTAATCCTAAGTGAAAAATACGTGTTTATAAGAGATTTGAAACTATCGGTTTTAACCGTAATTAAAAGGAGAATTAAATTCGTAGTAGTTCGGGAGAAATAATGTTATGGACCAGTAGGATATTAGTGACTTCTTACTGAATATATGTTGAGGAAAAACCTATTTGAATCTTATGGGATGGGAGCTTAGAACACATTTGATTGAAAGAGGGTATGAGGTTATCCCGATTGCAAGGTTAAAGTTTTCGGACCTCCTCGATCGACAAAGTTAAGTAGTAGTGTATTGGAGGGGTTCCTTGTTTGGATTTTGCTTTGCGAGACGCTCCGCGCATGAACCTTAACGACGTCGGGAGTGGATGGATGTCATAGGATGCGGGGATAATTAAATATGTTATATTAATACGGAATTTAAAAGAGATATAATACTACGTATGGGAAATATCTTAGGGAAATGATAATTACCTTATTGATATTATATTTTAGGTATAATAATACCTATTTGATTGATTATTGATTTATGTGTATGACATACCTAGCTTACTTGCTATCGGTGGGAGGTTTGCGCGTGAGGGAAGTCATATCCTGATGAATCCATGGGATCTTTGATTTGTCGCTTGAGAACATAGGTCTATGAAAGACTTATCGGGGAGTTGATAAGTCCGCTGACTGTGGGTACGTAGGTATGTGCGTGACCCATGGATACGAGAACTATGTTCGCCTCCAATTTGTTTGTTGTTGTTTGTGGTTCGTGGAATCTTATCGAACCTTTAGTACCCTATTCGGCGACCTGCGATGATGGGACATGATAGCAGAGTAATGCATTGCACCGCAGCTGTGACTCGGGGTGCCGTATTATATATGAATATATATATATAATGAATTAAATGATTAATTGGATATATTGTGGTTAGATCTATCTACGGTGATAATTGTAGATAACGGTGAATAAAATATGTTAATGGAATTTAGTTAATAATGTTTATGCTTTTAGAATTGAAAAACTTAACTCATTTTAATGAGTAACGATTCATATTAATGAGAAATAATGAATAATGATTCATGTTAATGAGAAACTAAATCATAAAGGAGAAATGTAAATGGATAATAATGTGACGTATGGTATGGGACATACGGGGATTATGATATGGGAATGGAACTGTAATATGGAGATTAGAAAAGAGGAACCATTAACTAGGAGGTTAATAGGAAACGTTAAGTGTGCACTCTAGTTGAGAGGTGAGTATTGCAAGTGAGAGTTGAATCTAACATGTACATAATAAATGCTTTATTGCACTTGTTAAATACTTGCTGTTTTAAAAATAATCTACACATTCGGGCTCTGACCCGTTTCCTTGCATATTTTCTCTTCTATTGTATCTCTATATCAGGTGTCCAGCAACAGGGACGCCAACCATAGTTGATTTTGACGAGCTATGGAGCTATGGAAGTTTTACTTAGACGCTTATCATCTTTTTGATTCACAGCATTCTTAGTTCGGGCATGTCGCCCAAATGATTCAGTTATCTTTTCTATTGAGGTCAAATTCTATTGTATTCGGGACTTTTTAATACATTTAACATTGTTGGGATTATTGTAAAGGATTTATATTATTTGGGAATGTTTATTCCAGTTGCATTTAAATTCTTTTGTGTTATTTATTGTGTTACCAGTTTTGTAGAATAAAATGTGTTGTGTTATTCTTAAAAATGGAAAATGGTTTTGTTGAAATTTAAATTTGGAAGTTTTTAACACCAGCTTATTTGAGTATTGGGTGAGTTGTAAATGTTTTCGGCAGTGATGCTAAGAATGAGCCAACTGTATATTATGTTTTAATTTGGTATGGGACTGGCCACCCGGTATTTAATTAGGCGGGGTGTTACAGTAACATGTATGATGTAGAAGGAAACTGTGCAGTACCATAGATAGTCCAGTGATGAGGGCTTATATGGGTAATGCATGGGGTAGTATTTAATCTTTTTGAAGTACTTAATATATTTGACATTACGCATGATGAGGATACCAGGAGTGGATAATAGTCATCATTGACGATATTATATTGTTTTAGGAGTCATGTGGTATGATGGTTAGATGGGTAATCTTCAAAATTAGATGCTTACGTTGTTTGTTATGCCTTAAGTACAATGGACAAGTATGGTTTAGACTATCTTATGATAGGTGGAGCGAGGTATTTTGATGTAAGTGCTAATAAGAGGTTATGAGATGTAATCAGTCACCTTTAATAGTGTTGTGTAAGGTAAGATATTTCTTTCTTATTTGTTTGATATAACCCATGTTATTTTCTAAAAACTAATTTTCAGGTATTCAGCAACTGCACGAGCATGGATAAGCAGACTGCAAGATCGTCTGTTATTATTGCAAGTGAATTAAAGTTACTTCTCTATGTATTTCTAATATAGTCGGACCTTGTGCATTTTGATTCATTATTCAGAGACATTTGTGTTGTGAACTTTTATTCAGGATATATACGTATTCAGTTATCTAGTGTCATTCATTTTTTTATTGATTCGGTTATTGGAGACTTGTATATATCTTTTTTTAATTTGCATCTTTTATATACTCTAGTGGGTGGTTTTATTTACCTCAATTTTTAATTAATGCTTAGAATGATATAAATTGTTCAATATCCGTTATTGTCGGTGTTTGAGGGGGGGAGGGTTGTTACACAAGTGTCCTCTTCGACCTATTAAGAATCTAGGAAAGGCTCAATTTCCTTCCCCACAAGTCAATCTAGTGAACTAGAGAACAAATGCATATCATTAGAGGTCTAGTTCAGATACGATAATCAAATAGAAACCTCGAGAATGATCCCCAAAAGTCAATCAAGTATGGACCTATTGGCCATTGATTAAAACATCATCATCACCTCATTCCACCAACCACAATGTCAAGAATTCTCGTAGACAATCCGACTAAGTTCTCTCAGTCATTCTGACGTGTTGGTGAGAAACTACTCTCACAATTTTACCAACCACCACTCAGTCAATGCACGTTGTCCTAGACCTTTAATTTAATTATCCCAACAACCACCACAACCTACCTATACCTCATTCGATCAACACTTCACCTCTTTATTATAGAGGCAGAGCTAGGGGATGGTTTCCCATGTTACAAACCTCCAATCTCACCAGATCTAGAAACTGACTATATAATGTGCACTTGGGAAAAGTAAGAGGGGATCGAATGCATGTTATTCTAAAGAAAAGTATTGAGTAGAGCATATATCATTCATATTTATAAAGGAAAATAACCACTTTCACCCTATAAATTGTACTCATGGTGTTATACTTCGTGAACATATTTGGGTCTCGTGAGTCCTAAATGATCTAGTAGTACTTTAAAAAGTCATTCAATTATTTATTAAAGTCTTTATGGTCCTTATGAGACCCGAGACCCCCTTAGCCAAAGCTTAAGTATCATCTCTGTGAACTATACATAATTATACAAAATAAACAAGAGAGAAACACCTTCACAGTGGATGTATCTACCTCTGCAAAGGTACACATCCAAATTGTATAATTTGTCATTGTTATTATTAGCTTAATAACACATCCTGTACCTCCTCCGATGCTCATTTGGTGAGGTTAATGTCTTGACCAATTTCGGCCCCATCGTCTTTGATTAATCTTCTTTGTATTTATTTGACTTGATTAATGGTGTAAGTCAATATCCTCCTTGTAACATGTTGATGTTTCTCTTGAGACCTTGAATCTAATTGAAGATATAGTTTTCTCGTTATGTAGTTTTAGTTTCATATATTTGTTGTTTGATCTTCCTTGTAATGTTTCTCATTGTGTCTTGAGAATATTATTCTTACCTTAAAGACATTTAAGAGAAATATAGTAAAGCATTAATTATTAAAATGGATTGTTGTCATAAAAGTTATATTTTTATTCTTTTAAATATCTTGGTTTCACACTGATGAAGCATGCTTACAATTGCGGGAGTCAGATTTTTCATCCTATAAACCAAATTTGGTGCACTTATTATACAAATATGAGATAATCCAACATTTCATATTTTGTTCATGATTATTATTAAATGACATTAAATAATTTCATTTTAGTTGACATTATATTTTGATTGGTCGAGACTGATCATAATCGCGTGACCAAGATTTATCACATCACACCCAAACAGATTTGGTGCACATATTCCCCAAAAGATGCAATAATATCATATGTTTGGAACTTGTACATACACACTTGTTCGATCACAACACCACTAACGCATCACAACAATCACATTACAATAGCTTGTGAATTGTAATGGATCGTGCACAATCATGATCGACGATCCAGATTTATCGAGTCCTACTAAAAATGACCTTGTGCACATGTACCACAAAGACGTTACAATCCAATGGTTCAGATGCCCCGTTTGGCACTCATACGTACCAGATCGCAACACCACTTAACCCATTAAACTCTCACGCTCGTGTCTATATCCCACAAACGATGTTTGACACCTTACGACTCGCTAACAATATGATTATCTTATAGAAGTACTATACTTCCTTCTGTCTTATTCATATTAGGTTTTTCATTCTCTAATACTTTTCCATACAAGACTTTGCCATGGCAATAGGCATTGGAGGCTTTTACCCTGTTAACTCTTTCCGTACTAAGATTTTTTCCAAATCTTTAAAAATAAATCATTTTTATTTTGACATTCCTTTTACATATGCCTTTTGTTTATTTAACTTACTTTTGCTTCATTATCATTCGTAGGTGCGTGGAATAGGGTTTTTACCAACTCTAATTGGGCAAAATGGGTTCAAACCCATTTTTCCCGGATGAAATAAATATAGATTGCCAAAATTAATTTTACATATTTTTCAATCTAAATTTAGAGCCATTTAGCCAAAATAAAATTAGTATAATAGCGCTAAGTATAAGTCATACGTTACAACTCACTTGTCGACCAACATTTTCCTCCTATTTTTCCAATTCTTTCGACAAGTGAGTCGTCACTCCTACCTTTTTCATCAAACTTTTTATAATTGCTGGAGCGACACAAGCCTTGGGATGTGCTCCGTGGAAAAAGAAAATGGTCAAAACAATCTTTAGTATGGCGCCTTTATAAAATGAGTTTGAATCATACTAACCCAGAGCTCTAGGAATTCAATAAGAATCAACGAGACTACGATACAACACGCGTAATAGTAAAGAGTAATTCTTGAGCAATACATGATTCACACACATTTTAAGTGACACGCTAATATAACATGTCTACATTGATTGGTGTCTTGGATCTACATTGGTTAGTGTCTTGTATCATAACGAGTGGATCCCAAATACTAACCAATGAGAACGCAACATGTCAATTTATCATCCAAAATGTATCAAAATCACGTGTCCATTTAGAATTACTCGATAGTAAGAGAGTAATTCTAAAAAGATACATAATTGTAACACATTTGGACATACACTGAGCAACTTTAATTGAACAATCTACACACGAAATTACATGCATTCGGATAAATAGCTTTGAAATCTCAATTACTTTATATATTATTTTAGGGTTCAACTGAATGGGATTTTTATTAAATTTTGTGGAGATAGTCTCTTCCATCATATTTCATCAAAAGATTCAACAATATCAAATAAATAAAATGCAAAGTTAACATACATGCCAATTTTTTACCAATAAAAACTTTGGATAATAATCATATGATCTACTTCATCTCTACCAGATTTCATCATGATACTTATTCATTCAGCCCCTAATTAGGGAGGTTCGCACCTAGTCTGGACTGTACATATGTGTTACAAGGGGGGTCTCGAGGGGAAGAAAACATCAGCGCTCTTTTCTACGTTTTCTATTAGAGGGGGTCTCGAGGGTGGAATCAAAACCCAAACACTTGAGAAAAGCTTGTTTAACTAGCCCAAAAATATGGCAAGGATGATGGGGTGAATGCCCTAAAGGAGTGGCATCCACTGTTGAGAAGTCTTCCACTTCTTGGATTTCTTCTTTTCTTGTTGTTCCTCTGCTTGTGCTTGTGCTTATGCTTGTGCTTGTGCTTGTGATTGTCTCTGCATCTTTGATGCTTTGGTTTTCTTCTAACTGCTGGGATCATTACAAACAATTCCATGTCTTACATTCCAAGAAAATAAAAATCATGTTAAGTCTTTATTAGTTCGAGCTTTTATGATTTTCCAAAATATCAAAAGGTAAATTTATATACTACCATCCCAAATTAATAGTCGCTATGGAAAAACAACGGTTTTGAAGGATGCACTTAATCAACAATCGACTTGTTAACTACCAATAAATTTGATTTATTGATTACGTTCAAAAAAGAAAATAAACTATTAATTTGGAACATCCAAAATTGAAAAGCAAAACTATTAATTTGGGATATAATTTTATACTTTTATAAATCTTGAAAAATAAAAAAAATTATTGAAAAATTATTTTCAAAAATGTAAAAATAATAGAAAATTATTTGGACATTAGGAGAATTATAGCTCGTGCAAGGACGTTAAAGTAGTAAAAAATACATTTGTCAAATAAAAAAAATTCATGGTAATACTAAGCAATTTTGGAGAAATGAACAGTTGAATGTAAATAAGAGGAAAGAGACACGTATATTCTTAGGTCATTTGAAAAGCCACCATTTGAAAAGCCACGAAGAAGAAGAAAACCAAGAGTTTTCATTTTAAAAAAGTAAAAAAATATTAAAAATTAGTAATTAACCTTAATTAAAAGCTGTATTAATTCCTCTAATACTATCATCTTAATAATAATAATCCGTCTTAACCCAAAATCCATAATAAAATATTACACAACTGTCCCCTCTCAAAATCCAAAATTTACAAAGCCTGCTACCTAATTAAAATATTTTGTAATTTGTTGACACTTTGATACTCGTCTTTCACAAGGTTCACTTCAAGCCAAAGTCCTTACCAAGGACAATTCTGTCTTTGTCCAAGCCTAATTAATTGACTTTATAAACCCAAGGGCGGTGCTGCTGATCTTACTCCCCAGCAAAAGGATCACTTCCCAACATTTTATTAAATTATTATCATTAAATTAAATCATGCTTACTGCAATGAATAAAATATGTGTGCTTAACTTTAACTACAAGTATATTGTTGAAAGGAGTAATAAAATGATAAATAAGACTAAACAACATTCCAAAGACATTCTTTTTTATAAAATTAGCAAATTTAATCACTAAATAAAGCTTACTCTCATACATGCATATATGTTTATGTAGCAATAATTCAAAGAGCCCACATTACAGGTAGGGGTGGCAATTCGGATCAACGGGTTGTGTTTCGACTCGGCACGATACGACACGAACACGACACGAATCCGTGTTTTTTTAGTTGACACGAACACGACACGAATAAAAAATAACACGGCACGACACGAATACCAGAATTTCTTAAATTTCATCCCTAAAAAATACAATAACACGATAACACGACACGACTCATAATTCAGACACGAACACGACACGACCCGACTTCGTGTCCAAAAAACATGATACGAACACGACTTCGTGTCATTTTTTCGTGTTGTTTTTAAAATTACCACCTCTAATTACAGGCATTAAACATTTATACCTTATGATTGTGGCTCCCGTCAGGGCATTAAAATGGGTCACATCTACGGCATTAAAAGCTTGTACCCATTTTTATCTTGTTAGGCGGTACACATTTTGGATTTTTTTTGTGGGTAGGTGTAGTGTTACTCTAAATTTTTCCACCCAAATTTTGTGGGGAAACAAACAGAAAAGAAGAAACGTGAAAGAATTACACACCTTGGAATTATTTGAACAGTTGGTAACGGCGGTGATGAGAAGTGGGGTAGAGATTAAAGGCGAGTTCGTGGTTGTGGAGTCTAAGGAGAAATCTAAGGAAGAAGTAGAGGTGAAATAGAAACAGTAGAGCAAAATTACGAGGAGTAACATCACCAGTATTTGGATCCAAAGTAGCCATGGTATTCTGTAGCTGTCGATTATTAGCTCATCACCAAAATCAAACATCAGATATATTTGTTGATGTATATGTATGTATGTATGTATCTAGAGAGAGAGAGAGAAAGAGAGTTTGGTAGATGAATGGGTGGAGAGAGGCGACGGTGAAACGTTGTTGTGTGAGAAGTGAGAGGACTGATTTTTATTTGTACGTTTTGTTTAGGTAAAATTGAAAAGCGGTTCAATTGAATAACATTTTGGAACCGCCCTAAAAGTACACGCAGCCGCTTTATCGAGGTCAGGTCCGGTCTGGTCGAGTCCACCCGAAGGGCCATTAACCTCAACTAGTCCCCAAGACTTCAATATAATATCATAAACCATTTAAAATAAATCTCTCTCAAGGAGTGTCTCCCAAATGTCTCAACATTGATATTTTATCTTCAATTTATCTTTCGGTTAATCTCCTATTTCATTCAGATATCAACCTACGCAGCCCACACGGCAATGACGACGTGGGATAGTCTAAAAAAAAAATGTAAATGTAATTTTTTTGGCTTATATTGTTGAAGTAGTTTTACGGTGGATATAATGTAAAAGGTGACATGGATGAATTTGGGCGGTTAAATTTAAACCCCCAAAGTTGGGCGGATAACTGTTCATTTTTATTTTTTTTTAAAAGAGGGGTTTGGCGGATAAAAGATCCACACCCAACAAATCTTGGCGGCCAACATTTTAACGCTCAATCTCGGTGGCTAACTTTTATCCGCCCAACAACAGTGGGACCCATTTGCACATTGTGTATCGGCCATCTACATTTTCTCTTACCTAAATCAGCACATTTCGTTACCCAGTGTGAGACCAAAAATCTAAATCTACACATTTACACACCTCACTACAGATGGTCTTAGTGTAACTAGCTGGTCACGTGTGATCAGTGTTTTTAGTTATTAACGTTATAAATGTCAAACTTATATTTCATATTTATTAAAGAAAAAAATCTAGATGTATCGTATTTTGAAATCAAATTAAAATCGCATGTCTATGTAACGTGCGTAGATTGGTTAATTCTTTATGGATGTGGATCCGCATCAGTAGAATTAACCAATCTTCCCACATCACGTATGCATGCGGTTTCAAAATGCGGTACATATAGAATTACTCTTCATAAAGATGTTTTAGAATGTCTGATTTCGTATAATTAAGTATAAATTTGTGCAATGCGCGGGTCATAATATTTTTATAATCGTTTATAAAAATCACACTTATTTCTTATATAAAAATCATTAATACTTACAGGTATACATTTTTTCAATGCACATATACTAATTTCTATACTATTCTAAAATGCTTTACAAGCATTTAAGATCCCCGATCAATCAGACTATCCACGTCAAATGCACCAAAATAAGTTTTCAAAGAGTCGGCATTATAAAAATCGTTTTCCTCTACTTTCTCTCTCTTTCAATATTTAAGCCATCCTCTTGTGCAACTAAAGAGGCTTTTGTTTCTTCACCTACCTCTAAATCTTTTCGTATCCCTCTCTCTCTATATCCTCACCTCAATCTCCCTTCAACCCCCACCCTAAAAAGAAACGGAGATTCTCACCGGTGAGATGAAGAGGACACTTGAAAAATTAACCATAAAAAGGTATTTGTGTACAGGATATTTAGAGTGACAAAGTGGATCATCTTCGTATGGTTTGGTCTGGGATACGAAAGTTCCAGATGTGGTGATATGAGGCAGGGGCATATTTATGTTATGATTTTTTCGAAATTAAAGGGGGGAGTTAGTTATTTGCAATAGGGTTCTATCAGGGGAAGTGCGTTTACCAGGGTTTGATTGGGAAAATGTTGGTATCTCGACCACCGGAAGCAATGCACCCATCCGAGAGGATCTTTGTACATTTCAGGTAAGGTAAAACACCAACGCTACCCCTGAGAGCCAGTTATGCCCCTGCAACAGGTGGGCGTAAGGGGGGCATCTCTGATTCCAACTCACCCTTGCAAAAGGTCAGCGGTTGGTTCGACTCATGGTAAGCAGCATCAGACTGATATTTGTTTGGGAGTGGTATTTCAGATGATTTGTGGTTGGGTGGTCTTGGTTGGATTTTTGGAGGTTCCATGGTTGAAGATGAAATTTATAGGTTTCTTTTTATGTTTCGATACGTTTTAGCTATTGGGTGGCAAACAATGGCTCAGTCTTCTTTTCTTTGATTGGTTTATTCAGATGGTGGTATAAGCGTGGTTGAGATATGTTTGGCAAAACTACCCATATGGGGTTGAGGCAGCTGGTTTTAGTTTGATGGTATTGCTGAAACTAGGGGTTGGTTTGGTAATGGTCCGGGCTTGGGTTAATTGTTGGGTTGGGTAGTTGATTGAGTTTTGTTAGTAAGGTTGTGCTTTGTTAGATTCTTTGTGTTCAACTTTGTTGGGGTTTGGTTGGTTAGTGGTTGGATTTTGTTTTGGGTTTGTGGCATGCATGTCAATTTGGGTTTGTGGCATGCGTGCCAATTTGAGTTTTATTTGGGCCTGTATGTAGGCATGCGTTATTTTTTGATATGGGTCGTAACTTATGTATTTATGAGCATTTGCCTTTGGTGTTAGTTAAATTTTACGCTTCACCAAGAAAAAGGTGGCACCTGGAATGGAATTATGGCTCTTCATTAGAATTTGTTTCGATATAAATTATCCTATTTAAGTGGACATCCATTTAAATTGAATAAATACGATATTTATAACACTCCACCTTGGATGTACACTATATCCACCATTCAATGATTATTGACTTATTAAAACCTTACTAAGGAAAACCCATTGGGAAAAAAATGTAGTGAAGGAAAAAGAGTACATTTTATTGTGATCATTGAGTTGGTGTTGGACGTGCTTAATGCTGCCTCGTTAAAACCTTTGCTAGAAAAACCCAGTGGGATAAAACCTAGTTAAAGGAAAAAGAGTACAGCGCAAAAATGTCCCAAATTACATGTTCTTGCATCCTCCCCCTGATAAGATGCTCCCCCTGATTGATATGTTCAATTTCACTAGAGTCGACACATTCCAATCTCGTACACAAACTTTTGAAATGTCACCTTTGGTAGTGACTTTGTGAATAGATCAGCTTGATTATCATTTGAAGGAAGTTGCATGACTTGAATCTCATTTCTCTTTTGAATCTCATGAGTGAAGAAATTTTTTGGTGAAATGTACTTGGTTCTGTCTCCTTTGATGAATCCTTCTTTAATTTGTGTTATGCATGTTGCATTATCTTCATCAATGGTACTTGGAATATCTGTAATTGAAGGCAATTGACAAGAACTATGAATATGTTGAATTAAAGATCTCTGCCATACACATTCACGGCTAGCTTCATGAAGAGTCAAAATTTCAGAGTGGTTAGAAGAAGTAGCTACTAAAGTTTGTTTACTAAAACGCTAGGAAATAGAAGCATTACAACAAATAAATACATAACCTATCTTAGATCAAACCTTATGAGGATCAGAGAGATATCCAGAATCTGCATAACCAACTAATTTGTAACTATTATAATTATATGAATAAAATAAACCCATGTCAGTGGCATAGATATCTTAGGTTATGTTTGATACCAGCCCAATGCCTTTTGGTTAGTTCAAAACTATATCTAGCAAGCAGATTCATGGAGAATGAAATATCCGGCCTAGTTCATTGTGCCAAGTACAATAATGCACCAATTGCACTTAAATAGGGTACTTCTGGACCCAATATTTCTTCATCTTCTTCTTTAGGACGGTATGGATCTTTCTTTATGTCCAAAGACCGGACAACCATGGGGGTACTGTAACACCCTGCCTAATTAAATACCGGGTGGCCAGTCCCATACCAAATTAAAACAGAATATACAGTTGGCTCATTCTTAGCATCACTGTCGAAAATATTTACAACTCACCCAATACTCAATTAAACTGGTATTAAAAACTTTCCAAATTTTAATTTAACAAAATCCATTTCCATTTTAAGAATAACACTACACATTTTATTCTACAACACAGATAACATAATAAATAACTCAAAAGAATTTAAATGCAACTGGAATAAACATTCCCAAATAATATAAATCCTTTACAATAATCCCAATAATGTTAAATGTATTAAAAAGTCCCGAATACAATAGTATTTGACTCCGACAGAAAATCATAACCGAAATCCTTTGGCCGACATGCCCTAACTAAGAATACTGTGAATCAAAAAGATGATAGGCGTCTAAGCAAAACTCCATAGCTCCATAGCTCGTCACAATCAACTATGGTTGGCGTCCCTGTTGCTGGACACCTGATATAGAGATACAATAGAAAAGAAAATATGCAAGGAAACGGGTCAGAGCCCGAATGTGTAGATGATTTTTAAAATAGCAAGTATTTAACAAGTGCAATAAAGCATTTATTATGTACATGTTAGATCCAACTCTCACTTGCTATTCTCACTTCTCAACTAGAGTGCACACTTAATGTTTCCTATTAATCTCCTAGTTAATGGTTCCTCAATACTAATCTCCATATTATAATTCCATCCCAATATCATAATCCCCGTATGCCCCATACCATACGTCACATTATTATTCATTTACATTTCACCTTTATATGATTAGTTTCTCATTAACATGAATCATTACTCATTAATATGAATCGTTTCTCATTAACATGAGTTAAGCTTTTCAATTCTATAAGCATAAACATTCATTAACTTAATTCCATTATCTTTCTCTATTCACCGTTATCTACAATTATCACCGTAGATAGATTTAACCACAATATATACATCTAATCATTTAATCCATTATATATATATATATTCATATATAATACGGCACCCCGAGTCACAGTTGTGGTGCAATGCATTACTCTGCTATCATGTCCCATCATCGCAGGTTGCCGAATAGGGGACTAAAGGTTCGGTAAGATTTCCACGAACCACAAACAACAACAAACAAATTGGAGGCGAACATAGTTCTCATATCCATGGGTCACGCACATACCTACGTACCCACAGTCAGCGGACTTATCAACTCCCTGATAAGTCTTTCATAGACCTATGTTCTCGAGCGACAAATTAAAGATCCCATGGATTCATCAGGATATGACTGGCCTCACGCGCAAACCTCCCACCGATAGCAAGTAAGCTAGGTATGTCATACACATAAATCATCAATCAATCAAATAGGTATTATCATACCTATAATATAATATCAATAAGGTAGTTATCACTACCCTAAGATATTTCCCATACGTAGCATTATATCTCTTTTAAATTCCACGTATTAAAATATCATATCTTTACTTCATAATTTAATTATCCTCGCATCCTATAACATTTCTCCACTCCCGACGTCGTTAAGGTTCATGCGCGAAGCATCTCGCAAAGCGAAATCCAAACAAGGAACCCCTCCAATACACTACTACTTAACTTTGTCGATCGAGGAGGTCCGTCAACTTCAACTATGCGATTGGGATAACCTCATACCCTCTTTCAACCAAATGTGTTTTAAACTCCCATCTCACAAGATTCAAATAGGATTTTCCTCATCTTATATTCAGTAAGAAGTCACTAATATCCTATTGGTCCATAACATTATTTCTCCCGAACTACTACGAGTTTAGTTCTCCTTTTAATTAAGGTTAAAACTGATAGTTTCAAATCTCTTATAAACACATCTTCTTTCACTTAGGATTAAACCCTCTTGTAAACTTAAGGATACCCAGGTGTTATATTGAATCACCCCTACTGGTCCTATCTTAAATCCTCATACATCCCCATTTGGAATTTAAGAAATGAATCTAGCAACCGAAATTCCATTCAATATAATTTTCATCATTTAAATCACTTGAATCCAAATCAAATTAATTCAAATCTTATCAAGGGTTTACTGATATTTTCTAAGTCCCATAATATCCAAATAATAATCATCAAAGATCCACAAAAGGTTTGGGATAAGAATAAACATTTAAAAAGAAGTAACTTTACATATTCTGGGGAGGTCGATCGATCGAAGGCAGGGGTCGATCGATCGATCCCTCAGGTCACAACCTGGTTTTTCTGCATTTCAGCAACTACGGGTTTAGCAACTTATGATAATTTATACCTTCATCTAAACATCCCAAATGACTTATAATCTTTACTACATGATATATCAACATATATGAACGATTTCCAATACTTAAAACATCCTAGAATCATCAAGGGATTGGATTAAAAAGCATGTTTATCTCCTCATTTCCAGAAAATCATTAACATATTAACTTCAAGAACACTTCAATGGTTTTTCATATTTTTCTTCAACATATTCATGATCATTTCGTGTTTATTTTCATCCTACAACATGAGTTTAATTCCTATATCATTTCAGTTTCTAGAAATCCATTTAATCACTCCATTATTTCTTCCAAACATGAATAACCTTCTCTTTTCATAACTATTCTAACATGGACAATATACGAACTTAAATTGCCAGTATTAAACACTTGCCTTTACTGAAGGTCTGATCCTTTGGTGTAGTATATCTCAGTTGGTTGTCCCTTCTTCGGTCAAACTCCGGTAGTGGTTAGTGTAACAACCCTCGCTTTTGGGAGCCCATTTTGTATTTATTTACTATGTTGAGTAGTTGCATATATAGAATGTTTCATGTGGGTAAGTATTAATTTGATGAAATAAGTTAATATTTACAATTAAGTTGCATGTTACCATGTGTGTAAGTAGTTGTTACCATGTGGTGTTCTATTTTGTCATGAGAATTAATATGGCAATTCGAATTAGAATGGAACCGGAACTTATTTTGGTTTATAAAATCTCCATATGATAATTTGGAGGGTGTGGTTAGTTCCGGGAGGTGCGAGACAGTCGAAATGTGTGCCATATTGTATTTTGAGATTTTGGGCACTTTTGACTGGTTTTGGCATACTGCGTATTAGAACTTAACTATTGCGGTATTTTTACTTAAAGGTTGGAGACTTTTAATCTTATGCCACGTTTTAAGTCTTTCCCCAAGTCTTTCATTTCCTCTTGTTTTCCCTAAGTGTTCTAGCCCTAGAGTGAGAGAGAGTGAGAGTGGAAGATTGGAGAAAAAGAGAGAGATCTTGAGGATCGGTGGTTTGATCTTGCTTTATTCTTCAACCAAGCCTGAAATTGAAGCCCCAAGGCAAGTTTTTTTACTTGATATTATATGGTTTAAGATGAATAATTAGTATGGGTAGATATGTATAGTTTTGATGTAGTATAATTGTGGTTTTTGGTTGGATTTATGGGTATCAACATCTTTGGTAGAGATAGATTATTGATTGAGGTAGAAAAATGTTGTTGGGAGCATTATGATCTTTTGGTATCATTAAATGCAGTTGGATGATTTTTGTTGGTTAATGATTTTGGGGTTTAGAAGATATTAGGAGAAGGGGTCTAGGTCTGTAATGGCCGGTCGACCGCCTATCTCAGACCGGTCGATCGGGCCTTCGGAGGAGGGCACACTGCTTTCTTTCAAAGGCATGAAATAAGGTCGCGGTCGACCGCGGTTCTACCACAGGTCGACCGGTCCATCCAAAATGAACTTTCTTCTTTCTTTCAAAAGCTAAACTTTGAGACGCGGTCGACCGCGGTCTTGGGATCGGTCGACCGGTCCCCTGTTTTCTCAACCCATTTCCTACTTTTGCTTTTAATTCTTTTCTTCCCCTAGGAACTTAGGACTCTTCTTGAATGAAGTAAACCTTTGCTTTTAGAGTCCTAGTTGAGTTGGTTGTCACCGTAGTGTTGAATGGATTTCACTTGGGGTTAAGTCCGGGGGAGGGATTATCCTAAGTGATGTTAAGGCATCACTTTTCTTGGTCCATCCTATGAATATGGATGGGAATTGTAGGCCCATACTTGGAGACTTTAGGGGCTTAATTTGAGA
This sequence comes from Sambucus nigra, assembly GCA_949130495.1. Lineage (NCBI taxonomy): Eukaryota > Viridiplantae > Streptophyta > Magnoliopsida > Dipsacales > Adoxaceae > Sambucus > Sambucus nigra. The sequence continues at coordinate 1,683,009 of CASBWL010000011.1, read as the reverse complement.
TATATATATATAAAACCTTAGGTTCGGGAAGTGAATATGATCCCTTGGAGATTCATTCGAGGCATAACCTAGGATGAGAAATGAACTATCCTATGATAACGGTTTTTAACAAATGAAACATGTAAATGTAAATGAAAATAAAAAGTATGGTTTTTATAGTAAATGCTAATTTACTTAAACACACCTCTCTAAATGCTATCATAAGGGAAGCTCGCGCATGAGGTGATGTTCCTTGACTAGTGAATGCAGGGAGACTATAGTCCTCAGCCATATGCGGGTTTATTATATGTATTTTTTCTGCGCTAGTGAAGTAATTCCGGGTGTGGTTATGACTCACTCGCAGGCATATGGACACTTCCCGACGTGCGTTAGGTACCCAGGCTGACTTGTTTGATGGGCCCCTGGAAGATGATAGTCATTTAGGGGCGCGCCCAGTGGGGAAACTCGGAGGGGTGGTCTTAGAATCGTTATATGCATAAGAATATAGCTTTTCTAAAACTCAAGTGGGACTTGAGGGTTGTATAATTCCACTAATGATATTATTACAATTACATATCTGCTAAGGAATGGGAATTGGGAATTGGAATGAAATAAGAAGATAATGTTAGTATATTCCTGTTAAGGAACTGAAACTGGATTAAAGTGGAATTTGGGGAATACAAGCTCTTAATTTAGTTTTTAATTTAATCTTGCATAATTTCATCTTCTTGCTTAGTCTCATTTAATTATGTCATTTTCACTTGTTTTCTTATGATCCATGCTTAGGTTGTTAGAGTGTTGATTTCTGTACCCATGTGTTGCTATTCATATCTAGCATGCTTTTTGTTCATCTGGGAACTATATATAAATCGGGTCCTGACCCGTTCTTTTTCCTCTATGTTGTACTTGTTATTGTATTCGCCCAGGTGCTCCTCCGCAAGGACGCTCGTGTTGATATTCCTACTTTTTTGCTTTTAAGGTGCTGTATGAAATTGCGGATATTACAGGATGTTTTGTTAGACGCCGTCATTCTTTTGATATCTAGTTATGATCGGGTCTGTCACTCGGGCGAGTGGCCCAATCTTGTAATTGTATAATGAATGTAAAGCATAACATCTAACTGTTGGGATTACTTTTGTGTAGCTGTGAACCGACAGCATATTCGGTTCTTCTCTTTGTATATAGTGGTTTTAGTCGTATGTTAATTATGTTTCCTTGAATTCCACTATTGTTCTAGAATGGGTTGTTTAAATTGTTTTTCTTAACTTAACTTTTAATTGCATAAATTGTTTTGGCAACCCGTTTTCTGAATTATTGGGTGGTTTTCTCAGTTACTCTTACTATATTTGTGGTGCTGAGAATGATTTCCGTCCATGATTCCGTATATGTCGGAGTATCGGGCTGGCCACCCCTTATTTCGGAGTGCGGGTTGTCACAGTTAGTGGTGGTGAACCTTGGTTCTTGTTCTTCTGCTTCCTAAGTAGGCCTTTCCCTTCCCAAGCACCCTTTCACTCTCTCTCTAGGAATATGGCTTCACTAATTTGTGTAGAGGAGATGAATAACCCACATACACTTAATCTACCAATACTTATAATAGGACAAAATCCGAAATCACTATTCATCCCCCCTAGAAAAATGACCAAAATGCCCTTTCGGGTTGTCTATTCATTTCCAAATGACCCGAGACTCAAAATTAACATCCAAATAGACTTTTCAGACTATTCCAAACCTTCCGAATGCAACGACGCAGTCGAAATGACTATTAGATCGATAGAAAATAAATTTCCTTTATAATTTAATAAATTAGTCCCGACACGTCCCATACCGCGTCTGACTAAAAATCCACATTATCAAAATTATATCACACCGTCATAACAATGACATCACATTCGTATATTACCTAAATGTCTTTAAGTAATATTCAGAATCATCCATTTTCATATCCACAGTTCGGATAAAACCCAAATGAATTAATTAATAATAAAATCCAATTAATCCATTAATTTAAAATATAACCCATTTTAAAAGTCATTTAAAATTACGGGGTATTACATACTTCCCCCCTTATAACAGAATTTCGTCCCGAAATTCAGGAATATAAGTCATACCGGTAAGGTCAACTTCGAGTATTAATCTCACATCGCAAGAAATCCAAGACGTACCGCCCATACAGTACATTAACAAAATCCCTATCGATGTTATACGTCAAGCCTCACCATATAGTTCCAACTGAATCGAATATAAACTTTACCCAACCTTCCCTATACCATCCTCGTGACAAACTTTGGGAAAAATGATCCTCTCGTAGTGAACAAATAAATCTTGAAGTCACAATTACTTACCTTTTTCACAATTATGAAATATACTACAATCCAATCATCCAGGGCGCCCATACACCCTCTCGTACCGCTTTCAATATTAAAAGTTTCGCAAAGGTTATAAACTCGTTTCCCAAAGACCTAACTTATTTCGACTCCCAACGGTTGTTAGTTTCATGCGTGGGGTGTCTCGCAAGCGAAATCCAAACAAGGAACCACCCCGATACACTACTTCCTAAAGTAGTCGGTCATCGAAACTCCTAAGGTCCTTAGTCAATAATATATAAAAATTTGGTTTATAAAAAAAAATCAGGTTTATCGATTTAAAACAAAAATTAGGTTTTATCGATTTCAAATAGGGTCTACGCATCTACTCTCTTATAGGAGACAAGATGCAGACATATGCTCTCATATACCACAAGTCAATGCACGCCGATAGTCAAATCACACTCGGACATGCTCAAGGTAAGTAATCCCATGATAAAAATCAAACCCACGTGATAACATGTAATATAAAGGTGTCCCACACCCCTCGGTGAGTCTACGTAAATAACAGTGCTATAGGCTAAGTTTAGCAACCCTTTTGCCCACACAACATTAATCGTAACAAAATCAATATACGCTTCGTAATCCTTAGATAGAAAACATACCCTCATTCGCGGGTGGTGGTTGTTAATTCACTGCCTGATGGACGTTATATACACGCCCGTACTGACCCTGCTGCGCGGGTGCTGCTGGAATGGGAGGCAATGCTAGCACCGGAGCTGGAGCTGGAAGAGAAGTCGGTGGAAACACTGGTACCTGTGGCTCCTGTCGAGCATGTTGTTGCTGAGGGAATTTGTCTTTCTTAGGACAATCTTGACATTTATGGCCATACTTGCCACACACGAAACATTTTTCCCGCAAACTTTCCACCACCTTGCCCCTGTTGACCCCGAACCTGCTGGCCATTACCTCCCTTCCCTTGGCCCTGATGGCCCTGTTGTCCTTGCTCAATACCTCTATCCTCAAATCGAGAATCTCCAGATCGTAAACGCTTAGCATAATCCCCTGTCTGGGAACCCTGCTCACTCTGACGCTGATGACTCTGCCCTGGCTGAGTCCCACTAAAACTGCCCCCAGTAGTCTTGCCTTGCAGGCCTGACCCAAACCCCCGCTTGACACCCTGATTATGAAAGCGGTTATCTTGGCAGTGGAGCATTGCAGCATTAAGAACATCTGCATACGTACGTAGTGAAAGATTCCCCAATAAATGTTGGCAAATTTTATAGTTCAAGCCATTAGTGAACATTAGGACTCTCCTCTCCTCAGTAGGTACTTCAGCTGGTACCAAATTAGTTAATCTCGTAAACTCTTCCTCATATTCTGCCACAGTTTTCTCTCCCTGTTTCAAATGAAGTAGCTTCCGCCTCATTTCTGTCTGGATGGCGGAAGGAAAATACTTCCCATCAAACCGTATCCAAAAGTCTTGGATAGTCATTGTGTCCCTCTCCTCCATAGTGGTCGTAGCTTCCCACCATTGCAAAGCTGCCCCTACTAGCTTGAATGTGGCTAGTATTTGATGTTGAACCTCAATGCATTCAATAATTCTCAAGTGCCGTTGGATATCTTTCTTCCATTGGCTAGCAGTCACAACATCTGATCCTCCCTGAAATTCAGGTGGGTGAGCTTTCTGAAAGGCATCCCTCGCTCGTTCCCATGCAGTAGGAAACACTTGCCCTTGCGCGGGTGGCACAACCGGTACCGGTGCGGGAGCCTGCTGAACAGTAGCTACAGCAGCATTGACTGCCTGAGCGACAATTACAGCAACTTCGGCTGCAGTCATCGTACCCTGAGCTGGGGCGGGCTGAGATGCACGTCGAGGAGGCATCTGAAACGAGAGAACACTATCAGTATTTGATAACTCAAAATAGCTGAAGTTTGTAGGCGTAAATAGAAAAGCAATAATCCTACTCATAGGGCTCTACATCAAAGAACGCTAAGCTGAAAACACAGTAAGCCGTACAGATCCTAAAGGACACTAGAACCTGATGCTCTGATACCACCTGTAACACCCCGCCTAATTAAATACCGGGTGGCCAGTCCCATACCAAATTAAAACAGAATATACAGTTGGCTCATTCTTAGCATCACTGTCGAAAACATTTACAAATCACCCAATACTCAATTAAGCTGGTATTAAAAACTTTCCAAATTTTAATTTAACAAAATCCATTTCCATTTTAAGAATAACACTACACATTTTATTCTACAACACAAATAACACAATAAATAACTCAAAAGAATTTAAATGCAACTGGAATAAACATTCCCAAATAATATAAATCCTTTACAATAATCCCAACAATGTTAAATGTATTAAAAAGTCCCGAATACAATAGTATTTGACTCCGACAGAAAATGATAACTGAAATCCTTTGGGCGACATGCCCTAACTAAGAATACTGTGAATCAAAAAGATGATAGGCGTCTAAGAAAAACTCCATAGTTCCATAGCTCGTCACAATCAACAATGGTTGGCGTCCCTGTTGCTGGACACCTGATATAGAGATACAATAGAAAAGAAAATATGCAAGGAAACGAGTCAGAGCCCGAATGTGTAGATGATTTTTAAAACAACAAGTATTTAACAAGTGCAATAAAGCATTTATTATGTACATGTTAGATCCAACTCTCAATTGCTATTCTCACCTCTCAACTAGAGTGCACACTTAACGTTTCCTATTAACCTCCTAGTTAATGGTTCCTCAATACTAATCTCCATATTATAATTACATCCCAATATCATAATCCCCGTATGTCCCATACCATACGTCACATTATTATTCATTTACATTTCACCTTTATATGATTAGTTTCTCATTAACATGAACCATTACTCATTAATATGAATCGTTTCTCATTAACATGAGTTAAGCTTTTCAATTCTATAAGCATAAACATTCATTAACTTAATTCCATTATCTTTCTCTATTCACCGTTATCTACAATTATCACCGTAGATAGATTTAACCACAATATATCCATCTAATCATTTAATCCATTATATATATATTCATATATAATACGGCACCCCGAGTCACAGCTGCGGTGCAATGCATTACTCTGCTATCATGTCCCATCATCGCAGGTTGCCGAATAGGGGACTAAAGGTTCGGTAAGATTTCCACGAACCACAAACAACAACAAACAAATTGGAGGCGAACATAGTTCTCGTATCCATGGGTCACGCACATACCTACGTACCCACAGTGAGCGGACTTATCAACTCCCCGATAAGTCTTTCATAGACCTATGTTCTCGAGCGACAAATCAAAGATCCCATGGATTCATCAGGATATGACTGCCCTCACGCGCAAACCTCCCACCGATAGCAAGTAAGCTAGGTATGTCATACACATAAATCATCAATCAATCAAATAGGTATTATCATACCTATAATATAATATCAATAAGGTAATTATCACTACCCTAAGATATTTCCCATACGTAGCATTATATCTCTTTTAAATTCCACGTATTAAAATATCATATCTTTACTTCATAATTTAATTATCCCCGCATCCTATAACATCACTCCACTCCCGACGTCGTTAAGGTTCATGCGCGGAGCGTCTCGCAAAGCGAAATCCAAACAAGGAACCCCTCCAATACACTACTACTTAACTTTGTCGATCGAGGAGGTCCGACAACTTCAACTATGCGATCGGGATAACCTCATACCCTCTTTCAACCAAATGTGTTATAAACTCCCATCTCACAAGATTCAAATAGGATTTTCCTCATCTTATATTCAGTAAGAAGTCACTAATATCCTACTGGTCCATAACATTATTTCTCCCGAACTACTACGAGTTTAGTTCTCCTTTTAATTAAGGTTAAAACCGATAGTTTCAAATCTCTTATAAACACATCTTCTTTCACTTAGGATTAAACCCTCTTGTAAACTTAAGGATACCCAGGTGTTATATTAAATCACCCCTACTGGTCCTATCTTAAATCCTCATACATCCCCATTTGGAATTTAAGAAATGAATCTAGCAACCGAAATTCCATTCAATATAATTTTCATCATTTAAATCACTTGAATCCAAATCAAATTAATTCAAATCTTATCAAGGGTTTACTGATATTTTCTAAGTCCCATAATATCCAAATAATAATCATCAAAGATCCACAAAAGGTTTGGGATAAGAATAAACATTTAAAAAGAAGTAACTTTACATATTCTGGGGAGGTCGATCGATCGAAGGCAGGGGTCGATCGATCGATCCCTCAGGTCACAACCTGGTTTTTCTGCATTTCAGCAACTACGGGTTTAGCAACTTATGATAATTTATACCTTCATCTAAACATCCCAAATGACTTATAATCTTTACTTCATGATATATCAACATATATGAACGATTTCCAATACTTAAAACATCCTAGAATCATCAAGGGATTGGATTAAAAAGCATGTTTAAATCCTCATTTCCAGAAAATCATCAACATATTAACTTCAAGAACACTTCAATGGTTTTTCAGATTTTTCTTCAACATATTCATGATCATTTCGTGATTATTTTCATCCTACAACAAGAGTTTAATTCCTATATCATTTCAGTTTCTAGAAATCCATTTAATCACTCCATTATTTCTTCCAAACATGAATAATCTTCTCTTTTCATAACTATTCTAACATGGACAATATACTAACTTAAATTGCCATTATTAAACACTTGCCTTTACTGAAGGTCTGATCCTTTGGTGTAGTATATCTCAGTTGGTTGTCCCTTCTCCGGTCAAACTCCGGTGGTGGTTGGTGGTGGTGAACCTTGGTTCTTGTTCTTCTCCTTCCCAAGTAGGCCTTTCCCTTCCCAAGCACCCTTTCACTCTCTCTCTAGGAAGATGGCTTCACTAATTTGTGTAGAGGAGATGAATAACCCACATACACTTAATCTACCAATACTTATAATAGGACAAAATCTGAAATCACTATTCATCCCCCCTAGAAAAATGACCAAAATGCCCTTTCGGGTTGTCTATTCATTTCCAAATGACCCGAGACTCAAAATTAACATCCAAATAGACTTTTCTGACTATTTCGAACCTTCCGAACGCAACGACGCAGTAAAAATGACTATTAGATCGATAAAAAATAAATTTCCTTTATAATTTAATACATTAGTCCCGACACGTCCCATACCGCGTCTGACTAAAAATCCACATTACCAAAATTATATCACACCGTCATAACAATGACATCACATTCGTATATTACCTAAATATCTTTAAGTAATATTCAGAATCATCCATTTTCATATCCACAGTCCGGATAAAACCTAAATGAATTAATTAATAATAAAATCCTATTAATCCATTAATTTAAAATATAACCTATTTTAAAAGTCATTTAAAATTACGGGGTATTACAGGTACTTAATGGGTATGATTTATCCATATTAAATCATTTTAATACATTTTCAGTATAATTAGATTGATGGACTAAAATCCCACTAGAATTTTTTCTCTATCCGCAGGCCGAGATAAAATTTAGTTTTTTCAAGGTCTTTCATCTCAAATTCCTTTTTCAAACAGTTAGCAGTTATTTCAAGCTCTTCTGGAGTCCCAATTAAATTTATATCATCCACATAGACTACTACTATTACGTATCCTTTTGAGAATTTCTTTATAAATACACAAGGGAAAATTGGATTGTTTTCATACGCTTACTTAGACAAATATTCACTAAGACGATTGTACCACATTCTTCCAGATTGCTTTAAATCGTATAATGAACGTCTCAGTCAGATCGAGTACGTAGTCCTCGGCTTTACTTGAGGCAAAGAAAATCCTTCAGGGATTTTCATGTATATTTCTATGTCTAAGTCCCCGTATAATTAAGCGGTCAAAACATCCATGAGTCTCATATAAATATTTTTAGAAACCGCTAAGCTAATTAGATATCTGAAAGTTATACTATCCATAACAGGGAAGTATGTTTCCTAAAAATCAATTCCATGTTTTTGCGAGAAACCTTGTGCCACAAGTTATGCCTTATATCGAGTGATTTCATTCTTCTAATATCTTGTTCTTACAAAAACCCACCGATAACCTACCGAGTTAAAACCTTTTAGGGTTTGTACTATAGATCCAAATACACCACGTTTATTTAGAGACTCGAGTTCTGCCTTGATGGCAATTTACCATTTTGGACTATCTACTCTTTGTCGAAATTCATTTAGAATACGTGGTTCATTATCATTATCAGTGTAGCTACTGCATATGAAAAAACGTCATCAATCACAGTTTCTTTTCAATCCCATATTTCTCACGAATATATATAAAACATAGAAATCTCGTTATTATTATCATTTACCTTTTCCTCTTCATGGGCTTGTATAGTCACTTCAGTGACTTGTGTGTTTTTAGAAATAATAACCTCTTCAGGGGTTTCAGAGAAAGTGGATCTTTTATTCATAACCTCTTCGGGAGGATGATTAGGGCATAATTTTTCATTTGATCTCCGCTTCCGGGGAGCAGAGTCTTTGGAACCTATAGGTCTTCCACGCTTCTGGTGTGAAACATATTCATTTGCTGCTGATGTCACTATTTGTCCCACTGGTACATCAATTCTTACGGGCACATTTGCAGTGGGTACATAAGACTTGGTTACTTTTGCAGCATCATTAAATGTATATGGTAATTTATTTGCATTTTCCTGAAGATGCAATATCCTTTTCACTTCATGCTCACATTGAGTAGTACGGGGGTTTAGATGAGATAAAGTTGAAGTGTTCCATGTTAATTCTCGTCGTTCTTCAGGAATAGACCATACTTCGGGTATGTTTTTTCCTCCCCTAATAGCGGGAAGAGTGTCTCATCAAAATGATAATCCATAAATCTGGCGGTAAATGTATCACCTATCAGTGGCTCGATATAACGAATGATTGATGGTAAATCATAACCAACATATATACCCAAACGACGTTGGGGACCCATTTTGGTACGCTAGGGTAGGGGGATGGGCACATGCACTGCACAACCAAATTTACGCAAGTGTGATATATTTGTTTGACATCCAAACACAAGTTAAAAAGGTGAAAATGGGTGATAAGCAGTGGGTCTAAGCTTAATTAACTTAGCAGCGTGAATGATAGCATGGCCCCAAACAGAAACTGAGAGTTTGGATTGCATAAGTAAAGGTCAGGCAATAAGTTATAAACGTTTAATTAAAGATTCGGCTAAACCATTTTGAGCGTGGACATGGGAGACTGGGTGCTCAACATCAATTCCTTGTGATAAACAATAGTCATCAAAAACTTGAGAAGTAAATTCTCCCACATTATCTAAACGAATGGATTTAATGTGTTGATCAGGAAAATGTGCTTTAAGTTTTATGATTTGAGCAAGTAATTTTGTAAAAGCCAAATTACGAGTAGATAAGAAACAAACATGTGATCAGCGAGTGGATGCATCAATTAAAATCATAAAATATTTAAAAAGGTCCACTAAAAGGGTGGATGGGCCCACAAATATCCTCTTGAATTCTTTATAAAAAGGATGGTGACTCAGAAGCAATTTTGAGAAAAGATGGCTTAGTGATTAATTTACCTTGAGAACAAGGGATGCAAAAATGATCATCAGGTAAGGTAAGTTGTTTGTTTGTTAACGAGTGCCCGTATGAGTTTTTTATGATTCGATGCAACATGTTTGATCCAAGGTGACCCAATCGGCCATACCACAATATTAAATTATAAGGATTATTAAGCTTCCGGCTCATGACAGTATTTGGTTCTACAACATTGATTGTTGTATGGTATAACCCCATGGATAATGCAAGCAATTTCTCTAGTGTGCGCTTCTGGCTTCCAACGCTAGAAGTAATGCAAATTAACTCTTTATTACCTTCATTACATGTTTCAATATGATACTCGTTCACTCTTATGTCCTTAAAGCTCAATAAATTTCTTCTAGAATTTCTTGAGTATATAACATTATTTATGAATAAGTGGGTACCATTGGGTAACACCAATGGGCTCTTTCGGAGCCTTCAATGATCTTAGCAGGACCATCTATAGTGGAAACACTCGCTGTATTGTATACCAAGTCTGAGAAAAACTATTGGTTTTTCAAATGGTATGGGTTGTCCCACTGCCTACCAAACAAGTATCATCGCTTGTGCGTACTTTTGGATCCTTACCTTTAACATAATTAAACGTAAATTGAAATTCAATCCACCAATCATATAAGCTTAAAAAATGATTAAAACCATTCCATTAACTTATAAATTCTTAAATAAAGATATTAAATAAAGTTGTCTAAGATCTAATGATAATAAACTATTAATGTCTCAATAGGAAAGATAAAGCAAATAAATAAAGAAATAAAGAAAAATCATTTAGGTCTTCAGGACCGTCTTTAGTGGCTCTCCAAGCATGCTATCAAATGTCTCATCATCAATAGCATATCCATCATCATCTTTAAAAAAATCATAGAAATTGAGATCAGTATCTTCACGTTTCCAGTGGTCTTCAGGACCTTTCAAAATGTTTATCTCCATTTTATTTTTTGAGGCTTGATATTTTTCAACCAATTTCTTGGACGAGCGACTGGTACGTGTCCAATGCCCACTGCGTCCACATCTATATCAAATATCATTTGGATTTTGTGGATTTGACTTTTGATTCCCTTTATTGTTGTGATTATTCCACTTCCGGTGGTTCTTAAATTTTGTATTTTGTCCAGGGCCTTGATTATGGTAGCCACCTCTTCTGGAGTTGCCACGGCCCCGCCGCATATTTTCTTAGCCTCTTTCATTATTCTGAACAGAGTTAGCATTCATTTCAGGGACTGCTACAAATCCAGTGGGTCTAGATGTATGATTCTTCATCAGTAAGTCATTGTTCTTCTCAACAACTAGGCGACATGAGATTAGTTCCGAGTACCTTTTAAATCCTCGTTCTCATTATTGCTGCTGCAGGAGCATATTCGAGTCGTGAAAAGTTGAGAATATTTTCTCCAACATATCTCCATCCTCTACCTTTTCTCCACAAAGTTTTGGCTTGGAGGTAATCTTGAATATATCAGAATTGTATTCAGACACACAATCTTGAAGTCTTAAAATCTCAAGTTGAGCCATTTATGGCATGCACATGGAAGTATGACCGATTTTTTATGGTCATAGCGCTCCTTCAGGGAGTTCCATAAATCAAGAGGATCTTTCATAGTTAGGTACTCACTTTTCAAATCATTGTGTTGTTTCTAGCAGTTGCATTGAGCTTAGCGTAAGCCCGCGATAAAAGTAGGAGATGAGTCTACACTTCCCAGAACTGTGATATGAGAACATGTTAACCAACTCATTGAACCTCTCCCAACACCTATAAAAGGTCTCACTATCATTTTGTATATAAGTTTTAATTTAAGCTCTAGAGTTGGTCCTGTGGGCGAGAAAGAACTTTTGGAAAAATCTAGCTTTCATATCTCTCCACGTACTGATAGATTTCGATGCTAAAGACCAAAGACAAGTATTGGACTTGTCTTTACGTGAGAAGGGAAAAAGATTGATACATACAATGTCTTGGGTGCAATCTTGATCACAAACGTTTCGCACACCTCCAAGGACCCATGGATGTGGAGATACAGCTTCTTCAACTCCATGCCATGAGATATAGGAATAATTTGGATCATTCTTTTCTTAAAGTGAAATTGCCCTGCATTATACCGAAATACGGCACCTCCTCGAGAGATAGTTCTCTTCGGATATAATAAGTCTCTTATAGGGAGATACAACATCTCACCTTATCCCTTTTCAAAACTCGCATTGTCCAGCATCGCGCTCACACTCGAAGAATCACTACCCTCACCGAAGTTTCTAGGCGTCTACTAGGTGCATGGATACTCGGGGTAGGAGGTGCTCGAGGTGGTACCCAAAAATTTGGAGTGTTATTAATACACGACGGGGGATTCACTATTGACTTGGGAACTCGATTGTGATGTGTATTGTCCATCTAAGGAATTGGGCAAAATTATTTTATTTTCATAATAATTTTTTTAATATGTGATTTTTTTGTTTTGTTTTTTTTTTGTATTTTTTGTATTTATTATTTTTTTGACTTTTGGGAATTAGAGTCAAATTAAGATTTAATGAAACACAACCTACTATTTATCAGCTCCCCGACAACGGCACCAAAAACTAGATGAGCTACAAAAATTGTGTGCTACATGTGCACCTACGGCTAAAGTGCAAGTCGATCGTTCAAGTAATAAACCCAATAAGATGTGTTCGAGTCCTTGAGTAATAGTGTGTCAATGATTAAAGTAGGGTTGATATCTTAAATCTAGACTTCAACTCATAAAAAGGAATAAAATTGTGATGATTCTGACTTTAACACCTTTCTAATTAAGTAGGCAATGTAAGCAATGAAATGGAAAATCTAACTAAGTAAAGCAAAGACTGAAATTGGTTTTAAAATAATTTGGAAAAGGAGGTTGGCATACAATCCCCTAAACCTTAGGTTTTTACAATAAATATGAAATTCTTTGAATTAATTAATTAAAATAAAATCGACAAATTAATTCGAAGCAAAAAAGAAGTTTGGACGTCAACCCATGCAATAATTTGTCGACAAGTTAATATGTGCAATTGGAATATTCACCGATGCATATAATGCATCCTCAAACACTCGGTTTGCTTTCAACAAACCGAGTTAAAAGTTCTACGGCATTATTCTAGACCAGTACATCAAACTTGATAAATTAACTATTTAATTATGTTGAATTGTACATCTAAAGTCCAAAACCCTTAGGTGGGTTCGTGTTCCCCAACCTATGAATAATTTATCTAGACATGACAACTATTTATATGCAAATCATACTAAGCATGAAAGACTTCATACTGAAAAATCAACAAGAAAAAAGTTGAAATTGAATATTAAATTTGTAATTAATAACTTCACACCAAATAGAATTCCAAAAAGTGACAGAGCTAGACTTTATTTCTTTATAAATGATAAATTCTCCAAGTAACGGAATCTCTAATTATTGTAGATGAATTCTAAGCTTTACAAATTATGAAGTATGTTTAAACTTATAAAAACTCTATATATGGATCAAAAAAATCCCAGAGGCTAAGTATGAACCATAACCACTCTAGCTACCATATAAAAAGGGATAAAAAATATCCTAGAAAACCAAATATCTTGGACAATCTGAACCAGTTTGGACCAAACCATTGGACAAGAGAATCGGTTCTCTTCAAAACCAAATCAGTTCAGTTTTCAGCACTGGTTTTTGCGCATGGAATTCTAATGGCTTTTCATTATTTGCGCCCCTGAACATTTCTCCAACTTTGTAGTGCTGTAACTTCCTAATCGTAATTAAAAATGAGGTGAATTTCCTTCTTATGTTCTCATGAACTTGAGATCTTAGACTTTCATGTTGTTTCCTTCATCAGGTATTGGTTAGAAAATTACCGTTATGTCCTTAACTATCCTTTTTTGCATTGTTTCCATCATTTCGCACTATTCTCTCCGGTCAGTTGCATTAATTACCTATAAAACACATAAGAGATACAAAAAATAAGAAACACTTGCCAAAAATGTTATTTGCAATAAAATATGAGCTATGTCCGGGATAAATGTGATGGTCGAGATCGTAAAAACATTGAAATTAGAGGGATAAATGTGGAATATTCGTGTCGAATGACTGGGTGACCTCCTACTTAGTTTGACTAAGAGAATTTTTCTTAAAAACTAACTTAGCATCCTTTTATACCAATTCTATAAAAGTCTTGCTCAAATTTCCAATTGTCTCCCACAGACTTGTCGTCAGCTTGGTGTTCTCTTTTGTAGTGACTCTATGGTGCTTTTTTGTTCTTCATAGGCCATGTGATTGGTAACAACCTTATCCCTCTGAATTATCATTTCCATAGGGCTATGTCCACTACATAATTTGTCTAGTAAAATAAAAATAATGAACAAAAACACATGATCAAGAAAAGTTTTATGAAATAATCACTGTCAGGCGATGCTGAGTTAACCCCCATATGGCATTTAGATTACAGGCCCTTAGGAACTCAAATTCTTTCTTAGCCATAGAGATCATTCTCATTACTAATATATTGAAAAATTGAGTCGGGGACCCATTTCAGATCCTCTATGGTGATCAGGTAGGCAGGACCAAGCTTTCAATCTTCTACTTTCCCATATCGAGATGTTGATCCTTGTTCTCGAAACAAATGATGAGAAGGCATTCCATTTATCTGCACCGATTCAATGGCAACTCCAACTCTAAGAACCTTGGGATAACCTTTTGGCCTTAGTCCTTCAGTGGCCTGTTGTCCCCAATAGTAAGATGAACAGTCGACATATGTTCGTCTTACTTTAACCTCGAGAGAATATTCAATATCGATCGTCCTCCTCACAGAAACCTCTACTCATTTCCTCTCCTCAACACCAACCCTTTACTAGGCGTCCATCTTCCTTTTATCCCCTAGCCTTAGCATTTGTCTTCCTTTTATTCTTAGTCTCCATCTTTTTATAGTAAGCCAGATTTATTTGGGTCCGATCTAGTTGTTTAGGGGCCATCTCGAAGGTATAATCGAAAGGATGATCTAAAAAGATGGGAGAAGGTATTCACTAAATGCTCAACGCCTCCCTATTATTTTTCTAAGTTAACCGCTGCAGGACCCTCGAAATCCTCAAATGCTTCTCCGACGAAAAAAGGGTAAAACTACTAAAAGAAGCTTCCTTAGGCGTATAATTAGGGTTTCTAAGCTTATCTTCAGGGAAAAAACATGTACGGGATTTGTAAACCTCCTTACTAAAATATCAAGATAATTAACACCAAAGTAAGATGGACACTACAACCATATATACATGTGGTGTTCATAACTCATCAAGGTCAAGATATTATGAGAATTGGGGGCTACTGAAGAAGTAAAATGAAGAATTTTGAAATTTTCGACTAGGAAAACCCAAAATACTTAAAATATCTAAATCCTAAGCCAACCAACTCAATGTTCACCTAAATAGTTTACCTTCTAAGAATCAACACCAAACAATATGTGATACATGAGTGAGGGGGAAAATGAACAATGAGGACTATGAAGAACTTACAAGGGGAAAGGATAAAAAAAAATCCTAAAAACTTAATAGGTTAAACGATGTGTACCTTTAGAACCTATTGAGAGTTGAGGATAGACAGAGGGAAGCATAAAATTCACCAGAAATTATGAAACCTCGTCGAAAAAGATGAAGAGCGGATAACGAAATGAGTTTTTTTCTCTTAAAACAGTTGGAAAGTTCAAATGGGGATAAGAGTTCAAACGATAGGGATTGTAGCCTATAAATACTTTTTATTTGGCAACAAGTTTCATTTACTCAAGACAGATAATGCCACATAAAAAATAAACAACTTCTATAGGTTTAGTGAAAACACGCGCATTACCCTAAGTGAACATAATGGTTACTCCAAGTGACGATTCAAGTCACGTGAAACGTCTCCGTCCTTTGCCCAATTCAAAATATTACAAAGTCCATCTGCTCGGCACACGCTAAGAATAATCTAAGATGACCGGATTCACTAAAGCCGGCCATACCCTGTTGATTAACACTTTATCCATTACTTTAACCTAGCAACCACTCCAAAGATTCACTATTCCCTATAACCTGCTGTAAGATCCACTCATGAATTAAGTATTGGGGGATTTTATATATGTTAAATGTAGGAAACTTTATTATTCATTAAGAAGATGACATATGTCCCCAAAATAACAAAGAACCTGATCGATTATGGGAAATGTGGGTGGATTAGATATAAACGTTCTCAACTCGGCACTATAACTTACTATCTCATTATTGTTAACACAATGTTAGTAATCGACTCTTGTTAACCCCGTTAACGCCAGCCTTGCCCCTGTTACATTTCGAGCAGTCATGTTTATCCCACCTGCATACATAAGGAGGTTAATGAATATTCCACCTTTATAGTGTTATAACACACTCATCATTACCTGGCTTTTGGAATGTACATAGTGTAAAAAGTTTACCTGTAAAGGCACTCTATTTGTCCCACTATACTCTCTCTAATAACTACTTATAGATAAAACTTAATCCAACAAAATAAGGGATCAAGAAATATTCTATCAAACATTTATATCTAAAAGCCTAGAGAGAGACCAGAGAGAACTTGTAATTCATCCTTCTATGGCTATTTACCATTAAAATACATATCATCAACATAACACATGTGGATGTAGGCACCGCATTGGGATAAATCACATTAATCTATAGTTTCCTTCTTTATCTCTCACCCTCTCTCACCCTCCTCAAATTAGAAAGTTAATAGTAATGTTTTCTATATCTATTATTGTTTATAACTAGTATTTATTAGCTAAGACTCACAAATCCCTATTCCATATTTAGTCAATAACACGAGACTCAAATCTAGACATGTTGGCAGTTAATTCCACCAAATCTCTAAATTCGTTAGCATAAAAATTCTTCCAAATCCAAATTTATACACAAATTGATCAATATAAATTCAGGCAACACTATCCTATATTTGTTCCAGACCCTTTTCAAACTTACTTAAAGAGATTGTTGAGTTTTCATTCATTCTGTCTTAGTCTATCCAAGTTAACCATAGACAATTCTGGTTGAGTTCAGAAGAATTGGGACATATCCTTCATTTGTTGCCAAGTTTGAACATAATTAGTTGGAAAACATATGAACTAGGAGAAGGTTGCATCAGTGATGGAACTAAAGAAAAAATGTAGATTGAGCTATTCATTAATTCATACATCAGCATATTAACTTACGAACATTACTATATGGTCCATTATGGATTGAATCCCATCTCCTCAAAAAATATAGAAATTTTGGAACTTAAATCCCCTTAGAAATTCAATCATATATACCCATTGAGGGTATGGATTCCTATAAATTGGAGTCGACACCCTCGATCCATTGGTCTAGAAATCTCATGTATGAAATCTATTATTCCTCTCAACTCCCCACGGAAATTTCCTATGTGGTTGGGGAATTATTTAGTTCATCTTGGCTATTGTTTTCACTAATGTAGGTGGGATATGTGGAGGAACATTTTCTTGTGTTTGGAAAGGCTTTTGTTGAGATTCTTGAGGAACTTGGTTATCTTCCATTTAGAGGGGATCATTACTAAATCTATTGTTTTTCCTAACCCACGGGTTCATGTTAAAACATAGGTTTGATGATTATTCCATAATTCAAAGATCTCCGAAAACCTAAATCGGGATCATTGAAGTATAGTCTATTCCTTAACATTTCCAGGATAAGCATTATACTAATTAGCTTATTATACCATGTATGTTAGTAAGTACGAGTGCCCCTAAACCTTTTAGCGGGTTTTTTACACCAAAACCAGTAGTGTTTGTGTAGTTTATCATCCTTAGCTTTGTTGCAAAGTTGGTTTCACCATTATTATGCCTATAATACACATGGTGAAACTGACTGGGTTGTGTGATCATATTTACACTAACTTGTGGTGCGTATTCTTGAACATTATATGTCGCAATAGAAAGAGGAGACAACCTACTACTTACTATTTGTACTAATATTCTGCATTATATTCCCAAGATGCACAAGTACCATATTTGGCTTATATATTAATTGATATTGGGGACTTGAGGACAAACCTGCAATAAGTGTTGCACTTGGATTTTTAGCTCTTAGACATTCACCTCTTGGTTTTAAGAAGTTGGTCTTATAATATGGTGGTGATAATTTTGCTGGTTAAAATAATTTCACCAACATTATGAGATATCATCATTTTTGTTCAATCCATGATAAATGATTATATATCACTAGTTGCCCACCAGGAATCCCAAAAATATGTTTCGTTAGATGGTTGATTTGTTTATTAGAATTGTGTGTGAGCATCCCATGGGAGATTATTATCTTGCCAACCAGTTGATTATCTTAGCCTTTTGATAATAAGGTGATTATGTGTCATTTGATGCTTTAATTAAAAAGATTTGTGTATTTCTTTGATTAGATTTTACAATGAGTAATAAATAAGATTAATCAAACATTATCTAAGGAAAAATATGTGAAATTCAAAAATAAAGATGAAATAAAGTTTCGAACTAAGTGAAACGGTGAAGTAAGATAAATAAACTAAAAGAAAAAAAATTACCCTAAATAATGTAAAGTAAGTTAAACTAAGTGTAGGGGGAGTCCCAACCAAAGAATGATTAACTTAGTTAATCTGTTGCTTAACAGACAAATGAGGAAGGTAAAGATCACTCGATCGAGTTCTCTCAAAGGATCTACCTCAAAGATTCTCCACAGACATGACTCGAAGGATCTCTCTTAAAGAACCACTCTTGAAGAGTCTCTATGAACGTGGTTCGAAGAATCCAACTCGTATATCAAAGCCACTCGAGTGATAATAGCTTGTAATATGAAACAGAATGAATTGTATCATGTATTTTTTCTTATGTTATATGTTGAGCGAGGTTGTTTGGTACCCGCGAGGGACCATGCCCAGCAGGGCATGGGAGGGATAACATGACCTATCGAACAACCTCCACCCGAGAACCTCACAAGGACATGGTTTGGAGGGCTGGGAGTAAGGAAATGTTGGGAATATAGTTACCAACCCTCTTGGCACACTTGGGCAAAACTTCATCTAGTATATGTGGTTGCTCGAGCCACCTGCAGCCGAGATACCATAACTTCCACTCATTTGAGGGAACCTCCTCGAGGTACCTCAATCTTGCAACCTTGGCTTAAAGATAGTTCTTTACCAATAGACAGAAAGGTAAACACTCGAGCTACCTATCATCCGAGTAATCTCAGACCAAACACAATCTCATTTGATTGATGTGACCACACACCTAGTGGGGTCACCATTCACCCACTTTCTGACGTCATCAAGACTGGCATTTAGGGACTCGAAATTACAGCACTCAAGTGGGTTTATCCTTAGGATGGCAGGTCTTGTCTACCAAATTTAACCCCTTAGCCATTCTAAAGTAAGCCTCTAAGCTGCCATGTCACTTCCGTCATTAATTCCCCCCATACTTCAAACTGGTAAAGCAATTTTCTTCCAAATTATAAGATCCCATGCATTTAATGCAATATCTACCACATTAATGAGGGGGGTACTTGTGCATTTAAGGAGGTTAATCACATTGAATACTAGTAAGGTTACTCGAGTAACATTGCCTTCATATAAATAAACCAACTAAATAGTTTACGAACAGAATCAGTCTGAACCTAGAATTGCTGCCCAACTTCCTTCATACACGAGAGCTCCCGTGAGGAAATTACTCTCACACCCATTTAATACCTATATTACTGAGAATTAACTGATCTTGAAGTTCCTGCCTTTCCTTTATTATGCCTAGAATGCTTGATCTTTCTTCCTTCGACCAGGCTACCTGCTGGTCCCATCTATTTATTATATTTGTTGTGCATTTATGGTGTAGACATATCATTCAATATAAGTCTGAATATTGAATCTCATTTCTTGTTATTCACGTGTGTTCGTTGTCATTATTTAATATTGTATGGAGTGTTAATCTCAATCTTGATAAACGATTATGCCTCACTTGATACTAATTGTATTCCAAGAACCCACATCTTACATTTGGTGAATCTGTTGGGGGAAGTACTACCTTTGGAAAATATGCTAGAGGAACACACCACAGGGATCACTGACTTTGATGCCATACATCGTAAGGAGGAGGCAGATATTTCTATATTATCTGAGGGAGTGAGAGTAGAACGAACAGAGCCTAGTGCATCCGATATCGGTGTGACAAAAAAGATGGGTGTACAAGCAGGAACAGGCCCAACGCAAATAAAGGGGCTCATGGGTTTGTTCGTGGAGTTCATCAAGACTCCAGTGGCCCAGGCGATGCTGGGAGTCCCTATGGGAGTAATCTCTTTCACGACGCCACCAACATGAATACCTGCTCCTACTGTTATAGGAGGTGTTACGCCCACTTTTAGTGGTGTTCTCCCTAATGCTCCACCAACCTTTGGCAGCATTCCTCCTACTATGGTCCCGCCTTTGATGATAGGACTAGAGGCGCAAGATCGGGGAATGACTTTGGCAACTCAGGTTATGACTGGTGGTATGGAGAAAAATGCATCACCCGCTCCAACGACCCCAACGGTGGTGATGATTCGGTAAAACCAATTCTCCATCGGCCAACTTGGAGGGGATGAAGAAGGAACTACTGAATTTCATAGAAATGTCTAAAGGGGGAGATAGCTCTTCGATGTATGATGAATTCCTTACTCCATATCCATAGGCATATAACAACGAACCCTACCCAATAGGGTATATTCCACCAATCTTTGAGAAGTACACGGGGAAAGGTGCAAACCCTAAGGAGCACATGAAGATATTTATTGAAAGCCTTGGGGCCAATTGCAACGATAAAAAGTTAAGGTTGAGGGAATTTTCCAAGTCCCTGGTAGAAAAAGCATACACGTGGTCTTCCCACCTGGCCCCTGGCAGTGTGGCCTCCGGGGAGAAACTGCATGTTTTGTTTGTACAAAAGTTCTTTTTAGCTGAAGATGAGTTTACACTTACACAGCTAGCACGTGAGAAGCAGAAGCCAGGGGAAGATGTTGTGGCCTATATTAGGAGGTTTTGCAAAAGCTCTCTAGACGTAAGGGAGGAAACGCGAGTGGATAAACTTTTCCATGTTTATACAGATGGGTTGTTGCCCGAATATATTTGCCACTTGATCAATACAACATGCGAGGGTACATTCGCAGCGTTCCTAAGAGCAGTGAGGAACATCGTCTTGGTGATCAACCCCGTATTGTCTCCTCCTCCCTTATCAAGCTTGATGCTAAGGCCAACGGTTGCCTCGGGGAGGGGAGTACCCTCGAGGGTCAATTATATAGATGACGGGGGTAAGGGGGAAAGTAGTGGAGATCGAGGAGGAAGAAGAGGTATAGGCAATAAGAGAAGATTTGAAGGTGAGGAATATCCTCCTGAGCTACCCTACATAATGGAAAAAGACCTGAACTTGTATGACCTCATGGTTCGTGACAAGGTTTATAGGCCAATCAATGTCAGCACGGTGCAACTTCCTCGAGAAGATAGAGAGAAACCTCATTATTGTGCACTTCATAATAAAGTGAACTTCCCGACCAAGGTGTGTTTCTCGCTAAGAAGTTTGATTTACCATCACGTAAAGAATTGAGACATCAAGCTGCCACAAGCTAACGTAAACGATAATACTTTACCACCTCATGGGGCCCATATGTCCAGCGCTTTTGATGAAGAGGCTGAACGATTGATGACAGAGTAGTGGTTTTAAGAGAATGAATTTGAAGAATCTCTTGAGGAATGCACTTTCGAGTTAGACCAACTCCAATTAGAGGATGAAATGGAGAAGGAAGATGAACAAGAAAGAGAAGAGTATGACCCATCGAAGGATTAAGTAGGATGATGGGAGCCTGCTCTTTGGAGGCGGTGAATGTAGTGATAGCCTATGATGAGGCTGCATATAGGTATGTAAAAGAAGTCTATGATCTATAGGAGGAACAAACAGACTAGTGGATCGAATGCGCGGTGATTGCTCGCTCACCGATGTTCGATTAGTTCTTCGATCACGTTGGGATCCCCAAGCACTCGTAACTGGAGGTTATGCATGCTATCTTGGAAATTACAAAGAAGAATATGGAGCCACACATGAAATAGAAAGGGCCTATGGATAATCTTGTAAAAAGGTACCTCTCCGAAGTCACGTTCTCAAAAGCTGACAGACTGATCAAGTACCCCCATAATAAACCCTTATATGCTACGGTGTCCGTTGATGATTGTGTTTTATCTTGTGTCCTGTTGGATGGGGGAGCTTCCATCAATATTATGCCTATTGGGTCCTTTTATGCCATTAGCTAGTCGGAGACAAGGATAGTGCCGCATTCATTGGAAATATCGAGGTATAACAATCAATCGTCCAAATCTATAGGGTATGTCAGTGTAGGCATCACAATGGGGAATATCACCTCCCACATCAAATTTCATATCATGAACTGCGAGCCATTGTACTAACTTCTAGTCGGTAGGGTATGGATGTATAACTATTGGTTGGCACCCTCCACCTATCATCAGTGCGCTAAGGCGAATGTAAAAGGCAAGGAGGTGGTGATTCGAGCATCCAAGAAACCCTTTGTAAAGGAGGAAGCTCATATGATGGACGCTGCCTTGTATATAGATCTGACAGAAGAAGACATGATGGTATCAAGTTATACTAGGGGAACAAGGGTCCCGACCACTTAAGAGAGAGTGCGAGCGCCCGATCGAGCGGTGGTGGCTTACGAAGAAGAGCATGATTTAGAAGCAGCAAGGCCCTCTAGTCTATCAGGGAAGCTCCGAGACAGAATGAATTCGTGCATTGGTCCAATTGAGAATCAAGTCCTGACTTAGAGAATTTTAAATAGGCATAATGCGAGAGAGTTGGACGATAATCGTCGAAAGCGCCCCTTTAAAGAGAAGGCCTCTCGAAAGCGCAAGAGGGTGGTTTTGCTTAATGGCGGAATCATATACATAATTATATACAAACTATATCTTCATGGATGGTTATGTGGGGTACAACTAGATAAAAATGGATCCGATCGATTTGGAGAATACTGATTTTTGAATGCCTTTGGGTCATTTCATGTACACAATTATGCATGTTGTGTTGAATAATGTGGGAGCCACTTATCAGAGGACAACGATGGCTATTTTCTATGATCTTTTCCATAAAACTATGGAATTTTATATTGATGATCTGGTAATCAAATCCAAGAAGGAGGGGTCCTACTTAGATGACTTGAGAAGAGTATTCACTGGATTCAGGAAATACAAACTAAAGATAAACCCTCTCAAATGTGCATTCGGAGTGACGAGCGAGAAATTCCTGGGGTTTGTGGTAAACCGATAAGGGGTTCAGATGGACTTAGATAAGCATCAGGCCATTCTTGATATGACAATGCCTGAGTAAGAAAGAGAGATGAAAAGTTTCCTAGGAAAAGTCTCCTACCTGAGGAGGTTTGTTCCAAGGCTGGCCGAGGTAATGCACCCACTGATGGAATTACTGAGGAAAGGTGTGAAGTTCGTATGGGAACCGATGCACTAGGATGCCATGGACAATATGAAACCATTCCTTACTTCCCCTCAGATGATGATCCCCTGAAGGCAGGTATCCCTTTACATCTATATCTTACATCAACTGAACGATATATTGGTGCACTGTTGGCCCAGGAGATGGACGGTGTAGAAAAACCTATTTATTACTTGAGTAGAATTATACATGATCCTGAGGCTAGATATACTAGTATTGAGAGGAATTGTTTATCCCTTGTATTTGTAGCACAAAAACTTAGGCACTACCTACTGTCATTCACAGTCCATATTGTCACTAGATGTGATCCCATAAATTTTTTTCTTGCTAAAACTGTACTAATAGGCAAGGCAGCCCGATGGTTCATAATCCTCTCAGAGTATGATCTCAAGTGCGTAGTCCCTCGAGCTATCGAAAGACAAGCTTATGCTGATATGCTGGCCATCTTCCCATCGAAAACGTTCGAGCCACCCATGGAGGATCTCCTGATTGATAATCTTCAAGCCAACCTCATAGCAGCTAGCCTAGACGAGTGTAGCATGGAGTTTGACGTCTTCTCGGTCGAAAAGAAAGGGGGAGTTGGGGTCATTCTGAGAAAGAATGACGAAGAGATCGGATTATCTTACAAGATGGAATTTTAATGTTCGAACAATGAAGTTGAATATGAAGCGCTAGTATTGGGGCTGATCGAGGCCCTCAGAAGAGGTATTCAAGTCCTAATAATAAAAGGGGACTCTAACATGGCAGTGAAACAGATAATCGGTGAATTCTCTTTGAAGCACATGAATCTGAAGCCTTACCAAATGATCATACAATGATTACTCGGGTAGTTTAAAGTGGTAAAAATTAGAAGACATGCCCGAATGATGAATCGGCATGCCGATGATTATTCTACCATTGCCCAGAAGATTACCTTTGAGGGGGAGTCCACAGTTGTTCGAATCACAAAGAGGACAACTCCCTCAACCA
This sequence comes from Sambucus nigra, assembly GCA_949130495.1. Classification (NCBI taxonomy): domain Eukaryota; kingdom Viridiplantae; phylum Streptophyta; class Magnoliopsida; order Dipsacales; family Adoxaceae; genus Sambucus; species Sambucus nigra. The sequence goes on along the minus strand of CASBWL010000011.1, from coordinate 1,658,643 downwards.
TGTCGGAGATGTTGCCCACAGATGACAAAGATGATTGGATAGGTGAAATCATAAAGGAATTGGAAAGAGGCGAAGGTCCACTGATCCTAGTTGATCTGGCATAGTATTTTATTACCACGGGCAAGAAAAGACAGATCGAAGCACATGAAGACAATTGTGATACCACTGAGATCCCCTTGTACAGAAGGATCCAACGGGCAGGGTATTTTTGGTCATCGATGAAGCAAGACTCCGCGATGATATAAAGAAATTGTGCTAAATATTATCTGTTTTACTAGGCAGCAAAATGCAATTTCATCGATTAACCCCGAGATTGGAGGCAGCCATATATGGACCTGCTGGTAGTTGGAGTAATGTCAACAAACAAAGAAGATGCCATGAATGTGAAAAGATGAGCACCCATGTATTTCATCCAAGAAGGATAATTATATCAACGAGGCTATCATGATAGTCCCCTAAGGTGCATCATAGGGGAAGAGGCTAAAGAAGTGTTGAAGCAAGCCAACGAGATGGGACACATCGGAGGAGACAAACTCTACGATCAAATCATGACCTTGGGATATCACTATCCTACAATGGAGAAAGACTCAGTTGTGTTCGTTCGAAAATGCAAAGCTTTTCAACTGCACGGAAATATGATCCACGCTTCTTTGGTGGATTTTCATTTTGTAAGGACATATTTTTTAATAAATGTTCGTCACAATTAATTATGTTGTATACCGTTACAACCATCGAAGAAGTTCTAGAGCAATTTATATCAAGACGGATCTGAATATATCAAGGTTTTTCATCAAAAAGCCTCTGCCAAGTTTACTTTGGTAGGGTTATGTTTTAAATAAGTGCAGTTAGAGCTTTGGGATACTTTTACATGTCGGAGCGGAATTTTTTCATCAAAATTTGAGAGCGAGTAATTTTTCAAGTCCTCTAGCGTTCCTCGATTTTGACGCTCAGGTCGTTCAAGCGAGATACCATCTCGTTCGAGCGACATTGAGATGTCGCCGGATGTCGTTCAAACGACACGTGTACTTTATTCGAGCGAGATCCCCTTTTTGTTCTAACGACCGAGGTGGCACGATTTTCTATAAATAATCATTAAATGGTTTCGTTTTCATCAAGAAGTTCCGGCGTTTTGAAAGACAGAAAACTACGAATCTGCGGAATTCTTTTTAACTTCTTCTTTTAGAATTTTCATCCTTTTTGTTTTCAATTCACAAAAATTCCATATGCTTTGGTGAATTGTTTTGGTATTCAAGAACACACATTGCTTTTGTTCATTCTTTGTGGGGAGAAATCTACAACTGGAGAGCTGCGTGCTATTATGGAGGGAGTCCATGTGAAGATTTTAGACTGCGTGTTTGGACTACGTGTCCTTGTGGTATATCTACGTGTGAACCACTATTGATTTCTAGCCGTTAGTTTGAAGGTTTGATGAAGACACCATGTGTTACTCTTGTGGGCGAAAGCAAGATGGTATGTAATTCAATGGTCTTGTAAACTTGTCAGAGTTCTAGAAATAAAAAGTTTTTCCCTTGGGGAATTTTTCCTGAAATTTGTGTCGCATGCTTTATTTATTTATGGTTTGACACACGCACACACGTAGTTGCATGTTTAGGGACTGAATTAATTTGGTTTAAAAATATACTCTAATTAAGTAAGGTTTAATTGGAAACTTACGAATTAATTTAAATCGGTATCACACACCATCGTCATATTTTACAAATTGGTATCAGAGCATGTTGCCCTAATTTATCACGTATTCCTATTTTCCACAAAATTGCGTGATATTAAATTTTTTTGAAAAATCAATTTTGTGAAAAATCGTAATTTTTCCAATGGAACATTCATTTAATAAGGTGCCTATTTTTTATGGGAAAATTTATGCCTATTGGAAAGATCGCATGAAATCTACTTCAAAAACCATTGACGAGCATGTTTGGTTGCTTTCCGAAAATGAATGGACTCCTCCCACTATCATCGTTGAAAATATCACCTCTTTAAAACCCGTGTCGGCCTAGACTGAAGATGATTTTAAAATGTCTAATTTTAATTCACGTGGATTGAGTGCTATTTCTGAAACTGTCACTCCCGACGAGTTTCGTCGAATTATGATGTGCACCACGTCTAAAGAGGCATGGGATGTTTTGAAATTGACACATGAGGGTACGAAGGCGGTTAAAGAATCAAAATTATAAAATTTAGCCACCCAATTTGAAACTATTACCATGTCTGAGTCTGAATGATTTGATGATTTTTATGCACATTTGTCGGACATTGTAAACACCGGTTTAATTTTGGTGAGGTGATTGATAACACACGTGTCGTTAAAAATATTTTGAGATCACTCCCAAAACGCTTTATTCCAAAATTCACTATTTTGAACTCTTTGGGAAATTTGAAATCACTTAAGTTGGAAGAACTTGTAAGAGATCTTCAAACCTATGAGATTGACATGTTTCCCCAAACCATTAAGGCTAAGGATAAAGGCATTGCTTTAAAGACTCATTTTAAGAAAAAGAAAGAAAAAGTTTGTGAATCCTATTCTGAGGAAGATTTTAATTATAAAGATATGGCCTTGTTTGTGAAAAATTTTTAAAAATTTCTCACCATGAACAAAAATAATTCTTCCAATAAGAGATTTTTCGAGAAAAATAAAGAGGCTAAAAAAAGCGGTGAGAAAGAGAAGGAGAGAGAAAAGGAAAAGGAGAGTGAAGAAAATTTAGAAAGTTTGACGTGTTTTGAGTGTGGGGGTAAAGGGCATAAGGCGTAAGAGTGTGCCACTAGACTTAGGAGAAAGGGACAGAAAGTAGCTATGCCTACCACACTTAGTGATAAAGACATAGAGGGTTTTGATTCAGGTGATGAAAAAGAGCACGATATGTGTGCGCGTTTTTAGCTAGTCATGTGAGCACACCCACTTTGTCCCACAATAGTTCACACGAATGCGATGGTGATGATTTGAGCGCTTTAAGTGAGGGATAAAGCGAGAGTGAAAGTGGAGATGAAAGTGAGCTCCAAAAACCATTTAGAGATTTGTACACCAAGACCTTAAAAACAAAGAAGTATAATAGGGATTTAGGTCGTCGAGTGTTAAATTTGGAGAGAGAGAGAAGGAGGTTTTAAGAAAGGAAAAATGTGATTTGACTGACACAATGTCTAGTCTGACGACACGTGTATCCCAACTCGAGAGTGTTCTCGAACGTGCCCGGGAGGTCAAAGTTCCTTTAGAGGACGCATCTAATAAGGTTGGAAAGATGGTTCTCAATACTATTTTGGGTAGTGGTGATAGTTTAGGAATAAGTCATGACGGTGCTTCTACTTCCCAAATAGTACTCGAGCTGGTTCCCGCTTTAGTGTTAGATTCACATGAGTCTCACCCACTTTGGGTAGTGTTAGATTCACATGTCATCATGGAAACCCGTTAGGAGAGCACATCCTAGATTTTTTGAGAGAGGTGTTCCTAGGCCTATATATGTTTGTTCCCATTACAAAAGGAGAGGACACCTTAGGGAATTTTGTTTTAAGTTGGGTTATGTGTCACGTTTTGCTTCCACACGTGTTTCAGCCACACATGCACCCACATATGATACTTTACATGCTCTTGGAGACTAAATGAGAGAGTTTGCCCATCTAGTTGATCAAGTTAAGTTTTTGGTCAAAACTTCACAAAATTTGATGGAGGTTTTTCATAAGTTGGCACAACCTTTGGAAAACCCCTCCGCACCTAACGATTGAGGTTTGACTTATTTACTAGAATAGGATGTTTTCCATGATGACATTATTTTTCTATTGCTAGTATGTATCATTTTTGTATGTTTTTCATTTTTAAAAATTTTGAAAAACGTAAAAAGATTTTATTTTGATAAATTTTTTGAAAAATCCAAAAAGATTTTTGTATTTTGTTTGCACCTTTTATGGATGAACATTTAGGATGACCAAGTCACAATTTTATTCCATTTATTCATGTGACTATTTGATAGTGTTTTGAGATAATATATCATGTCATCTTTGTGCTTTGTAATGTTTGGAGTCACTGAGATGTAATTAAGTGTTACTTCCTACATTTTTGACTCATGATTTCCTTTATTGCACACATACACGGATTTATTTGATTATTGTGCTTGTCTTATCATATGTTGGTTGGTTTCTTTCACTTCAATCCTATTTTTAAAAATGAACCAAGCGCGATAAAACTTGTAATAAGTTGTGCATGTAAGAACCGTTTGTGAGTTTGCGTGCTTTATTTGAAAACGGGGAAGGGCTGCGAAAGGTTCACATTTGACCTTTGCGAATTCTAAGCCACCGTTATATCGGACCTAAAAAATTGAGGAATTTTATTATCTGGGGTCCAAAGAGGTTTAAAAGAGCCCGAAAAAATTGAAAGGTAATAAAAAGAAATTTATGCTAATTATGGGCCATTTAGGTTTTTCCCCAATTATTCAAAGTTTGAGAATTTAGTTTATATACCTCTAAAAGAAAATATATATGAGGGAGTTTGGATGGAGAATTGAAATGGGTTTGCACGTCCTTGAATGTCTTGAAAAATCGCTACATAGTTTTGGACGTTATTGGTGTGGAAATCACTTAGGCTTTGATTTGTTGATTTGATTAAGACGATGTCATCTAAATTCAACAATTTTTAAACCTAAGGATACTTTTGATGTTCATTCGTTAGGATTACATGTATTCATCATGAACATCTGATTGATTGAGTTTATTTACCTATCGAATGTGTTCACACCATTCATTCAGTTTCCATGACTTGGTTGCTTTAGTTAAATCCATGGTGTGATTTTTGCAACATTATTTTTGGACGAAAAATTTGAAAAATCAAAAATAGTTTGTGAAGGTTTTTGAGATACTCCTTTGCATGTGCGTAGTTTGATTCATGTTTGCTATGCATTTTTTCGTGACACTCCTTTGTTTTTATTGTTTCTTCTTATCTGTCTATTTGGGGACATCATAAAATGGGGGAGAAAGAATTGTGATTTTATGGGGGATTTTGCATTATGGGGGATGTTTGATTTATTAATTATTTATTCTTATATCATTTCAAACTCGATGTGTCATGAAGTTTTTTGCTTTGTCTCATGTAGGTACAAAGATTGAAGATCATTATCTTGCACACCCTGATGAGAAAAGCTTTGAGATTTGATGAAGATTTTTGAAGAAAAATTTGAGAACTTGCAAATTTGCACCATTTCAGTTTTGAGATTTATGGGAGGGTAGATTTGTACAGGCATTTTAGTATTTGATAATTCGGATGTTTTTATGTATGTTCCGGCATAGACATATGGTGAGATTTGAAAGGACATATTTTTTATAAATGTCCGTCACAATTAATTATGTCGTATATCGTTACAACCGTCGAAGAAGTTCTAGAGCAATCTACATCAAGATGGATCCGAATATATCAAGGTTCTTCATCAAAAAGTCTCCGCAAAGTTTACTTTGGTAAGGTTATGTTTTAAATACCTTAACTTTGCACTTAGAGCTTTGGGATACTTTTACAAAATATTTTCTAAGTGTTGGAGCAGACTTTTTTCGTCAAAATTTGAGAATGAGTAATTTTCTAAGTCCTGTAGCGTTCCTCAATTTTGATGCTCAAGACGTTCGAGCAACATTGAGATGTTGCACGATGTCGTTCAAATGACATGTGTACTTCGTTTGAGAGAGATCCCCTTCTCGTTCTAACGACCGAGACTGCGCGATTTTTTATAAATACTGATTAAATGGTTTTATTTTCATCAAGAAGTCCCAGTGTTTTGAAAGACAAAAAACTGCGAATCTGCATAATTCTTTTTAACTTCTTCTTTTAGGGTTTTCATCCTTTTTGTTTTCAATTCACAAAAATCCCATATGCTTTGGTGAATAGTTTTGATGTTCAAGAACACACTTTTCTTTTGTTCATTATTTATAGGGAGAACTCTACAACCGGAGATCTTCGTGCTATTGTGGAGGGAGTCCATGTGAAGATTTTAGACTGTGTGACTGGACTACGCGTCCTTGTGGTATAGCTGCGTGTGAACCACTACTGATTTCTAACCATTACTTTGAAGGTTTGATGAAGACACCGTGCGTTACTCTTGTGGGCGAAAACAAGATGGTATGTAATTCAATGGTCTTATAAACTTGTCAGAGTTCTAGAAATAAAAGGTTTTGCCCTTTGGGGATTTTTCCTGAAATTTATGTCGCATGCTTTATTTATTTATGGTTTGACACACGCACACACGTAGTTTCATGTTTAGGAGCTGAGTTAATTTGGTTTAAAAATAGACTCTAAGTAAGTAAGGTTTAATTGGAAACTTGCGAATTAATTTAAATCGGTATCACACACCGTCTTCATATTTTACACATTCTCTTTCTACGCCTTTCCCATTTCACACATGGTCATTCGATATATTAGGGGCAATAAACCCTTCCTCAAGAGGAAAAATTTGGATATTGGTTACCACTGAATTTTTCACCAAATGGGAAGAGGCCATACCACTCAAAAGGTCCACAACGGGGGTAGTGTCTCAATTCATGAAAGAGTACATCATATGTCGATTTGGCATCCCTAAGATGTTTCCATCAGATAATGTCTCCCCTTTTGTAAATAGTGAAGCAAACATACTAACATATAAGTACTCCATCATCCACCACAAGTCATCAGTAGCATACCCGAAGTGCAACGGGGAGGGAGAAGCCACTAACAAGACTTTGGTAAATATTTTGGCAAAAATATTAAAAGATTTCCTGGGCACATGGGATGACAAAATCCCGGAGTTACTATGGGCCTGTAGAACAACAAAGAGGAAACTGATGGGGTATACTCCATTTTCCTTAATTTTGGGGGAAGAAGTTGTTCTGAAAATTGAGCTCGAGGTACCTGATATGCCCATGTATACCCTCGGCCAGGTTGAGGGAGCCCTCCACCAAGACGAGGCCAAGATGGTCCTGACGACCCTCCAAGGGGCCGACCCCTCATCAGGCCCAAACGACCCTTCAAGGGGTCGACCCCTCACCAGGCCCAAACGACCCTCTAAGGGGCCGACCCATCATCATGACTCAGACGACCCTCCAAGGGGCCGACCCCTCATCATGACTCAGACGACCCTCCAAGGGGCCGACCCCTCATCATGACTCAGACGACCCTCCAAGGGGCTAACCCCTCATTGTGGTCCGGACGACCCTCCGAGGGTACGATAGTATGAGGCATAAATTAGGCCAGACTCATTGCTAGAGGGAACTTTGCCCTCGGCCTCATATCATAGGCCTAGGGTGACATCATCACAGCGCGTGGTTTGAGAGACGCGTGGAACAGTGCGAGTGGGGCTCACATGACATGTGGAAGACCGTTATAACAATATCACCCCCTCACGTGGGGGAATATAATGTCATCATTATTCACATGTGGCATCTACAGGTGTCAATAGGGGATTGGCTCGATCATCATTCACATGCACCATGCATACTTGGGGGGTACACTACACCCCCCAAGACCTATATATACTTGTCACCTACAACCCTACAAGGGGATCGAGAATTGTAACCCTAGCTGAAACTCTGCTTGTATACACAGTACAGAGAGAAAGGGAACTTATGTGCATTGTATCCAAGGCTATTAGTGCCCCATACTTAGTGGATCACACACTCACAGTGGATGTAGGCCTAATTGGTTGAACCACTATACATCATTGTCTTGTTCCTCTTATACTCACCCCCTTCTACATACTTACACGAATACACACACACCCCTCCATGGCTGCCATTGTTATTATTGTTTGAGCTCATCATCACTTACCTGGTGGTGCTAGATTTCAGCGTCATCAGTTTGGCGCCGTCTGTGGGAACGAGAAGATATCTCTTCCTTTGTATAGCTTAACCTCACTGGGCACTCTGGTGGTGAGCCAATTCTCCCTATGTGGAGATGTTTCACCATTGAAAGAGACCTATTAAGGTTCTCAAGCTCACCAGTCTTTTCTTCAGTTCAGCTCTTCATAGTTCAAGCATGTGGCACCGGAGATGCCACCACCACCACTTCCTCCACCGGATGGTGGAGTAGGACCCAGTTCCAGTCAGCCACCACCTCAGTCTGAGATGGCTGATGTGGCGACAGCCTTGAAGTCTCAGGTAACAAGCCAGCGGATCATACAGGAGCAGTTCACAGCTCTAAGCCAGAACATACTAAGACCACAAGCGACTCAGGGGAAGTATGAGGCCAGGGGACTACCCCAGGCACCACGCAAAGACTTGCCACCCCCACCACGGCGGAGGGATGTTGCTGACCCCCGACGTCTACGCCTGGGGAGGCAAGGAAACCCTTTCCATGAGGACAGGTATGATGATCTGGAGGGAGAGGAGGCCCCCATAGAATGCTGGGAGTCGTATGAGGTCTCCAACAACACTGTGCGGCCTCTATAGGAGAGCAGAGGGAAGTTTGGGAGGCAAAATCCTGACGATCGCCCGAGAGGCTCTACTTTTGACCGCTTGAGCAGGGGGTCGGCCTTTGAGAGGCTGGGCCCAGTAAATGACCTGCGGGAAAAATTATCCAGGTCAAGGAGTGCTGTGAGATCCAGAAGGGAGGCAACATATGGCCGACCCCATGGGGGCCTACCCCACAGACGGGACGATGGTCAGGGGGAAGTAAACAGCCTCCACAATACTGCCGCAGCAGAACCATCTGTCCACCTCAAAGAGGCGGCGGGGGATAACATCGGCCAAGACGACCCTACGAGGTCCTGGAATGACTCGATCCAACGACTGGAGGATAAGATTGGCGATATTCTGAAGAGCCGGGACCCTCTTCAGAGAGGATACTCCTTAGGCTCACCCTTTGTGGCAAAGATAGTCAACTTCCCCATGCCATCCAAGTTCAAGCCACCAGTGGTCACCCCTAGGTATGATGGGACTACCAACCCTGTCCACCATATTGAGATGTACCAATCAGCGGAAGACATATACTCTATCTCAGATGAGATGAGGTGTCGTGCCTTTTCTGGCACTTTGACTGGGGCTGCACATGTATGGTATATGCCTCTTCCAAAAAACTCCATTGAAAACATTATGCAGTTGGCAGACCGGTCCATCCATAACTTTTTCTTTGGGGTGAGGCCACAGAAGTAGACCACACACCTACTCTATGTTAAGCAGGGGAAGAACGAGAGCTTAAGAGACTACATAGCCTGATTCAACAAAGAAAAGTTAGAGGTTTAAGACTATAAGGAGAGCATAGCCATGACCGCCCTCATTGGAGGACTCTAGAAGGGAAAGCTTCTATGGAAGCTTGTTGAGGACCCTCCGAGGACGATGGATGAATTACTGTCGACAGCAGGAAGGGTGATGAACGCCGAAGAGGTGATGGCCGCAAAGTACGAAGATGAAAAAGGAGGCACTAGTGGGGGTAAGTACCTTAGGAAGAGAAAAGAGGGGAATAAGAGGTCTACGAACGACAAGTTCACTGATTACACCCCTCTAATGGTCAGCTGTGAACATATTCTTAATGAGATAAAGAGTGACCGGTCCCTGAAGTGGCCTGAGAAGTTGAGGGCCGCCCCCAACAAGAGGAACAAAAAACTGTGGTGTGAATTTCACCAAGACCACGACCACGTGACAGACAAATGCTTTGCTCTGAAAGATGAAATTGAGAAGATGCTAAAAGAAGGGAAGCTCAGGAAGTATGTTGATAAATGTGCCTTCAAGAGGGGCCGAGGGGACGACCCCAGAAAGAAGCGAACCGATGCATGTAGAGAAGGTCCTCCAAAAAGAGAAACCCTTATGAGGATGAGGACGACCCTGACCTCCCTCCAAGAGATGAAAATGGCCCCGTCAAGAGACTCAATATAATCTCGCTTGGAGTGGGAATGATCTACGGGGGTCTGGCAGGAGGAGGGTCAGAGGTCGCCGACAGGAAGCCCCATGTAGCTGAGGCCAAGGCAGTGACAAAAACTATGCACTCAACCTCTCTGGAAGCAAAGTCAGAGAAGAGAAATAAAGTTGACATGGATACTCTGATAGTGGGGTTCTCAAGAATGGACTTCAAAGGCCTCTTAGCTCCACACGAATACCCACTCGTCATCACTACTAGGGTGTACGGGTGTGAGGTGCCGAGGATACTGGTCGACGGGGGTAGTTCTATAGATGTAATGTTTTGGCTATGCTTCAAAGCCTTAGGCCTTAGCCGTGCTAGGCTCGTCCCATACCATCACCCGTTGATTGGGTTCAGCGGGGAAAAGGTTCATCCCCTTAGAGTGTATGAGGCCGATGTCTGGATGGGAGATGAATGGCCGAGATGGCTTACTAAGAAGGTCATCTTCTTTGTGATGGATGAGCATATCTTCTCGGCCTACAACATTATATTGGGGCGAGTAGCCCTCAAGGGGTTTGAAGTTGTGCCATCTACGGTCCATCATATGCTTAAAGTTCTAACCCCTTACGGGGTTGGGGAAGTTCAGGGAGACCAGACGACAGCACGGGAATGTTATTTCAACTCCGCTGAAGAAAGAGAGGCACACAAGAAGGAGACAACTACTTACCATATTGACACCCTTGACCCCAAGGATGAGAAAAAACTCAAAAAAGGAGAAGCCGCGAAAGAGGTAGAATCTATCATCCTCAATGAGGATGAGCCGAAAAAACCCATCTAAATCAGCAATACTCTGAAGCCAAACATCAAGGAAGACCTCATCAAGCTGTTGAGGAGAAGACATAATGTCTTTTCATGGAGTCATGCAGATATGTCGGGGATTGACCCTGAAATTATGAGCCACAAGCTCAACATGGTAGAGGGTGCAAAGCCAGTGAAGCAGAAGAGGAGAATTTATTCTCGAGAAAAGTATGAGGTCATTAGAGATGAGGTCAAGAAGATGGAAGATGCAGAGTTTATCTGGGAGGTCATCTATCCCGAATGGCTATCCAATGCAGTCATTGTCCCAAAAGCCAATGGGAAGTGGAGGATGTGTGTGGACTTCACACACCTCAACAAGCATTGTCCCAAGGACAGCTTCCCTCTCCCCCGCATTGATCAGATGGTGGACGCTACCGCAGGCCATGAGTTATGGATGCCTATTCAGGGTACAACCAGATCTTCAAGAACCCTGAAGACTCGAAGAAGATAACTTTCATTACCGACAAGGGAACATATTATTACAGGGTCATGCCCTTTGGCCTAAAAAAAATGGGGGCAACGTATTAGCGCCTTGTAAATAAAATGTTCGAAGACCAAATTGTGAAGTATATGGAGGTCTATATAGATGACATGCTGACTAAGAGTTTAAAGGCAGTGGATCATGTGTCTGACCTCGAGAAGACCTTTAATACAATGGACAAGTACCAAATGAAGCTCAACCCGGCCATGTGTGTCTTCGGGGTTGGTGCAGGGAAGTTCTTGGGGTTCATTATCAACCAAAGAGTCATAGAGGCCAATCCTGAGAAAATAAAGGCCCTCATAGAAATGAAGACCCCCAAGACCATTAAAGACGTTCAGAGACTCACACGGAGAGTTGCTGCTTTGAACAGGTTCATGTCTAGGGCCACAGACAGGTGTCTATCATTCTTCAAAATTCTCAAAAAAAAATTTGAATGGAGCGAAGAGTGTGATCAGGATTTCAAGGAGCTAAAGGCATACCTAGGGTCTCCCTTGCTGTTGTCATAGCCAGTACAGGGTGAACGACTATATGTGTATCTAGCTGTCTCAGAATCAGCCATCAGTGCAACCATTATAAGAGAAAATAGGGTACAAAGGCTCGTATATTTCAATAGTAAGGCACTCCAGGGGGCAGAGCAAAGATACCCAAGGATGGAGAAGTTAGCCTATGCCTTGATCCATGCCTCAAGTAAGATGAAGCCATACTTCCAGTCCCATACAATGGTCATCCTCACTGATTCTCCTCTTAGGCAGGTCCTGTACAAGCCAGAAAAATTAGGAAGGTTAATGGCCTGGGCTATAGAGCTGGGGGAGTTTGACATTGTGTATTAACCTAGGACAGCAATTAAGGGGAAAGCATTGGCAGATTTCATGGCTTAATTTACTTGGGAAGATGATGAATTTGAAGATGAGAGCCTCGGGAAGACAGATGCCCTGCAAGGCAAACTCACTGACACGTCCGCAGACAATACTGAGACAAGTATCGCTAGAGGAAAAGTGGTCGAAAACGAAGAGGGAAGATATCTCTTTAGACAGGGGTCCCTCACCGAGGGAAATTTCTCAGAGGAAAGGAGAGTGTGGAGCCTCTTCGTCGACGGGTCCTCTTGTGAAAGCGGGAGTGGGGCAGGATTAATAGTGTCAGCACTAGACGGTATAGACATCGAGTACACCCTGAGGTTCAACTTCAAAGCCTCCAACAACGAGTCTGAATATGAGGCCTTGATAGCAGGACTCTCCTTGGCCAAGTCTCTTAGTGTCGGCCAGATTTTAGTCCATAGTGATTCAAGGATGGTAGTGAATCAGATACTAGGAGCCTATGAGGCCAAGGATGGTGGATGGCCAAGTACCTTGAAAAAGTGAAGTCACTATTGAAGGGCTTCAGAGAATTAAAATTGAAGAGGATACCTAGGCTTGATAATGGTCGAGCTGATGCTCTTGCTAGGCTGGCCTCAGCAACTAGGACAAATATCAGGTGGACAGTTCCAGTGGAAATTTTACTTCGACCAACTATTGAAGATGCTGAGGGAACACTTGGATCTTGCTTACATATCATCAGGGAAGCTTCGTGGATGGAAACTCTAATCAAATACATTAAAGAGGGGGAGATGCCAGAAGCAAAGAAAGAAAGGAAGAAGTTGAGATACAGAGCTGTGAAATTCACTGTCATCGGAGACACCTTGTACAAAAAGGGGTTCTTGCTCCCATTACTTAGGTGTGTGCACCCGTCTGAAGTCCCACACATCTTGCAAGATGTGCACGATGGGTCATTTTCAAGCCATATTGGGGGCAGGTCTTTGGCGAAGAGGGTGGTCACCAAGGGGTACCGGTGGCCGACCTTGGGGAAAGATGCCACGGCATATGTAAAAAAGTGAGATAAATGTCAAAGATTTTCCACCATCCCTCACCAGCCCCATCAACCTCTTACCCCCATTACATCCCCATGGCCATTTGCAGTGTGGGGGATCGACCTAGTAGGCCCCTTGCATAGGGCCATCAATAACTATAGGTTCCTCATCGTGGCAATTGACTATTTTTCAAAATGGGTGGAAGAAGAGCCGATGGTCATGATTACCGAGCAAAAGACCTTCCAGTTTATATGGAAAAATATTATATGAAGATATGGTCTCCCCAACACCCTCATATCAGATAACGGGACTCAATTCAAGAATACATCTCTAGAGAATTACTGTGAAAGGGTGAGTATCAAACAATTCTTCACTACCCCAGGTCGACCTCAGGCCAATGGGCAAACAGAAGTTACGAATAGGACAATCCTAGATGGGATCAAGAAAAGACTTGAGGAGGCAAAAGAAAGATGGGTTGAGGAGTTATATGCTGTACTATGGGCCTACAGGACGACGGCAAAGACCTTTACTGGAGAAACCCCGTTCATGGTAGCTTATGGCTTAGAAGCCGTCATCCCCTTCGAGATTGGTTTTCCTACTCACAGGGCCCAAATGTATGACCCCTAGAGAAATATAGAAGAGAGGAGACTTGACTTAGACCTGATTGAGGAAAGGAGGGAAGACACCGAGATAAGGAAAGTCGCCTACCGGTAGAGGACCGCAAGGTTTTACAACCATAGGGTGAAGCAGAGGCCAATTGCAGTGGGGGACTTAGTCCTAAAAAAGACTTGGCATAAGCCCAACAAGCTCCACCCAAATTGGCATGGCCCATATAGGGTCATCGATGAAGTGGTTCCTAGAACTTATAGACTAGAAAACCTAGAAGGAGAACCCTTTTACAACCCATGGAACGCAGATTATTTGAAGAAATACTATCAATAATTTTATAAAGTCCCTTCGAACCACAATTGTAATGGGTGTTGCTCCAACAGAACACTTGGAATGTTAATGAGAAATACCAGTGTTTTCCCTCATCTTGCATTTGTCAGTTCTAGTATGACTGGGATCATCTTCGGGGAACCACCCTCGGCTATAATGAGGGTCAATGGTGGGGACGACCCCTCCATTACCCTCAATAAAGACGAGGGGGACTTAATCGAAAACATCATTAGCTTGGTGGGAAACCACCCTCAGCTATAATGAGGATCAATGGTGGGGACCACCACCCCATTACCCTCAAGAAAGACGGGGGGGGGGGGGGGGGGGACTTAATCGAAAACATCATTAGTTTTGTGGGAAACCACCCTCGGCCGTAATGAGGGTCAATGGTGGGGATGACCCCTCCATTACCCTCAGTAAAGACGGGGGGGGGGGGGGGGGACTTCATTGAAAAACCATTAAGCTGGTAAAAACCACCCTCAGTTATAATGAGGGTCAATGGTGGGGACGACCCCTCCATTACCCTCAAGAAAGATGAGGGGGGACTTAATTGAAAAACCATTAAGTTGGTAAAAACCACCCTCGATTATAATGAGGGTTAATGGTGGGGACGACCCATCCATTACCCCCAAGAAAGACGAGGGGGGACTTAATTGAAAAACCATTAAGTTGGTAAAAACAACCCTCAGCTATAATGAGGGTCAATGGTGGGGACGACCCCTCCAATACCCTCAAGAAAGACGAGGGGGGACTTAATTGAAAAACCATTAAGTTGGTAAAAACCACCCTCGGCTATAATGAGGGTCAATGGTGGGGACGACCCCTCCATTACCCTCAAGAAAGACATGGAGGGACTTAATTGAAAAATCATTAAGTTGGTAAAAACCACCCTCGGCTATAATGAGGGTCAATGGTGGGGACGACCCCTCCATTACCCTCAAGAAAGACGAGGGGGGACTTGATTGAAAACATCATTAGTTTGGTGGGAAACCACCCTCGGCTATAATGAGGGTCAATGGTGGGGACGACCCCTCCATTACCCTTAAGAAAGACGAGGGGGGACTCAATTGAAAAAACCATTAAGTTAGTAAAAGCCACCCTCGGCTATAATAAGGGTAAATGGTGAGGACGACCCCACCTTTACCCTCAAGAAAGACGAGGGAAGGGTTAGTGATATTGTTAATTTAAAAACATCACAATGAAAGTCATGCAAGAGACAAGTATAGAAGACAACAAGAGGCATTATATTACAGTGTTAATATTTGTTCAACAAAAGTAAGGTACAAAATATTTGTTACATGAAGAGGGTATGGGCTACAGACAGCCACCCTATGGAGCAATGTCAGAGGGCAAGGCCTCAACATCTACGGGAGATTCTTCTATGACCAAGACGGGCCGATCCTCAGACGTGCATGTGCCTTCTACATGCCGAGATTCCACTTGAGCTAGGGCTTCGGCAATAAGGGGATCGTCCAATTGAACTGCCTCGAGAGAGGGGCGGACAGATGATACTACATCAGCAAACTTAAGGACGACCCACCGACAGGCCGTCCTAATCCCCCTCTCTAAGTATTCAAGACCGAAGCCTTGAAACTCATCTAAGAGTTTGTAGGCCTCCACAGCATCGACCTCGACTTTCTTTACAGCCCCCTCAAGATCAGTCTTGAATTGAACCCCCAAGTTGATCAAGGCCTCATCCTTCTCTTTTATAAGAAAGTCTTTGGCCTTCAGGTCTGCATCATGCTGCTTCGTCAGCTCGTCCAGGACCTGTGCATGTTCAGTCCTCGCACTCTCCAGTTCAGCCCTTGTAGTCTCGAGCTCTGTCTGCAGGTCAACCTCATGCTGAATGGCCCCTCAGCTTCATGAAATTTTTGTTGGTTTTCAGCCATCCACTTAGTGGCTGAGGTAAAAGCACAGACAGACTGCACAGAAAAAAAAACACTTGTTAAGAGGCCGAGGAAACAGTTGGTGAAAAATTCAAACTAAGTGAAATAAAAACGAATACATGAGCCAGAGTGTGCAGACCATAGTAATACACCTTGGCCGGGGGCATCTTCAATAGGAAATCATAGTCGACAGCCGAGGGGGCAGAGAACATAGAAGCTTTGGCTGCCCTCAGGTTGTCTATCATAGAAGACGACTCAACCTTAAAAAATGCTAAGTTTTGGGACCAGAAGTCCCCCATGCTGGAAGTGGAACCAGTCCCCTCAGATGCCTCCACCCTTGCCCTCGTCCTGGAATCCGGCTGAGGGTCAGCAGGGACTTCAGGCTCTTTCCTCTTATGACTGTCGACGGTCGGCTCATCATGCGTCGGTCCCACGACCTTTGACTTCCTCGGAGCCTGCTGAGGCTCTTTGCCTTTCTTCTAGCTTAAACCAGATAATAAGCTTGGGGAAGTCATTTCCCAAAGATAATCAGAGATATCTGCAGGACGACCTGAAAAGGAGACGACACATCAGAAAAATACAGAGGCAAAAGATGAAACACTCGAAAAAAGCAAAGATTGAGCAAAAAATAATAATAACTCACATAGCTCTGTCAAGGGGCCGACCCTCAGACCATCTTCTTTGAGGAACCGAGGGGTCATCAGATCTTCAAACTTTGTAAGTCCACCCTCTTTCCCTCGTCCTCTCAGATACTCGACTATGTCCTTTTCATCCAGACTAAGTCTAGGGTCTGACCTAGCCTTCGTAGAGGGGTTAGACCATCTCCTTGGAACTCTCGGACCATCGTCCAATGGCTGAGCCTCAGCAGAAAATTCCCATCCCCTAGATACGAAGAAAAATCTCTTCTTCCACTCGTGGTTAGAGGTTTGTACCAGGTGGAGAAGTTTTTTATCAGACCTCCTCGCCCCCAGATGATAGTACCTAGGTTGTTTGGATGAGGAAGTGATATTATAACAAGCTAAAAACACATCGGCTGAAGGCTCATCGGTGAAGGTATTCTTTCATAAAGAGACATAGCCGAGGATCGTCCTCCAAGAGTTGGGAGTAAGCTTAGAGGGCGTAACGCCGAGGGCTGATAATATATTGACTATGGCAGGGTGCAAGGGGAACCTAACACCAACCTTAAACATCTGTTCGTATACTGCGATCTCTCCCTCGTCACCTTCAAAGAATTTCTCAGACTCAGAGGGGACCCTCATACTTATGTTGGGGGGCACACCAAATGTATGCCTCCAAAGTAGGAGGTTACGATACCTGATGGAGGAAACATAAGCCGAGGCATGGGAGGTGTCAACTTGGTCAGCGTCTAAGTCCTCACCATCATCCTCAGACCCCTCTCCCTCGGCCTCATCACCTGTCAAGGGTCCAAGAGGAAAATCTATCTGGAAGGCATGAGGGGATAGAATGGTCACAGGAATAGCCTCGGAAGGGACCACCCCCTCGACCTCTCGGTCTGGGCTAAGATCAGATGTCTCTCTCCTCCCAGAAGGCCCAGCGCCAGTTGGTGATGATGCTCTCTCATCCATCTCTCCTGAATGACTCTCGGCTGGATGACAAGATGACCCACAAGATGCAGATGGTAATATTGTGGCTAATGGAATAGGAAAAATGGGTCGTACCCAATTAGGGTCGGCCCCTCGTCTTCTCTCCTCCTCTTCTTCTACTCGTCTGATCTCTACAAAGAACTTCTCTATCAGGGATGGGAACTCCTCATCTAAATTGTAAAGCCTCCTAAGCATAAAATGGAAGACCCTACACTTAAAAGAATTTAACTAGCCCAAACACAAACAAGTTTATAGTTGACCAAAATGGACTTTTGGATTGAAACTAATGAACGTAAGGGTCTTAACCAAGAACGCTCAAGAACCAGTCGTAGGAGAAGACGTTGGAAAAGTTATGAAACAGCCTAAGGAAAATTCAACCCTACAAGCCTAAAATAAGAAAGCAAATAGAAATGAAGATAAAGAGGGCACTAGGGCAGAGGGATTACCTGAGAAGGAACAACGAGACTGCCAAACTCGAAATGTTGAAGATTGCAGAAATGGTGGTTTATTTGTTGAGAAACTAGAAAGATAAAGCTTAGGCGCGAAGAAGAAGAAGAAAAAAAATGATAGTTTCAAAAATCCTTTAAATACCTTATCATAAGTGGGCCTAATAATCAATGCAAGGTGCAGCCCACGAAGAGGACATCATTAGGGCACAAAGTCCCAGGTCAAGTGCGCATCCACCACACCTTGGAAACTGAAACGACAATGGAAATCTTCCTTAGTGTCACATTACCTTAACAGGTGTTACTCACATAACTGATCATACACTCATCTCGACTGCAACATTATCCCTCAGCCATCTCAACAACATCTATGGCTAAGGGCTGGGGGTGATTGATATGCCCATGTATACCCTCGTCCAGGCCGAGGGCGCCCTCCACCAAGACGATCCCAAGATGGTCCTGATGACCCTCCAAGGGTCCGACCCCTCATCAGGCCCAGACGACCCTTCAAGGGTCCGACCCCTTATCAGGCCCAGACGACCCTTCAAGGGTCCGACCCCTCACCGGGTCCAGACGACCCTTCAAGGGGCTGACCCCCACTAGGCCCAGACGACCCTCCAAGGGGCCGACCCATCATCATGACTCAGACGATCCTCCAAGGGGCCGACCCCTCATCAGGACTCAAATGACCCTCCAAGGGGCCGACCCCTCATCATGCCCAAACGACCCTCCAAGGGGCCGACCCCTCATCGTGGTCCGGATGACCCTCCGAGGGTACGACAGTACGAGGCCTAAATTAGGCCAGACTCACTGCTAGAGGGAAATTTGCCCTCGTCCTCATATCATAGGCCGAGGGTGACATCATCACAGTGCGTGGTTTGGAAGATGCGTAGAACAGTGCGCGTGGGGCTCACATGACATGTGGAAGACCGTTATAACAATATCACCCCCTCATGTGGGGGAATATAATGTCATCATTATTCACAGGTGGCATCTACAAGTGTCAATAGGGGATTGGCTAGATCATCATTCACATGCACCATGCATACTTGGGGGGTACACTACACCCCCCAAGACGTATATATACTTGTCACCTACAACCCTACAAGGGTATCGAGAATTGTAACCCTAGCTGAAACTCTACTTGTATACACAGTAGAGAGAGAAAGGGAGATTATGTGCATTGTATCTAAGGCCATTAGTGCCCATACTTAGTGGATCACACACTCACAGTGGATGTAGGCCTAATTGGCTGAACCACTATACATCATTGTCTTGTTCCTCTTATACTCACCTCCTTCTACATACTTACACGAATACACACACACACCTCCATGGCTGCCATTGTTATTACTGTTTGAGCTCATCATCACTTACTTAGTGGTGCTAGATTTCAGCATCATCAGTACCCTCTGCCCGCTATAACTTGCTATGTGCCATGCTCCCTCATAGCACCGGGACAACGCAGCGAGGCACTTCAAGATATATAGAAAGTAGTTGTCCAGATCGTATGACCAAGTGGTGAGGCCAAGTAAGTTCAAAGAAGGGGACCTAGTCCTAAAAGCATGCACAAGGCACATTAGAGGATTTTCATTGCCTAAGTTTTGAAGTCAACTGTGAAGGACCCTACATCATTCGGGCAGCTCATGATTCGGGTTATTGCGAGATATCCAAAGTGAAAGATTATGTTACCTTAAATCTAAATAGTAAGTGGCTAAAAAAATATCATGTTTAAATCTATGTTTTGCCCCATACTTCAGTCTATTGCATTGCATTTTGCTAATACTTATTTGGTAATATGTCCTTTGTTTAACATAGTGTGAAGTAATGTTCGTGTTGAAAATATTGACCCACTATTCTTTTGAGTTAGATATTTTCCTTATTTTTCATGGTGTGACTTAAATTAATGTAATATATCAGTCGATATTCAAACAAAATAGAAAGGAAGAAACATCAAATGTCATAAACTTTATTCAAATAGTAAAGCGCTTTGATTACATGTCAAAGAAGTCCAAAATAACAAACCGGGGAGAATCCAAAAAAGGAAATCAAACAAAGATTGCTAAGGGCTATCCATGATAAAACAAAGGTTGGTTGATCCAAGATGGTGATGCTGAGGAAGAGTTTGCTTAAGGCTACGCTGGTTAGAGATGAGATCGGCTAAATCCTTTTGACGAAGCTCCATCCTTTACTGAACATTCTCCAAGTTTTGCTCCTTCTTAAGAAGCTCAGCCTCAGCACGAATAACAGCTTCACGAGCCTCCTGCACCCCCTTCTCAAACATAACTAGCTCGGTGTTAAGACTTACAAGCTCCTCCGATATGGCTACCTTCAAGTGATGAGAACTCAACAATCGCTGATAGAGAGTAGGCATGTCAGCCTTCTTAAAGTCACGCGGTAGCTTTACCAACTAATACAATGAGAAACCATCAGTGCTAAGCACGTCAACCTTCCCCAATAATGACTTAATTGTATCAAAACTGGGTGACTCCAGAGGGGTATTGAGGATCTCCTCCAAAACAATAGTTAGCCCGAGCAAGTGGAAAGCCATCATCCCAAGAATATGCTGAAGAACGTGAGAAGTGAAAGTTCAAGGAAAGCAGGCTAAGAGTTTCTCAATCAATACACGAGGGCCCTCAGTCATTATATGGGGAAAATTGGCCAAGGTATTTCTTACAACCACTTCATGGGATGTCTCAGGGGGGTGCACTAAAAATGCTATCACTCGCGGAAGGGAGTCTGGTATGTGAAGCATTGTCACTTTATTGGACCCTAGAAGCAACCACATTATGCATTCCACTAATATTAGGCACCATTCCTTAAACTTGCATGGTAGGAGCCCTGCCCAGAGATGCAAACTCATCCAAGGTGCTCGCCTGCACAATTACATGAGCGATAGTCTCAACTCCTGAGTCGTGTGCCACAAGTTGCTCAACTTCCACCTGAAATATAAGAATTTTCCAAGTCATAAAATAAATATACAAATTGGCTTGCAAATATAAATTCTAAGACAAATATGACTTGGCCCGCCTGACCCACGGTTATGGGAGATTCTAAAACCAATATGACTGGGAAGGGAAGACCCTCGATTATGTGAGATTTTAAAACCAATATGACTTGGCCCGCCTGTCCTTCGGTTATGGGATATTTTAAGACCAATATGACTTGACCCGCCTAACCCTCGGTTATGGGAGATTTTAAAACCAATATGACTTGGTCCGCCTGACCCTCGGTTATAGGAGATTCTAAAACCAATATGACTTGTCAAAACTAATAAAGTTTAAATGAAGGAGATACATAAAAGAAGAAAGGCATACCTCTGGATGCTGATGATCAGCAAACTGACGAGTAGCTATTTATACTACATCTTCATCCTCAGCCAAAACAGGTGCCATCAAAAGACGTTGTTCTTAGGGGAAATCACACCCCCTACTTCAGCAACCTCCTCTCATCTTCCTTCTCCCTGGCCCACAGAAATAACTTTAACTTGCTCCTGACTGTGGATTGAGGGCCTAAAAAGTGTAATAAGAACCTGGTCATAAAAGGGAGTGGGGACTAATGGAGCATCGATTTCGGGTAAAGATACCTGTGAAGCACAATGGATAGTAAGTTAGAATAGCAAGTCAAGAGTAAAAAGATATTAGAACAACAAAAGAAAAAGCTTACCATGGATGACGTAACAACAGGAGAAAGGGACTTATGTAAAAATTCACCAATACTTGCACCAGGACCACCTGCCCTAAGGCCAGCCTGTTCGCGTAAAAAAATAGGTACAGGCGAATAACCACTACGGGATTCAGTTGAAGTATCCAAAATAATTTCCCCTAGGGGGAAATGTGAGGTTACCTACAAGCTGTAGGGGCAGCTATCTCTTTCGATGCAATTTCCTTCGAAGCAGGTAAAACTTCGATTGACTTTTCCAACAGACTGCCTTCTTCAACATCATCGCGCGAACTACCTTGTGTGCCAACTTAAAAAAAGTTAGAATAAACTAGAATCACTATTATGAGGGGAAAAAAAGAGAAGCCAAAGGCTTAAAAAGAGAATAGTAGACATACCTCTTCTTCTCCCAAAACATACTTCAAAACCTCATAATCTCGAGGAGGTGAAGCTGGTTTAGAAGGAGAAACCATTCTTCTCAACTGGCGTCTGCGAATAAGGACAAACTCTTCCTCATCATCTTCTTCTTCTTCTTCCTCTTCTTATTCCTCCTTCACTTCTTCCTCCTCCTCTCCCTCATCATCATCACCATCATTATTATCATCCCCTTCACCAATATATGCAAATCTTTCAGACTGCTCTTCTTCACTTACCTCGCCTGATTCCTCTAGTACAAGTTTGATCGAAATAACCAACTTCCTCTTCTTGCTACTTTCAACAGCTGGAGGAAAATAGGAAAACCCACTAGAGTCCATCTAGGCTGACATAAAAGCCCTATCCTCCTTGGAAAATATTAAGCTAACTTGTTGGGTAATCTTGGGATCAAGAGTTTGGATTAAAGGGATTTTATGGGTAATTTTAGGCTTCTTTATCGGGGCTTTCCTAGTGGCACTTATAGTCGCTCCAGTTGAAGCATCACGAGAAGTGTCACCACCCCACTAGGCCTGGAAAAACTATGGGAAATGGCAACTGCCCCGACCTTAACTGGAGGTTGAGAAGCTTTCTTCCTCTTCACTATTGCTTGATCTAAGGGGGCAAGTGGAGGCAGCTCAGAGGGAATATAACTGTTGGTAGTGATCAGAGGGAACATTGAGTTGAAGGTAGTACAATTTCTCAAACCCAACTCCATGGGAGGATACCTCTCAATCTTAAGATAACGAGGCTCCTTAAGAAGATTACTCTGGAAACGACCAAGTTGGTTCTGCCAGAATATTGTAAGGTACATTGCTGACCTATCTCCTCGAGCATACTTACTTGAGATGATATAGTTGGTGGGATAATTAGCGCAAAGGTTATCAACAATTGAGGTAAGGAAATTGTTGATTGCAAAGCAGAAATTAGTGGGTTTTTCTCAGGTGAAATGGCTCAACATAGGGTTTCCTTGATCATAGCCAAAGTGCATGGCTACACGGTGTGGGTTGTAGACGGAGGAAAAAGAATACCATTCTGTGAAAGAAGGAAAATAAGAAGGGATCAACAACAAGGGGACATTATTGGAGGGGAAATTTCTAGCCATCACTTCATCAATGGGGACGATGGGATGCTCCTCCTCTGCGAAGAAATGATTTTAAAAAAATTAGTCCACCCCAACGTAAGGGCGATGTGCAAACCTTTCAGCTCTGTCACCCAAATATATAAGAGGTTTTTTTAAACTCTCGTGGTTCCAATAGAAAATTCGGGGGACTCTGATGGACTGAGAACTGCGGTAGCTGATAAAAAGCTTTTTGCGTATATGGTCGTTGTCTTCAAAAGCCACTCTCAAAATTCCCTTGAGTGCCTACAAAACTTGTCTAAAAATAACTCGTATTGCGGTAAGTACGGGTATCAATTCAACTTTCAAGGTGAAACAATCAATGTGAAAACGTGCAATTCAAATATTTTTTTTATTAAAATATATATCTTTTTTAAACTATTTCAAGGGGAAAATTAACTAATTAAATGCTAAAATTATAAAATGACTAAATAATGAAACATAATGTGCAACCGAGTGTGAAATAATGTGAGAAAGTCAAGAGATGGTATTACATTGCATTTTCAATTATTTTAATTTCTCAATTTATTAATTTGAAATACTTCGAGATAATATTAAATCGATAATCTAACTCTCGTTAAAATTATAAATTTAATAAAATCTTTTTCGGAAAATTAATTTAAAAATGTCACATGATGAAAAATTAGGACTACTCTATTTTCAGAAAATTACCCGCTAGGATCAATTTAACGAAAACAATATCAATCCTCAAATTTCAACACCGAATTAATAGTCAAATATCGAAAAAACCTATCTCTAGTTCGATTCCTAAATTCAAACATTAATCTGCCCAATTAATTTACTAACTCTCATTACATAAAATAATTGGTGACAGTTAAAATTAATTTTCCTATAAATATAAAATTGATGAAACCAATTAATTAAATTAACATCATTCGCAGTGCATCCCACCCCTTGAACGGGGTGTTTAGCCAAACATTCTCATGTGTGCATAAACAACAATAGATTATATAGCAAGAATGAAAAGAAAATGGAAAGAAATTCAATATGCAAAATTTCCTTGTTGAACTTGTTCATGAAAGTGCGTCTCAAACTTCTCACAAATCCAGCATTTGATTACACCATAAAGAATAAAAACAGACCTACAAATTTATTCCAAACTAAACTAATTTTTTTTTGTATTTTTCTGGAATTTTTCATGACCCTAAACTGTACATAATATACACAATTTTTTTCTCTATTGGACTCTTCTTTTTTCTTTTGATCTCATCGCCTTCTATGAGCCCTTCCCTTTTTTATAAGCCACGATCTTGATTTCTTTTTTAGGAAAGATTTTTTTGGGATTCGCAGATGGCTAAGTCAAATGTAAAATGGGAGCTCACGTTTTTTTTTTTTGGATTTGGTTTTGTTCCATGGGATAAAATTTTGATTTTAAAGGGATCTGGGTGTGGTGTCGGTTTGAATGGGTAAGGATTTGGGAGATCCAATTGGAAGTGGGTTTGACGCTGGGTTGTAGTAGGTTCAAACCGGGTTCGTGGGTTTCTGAGGGTTGGATCCGGGTTGGATCGCGGGTATGGACGGACAACATTTGGGTTCGGGTTGTGGGTCTGTTGTGGCAGGGGTAGGTGGGTCAGGGATCTCCGAGTTCGGTTAGGAGATAAGTGGGTCGCGATTTTCGGGTTGGTTATGGTATGGCAACGATAGGTTGGTCGGAGTGGGGGTTTGCTGCTAGGTATTCAGGTCTTGGGTCTCAGTTAAAGGGTTTGTCGAATTTGAGTCCGGGGGCGGAGGGGTTGTGGAGATACAAGGTTGGGTTTGATTTATGTGGTGGTGAGTTGGGTGGTTATGGTAAATGGGTAGGAGAGAGAAAGAGTGGAAGGTGGGAAGGAGGTAATGAATAATGGAGGGGGTGTTTGTGTGTGTGGGGCTGTATGGGATGGTAGGTGTGGGTGAGGTGAGTGAGTTGGGTTAATTATGTGTAGGTTTAATTTGAACTCTAAAAATTTAACTAAAACTAAAAATCAATAAAAATAAAATCCTAATAAAATAAAGACTCAATTAAAAATGAAACTAAAAAGAATTGAAAATAGAAATAAAAATCTATTAAAACTAAAACTAAAATCCTAAAAATCTAAAATCTAAAAAAATAAAAATAAATGAAATCCTAAAAAATAATCCTAATAAAATAAAACAAAATAAAAACTAAAGACTAATAAATATCAAAATAAAAATAAAAATACACTAATAAAAATAAAATGTAAAAATATGCAAATAAATTCTAAAAATCCTAAATAAATCTAAGATAAATCCTAAAAATAAAACGACTCGAAATAAAATCTAAGAAAATATAAAAAGGCAAAACTGAACACACACTGGGCTCGGGGCATGGATTGGGCTCGGTTTAGGCTTAGGTTTGGTTTGGGGACAGGGTTCGGGACATCGAAATTCATCTGGGTAAGATCAATGTGGAATCAGACTTCGCGGTCGCTTTGATTTCTTCATTGACTAGTTTTAACCGCTATTGTGTCGCAATTACGCCGATTTAGCAATATTTGACACTGCGAGTGTTGATTGACCTGCAATATATATAAATACGAACATAAGGCCATTTTTAATTAAAATGAGCGACTAAAATGCATCTATTCGGGGCTTAAATTATACACTTTTGGGGTCTTATCACACCACCTCTAAGCAGAACATTTCTAGTCCTCGAGCAAAAATAGAGAGAAAACATAGATAAGTGACCAAAAGTGTGCCACTTTCGCAAGCACTGTCGATTGCACTTAGCATGTGCAACAAGCCGTTAAACCTATAGGTTTCCCTACAGGAGAAGTGGTGTCTCGTGAGGGCTTGCAGTGAATATACCCACAAAATACTAAAACTTATTAAGATGTAGTTTCATATTAGATGATGAAACGCTATAGAACCCAACTAAAAAGGACGTCAAGGAATACCATATTCAACTATCAAAATAAGATATAAAATTACTTAAATCCAAAAAGAATAATCCTTCCTAAAACATAGCGTGTGTAGTGTGAAGTAATCTTAAGTATAATTAGAGTAATTCTTAGACCGCCTTTTAAGAATCGACGCTTTGACTTCAATTCTCACTGGATATATCTCTCTGAATCGAACTCTCTAAGAATTGGGTAAGTGTATCTCTCTAGTGTGTGAGGAGGTGAGTAAATGTAAACAAGTTCAAACGTCTCACACACTTTTTAAAAAGAGACAAATACGTAAAAAAAATATAATCTCATGAAGGAATGATAACCACTATGTCGAGAATATCGAGTTATTCACCATATAATCTTCTCGTTTCCCCGAACACATTACCAAGGGTGAAAAATTTGATGTATGTATGGGAGAATGAGAAATGAAATGAAGAAGATGAATGATAGGGTTTTTGAGAAGAGTGTGACATACTTTGAATAACTATTGTCTTCATCATTGGAATTTATGATCGCATCTTTTTTTTCTATCTTTTTTCTTTGCTTATTTTTTTTTATTTCTTTTTTTTTATTGGGACACATTTTTCGTTTCATAACAATGGCAATGATTGATATGCCCTAAATGCACCCCCTCGGCTCAGAGACATCAACCATGTCCATGGAGATGGCCGATGTTAGAGGGGCCTTAGATCAACAACCAGCGGTCTCTTCCTAAGCAAGGTCGGCCATGGACGACATTACTAGCTACCACGGCAAGTGAGGTCTCCATAATCCACAGGGGCGGTTATCCATCTTGTCATCCAAGGCTTTCAACCTCGACTTGGTTCATGCCGAGGTTTCCAGCCCATCATCAAAACAAATCTCGGTTGGGGATCAGCCGACGTTCCTGCTACGCCACCATTACCTCGGCCCAGGCCGACGTCACAGCTCAACATGCCTTACCTCAGCTTTCCCACTGAGCCAAGGTCACCACCTCGTCCTCTTCCATGCCGAGGTTGGGACCATTCATAGATGGCCGAGCCCTTATCAGCATATGTATTATTGGGAACATGTGTACACAATCAGTTATAACTGAATCATTCCCCTCACGTGGGGGAATATTGAGGTCATCATTATCTACATGAGATCAGCCAGGTGTCATTCTCATACTGGTTCGATCCTCATGCACATGTTCATTGCATGCTTGGGGAGTACATTACACCCCCCAGGCACTATATATAGAGGTCATCCTCTACCTTGTAAAGGATCCAAAATTGGCAACCATAGCTGAAACTCTGTCCAAATATACAGTAGAGAGAGAAAGCTTAAGAGACTGTATCCATGACCTTTAGTGCCCTCATACAGTGATATTAATCACACACTTGCACAGTGGACGTAGGCCTAATTGGCTAAACCACTTATACTCTGGTGTTGATCCTCTTCTCCTCACCTCTTTCTCTTATACCTGATATACTTGTGTTGCCATTGTTGTAAATTGATTAGAGCTCACAAACACCTTACATGCGGTGCTATTTCCAGCATCATCATTTTGGCGCCGTCTGTGGGAACGAGAAGTCATCTCTTCCTTATCTGTTGCTTAACCTCACCGGAGACTCTGGTGGTGAACTAGGCCTCACCCCTTGCGTGGAGCTGTTTCACCATTAAAAGAGGCCCTGTAAGGTATTAAGCTCATCTGTTACACCAGCTCTTTAGTGCTAACACATGGCACCATAATTACCACCACCTCTTCCGCCGCCTAGGGCTGGTGGACCTAGCTCCAGCCAGGCACCGCCTCAGTCCGAAATGGCGGAGGTGGCTGTAGCCTTGAGGTCTTTAACTGCAACGCAACAAGCAATGCAGGAGCAATTTTCACAGCTCAGTCAAAATATGATGAGGCCACCTGGAGTCTCACCGGAGATGATTACTCCGACGTCTATCCAAGCGCACCCTGAAGCCAAGGGACCACCCCAGGCACCGCGCAAGGATCACCCTATGCCCCAACGGAGGAGGGACGTTGCTGACCCTAGGCACTTGCGCTTGGGGAGGCAATGACACCCTCGCCCTGAGGATAGGTATGATGATCTAGAGGCGGAAGACGTCCCAGAAGATTGTTGGGAGCCATATGAGGTTTCGAATAACACAATTCATCCTATCCACCTGAGCCAAGGTTGTGGAGGTCGAAGGGGTGAAGAAGCCCAACAAAGAGGGTTGGCTTTTGGCCGATTAAACAGAGGGTAGGCCTTCGAAAGGCTCAGCCTAGTAAATGACCTACGATAAAGGTTGTCAAGGTCGAGAAGTACATCCGGCTCACAAAGGGAAGGGAGGCAACGTCGGCTTCATTCGGGAAGAGGAAGAAACCAAGAAGAGGTTAACAGAAGATGTTGTGCGGCGGCTGGGGAACCCTCAGTCCACCCTTTTGAGGTGGATGGGGACAACCTCGGCCAGGCCAACGTTGCAAAACCATGGAATGACTCCATCCAACATCTGGAGGATAAGATAGGAGATCTCATCAAAAGTCGAGATCCACTGCAAAGAGGTTTCTCAGAGGGCTCTCCGTTCGTGGCTAAAATAGTAAGCTTCCCTACCCCAGCTAAGTTCAATCCACCTACAGTAACTCCCAAGTATGATGGTAGCACCAATCCTGTACATCATATTGAGATGTACCAGTCAGCAGCACACATCTGGTTTACTTCTCTTCCTAAGAATTCATTGCAAACTTTAAGGGCTTGGCTGAACGATTCGTTCATAATTTCTGTTTTGGGGTAAGACCTAAAAAAAAACCACTCATCTGTTGTATGTCAAGCAAGGCAAGCATGAAAGCCTAAGAGACTGCATCGCTAGGTTCAACAAAGAAAAACTTGAGGTTGAAGATTACGAAGAGAATATTGCCATGACCGCCCTCATAGGAGGTCTTCAGAAAGGGAAGTTGCTGTGGAAACTTACGAAAGACCCTCCAAAGTCTATGGCAGAGCTATTGGAAACTACGGGGAAGGTTATGAACGCTGAAGAGGCCATGGCCGCTAAGTATGAAGACAAGAATGACGGTAGCAGCGGGAAGTTCCAAAGGAAGAAGGATGGAAAAAAGAGGTCAGTTGATGACAAGTTTGCACGCTATACCCCTCTCACTGTAAGCTGCGAACACATCCTCAATGAGATCAAGAATGACCGGTCCCTAAGATGGCCAGAGAAGCTGAAGGCTCCTCCGCATAAGAGGAACCAGAACTTATGGTGTGAATTCCACCAAGACTATGGCCATGTCACAGACAAGTGCTTCGCCTTAAAGGATGAGATAAAAAAATGTTAAAATCAAGAAAGTTAAGGAAATATGTTGACGGCAAAGATTTCAAAAGGGGAAGAGAAGACCCTAAAAAGAAGAGACACGACAGGTGTCATGATGATACCACAGTAAGAAGAGATGATGGCTCGGATGACGATGATGAAGACGATCTGGACCTCCCACCAAAAGACGACAACACCCCAGTAAAGAGGATTGGTATGATATCCTTTGGTGTTAACACCATATACGAAGGACTTGCAAGGGTTGTTCTGAGGTGGCTGACCAGAAGGCTCATGTGGTAGAGGCCAAGTCAGTGGCCAAACTTGAAGTAGTAAATCTAACGTCTTCCAAGACAACGCAGAAGAGAAAGAAGGTGGACATAGACACTCTCGTAGTTGGGTTCTCCTGACTCGACTTCAAAGGCATCCTAGCTCCATATGATGACCCTTTGGTAATCATAACAAGAGTTTATGGATGTGAGGTGCAGAGAATTCTTGTAGATGGAGGAAGTTCTGCAGATGTGATGTTCTAGCCCTGCTTCAAAAGCCTGGGCCTTAGCAGAGCTAGGCCGGTACCCTATCATCATTCGTTAATGGGGTTCAGTGGTGAAAAGGTCCATATATTGGGTATGTATGAGATGGACGTACGAATGGGCGATAAGTGGCCTAAGAGGTTAACCTAGAAGATTAATTTCTTCATTATGGATGAAAATGTCTTCTCAGCCTATAACCTCATCATAGGAAGAGTAGCCCATAAAGAGTTTGAGGCCGTACCGTCGACAGTCCACCAAATGCTAAAATTCCCGATCCCCTACGTCGTAGGGGAAGTACAGGTTAACCAGACCACAGCACGAGAATGCTACTTCAACTCAACTGAAGAGAGAGAGGCACATAAGAGAGAAACTACCACTTATAACATTGATACACTTGACCCCATAGATGAAATAAAGTTAAAAAAAGGAGAGATCGCAAAAGAGGTAGAATCCATCGTCCTTAATGAGGACGAATCGAAAAAAACTGTCCAGATCGGCAAAGCCTTGAAAGAGGAGATCAAGGAAGAGATAATAAGTTTCTTGAGGAAGAGGCAGAGTGTCTTCGCTTAGAGCAACGGGGACATGCCTAGCATCGAACCTGAGGTAATGTGCCATAAACTCAACGTAACTGAGGATGATAAGCCCATCAAATAGAGACGAACAGTATACTCCAAGGAAAAGTACGATGTTATCCGAGAAGAGG
Source organism: Sambucus nigra (assembly GCA_949130495.1). NCBI lineage: Eukaryota > Viridiplantae > Streptophyta > Magnoliopsida > Dipsacales > Adoxaceae > Sambucus > Sambucus nigra. The sequence continues at coordinate 1,628,208 of CASBWL010000011.1, read as the reverse complement.
TCAGAAAGTTGGAAAAGGCCGAATTCACCAGGGAAGCGATATATTCGAAGTGGCTATCAAATGTAGTCATTGTGCCCAAAGCCAACATAAAGTGGAGAATGTGCGTATATTTTACTAACCTGAACAAGTCCTGCCCAAAAGATAGTTATCCCTTACCTCAGATCGATTAGATGGTAGATGCAACGGCAGGACATGAGCTCATGAGCTTCATGGATGTGTACTCAGGCTACAACCAGATCTTCATGGATGCTGAAGACTCAGAGAAGACTGCCTTTATCACGAACAAAGGGACATATTGCTACAAGGTTATGCCCTTCGAATTAAAAAATATAGGGGCAACTTACCAGCGTCTTGTAAATAAGATGTTTGAGGCCCAAATAGATAAGACTATGGAGGTGTACGTAGACGATATGCTAACAAAGAGCTTAAAGTCCTGCACCCATGTGGAAGACCTGGAAAGGACATTCGATACCATGGACTTATACAGGATGAAACTCTACCCAGCGAAGTGTGTCTTCGAGGTAGGAGATGGGAAATTTCTCGGATTTATTGTCAATCGGAGGGGAATAGAGGAGAACCCTGAGAAAATCAAGGCTTTTCTCGACATGAAGACACCACGGAGTATCAAGGACGTCCGGAGACTGACTAGAAGAGTGGCTGCGCTCAATAAATTTGTTTCAAGAGCGACGAACAAGTGTCTTTCGTTCTTTAAGGTGCTTAGAAAGGCCTTCGAGTGGGACAAAGAGTGTGATGAAGCTTTTGACCAGCTAAAGTCCTACCCCAGATCTCCCTTGCTCTTATCTCGGCCCATAATGGGTGAGAAGTTGTATATTTATCTAGCAGTTTTTGAATCGTCTATAAGTGTAGTCATAGTACGGGAGGACGTTGGGGTCAAAAGGCCTGTGTATTTTAATAGTAAGGACCTTCAAGGGTCTGAAGAAAATTATCCTCGGATGGAAAAGTTATCCTACACCCTAATACATGCTTATAGGAAGATGAAGACTTACTTTCAGGCCCACTCCATTGTTATCCTCACCGACTCCCCACTAAGATAGGTCCTCCATAAGCCTGAGAAGTCGGGCAGATTGATGACATGAACCATTGAGTTGGGGGAGTATGACCTTACTTATCAGCCTAGGACGGCCATCAAAGGGCAGGCACTAGCAGATTTTGTCGCTGAGTTCACATGGGAAGAGGTCAAGGTTGATAATAACCTAGAGACTACTGAGGGATCGAACATCAACGTCTTCCGAGATCAGGAAGAGGTAGTATCCAAGAAAGCCAAAGGTGGAGTCATAGAGAATGAGGAAGAACGGTACCTCTTCAGGCAGAGAATCATGTTAGAAGGGGGTTTCTCATCAGATAAAGACATCTGGAACCTCTTCGTCGATGGATCTTCTTGCGAAAGTGGAAGCGTACAAGGTTAATACTTTCAGCTCCTGATGGTACCAATGTTGAATATGCCCTAAGATTTAACTTTAAGGCATCAAACAACGAGTCAGAATACGAGTCCATGATAGCAGGCCTCTCATTGGCAAAGACTCTTAGGGTAAGATGAATCCTACTTCACAACGACTCGAGATTAGTGGTTAACCAAGTATTAGGGGTTTATGAGGCCAAGGACGAAAGGATGACCAAATACCTAAAGAGAGTGAGAACGATACTCGAAGGTTTCAAAGAGGTAAAGATGAAGAGAATACCTCGGCAAAATAATAGCAAGGCTATCCTCGGCGACAAGGACAAGTATCAGAAGGACTGTTCCAATTGAGATCTTGCCTAAGGCGACCATTGAAGAAGAAGAGGTCAGTAACCCTTGCCTAAATTTGAACCTAGGGGACTCATGGATGGATCCCCTTTTCAGATATATTAGAGAGGGGGAGATATCGGAATCAAAGTTAGAAATGAGGAAACTGAGGTATAGAGCTGAAAAATTCTAAATAGTAGGAGATGTCATGTATAAGAAGGGATTCCTATCACCTCTCCTCAGATGTGTTCATCCTACATAACTTCCCTATATCCTACAGGAGGTACACGAGGGTTCTTGCTCTAGTCACATAGGAGGGAGACCTTTGGCAAAGAGGATTATCACGCAAGGATACTGGTGACCGACCTTGGGCAAAGATGTTGTAGCCTACGTAAAGAGGTGCGACAAATGTCAGAGATTCTCCACTATCCCACGTTAACCTCATCAGCCTATGACATCAATCAGTTCCCCTTGGCCATTTGCACTATGGGGAATTGACTTAGTAGGACCCCTGCCAAGGGCTACACATAACTACCAATTTTTTATAGTCGCCATTGATTACTTCTCCAAATGAGTAGACGCTGGATCGATGATCACGATTACAAAGCATAAGACCTTCTAATTTATTTGGAAAAACATCATATGCAGACATGGCCTCCCAAACACCCTCATCTCGGACAATGGAACCCAGTTCAAGAATTATTCCTTGGAAAAATACTGCGAAAGAGTGGGGATAAAGCAATTTTTCTCTTCTCCTAGCCGACCTCAGGCAAACGGTCAGACCAAAGTCACTAACAGAACAAACCTCGACGGGATCAAAAGAGGCTGGAAGAGGCTAAGGGAAGATGGACTGAAGAGGTTTATGCTGTGCTATGGGCCTATAAAATAATGACTAGGACACCAACAGGGGAGACCCCATTTATGTTGTCACATGGCTCAGAGGCTGTCATACCAATAGAGGTAGGACTCCCTACTCATAGGGTTTAGACCTATGACCCTGAGAAGAATGAGGAGGAGAGAAGACTCGAGCGAGACTTAATTGAAGAGAGAAGGGAAGACGCAAAAATTAGGCAGACATCTTACCAGCAGAGAATGGAAAAATTCTACAATCAAAGGGTGAAATCAAGACCCATAGCTGTAGGAGACTTGGTGTTGAAGAAGACGCCGCAAAAGGCAAACAAGCTTCACCCAAATTGGCATGGCCCTTACAAAGTGATAGAGGAGGTTGTACCCGACACCTACAAGCTAGAAAACATCGAAGGGGAACCTTTCTCCAACCCTTAGAACACTGATCATCTAAAAAAGTATTACATATGATGTTACAAAGGCTTTCATGTAAATGTATTATCTTATGAAGATATTATTAATAAGAAGATCAGTTCCCAAGTTAATTCTTAGTTCAATATGCTCTTATGATGGAGTTTATGAGGATAACATCCTAGTTGATGACCTCAGACCTTATAACATCATGATTTGCTGACAAGGTCTGAGGTCAGACATCATACTTAAATGACCTCAGACCCTTAACATCATTAATTTGGTGAAAGTTATTTACGAGGATATCATCTTATGTGATGACCTCATACCTTATAATATCATGATTTGGTGACAAGGTCTGAGGTCAGACATCATACTTGGATGATCTCAGACCCTTAACATCATTAATTTGGTGAAGGTTATTTATGGAGATAACATCCTAGTTGATGACCTTAGACCTTATAACATCATGATTTGGTGACAAGGTCTGAGGTCAGACATCATACTTGGATGACCTCAGACCCTTAACATCATTAATTTGGTAAAAGTTATTTATGGGGATAACATCCTAGTTGATGACCCCAGACCTTATAACATCATGATTTGGTGATAAGGTCTGAGGTCAGACATCATACTTGGATGACCTCAGACCCTTAACATCATTAATTTGGTTAAAGTTATTTATGGGGGTAACATCCTAGTTGATGACCTCAGACCTTATAACATCATGATTTGGTGATAAGGTTTAAGGTCAGACATCATACTTGGATGACCTTAAACCCTTAACATCATTAATTTGGTGAAAGTTATTTATGGGGATAACATCCTAGTTGATGACCTCAGACCTTATAACATCATGATTTGGTGACAAGGTCTGAGGTCAGACATCATACTTGTATGACTTCAGACCCTTAACATCATTAATTTGGTGAAAGTTATTTATGAGGATAACATCTTATGTGATGACCTCGGATCTTATAACATCATAATTTGGGGACAAGGTCTGAGCTCAAACATCATACTTGGATGACCTCAAACCCTTAACATCATGAATTTGGTGAAAGTTATTTATGGGGATAACATCCTAGTTGATGACCTCAGACCTTATAACATCATGATTTGGTGACAAGGTCTGAGGTTAGACATCATACTTGAATGACCTTAGACCCTTAACATCATTAATTGGGTGAAAGTTATTTATGGGGATAACATCCTAGTTGATGACCTCGAACCTTATAACATCATGATTTGGTGACAAGGTCTGAGGTCAGACATCATACTTGGATGACCTCAGACCCTCAACATCATTAATTTAGGGAAAGTTATTTATGGGGATAACATCCTAGTTGATGACCTCAGACCTTGTAACATCATGATTTGGTGACAAGGTCTGAGGTCAGACATCATACTTGGATGACCTCAAACCCTTCACATCATTAATTTGGTGAAAGTTATTTATGGGGATAATATCCTAGTTGATGACCTCAGACCTTATAACATTATGATTTGGTGACAAGGTTTGAGGTCAGACATCATACTTAGATGACCTCATACCCATAACATCATGGTTTGGTGACAAGGTCTGAGGTCAGACATCATACTTAGATGACCTCAGACCCTTGACATCATTAATTTGGTGAAAAATTATATTGAGACTTCTTAACTGCACACATTACATGACAAAGAGAATCATTCAGAGAACATTCAGCAAATAAAGAAATAAAGCCCTCATCAGAGGTGGATATAGATTAAAGTTAGAGTTACAAGATACAAGCTAGTCGAGTTTGTCATCAGAGGTTACAGTTTAAATGCATAAATACAAAAAGTCGATGGCATCTAATGCCTGAAGGCTATGGCCTATAATACTATCATTAATTCTTAGCTGTTCCAGACGAGAAGCCAATGCATCTTCAGAGGATATGGGGATGGAATTTTGGGCCTTGCCTTTCCTCTGATCCTCAGAGGAAGTGGTTGTGGTTTTCCTCTTTCTTGTAGCCTCGGATTGTACGTGCCTACACTCTTCTTCGGTGGGGGAGGAGGGGGTGCATTCAGGCCTGCCTTCTTCACCAGCTTCGTGAGACTTGGGGCAGACATCTCCCAGATATCATCTGAGATTCCTTCAGGGTGTTCTGCAAATGGAAAGGTCTGAGTTAGAAGATCAGAGACATAAAAAGTCAGAGGTTTAAGTTGCTAAAATAATAAAATAAGCAATTACGGAGCTCTGTCAGAGGACTACCCCCAAGCCCAGTCTCAGAGAGATAGTAGGGGGTCATCAAGTGTTCGAACCTGACCAACAGACCATGCTCCCCCTGATCTTGAAGGTCTTTTATTTTTTGAAGATTATTTTGGATTAGCCCAGGGTCGGCCCTGGCAGATATTGACACCTTGCCCCATCTCAGGGGTATCCTTGGCTCTAAATTCGAAGAGGGGACACAAGGGCCAAATTCCCATGCCCCTGAGGCAAAGAAATACTGCGGCTTCTAATTATGGTTACTAGTTTGGGTGACCTGTAAAATCTTCTTAGTTGACTTCCGAGCTAAAAAATGGTAATAGCTCGGATGATTCCTAGTAGAGGAAGGGATGTAGCATCCGGTGAAGACCTGGACAGGAAGGTCTGAATGGTGGACTGCCTTCCATAGAACTATAGCTCCAATTATCACCCTTCAGGCATTGGGGGATAACTGGGAAGGAGCTAAGTTGATGTAGGAAAGTATGGCCCTAATGATGGGATGAATGGGCAGACGAAATCCTAACTTGAACATCCGCTCATACAGGCAGATCTCACCATCTCGATCGCCGAAAGCCCTCTCTTCCCTCAGAGGTCTCTTGAGTTTTATAGAGGGGCTAATGGAATATAGATACCTGAAGGCAAGAAGGTCGATCTCGATGATAGTACTTTCTATCTCAGCTGCCTCCGAAGTTTCAACATCACTCCCATCATCCTCGTCCTCTCCAACGTCAGCCGGAGTAGACAAGGGATTTCCATCAGGAAACCTCTGAGCAAACTCAGCCCCTGTGGCAGCTGACAGGGGGACAACATTAATGGGAGGAGGAAAAGCCACACTCGATTTGACAACTTCAACATCTAAGCAAGTCTGAGATGTGCTAGACTCATTATGGGACGAGACGCGACTCGAAACCTCGACTTGATCAAGGACCTGATCCTGCAGAATGGAAAAGTCCATGGCCTCTTGAAAAGAATCCACAGACATAGGGTCTGAGGTAGACGACTCAGACTCATACATAGGAGTAGGTTAAACTGGAACCTCTACTTGGGTTACTGGTTCGGCTGGCTCAGGGTATATGACCTTCAGAGGGGGTGGAAAGATAGGTCTGAGGGGGAACGCCTCTGCCCTACGAGCTTCCTCTTGGGCTCTTTCTATTTGCCTAATTTTATCTAAGGTCTTCTCCCTAAGAGAGGGGAATTCCTCTAAGAGTTGGTAAAGGGGTCTGAGCATATGAGGCAGACCCTACCCTAATTTTTTCGGTGCCCCTGGTTCTTATTGTTCTTGTGACTCTCCTAAATAAACAAGATTGGAAATTGAATTAAAGATCAAACTATTAACTTTGAGCAAAATGCAACCAAGAATAATAAGAACCAGGGCCACCGAAAAACACAAGCGATGATCGAAAAACCCAAAGAACTCGCCAAAAAATGCAAAAATAAGGAACAAGGCAGGAAAAAGCGGAGAAGAAGGGATCATAGACGGTACCTGATGGAGAATGATGAGAAGGGAGGACGAGTTGGCAAGGAAAAGTCCACCCTGTGTACTTCTAACTAGAGCTCTTGTAGAGAGAGAAAGAGGCAGAAAATTTCAGGCGAGAAAAGGAAGAAGTGGGGAAGAAAGAGAAAGGAAATGAGGGTTTAACCCTCAAATAGCCCCACATGCATCCCAAGGCCCATCATTGCCTTGGGATCCCAAAAGACTACAATCATTACCCTTGCCAGGCACGCTAGCCACTTCAGCTGTTGACACTTGTCAAAAAGGTACTAACACCTAAGGAAGTCCAACCTCGGGCAAATATACCCCTTAAGCACCTGATCACACAGGTAACTAAGGGATAGGGGTGATTGATATGCCCTCAATGCACCCCCTCGACTCAGAGACATCAACCACGCCCATGGAGATGGCCGATGTTAGAGGGGCCTTAGATCAAAAACCAGCGGTCTCGTCCTAAGCAAGGTCGACCATGACCGACATTCCTAGCTACCAAGGCAAGTGAGGTCTCCATAATCTGCAGGGGAGGTTGTCCATCTGGTCATCCAAGGATTTCAACCTCGACTTGGTTTATGCCGAGGTTTCCATCCCATCATCATAACGAATCTCGGCTGGGGATCAGCCGACGTTCCTGTTACGCCACCATTACCTCAGCCCAGGCCGACGTCACAGCTCAACATGCCTTACCTCAGCTTTCCCACTGAGCCAAGGTCACCACCTCATCCTATTCCAGGCCGAGGTTGGGACCATTCACTGATGGCCGAGCCCTTATCAGCATATGTATTATTGGGAACATGTGTACACAATCAGTTATAACCAAATCATTCCCCTCACGTGGGGGAATATTGAGGTCATCATTATCTACATGAGATCAGCCAGGTGTCATTCTCATACTGGTTCGATCCTCATGCACATGTTCATTGCATGCTTGGGGGGTACATTACACCCCCAGGCACTATATATAGAGGTCATCCTCTACCTTGTAAAGGATCCGAAATTGGGAACCATAGCTGAAACTCTGTCCAAATATACAGTAGAGAGAGAAAGCTTGAGAGACTGTATCCATGGCCTTTAGTGCCCTCATACAGTGATATTAATCACACACTTGCACAATGGATGTAGTCCTAATTGGCTGAACCACTTATACTCTGGTGTTTATCCTCTTCTCCTCACCTCTTTCTCTTATACTCGATATACTTGTGCTGCCATTGTTGTACATTGATTAGAGCTCACAAACACCTTATCTGCGGTGCTATTTCCAGCATCATCAATGATGGATGGTATTTAGGACATAAATGGGTAAGGAAAACATGGAATGATAATAGGTGTAGTGAAGGGTAAAAATGGTAAGTGTGTGATAAAATCGGTTTAGTGCTCGGGACAAACTATAAGACACATGTTTCTTATAACTCGAAAATGATGTCATTCTCAGTGATTATACCAAATTTAAAAAAAATAATGCGATCATGCAACGACTAAATGTAGTACCCAAAGAAAGTTGAGTCAACTTGTGACTCGGAGATACGTAAAAACCCTCAAAAAGGTGAAAAGCTCAAATCTCACGGGTTTAAGTTTCTACTAGTGATCTTTTAAGGCTTTCTTAATAATATATTACTATTCAACTTTTGATTGCAAAAGTACTAGTGAAAATTGTCAAGTTTAGGAATTCGTAGTACAAATACGCTTTAGGAGGTATTAATTAATTTAAGGTTAAAATTGTAATTTCTTTTTTTTCGAACACGGGTATTCCGAGATTTCTAAAAGAGGGATGATAGACAAATCATGTCATAAAAATTTATTTTTAACTGCACAAAAAGTTTAAAATCACTTATTTCTGAAAATTTTCAAAAGAGGTATGGTTTTGATAAATATCCCACCCCCAAACAAAAGAGAACATCGTCCTCAATGTTTAAAACTATATATAAAAAATTGAGAAGAACACGGGAGTAAAGATATTACCATAATGAACCGCTAATGAAAATGTACCGCATGATGAAGCAGAGATAGAACTTGAAGAACAAGTGCGATACAAACATATGTACGAGTCTATAAAGCATGTGAAAATCATAGGGTGATGTGAAACACCACCCCCCAAAGGAGAAGACTCATACTCAAAAACAGGGAACGACGGGTTGCCTCCCGGTAGTGCTAAGTTCAACATCTTCAGCCAGACCGAACCAATCTCACCCTATGCATAAGATCTATGAAATTTCGGGTCAACAGAAAAATTGAGTGACGAGAATCACCCCCAAACAAGACTGAAGCGTCAGTCTTGTTTGATAAAGGGTAAAAATGGTCAATGCACTTGTATGGCCAAGTGCATCACACGATGCAAAGCATCGGTAGACCATGGGTGGGTGGGTGGTAGGGTAAGGCGAAGATGGGCAAGGGTGAGGGTGAACAGGCACCGGTCACGAGCCTTATTGAGCAAAAATGTGAGGGAAACAAGGGCCCTATAAGAATGGTGCTCAAGTTGGTGGGGGAGGCAGAAGGGTTAGACAATAATAATGGGGCGGGCCTCATAGAAAGTGCACGACCTTTCTATAAATGGACGGTGATAATGGTCGTGCTGTGACACGCCAGGGAGCTGTCGATGGAAATAATCAACACCACAAGGAAGTGGTGGGTTTAAAGTAACATGCTCGGTGTCACGAAAGATAAGAGTAGCACAAATACTCTCATAGAGAGTGGTGTCGATGAAAAATGCACAAATGGGATCGTGGGGCATTAGGGTGGAGAGTGGGTGTAGGTGAGGACCTAAATGCTTAGATGTGAACAGGGAAATAATAATAGCAAGATCCGAATCAAATGGTGGGGTGGTAGGGAAAATATGTGGGCCAGGTGGGACAAAGAGTGGGGGTAGATTATCTAACTCACAAGTAGGAGAAACACACTCCTCATAAGGCTTAGAGTGAGACTCAAGGGTATGCGAAGGAGGAGGTGTGAAAGTGAATGATGGAGTGATCAACTTATCCACCAATGTGTTACCATTAGTGGTGGTGGAAAAATCAAGCTAGTTATCCAAAGTCGAGATAGAAGAATCAACATGAATATATGACTCAATGTGAGACAAACATGGTGGGACAGGATCCATATCCAGAGAGGTAGACACCATCGCAGACTCAATCTCAAGACAGTGGGAAGCAATCATAGCCGAAGCTAGCCTATAAATAAATGGTTCCTCAGGAACACATAGGAAAGGATCAAAAGGTTTAAACTCGAGCATAAATAGGGAAGTTATGGAAGGGTAAAGGCAAACCTCAATGGTGGGTTCGAGGGGATAGGGCAGTGTGTGATCAGTCTCACAGTCAATGGATATGTCAACACAATTGCCAACTTGGATCTCGGACCACGTCGCAACTTCGACATTCTCGTGAGGATAGGGTTGGTCACATGCAAAATTCGTGTCACAAGAGGACACATCATCATCACACTTGGGTGCAACAATGGGTGGATCCATGGGAATGTCTGACTCTCTCGCACACTCAAAATCATTTAATCTTGGTCAAGCTTTTGGAGAGCTTGAGTGGCTTTCTCTTGCTCAATGATGAGCTGTTGCAAGAGTGCCTTGAGAGCGGATGTGGATAATGGTGTTGAAATGGTGGTGGGTGGCGACGGTGGTTGAGGTGGACACAACTCGCTAGAAACACTAGGATGTGGAGAATACTCAAATGAAGTGTGGGGAATGGGGTCAAGTTTGTCATACACAGGAGAAATATCTCCGTGAGAGACAAAAGGTTGATCATCATGAGGAGCATAGTAAGGGGCTGATAGGTATGAGGTGCACGAGGTGGTGATGACGACTGTTGGAAACCGTAAGGATCCACAACATGGTGTTAGGATTCATATTGCATGGAAGGCTGATCAGGCCTCCATGAATAGCTTGGGTACTCATACCCTTCGGCATTGGATATGTCGTGGGAATATGTCAAGGTTGGTTTCAAAACAGTGTTATATGGGTACACATGTTCCATGGTGCGTTCAGATGGAGAGAATATAAATGGGCACTCATGGGACACGTGATCGATAAGAAAGCAGTGTGTGCATGGCGAAGAATGGGATGGGTTGACACTCGTCACCAAAGGCGATGGAGTAGAAGAAGTGTGCATGGATGACACACTAGTATTAACGGTGGGCGTTTGAGAGTGAAAGCCATGAATTAATGAATAGAGGTTCGAATCAGGCATAACATCAAATAACGGGAAATGGCCAAAGTACTCCCGTAATTTTTGAGGGATTTTTGAAAATATTTTTAAAAAAAAAGAAGGAAAATATTTTTTGGAATTTTTCAAAAAGGGGAGAAAATTGACTCTTGATTTGGTCGAACTAACGAAAACCGACTACCTAAAGAATCGAATTGGACACACACGAGTCAAGAAAAAATCCTAACGAGCACGTAGCCAATTATTAACTTCAAAATTAGAGAGAGGGGTAATCAATTTTAATTAAGTTCGTGGGCAACGAAACTCACGAAATTTATCTTTGTGATCGCCTGTTGCAAAAATGTGTTCCTACGGGGCTAGCTAGTTGATTGATTTTAAATTTAATGATAGCTAGGGTAGCACATAATGGATAAGAGAGTGAGTCGGGTGATTAAATCCCTTCTCGTTGTAATGATCGGGTCAAGGTCTTAGGTAAATTACATAATCAAACCATTCAATTTAAGTGTGATGCAAAAATTAAAAGCACACTGGAGCAAATAAGCACACAAAAATTGAACTCGCTGACAGGAGATTCGCAAGGGATAAAGAAATGTACCTCCCACGGTTTTTACACACGTGAGATGGAGACCGAGTTGAGTCGACCGGGGGGAGATATCGCCTATCTTAGTCATCCCCTGGAGTCCTACCGATCCAAAGTAGAGAGGCTTTTAAATCCTCTCCTTTGGATGCCCTCTCTCTACCTTGTCCGCTTTCCCTTTTTGCTTTTTTTTTTTGGAATAATTATTACAAAATAATATGGGGTCAAAATGCACCCAAATAAATACAAAGAAATCCTATATAACTAGTCTAAGGAAGAGGTAGAAGGAATAACCAGACTAAAAAAATAAAATTACAAGTCTTCAATTTGTCTCCACATCAAAAAAATGGCAACGACGCCATTTGATAAGTAGCTTTTTGCGTATATGGTCGTTATCTTCAAAAGCCACTCTCAAAATTTCCTTGAGTACCTACAAAACTTGTCTAAAAATAACTCGTTTTGCGGTAAGTACAGGTATCAAACCAACTTTCAAGGTGAAACAATTAATGTGAAAACGTGCAATTGAAATATATTTTTTTATTAAAATATTTTTTTATTTTTTTAAAAAACAATTTCAAGAGAAAAATTAACTAATTAAATGCTAAAATTATAAAATGACTAAATAATGAAAAATAATGTGCGACCGAGTGTGAAATAATGTGAGAAAGTCAAGAAATGGGATTACACTGCGTTTTCAATTATTTTAATTTCGCAATTTATTAATTTGAAATATTTCGTGATAATATTAAATCGATAATCTAACTCTCGTTAAAATTATAAATTTAATAAAATCTTTTTCAAAAAAATAATTTAAAAATGTCACACAATGAAAAATTAGGACTACACTATTTTCAGAAAATTATCCGCTAGGATCAATTTAACAAAAACAATATCAATTCTCAAATTTCAACACCGAATTAATATTCAAAAATTGGAAAAACCTATCTCTAGTTCGATTCCTAAATTCAAACATTAATATGTTCAATTAATTTGCTAACTCTCGTTACATAAATTAATTGGTGACAGTTAAAATTAACGAAACCAATTAATTAAATTAACATCATTCACAGTGCCTCCCACCCCTTGAACGGGATGTTTAGCCAAACATTCTCAAGTGTAAATAAACAACAATAGAATATAAAGCAAGAATGAAAAGGAAAGGGAAAGAAATTCCACACGCAAAAAGTTCCTTGTCGAACTTGTTCATGAAAGTGCGTCTCAAACTTCTCACAAATCCAGCATTTGATTACACCATAAAGAATAAAAACAGACCTACAAATTTATTCCAAACTAAACTAATTGTTTTTGTATTTTTCTGGAATTTTTCGTGACCCTAACTGTACATAATATACAAAGTTTTTTTTTCTCTATTGGACTCTTCTTTTTCTTTTGATCTCATCGCCTTCTATGATCCCTTCCCTTTTTTATAAGCCACGATCTTGATTTCTTGTTTAGGAAAGATTTTTTTGGGATTCGCAGATGGCTAAGTGAAATGTAAAATGGGAGCTCGCGTGGATATTTTTTTTGGATTTGGTTTTTTTCCATGGGATAAAATTTTGATTTTAAAGGGATTTGGGTGTGGTGTCGGTTTGAATGGGTAAGGATTTGGGAGCTCCAATTGGAAGTGGGTTTGAGGATGGGTTGTCGCCGGTTCAAATCGGGTTCGTGGGTTTCAGAGGGTTGGATTCGGGTTGGATCGCGGGTATGGACGGACAACATATGGGTTCGGTTTGTGGGTTTGTTGTGGCAGGGTTAAGTTAGTCAGGGAGCTCCGAGTTCGGTTAAGAGATAAGTGGGTCGCGGTGTGACCATCCCCGATCCTCGCCTGTAGGCGGGCACGTGAAGGAAGGATCCTCGGGTCCCGCGCATCCCTCTCGGGAGCGCTTCGATCGACGTCGTTTGAGATGAGGTGTAATAATGTAGAGAGATTTCGAGTCGCCAGTCTATTTTACTCAAAACAGACAAAAGAAAAAGTGGAATCCATCCCGAAGGACGGTATCCAAAGATATACTGGTGCATACGAAGCCAAAATGATTCGAGAAGGGTTCGAAGGCTAAATTATGAAATGGGAAGGTGTTAGGCACCTATTCTTCCCTTTCGGTCTCTCATGGATATTTGTTGTTTTCCTTTATTTTCCCCCGTGATATGTGTGCATGTGTATATGAATAGTGGAGATAGGAACCCTCGACTTGTATCATGGGAGAGATAAAGCGAGTCATCCGTAGGAAGGTATAAGAACAATATTAGAAAATAATATTTATGCGATTACTCTTACGTTGATCGTTATAATGGAATGATAACGCATATGGAGTAATACGTCACTAAGAACAAGTATATAGAATATAAGGTAATTGGATTTAGAGAAGATAGAAAATGAGGGAAAAAGTGAGAAAAAGGACTCGAGTCTCGGGTTTTACCCCGAGACGCCTACGTAGCCTATAAAGGCAGCAAAGTTTATAAGTATGCTTTTTTGGTATGTTCGTTGTCTTGCAAAAGCCACTCTCAAAATTCCCTTGAGTACCTAGAAAACTTGTCTAAAAATAACTCGTATTGCTGAAAGTACGGGTATCAATCCAACTTTCAAGGTGAAACAATTTATATGAAAACGTGAAATTCCTCCTCATCCATTTCGCCTATCTTAGTCGTCCCCGGGAGTCCTACCAACCCAAAGTAGAGAGGCTTCAAAAATCCTCGTCGATGGACGCCCTCTCTCTACCTTGTCCGGTTTCCCTTTTCGCTTTTTTTATTGCGATACATTTTTCTTTTTATAGCACAAATGAAGACAATTTACATGAGAAATTTCAAACACTCTTTTTCTAAAAAACGATGGCAATGATGGATGGTATTTGGGACATATGGATAAGGGTAATATGGAAAATGATAAAGAGTGAATGATAATGTGATAGGAAAATGGTAAGTGTATGAAAAAATCGGTATAGTGCTCTGGACAAACTACAAGACACATGTTTCTTACCACTCGAAAGTAATGTCATTCTCAGTGATTAAGCCAAATTTGAAAAAATAATGAGATCATGCAACGACTAAATGTAGTACCCAAAGAAAGTTGAGTCAACTCGTGACTCGGAGATGGGTAAAAACCCTAAAAAAGGTGAAAAGCTCAAATCTCACGGGTTTAGGTCGCCACTAGTGATCTTTTAAGGCTTTCTTGAGAATATAGTTACTATTCAACTTTTGATTATAGACGTGATAGTGAAAATTGCCAAGTTTAGGAATTCATGGTGCAAGTACGCTTAAACAGGTATTAATTAATTTATTTGTAAAAAGCGCAATTTTTTGGGTTCGAACACGGGTATTTCGAGATTTCTAAAAGAGGGATGATAGACAATTCATATCATAAAACTTTATTTTTAACTGAACAAAAAGTTTAAAATCACTTGTTTCTGAAAATTTTCAAAAGAGGTACAATTTTGATAAATTTTCCACCCCAAACAAAAGAGAACATCGTCCTCGATGTTTAAAATCATATAAAAAATGAAAGCACAAGGGAGGAAAGATATTACCATAATGAACCGCTAATGAAAATGTACCGCATGATGGAGTATAGATGAGACCTGAAGAACAGATGTGATACAAATATACGTACAAGTCTATAAAGCATGTGAAAACACTGGGTGGTGTGAAATACCACCCCCAAACAGGGTAAGACTCATACTCAGAAACAGGAAACGACGGGCTGCCTCCCGGTAGCGCCATGTTTAATGTGTTCAGCCAGACCGATCCGTTCGCACCCTAAAGATAAGAGTTATGAAAGTGCGGGGCGACAGAAAAATGGGGTGATAAGTATCACCACTAAACAAGACTGAAGCGGCAGTCTTGCTGGATAAAGGAGAAAATAGGTCAATGCACTTGTATAGCAAAGTGCATCAATCGATGCAAAACATCGGTGGACCAGGGGAGGGTGGGTATTAGGGTAAGGGTGAGAAAGGAAAGAGAGAGGGTGAAGAGGCGTCGATCACGGGCCTTATTGAGCGTAAATGCGAGGGCAACAAGGGCCCTGTAAGAATGGTGCTCCAATTGGATAGGGAGGCAAAATGGTTTGACAATAATGATGGGACGGGCCTCGAAGAAAGTGCGCGACCGTGCTATAAATGGATGGTGATAATGGTCACGTCGTGACACGCCAGGGAGCTTTTGATAGAAAAAATAACACCACAAGGAAGTGGTGTGCATAAGGTAACAAGCTCGGTGTCACGAAAGATAAGAGTAGCACAAATACTCTCACAGATAGTGGTGTCGATGAAAAATGCACAAATGTGATCGTGGAGTACTAGGGTGGAGGGTGGAGGGTGGAGGTAGGTGAGGAACTAAATACGTAGATGGGAATAGGTGAGGTGCAATAACAAGGTTTGAATCAAATGGTGGGGTGGAAGGGACAATGGGTGAATCGGGTGGGTCTAACGAGGCTTTAAGATCCGAGAGATATGAATCGACATCAATATTCGGCTCAAGGGGAGCCAAATAAATGCGGTAGTATCCATATCAAGAGAGGTAGAAACCGTCTCAGATTTAATATCAAGAAAATGGTGAGCACTCGTAGTCGGAGCTAACCTAGGATGAAGTGGTTCCTCGGGAACACACGCAGTGGGCTCAAAAGGTGTAGGCTCAGGCATAAATAAGGATTCTATGGAAGGGGAAAGGCAAACCTCTATGGTGGGTTCGAGAGGGTAAGGCGGTGTGGGGTCAATCTGACAGTCAATGGAAATGTTAACACTATTGTCAACTTGGGTCCCGGACCACGGAGTGGTCTCAATGTCGAGATTCTCAGGAAGATAGGGTTGATCACACTCAAAATCCATGGCACAAGATGACACATCATCGTCCCACACAGGTGCAACAATGGAGTGACTTGTGGGGAAATTCGACTCGTTCGCACACTCAAATGCAGTAAACCTGTGTTCAAGCCGTTGAAGGGCTTCATTTTGAGATTGAAGAGTGTGCGCGAACTTGAGATTGTTGGAGACCATAAGGATCCATAACATGGTGTTGGGATTCATATTGCATGGAAGGGTGATCAGGTCGCCATGAATAGCTAAAGTACTCATACCCCTCGACATTAGATAGGTTGTGACAATACGTCGAGGGTTAGTCCAAAACAGTGTCATAGGGATACACATGTTCCAAGGTGGATACATATGGAGAGAATATAAATGGACACTCATGGGACAAGTTATCGCTAAGAAAGCAGTATGTGCACAGTGAAGCATGGGGTGGGTTGACACTCGTCACCAGAGGCGGTGGAAGATGAGATGTGTGCATGGATGACACAGGAGTATCAACGGTGGGCGTTTGAGAGTTAGAGCCCTGAATTAATGAATCAAGGGTCGATTCAGGCTTATCATCAAACAAACTGCGAGAGAATGTGAAATGGCCAAAGTATTCCCGTAAAGGACGTTCTTCGGCCATGACAAGAGGAATATTTTTTTGGTTTTTAAATATTTTTCAAAAGAAAAGAAAATCTTTTTGTGATTTTTAAAAATAATAAAAAGAAAATATTTTTGGTATTTTAAATATGGAAAAAAAATCTTTTTGGGAATTTTGAAAAAAAAAAAAAAAATTGGTATTTTTCGGAAAATGGGAAAAATTTGACTCTTGATTTGGTCGAACTAACTAAAATCGACTACCTAAAGAATGGAATTGGACACACACGAGTCAAGAAAAAATCCTAACGAGCACGTAGCCAATTATTATCTTCAAAATTAGTGAGAGGGGCAGTCAAATTTTAATTAAGTCCGCGGGCGACAAAATTAACGGAATTTTTCTTTGTGATCGCCTGTTGCAAAATTGTGCTCCTACGGGTATAGCTAGTGGATTGATTTTAAAATTTAATGACAGCTAGGGTAGCACACAATGGATAGGCGAGTGAGTCGGGTGATGAAATATGTGACAACCCGTATATAATTATGATAAATTATATTTAAATCATACTTATCATATGTGATATGAATAATGTTTTATTAGTATATCTAATGTTAAGTGATTATGGTTAGTATAATTCTACTTTCATAAATCATGAAATGTCGAATTATTTACGAACACAAGATTTGGTTATTTTCGATAGAAATATTCCTGTTTAAGACTAGTTTTAACCCTTGTAACATTACAATTGACTTGAGGTGAAAACTACATAGTTGTATACATGTGAGTTAGGGTTGTAACACAACAAACGGTGCATCAAACGTATGCTCGAGTAAGAAGTTAGGCCGAAATTACGAACAAGGGGCAAACCTGTCAATCCCCTTAAGTGGTAAATTGTCTTTTATTAAACCAAATGTTTTGATTTGATTGGATGGATTGGGAGGCAGCCTTAGCCGACTTAAAACTCTCCCTTAACCTTATTTCTTCAGCAAATAAGTCCCTAGGTTCAGTTTGAGGTGTTATAAGCTTGAGGAAAGAGAGGTAGAAGTTAAGGAAGAAAGGGTTACAAGGAAAATCTAGGAAAGCAATTCCAAGAAAATCCTTAAGGTGTTTCCAAGGTAATATTATGTGTTAATATTGTTTTAATTTCTATTTTACTTATTTCAAAGTATATAAATCGTGAAGTATTGATCCAAATTCCATCCTCCTTTGTGATAATATGTATTGGTTCACATGTGAGATAAGTGGTGTTACAGGTCATATTGCTTTGTATTGAAACCCTTTGTATTCAAACTTGCATATCTCTTTGTGTGCTTACTGGAATTTATAAATTCCAATTGGATATGAAAATATACTCATATATTCATATCATATCCTAAAATTAGAATTTAATTCCTTATGGTTAGGTCCTAGTGATGGTTGCAAGTTGGTATATAGTTGCTTTTTGTATATTTCATTTCGGTATGCCCTGAGTTTGGTCAAGCTTTTGAGATAGCAAATGAAGTCCAAATATTATGAAACTTTAATTATGTACTATTCAGTATGTCTACTGAAAGTGTGTTGAAAATAATGGAAATTTATGCTGTATAAAAATTATTAAAATTCTTGGAAGTCGAAGGAACAATAGAGGAGTTTGTAGGGCAGATTTCTTGTGTTGTAAAGAAATGGCCATAACTTGCCCTAGGAAGCTTGAAAAATTACACCGTCACTTGTAATGGAAAGTATATTCAGATATGTTTTCAGATTGATAAGCTTGGACACCTGTATGTGTACTATTTATGAATATGGGATGGTTAAGTATGGAGGAAAATAATTTGAGTCCATATTGGATACTCCATGAAAGAATGTTTTTATTTGCTCTTTCCCAAGGGTATTTTGAGTACATGTTTCATGTGTATATATATTCAGAAGTATACTTTTATGTTTACTTGAGTTTAGTTATAAATTCTTTACGAGGTAGTTTCTAGGGTTGAATGTTCATGACCTTATCAACATATATACCATCGTTTCGTCTTTACATATGTTTCATGGAATATGACTTGAGTAGAATCATATTGTGGTTGTGTACTCATTTAAAGTTACATAATTATATTAAAATAATACTTATGATTGAGCTTTAGTACTGATTTAGTTGTATTAACAGGTGTAAGGTCAAATCAACCAAGTTCATCTCCACCTGAGGGAAACGTAAATACATAGTTGACAACACAAGGTGAGTGTACTTACTGAGTTAATTTTGGATATGATGTATATGTATTATATGTTGAGATGATATGGCTTATTTAAAAGCCAAGAGATGTTGAGATGTTATGGCTTATTTAAAAGCCAAGAGATGTTGAGATGTTATGGCTTTATAAAAGTCAGGATATGTTGAGTTGCTATGCAATTCAGGAGATGTTAGGTTTTTAAAACCTATGGATATGATTATTACCTACGGGCAGGAGATGTGGGGTTTATTAACTCCGGATATGTATATGGCCTAATTTGGCAGAGAGATGTATATATTAATATGTTGAGATGTTAATATAGTAATTTTACTGTATAGAGATGTAGTACATTCATTGAGTTTTTAAACTCATGGTTTTATATGTTTACATTTTCAGGTTTTCCAGCTGCCACTGCCAAGTCTAGGAAGTTGAGTACATAGAAGTAGGATCTTGTTAGTTTGTTTTATAAACCGCACTAGTTGTAATTAAGTTAAATGATATGTGAGTTCTGTTGAAATTATGCCTCCTTAAAATGATTGGATTTTTTTAATATTACGCATTTTAACCTTGAAGTTGTTTCAATATGTATTACCTAAATAATAAATAAATTATAATTGTGGTTTGTAAGCTATTTAGTTAATGATATCCTAATGGGGTTAGGGGGTGACAACTTGGTATCAGAGCTTTAGGTTTTTATATTCTGGGGTTAGAGAGTCTAGATATGGAAGTGGCAGAAATAGCATTGTGTGGGTCATTTATATTAATTTGTGAGAAATACTAACCACTATGTTAGAAATTAATGTTGTATTCTTGTTTCTATAATTGTGGTTTATGACAGATAGTAAGCTATGGAAGGAGCAAATGTTCATGAGAGGGTAGATGAGGAGTCTTCGAATACAGTAAACCAACAAAATCCAAATAATGTAGAGGGGGCTCCTGAACAACTTACAGATATGCAGAAGATGGCTCGTGCCATGACTTTAATGGGAGAACAACAAAACATGTTTATGATGCAAATAGAATAACAACAAGCCAAGTACTTGGAGGAGCAGACTTTGGCAAGAAGAGAAAGTTAAATACAACGAGAGGAGAAGAATACTCTGTACGAGAAGTTTATCAAATTGAACCCCCCAGCATTCTCAGGTTCTGTAGATCCTTTAGAAGTTGAGACTTGTGTTAGAGACACAGAAACTATCTTCGGGGTGATGAATGTACCTGGCGCGCAGAAGGTGATTTTGGCTACTTTCATGTTAAAGGGAGAAGCTAAATATTGGTGGGAGTCTTCCAAAAATTTATTGCTTACTCCGAAGGGAGGTGAGGTAATTACTTGGGATTCCTTTTATTAAAGTCTTATATGAAAAGTATTTTCCTCGCATGTACCGGAAGCAAAAGGAGAGAGAATTTTTATCATTGACTCATGGGAATATGTCGGTCAGGGAGTATGAAACTAAATTCACATCTTTGTCTCGATTTTCATTACATTTCTTACGCGATGAGGAGGATAAATGTACCAGATTTCAGGATGGGTTGAATTTTGTTATCAAGTCTAGACTCACTGCACTTCAGATGGTAGATTATTCTTTCTTAGTTAACAAAGCTATGATGGTTGAAGGAGATGTTAATGATGCAATAAAGGATAGGGAACAAAGGGGAAAGAGGAGTAGATTTGATTCATCTCAGCAAAAGGAAGGCTATGTAGAATACTCGAAACAAGGGAGTCAAATATTTCAGCGCGGTAGAGGGACTGGAAATTATGTTCAGAATAGGACACCAAGTAGTTTTAGGGGTGCAGGATTGATGGTCCAACATAATAGACAGCAGGAGAATGACAATAGGCAGTCCAAGCCTGTTACATGCTATTTTTGCAAAGCTGAGGGCCATATTAGTCCAGATTGTCCCAAGTTAAAGGGGGTAGAGTGTTATCACTGCCATCAAATTGGTCATACCAAAAAGAACTGTCCTATGCTAGTGGGAGGGATTCAATCATCTACTACTAGTCGAGGCTCATCACCTGGAGGCACAGGGAGAGGAGGAGGTGACAGGCTAGTGGATCCAAGGCTCCGGGAAGGATATTTGCTATGAATTTACACGATGCTCAGGCTACTCCAAAGGTCACAAGTACATTTTCTGTCATGAACAAACATGATTACGTGCTTATTAATCCAGGTTCTACTGATTCATTTGTAGCACTGTCATTTACCATGCATGTGATGCTAGTGGAGCTTGTGTATAAAAATTGTGTATTGTATATGGGGGAGAGGGAGTGGACCATTGATTTAATTCCCCTAGATATTCGAGATTTTGATATTATCTTGGGTATGGACTGGCTATCTTCCTACCATGCATCAATTGACTGTTTTCGTAAGGAGGTTACATTTAATATGCCGGAGGAGGAAGAATTCAAATTTACTGGGGAAAGAAATGTGGTTCCGAACTGTCTTATTTCACCCTTCGGGCGAGGAAATTGTTAAATAAGGGTTGTTAAGGCTTTTTAGCATATATTGTGGATACAAATAGGGAATTGCAAAAATTAAAAGACATCCCAGTCATTAAGGATTTTTCATATGTGTTCCCAGATGAATTACCAGGATTGTCACCTAGTAGAGAGGTAGAGTTTACTATCGATTTAGTGCCTCATACAACTCCAGTTTCTATTTCTCCATATAGAATGGCACCTGTGGAACTAATGGAGTTAAAGGTTCAACTGCAATATTTGCTAGATAGAGGTTTTATTCGACCCATTGTATCACCATGGGGCGCTCTAGTATTATTTGTGAAGAGGAAAGATGGCACCATGCGACTCTGCATTGATTATCGACAGTTGAACAAGGTGACTATTCGAAATAAATATCCATTGCCTCGTATTGATGATTTATTTGATCAATTACAGGGTGCTAAAGTGTTTTCAAAAATTGATTTGAGATCGGGTTATCATCAATTAAGGGTGAGAGATTGTGACATTTCTAAGACAGCTTTTCATTCTCGCTATGGTCATTATGAATTTTTGGTAATGCCATTTGGGTTAACAAATGCTCCTGCGGTGTTTATGGATTTAATGAATCGAGTATTTCATCCTTTCATAGATTCGTTTGTGATTGTCTTTATCGATGATGTTTTGATATACTCACCTAGCCAAGAGGAACATGAGAAGCATCTAAGAGTTGTATTGTAAGTTTTGCCAGATAGTCAATTGTTTGCGAAGTTTAGCAAATGTGAGTTTTGGTTAAATCAGGTAGTATTTCTGGGGCATGTTGTTTCGGGAGATGGAATTTATGTTGACCCTAAGAAGGTAGAGGCAATTGTGCAATGGGAAAGACCGAGGAATGTAACGGAGATAAGGAGTTTCCTAGGATTGGCTGGATATTATAGAAGATTAATAAAGGGGTTTTCATCTATAGCCTTGCCATTGACTAAATTGACCCGAAAGGAAGTGAAATTTGTGTGGAGTGATGAATGTCAGCACAACTTTGAATTGTTGAAAAATAGGCTAGTATCAGCTCCAGTTCTCACTATTCCATCAAGTGGAGAAGGTTTTGTGATTTATACTGACGCTTCACATCAGGACCCGGGTTGTGTTTTCATGCAACATGGAAAGGTAATTTCTTATGCATCTAGATAGTTGAAGAGGCATGAACTGAATTATCCTACACATGATTTAGAACTTGCGGCTATTATTTTTGCCTTGAAATTATGGAGACATCATTTGTATGGAGAGATGTGTGAAATTTTCACTGACCATCAAAGTTTGAAGTATTTATTTACACAGAGAGACTTGAATTTGAGACAAAGACGTTGTATGGAGTTAATTAAAGACTATGACTATACCATTCATCATCATCCAGGAAAGGCCAATGTAGTAGCAGATGCTTTGAGTCGAAAATCATCGGGGATTCTAGGTTGCATACAGTGTGCACGTGTGGGAAATATCCTTGACTTGGCATCGATGGGCAGTGAATTAAGTTTTTCAAAAAGGGGAGGCTTATTAGCACATGTTATAGTGAGACCTTTATTGGCAGAAGGCATAAGAAATTTGCAGGTCAGTGATCCATTCCTTGAGAAGAATAAACAAGATGTCTTAGAGGATAAAGAGAGTGACTTCGAAATTAAGAATGATGATTCGTTGTGTTATAAAAACAGGATCTGTGTACCGAATGATCCACCCTTAAAGAAGGATATATTGGAAGAGGCACATAGTTCTATTTATTCTATGCATCCGGGAGGTACCAAAATGTACAGATATTTGAAGGAGTATTACTGGTGGAATAATATGAAACGTGAGATTGCAGAATTTGTAGATAAATGTTTAGTATGTCAGCAAGTGAAAGCGGAGCATCAGAAGCCGGCAGGATTATTGCAGTCATTGCCTATTCCGGAATGGAAATGGGAGCATATAACGATGGATTTTGTTACAGGATTACCACGGTCACCAAAGGGGAATGATTCTATTTGGGTGATTGTAGATCGATTGATAAAGTCAGCCCATTTTCTTCCAGTTAAGACCACCTACACGGTTGACAAGTATGCACGTATGTACATTGATGAGATTATCCGTTTACATGGGGCACCAGTGTCAATTGTATCAGATAGAGATCCAACGTTCACTTCTAAGTTTTGGCCTCGTTTATAAAATGCCATGGGCACAAGTTTGAAGTTCAGCACTGCATTTCATCCGCAAACTGATGGGCAATCTGAGAGGACGATTCAAATATTAGAAGACATGTTACGATCTTGTGTATTTGACTTCAAAGGCAGTTGGGATGATCATTTTCCGTTGATGGAATTCTTATATAATAATAGTTACCAGTCCACCATTGGTATGGATCCGTATGAAGCTTTATATGGGAGGAGATGTAGAACTCCTTTGTGTTGGGATGAAGTAGGTGAAAGGAAACTTTTGGGTCCTGAATTGATAGATATGACAACTGAAAAGATCAAAATGATTCGGGAATGGATAACGATAGCGCAAAGTAGGCAGAAATTTTATGCAGATAAGAGGAAGTATCCATTGGAATTTCAGAAGGGGGATTTTGTATTCCTACATATTTCACCGTGGAAAGGCGTTATGAGATTTGGAAAGAAGGGGAAACTAAGTCCAAGATACATTGGACCATATGAAGTGTTGGAAAGAATTGGAACCCTGGCATATAGATTAGTATTACCTCCAAAGTTATCTCGTTTGCATGACGTGTTCTATGTATCAATGCTTCGTAAGTATTTGGCAGATCCATCTCATCAACTGAAAATCCAACCTATTGAACTAAAAGAAGACTTGTCGTACATCGAGGAACCGGTGGAAATTCTTGATCGTAAGGAGCAAGTATTGAGGAATAAGGTTATTCCCTTAGTTAAAGTTATATGGATGAGCCATGGAATTAAAGAAGCAACTTGTGAAATGGAGGATAGCATGAAGAAACAATATCCCCATTTGTTTGGTAAGTGACAGTCGTATTAAATTTTGGGGACTAAATTTTCAAAGGGGGGAGGTTGTGACAACCCGTATATAATTATGATAAATTATATTTAAATCATACTTATCATATGTGATATGAATAATGTGTTATTAGTATATCTAATGTTAAGTGATTATGGTTAGTATAATTCTACATTCATAAATCATGAAATGTCGAATTATTTACGAACACAAGATTTGGTTATTTTCGATAGAAATGTTCCTGTTTAAGACTAGTTTTGACCCTTGAAACATTACAATTGACTTGAGGTAAAAACTACATAGTTGTATACATGTGAGTTAGGGTTGTAACAAAACAAACGGTGCATCAAACGGATGTTCGAGTAAGAAGTTAGGCCGAAATTACGAACAAGGGGCAAACCTGTCAATCCCCTTAAGTGGTAAATTGTCTTTTATTAAACCAAATGTTTTGATTTGATTGGATGTATTGGTAGGCCGCCTTGGACGACTTAAAACTCTCCCTTAACCTTATTTCTTCATCAAATAAGTCCATAGGTTCAGTTTGAGGTGTTATTAGCTTGAGGAAAGAGAGGTAGAAGTTAAGGAAGAAAGGGTTACAAGGAAAATCTAGGAAAGCAATTCCAAGAAAATCCTTAAGGTGTTTCCAAGGTAATATTATGTGTTAATATTGTTTTAATCTTATATTATACTTATTTCAAAGTACATAAATCATGAATTATTGATCCAAATTCCATCCTCCTTTGTGATAATATGTATTGGTTCACATGTGAGATAAGTGGTGTTATAGGTCATGTTGCTTTGTATTGAAACCCTTTGTATTCAAACTTGCATATCTCTTTGTGTGCTTACTGGAATTCCGAAATTCCAATTGGATATGAAAATATACTCATATATTCATATCATATCCTAAAATCAGAATTTAACTCCTTATGGTTAGGTCGTAGTGATGGTTGTAAGTTGGTATATAGTTGTTGTTTATATATTTCATTTCGGTATGCCCTGAGTTTGGTCAAGCTTTTGAGATAGCAAATGAAGTCAAAATATTATGAAACTTTAATTCTGTACTATTAAGTATGTCTAATGAAAGTGTGTTGAAAATAATGGAAATTTATGCTGTATAAAAATTATTAAAATTCTTGGAAGTCGAAGGAACAATAGAGGAGTTTGTAGGGACGATTTCTTGTGTTGTAAAGAAATGGCCATAACTTGCCCTAGGAAGCTTGAAAAATTACACCGTCACTTGTAACGAAAAGTATATTCATATATGTTTTCAGATTGATAAGCTTGGACACCTGTATGTGTACTATTTATGAATATGGGATGGTTAAGTATGGAGGACAATAATTTGAGGCCATATTGGATACTCCATGAAAGAATTTTTTTATTTGCTCTTTCCCAAGGGTATTTTGAGTACATGTTTCATGTGTATATATATTCAGAAGTATACTTTTATGTTTACTTGAGTTTAGTTATAAATTCTTTACGAGGTAGTTTCTAGGGTTGAATGTTCATGACCATATCAACATATATACCATCGTTTCGTCTTTACATATGTTTCATGGAATATGACTTGAGTAGAATCATATTGTGGTTGTGTACTCATTTAAAGTTACATAATTATATTAAAATAATACTTGTGATTGAGCTTTAGTACTGATTTAGTTGGATTAACAGGTGTAAGATCAAATCAACCAAGTTCAGCTCCACCTGAGGGAAACGTGAATACATAGTTGACAACACAAGGTGAGTGTACTTACTGAGTTGATTTTGGATATGATGTATATGTATTATATGTTGAGATGATATGGCTTATTTAAAAGCCAAGAGATGTTGAGATATTATGGCTTATTTAAATTCCAAAAGGTGTTTAGTTGTGAGGTGTTGGTTTTTTGTGGGTTTAATGGAGGAGAGAGAGAATATGGATTGGTGGGGAAGATGAAGACGGGAAGGGTTGTGTGTGTGTTGGTGGAGGAAATAATGGTGAGGGTGAGGGTTAGTTTTAGGTGTATGTGAGTGTGTATGGTAGTTTAGGGTGTGAGTGGGTGTAGGATGTTTGTGTGTGTGTTTTTATTTGTGACCCTTAAAAAAATAACACCTTCTAAAAAAATAAAATAAAACTAAATAAAATAAAAACTTAAAATCTAATAAAATTTTTAAAAAATCTAACATTTAAAAATAAAAATTAAAAGACACTAAAAAAATATGAAAATGAAAATAAAATAAAATAAAAAATAAAACTCTATTAAAACTAAAAAAATATAATCCTAATAAAACTAAAGTAAAAGAAATTAAAATCCAATAAAACAAAAAACAAATTCTAAAAACTAATAAAAAAATAAAAAAAATAAAGATTAAAAATTAAAAACTAATAAAAATCAAAATCAATTTCAAAATAAAGAAATAGAAAAATAGAAATAAATCCTAGAAATTTCTAAATAAATCTAAATAAATCGTAAAAATAAAAATCTAGAAAAATAATAACGGTACAAACTCAGCACACACGGGGCTTGGGGAATGGACTGGGCTAGGTTAAGGTTATGAGACTGTTTCGGGGCATCGGATCACATCGGGCAAGCTCAAATAGGGACTCAGACTTCATGGTCTCCTCTGATTTCTTCGATGCAAACTTTTAACCGCTTATGTGTCGCAATTAACTTGATTTATCACTTTTGATGCCACGACTGTGTAGTGACCTGTAAAATGATAAAATACGAACATAAGGCCAATTTTAATTTAAACGAGAGACTAAAATGCATCTATTCGGGGTATAAATTATACACTTTTGGGTGCTTATCAAAAGTCCACGTAGTTCGCATACAAAACGAGGGGTGGGGTTTATCCCATAAATTCAAATGGGAGATCTCTTATTTGTGAGTGTGTGTGTGTGTAGAAAAACAAAGTGTTTTAGTTGTGAGAAAAGTATGAGAATCCCTATTTGGAATTTATGAGCAAACACTCTTTTTCTTTTTTTTTTTTGGATTTTATTTATATGAAAATAAGAGATGTGCAATAATACTGAATAAAAAAGTATATTAGGATGTGTGAAATGAGATAATAAAAGGGCTAAGTTATAAAACAAGTTATTGCAAATTTAAGAGAATTTGAAGAGAAATGTGAGAAAGGTGGACTTTCTTGAAGATCTTGATCTTGATCTTGATCTTGAATGTTGGAAAGAAGCCCTTGCACTTGGATGATGGTGGAGAGTGGATAATTCACCAAGATTGATGAAAATATGATGAAAAGCGGAAGTAAAAAAGGGATTTGGATGTTGAAATTGCGCTGCCTTCGAGAGAGGTTTTTGGGATTCGTTGAGTGTGATTTTTATCAGATCTGGGATCCTTTTCAAATGAGGTGAAGGCCTCTTTTTATAGGCCCTGGTCACTCCCGATCGGCATAGACCTGATCCTGCCATTTGGCAGTGTGTTTCAGGCCTTTTCAAAAAATTAGCTGACGAGGGCAAACCGTTGGTCAGAATCGTGCACGGGCAGACCGTTAGAAAGGTAATTCATAGACCTTTGAAAGTCCTTTGGACCACTCCCGGGTTCAAGAGTTGACTTTGGGTCAAATATGGCACGAAAGCGTTTATCGGTCCATTGGACGGGGAATCATTCGGACGCAAACAGATCGTTCGTCCGCATGGTAAGTCTAAATCACGAATAGGGGCGAACCATTGGAAAGGTTAGGATATGTACTTCGACATTCCAAAGAGTTTGACCCGGTTTGGAGAGTTGACTTTGGTCAATGGGGCCCTGGAAGCATTCGGTGACCTCTTGGAGTCAAACGGATCGTTCGTCCTCATTGTAAGTCAGAATCACGCACGGAGAGAACCATTGGAAAGGGGCTTCAGTGCCCTTCGAAGATTCATTCAGCCTTATTTGAGCTAAAGAGTTTGAATTTTTGGTCAAACGGCATGCCAGTTGAGGAGGGGTGTATCAGCAGCTTTAATTAAATGGGATTGATCCATTGATGTAGTGCCTGAATGAACCATACAGAGTGTCAACCCCAGTATCTGTAAATTGAAGGAATCTTCAGAATCACTTTTCTTAGTCTCTTCAGTATCTTTGATGAGTGGTTGTACACGGTGTTGGAAACTTTTGGCCCATGGGTAGCTATCTTAGAAAAAGATCTCCATTACAGGCTTCATCTTCTTATCCGTGTGGTCATACCATGGTTCTGGAAAACCGCAAAAAGGGAAGTCTTCGCCTTCTTTGATGAATCGTCCATTCAAGGAGTCTCCTGAGATAGTTTGAATGCAGTCTAATCTTATCTTTGGTCGAGATTGGTGGATCATTCTGAGCTCTTGTTCTGATGGTTGATACCCCAAGCCACAAGGAGGGAAAGTTTTCTTCAATTCGATGGGATCAAGTATCCCTTGCTTCCTTTTCCCTAGCCCTAGTTCAGGCATGAAGTGCATGTTTCTGAACATCTGAATAACATTAACATTGCCATGAGGGTCATATTCTGGACAAACCCTTTCTTCGAAACCGTCCCCTACTGGGAGTAGGAGTGGCTCAACTCAGAATCCTGATAGGAGCATATCATTTGACCCGTACTGTATCTCAAGGATTGGAATGCTAGTGCTTGCA
Source organism: Sambucus nigra (assembly GCA_949130495.1). Taxonomy (NCBI): domain Eukaryota; kingdom Viridiplantae; phylum Streptophyta; class Magnoliopsida; order Dipsacales; family Adoxaceae; genus Sambucus; species Sambucus nigra. The sequence continues at coordinate 1,599,148 of CASBWL010000011.1, read as the reverse complement.
CCCTCGACATTTTCATTATCGCCCAAAATGGTGATGATTCACCCATCATCGAAGAACTTCAATTTTTGATGGAGTGAGGAAGACACACCCTTGATACTGTGGATCCAGGGTCGTCCGAGCAACAAGTTAAAATAAGCTGAGATGTCTATGACTTGGAATTCAACGACAGGGTTTATAGGGCCAACCCCTATTACAAGTTTTATGAATCCCATTACCTCGCGGCGGGTATTATAATAGGCACGTACAGCGATGGAGGTTGGAGCGAGGTCTCTTTATTTTAGGCCTAAACACTCGAAGGTTCTTAGTGGGAAAACATTCAAGGAGGATCCATTATTGACAAGAGAGAGTGGCACGACCTTCCCCATTACTTCGACGGAGATGTTGCATGAATGATTGTGATTTGGCCCAATTTTGGGGATTTCTTCTTCATAAAATGATAGCATTCGGGTAGAGGTCAAGGATCCGACCAGATTTACCGCTTCTTCTAGTGTGGTAGATGGAGGAATTATGGGTCCAGTGAGCATCTTGATTAAATCATTTCTGTGCAGCTGGGAAGACATGAAAAGTCCCTATAGAGTGATGTTAGCTTAACTTTTCTTTAGTTGATCGAGGATCTTGCTCTCCTCAATGGTCATTTCTGGCATAGGAAGGTTTTCAATGCCATTCCCTTTGTCATTTGCTGGTAGTGAGCTTGGAACCTGATAATGTCTCCCTGATCTGGTCATGTGATTTACTGAAGAAGGGAAGAACATGAATCCCGTTTCCTCATCAATTTTAGGTTGTTCTGTTACCCTATTTATTTCTCTGAGGATTTCTTCAAATAATATCATCCCACATATGTCGGCTACTGGGCCAGTTCTTCCTGAAGCTTGTTCTTCACTTAACTCTTTAAATTCTTCCCTCCATCCGGTGGCAACAATTTTGTCTTTCCATGTAAAGTCAATGCATTTAACAACTTTAATGGCTTCTTCATACAGGTCTTCCCATTCTATGGGGATATGTATGGTTGAAGGGACCAAGTGCCCTTGTATCTTCAAAGTGTCAAGTAACCCGGTGATACTACAAATGCTATTAGTTTGCCCGAATAACTCTGCCATAATCTGGACAACATAATCTTGGCTAACTTCATCGGTTGGTACCACCCACTTGTCTGAATCTCGAGCCCATTTTCGTGCTTCCAAGAATAGTGTACTGAATCTCTGGCAATCGATGACCATATGTGAGGGTAATTTCAGCCCAAACTCTAGGAGTTGGTTTGACAGTGCCTGATCAGCGAGTCTATTAGGGTGTAGGAGGAAGTATAGGCAAATTTGAAGAGGTTTAGGAGAGTATATGGGTGTGATTTGAGTTGAAGGATCAAAATCTGGGTTTTCTTCTAAGAATATGGCATTGGCATAATTTGGGAGTGGATTGTGGGTAGTGTTTGGCTGGTGGGGCGATGGTACCCCGATCAATGATCCCTTGGATTATGTTTCGGAGGTTAAAACATTGGTCGGTGGTATGGCCAGCAGTTTAGTGAAAGGCGCAATAATCATCGGCCTTGAAGTTTCTTGGGACTCAATTTGGAAATGGACGGGGATCCAAGGGTTTGATGAGGTTTCGGCTTAATAGGGCTTGGTAAACTTTAGAGAGGGGAGCATGGAGCTTAGTGTATTCCCTTCGGATAGGGGAAGAGCGGCTTTTTGGTGCTCGTGATGTTGTTGGTTGAGAGATGTTATTGATGGTTGAGACTGTAGCACTAGTAGACTTGTCATACTCTCTAGGGGTGAACTGTCCGGACACCTTCTTCAGTTCAACCTCTGTTTTAACAAAGTTTTCCTTGATTTCTATTCCAGCTTCTCTGAGAGCTCGGAAGTGGGGATAGTATTGTCCTCCCATCATCGCTCAGACATGGGGCAAGAAGTTATTCTTCACTATGTTGACCTGTTCTTCCTCAGATGGCCGATTGGTCATGGTAGCTTCTTGCTCCCTCCACCGGGTTATGAAGTTACTGACTGATTCCCCAGGGTTCTATTTGAGCATCTCTAAATCACGATGGGTGACCTCAAGCTCTTCGTTATATTTGTACTGTGATATGAATTCTCGGGCTACATCCTCCCAGCTATGAATTTTGGATTCCTCGAGAGACAAAAACCATCGGAGGGCACTATCCTTCAAATTTTGTTGAAACAATTGCGCCATCACTTCTTCAGAAGCCCCTAGTAGAGTCATGGAATGATGGTAACTGCGAAGATGAACAATCGGGGGTCCACTCCCTCCGAACTTCTCCATATTTGGCATCTTGAACTTCTTGGGTAACCTTAATTTAGGATAAGGAAACATGTGGGTGTAGTCCATGTAATTCCCAGATATCCTGACTTGGTCGAACTTCTTAGTGAGAATCTTGAGATCCTAATTAACTTTATTCAACTCCAACTCTTTTGGATCAACGACCATAGGCAGGTTAGCCATTGGCTGGGCAGTGTTTGTCATCGAAAGCTGGCCAGGTGGCCCATTGACAGGAGGGGCACGTGGAGCGTACTGATATTCTTTAGGAACCCAGATAGGCTCGGGTGGACCCATAGCACGAGGGAATAGGGCCTCGGGGTCTTGAGGAATAGGAACCTGGTTTCGTTGCATCTCTCGGACCTCAGTTTGGAGGTTTTCAATCTTAGACACGAGTTGAGCTAGGACTGTCATCAGATTTAATTGTATGACTGGTACATGATCTGTATTCTCCATGGAAAGTGGATGGATTCTGAACTCAGAAGAAGTAGTAGAGGAACGGATGAAACTCCAGGATGATTTGACTGAAGACCGAAGCCAATAGGGAGCTAGGCCAAGGGCTTGAGATTGACCTGAGAAGGCGTGGGATGGGATTTATTTTTGAGAAAAAAGAGAAGAAACTATTTTTGGATTTTTGATAAAGACGAGAGAAATGTTTTTGGAGATAAAACTCATCATGATTATTACAATTATTTTGTTCTCGCTTGTATTTAATTCTCCTAAATGCAATGCCGGATGGGACCCGAGCCTAAAAAAGTGAGGTTTTTAATATATTTGAAGCTACGGCTGGACTTGTAACCAGGCTTATGAATAGGGTCCCGTTTTCAAAATGCGCAAAAATTTGGGCGACAGGATGACCCGGAATTTTGGAAGAGTTTTGGGTTAAAACTGGCAATCTAAAGTGCATGTCCTAGGTTCGATACCTATATGCGGGTATGCAGTTGGTTGGGTGAATCAGCATGGGTTCCCCCTTTGGTGTGACTTCCACGATATACATCTTGCTCTTGCGGGCAATCGGTACGTGTGGAAAAGCCATTTGATATACATGAGTGTACATGAATTGCCTCACTATATACCTCGTGGGGACGGTATGTGTGAGAGAGGATTCGATATATTCAGTGTACGTGAATGAATTCCCTGCGAAATACCTCCCGTCATGACTTTGGTCAAGAGGTACGATGCGGTGGAACCGTTTGATATACATCGAAGGTACTTGGCCAATGGAAGGTGAGATTCATATCGCTTAGGCTAACTGCGCCCTGCCGGACCAGCGCCCATCACGAAGTGACCCTCCAGTTACTGGGTAAAATTTGGTCAATAACAATGCTCTTTGGTGATGTCGTGCGAATCATGCATGATTCTCTCATTAGTATCTTATGATGGGAATGTTTTTCTTGATTAAGTCAAACAGGGGGCAAAGTACTAGTAGTAAAGGCACACCAAGTATGGATGGGTGATGCGTGTAACATGTGGATATATGTGATCCTAGGTGCACGTGGTGTGAAGTGTACATGGAGAATTTTCTACAAGTGTGTGAACAGAAGCATAAGCATGGGATACAGATGGAAAAGGGGGAACATGCAGATATAGGGGAAATATAAACAAATATAGCATCCATGTAAATAGAGTCAAGCCTTCAAAACATACGATATCCCCACCAGAGTCGCCACTGTGGCCATCCTCGATCCTCTCCCGTGGGCGAGCGCGTGAAAGAAGGATCCTCGGGTCCCGTGCATCCCTCTCGGGAGCGCTTAGGCCAACGTCATTTGATATGAGGTGTAATAATGTAAAGAGATTTAGAGTCTCCAGTCTATTTTACTCAAAACAGATAAAAGAAAAAAGGGAAGCCATCCCGAAGCACGACATCCAAAGACATGCTGATCAGATGGTAAATGCTACGGCTGGGAATGAATTAATAAGTTTCATGGATGCCTATTCAGGCTATGACCAAATCTGTATGGACCCGACTGATGCTGAGAATACACCATTTATCACAAACAAAGGGACGTATTTCTATAAAGTCAAGCCCTGCGACCTCAAAAATGCTGGAGCAACATACTAGAGGCTGGTGAACAAGATATTTGAGGAACATATTGGAAAAACTATAAAATTTTATGTGGACGATATGTTGACCAAAATCCTCAAGGACGACACACATGTGGCTGAACTTGAGTGCACTTTTAACACCATGGATGAATACTGAATGAAACTTAACCCGCCAAGTGTGTGTTCGGGGTAAGAGCAAGCAAATTACTGGGATTCATTATTAACCAGCGAGGAATAGAGTCAAATACTAAAAAGATCAAAGCCTTGATTGATATGAAGACCCCGAAGACCATTAAAGACGTTCAAAAGCTGATAGGAAGAGTTACTGCACTGAACATGTTTGTATCAAGGGCCACAGAAAAATGTATGTTCTTCTTCAAAATACCGAGGAAGGACATTGAATGTAACGAATAATGTGAAAAGACATTTTAAGAGTTAAAGTCTTACTTGGGCTCCCTATTACTTTTGTCTCGGCCAGTTCAAGGAGAGAAGTTATATTTATATCTGGTTGCATCTGAATCGACCATTAGTGCAGTGATCGTACTAGACGAGGATGGAGTGCAGAAGTTGGTCTACTCTAATAACAAGGTCATTCAAGGGGATGATCAGAGATACCCAAAGATGGAGAACCTAGTTTATGTCTTAATAAATGCCTTAAGAAAAATAAAACCTTATTTTCAGGATCACATAATAGTCATCATCACTGACTTCCCTCCTAGACAGGTTATTTATAAACTTGAGAAATTAGGTGGACTAATGGCCTGGTCTATACAGTTAGGTGAATTTGATATTGTATACCAGTCAAAAATAGTAATTAAGGGGAAAGCTTTGGCCGACTTCGTAGCCGAGTTCACTTGGGATGAGGCCGATCGGGAAGAGTTTATGGAACTAACATCTTATCTAGATAAATTAAGTTGAAGCCCGACTGAGGCTAAGACATGTGTTATATGGTCTGTAAAAGTCGACACCAAGGAAGAAAATTTTTTATTTAAAGAAGGAGTCTTAGATGAATGAGGCACAGTTTGGAGCTTGTTCGTAGATGGCTCATTATGTGAAACAAGGAGTGGAGTCAGCTTGAAAGTATCAGCACCAGATGGAATCAACGTAGAATATGCTCCGAGGTTCAGCTTCAAAGCATCCAGCAATTAGTCGGAGTATGAAGTTCTTTTGAAAGGACTGTCACTTGCCAAAGCATTACATATTGGGCAAATTTTAGTTCATAGTAACACTTGGTATGTGGTAAACCAGATCTTGTGAGTCTATGAGACCAAAGATAAAATGATGGCCAAATACTTGATAAGGATGAAGAAAATATTTAAGAACTTCAAAGAGGTAAAGCTCGAAAGGATCCCTAGGGTAGACAACAGTCGAGCCAATTCCCTGGAAATGTTAACATCTATAATAAGAATTGAGATCAGATGGTCAGTGCCAGTGAAGATCCTATATAGGACGACCATTAAAGAAGACGATAATGCAGTTGAGTTCTGTTTGAACTTGAACCTGGGGGCATCATGGATGGATCCCCTGATCCCATATTGCTAGAATCAAATGTGGAGAGGAAGAAGTTGAGATACAAGGCAGCAAAGTTTTTTATAATCAGAGATGTCTTGTATAAAAAAGGGTTCCTCATCCTTTACTACGATATATTCATCCCGCGGAGGTGGAGTACGTACTGAAAGATGTGCATGAGGGCTCCTATTCAAGACATATAGGAGGAAGGTCTTTGTCGAAGAGAATAATTACTCAAGGTTAATGGTGGTCGACCCTAGCCAAAGACGTAGCCGACTATGTGAAGAGATACGACAAGTGTTAGAGATATGCAAGCATCCCCCATCAACCTCTTTAGCCTCCATTGTTTATCATTTCTCCCTGGCCATTTGTAGTCTGGGGGATTGACCAAGTGGGACCACTTCCTAGGGACACAGGCAATTACAGACACCTTATAGTGGCGATTGATTATTTCTCAAAATGGGTAGAGGTTGAGGCCATGATTATTATAACCGAGACTAAAACCTTTAAATTTATTGGGAGGAATATTATCTACAGGTACGGTTTTCCTAACACTTTGATCTTCAGCAATGGTAAACAGTTCAAAAAATCATCTTTAGAGGCCTATTGTAAGAAGGCGACATCAAATAATTTTATTCATCTCCAGGATGACCTCGGGCAAATGGCCAAACTAAGGTGACCAACAGGATTATCTTAGATGGATCAAAAAGGGGTTGGAAGATGTAATCCATAACCTCTTGAAAAGAGTCTATGGACTCAGCGGCCTCAGAGGTAGACATTGGGTCTGAGGCAGCTGACTCAGACAAGGGATCAGGAACCTCTGTACGCTCAACAGGCTCAGGGTATATAATAGCTAATGGTGGAGGAAAGATAGGTCTGAGCATAAAAGCCTCGACCATACGAGCCTCTTCCCGGGCTAACTCTATCTACCTAATCTTTTCAAAGGTCTTCTCCCGAAGAGTGGGAAACTCTTCAATAAGTTTATATAAAGGTCTTACCATTTGGCAGACGACACTACACTTGGGGGAGAAATCTCAAAAGGAAAATAGGTAAATAACTTAGGTTACCTAAATCAAAATCAAAGTTTGGAAATTGAAATGTTTCTAGCAAGAACACCAAGAACAGGTGCAAAGCATCTCCCCGGAGAAAGTAACCGGTGATTAGCCAGAAAATCCTATAACAAAAACTTTGGCCTAAACTAACCCCAAGATGACTAAGTGAGCTTGAAATAGTGCCTATAGCCCACTGTCTCTCATGTAAAACCACCAAAAAAGGGTGGTTTCCCTCATCGGAGAACAGAAAAACCCACTGAAAAAATGGAAGTTACAAATAAAGCCAGAAATTAAATAAGCGAGGAGAAAGATGGTTACCTAAGCAACGAAGAATGAAAGGCAAGGAGTTACGAACCCAAGATGACTTGAGAACTAGAGAGGAGTGGAGCTTTCGCTATGGAAGATTTGGGAAAAATCTCAGCAGTCAGAACTCAATAGCGGGAAGAATGGGAGAAGAAAAAGAATAAGGAAAGAGAAAAAGTATTTAAACCTTCCCTAATGATGGGGCGCAATTTTCAAGGCGCCCATCATTACCCTAGAGAACCTAAAAGGCGCCGTTAGATCTGTCATACCTTGGGGAATATGTTAGCTACTTCAAAGAGTGAAATGTGTCCAAGGGATCACTCTAAACCCCAAGACACCAAAAACGTCCCTTCATTAACCTGACCCTTATACCCTTCAGTCACCTACTCACATAGGAGACTAATGGTTAGGGGGTGATTGATATGCCTAAAGTGTAACCTCGTACTTAGAGTCACCAACCTCGGCTGACCTCACAGCTGAGTCGTTAGGAAGCTCACAGCAGTTGTCAAAAAGGTCATCTTATGCGAGGTCGGCTCCTCATTGACAAACCTTGGCTGGCTAGAAGCCTAGGTCAACAGCATCTTATGAGCTCAAGCTATTGACAACATCGTACTCTACCTCTGCTGACACTACATCCTACCTCATACCTAATCTCGGTCAGTCTCCCAGGCTAAGGTCATGCTTATGATTGATAGGACAAAGAAACTATCGCCCAACATCATACGCGGCTGGGTCAAGGACCACATCGTACTCGACTGGGCTGAGTTCCCCCCAGATAATGTCATAAGTCCGAGCACATGCAAGCACATGTAAGACTTGAAACACGTGCAAAATCAGTTATAACCAAATCATTCCCCTCACGTGAGGGAATATTTGGTCATCATTCCTTACATGTGGCATAACTAGGTGTCCACCTATGATTAGTATATTCAACTCATACATTCTCATGGCATGCTTGGGGGGTACACTACACCCTCCAAGAACTATAAATACATGTCTTCTCCTACCTTGGAGGGGGATTTATAATTGTAGCCCTAGTGGGAGCTCTGCAAAAATACAGAGTAGAGAGAGAAAGTGAGAGATTGTATCACAGGCCATTAGTTCCCCCATTATAGTGAAACTCACTCACACGCCCACAGTGGACGTAGGCTAAATTAGTTGAACCACTTATATATCAGTGTTTCTCCTCTTCTCCTCACCTCCTTCTTCAAGATACTTACTCTTGTACTTCCATTATTATTTCTATCTTGAGATTATCAATACCTCATACTAGTGGTGGTGTTGTTTACAATATCATCAACTATTTCCCTTCGAACAAGGAGACGATTGGTCATCCTTAGATGATGAAGCTGACATAGTATCACTATTAATGGAAATAACAACTCTTGAATAGGATAAATCTAGGCAAGTAAGAAATGGTGGTGGATGCACTACATATAATGGGACATTGTTGAGAGAAAGTTGAGTCTCTGCTTGAGCTTAACATTTATCCTCGACCTCATCTCTATTTATCTCTTGTCGGATACACTAACGGATGTGATGAAACTCTTATCCTAATTAAACAGTCTACAGTACATGAAGAAATGGGAATAAAGGTTTAAATTATGTTGAATAATGATAAAATAAGGAAATTAAAAGGTTCTTGAAATTAACCAATCAAGAACAACTCCGGTGAACTTCAATCAGAAAACGAATCGAAAAACCTATCTAAAACCCAAAAAACCCTAAATTCAATGAATCTCGATCCTAAAATAAGACCTAAGCCCTAGTTATTCCTTCAACCATCTCAATTAAATCTACACACTACTTGGAATGGTAGCTAAAAAAATACAAGGAAGAGAAATACCTAAAGAGAGGAAAAAGACCAAAAGAAGAAAGGATCGCTGAAAACTAGATGGAATGACTACCGGAATAAAAAAAATTTAGAGTGAGAAAAAGGGAGAGCAAGAGTTCTGGGTAAATGCGATAGAATGTGAGAAAGTAAATAGAAAATGAGTTGTTTAAGGTTGGATTTTGAATCGCTTGATACGCGCACGAAAACTAAGGAACTCATCATTATGGGGCATCACTTGAAGTGACATAATTTAGTGTAACCACTTGGGCCACAAGCCAATAGGGATCAACTTGAGGGCACTGAAATGACACCTATGTATCATGCCTTCCCACTACCATCAACATCAAATGCATTAACATTGAGGTGACATTCAACCCTTGTGAACCAAGAGGAACTTATTCTTTAGCCTCCCATTAACAATGAAGACTAAGGTATAGGGGTGATTGATACACATAAGTCTAGTCTCGTCCATACGAGATCCATTACAATACCATGTCCTTTCATATATTTCCTAAGACTCATAATGGTACCGTAATAATCATCCATTGTGTCATACTTGGTAATCTCGACTTTCGAGATTATCTCATCTCGTGACTACCTTCATCAACTTCAAAGAATAATGTCATCCTTTAAAATGACAAAAGCACAATGTCAATTAAGCATTGTCGGCCCAACAGTGTCGAGCTCATACAACTCTATGAGGTCGAGACTTATCCATCATCTATTCATGCCAAAAATGGAATCAGTATTGTCTTAGCTCCACCCACATGTATCAGTCCTTCACAAGTCTGGGCTTACTTAGCTTCAGACACAACATACACGTATAACGCATGTGACATGGATATTATTATCACATGTGATCAATACCATTATAACATATCAACCAACACGTGAAAGGAATATTTGGTCATCATGAATTGCGCAGCTCATTATACAGCAGCCACACTCTTATTGGCTACTTGATCTCACTACACACGAGTTGCATGCTAGGGGGAAATACTTCGCACCTTTGATGCTATAAATGGATCTCACCATCTTCTTCTATAAGGATCGAATTACTGAAACCCTTTTGTAATACCTTGTGTACAAAGAGAGGAAGTACATAACGATTGTAAACACTATGAATGACTTTTAGCCTTTATACTTAGTGAAAGTGATTTAATTCTTCGCATAGTGGGTGTATCTTATTCATCTCTCATCCTTGATACAGATTATTTTACTGTCGTATATCACAATATGCAAACCTATAAACCAAGCTTTTAGAAACAAAGATGAATCTATCTCTCGATGATATCCTGTATCATCACAGATCTAATTAAATAATAATAAAAATGACCTATTTATAGAAAAAATTCAAAATCTGACAAAATCGTGCATGTTACACTTTTTCCATGACCATGATTCAAACAAGTGTATAATATTAACAAATGCTATGCACATGGGTATACTATGGTGCCATGTGAATGAAATTGCGTGCACGCACTTAAAAATAAGTCATGAGAACTGTTAGTGCTGCACAATACACAAAAATCATTTACAAGTTGTAATATCAAGACCAAATCCTAAAAACTATTTTAAAGATACGTTAAGATCATTTTAAATACATTTGTTCAATAATTCTCACACAATTCTTGTTTGGAAAAAACTAAGGATTGAATTTTAAAATACGAAAAAAAAATCAGCCTTAATGATCTTCTTTTAACATTGAATTGAAAAGGAAATAAGAACTAGGTTTAAAGATAAAACCTAGGTCTTCAAGAAATCATACCATAGAGAATTTTGTTGTGATTCGTACGAGGAAAAATTATATGATGATGATGATGATGATGTTTATACCCATCCAAGGTATCTGAAAACCTAGATAAAACCTTTTTAATACAAGGATCTTATAGTGTAAGATTCTCAACCAAAACTAGGAATGTATGTGGACACCTTTTGAAATGAAAACATTTCCATATAAATGAGATATGGTCCTCTCTATCTCTAGGCCTCTTCACAAAAACTTGAATAGTGTTTTCTCTCAAGCCTATCTAATCCCAATGATAACAATTAACATTAAAACTACTTCACATACCTTTATATATAAGTATAAAAAGTGTACTAGGGCTAAACTAGGTTTCTTGAGAGATTTGGGATTAATTAGTAGGGTATATGGACTAGAGTAGATATCCAAGGAAAATAATTAAACTGGATTCAAATATATACTAAAAAATACTCAATGTAACACCCCATATTTTTTAATGACCTTTATAATGGGATTCTTAGAATTAATTGTTGGGTAATTGAAAATTAATCATGATTTAAGTATTACTCGAGAATGAAGTGATATGTGATTTATGTTGAATATTACTTAGTGATTAAAAGTAATATATGATTATGACTTTACATATGATTATGACTTTGTACAATTGTCAAGAGTTATAAATACGACAATTACGATAAATAAGTCGGGACGCGCGTGTGAGTCGTTCCAGGGCTATATTTAAATGGAATGAAAAGAAATTTATTTTCATGTCATCCGAATGGTCATTTCGAGTGCACCAAAGTGTCCAAAAGGGTTTAAATAGTCATAAAAGTCTACCTGGGGGATTAATTTGGGTCTCGGGTCAATTTGGGACCAAATCGACACCCCGAAGGGGTATTTTGGTCATTTGCCAAATTAGGTGAATAGTACTAACGAATTTGTAGTGGTCTTATATAAGTGTAGAGTTTTTAGAATTGATGTTAATTCACAAAAATCATAGGAAAAGGCTTAGAGGAGAGTGAGATACTTTTCTAGGAGAGGAAGAGGCTTTTCTAGGAGACCAAGAGCCAAGAGTCACCTTACAACACCACCACCAGCGGAGGTTGATCGAAAAAGGGGTAACAACCCTAGAATCATCTTCCCCAATGGCTCAGACATTAAAATTAGAGTCAAGTGGTTGATTATTGCAAATTATAGCATGTATATTGTCCATGTTAGGTTACTAATGAAATTCGAAAAAGTTACATGAATCAAAGATGAATTTTGATGATCTTAATTGAATCCTTGAAATGAAAATTAACTAGGATTGATATCTTTTTTAATATAGAATCAACTCCACTAAATTTGGGTATAATTGGTGAAGAAATTTGGTATTTATGATAGTTCTTGAATAAGGATGATGAATTAAGAGTTTTCTGAATTTTCGTGGAATTAGCTTATTTTAATTGAAACTCCTTGATGATTTTGTACTGTTTAGATGTTAGAAATCATTCATATACCATGATATATCATTTGGGATGATTTATGTGGAGTTTGGGATCATTTGGTGATGGTTTTGAGGAAGAAAAGGATTGAAACTCGTAGCCATTAAAATACAGAATTTTGCAGACATGTAGGGGCGAATTGATTCGGACTAGGTCGAATCGATTCGGCTGCCCAGATTTGGCCAACTTTCCATTTTAATTATTATTTTTGTGGGATCATTTGGGATTTGATTATGGGACTAAAGTTTTAAAATAATGGAAGTATAAGGATATACCAGTAGGCCATGTTAATGTATGGGCTTAATCCTATGAGATGGAATAAAGGGTTAAATTGAATTAGGGATTTTTTAGGAATAAACCTAATTTGAAGATAAATTCAATTCACATAAATTCGGAGATTATAATGACATGGACCAGTAGGGTATAGATGCTTACCTACTGAATTTACACGAGGAATAAACGATACCCTTCAAGTGATGAGAAAAGCTCGGGAATATACTTTAAGATGTAAAGTCATAATCTATAAATACGTAGGATATTAGAGATATAAATATACTACGTTTGGGACTTATCATATTGTTTGTGCATATGCCCTATTGTTATTATATATATATATAGATGGGGTGAATACCTATATTATAATTTATATTATGTATGACATACATATGCTGATTGCTATCGGGGTGAAGGTTTCGCATTGTGGACAATCTTATCCTGATGAGCCCATTGAGGGGGGGATTTTAGATTCGTACCCTGAGCATAGGACCTTGGACACGTGCTATCAGTGAGAATGATAATTTTGATGTTTTAATGGGAACTTAGGTATGTGCGTGACCCATTTGACGGGGGAGTGTGCTCGGCTCCAATATATGTGTTACGAGATTTTTGGTTTGTGAGAGACGCCGAACCAACATTACTTTATGAAGTGAGAGATGTATTGGGACATGATAGAAGAGTATGCATGTGTCGCAGCTGTGTCTGTGAGGTTTCATATTAGTATATATAATAGTGTGATGAATATATGTACTATGACCTAATCTACTATGTGAAATTAGTAGATGTAAAATAATAATGAAATCTGAATTGAATTAAGTGATTGAATACTTAATCTTAAAGCTTTGAAAAGTCTAGTGCATATTAAATAGAAATGAACATGAATAATTATCATACATGGGAAATTATATGAGTTAGAATCGTAATGACTCTTATTTCAAACTAGTAATTACGAACCTTAAATCGGAGGATTATGAGATACATTAGGCGTGCACTCTGGCTGAGAGGTGAGATTCTCAAGCGAGAGCCGAAAAAGATAGCATGTACTTAATAATTGCTTAATTTCACTTGTTAAGCACTTGTTATTTTTAAAATATTTTACAATCGGGCTCTGACCCATTTTCTTGCATATTCTCTTCTCTCATGTATCTTTTATACTATGTGTCCACCCACAGGGTCGCCCAGCGTACAGTGTTGGATATTAGACGTGCTATAGATGCTATGGGAGTTGCAGATTTTGTATTAGACAATTCTATTCTATTCACTCAGACATCTGTAGTATCTATTTCATTTAAGGCATGTCACCCAGGATTCTAGTTATAAATAAAAAAGGAAGTTCAAAGGATGACTGGTAGAGTAACCAACTGGATATTCTAATTTAATTTATTAAAGGACTGATCACCCGGTATTTAACCGAGTGGGGTGTCATAGGTGGTATCAGAGCATTATGTTCTAGAGTCTTTAGCATCTGTATGACTTAATATGCTTTCTGCTTTGCGTCCTTTGATATAGAACCCTATCATTAGGACTGTTGCATTCTCATTTGCGCATTTACAACTAGCTAATTTTAAGCTAGTTGGGGAAGCTTTACAGTGGTGGTAGTCCACTACCATAATAGAGTAAAGGGATATTATGTCTATCCAGGACTTATGGGTGCGATTTGACCATAAATATTTTTCTTCCGCCATTCAGACTGAGATAAGGCGAAAATGTTTGGACCTCACCTAGGAGGGGAAGTCAATTATTGAGTATGAGGAAAAATTTACGGGGCAATTTTCTGGCAGATGTTTCACTTGTGGCAAAACTGGCCATAGGAAACAGGATTACCCTGATAAGGGCAAGATACCCGATCAGCAGAGTGCTCACTAGGAGCCACAGAGGCCTATGTTTCTATCCACTCTCCCAGCACTGGCACAGGTGCCAGCATTACATGCCATTCCAGTTGCTCGAATAAGCCTACCACAGCAGGGGCAGTTACAATACGGGTGTGTTTACAACGTCCAACAAGCAGCAGTACAGCAGCCACCGCTCGCAGTTAAGGGTGTGTTTTCCATCTCTATGGATATGGGACGTATTTTGTTTGATATAGGGGCCTCATATTCATTTATATCCACTAGATTTGCATGGGTAGCAGGGTTGCTAGACACGGCCGATAGCACTGTTACTTTTGTAGACACATCGATGGGTAGTGGGATGCCTATTTTCTTTATATGTCGGGGTGTGTGTATAAAGATTGGGAGTCTAATTTTATCGACTCACATGCTTGTGTTAGGCATGTCCGAGTATGATGTTATCATCGGCATGGATTGGCTAGTCGCATACAGGGCCATAATTGATTGTTATAGTCGGAGTATTATATTTGCTATCCGGGACAGGAGATGTTCTAGTGGCGATGCCTCGTCCTAAGGGAGGATCATCCACCCATTTGTATTATATAGAGGTGGAGACCTCAACGGGAGTGATAATTACCCTTAATTCGATACCGGTAGTTCGTGAGTTCGCTAACGTGTTTCAGGAGATACTGGGTCTACCACCTAGCAGGGAGATAGAGTTTGTGATTAATTTAGCATCGGGCACTTGGCCAATAGCTCGTGTGCCTTCCGTATGGCTCCTGCAGAGATGAGGGAGATAAGAGATCACATAGATCAGCTTTTGGGGAAAGTTTTCATCCATAGGAGTACCTCGCCTTGGGGTGCCCCTGTTCTATTTGTAAATAAGAGAGATGGTTCTTTACGGCTACATGTTGACTATCCGTATTTAAATTAAGTTATGATTTGGAATAAGTATCTGTTACCCCGCATCGAAGACTTATTTGATCAATTGACAGGAGCATCCTACTTATCGAAGATCGACTTGAGGTCCGATTATCACCGGTTCTGTATCCAGGAGCAGGATGTGTCTAAGACTGCATTCCTAATGAGGTACGAATCATATGAGTTTCGAGTTATGTCATTCGGGCTAACTAATGCTCCGACAGTATTTATGGACTTGATGAACCGTGTGTTCAGAGAGTTCTTAAATCAGTTTGTCATTATCATTATAAATGACATCCTGATTTATTCCCACGCTGAAGAGGAGAATGCTGAGCATTTACGATGGGTACTACAGACACTACGTGAGCATCGGTTATATGCTAAATATAAGAAGTGTCGGTTTTGGCTTTTAGAGGTGCAATTTATCGTTCATATAGTGTCATAAAGGGGTATAGCAGTGGATCCTAGCGGAGTATCAGCGGTGAGGAAATGGGGACAACCCACGACACCGACAGAGGTGCACAGTTTCTTAGTATTAGTCGGTTACTATAGACAGTATATTCGGGGCCTTTCGAAGATTGTGGATCTGTTGACTATTCTAACCTGTAAGGGTATATCGTTTGTTTGCGATGATGTATCAGCTGGAATTTAATGAACTGAAGAATAAGTTGACTTTAACACCCGTACTAGCACTGCCCAGACTAGGAATGGAGTACCTAGTTTACACTGACACGTCATTACAGGAACTTGGTGGAGTATTAAAGCAGGAAGAGCAGGCTATAGCTTATACCTCCAAGAAGCTTAAGCCTCGCGAGAAGAATTTCCCTACCCCCGACTTGGAGCTAACAACAGTCGTATTTGCTCTTCGAATATGGATACATTATTTTTTGGGTGAGAAATTTTGCTTATTCATGAATCACAATTCACTACATAATTTTTTCACTCAGAGAGAGTTGAATATGCGACAGCGCAGGCGGCTTGAATTCGTGAAGGATTATCATTTTGAGATACATTATCACTCGGGGAAGACTAACGTGGTAGCAGACGCATTGAGTCATAGGCCAGTAGGTGAGATGGACGAGGTGTCAAAGGCGAAATGGAAGGAACTGGGACATCAGGATGCATTTTCCAGATGATTTATGTCAGTTATGACCGTTACCCCCTGCCCAGAGTGTGACGAGGGTAGTATGGGCTCATGCATCAGCTCCGTTTTGTCAGGAGAAAAATGATCAACTTTTAACTAGGGGAGTAGAGTCTTACTCAATGAGTTCGAAAGGAGGCTTGCGCTTTAACGATAGACTGATTATTCCAGAAGGGGAGGATTTCCATCACATGGTGATGATAGAGTCGCATGGATCCCGATTTGTGATACATACCGGTGGGGATAAGATGTACCAGGATATGCGGCAACGGTGATGGTGGAGTGAGATGAAAAGATACGTTGCCGAGTTCATCTCTAAGTGTTCCACCTTCCAGTTAGTGAAGGTGGATTATCAAAAGCCAGTAGGGTTTCTTCAGCTTCTAGAGATCCCGATGTGGAAATAGGATAGCATTTCTATGGACTTCATCATGGGGTTACCTGCTTCTCATATGGGTCACCATTCTATATGGGCGATTATGGATCGGTTGACTAAAGTAACTCACTTCTTGCCAATTCGAACTGGTTATACTACGGGACAGTATGCCCAGATCTTTATATCCGAGATAGTGAGGTTACATTGGGTACCGCATGATATTGTGTCAATTGGGACAAGATTTTTGTATCCCGATTTTAGGAGAGTTTTCATGAGGCCATGGGTACCGAGGTGTGATTGAGTACGGCCTATCACCCACAGACAAATGGGTAGACTGAGAGTACTAACCAGATGTTGGAGGATATATTACGTATGTGTATTCTTTATTTTAAAGGAGGTTGGGAGCAATACCTTACACTGGCGGAGTTTGTGTATAATAACTCCTATCAGTTCACCATTGGTATGGACCCATTTGAGGCGTTATATGGTAGGCCATATTGCTTTCTTGCATGTTGGTTAGAGGTGGGGACAACAAGCTAGTTGGTCCATAAGTGATTTAGGACACGTTTGTCAGGATTGAAATGATTCGGAGTCGTATTCGGGTAGCCTGGGATAGACTGAAAGCTACACCGATGATGAGTGATTCTTAAGGGAGTTTAGCTTGGGGAAGCAGGTACTATTGCAGGTATCGCCTATTAAGGGGATAATGAGATTCAAGAAGAAAGGGAAATTGGTGCTGAGATACATGGGACCATTTTCTATTATTGAGAGGGATGGATCGGTAACTTACAGACTTGGGCTGCCGGAGCACTTGCATCGTATACATGATGTGCTCAACATTTCTTCGTTGAGGCGATATCTCCGAGATGAGATGGCTCACACTTATATTGAATTAGAGGAGGTTGATTTTTAGCCAGATAGTTCTTATGAGGAGCGACCGGTGGTGATCTTAGACCATAACGAGAGACGGTTGAGATCGAAAGTAGTTCCCCTTGTGCATGTCCAGTGGGCACACCATAATGTTGAGGAGTCTACTTGGGAGCGCGAGGATGAGATGCGCGACTGATACGCGAAATTATTTTTACTAGGTATGCTTTTATTTTTTGAATTTTGAGACGAAATTATGCTATACGGGGGGAAGTATATAGCACCCCGTATTTTTTAATGACCTTTATAATGGGATTACTTAGAATAAATTGTGGGATAATTGAAAATTAATCTGGACTTAAATATTACTCGAGAATAAAGTAATATGTGATTTATATTGAACATTACTTAGTGATTAAAATTAATATATGATTATGATTTCACACAATTGTCGAGAGTTGTAAATACGAAAATTACGGTAAATAAGTCGGGACGCGCATGTGAGTCGTGTAGGGGCTATATTTAAATGGAATTGTTTATTCAAGAAATCGAACACAAGTCGCTCCCATATCATCATATCAAGTATAAAGTATAAATAAACCATTTAAGAGGCAAAACACAAGATATAGAGTGGTTCATCTATAAAAATGAGCCTACGTCCACTTTGTTGCCCAACTCTCATTATATATGCGTTGTAGTACAAGTTTACCATGCCATAATAGGCGTATAAAATAGATGAGAGAGGAGAATACATATTTATAATGGTTCCTGATGAGCCATAGTGATGACTTCTATGTATATCAATATCCCCCAAGTTGTATTGGGGGTATGTAGAGAGTTTGACAGGGCTTCACCTAGTGTTGAAGTCAGAACCAGAACTGGAGCCAAAACTTAAACTTGCCCCTATCTCGAGGTGTGGAACTCTATTTATAGGACATGTATATGATGTGTCATATGCCTTGAGCATGTGATATACATTGTTGAGCAACTTTGCAGGTGAGGGATGCAGCCAACTAAGTAGACAGGCTGGGGTCGCACCCGGTAATATGTAAGGTTGCGACCTATGTAAGTAAGGCCGCGACAATAAAACTACGGTGCATGCCTTCCATAACTTCTGCGGTAGGGGTACCATATTTGTCATATCAATAAGCCCCTAAGTGTAACACCCCCTAATTAAATACCGGGTGATCAGTCACATACCCAATTAAATCAGAATATACAGTTGGTTCATTCTTAGCATCACTGTCGAAAACATTTTACTATCACCTAATACTTAATTACTCTGGTTGTAAAAACTTTCTAATTTTAATTTAATAAAATTTCATTCTACCATTTTGAACAATTCCATACATATCATTCCACAACAACAATAAACTGAATAGATGTCACAACAAAATTTAAATGCAACTGGGATAAACTTTTCAGAAAATATCTCAATACATAAATCCCAACAATAATAAATGTAACACAACGACACGAGTAAAAAATCCCAACTCAAATAAAAAAGGAACAGTTGAAATCCTCTAGGGAGGCATGCCCTAAATGAAAGATCACTACAGAGTATGCATCAAATAAATCAAGGTGTATAAACAATACTGCATAGCTCCATAGATCGTCAACCATCATAATCCTCTATGGATGGTGTCCCTGCGGCTGGACACCTGATATAGAAGATACAATAGAGAAAAGAGAATATGCAAGGAAACGGGTCAGAGCCCGATGGTAAAAATAGTTTTGAGAACAACAAGTGAATAATTGCAATATTTATCATTTATAATATACATGTTAGATTATCGGACTCTCTCTTGAGATTCTCCCCTCTCATCTAGAGTGCACACCTAACGTAACTCTAAATCATACTAGTTACTATTATCCATTCTAACTAGTTCATAATTGTATCAGCTAATAGCCCATATATATCCTGCATATTTTCTCATACAATAATTTATACATATATTCAATAAGATTCAACATGGATAAGCCTTTTAATTATTCAACATAATTAAGCATTATCATACTTAATTAATTGCATACTATTATCTTTCAATTCTACTTAATTCACACATAAGATAGATCTAACCAGTATGTACATATTCATTCAATTCATTATCTATATACATACATATAATACAATACAACACCTCGAGTCACAGCTGCGGTGCATCCATTACTCTGCTATCA
Source organism: Sambucus nigra (assembly GCA_949130495.1). Taxonomy (NCBI): domain Eukaryota; kingdom Viridiplantae; phylum Streptophyta; class Magnoliopsida; order Dipsacales; family Adoxaceae; genus Sambucus; species Sambucus nigra. Next base: position 1,579,323 of record CASBWL010000011.1, on the reverse strand, counting down.
TATCCCAGTATAGCTTGTCGTCGTATAGGGGACTATAGGTTCGGTAAAGATTCCTCGAACCACAAATATTGGAGGCGTACATAGTTCCTATCCTATGGGCTACGTGCATACCTACACACCCATATGACCATGATCACTATCATTCTCAATAATAGCCCGTACCTAGGTTCTATGTTCTCGAGCGACAAGTTAAAAATCCCATGGATTCATCAGGATATTACTACCCTCAAGCGCAAACCTCCCGTCGATAGCAAGTAAGCTAGGTATGTTATACACATAAATTATCAATCAATCAAATAAGCATTATCATTAACCTATATAAAATTAGGTACTTACACTACCTATATCATATTAAGAATTCATCCTATCTCAAGTACTCATCGTATTTATTGAATACTACCCACACTTGTAATCATGATTATCATCATATTTTTTTCATGTAGTTATCACTCATATAATACTTTATCCGACCCAAGTATCTGTAATTATATCATCAATATTACCCATACGTTATATAACGATTATTCTCCTCTAAATCTTAATATAATTATGTAGATATCTCTCACAAAAATTTAATCCTCAAATCCAAATAATTTTTCCAACATTAACCCAAGTCCCTCACTCCTTGTTAATGTACCAAAATTAATAAAATCTCACCATGGGCCAGATTACCATTTTCCATTTTTTTTTTCAATAAAGGTAGATTCTGCCAGAAATATAAAATTATAATTTTGAGGCTTTTCTGCTCCGATTTTGAAAAAAACTGCAAAGTTGTCCAGAACATGATTTTATACAAAAACTCGCGAGCATACTGTCAATTTCCTCTTAAAACATACCTAAACTTATCACACAATGTTCGTCCTTTTCAACAATTTTTTTATGCGTTTTATCCATTTTCTCTCTCATCAAAACCAACACAAATCAATCCAAAACTTCTCCTAATTAATGTCAATTGATATAGTAAGATATATGATCAGTTTTTAATAACAAAAAAACTAAAATCATCAAATAGTTTGGATTAAATCCTATTATTCCCAGAATTCTCATAGGTTCTTATTTCTCCAAAAATCATAATAACTCAGACTTCTTCTATCATTTGAAACCCAAAATTCGTGGATTAAATCATTTAAATGGAAAGAGAGTTACTATATCTAATTTTCATATCAAGAACAAATTCCAAAAACTCTATAGTTCATCCTTAAATCATGCAAGTTCATACTTCTTACTTAACCTATCTAGCATGGATATTGTAAGCAATAAAATAAAGCAATAATTACACTTGCCTTAATTCTGTAGGTTTAAATCTTTGGTGATGATGGTGTAGAACCCTTTCCTCATTTTATGGTGACTTTTCGGTGGTGGTGCTGGTGATTAATCCCCTTTGGCTTACCCCAAAAAATCTCTCCTCCTTCCTAAGAACCCTCTTCTCCTCCCAAGAAACTCTTCACTTTCTCTCACACTAAGACCTCTCAAGTGTTTTGTGACAAAATGAAATGAACCTACATTACTCTAATCATAACCTTTATAATAAGACAAATCCCAAAATTACTATTCATCTCCCAATTAAAATTACTAAAATGCCCCTTCGGGATGTCCTTTCATCTCCAAAGTGACCTGAGACCCAAACTCAACACCCGAATAGACTTTTCTGACTATTTCGACCCTTTCAGACGCAACGGCGCACTCAAAACGACCATTTAGTTGATACAAAATATTGTTTCCATTTTATTCATTTAAATTAGTCCCGACACGTCCTTTACCGCATGCCGACTTAAGTTTCATAATTACCGTATTAGTAACTCATGGCAATATAAATAACATCATATTCATATATTACTTAAATATCACTATGTAATTTACAGAATCATATATTTCAATATCCACAAATAATATAAAATCCGGATTAATCTCAATTAATTATTTTATAATTAATTCCAATTAATCCCATTAACTTTTAATTTAACTTATTTTAAAAGTCATAAAAATTACGAGGTATTACACCAAGTCGTAGTGCCAAAGGTGACTTGGTGCTGCGTTTTGATGTTGGACTGCCACGGCGTGTCATCTCAGCAGTGGTTATTTTCAAAATGACGCTTCTTCTTCCCGCGCCCTTTTATATAAATGGATCTAGTCGTGGCCTTCATTACGTTTTCCAATTCCATGAGAGCAAATCGAGAGGAAACCCTTGTCCGTTCACCCTTTGAGTTTTCCGGTGAGCATCAGGAGGTGTCTAGCGGTGGAAAGAGGCTGAGCAACTGATTCTCATCAATTTCCAGGTAATTTTCAAACCAAATACCTCCTCGATAATTCTTATGATTCCAACTTTTTACTGTTCTTCTTGATTTTCGCTTGTAGAATGAATCATTCGAATCCACATCTTTGCACTAGATCATATTAAACAACTAATAATCAATTGGATCCATATTCCTAAATCCATACTTGACATGAACTCATTTGAATCCACTGATTTTCTTGGATCATAATACTTGTTTGGAATTGAATCAATCAATCTTCAATCAGTGCAATAAACTATTAATCATTCATATTGAATCAATAAATGGAACTTGCTGGCTAGGCTTAGATTATTATGCTTTTCGAATTCCTTGCACTTAGGTAGGATCTAGGGTTTAAACCAAATTTATTGGCTTTAGAATTTCGTAGATTGAAAACATACCATCTCTGCTCTTGATATTCTTTGCGTTCTTGTGCAAATCTTTTAAATTCTAGGGTTTCAATCTTTACATTATGCGACTTTCATTATCAACCTATTTATGAGTCTGGATGCGATAGGTAGCATATTCTTACGTTATTTTGCTGAGACATCATGCCAACACTTCAATGATAATAATTAGCTTTTGACCTTAGGGTTTATCCTTAAGCTAGTAGTCCGCAGCTCTTTTGCTAATGAACTGAAGGACCGCAGCATATAAGAACATACCTAATGTTTCCTTCCCCAAAAATAACATGTTACTGCAATAGCTTGATCTTTAGGATTCTAAGGCTTACACTTAGTGTAGTTGGCTGTAATTGTTGAAACTTCCATTTTATCTTTCAAAATTTTGTTGTTATGTTGTTCCTGTCGTGGCATTTAAGAGGCATCTCTGATCATATTAGTTACGACACCTAACAGTGAACTTTTTTTGCTTTCCAGGTGTTGCTGTAGGCATATAAGTTTGAATCCAGACAAATTTTTGAAGGACTTCTGGAACACACATTTTGGATTTTCTCCTCCTGAAATCCCCTTCGTGCATCCCCTACAACATTTGGACCTTGCCTGCTCAAAGATTGCCCAAACTGCGTCATTCTAGATTCTGACTCCGTAAACTCTACTTATATGGTGAATACTGAGTTTGTGGCAATAGAAGAAGAAACCAACTCCAGTAACAATCCTGTTGATAATGAGGCCGCGGTAGTTGGGCCTTCTGAGTCTAGAAATGCGCCTGCAGGCCCATCTAATAGAATAGAGAGACCCCCAGCAACCTTGAATGTCCGTAGTATTATAACTGAGGAATGGGTCAACCAAGTTGCTGAGGGATTTGAGTTTCCAGACAATGTGATTTGTTCAGTACCTTCCGTGGAGTAGAGTCTATGCTCTGTGATTGCTGATGATGGGGTCTGCTTGCCCCTCCATACTTTCATATACGGGTTGCGGTTGCCAGTGCCGATCCTAATTAGGAAAATCTTTAGTTCAATGAAATTAGCCCCAACCCAATTAAATCCCAATGGTTGGAGGGCAATTCTTGCTTCCTTAGTCCTGTGGGAGAACAAATTCAAAAGGGATATAACTCTTACGTAGTTCTTCCATTTTTACAGACTAAATGAGACATTCGTTAAGTTTACCTAGTTCTACTACGTCGACCTTCGTAATAATGACAAAGTATTGTATACTGGAAGAACTTCCAGTGTAAAAAACTGGAAAGGTAAATATTTTTACATTTCTGAGGAAGGTTGGGAGATTCATCCCGAAGAGACAGCGAGAGAGAGACAGGATGCCGCGATAATGGAGATGCCCATACCTATTAGGTTTGTACTGCTGCATCCTTTTACTCATGCCGCATCTTTCTCTTATAGTATTTTTGTATTTTATTTTAATGCTAACATTGACCTCTTATGCAACTCTTGATAAGTTTCTCCTTACCGAAAGGCAAGAGAGAAGAGCGAGACGGGTTGCGACCGTTAGTGCTAAGGATAAGAACTTCATCACCTTAATGACTTCAGCTTAAATATTTGAGGGAGGCTACTTCCCCAATAGATCCTTTTCAAAAGTAATGGATACGAAAGGTAATAATCCTTTCTTTTAAATTAAGTCGCGGCATTTCCCTTCGAATCATGACCTTATTCTACCTTGTTGCTTTTTCAGGTGAGGATAATGATAGGGACCTCTTGGCCACTCAATTTTTACGAGATGGATGAGAATGTTGCGGTCCTCAACAATGCTGCTAGAAAAGGAAAAAAGAGGAAGAGGGTCAAAGAAAAACAAACTGTCGCAGCCACTGAACAGCACTAAAATCTTGTCGCACCAACTGTGCAAGTGGAAGAGGCTGCTCCCCAAGAAAGGCATGAGGGCCAATTTGATGACAACATTGGAAGTCATCTGGATACGACAGTCCTGATGCCCACTGACTCTGAACTACAAGAATGATGTGGCGTACCTCAATCTACCTCCTCCCATTCTCACCCTCCGTAAGTAATAATGGTTGTTAATGCAAATTTGACACCTCCCCAAAGTCATGCTAGTGTTGGCCTGACGGTCGTCCCTGGCCACAATTGCGAACTCTAAACCCACAATCATCCTCGGACACAACTGTCAGGGTGGTCCATAGGATGCGAAAGGTTCCTGACCATATGGACCTAGACTGTCTGGTGGACGAGGATCACAATACACCTGGAAGGATAACTTTTCTTTTTTAATTTCTTTTTATAGATCATATTTTGTTTCTAACATTCAATTTCTTCATAGGCTGCAGACACTGTGATGTCCCAGAGGCTCGACGACGAAGGCCTTTACAAGTTGAAGGAGGTCGCGGAGAGTGTGCATACAACTGACCTGGAGAATTCCAGGAATTCTTCATTTGAGGTAGGCAAACAAAAACTTTCCAGATGCCAAGGACCAAATCATATCCTGAAGTGTTGGTGACACTGAACACAATGTCTGTGCAACTACAATGAGGGCACAGCTGAAGAGAGGGCCAGGAAGCAGCTGGAGGATGCCGCGACGGAAGACAAGGAAACTAAGACGGTTGCAGAAGGTGAAGATGGATATGATTAAGATGATGATGCATCCTAGACTTAGGACCTTCTTCCCTTTTTTAATGTGCACAAGGCTTCGACCTTTCTTTATTTGAACTATATTTAGGCTGCGACCACTTATCTGTACTTGAGACATTTGCACCTTTCACTAAGGCTGAGGCCTTTAATTGATTTTATTTTCTTAATTCTCTCATCTCTTATTCCTCTGCTATCTACTTTAATTTTTGAATGAATGTAGTCTCTATATATGTTTAATTTCTTGAATGAACAACTTTCAAAAATGCTCTTTAATAACGATAATATGCACATAAGGTAGCGGCAACACTTTATAAAGGTCTTTTATGAGGCAACACCTTATAAAATGCTCCTTAAAATAGGTTGTGGACTATTATTTTTTTGCCTTAAGATTTTTCACATTTTTCATCCCACTTGTGTCTATCTTCCCTCAAGTCAGGGTGCAAAAGAAAAGTGGTTTGGGGGTTGTGGCTTAGCTTCCGTGGCCTCTTGGTCAACTTTTCCAAAAAACTTTCTTAAGTCTTAATGTAGCAATTTAGAGGTTGTGGCTAGGTTCTTATCTTGCCACGGCATTTGAGCTATCACTTCTTTGGACTTTTCGATGTGTTGCAGCCATCAATTGGCACCCACTACCCCGTGAATGAATGAATGTCCTCCTTAATGGCTGCAATATCTTTCATTTTAATTGAACTTTATTGGAAATGCTGTTGCAGAAGTGGGGTCGCGGTCCATCAGGCCCTTGCCCCCTAAAAATGGACTATTGTAGACGTACGGGACATTTTCATGCCTCCCTAGGATGGGTTAAGTTATTAAGCCAACCACAGCTAATATACGGGACATTTTTAAGCTCCTCCCCAGGATGGGTTGAGTTATTAAGCCACCCACAGCTAATATAAGGGATATTTTCAAGCCTCCCCAAGTTGGGTTAAGTTATTAAGCCACCCACCGCTAATATACGGGATATTTTCAAGCCTCCCCAGGCTGGGTTAAATTATTAAGCCGCCACAGCTAATATACGGGATATTTTCAAGCCTCCCCAGGTTGGGTTCAGTTATTAAGCCACCCACAACTAATATACGGGATATTTTCAAGCCTCCCCAGGCTGAATTAAGTTATTAAGCCGCACACAGCTAATGTTAGACATATATATATAGATATCCCTAGCTGGGCATTATGAGTCTTTCCCAAGATAATTGAAGCATCCTGAAATCTATGAACGGGCATTAACAACCCCCATGGCTTAATAGAAGATCCTTAAATCCTCGAACGTCTTCGATGTCACCTCTACGATTATAAATATCATGTTCTTCAATATTATTAGGCATTATGAGGGGCGTTGGGTGCTAATTAAGTTAATTATCCCCGAGATAATATGTTGTCTCCATTCAGAATCTGTTTAAGATAAAAGGTCTTTTGTGAGACAACAGATAACGAAATTAACAAATCAGGATATGGAAAAGTAAGCCTAATTTCATATATTCATATATCATGATGTTGTTAGGACAATGAAAAGTTAAAAAGGATATTCAAATTGATTTTCCACAGAGAAAACATAAGCATATAGTGAAAACATAGACATAGGCAAATATGAGGTGGTTATACATTTTCACAATCTCATCCTTCATCTCTGCACTTTGACTGGATTCTACTTCCATTACTACTATGTTAGTCTTTAAAATATATATGTTCTACGATAAAACTAGCAATAGTGAGTGATGAAAGAAACGTAGAATTAACCAAGTACAATAAGGGTGTAGACAGCGACAAATCACCAAGTTATGCTACTGTGGCCGTGGCATGCTGAACAAGTGAGGTCACAGCCGCAGCCTCTTCTAAGAGCCATAATTGAATCTGAGGATAGTTTTACCCCGTGCTCTCCTAGGTGAAGAAATGAAGCTATGTATCATCCTCCATAAAGGTTGCGGCACTCGGGCAATTTCTTTCCAAGGTGCATCCTTTTTCCTGCAACGTGATGTGATTCCAGTGACCCTTAAAGCTAAGTTCAAACCATACATCTGTTATGGAAAATAAGCCTACCAGGGGTCTACTCGGGGAAAATCAATCCTCAAGTGCTCCAAAAATGGCACACCCATGGTAGAAAATCCTAGATCATAGGCTGACAAAGTAGCAAACGAGCAAATAGGAATCTTCCCTAGTTACCCACCTTTGCGAGGCTGCTGCCTTTTGCACTTTTCAGCATTATCAAGGTGAGGTAACATCATCGGGGTATGAAAAATATATCTAAGGTCATAAAAAGGAAACCCATGGATAGATCTGAATATATGCCATACCCATTAAGGATGTGTCTATAAGATACGAGCTCAATAACCAAAATTCACCCATGAGATGATGACCCAAAGGATCCTCATGAATGAAATAAGGTGTTAAGAACCCCAAAATATAGAGAAACAAGATTGAAATACCTTATTTCCCATAGACGGTTCCAAAATATTGATGCAAGAAATCGAACACAAATTGTTCCCATATCAGCATATCAAGTATAAAGTAGAAATAAAGCATGTAAGAGGAAAAACACAAGATATAGAGTGGTTAGGCTATTAAAATTAGCCTACGTCCACTTTGTTTCCCAACTCTCAATTTATATGCGTGGTAGTATAAGTTTACCATGCCATAATAGGCGTACAAGATAGATGAGAGAGGAGAATACATGTCTGTAACGGTTCCCGATGAGCCGGAGTGATGACTTCGATGTAGATCAATAGCCCCCAAGCTGTATTGGGGGTATGTAGAGAGTTTGACAGGGCTTCACCTAGTGTTGAATTCAGAACCATAACTAGAGCCGGAACCGGAACTTGCCCCCTATCTCGAGGCGTGGACCTCTATTAATAGGAGTGTATGTGATGTGACACATGCCTTGAACACGTGAGATATAATGTAGAGCAGCTGTGAAGGTAAATGATGCGTACCACTAAGTAGATAGGCTAGGTCGCACCCTATAATATGTAAGGTTGTGTCCTATATAAGTAAGGCCACAGCAATAAGACTACGGTGCATACCTTCCATAATTTTTGCGACAGGGGTACCATATTTGTCATATCAGGAATGAAAATAAATTTATTTTCATGTCATCTTAATGGTCATTTCGAGTGCGCCAAAGTGTTCAGAGGGGTTTAGATAGTCAGAAAAGTCTATCCGGGGGATTAATTTGGGTCTCAGGTCAATTTGGGACCAAACCGACACCCCAGAGGGGTATTTTGATCATTTTCCAAATTAGGTCAATAGTACCTACGAATTTTTAGTGGTCTTATATAAGTTTGGAGTTTGTAGAATTGAGGTTCATTCACCAAAATCATAGGAAAAGGCTTAGAGGAGAGTGAGAGACTTTTCTTGGAGAGCAAGAGGCTTTTCTAGGAGACCAAGAGCCAAGAGTCACCTTACATAGAACCTTGGACACGTGATATCGGTGCGAATGATAGTTTCGACGGTTGAATGGGAACGTCGGTATGTGCGTGACCCATTTGACTGGGAGTATGCTCACTTCCAATATATGTGTTATGAGAATTATGGTTCGTGAGAGATGCATAACCAAAAGTCCTTTATGCAGTAAGAGATGTATTATTACATGATAGCAGAGTATACATGCACCGCAGCTGTGTCTTGGAGGTGCCATATTAGTATATATAATAGTGTGATGAATATATATACTATGAACTAATCTACCGTGTGAAATTAGTATATGTAAAAGAATAATGAAATCTTAATTGAATTAAATAAGTGAATACTTAATCTTAAAGCTTTGAAAAGTCTAGTGCATATTAAAGAGAAATGAACATGTATAATTATCATATGTATTGCGTGGAAAATTTGGGGAAATGATATGAGTTAGAATCAAAATGACTTTTATTTCAAACTAGCTATTGGGAACCTTAAATAGGAGGATTATGATATACGTTAGGCGTACACTCTAGATGAGAGGTGAAATTTTCAAGCAAGAGCCCGAAAAGCTAACATGTACATAATAATTGCTTGATTTCAATTGTTAAGCACTTGCTATTTTTAAAATATTTTACAATCGGGCTCTGATCCGTTTTATTGCATATTCTCTTCTCTCCTGTATCTTTTATATTAGTTGTCCAGCCACTGGGGCGCCTAGCGTAGAGTGTTGGATATTAGACGTGCTATGGATGCTATGGGAGTTGTAGATTTTGTATTAGACAATTCTATTCTATTGACTCAGACATCTATAGTATCTGTTTCATTTAGGGCATGTCGCCCAGGATTCTAGTTATTCCATTTCTACCCCAGACATTGTATTTACTTCTGTCGGTATTGTTATAATCGGTTTTATTTGGATGATAGTATTCGTTATTGTGGAATTGATTACATGATCAATTGTTTACATTGTTAAAATAGATTTCATTAAATTAAAATTGAAGATTTTGACATTAGCTTAAATAACTATTAGGTGATTAATACAGAAATTATTTTTCGACAGTGATGCTAAGAATGAACCTACTTGACATTCTAATTTAATTTAATAAATGACTAATCACCCGAAATTTAATTGAGTGGGGTGTCACACTCAATTACGTTTAACTTAATTTATTTCCATTCTTTATTTAATCATAATTAATTCCACTAAATAATTATGACTACACTCTAATTTAATTATCTAATAAATCCTCTGATATAATAAGGCCTTATTTGCAATATTGATTATGCTGGGTAATCTCATTTCACATGTTAAGCTTATGATTCCCTCTTGATCAAGTCAATTTGCTATTATTTGACTTTAACCAAGATCTAATCGTCCCTCCTCCGAATTTTAAATAATCTACTGATCAGGTTTACTAATGAAAATGAAAATTTATAAATCAATCATGGGAGTATTATAATCCTAGATATCCCAAAAGTAGGATTCCTTCAAAATAAGTTTTCAAACCTACTTACATAGTTATCACCCAATATACTAGGATCATTTGTTTTAACCTAAAATTGAATCGTACCCATAGCAATTAAACTGGCAGCTACATAAGCATCCTAATCCTCTTGATTCTCGATGTTATACCATAAATATGGAATACCTCGTGGACCAATCAAAGGACTAGACATGGGATCCCCCAAGTCATCAAAGAGGTTAGATCATGTATGAATTTGGTTGGTCAGGTCGCACAAGCATTACCAATAACCATCGTAACATCATTATATCATAGTTAGCTGACTCCATCAGTTAGCTATGTTTACCCATGTATATACCATGTGACAAGGGGATGTCAGCGATAGTTATGATATATTCACAAGTGGAGATACGTAAATATTCTCCTCCATGTCCATATAACAAACCCTTGATTATCCCCCCACTAGTATGTAAAAAGGTGTGCCTACCTAACTTATAAAGGTACAACGCATATCCCTTTAGATTCTATCTCCTCTAATAGCCTATTAAAAACCCACCCTCTAAGGTTGGTATCGAGATAATTTTCCATACCGTTATGTTGTCCATTCCTAGAGTTAACACGAGAACTTGTAACTACTAATCATCAATGGAGTTTTCCATCTAAATATTTATAATCAACACTAACACTTTTGGACGTACGCACCACTTTGGGTCCAAACATGTAAACTTTTTCACTCTCTCATTTATCTCTATTATTTGCTTTAGAATTGGTTTCCAATGATTTATATATCCTTTGAGTGTTATTGCTTATAATTAGTTCACACTTTTTAAGGACAAATCAAAATACTAGTTTTAGACAATAAGATATTTGCGTCGTTAGTGGGAATCGAGAAGCCATTTGTTGATTCCACCACTACTGATTTATGAAACTCTAGGGCACCTTGTTTTTAAAAAATAATAAATTGCAATCTGAATCACTTATGTTTTGTTGAGTTAGAGTATATTCATATCTTAATTTTCTTTATAATATCTTTGATTCTTTATATTCACCATCAGATTTAGTTTTCCATACTCTAAACCTACTTTTTCTGTACTTTTGCCATAACAATTATTGTTCTCTGTTTCTATGTTACAGTACTCCGTTTTGGGGGGAATTGTGCGAAAATAAGCTAAACCTAAAAAGTTATAAATACCCTAAGGAGGATCCACCTTCCACATCTATGGGTACGGGTGATCGGTAAGGAACTTTACATCACTTGGCTAGAGTTCAAGAAGTTATGCAAGAGAGCGTTAAGTAGCTGACACAGAGTATCCTGTTGGGGCATAGGTTCCTGTAAGAGAACGTAGTTACCCTAGCAAAGGGATAAACCTCTGGTAAGGATGAGAAATGATTCATCCAACCACATATAGACATAGAGGCAGGTGCAATAAGAGAGAGAGCTGTGAAAAATCCTAGACATTTGGATTTGGGTTAGAAAGGGGAAGCGGATCCAAGTACTCTAGATCAGTGCGCAATGATAAATCCTATCATCCAGGGGAGACATCCACCACCAAAATAAATGGATATGTGGAGGAGACGATATACTCCCTAGAGCACCCAAGTATTTTGTGAAGGCTTAGCAGAGGATCTGTCTTTGACTGATTGGTACCAATAGTTATAAGAGCCCACCAGTACGGGGATCCGAGAGATCCTATGGAGTATATGGAAGAACCAAGAATAACTGATACCAGAAGGGTTGAATGCTCATCCATGTCAAGACCAAGTGTTCGAGTATCTCCCCAAGATGATCACATCCTCTGCAAGAGATCTCAATCGAAATTCGATGCCAAGAAATAAAAATATTATAGGTTAAGGCCGAGAAGGAGGAACAAACCTGGAAGGGATCTATCCAATGCCTAAAAGATTATCTAGACAAAATTATATAAACCCATAACCCTTCCAAGGGATGCCATTTATACCATCGATTGTGGGTTATCCAATACCCAAAAAATTCAAACCACCTATCATCACCCAAAAGCACGATGGTAAATCCAACCCTATGCTGTAAGTAGATGAGTACTAGGATGCTACTGATATTTATTCCATCCCAGTGAGATGCATTGCGTAGATTATCTAATGCGATCATTAGATCGGGTACAATTTGGTATAATGTATTATTGAGAGGGTAGATCTCAAACTTTCAGTAGTTGGTCAATCTATTCGTCAATAATTTATGTTTCGGTACAAAGTAAGGCAAGAGGGTGGCTTACTTGTTGATTTTTTATCATAAAATGGACAAGATGACAAGAGATTTTATCACACTCTGTCATACTTAGAAGCTTTAGGTAGTCGACTATAACGAGAAGACGAACATCACAGTAATCATAAACGATTTATTTCCTAGGAAGTTGTATAGAGTGCTAGCTAAGGAACCATCAAGCACAATATCTAAGATGTTACCAAAGTTGGTAAAATTATGAATGTTGAGGAAGCAATGGAAAAAAAGGAGTTAAGCCATGATAAATCCAACACTGGTAAGAGCTCGAAGAAGAAGGAAAACTCCAAGGACAGCAAGAAGGAAGACAAGTGTAAGAAGTTTGATGAATATAACCCACTTACCGTAGGTGTGCACCACATCCTCAATGATATTCGAGAGAGCACTAACGTGAAATGGTCCAAAAATTGAATAATCTTCCTAATAGGAGAGATAAAAACAAGCTCTCCACTTTCCATAAGGATTATAATCACAACACCAAAAAATACCTAGCTCTTAAAAACGAGATTGAAAATATCATCATATGAGGTAAATTAATGGGGTATTTTAATAAAGGTGAACGATCAGATTGATAATAAAAGGGGGCATGAGAATAAAATGGGGCATGATAATCATTAACCAAGGAGATGGTCAAAGTCCCCTTGAAAAAAGGCGGATGAAAATAAAAGGGGGCGATATGAAAAATCTAAAGATGATCCAGACCTGCCCCAAAAGCCCAAAGAGCATGTGCACAAAGTTACTATGATCTCTTTTGGGTATCATTTCATAGTGGGGAGATGCTGGTGATGGAGATGAAATGGAAGAAATAAAAGCCTACCTCAATGACGTGAAGGCTTGTGCTCGTATTAGGGATATAAACTTGATCGGCACGGTGGAGACTTGTCACACCTTGTTTTTTGGTATGAATGTACAAGAGAGAAACAAAGAAGTGAATTAAAGTTAAGGCGAAAGTAGAACTTTATTCATTAAGTAACATCACACGCTTATTATATTACCACCGCAGGGGTGAATTACATTTTATTCTCAAACTGGAAAATCAAGTAAGTTATTAGAAACTACCACTCCTTACCCGCATCTTCTTTAGTCTCCATCCATATAGTTAAATAAGCAAACATGGGGTCCGAGTGTATTACAAAAAGGGAAGGTAGACCACCCTTTTTATCCTGGGCCATCTGGAGGAAAAAGGAATTAGCACAAATATGCCAAGCAGATATTACCAATTTAGTATCAAATCATATAGAAGCTTGGAGTGTGTATAGAATTCTCTGCTTGTTACATTAACATGGTATAAATTTTATAAGAAAGTCAAGGAATTTAAGTTGATAATCCCATGCTTACCAAATTTCAAATGGGTATAAAAATAAACTAAGCGTCGCTAGTATAACCAATTTTAATAAACCCAAAATCTTTGGGGAAAAGTAACCTATAAGGAACACTAATAAAGCGACAATCATAAGTATGTAGTTAAGATCTAGGATCTTAATCATTCGATACCTTAGGCTAAGCAGAAAAGTTCCATGGAACAACACAACATTCTACTCCCTAGTTAATACCAATGCTTCAAGGTGAACTGATTCAATCATTATAATGATTTTCACGATATCAGCTATTAGGTGAGAAGGGTGATATTTGATCAAGTTAATCACAATTATAAGTAACCAGAGATCAAATAACATATCACAATGGTGATTTCTACACATACTAGGAATCAAGTAAGCTATCATACAGTGATAACAATAGCAGTTAAAACAAGTACACTAAAATTTACTATTAAAAGGGTAAAGCCTACTTCCACGTAGTATTGGACGGGCTTAAGTATTATTGAAGAGGATATCGGGACGATTTTGTACTTGATTATCTGTAAACAAATATCTTTGTAAGTAAGTGGAATTGATAATAGTATTGGTCTTGTGGAATAACAAGAAAAATTGTGTTTGTTAAAGTTTTAGGGGTTAATTTGTAAATATTTTAGGGCTTTAATATCTTAGGCTCCAAGTCAAATTTTATACTTGGTGTAGTAAGACTTTTTTACTCAAAATTTATCATAGTAATTGTAAAAAAATGTTGGGGTTAAAATTCATAAATTGAAAAAGTTAAGAGGGGTCAATTTTTAAATATTGGAAAATATTTATAACCTAAAACCCTAATTTCATACAACTTAAACTAGGATTGACAAAACACTATCATACATTATACCATTTTAACAAGAAAAATTTAATGAAAATATGGGAAAAAATTAGAAAATTTTGATTGATCACGCACCCTCACGTGCTTGGTCTTGAAAAGTTCATCTTCAACCTCTCGATAGTTGACTTAAAAGTGTGATAAGCACCCAAAAGTATTTAAATAAAACCCAAAATAGATAGTTTTTAATTTCTAGTTCTTGATAAAATTTATCTTATGCACATTCATGTCTATCTTGTAGGTCAATTGTCGGTTGCAGATTTAAAAAGCCTTAATTCAAATCAAATATGAGAATAATGCGGTTAAATGAGCCTAAACCTAGTCCCTCGCCTAATACCCAGTCTCAACCTAAGACCCAAGACCTTCTTAAACCCATTTCACCTTATGCCTCCCAGAACCTCAAACTCGATTTCCACTATACCTGATATGCTAAACCCGTCGGACCTCCAACATGATTTTCCCGAACCAACACCCCATGACCCATATCCTAACCCACTTTAATCCATTACCTTACACAACCCAGGACACTTATCATCCCAATTTCTACCCATCATTATCCCAAACCTTATTTCTACGTGCCACGATACCAAAACCAAAAACCAAATTTGAAAAGTAACATGTGTTAAAAGTGGCCTCATATCCCCTTCTTAAAACCCATTCCTAAATTACCCTCAAAACTACCCTCATTACCTCACATAACTCATGCACAATTAAAAATTAACAATTTGGCCATATCCCCATGTGACCTCTTATTAAAGAAGACCCATGTTCATTTGAAGAGGGAGATGTAGAGAAAATCCTAGGAAGAAGACCATAGAGAGAGAGGTTTTATTTCAATTTTTTGTAGAAAAAAATAAATTGAGTGATTGTAGGTCAATTGAGAGAATAGTTTATTATTATTGAAGAGTTCTAATTCAAGTCAAGGATTTCTTTGGTTTGATTAGTTCTTCTCTAATTACTCTTATTTTAGTCCTTACATGTTTTGAATTGTTTATTTATTTTTTGGAATCCCATTATGGTGGGCTAATCTCCCATTCAAGGGATGAAATGAAGCCCCCATGGATCCAACTTATCTACTTTGCTAATTTTATTCTTATTTATTTTCCTTTCATTGGTAACTTTGATTCCTGCATTTCTTTTTGTATTGAGCAATGGGAAACCATCCTTGATAAAAGGATTGAAAGTTCGTGTTACAATTTTATCATTTTGATACAAACTAGAGATACGCTTTTCAACATAGTCAAAATTACAATATAATTTTCATTTACTCTTGTTTTATATTGTTTAATTAAAATTAGTTGGGTGAATCTATCCTAGCGATGATTCATTTGATTAATTTTAATTCATTTTGAGTAGTGTTATAGGAATTAAATTTAATTTTCTAAAAGAATATTTAATTCATTCATTAGTGTAATGACAATTAACTTTTGAAGTAAATGAATATTTTGTAAATCAACCAAATTAAAATAGTTCAAATTAGATTAAATTCTGTGAAACGAGGGTATATTTACATCCGTTGATCTTTCTCTCTCATTTAATTATCTTTTACTCATTTTTCATCACACTTTTAAGTTATTTCATTGACATTTATTCTAGTTTAAGTAATTTCCTTCACTTAGTTTAGTTATTTCACCATCATCATCAAATTGTTTTAATATAAAAAAATTCATTGACAAATAGAAAAAATAGAAAACTAAAAATAAGAAAATTGGATTACATCTCTTTTCTCGTGTTACACTGCATTAAGTTGGATTGATATCCTTACTTACCTCTATACGAGTTTTTTATATTTTTTTAGGTAATTGAAGGACTTTTTATTAAAGAGACTATTCAATAACGACAATGATTACACATTTAAAAGAAATTTATTTTTTCTATCAAATGGCATTGTTTCCGCTTTCTTGAAATTGGAGGGTCGTCTAAATATTTGTATATTTTATTTTTATTTTTTTATTTTTTTAGTTGTATTTGTTATTTTTCCTTTTCATAGATTGGTTCTATTTGGTATTATTGATGCGTGTTTTCATTTGGGTGTATTTTTTACACCATTTATTTGTAATAATTAATCAAAAAAGGGAAAAGGGAAACGGGACAAAGTAGAGAGAGACCTTGGAGTGGAATTATGAAGCCTCTCTACTTTGGGTCCGTAGGACACCCGGGAACGACTGAAGTTAGGCGAACTTCCCCCCGATCAAGTCAAATTGGTGTGTAAAAGTTATGGGAGGTACATTCTTTATCACTCGCGAATCCCCATCAATCAAGTTTATTTTTTATGTGATTATATGCTCCTATGTACTTTTCATTATCACATCGCACTTAATTTGAAATGTTTGATAAATTAATGAACGTAAGACCTATACCCCGTCATTGAAACGAGCTAGAATTTTATCACCCACTCAATCACTTAATCTCACTTGCTTGTTACCTGTGCCATCACAATTAACATTAACCAATAAGCAAGCCAAGTAGAATTTGTTTTTTATTAGGAAACTTTTGGAACGAGACACTCGTAGGATACTCTAGTGAGTCATTTCCACCCTTGTCAATCTTCGATTGACCTTTTTAAGACAATGTTTAGGGAAACTGGATTTTAAGTGAGACCACACAGTAAAACGTGTTTGTACTTTCCCTAACGGGTTACCGGACGGTCGATCGTAGTAGTATCCAGTGTGGGGAGACTTGACTAGTACGCCTCTTGTTCTCTTGGGAAGTAAGTTGGAGCATTTTTCAAAGGCGATGTATAACTCTCCATTTTTTCTCGCCCCCGAATTAATTAAAATTTGACCACTCCATCACCTAATTGAAGATAAAAAAAAATTGGTTGCGTGCTACTTAGGATTTCCTTTGTTTGTACGTGTATAATTCATCATTTAGTAGTCGATTTTGAGTGCTCCATCCTTTTGAGTTTCAACAAGAGTCCGTTATATCCCCCTTTGCCAAATTAAAAAAATCCAAAAATGTTTTTCTTTTAAAAAAATCCCAAAATTACAAAAATATTTTTTTAATGCCTAATATCTCCATATTTTCGAAAAATCAAAAAAATATATTTCATTTTGTTTCCTATATTTTTTTTAAACATCAATCCTTCTTTTTTTCCAAAAAAAAAATCCAAAAATATTTTTCTTTTTCAAAATATTCAAAAAAAAAAAATTCTTTTCTCCAAAAACAAAAGTTACATCAAGATTTTCTATTCTTATAGGGCCCTTGTTGCCCTCAACTTCATGCTTAATAAGGCCCATGATCGGTGCTTCTTCACTTTCTTCCATATACACTTCTCCCCACCCACCCTTGGTCCACTGATACATTGCATCACGTGAGGCACTTTGACATACAAGTGCATTGACCTTGTAGAGTTTATCCAACACGACTGACTCTTCAGTTTTGTTTGGATGTGATTATCATCACCCAATTTTTCTATCACCCCGTGCTTTCATAGTTTTTATCTTTAGGGTGAGAATGGTTTTGTCTAGCTGAAGAGGTTAAAGTTAGCACTACTAGGAGGCAACCCATTGTTTCTGAGTATGAGTCTTATCCTGTTTGAGAGTGGTGTATCACACCACCTAATGATTTACCAAGTTTAAAGACTTGTACACATTTTTCTCTCATCACTTATTCAGGTTTCTTCTTGAATATGTCCGTCCACATCATTAGCGGTTGATTATGGTAATCCTTTTCCCCCCTTCTGCTATCAATTTTAAAAATAATTTTATTGAACATCGATGACGATGTTCCTTTTTGTTTAGGGTGGGGAATTTTACCAAAATCGTATCTCTTTTGAAAAAAATTCAAGATTTTATTTTTAAAATTTTAATTTAGTTTCTTTTATCTCACTCGTTGACATGAATTTCCTATCATCCATATTTTCAAGTCTAGGAGTGAAGCTAGAGGATTTTTTTTAAGTAGCTTATGTGATAAATATCAACGCATTTTGCATTATGAATTTTTAGACTCAGCAAAATTTGCGCACTTATCACGTCACTAGAGTTGAAGATACTATAATTCTCAACAAAACCTTAAGGATCACCAGTGGAGACTTTAGCTTGTGAGGTTCGTGTCTTTCACCTTTTAGAGAGTTTTATACAATCTCCGAGTTAGGAGTTGATTCAACTTCCTTTGGGCCCACACTTAGTCATTGTATGATCTCATTATTCTTCACTAAATTTTTGGTTTGATCACTGATAACGACATCACTTTCGAGTTGTAAGAAATATGTGTCTTATAGTTTGTCTCAAGCACCAAATAATTCTTTACCATACACTCACCATTTTTTCATATCACATTACCATTCACTTTAACCATTATCTTACCATATTTTTCTTACCCACGTATATTCCACATACCATCCATATATCATTCACAATCCAATCACTTCCATTCATTATTTTTGAGAAAAAAGTGTTTTCCAAATGTAAATTGTCTTCATATGTGCTATGAAAAAGAAAAATGCATTGCAACAAAAAAAACGTGAAAAAAAGAAAAGAAAAAAAGAAGAGTTTATAAAATTAGAAAAGAAAAAATAAAAGAAAAAAATTTGCGATCAAAGATTGATAAAATGAAGGCATTGGTTATTCAGATTGTGTTCCTTCTCAAAAACCCTACCATCATGTCATCCATATTTTTCATTTCATATTCCCATCATTCCTTACATAGATCCTATTTTTTCGGCCTTAGTACGGTGTTCAAGCAAACGATAAGTATATATGGTGAACGAATCGACTTTCTCACTATAGTGATTAACATTCTTTCTTGAGATCATTTTTCTTTCTAAGATGTTCATTCTTTCTTGTATGTGTGTGAGACATTTTACATTGCTTACATTTACTCACCTCCTCACACACAAGGACGATACACTTACCAAAATCTCGTGAATTCGTTTGAAGAGAACTATATTCGTGAGATTTTAAAGTTAAAGCATTGATTCCAAAAAGGCAATCTAGGAGTTACTCTTGTGATACTTAACCCGTTTTGACCGATTCACACCATACACGTTGAGTTCTAGGAATGATGTGCCTTGAGTATTCACTTAGCTAAACTTTTTAACACTTATAGCTCGTATTCCTAAAAATATTTATCTCATGATAGATTGTACGATTGTTCTATGTCTAATAAGAGATTGATTGTCGTTTTCAAATAAATAATTTTGTGGGTATATTCCCTGCAAACCCTCATGAGACAAAACTCATCCTATAGGGCAACCTATAGGTGTAACAGTTTATTTGACATGCTAAGTGCAATCACAAATTCCCACAATAGTGGAACACTTTTGATTTCTTATCTTTCTTTCTATCTATTTTTGCTTGACGACTAGAAATATTCTGTTTAGGAGTGGTGTGATAAGGCCCCAAAAGTGTTTAAATAAAACCCCGAACAGATAGCTTTTAATTGTAAATTCTCGATAAAATTGGTCTTATGCGCGTTCGTGTCTATCTTGTAGGTCAATTGCCACTTGCAGATTTAAAAAAGCCTTAATTCAAATCAAATGTGGGAATTGTAACAACCTGTATTTTCTCACATAAAGTTGGCTAGACACGATACGCCAAAGATGGGGCTTGTTATACAATTTATATCATTCTTAGCATCGAACATAATAAACATTCATATAATTGATCGCATTTGAAGTAAGACTGAATTAAATAACGCTGAATAATAATAAAACCAACATCCACATCCAACAAATGAAAGCCAACATTAACAAATACTGTCTTGACTCATAATTAATATGACTTTGGGATTATGCCCTTACAATATCCAAAATAAGTGAAAACAGGAAGAAGTAGCAACCTAAGCTCGAATCAATAAATGAATCTTCGAGAAGCAACTCTTGATAGCAAGTCTGATATTCATTCAGTTCCATTATCCCTATCTAAACAAACCTTGGGGGGAGCATTTATAATTTTGGGTCAGCACCCTAGAGTTGCAAGAATTAACTTACCAAATTTAAAGTGCAAAAATACAGTTAATTCAAGTAAGTAACCTCAGTCGTCACTCACTTGTGTCAATTATCTCACCTCTCATCTAAGTGTGATATATCCCGTGTAATCGAACAAGTCCCAAATAATAAATACAAATGATGCCAACATGATATAAGATGCATTGAGTAATAACCAACACACTGAAACATAAGTATCTATCTTCATATTACCATTTTCCCAAAATTATCCCAGTCATATTACTCGTAAAGTGATAACAACATCTATTATGCACATTACATAGTATTGGGTTTGTAATTTATTATCTATGTTCTTGGACACATGAATTAATATCATTATATATATATATATATATATATATATATATATCTGTGTGTGTGTGTGTGTGTCCTATCATATATGCGACACTTAAAGGCATCTACCAGTAATGTCTCGTTCGTGCTCTATCGGTAGGTCTGAAGAAATCTCTTATCCAATTAGACAACACAAAATACACACAAGCTGGATGCTCCCTATGCACTACACCAGTTCACGGCCCATACCCAGTGGTGACAAAGTCTCTCAGCATCAACACTCACCTCTCATAAATGGCGCTTCTACGTAATACCTATAATAACAACCTACACAACGTTTAGCCCACCTTTGCTGACGTGTGCTACAGTCCCGAATGCACGTAGCCCCAACTTATAGGAGCCTCCACGAACATAGGTATGTTTACATAAAAAGATAACTATATATTATTCTTATATACTATGTATAGGTAATTACCCTATAATTACCCAAGATATCCCGAATGACCACCTATAAATAATTATGCCTTTATAATTTACCATCTAGTTACTTATGAATTTCTTCCTCTTTATAAGAATATTTAACCATCTATTTAATTATAGTTCCCTATTTAATATTTGTGCCACAAGCATATTTTTAATTAAATTCTCATTTACCCAAACAATGTCCCACCCACTCGTATGGATTTCTGAAAATATGTTGAATCAAATCCCGATCCCAACTCAACCTGCCCCAGGGGCCGAATCGATTCAGGTCTCGAGCCTAATCGATTTGCGGGGTAGGGGGAATCGATTCGCCAAAGAGGCCGAATCAATTCGAATCTGGGCAGAAGCCCAGATCTGCTACACGCCAATTCTTATTTCTTCTTCTTCTTCTCCCATTCCAGTGGTTTATACATTTATATAAACATTAAAACAGGTATTTGGGACTTAGTTTATCATCTTAGCTTAGTTATTTTCATAAATTGACATGAATTTCAGTCCCAAAAATTCCAGAATTTAACCCCTTTAACATACCTACATAAATCAGGTCTTATTTATTTAGTCCCACCATATTCCACCATATACAAGAGTCTCAATTATCAAAGCTTTCATATTTCTAAACATGAATACACATCCTTTACGTATAAATCAATATCACCAATTTCATCAAGGTTCTAAT
Source organism: Sambucus nigra (assembly GCA_949130495.1). NCBI lineage: Eukaryota > Viridiplantae > Streptophyta > Magnoliopsida > Dipsacales > Adoxaceae > Sambucus > Sambucus nigra. The sequence continues at coordinate 1,557,379 of CASBWL010000011.1, read as the reverse complement.
GCATGAATTCATCACTTAAAATCAACCTGCCCTCACCTTAATTTCCGGATTCAATTAACCTATTTCAGATTTGTATTGTCTACACTCATGCAATTTAGTTTGTATCTTTTTATCATCAATTCCCTACGAATTTCAGAATCTACATGGAAGAAAACTTCGATGATTTAAGGAGTAATTTGGATCGTTAAATTTAATCAAGATAATTCTTGCCTGATTTTAATGGTGTGATGACTTGCTCTTGATCCCTTTGCCTCCTCTCCTTTTTTCCTTTGTTCTCTTCTCCCTTAAGGTGTGGCTACTAGGTTTATATTTTCATTATATGTGGGGAGTTATTAACCGTACTCTTAAACTTATACTAGTCCTAAATCCCAAGTTAAGCCTTATATCCCATTTTTGGATCCCCAAATGGGCTCGCACCCATATTTAAACTGGTCCAAAAGTTTCTCAACATATATATTTATACCTCGGGACCAATTCTAAAGTCTTAAAACACCTAAACGAGCCCACAAAGCTTCATGAAATGCATCCCAATTGTTTCATTCCACTTAGATATTTTTATTATGTTTAAACGACACGCACCTATAAATTTATTAATATATGATTTATTTTCACTAGTGAATGAATTACAGCAAATTGAGTCTTGTATTTATATAATAATGAATAAATATTTATTTTCAATTTAAATCTTACCCATTTAAATTTAAATCCATCCGATTTAATTTATTTGCAAATTTAATTTGAAATTATTAAATTTATTTATGTCATAATATTTTGTGTATTATAGGAATGATGTGGTTAAATAAGCCTAAACCTAGTCCCCTTCCTAATACCTAGTACCCATCTCACCTTATACCTCCAAGAACCTCAAACCCGATTTCCACCATACCCGATCTGCTGAACCCGCCAGACCACCAACATGCTCTTCCGGAACCAACACCCTAAGACCCATATCCTAACCCACTTTAACCCATTACCTCCCACAACTTAAGACCCTTGTCATCCCAATTTCTAACCCTCATTATCCCATACCCGATTTCTACCTGCCAAGATACCAAAACTAAAGACCAAAGTTAAAAAGCCACGTGTGTTAAAAGTGACCTCATATCCCCTTCCCAAAACCCATTCCTAAATTACCCTCAAAACTACCCTCGTTACCTCACACACCTCATGCATAATTGAAAACTCCCAAATTTCCCCTAGTTACATGTGACCTTTTATTTAAGAAGGCCCATGTTCATTTGAAGAGGGAGATGTAGATAAAACCCTAGGAATAAGACCATAGAAAGAGAAATTTTATTTTAGTGTTTTTTAAGAGGAAAAAATAAATTTAATGATTGTAATTTACTTGAGAGAATAATTGATTGTATTTGAAGAGTACTAACTCAAGTCAGGGATTTCTTTGGTTTGATTATTTCATATTGTAATTTAACTGAGAGAATAGTTTATTGTAATTTAAGAGTTCTAATTCAAGTCAAGGATTTCTTTGGTTTGATTATTTATTCTCTATTTACTCTTATTTTATTTCGTACATGCTTTTAATTATTTATTTGATTTCTTGGAATCCCATTATGGTTAGCTGATATCCCATTGAAGGGATGAAATGTAGTCCCCATGGATCCAACTTATCTAGCTTTCTAATTTTAGTCTTGTTTGTTTTCCTTTCATTAGAAACTCGGATTCTTACATTTATTTTTGCATTGAGAAATAGGAAACTGTCCTTGAGAAAATATAGAAATTTTGTATTATAATTTTATCATTTTGATTCAAACTAGAGATAGGCTTTTAAATATGGTTAAAATTATAATATAATTTTCATCTACTCTTGTTTTATATTGTTTAATTAAAATTAGTTGGGTGAATCAATCCTAGTAGGTGATTCATTTGATTAATTTTAATTCATTTTCAGTAGTGTTGTAGGAATTAAAATTACTTTTCTACAAGAATATTTAATTGAAAAGGCCCTTTAGTGTGTACTTTAGTTAATCCAACTTTGTTCCAATTTTTAGTTAAACCCAATTTTTTAAGAGCCGTTTTCATGTGTGATTTCCAATTAGATGATTCAAACAAGTGAATTCTAAAATCATCAAAACCACTGAAAGGCATACCTAAATACACGATATCACAAACACAATAAGATAGTGCAACAAGCTTCGATACCAATTTGTAAAATGTGTGACGGTGTGATAATTGATTAAATTCGCAAATTTCTTATTTGGCACACTTATTTAATTAGAGTCTATTTTTAAACCAAATTAATTCATCCCCTAACATGAAACTACGTATCAAACCAAGAAAGATATAGCATGCAACGTAAAATTTTAGAAAAAATCCCTGAAGGGCAAAACCTTTTATTTCTAGAACTTTGAAAAATTCACAATACCATTGACTTACATACAACCTGATAATCGCACACAAGTGTAACGCACGGTGTCTTCCTCAAACCTTCAAAGCAATGGCTAGAAATATCATCGGCTGGAATCTCACGCAAGAACTCCAGGTGGTCAGCAATGAAGAAGGACTCCCTCCACAATAGCACGTAGTTGTCGGTTGTAGAGTTTTCCCACAATGTATGAACAAAAGAAAAATATGTTCTAAGGTTCCACAAAACAATTCACATAAAAGTAATTGGGAATTTTGTGAATTGTAAACAAAACAAATATTTGAACCCTTAAATTGTTGGAGAAATAAACATACTGCCAAAGGTACCGAATTTAAAATCAGGGCAGATAAACAAAAGATACTTTCAAATAATTTAAAACTCTTAAAGTTAGAAAACTTTTTCTCCACACAAAAACCAAGGTTGGACCCCCCCTTTTAAAGAATCTTGAGGCGGTTAACGTACAGAAGGAAACCAGCGTGTCAGATACACGTAGCTCGAACGAGAAGCCCATCTCGCTCGAACGAGATACACGTGTTGCTCGAACGAGATATGCGTGTCGCTCGAATGACTACGCGTGACATCTCAATGTCGTTCGAATGAGATGGTGATCTCATTTGAACGACCTTGGCGTCGAAACCGAGGTCCGCTTACTGCCTTAGAAAATTTCCTCAAATCTTTTCAAAACACATTTTTTCTAAAATAGTTAATAACTTTTTTGAACAAAAACATTTATAAAAACATTTTTATATAAAACCTTTTTAAAACTCTTTAAAAAAATATCCCAACACTCTTAATATGAAATGTAGATGAAACTTTAAACATTATCTTACCAAATGTCATATTGTTGGGCTTGAATATTGAAGACAACTTGAAATTCGGATCCGTCTTTTATATATACAATCTTCTTAATTCTTCGATGACTTGCAGCGATATACGACATAATTAATGGTCACGGACATTTATAAAAATATGTCCTTACAAATATTCCCCTATGTATGTGCTGGTACATACATAAAAACATCTGAATTATCAAATACCAAATTACCTATACAAATATACCCTCCCATAAATCCCAAAACTCAAAAGGTAAAATTTGCAAGTTCTAAAATTTTTTACTCATCATCAAAACTCTTAAAGCTTTTCTCATCAGGGTGTGCGACATATTAATCTTCAATTTTGTACCTACACACATGAGATAAAGCAAAAATCTTCGTGACGCATCGAGTTTGAAATGATAAGAATAAATCAATAATAAATCAAATCTCCCCCATAATGCAAAAACTCCTCCATAACATGATAATTTTTTCTCCCCCTTTTTATGATGTCCCCAAATAGACAAATAAGAAGAAACATTCAAAAAATTGAGTGTCACGATAAGATTGCATAGCAAATATGAATCAATCAATGCGCATGCAAAGGAGTATCTCAAAAATTTCACCAACTATTTTTTATTTTTTTTATTTTTCATACAAAAATAAGATGCCAAAAAATACACCATGGATTTAAACTCAAACAATCAAGTCATGAAAATGGAATGTATGGGTGTGAACACATTCGATAGGTAAATAAACTCAATCAATAATATGTGCATGAAGCATACGTGTACTCCTAACCAATAAATATCAAAAATATCCTTAGGTGTAAAAATTTGTTGAATGAAATCGTCTTATGCAAATCAACAAATCAAATTCAAAGTGATTCCACACCAATAACGTCCAAAACTATTTAACGTTTTTTCAAGACTTTCAAGGACGTGCAAACCCGTTTTAATTCTCCATCCAAACACCCTCATGTGTATTTTATTTTAGAGGTGTATAAACTAAATTATCGAACTTTGCAGAATTGGTGCAAAAACCTAATTAGCCCATAATTGGCATGAATTTCTTTTTATTGTCTTTAAAAAATTTCGGGCTCCTTTAAACCTCTTTGGACCCCGGATAATAAAATTCCTCAATTTCCTAGGTCCAATTAAATGGCGGCCTAATCCCAAAGGATAAATGATAAGCTTTCGTAGCACTTCACCGTTTTCAAACAAAACACACAAATCCTCACAAACGGCTCTTACATGCACAACATTCTTATCAAGTTTTATCGCGCTTGGTTCATTTTTAAGGACATTATTGAAGTGGAAACACCCAACCAACATGTGATAAGACAAGCATAATAATCAAACAAATCCGTGCATGTGTTCAATAAAGGAAATCATGAGTCGAACATATAGGAAGTAACACTTAATTACATCTTAATGACTCCAAACATTATAAAGCACAAGGATGAATTGACATATTGTCTCAAAGCACTATCAAATAGTCACATGAAAAATGGAATGATGTTGTGACTCGGTCATCCTAAGTGTTCATCCATAAAAGGTACAAACAAAATACAAAACTAAAAAAAATTATCAAAAATAAAATCTTTTTGTATTTTTCAAAAAATTTCAAAAACAAAAATCTATAGAAAAGTACATGTCACAAATCTAGCAAAAATATATCAAAAAGCATAACTAGCGTATGCCAAACATGCAAACACAATCATCTATATGATATGGCAAGAGAAGAATCATGTGCAAGCAAACGAGAATCAACTTGTCTAAAATCTAGTGCCTCTAAAAGTGATTTCCTAACCCAAATTGATGTGAAATGTCGTGTGGGGGATTTGGCAACCACGGGAACATTAGACATAAACTTCCAAGGACATTTTTTAAGATAAAAAAAAAACGCCTAAGGTGACCTTTCCTACCACGATATGAACATGTGTAAACGGGTGGAACGGCACCTATGGGTTGACCTTTTCTAATATCCTTGAAATTAGTTGACCCTATAAAACAAATAATGGTTTTGGCTTTAGCACTAGAAGCATGAGAACAAGATGAGCCATTACCATCACTATCAAACCTACTCGAGTCTGTCAAATCATTTTTTAACTTCAAAATTTTTTACCCAAGCAAAGAATTAGACTCTTCCAATTTAAGGGATGTCTTTTTCAAATTTTCAATAATTCCTAAAAGGGTATCTCTCTCTATCCCTCAATTAAAGAAAATTTTTCCCTAAGAGTCTCTTCACGTGCCACAAACTCATTGATTAAAATATTTTTGTCATATTTGGCACAAACACAAACCATCGAATTTTTAAGGTCCTCTAATTATTTTTCCAAAAATAGGACCCTATCATCACTTTCCTTCTTGGACAATTTTACAGCAAAAAAGTCATGGTCCAAGGAAACAAGTTTCTCACGATAAAAATCTCTTTGATTTTGAACCGTTTGCAAAAGATCCATCACGGATTTAAAACGAGAATTTTATTTTTCCAAAAAATCAATTCTTTTAGCTAACGTCAAATTCAAATGATTTATATCATCAAAACTCCGACTCGTGTCATCAAAGGTGGGCATCCGATTACATAAGTGCTCCATCAAAAAATTGCGATTTTTCAAAAACCTGATTTAAAAAAAATCAATATCACACAAATTTTGCGAAAAATAGGAATACGCGACAAATTAGCGCAACCCGCTCTGATACCAATTTGTAAAATTTGTGACGGTGTGATAATTGATTAAATTCGCAAATTTCTTATTTGGCACACTTTTTTAATTAGAGTCTATTTTTAAACCAAATTAATTCAGCCCCTAAACATGCAACTACGTATCAAACCAAAAAAGATATAGCGTGCGACACAAAATTTCAGGAAAAATCCACGAAGGGCAAAACCTTTTATTTCTAGAACTTTGAAGAATTCACAAGACCATTAACTTACATACAACCTGATAATCTCCCACAAGTGTAATGCACGATGTCTTCGTCAAACCTTTAAAGCAACGGCTAGAAATATTGTCGGTTGAAATCTCCCACAAGAACTCCAGGTGGTCAGCAACGAAGAAGAAAACGGCTTATCCACAAGTGTGAACTTTATAAGGAATCCTTCCACAATAGCACGCAGCTTTCGGTTGTAGAGTTTTCCCACAAAGTATGAACTAAAGAAAAATATGTTATTGGGTTCCACAAAACAATTCACATAAAAGTAATTAGGATTTTTGTGAATTGTAAACAAAACAAATATTTGAACCCTTAAATTGTTGGAGAAATAAACATACTGCCAAAGGTACCGAATTTAAAATCTGGGCATATAAATAAAAGATACTTTTAAAGAATTTAAAACTCTTAAAGTTAGAAAACTTTTTCTCCACATAAAAACAAAGGTTGGACGCCCCTTTTTAAAGATTTTTGAGGTAGTTAATGTACAAAAGTAAATCGGCGTGTCAGACAAAAAGACACATCGCTAGAAAAAGAAGCCCATCTCGCTATAATGAGATACGTGTGTCGCTCAAACGATTACGCGGGACATCTCAATGTCGTTCGAACGAGATGGTGATCTGATTTGAATGACCTTGGCGTCGAAACCGAGGTTCGCTTACTGCCTTAGAAAATTTCCTCAAATCTTTTCAAAACACATTTTTTTCTAAAGAAGTTAATAACCTTTTTGAACAAAAACATTTTTATATAAAAGCTTTTTAAAACTCTTTAAAAAATATCCCAACACTCTTTATATGAAATGTAGATGAAACTTTAAACATTATCTTACCAAATGTCATATTGTTGGGCTTGAATGTTGAAGACAACTTGAAATTCGGATCCGTCTTTTGTAGATACAATCTTCTCAATTCTTCGACGACTTGTAGAGGAATACGACATAATTAATTGTCACGGACATTTATAAAAATATGTCCTTACATTAATTAATTCATTAGTGTAATGAAAATTAATTTTTGAATTACATAAATATTTTGTAAATCAACCAAATTAAAATATTTCAAATTAGATTAAATTGTGCGAAACGGGGGTGGATTTACATCCCTTAAACTTTCTCTCTCATTTAATTATCTTTCACTCATTTTTCATCTCACATTTTAGTTATTTCATTAAACTTTTATTCTAGTTTAAGTAATTTCCTTCACTTAGTTTAGTTATTTCACCATCATCATCAAATTAATTTACTATAAAAAAATCATAAAAAACTAGAAAAGAAAGAAAAAGCAAAAATTAAAAATAAGAAAATAATTAGAAAATTGGATTACATCTCTTTTCTCGTGTTTCACTCAATTAAGTTGAACTGATACCCTTACCTACATTTATATGATTTATGCTATATTTTTGTAGGTAATTGAAGTATTTTTTATGAGAGAGGCTATTCAACAACGACAACGACATACAAAAAGCTTTTCTATCATTAGGTTTTGAAAAAACTTTGACCTTGAATAATTCTTGATTCTCGAAATCATTTGATATGATTCTTAAACCAATCCGACCTAATTTTTCACAAGGAATTTAAAAATATAAGTTTCATGGATTGAAGTTCAGTATTCATAGAGTTATAAATACTTTGTATTTTTTAGAAATTTTGACCAAACTTTCGAACATTTACTGAACGCGACAGAGGGTTTTAGGGATATGGTTGTGTTTTTTCTATCCTAAGGAAGATTTTGGGTTTGGTTTGAATGATTGAAATGGTATGGTTAGGATGAATTTGAAGTTTTTATTTTCTGAAATTGAAAACCCTATAGAGATATTAAGGTTCAAAACTTATGATTTTTTGAAAACGACCATTGAACTGAAGCACTTGAGTTCATAAGAAACCTATTCCTCACCTGGAAACTCGTTCATAGTCAAGCAATCAAGTTTCACCATTAAATCTCAAGCTTTAATGGAGTTTTAGGTAGTTTTTTTTAACAAAGGGTGTTCAAGAGGTAAAAACTTGATTTTTCTGATTGGTATGATCCTAATAACAACATAGAAAATAGTTGGAATAAAAAAAATCAAGGTTTAACACATAAAATAAAAGTATACCAGATTGCAGGGGAAATATGAACATTGGACAGGCTCAAGCAGTGGGGTTTGTGGCTTCCAATCATGGGGGATTTGTAGTATAAGGTGAGGGGAGGTTATTGGTGGTGAATGGAGGTGGGCTCTTCATCTGTTTAAGAAGATGAAGTTGTGGGAACTTTTACTTCATATGGTTACATGTTGTAACCATGTGTTATTGGCTTCTTCTTACCTTTTTGAGACTGATGTGGAAGGGGGTAATGTGTAATTATTGGATATTAAGTTTTAGTCCTTGATTTGAAAGTTTTATAATTGTTTGGTATTATATATGGACTTTTTCCAAATTTTAGGGGAATTTTTGTAATTTCATTAAAGTTCAAGGGTTACGATTATAAATTATAATTAGTTGAAGTCTAGAGGTTTTATTTGATATAAAATTTGGGTCTAGAGGTTAAGCATAGGTAAAGTTATGCTTATTTTGAAAAGTTCAAGGGATATTTTGGAAATTTTAAATCTCAAGGGGTACTTAAGTATTTGAGCAAAGTTGTAGGTTTAATGATGTAGTTTCATTTTTGTTAGAATTTTTTTTAATTTCAATAACATATAAGGGAGAAGGTGGCAATTTTTTATAATTATCGATACTAATTAGATCGATTAAAATGTGCGGGTGTTACAATCTACAAACCTTAAAAGAAAATCCATCCTCGAATTTTACCTTCAAAGAGGTCAGAAATTTACAATATACAAACCTAAAAGGATATTGTTTTCGGAAAAAAAAAAAAAAGGAGAAAATTTGCAATCAAGATCTTGTGAAATAAAGACATTTGTCCTCAAGTGCAATAAACTCTTCTCAAAGAATTCATCATATCACCATCCTACCTTATCTCATCATATCCTTCTCATTTCATTTCCGCCCTCATCCATAACCATCTATGTTTTTCCCTAGGTGTTCGAGCTAATGAAGGTCAACGTGGTGAATAACTCAGCATTCTCACTATAGTGATTAGGATTCTTTCGCGAGATCATTTTTCTTTCTAAAATGTTCGTTCTTTCTTATATATGTGTGAGACATTTGACCTTGCTTAATTTACTCACATCCTCGAATTCAAGAGCGATATACTTTACCCAAATCTCATGAGTTCATTTGAGAGTTCTATATTCGTGAGATTTGAAGTTGAAGCATTGATTCCAAAAAGACGATGCAGGAATTACTCTTATGATATTCAACATGTTTTGACTGATTCACACCAGACACGTTGATTTTTTCGAGGAAGGATGTGCCTTGAGTATTCACGTAGCTAAATTTATATACACTTCTAGCTTGTATATCTCAAAACTTTTATCTTGTGATGGATTCTTCGATTGTTCTACGTCTAGTAAGAGATTGACTAACGTTTGCAAATAAAGAATTTTGTGGGTATATTCCCTGCAAACCTTCATGAGACAAAACTCGTCTTATAGGGCAACCTATAAGTTTAAAGGCTTTTTGCACATGTTAAGTGCAATCGCAAGTCCCGCAAAAGTGGCACTCTTTTGGTTTCTTATCTTTCTTTCTCTTTATTTTTGCTCGAAAACTAACAAAGCTCTGTTTGGGGGTGGTGTGATAAGCACTCAAAAGTGCATATTTTGTATCCCAAATATACGGTTTTTAGTTCATAATTTTCGGTTAAAAGAGGCTAAACCCAATTCCAGTACAAATTACCCAAACTCAAACCGAAGTCCAGACCATCCTAAACCCATAGTGTGTATGTGTGTAGTATTATTTTTATTATTTTTCTTACACATATATTTCTCGAGTCATTTTTATTATTTTATTTTATTTCATTTTATTTAGTGTTTTATTATTTTATGTAAATATAATGTGTGTGAGTATTTTTGTGTCATTTTAAATTTTTGTTTCAAACTCGTATATGTAGTAAATGTAGGTTTGTCATTAATTGAGTCATGTACATAATTTTGATCATGTAGTGTATTTTTCACTTTATAATTTTTAGTGGCAGTTTTTTCTTATTTTATTTTTAGTGTTCTTATAGTTTTATATATATGCATTTGATTATATTTTTTTAGTTATTTTGTTTTATTAGTTTTTAGTATTTTTATTTTTATTAGTTTAGTTATTATTTTATTTTATTTTGAATCTTTTATTAATAGGTTAGAACTTTTATTTAGTTTTTAATTTTGGTAAATTAATTTTTTTTCTTAGTTTTATCTATGTATATATATAATTGTAGCTTGAAAGCATTTTAACTTGCCACGTGTCATATAATAAATGAATTCCTCTTTCAACTCATTCAATACGTCACTCTTGAAAATAGGTGGCTATTGAAATTATCTATTTCCCATAACTTCTCTATCCTCGTAGCCTTTATATCTTTCCATACCCCTCTATCTCTTCATCTCACGACCATGTATATTTTCATTTACACAACCCGCTCAGATTGGAATAAAGATCACCGATGTTCCTGACAGATACGTCATAAACTAGTTGGTCGAGGTCGACAATAGAGGTATCGGGTTCGGGTACATAAAAAGGTCGAATATGGTTGGAGATGGAACACATCAAAATTCATGGTTTTCGAGTTGGGTAAATATGACGGACAATTGATATTCACCTCTCATGTGAGTGCTAAATATGGTAGATTTTAAACCTTATTGATATTATCTTTATGGTGGTTTGATGAAAAAAAAACAAATAACATGTTGGATAATATAAGGGGAAAGGTGGCTATGTCTATAACAAATATGTTGCATTATGCTTAAAGACCAGGGGTTTTCAGAATCGATGAATCACCCTAATTTCCCTTCATATATTGTGAACCCCGGGGAAGTCAATGAACATATTATGATAAATAGATTTACAACTAAGTAAAAAACAACATTTAAAAGATACTTATAATTTATATTTATTTTTGTACTTTTGTTTTTCATGATCGTTTTGTTTAACTAATGGGTGGTTTATTTTTAATAATTTTGTGGTTGTTTGTACATGATAAATGACAATGTGTTTGTTATTCTTCATCGTAATGTACAATTTTATGGTAAATTCATGTAAAAAGTGACTTTTACACTAAGATTTTATGTAATTTTATGCTAGATTTTGATCCCTAATAAATTTCCAACCTTTTGTGTTTAATTGAGTAAATTTTATTTGATAAATTTTAGTAATATTATTATAAACATGGTAATTTATTTTTCCATTTTAAATAACCTCGAATGACATCGAAAGTTCTTGGCATCGAGAATTTCTGAACCAAGACTTGGCTCTTGCTGAGATGACTGATAAGGGGATGGAAAAGTTCTTATCTGAGGTTCAAATGATTGTGTTTTGTGGTGGCCCTTCCCTATAAGTGTGGTTAAAAATTCATCCTAATGTTATGTAATTAATTTTATAAATGAATTCTCTATATTCATTGCTTTCTTAAGTACTGGATAAATCTTACTGTCTTATCATTTGTTATATAGTATATTATTCATTTTCACAATTGTATATATTTTCATAACACTTCTAAGTTTCATCTTAGATTATTAATTGATTTCTAAATTTTTAGCTATTAAAGTTATTAGTCTTGATGTATTATATTTTATCTTTATTTCTTCTTCTTTGTAACAAATTAAGGTATTAAAGTACTTGATGTAACAACCCGTCCTTTTGGAGATGATTAAATTCCATAATTGGGTATAAAATTGGAGATTTGGGGAATTTCTCGGAATAGTAAATTTTTGGAATTTTCGAGGATTAGATGGTTTTCGATGGATGTTGTAATTACTTTTGGGATTAAATATGTCGAAGTATTTTAATTATATGTCGCAGTTGAGTAAAGCGATAAAAGGTGTGATTTTAATTAGAAAACCCGTAGTGATATGCAATGGGTTAAAATAGGGGGTTGCGCTCAAGTACCTCAGATGGAAATTTTGACTGCTCCATGAGTCTCGGAATGGCCGAGATAGTCGAAAAGGAGTGTCCGATTTTCGAAATTGAGTTTCGGGAAATTTTAGAGTTAAAAGGGCTCGTAATTAAGTAAACGAGTCATTTTTGGGTTTTAAGGGGTATAAAACCTTTTCTCCCTATATAAGGAGGGAGAGGGGAAGAAAAGAGAAAGAAAAGAGAGAAGAAAGAGAGGAAGGAGAGAAAAGAGGAGATTTCGGGCCAAACTCCGTCGGACTCGACTCAGGATCGTCGGATTTTATCCACGAGGCAAGTGTTTACTTGCTTTATTTACTTTTGAGCATAAATTTCATATCGTAGTTTGGTATTAACAAACCCTAAAGAATTTGGGTTGGGTTTTTGTGGATAAAACGGGTTTTCGGCAGTTAAAACGAATAAACTCCAATAATATTTCAATTCGAGGAACTTAAGATTAATCGAAATTAGTTCACTACACCAAAACTGGCGCTTGGTCACGGCCAAAATCCCTAACCAAAGCTATGGGTCGCGGACTTGGGCTGTGACCATTTCGGGCGTGACCATTTTCGTGGGTCGCGGCCCAAGTCCATGACCAAAAAATGGTCACGGCCGAGAGGGGTCACGGCAGATGGTCGCGGACTTAGGCCGTGACCCATGTCGTGATGGGTCGCGGCCCTCATCCGTGACCCACAACCGTGACACATTGGTCGCGGCCAAAGTTCGCGACCCACAACCGTGACAAAAAAAAATTAAAAATGGTCGCGGCCCTTATCCGTGACCCACAACCAGGACAAATTGATCACGGCCAAAGTCCGCGACTCATGACCGAGACAAAAAAATATAAAAAAAATTGGTAGCGGTCCTCATCCGTGACCCACAACCGTGACAAAAAAAATTTAAAAAAAATGGTCGCGGATCAAGTCCGTGACCCACAACTGTGATGAAAAAAATGGTCACGGACTTTGGCCGCGACCATTTTTATGCGTGACAAAAAAATAAATATGGTCATGGACAAAGTCCATGACCAAATTTAACTATAATTTAAAAAAAATGTATTTTTTTGGTCCAATCATAAAATTGGGGGTCCTGTGAGTGCACCATCAGTTGTTACGTGTAACGTTTGATGCGTACGAGGTGTTACAACTATTTATTATTGGCAAAACAATAAAAAAAATCACAAATTGCGAATCGAGAACGTTGTTAATAAACAAATATATATACAAACTTATAAATATTACACGTCTTAATAATTCACAGACCAAAAAAAAATTGGGTAGAGTTTCCTCTATTTTCTTGACATTCCAAAACCTATAAATGTAAAACCTACTTATTATAAAGCCTGCACGGCCGTAAAATTCAACAATCAAATTATAAAAGCCCGCACGGCCATAAAACTAAACAATAAAAGCCCGCACAGCTGTAACACAAAAAACAAAATCCTGAATGTCCACAACATATAAACAATCTTCATGCTGTAGACCATTGCCTCCTTCATTTGTTCCGCGTGCAAAAATCCTACAAATGATAGGATACATAAAAAAAATATCAGTAACTAAGTAGTTTTACAAAAAATTTAATCAAGCTAAAAAATTGCATTTATGAGTTAAAATTATCAGTAACCAAGTAGAAATGTGCAAATTACAATCGTATTCTCAAACAGGGAGACCCGCGGCTACGGGGTCAGTTCCTACGAGTTACATTGGTCCCATTCCTTGATTGTTCTCACAATTATTTACCTCACTTTATCTTTTATTTTAGTTTAGACTTTATTTTTCACTTTAGTCACTTTCTAATTAACTGTTATTATCACTCATTTAGTTTAGTTAGCTTAAACCTCACCTCACCCTATTGTTTTAATATTGCAAAAGCTAAAAAAAAATAGAAAAGTGAAATGAACAAAAAGAAAATAAACAGTGAATTACATTTGAATTTGTTCCATTTGCTTTACAACATTGAAAGTGGATGGATACCCTTACTTACCTCTACACTTGAGATTCTTTTATTTTGTAGGTATATAAGGTTTTGATTAGCTTGGCTTTCAACAACGACATACGCAAAAGTCTTTCTATCGTTCGGGGGATGTTTCGAGTTTTCACCCTCTAACGCCATGTTTTGCTTAAGTCTAGAAATATGCAAATTATCGTCGTATTCTCAAACCGGCAATCTCGCAGCTGCGCGGTCAGTTCCTATGAGTTACATTGGTCCCGTGGGAGGTGTTGGTGCCACCCACGGGGATGATCGGGGGTTGTTTCGAGTTTTCACCCTCTAACGCCATGTTTTTAAGCTTAAGTCTAGAAATATGCAAATTACCATCGTACTCTCAAACTGGGAGTCCCGCGGCTACGTGGTCAGTTCCTACGAGTTACATTGATCCCGTGGGAGGTGTTGGTGCCACCCAAGGGGTCGTTAGGGGGCTGTTTCGAGCTTTCACCCTCTAACGCCATGTTTTTAAGCCTAAGTCTTAAAATATGCAAATTATCGTCATATTCTCAAACCGGGAGTCCCGCGAATGTGGGGTCAGTTCCTATGAGTTACATTAGTCTCGTGGGAGGTGTTGGTGCCACCCACGGGGACGTTCGGGGGTTGTTTCGTATTTTCACCCTCTAACGTCATGTTTTGCTTAAGAATAGAAATATGCAAATTACCGTCATATTCTCAAATCGGGAGACCCGCGGTTGCGTGGTCAGTTCTTATGATTTACATTGGTCCCGTGGGAGGTGTTGGTGCCACCCACGGGGCCATTCGAGGGATGTTTTCGGTTTTCACCCTCTAACGCCATGTTTTTAAGCCTAAGTCTAGAAATATGCAAATTAGCATCGTATTCTCAAACCGGGAGACCCGCGGCTGCGGGGTCAGTTCCTACGAGTTACATTGGCCCCGTGAGAGGTGTTGGTGCCACCCATGGGGCCGTTCGGGGGATGTTTTGGGTTTTCACTCTCTAACGCCATGTTTTTAAGCCTAAGTCTAGAAAAATGCAAATTACCATCGTATTCTGAAATTGAGAGACCCGCGGCTGCGCGATCAGTTCCAACAAGTTACATTAGTCTCGTGGGAGGTGATGGTGCCACCCACGGGGCCGTTCGGGTGCTGTTTCGAGTTTTCACCCTCTAACGCCATGTTTTTAAGTCTAAGTCTAAAAATATGCAAATTATCATCGTATTCTCAAACCGGGAGACCCGCGGCTATGGGGTCAGTTCCTACGAGTTGCATTGGTCCCGTGGGAGGTGTTGGTGCCACCCACGGGGCCCTTTCAGGGGTTGTTTTGAGTTTTCACCCTCTAACGCCATGTTTTGCTTAAATCTAGAAATATGAAAATTATAATTGTATTCTCAAACCGGGAGTCTCGCGGCTGCGCAGTCAGTTCCTACGAGTTATATTGGTCCCGTAGGAGGTGTTGGCGCCACCCACGGGGCCGTTCGGAGCCGTTCGGGGGCTGTTTTGGGTTTTCACCCTCTAACGCCATGTTTTAAACCTAAGTCTAGAAATATACAAATTGCCATCGTATTCTGAAACGGAGAGTCCCCTGGCTGCGTGGTCAGTTCCTATGAGTTACATTGGTCTCGTGGGAGGTGATGGTGCCACCTAGGGGATCGTTCGGGGGCTATTTCGAGTTTTCACCCTCTAATGCTATGTTTTTAAGCCTAAGTCTAAAAACATGGAAATTATTGTCTTATTCTCAAATCGGGAGATCCGCAACTGCGGGGTCAGTTCCTACGAGTTACATTGGTCCCGTGGGAGGTGTTGGTGCCACCCACGGGGACGTTCGGGGGCAGTTTCGAGATCTCACCCTCTAACGCCATGTTTTTAAGCCTAAGTCTATAAATATGAAAATTACCGTCGTATTCTCAAATCGAGAGACCCGCGGCTGCGGGGTCAGCTCCTAAGAGTTATATTAGTCCCGTGCGAGGTGTTGGTGCCACCCACGGGGCCGTTCGGGGGTTATTTCGAGTTTTCACCCTCTAACGCCATGTTTTGCTTAAGCCTAAGCCTAGAAATATGCAAATTACATTCGTTTTCTCAAACCGGGAGTTCCGCGGCTGCGTGGTCAGTTCCTACGAGTTACATTGGTCCCGTGGGAGGTGTTGGTGCCTCCCACGGGGCCATTCGGGGGATGTTACGGGTTTTCACCCTCTAACGCCATGTTTTTAAGCCTAAGTCTATAAATATGCAAATTACCGTCGTATTCTCAAACTGGGAGACCCGCGGCTATGGGGTCAGTTCCTACGAGTTGCATTGGTCCCGTGGGAGGTGTTGGTGCCACCCACGGGGCCCTTTCAGGGGTTGTTTTGAGTTTTCACCCTCTAACGCCATGTTTTGCTTAAATCTAGAAATATGAAAATTATAATTGTATTCTCAAACCGGGAGTTTCGCGGCTGCGCAGTCAGTTCCTACGAGTTATATTGGTCCCGTAGGAGGTGTTGGCGCCACCCACGGGGCCGTTCAGGGCCGTTCGGGGGCTGTTTTGGGTTTTCACCCTCGAACGCCATGTTTTAAACCTAAGTCTAGAAATATACAAATTACCATCGTATTCTGAAACGGAGAGTCCCCTGGCTGCGTGGTCAGTTCCTATGAGTTACATTGGTCTCGTGGGAGGTGATGGTGCCACCTAGGGGATCGTTCGGGGGCTATTTCGAGTTTTCATCCTCTAATGCTATGTTTTTAAGCCTAAGTCTAAAAACATGGAAATTATTGTCTTATTCTCAAATCGGGAGATCCGCGACGGCGGGGTCAGTTCCTACGAGTTACATTGGTCCCGTGGGAGGTGTTGGTGCCACCCACGGGGCCGTTTGGGGGCTATTTTGGGTTTTCACCCTCTAACACCATATTTTTAAGCCTAAGTCTAGAAATATGCAAAGTATCGTCGTATTCTCAAACCGGGAGACCCGCGACTGCGGGGTCAGTTCCTACGAGTTACAATGGCTGTGGGAGGTGTTGGTGCCACCAACGGGGCCGTTCGGGGGCTATTTCGAGTTTTCACCCATTAACGTCATGTTTTTAAGCCTAAGTCTAGAATTATGCAAATTACGGTCGTATTCTCGAATCAGGAGTCCTGCGGCTGCGCAGCTAGTTCCTACGAGTCACATCGGTCCCGTGGGAGTTGTTGGTGCCACCCACGGGGCCTTTCGGGGGGGTTGTTTCGAGTTTTCACCCTCTAAAGCCATGTTTTGCTTAAATATAAAAGTATGAAAATTATCGTCGTATTCTCAAACCGGGGATACCCACGGCTGCGGGGTCAGTTCCTATGAGTTACATTGGTCTCGTTGGAGGTGTTGGCGCCACCCACGGGGCTGTTCGGGGGTTGTTTTGGGTTTCCACCCTCTAACGCCATGTTTTTAAACCTAAGTCTAGAAATATATAAATTATCATCGTATTCTCAAACTGGGAGTCCCGGGGCAGCGCGGCCAGTTCCTTATAGTTATATTAGTACCGTGGGAGGTGTTGGTACCACCCACGGGGCCGTTCGGGGGATGTTTCGAGTTTTCACCCACTAACACCATGTTTTTATGCCTAAGTCTAGAATTATGCAAATTACCATTGTATTATCAAACCGGGAGTCTCTCGGCTGCGCGGTCAGTTCCTATAAGTTACATTGGTCCCATGGGAGGTGTTGGTGCCACCCACAGGGCCGTTCTGGGGTTGTTTTGGGTTTTCACCCTCTAATGCCATGTTTTTAAGCCTAAGTCTAGAAATATGCAAATTACCATCGTATTCTCAAGCCAAAAGTCCCGCGGCTGCGTTGTCAGTTCCTACGAGTTGCATTGGTCTCGTGGGAGGTGATGGTGCCACCCACGGGGCCGTTCGGAGGTTGTTTCGAGTTTTCACCCTCTAACGCCATGTTTTTAAGCCTAAGTTTAGAAATATGCAAATTATCATCGTATTCTCAAACTGGGAGACCCTCGACTGCGGGGTCAATTCCTACGAGTTACATTGGTCCCGTGGGAGGTGCTGGTACCACCCACGAGGCCGTTCGGGGGCTGTTTTGGGTTTTCACCCTCTAACGTCATGTTTTTAAGCCCAAGTATAGAAATATGCAAATTATCGTCGTATTATCAAACCGGGAGACCCGCGGCTTCGGGGTTAGTTCCTACGAGTTACTTTGGTCCCGTGGGAGGTGTTGGTGCCACCCACGGGACCGTTCGGGGGTTGTTTCGAGTTTTCACCCTCTAACGCCATGTTTTGCTTAAATCTATAAATATGTAAATTATCATCGTATTCTCAAATCGGGAGTCTCGCGACTGCGCGGTCAGTTCCTACAAGTTACATTGGTCCCGTGGGAGGTATTGGCGCCACCCACGGGGACGTTCGGGGTCTGTTTTGGATTTTCACCCTCTAACGCCATGTTTTTAAGCCTAAGTCTAGAAATATGAAAATTGCCATCGTACTCTCAAACCGGGAGTCCCGCGGCTGCGCTGTCAGTTCCTACGAGTTACATTGGTCCCGTGGGAGATCTTGGTGCGACCCGCGGGGTCGTTCGGGGATTGTTTTTGGTTTTCACCCTCTAACGCCATGTTTTTAAGCCTAAGACTAGAAATATGCAAATTATCGTCGTATTCTCAAACCGGGAGTCCCGCTGCTGTGCCACTAAACTCGTTGGAAATACTGGTCTTGTTTGTAATATATTATCTTAAGTGGATTATGCATTCTACATTATATTTTTTCACTAAAGGCATGATAGCGTATAATCAATCCCACCAATATAATAGGAGTGTTACCTCATTAGGATATTTCACTATTTGAATAAAATATATCATAGAAGGGTACAATCTCAATCTAACAAAATATATCATTTAACTTGTACCCAAAATATATCATTTAACAAAATATATCTTTTAAATTTTTGGCCATGGTCAATAAGGAAGTTAGTGGTCAGGAATTTCTATGAGTATCAAAGCAACTGTATTTATTTTGTCTAAGAAAGTATATTTACAATGTGAAATAACGTTCACCTGTAATCAATGCATGCCACTATAATGTCTCTTTCTGCCAACTGCTATCCTAAAAGAGAACCCCAAGCTTTATACCTACATTACCAAAGAATACAGAGACCTCAATGGGAATTACCTCAATAGGAATTACCTGAATAGTGTGAAATGAGTCATCAACAACATTTTGATAACATCATTCCACGAATAGAAAATGTAAAATTGAAACATAAATGAAAACCAATCCAAGTAGGCAATATGTAAACCTCGATCCGCTTGCTTTCAATATGTAAACCAATCCATAGAGAATGCATATATGCTGATGCATATGTGCATATATGCTGCATATATATGTGCATATATGCCGCCTGCATATATGCATATATACAGATGCATATATACTGCATATATATAAGCATATATGCAGCCTGCATATATGCATATATGCTGCATATATATATGCATATATGCAGATGGATATATGCATATATGCTTGCATATATGCTGCAATGCATATGCAGATATGCTGTCGGGTTTTTAAAACCATACATATACGTGTTTTTATAAAACATGAACAAATGAATATTGATCCACGTTGTCTAATTTAAAAAAATAAAGGCAAATTTATATCTATAGCGGGAGTTGTCTGACCCGAGATGCTGGCAGAAGATGTCGTTCCCGGATAGGTGCAAAACATTGGGAATATACCTATTAGTTAATGGACGCTTTCACACTGTTGATTGCTACTATTCATTTCATACTCGAAGAGACGATCTTATTATCGGTGTAGTAAATGAAGACGATCCTAATGGACATTGTGTCGGGGTTTTGCCTTCTAATACCATGTTTTTAAGCTCAAGTTTAGTAATACGCAAATTATCGTCGTATTCTCAAACCGGCAGTCTCATGATCGTGAGGTCAGTTCCTACGAGTTGCATTGGTCCCGTGGGAGGTGTTGGTGCCACCCACGGGGCCGTTCGGAGGCTATTTTAGATTTTCGTTCTCTAATGCCATTTTCTTAAGCTCAAGTCTAGATATTTTCAAATTATCAACGTATTCTGAAATCGAGAGTCCCGCGATCGCACGGTCAGTTCCTAGGAGTTACATTGGCCCTGTGCGAGCTGTTGGTGCCACTCACGGGGCCGTTCAGGGGCTGTTTCGGGTTTTCATCCACTAACGCCATGTTTTTAAGCCAAAGACTAGAAATATACAAATTATCGTCGTATTCTCAAACTGGGGGTCCCATGATTGCGCAGTCAGTTCCTACGAGTTACATTGGTCCCCCGCGAGGTGTTGGTGCCACTAACAGGGCCGTTCGGGGGCTATTTTGGCTTTTCACCCACTAATGCAAATTACCATCGTATTCTCAAACCGGGAGTCCCGTGATCGCGCGGTCAGTTCCTACGAGTTACATTGGTCCCGTGGGAGGTGTTAGTGCCACTCACGGGGCCGTTATCCATGACCCACAACCGTGATAAATTGGTCGCGGCCAAAGTTCGCGACTCATGACCATGACAAAAAATATAAAAAAAATTGGTCGCGGTCCTCATCCGTGACCCACAACCATGACAAATTGGTCGCGGCCAAAGTCCGCGACCCATAACCGTGACAAAAAAAATAAAAATAAAAATGGTCGCGGCCCAAGTCCGTGACCCACAACCGTTACGAAAAAAATGGCCGCGACCACTTTTATGCGTGACGAAAAAATAAAAATGGTGTCCATGACGATATTTAACTATAATTTAAAAAAAATATTTTTTTTGGTCCAATCCTAAAATTGGGGGTCCTGTGAGTGCACCATCAGTTGCTACGTGTAACGTTTGACGCGTACGAGGTGTTACAAATATTTATTATTGGCAAAACAATAAAAAAAATCACAAATTGAGAATCGAGAACGTTGTTAACAAACAAATATATATACAAACTTATAAATATTACACGTCTTAATAATTCACAGAACAAAAAAAAATTGGGTAGAGTTTCCTCTATTTTCTTGACATTCCAAAACCTATAATTGTAAAACCTACTTTTTATAAAGCCCGCACGGCCATAAAATTCAACAATCATATTATAAAAGCCCGAACGACCATAAAACTAAACAATAAAAGCCCGCACGGTTGTAACACAAAAAACAAAATCCTGAATGTCCACAGCATATAAACAATCTTCATGCTGTAGACCACTGCCTCCTTCGTTTGTTCGGCGTGCAAAAATCCTACAAATGATAGGATACATAAAAAAAATATCAGTAACCAAGTAGTTATACAAAAAATTTAATCAAGCTGAAAAATTGCATATATGAGTTAAAATTATCAGTAACCAAGTAGAAATATGCAAATTATCGTCGTATTATCAAATCGGGAGACCCGCGGCTACAGGGTCAGTTCCTACGAGTTACATTGGTCTCATGGGAGGTGTTGGTGCCACCCACGGGGCCGTTCGGGGGTTGTTTCGAGTTTTCACCCTCTAACGCCATGTTTTGCTTAAGTCTAGAAATATGCAAATTACCGTCGTATTCTCAAACCGAGAGTCTCGCGGCTGCGCGGTCAGTTCCTACGAGTTATATTGGTCCTGTGGGAGGTATTGGTGCCACCCACGGGGACGGTTGGGGGTTGTTTTGAGTTTTCACCCTATAATGCCATGTTTTTAAGCCTAAGTCTAGAAATATGCAAACTACCGTCATACTCTCAAATCGGGAGGTCTGCGGCTACGTGGTCAGTTCCTACGAGTTACATTGGTCCCGTGGGAGGTGTTGGTGGCCGTTAGGGGGCTGTCTCGAGTTTTCACCCTCTAACGTCATGTTTTTAAGACTAAGTCTAAAAATATGCAAATTATCGTCATATTCTCAAATCGGGAGTCCCGCGACTGCGGGGTCAGTTCCTACGAGTTACATTGGTCCCGTGGGAGGTGTTGGTGCCACCCACGGGGATGTTTGGGGGTTGTTTCGAGTTTTCACCCTCTAACGCCATGTTTTGCTTAAGTCTAGAAATATGCAAATTACCGTCGTATTCTCAAACCGGGAGACCCGCGGCTGTGGGGTCAGTTCCTACGAGTTACATTGGTCCCGTGGGAGGTGTTTGTGCCACCCACAGGGTCGTTCGGGGGTTGTTTCGAGTTTTCACCCTCTAACGCCATCTTTTTAAGCCCCGTGGGAGGTGTTGGTGCCACCCACGGGGCCGTTCGAGGGTTGTTTCGAGTTTTCACCCTCTAAAGCCATGTTTTTAAGCCTAAGTCTAGAAATATGCAAATTATCATCGAATTCTCAAATCGGGAGTCCCGCGGCTGCGGGGTCTATTCCTACGAGTTACATTGGTCCCGTGGGAGGTGTTGGTGCCACCCACGGGGCCATTCGGGGGTTGTTTCGAGTTTTCACCCTATAACGCCATGTTTTTAATCCCCGTGGGAGGTGTTGGTGCTACCCACGGGGTCGTTCGGAGGTTGTTTCGAGTTTTCACCCTCTAACGCCATATTTTTAAGCCTAAGTCTAGAAATATACAAATTATCATCGAATTCTCAAACCGAGAGTCCCGCGGCTATGGTGTCAGTTCCTACGAGTTATATTGGTCCCGTGGGAGGTGTTGGTGCTATCCACGGGGACGTTCGAGGGCTGTTTGGAGTTTTCACCCTCTAACGCCATGTTTTGCTTAAGTCTAGAAATATAAAAATTACCGTTGTATTCTCAAACCGGGAGAACCACGGCTGTCGAGTCAATTCCTACGAGTTACATTGGTCCCGTGGGAGGTGTTGGTGCCACCCACGGGGCCGTTCGGGGGTTGTTTCGAGTTTTCACGCTCTAACGCCATATTTTTAAGCCTAAGTCTAGAAATATGCAAATTACCATCGTATTCTCAAATCGGGAGTCTCGGGGCTACGCGGCCAGTTCTTACGAGTTACATTAGTCCCATGGGAGGTGTTGGGGCCACCCACCAGGCCGTTCGGAGGCTGTTTTGAGTTTTCACCCACTAACGCCATGTTTTTAAGCCTAAGTCTAGAATTATGAAAATTACCATCGTATTCTCAAATCGAGAGTCCCGCGGCTGCGGGGTCAGTTCCTACGAGTCACATTGGTTCCGTGGGAGATGTTGGTGCCACCCACGGGGACGTTCGAGGGATGTTTCAAGTTTTCACCCTCTAACGCCATATTTTGCTTAAGCTTAGAAATATGAAAATTACCGTCGTATTCTCAAATCGGGAGACCCGCGGCTGCGGGATCAGTTCTTACGAGTTACATTGGTCCTGTGGGAGGGATTGGAGCTACCCACGGGGCCGTTCGGGGGTTGTTTCGAGTTTTCACCCTCTAACGCCCTTTTTAAGCCTAAGTCTAGAAATATGAAAATTATCATCATATTCTCAAATCGGGAGATTCGCGGCTACGGGATCAGTTCCTACGAGTTTCATTGGTCCCGTGGGAGGTGTTGGTGCCACCCACGGGGCCGTTCGGGAGCCGTTTCGAGTTTTCATCCTCTAACGCCATGTTTTTAAGCCTAAGTCTAGACATATGTAAATTATTATCGTATTCTCAAACCGAGAGACCCACTATTGCGGGGTTAGTTCCTACGAGTTACATTGGTCCCGTGGGAGGTGTTGGTGCCACTCACGGGGCCGTTCAGGGGTTGTTTTGAGTTTCCACCCTCTAACGCCATGTTTTGCTTAAATCTAGAAATATGCAAATTATCATCGTATTCTCAAACCGGGAGTCTCGCGGCTGCGCGGTCAGTTCCTTGAGTTATATTGGTCCCGTGGGAGGTGTTGGTGCCACCCACGGGCCGTTCGGGGGTTGTTTTGGGTTTTCACCCTCTAACGCCATGTTTTTAATCCTATGTCTATAAATATGCAAATTACCATCGTATTCTCAAACTGGGAGTCTCGCGGCTGCGTGGTCAGTTCCTACGAGTTACATTGGTCTCGTGGGAGGTGATGGTGCCACCCACTGGGCCGTTCGGGGGCTGTTTTAAGTTTTCACCCTCTAACGCCATGTTTTTAAGCCTAAGTATAGAAATATGCAAATTATCATCGTATTCTCAAATCGGGAGACCCGTGGCTGCGGGGTCAGTTCCTACGGGTTACATTGCTCCCGTGGGAGGTGCTGGTGCCACCCACGGGGACGTTCGGGGGCTTTTTTGGGTTTTCACCCTCTAACGCCATATTTTTAAGCGTAAGTCTAGAAATATGGAAATTATCATCGTATTCTCAAATCGGGAGAGCCGCGGTTGTGGGGTCAGTTCCTACAAGTTACATTGGTCCCGTGAGAGGTGTTTGTTCCACACACGGGGCCGTTCGGGGGTTGTTTAGAGTTTTCACCCCCTAACGCCATGTTTTGCTTAAATATATAAATATTAAAATTATCATCGTATTCTCAAACCGGGAGTCTCGCGACTGCGCGGTCAGTTCCTACGAGTTAGATTGGTCCCGTGGAAGGTGTTGGCGCCACCCATGGGGCCGTTCGGGGGCTGTTTTGGGTTTCACCCTCTAATGCCATTGTTGATACCAAATTTAATCTGCTAACTTGGACCAATCATATGAAGACACGTGTCTATCTACATGGCAACAACAAGCACTTCCGAGATGATCACACGCTCCGAGGAACCATGTTACTTCGAGGAGCTCATACGCTCCGAGAAACAGACCTCTTCGAGGAACTCATACGCTCCGAGGAATAGACCTCTCCGAGGAACTCTTGAATACCAAGAAGTTTAGGCGGTCCGAGCAACTCAAGCGGTCCTAGATGCATCTCGAACAAAGCATTAATAGCTGGATAACCAACAGTTCAACTGATTAATTAAATGCTTATCATTCAGACGCACACGTAAAAAGGGCATTAAATTTATTACCCTTTCATATGTATATCATTTAATGTATTACCCTTTCGCATTACAGCCTCAGGGCTATAAATACATTGTACAATCCTCATTGTGTGGGGGGGTCCATAACGGAATTTCTTGTAATCGAGAATTCTCAAACACTCAGCAATAAAACAACAGTGGACGTAGGCCATTTTGATAAGGCTGAACCACTTTAAAATCTTTTGTCTCATTTACTTATCTGTGATTGAATTATTAGAGTGATCTAATTTTTTACATCAACAGATTGGCGCCATCTGTGGGAATCGACTGGTAATATCATTTTCTCACCAAAAATAATCCAATACCAATGGCTGATATTCCTGAATCCAGCAATCGAAACGCTGGAACCCCTCCAAATCCATCTGCTCCACCAATTATTCCAGATCTGACTGGAATAATGGCAAATCTGGCTCAGGGCCAGACCGTCATGCAAGAAACGATGCGATAACTCATCCAAACCCTCCATGGCGGTGCATCAACGCATTCCGGACCACGAAGCATTCAAAGAAATACCCGTGCGCCTTCTTCGCGTACTAGGAGTACTAATTCATATCGCAATGAGGAATCTGAAGATTTTTCTTATCAACCTGGACGAACTTCGTCAGTACGAGCCACAGATACTGAACAACGTGTCACCCTTTCCCCAGAAAGGACTAGCGCATTGTAAAGATTAAGTAGGGCTTCTCCTTTCGACCGATTAGGCCCTAGGAGGAACAAAAGTCCTCTTAATGCAGGGTCGAGGAGCTTTCGACGACCATCAGATTTAAGGGAAGGATCTTCCCAGTCGCGACCAGCTGCTCGTCAAGATGGATCCTATGACCGACCAGCTTCTCGTCGAGATAAATCCCAGGAAGCCACTTCAACGCGATCAGTGGCTCGAACCAATAGGCCCGAGAAAGGAAATGATGCATGGAAAGGATCTATTCAGAGGCTGAAGGATAGATTAGGGGAAATAGCTAAGGCCAAGAACCCTCTATAACGAACCTTTGTTCGAGGAACACCTTTTGTCCAAGACATTGTTGATTTTCCAACACCATCAAAGTTCAAAGCACCTATTGTGACTCCCAAGTATGATGGGAAGACTGACCCTGTCCTTTATATAGAACAATATCAAGCTGCTGCCGACATCTATGATGTCCCAGACGAGATGAGATGTAGGGCATTCTCGGGAACTCTTACCGGATCTGCTCAGATATGGTATAATAATCTTCCTCGGGGTAGGATTTCAACTTTTCTTCAACTGGCCGAGTTATTCATTGGGAATTTTTGCTTTAGAGCAAAGCCAGTTAAACGAGTAGCACATTTTTTAAGTGTTAGACAAAAAGCTAGAGAGAGTATTAGAGATTATATAACTCGTTTTAATAACGAGAAACTTGAAGTCATTGATTATGAGGAGAAGACAACGATTACTGCTTTGATGAGTGGACTACTGCCAAATAAGTTGTACTACACTTTGGCCAAAGATCCACCTCGAACCATGTCGGACCTGATGGGAAAAGCGTCCAAGATTATGAATGCCGAGGAGGCTATGTCTGCGAAGAAGAATATGGACGCCAAAGAAACCAAGGTGGAAGGTGATAAAGCTAAGAAGAAAGAACATAAGAATAATGGTGGTGACAAACAATCCAAAAATAGATCGTCATTGGAGGTCTTGAGGAAATTTAATAATTACACACCTTTGAAGGCAAATATCAACCACGTCCTGGAAGAAATTAAGAACAGCGAGGAGTTAAACTGGCCAAAGAAAATGAAGACAGACCCTGACACGAGGAATAGGGAAAAGTATTGTGAGTTCCACAAGGATCATGGCCATATGACCAAAAATTGCATAGCTCTTCAGAATGAGATTGAAACACTCATCCGACGAGGAAAGCTAGCAAAGTATGTTGCTCGGGGAGGCGAAAGAAGAAACAACGACCGAACTAGAGAGAGGTCTAGATCTCCTCGTCGGACAGAGGAGAACAAGAAGAGAAACCATGAAGTTGATCCAGAGGATGACCCCGATTTTCCCAAGAAACCAAGGCAGCCAGAACGAGAGGTATTTTAAATAGGCTTTGGGTCATTTGATTGTAATGTTATTACAGGAGGAGATGCAGGAGGAGGAGACCTTATGGCAGAAAGAAAAGCTTACCTCGGAGAGGCTCAAGCTTTCTCATACATTCAGCGAATAAATTTAGCTGATGAAGATCGCCCGAGAAAGGTGAACAAGGAGAAATTGGTCATCGGTTTTTCAAAAAATGACCTTGTAGGTGTTTTATATCCTCACGATGATCCACGGGTGATCAAGATGAGAATGAAGTAGGTAATTATTTCAAGAGTGCTGGTCGACAATGGTAGTTCGGCAGACATCATGTTCTACTCGTGTTTCGATAGTTTAAATTTAAAGTTATCTCAACTGGAGCCTTACCATAGACCCCTCATCGGTTTTGCTGGCGAGAAAGTATTCCCACTTGGGACGATCAAGTTGGATATATTCATTGGTACGTGGCCTGCTTATCGAACAGAAAAAATACATTTTTTGTGATGGATAAGAATGTCCAATCATCGTACAATATCATCATGGGAAGAGTAGGATTGAAGAAATTCGAGGCTGTATCATCTACAGTGCATCAGTGCCTAAAATTTCCAACAAACTTTGGAGTAGGAGTTATGAAAGGTGATCAGAAAGTAGCTCGGGAATGCTATTATTCATCCGCCGAGCAAGAAGAACTCAAAGAATCAAAGAAAAAGACTACTACCTATCAAGTGGATGAAGGTGCAGAAATTGAAACCTTGGATCCTCGGGATGAGTCGCAACTCATGAAAGGTCAAGTGGTGGAAGCTACTGAAAATATCATTCTGGACGACGAGCACCCTGAGAGAACTACTCAGATAGGTTCATCGTTGGAAGCCTCATTAAAACAGGAATTGATAACTTTCCTTAGAAGCAGAAGATAAACTTTTGCGTGGTGTCATGAAGATATGCCTGGGATAGACCCAAATTTCTTATGTCACGAACTCAATATGAATAAGGAAATCAAGCCTGTGAAGCAGAGAAGAAGAGTATTCAGTCCCGAGAAGAATCAAGCTATACAGGAGGAAGTCGAGAAGCTCCAGAAAGCTTGTTTCATTGAAGATGCTAAATATCCAGATTGGTTAGCTAATGTGGTGATGGTAAAGAAGAAGAAAAACAAGTGGAGGATGTGTGTAGACTTCACCGACCTCAACAAAGCATGCCCAAAGGATCACTTTCCACTGCCCCGAATTGATCAACTGGTGGATTCTACCTCAGGACACGAGTTGCTAAGCTTCATGGATGCTTATTCTGGTTACAATCAGATCAAAATGAAACCTGAAGATATGGAGAGTACTTCTTTCATTGCCCCTAGGGGAACTTATTGTTATAATGTTATGCCTTTTGGTTTGAAAAATGCAGGTGCGACATATCAGAGGCTGATGAACAAGGTCTTTGCTAAACAAATCAGTGACAATATGGAAGTCTATGTTGACGACATGCTAACAAAAAGCAAGAAAGATGTTGATCATCTAGTTGACTTGAGTCAAACTTTTGATCAACTGGATAAATATCAAATGAAGTTGAACCCGAAGAAGTGCATATTTGGAGTACGAGAAGGCATGTTCCTCGGGTACATTGTCAATCAACGAGGCATTGAAGCAAATCCTAAAAAATCAAAGCTCTATTAGGGCTGCGATCTTCAACAACGAAGAAGGAAGTACTGAGTCTCACAGGACGAGTAGCGGCACTCAACAGATTTGTGTCGCGATCAACTGAAAGATGTCTCCCATTCTTCAAGACACTCAGAAAGACTTTTGAGTGGAATGATGAATGTGAGAAGGCTTTTCAAGACTTGAAGAAATACTTGGGAGCACCTCCACTGTTGTCCAGACCGATGATGGGAGAAAAATTATATTTGTACCTTGCAGTGTCCGAGAATGCAGTTAGCTCGGCGTTGATCAGAGTGGAGAATGGAGTGCAAAAACCAATTTACTACACAAGTAAGGCCTTTCGAGGAGCAGATATCAGATATCCAAGGCTGGAGAAATTGGCACTGGCGCTGATTGAGGCAAGCCCTTCATAAGCCAGAGAAATCAGGGAGATTGGCTACTAAGGCTCTATTTAAAAATCTAGTTTTTAAATAATAAATATTTTTATTAACGGCCCATCTATAGCAGTACATGATTTCTTGAATTCCTATATGAGTTCCATGCACTTGATTTAACCTATGCACCCCATTAACTATCCTCCATGTATTGGGGGCTATTCGTGCAGGAACAACGTCAAAGTACTGACAGAATTCCAGACACAAGGAATTTGGTGGAAAAGAAAATCCACACTCAGCAAAAAAGAGACTCGGGAACCAATGTCCCTCAGCCAAATGGAAGTAATTAGAAGGCTCAGAAAGCTCTTCCAAGACAACCCAAGAGGGAATGGAAAAATTAGAACGAAATTTCTCAAGAGACTCAACAGGGTAAACCATGGTAAATAAAGAAATAAAAATGAAGGAAGAAGATCTTACAGGAAAAGAATGGATCTGCTGACAGTGAACGACGAAAAAGATGAACGCACAAAAGAGTAGGAAGAGACGACATAAAACTGAAAAGACAAAAATTTGAAAAGGTAGAAGACGATGGGAGTGTCTCTGAAGTTTAAATACCTTGCCTTGGGAAATGGTGAAGTAATGATTACAAAAAAGGATGATTACGTTACCGGCGGCTAAAAGGGCATTAAATATTGGCGCGGGAATCAAAACGAACAACAACGGCTAAAAAGACGAAAAGTGACGCAGGAATCGAAGCACGCAGAAAAGTCCAAAAAAGCATGATTCTACGAATTGGGAAGGAGAAATAAATACAAGGGAAATGCTCCTAAAAATCAGGAAGACTATTTAAAGCTACCATATTCCGAGAAAGAATGTTCCATATGCCTCAAATTTCGAACTATGAAACATTGGGGGCTTCTGTTGATACCAAATTTAATCTGCTGACTTGGACCAATCATATGAAGACACGTGTCTATCTACATGGCAACAACAAGCACTTCTGAGATGATCACACGCTCCGAGGAACCATGTTACTCCGAGGAGCTCATACGCTCCGAGAAACAGACCTCTCCGAGGAACTCATATGCTCCGAGGAACAGACCTCTCCGAGGAACTCTTGAATACCAAGAAGCTTAGGCGGACCGAGCAACTCAGGCGGTCCGAGCTGCATCTCGAACAAAGCATTAATCACTGGATAACCAACAGTTCAACTGATTCATTAAATGCTTATCATTCAGACGCACATGCAAAAAGGGCATTAAAAGTATTACCCTTTCATATGTATATCATTTAATGTATTACCCTTTCACATTACAGCCTCAGGGCTATAAATACATTGTACAATCCTCATTGTGTGGGGGGATCCAGAACGGAATTTCTTGTAATCGAGAATTCCCAAACACCCAGCAATAAAACAACAGTGGACGTAGGCCATTTTGATAAGGCTGAACCACTTTAAAATCTTTTGTCTCATTTATTTATCTGTGATTAAATTATTAGAGTGATCTAATTTTTTACATCAACAGCCATGTTTTTAAGCCTAAGTCTAGAAATATGCAAATTACCGTCGTATTCTTAAATCGGGAGTCCCACGGCTACGTGGTCAGTTCCTACGAGTTACATTGGTCCCGTAGGAGGTGTTGATGCTACCCACGGGGCCGTTCGGGGGTTGTTTTGAGTTTTCACCCTCTAACGCCATTTTTAAGCCTAAGTATAGAAATATGAAAATTATCGTCATATTCTCAAACCGGGAGACCTGCGGTTACGGGTTCAGTTCTTACGAGTTACATTGGTCCCGTGGGAGGTGTTGGTGCCACCCACGGGGCCGTTCAGGGGCTATTTCAATTTTTCACCCTCTAACGCCATGTTTTTAAGCCCAAGTCTAGAAATATGCAAATTATCGTCGTATTCTCAAACTGGGAGACCCGCGAATGCGGGGTCAGTTCCTACGAGTTATGTTGGTCCCGTGGGAGGTGTTGGCGCCACCCACGAGGCCGTTCGGGGGTTATTTTGGGTTTTCACCCTCTAACGCCATATTTTTTAGAGCTACAAAGTTCTCAATAATAGGAGATGTCCTATATAAGAAAGGATTTATGCTACCTCTTCTCAGATGTGTCCATCCCACAGAGGTCCCCCGCGTCTTACAGTATATACACGAGGGTGCTTTCTCCAGCGACATAGGAGGAAGACCTTTGGCCAAGAGGGTAGTTATGCAGTGATACTGGTGGCCAACCTTAGCCAAAGATGTTGCAGCCTATGTGAAAAGATGTGACATATGCCAAAGATTCTCTTTGAGGTATTAGGATGTGGAGTGATCCTAGTTTGGTGGTGTAGGTTGTACCTGAATTTTGAGGATGAAATTCCGTTATAAGGGGGGGAGTATGTAACAACCCGTCCTTTCGAAGACTATTAAATTCCTTAGTTAAGTATAAGTTGGCAATTTGAAGAATTTCTCAAAATAGTGATTTTTGGGATTTTTGTGGATTTGACGAATTTTAAAGGTTGTTGTAATTTCTTTTGGAATTAAATTGGTCAAAGCATTTTAATTATTTGTCGTCGTGGAGTAAAGCGACAATAGAGGCCAGATTTTAATTAGAAAACCCGCATTTAGTTATATGGGTTAGAATAGTGATTTGCGATCAAGTACCCCGGATGGAAATTTCTACTGCGCCGTGTGTCTCGGAATGTCCGAGATAGTCGAAAAAGAATGTCCGATTGTCGAAATTGAGTTTCGGGGAATTTTAGAGTTAAACGGGCTCATAATTGAGTAAACGAGTTGATTCTGGGTTTTAAGGGGTTGGACCCTTATTTTTCTTTCTTATAAGTCAAGAGAGAGAGGAAGAGAAAGAGAAAAGAAAGAAGAGAGAGAGAGAGAGAGAGAGAAAGAGAGAGGAGGAGAGAAAGGAGGAGAAAATGGGGAAACTATGGCCGTACTCCGCGGGATTCGTCTCGAGGTCGTCTGATTTCATCCTCCAGGCATGTGTTTACTTGCTTTATTTCATTTTGTGCAATCCTCTCATATCATAATTGGTATAAACATGATTTTAGGGTTAGAACCCTTAAACTAAATTTGGTAAAATTTGGATATGAGTTTACGAATTGATGTAATGTAAACTCTTAATGATTTCTATGGTTAAAACCATGTTAATGGAAAGTAAGATTGAATTTAAATGGGAGAAATGCCCAAACCTAGGTTTTATGGATTTTAGGGTTCAAATCCAAGAGATATGGGTTAATACCCCAAAATAATTGTTGTGTTGGTTGTAAAACCTAGGTTAGATGTTTATTGAATTGTTGGATGAGGTTAGAAACAACAAAAAAGGAGAAAGATGTAGTTTTGGGTATATTTGGAGATTGAAAAGTTGCCCAAACTATGACCCTTGAATAGGCCGAATCGATTCGGGTCCAGGCCGAATCGATTCTCCCAAGGGGAATTGGGTTTCTGCAGTGGGCCGAATCGATTCGGGTTTAGGGACCTGTTTGCAGAACTATTTCCGAATCAATTTGGATTGGGAACCGAATCGATTCGCCTACCCTAATCGATTCGCAAAAGGGGCGAATCGATTCACTTTGGGCAGAATTGCTAGTTTTCTCCTCTTGTGGTTATGGGGAGTGAATTAAAATTTAGGACTTTATTTAGGGGTTCCTAAATATAGAGTAGGGATCTCTAGATCACTATTTGAACGTTATATAGCCCTTGGGTTTATGGAAATGAAATCCATACCCCATTAAATTTTGAGGTTGTTCGGGGGAGATAAAATCCCTAGGATTTTTTAGTGGGAGATTAGGCCTATATAGTATGCGTATAGGAAGCATAATTATGATAAATGGCGAATTGAGGATATCCTACGAGATAGTTAGGATAAATTGGGAATATAGATATATATTCACTTCTTTAATAGGGTATGATTGGAGATACCCAATGAATCCTTATAGGGGATTGAGGTATGTATGACTTATCAAAGTAAGGAGATACCTTGGGTTTAGTATCAGGAGTATAAGAATGCATGATTATGATTCTTTGAGAGAATCTTTGGGATTAATGGTCATCGTTAGATGGTTTGTCAATTATGGCCCTATATATATATATATATATATATATATATATATATATATATATATATATATATATATACTAAGTGATTAAAGTATATATATATGATATGAAGTAATGATTTTGAAAATGGAAACATGAATATTTTCAAAATGGAACGATAAATGATTTTCATAAATAATAATTTATGGATACACACCTCTCTAAATATCTATCATAAGGGAAGTTGTGTGCGTATGGTGAAGCCCCCTGGCTAATGAATGCAGGGTGGATATAGTCATATAGGCCATATGGGCGATTATATTTTACTGCGCTGGTTAGGTGATTCTGGGTGTGGTCATGACTATCCCACAGGCATATGGCCGCTTCCCGACGTTATTAGGTTCCCAGGTTGTCTTGTTTGATAGGCCTTGGAAGATGATAACCATTTAGGGGCGCGTCCAGTGGGGAAACTCGGAGGGACGGTCTTAGATTTGTTTAAGAAATTCATGATAATGGATTGGCTTTAATTACATTTCCCAGATGGAAGAAGAGAAATGGGTTAATTATTTGGCTTCGGTAACACTTCCCGGATGGAAGAAGGGATGTGGAAGCATATGATATGATAAAAGCATTTTTATGATAATAAAAATGGATTTTAATTACATTTCCTGGATATGAGAAGGGAAATGGGATGATTTAAAACGGAAAAACATTTTTATATTAATAAAATTAGCTTTTAAAAGTATATGATATGTTAAAGAAATTCATGCTAATGAGTTGGCTTTTCAATACATTTCCTAGATATGAGAAAGGAAATGGAAATTTTTGAAATGAAAATGATAATTATTGATAAATACTTTGTATATGAATCCTCAGTCCAGGAGTTAGATCCGGATGTCACTACACCAAAATGGCCAAATTGTCACCTTTCAGCCGACCACCCTTGTCAAGGTCATTGACCGTGATACAAATCTCGCGTTTTGTGTCACAGTCATTGACCTTGACACGATCCTGACAAATAATTGTCACGGTCAATGATCGTGACAAGGCCGTGACAAATTTACTTATCACGGACTTGTCACGGTCATTGACCGTGACACTTACTTGTCACGGTCGTGTCAAGGTCAATGACCGTGACACAAAACGCGAGATTTGTGCCACGGTCAATGACCTTGTCACGACCGTGACAACTTTTGCAGCAAAAAAAGCCCTAGGATTCTTTTTTCCCACGCGAGTTTTGGTTTTCCCCCTCCCTCTCTCTCTAAGCGATTTCTGCTCTCTCTCTCTCTAAGGTATATTTTTTTTTCCTCTCTTTCTCTTTCATTTCTATATGTATGTGTATGTGTATGTGTATGTGTATGTGTATCTGTATGTGTGTATATATATGTGTGTATATGTATATGTGTATGTGTGTGTATATATGTGTGTGGTGGGGGAGGGGGAAGGGGGTAATGGGGGTGGGGTGGTGAAGGTGTGGTGGGGGGAGGGGGTGGGGTATGTTTATATGTGTGTTTATGGTGGTGTGTGGTGGGGGAGGGGGGTAGTGGGGGTGGGGTGTGGTGGGGGGAGGGGGTGGGGGTGGAATTTTCTAACTAAAAATATGATAATATTTTGTTATAATTTGTTAAAACTATGTAAACCTTAGTATGAATGCAAGGTTAGTGATAGTTAGAATTGTGTAAATGTTAGAAAAGTTCGAGAATTCATATGTTAAATTTAATTATATAAATATTTAAATTGATAATAATTTTATTCATGAAATTAATTCAATTAGGTAAAACCCTAGATAATTTTTTAACAGAATTTGATAATATTATATAAAGTTTAGTAAATTCACAAAATGTTGCCAATTGTATGTTTTTAGGAATATCATTAGTTACTTTCGTGTCCAACTATGTAGAATCCATACACATGCATGTTGTTAGAAAGTCTAAAATTTAATTCTCACTTTAATTTGTAGAATCTCTGTACTTGGTTGGATTTATCCCTTTATGATAATGAAATTTATGCTCCAATTATAATTATCTCATGTCATAATTTTATTGATAAACAATAAATTAATAAAGTAATAAAAATATGAAAATACCCCAATTGATTTAGTAAGATTCGTTCTAGACTTCATTACAAATTATTCATGCCAAACCCGACTCTCTTATAAGATATGCATATTGTGATAAAATATAATGAGGATAAGAGACTTTTGAAATATAAAAGAATCTAAAAGAATAAATATAAAGATAAAGGATTCAAGAAGTAGATAATTGCAATGAATATACAGATAAGATGATGATAAAAGATCGTGCAATGAATAAGATGATAAAACAAGCGTTTTGTTTCACGGTCATTGACCTTGAAACGACCGTGACAAAGAGTTGTCACGATCATTGACCGTGACAAGGTCATGACAAATGTAGTTGTCACGGTCGTGGTGGGGGGAGGGGGTGGGGGTGGGGTGGTGGGGGTGGTGTGTGTGTGTGTGTGTGTAGGTGTGTGCATGTGTGCGTGGCGGGGGGAGGGGGAGGGGGGCAAGGGGTGTGGTGGAGGTGGGGGTGGGGGGTGGGGGGTGTGGATAGGCAATTTTAACAATTGTATATCTTTAATTAAGAAATTGTATAGCTTTAATTGTAATTTTAATTGTATAGTTTTAGATGAAAGTAAATTAATAATTAGTGCCAATTTCATATGAAAGTAGGATTGTTTGTCCCTCATTGTAAATTAGTAAATTAATAATTGTATACTTTAATTGTTAGTTTAATTGATGAAATGTTGGGTTGGTTAGTTTTAAAAGTGGCATGACGTGTGCGTGTGTGTGGTGGGGGTGGGGTAGGGGTATGTGTATGTGTACTATTAACATTTTTTTTTATCTGTACTAATAACATTTTTTTACAGCAAAAATGTCTTCTTCAGATATTAAGGTGAAGATGATGATGCTGTTTATTATGATGTCGTCTGGGCTCGGTGGTAGCAGAGGCGACGAGGGCTCCTCCGCCCCTAGGCTCCCCAAATATGGAAAATTTGGGATTACCGTCGAGAACAAGTCGGAGCTATTAGCGAGATCCCTCGAGCTGCTAAAGACGGTCATCGGCCCAGGGTTTATGAGTTGGAAGGAGGTTCCATATGAGCTCAAGTTAGCTGTTTGGGCGGCACTACAGGTAATATATTTATATTTATATTTATATGAATATTTCAATTTCAATTTCAATTTCAATTTCAATTTCAATTTCAATTTCAATTTCAATTTCAATTTCAATTTCAATTTCAATTTCAATTTCGATTTCGATTTCGATTTCGATTTCATATTTATATTTATATTTATATTTATATTTATATTTATATTTATATTTATATTTATATTTATATTTATATTTATATTTATATTTATATTTATTCGTAACTAATATTGTATTTGTTGGACAGGAACAATTCAACTTGGATCCAAAGCTACGCGATCCCGTCTTGGAGCAGATTAGGGAGAAACTCAAGTCGTGGAAAAAAAATATGCGGGCACGGTACTTTGGGAAAACAAGAGAGTCGATTATCCAATGGCGTGAATCCGTCCCCCCCAAGGAGCCGATCTCATTGGCACAATGGCAGAAGTTCATTGACAATGAGATCGAGGATCGACAGTTGGTATCTCGCCAATCGGGGAGGGAAAATCGGGCAAAAAAGACTGACGTGCACTACTCCAGTCGGACCTCTTATGCTGAGGTGGATCATAGGATGCAGGTAAGATTTAATTTTTCTATAACTACAGAAATATATTATTCTTCATTATTTTACTTTGCGGGGCCGATACTAATTTTACTTTACTTTATTTTATTTCAGGGGGTAGGGAGTGGGCTAGGGGGTAAGCCACATAGGCTCGATACTTATGTGGATCTTCGGACGAAGAAGGGGAAGGACAAGGAGGTGTCCCCGAGCGTCGCGGCCACGATTGTAAGTAATCCGACAGTTTAATTTTTGTTAATTACGTTATAATTTTTTAGTTTACTTATTTTACTAATCATGTGCTATTTGTCGTTTCAGGCAAAGCTTAAGGAAGTGCATGAGTCACAGTCTGATGCCGACAAGGCATCTTTGTCCACAAGCGCACTCAGCCAAGTTCTTGGCTCTGATTGCAAGGGCAGGACAAGGGGAGTGAGCTCGCGGGTGGACAAATCTAGGATCATCGGATTGGAGACGAGCGACGCCGGGTTGGCTCGAATGGTGGATTCACACGACGCGAAGCTGTCCCGTTTGGAGGTGAAGGTCCAAGATATGTACGCATTCATGAAGCGTACGTTAGGCGGAGACCGTAAAGGGAAAGGGAAGGAGAAGGCGGTGGAGGAGGAGGTGCGAGAGGACGAGGCGCAGGATGACGAGGATGTGGACCTCGCTGCTTCATCACCGACACGTTCGTACTTCGATGATCCACTTACCTATTTGGCACCCTTTAACAGACCAATGACGACACTTGGTTGGCCGAGCGTGTTCATATTGGACGTATTTGATGGCCAGCGGATAGGGAGGAGGTTGAGGGACCCGAATATCGTCCAGGGTGGAATAGTTCATGGACGTGCGCTTCAAGAGATGGAGTCCAGGGTGCTCGTCACTCATGTCATACCCGGGAAGGAGAACTCCCTATTGTGGTTGCGTGAATAATGCGGCACGACGTATATTAGTGGGTGCGTCAATTCGTATGTCGTGTGGCCTACTCACCTCCTCAGTTTTACCCAAGACATGTAGTAACATTATTTTTAAGTTTGTCCATTTTAATTATATTTGGATTATATCGTCATGTATATTATTTCTATTTTGAATATTTGAATTATATCGTCATGAATATATATTTGCATTATCTTTAGTTTGTTTGGATATATTATGTTTGGAACAGGTACAACGTTGCTATAACAGGTACAAATATATTACTGGACAGTGGCAGTGGCCATACTGCCCAGCAGATTTTTTTTAAATTCTGCCCAGAATTGTCACGGTCAATGGCCGTGATAATTTTTTTAAAAAGGGTCACGGCTTTGTCACGGTTATAAACCGTGATAAACGTGTCACGGTCATTGACCGCAACACGACCGTGGCACAAAACGCGAGTTTTGTGTCAAGGTCAATGACCGTGACAAAAAAAGTTGTCTCGCCTCGAAATGTCACGGTCATTGACCTTGACAAGTTGGATTTGTCAAGGTCAATGACCTTGACAATTCGGAAGATTTGGTGTAGTGTGTGTATTATAAAGATATAATTGAATTGGTAAATCTCAGTCCGGGAGATGGTATCCGGATGTATATTGTAAAGTATATATATATATAAGAAGAATGCGATATGTATATAAATATATAAGTATGTATTTATATATTGTTTTTGTGCTACGGGCCTAATGGATGTCTACCATTAACCCTGCCAAGTAGTAGTGTATCGGGGGGGTTCCTTGTTTGGATTTCTCTTTGCGAGACACCCCACGCATGAACTTAGTGCAGCATTGAGAATGGATAGAAGTTTAGCCCTTAGTACTCGGGTTGTGGAGGTTTTTAGTAGATGGGTGGATTAGTTTAGTTAGGCGGGGTAGCTTAACTAGAATGTCCTAGATAGATACGCTAGGTGTGCACTATTAGAAGACAGGAGAGGGGTATCTCAAGGGAGAGCGATACCAATTTAAATATGAGAAAGCCTTTTTCTAAACAAATAAAGCATTTATGCACTTGCAAAATATTTTCAAACTCGGGCTCTGACCCGTTTATATACTTTTCCTCTCTTGCGATATATATATATATATATATATATATATATATATATATATATTATATAGGTGTCCAGACAGAGGGACGCCTGGATGACACTTCTTTTGAGTCAGACGTCAGCTGCAGCAGCTGTGGATGCGTGCAGGTTTTTGGATAGCCGCTTCCATTCTTGTACTCTAGATAGGAGGTACCATATAAATACTCGGGCCAATGGTCGAATTTCATTTATTTATTCTTTTAGAACCTCATTCGATATGGTTGTATAATTGGAACCGAGTGTTCGGTTATTTTATTTCATTTCATTTTCCTTTCAGTTTCATTTACGCGTAAACTGTGTGGATGTTTTATTTATAATTGTTTAAAAAGAATAGTTAAGTAAAAGTTTTTTATGCCAGCCTAATAGGTTATTAGTAATTAAATGGATTTTCGACAGTGATGCTAAGAATGATTCATATGAGACTCCTATTTTAATTTGATATAGGAGTGATCGCCTGGTATTTTATTAGGCGTTTTTTCACATATGAATGATTTATACTTCATTCCCAAACCTTTCAAACTGTTCTTCATAATAGGATAGCTATTTGGAAGCGTATTCTCCTTGGGTAGTAAGCCCTTCATCCAATTTAGAATTCCTATCATGCTATTGCTAGACAAACTGTACTGCATCTTCAAACTGCACAAACCAACCATGGCATGTAAGGTTGTTTGATCTTTCTCACAGCCACTGTATAATAGTTGGGTCGCCTTAAATTTTAAACTTTGGTAGTCATCGTCAAGGTTTATCGTGATATATTCACGAGCACTTGAACCTTGTACATCACTAGTAACCTCATTCTCCTCCGTTTCATAAACTCCGTACGCATCATAAACTAAATCCTCTAACATATTATGATCTACGTCATCCCCTTCTACATCTATCCTACTTGTTCAAGGTTATTGTGAAGGTTGTTCGGGGATAAAAGGAACTTTCAATTCACCGTGAAAACTCCAAAATCGATAAATATCTTCCATACCCCATCTTAACAAATGTAGTTCAATTGTTTTCCACTCAAACACCTTACCATTCTTACACCTAGCACACGGATAGGGAAACTCTTCATCATTATGACATCTCTTTGCGTATTTCACAAATTCATTAGCACCTCTGCGAAACACATCCCCCATTCTATTTGTCTCACTCATCCACTCTTTGTATTTCTGATATCCCATCACAGCTACCACAACTAATCACCTATTAAAGGTAAGAAGCGTATATTCATGGATTAGTATAAACAAAACTTAGATTTATAGTATGTTTCATTTAATTATGTCTTATTTATATTTGATTTTTAAATTTCAAATTCAAATTCAATTTATAATAGAAATTCCTATTTCCTCCATCTCCTCTAAAGGGTGAGTGGTCCTATCTCATTCAAGACCGCATATTTCTGTAATATACTTAACAGCTCATGCACTTCGTTACGATTTGAGAAATATTCGACAGCATATCCCCGTAGTTCTCTAAGTACACAACGTAGATTATCAAGTGTGAGTGTTATTTCAATTGATCAATTGAAATAACAGTCACACTTGTCAATCTAGTATGTACCCAGAGAACATTAGGATACGACTGTAGAAGTTCCTCCAAAAGTAACAACTTTAAGCCACTAAGAATATTATTATACAAAAATTATGCAGTCCCAAACGGGACAATTCGAGAGATCTCATTACAGGGGTAATGACTCTTGAACGGGTCTAAGGGTTATTGAATGCGCATAAGAAGTATAAGTCTAATATCTATGCGCACTCTATGTAATTTCAAATATGTTTCATTTAATTATCATACTATATATATATTATTCGTTATACAAAGTAATTTTCAAAAAAAGTTGAAAAATTCCACCCCCATATGGACAATAATCCAGTGGTCATGCCACTTTTAAAATTAACCAACCCAACATCGATCAACTATAATCCAACCGCAATGGAAACAACAAATGTGTATCCCATACTCCTTATAATTCATCTACTCAATTAATTATTTTCATCAATCAAACTAACAATTAAATTATACAATTATTAATTTACTAATTTACAATGAGGGTCAATCCTACTTGCATATGAAAGGGGCACTAATTATTAATTTAGTAAAAAAAATTAACAACCAATCAATATTTAATAAATCAATTCTTTTACAAGGGGCACTACAATATGAGGGGCAATATCTAATAAACCAATAAAAATTTAATTAAAAAAAGCACACACGCACATATACACACACACATCCCCTGCCCCCACCCCCACCCCCAGCCCTGCCCCCTCCCCCCACAGCCACTGCCCACCACACATGCACATACACACACATATACACACGCACATATACACACACACACGCATATACACACACACACACATATACATACACACATATATATATACACACACAGACACACACACACACATATATATATATATATATATATATATACACACACACACACACACACATACACCCCCTCCCCTCCCCCCCCCACACGCATATATACACCACACACACACGCGCGCACATTTACAAACACATATATACACACACGCACATATACATACACATATACATAAATGGAGGAGAAATAGAGATAAAAAACGTATCAAAAGAGAGAGAGTGTAGTCGCTAGAGAGAGTGAGAGAAATGGAGGGAATTAGAATCGATGAGAAAAAAGAAGAGGGGGGGTTTTTTTATTGACAAAATTGTCACAGACATGTCACGGTCATTGACCGTGACAACTTTATAGTATTGTCACGTTCAAGGACCGTGACAAGTCCATGACAACTGTACTTACCCACAACCTTGTCACGGTCATTTACCGTGACAAGCCTTTGTCACGGTCAATGTCCGTGACAAGGCTGACCGATTAAAGGGTGCCAATTTGACCATTTTGGTGAAGTGATAGTTGGAATGATTATGCGAGGTACTTCGACATTTAAAAGAGCTTACCTCGGTTCAGAAAGTTGACTTTGGTCGACTGGTGCCCTGAGACCTTTTGGAGTAAAACAGATCGTTCGTTCGTATCGCATGGTTGATTCGATCATAGGGTAGACCGTTGTAAAGGGCATTCAGTTCCCTTCGAAGATTCATTCAGTATCGTTCGATCTGAAGAGTTAACCTTGGTCAAACGGAGCTCGGGAGCACTCGGTGGCCTTCGGATCAGATTTTGGGGGAAACGGATCATTCGTCCGAACGGTTATGTTATTTCGTTCACATGGCAAACCATTGGAAAGGGGTTTCAGTGCCCTTTGAAGATTCAAAGAGCTTTTTCTCTGACGATGAAGTTGACTGGGGTCAGATCGGGGGCCTCTAGATCGATTTTCGATAGTAAAATGGTTTGCTCATCTGAACCGTTATGTCGATTCGCACACGGGACAGACCCTTGGAAATGGGATTCAGAGACCTTTGACGATTCAAAGATATTTTGCTCTGACGATAAAGTTGACTGAAGTCAAATGGGGCCCGGGAGCGCCCGACGGCCTTTAGATCGGTACTCGGAGTATGACCTAGGGTCTACAATGAAATGGGAATGTTCTAGGGACCTAAGGAGAGACTTATGTGTCCTAGAATGTGGTGTCTATAGAGCCCCTCAGTGGTTGATCTTAGAACAAGTGAAAGTCGTCGACCAGACACCACATGATGTTTAGGAAATAGGTCAATTTCGTGGACATAAAGGACGAGGATGATCAATTCAGAGGGTAGAGGTCAATTCTTAGGACTTAAAAAAATACTGTGGATAACCAATTCTGCGGTCTGAGATTGATTCAGAGGGCCTAAGGTAGGGATCGAGTGATTTTGCGGGCCGAGGTTAATTCTGAGGACCTTAACTTTACGGGCTGAAGCCAATTCTGAGGTCTTAAGTAGGTATGACAAATTCTGCGGTTCAAAGCCATTTTTTAAGGCTTAAGTAAAGGTGATTAATTCTTTAGATCGAAGCCAATTCTGAGGGCATAAGTTGAGAGTGACAAATTTTACGGGTCGAAGCCAATTTTTAGGGCTTAAGTAGTAGCGACCAATTCTGAGGATCGAAGCCAATTTTGAGGGCCTAAGTAGATGTGACCAATTCTGAGGGTCAAAACCAATTCTTAGGGATAAAGTAAAGGTTACCAATTCTGCGGGTCAAAGCCAATTCTAAGGGCTTAAGTAGAAGTGACCAATTCGGAGGGTCGAAGCCAATTCTGATGGCTTAAGTTGAGGTGACCAATTATGCCAATCAAATCCAATTCTTAGGGCTTAAATAGAGAAGACCGATTATGTGGGTCGAAGTTAATTCTGAGGGCTTAAGTTGAGAGAGACCAATTCTGCAGGCCAATTTTTAGGGCTAAAGAAGTAGCGACCAATTCGGAGGGTCGAAGCCAATTCTGAGGTATTAATTAGTAGCGACCAATTCTACGGGTCGAGGCCAATTCTGAGGACTTAAGTAGAGATGGCCAATTCTTCAGGTCTAAGCCAATTCGGAGGGCTTAAGTAGAGGTGACCAATTATGCGGGTCAAAGCCAATTCTGAGGGCTTTAAGCAAAGATGACTAATTTTTCGGATTGAAGCCAATTCTAAGGGCTTTAAGTTATAGTTTTCTTTTGAAGACTCCACTGGGGAAAATGTATTAATCTGAGGATTGGATGTTTCATTATTGGGGAATATTGCTGGGGAGATATGCAATTAATTTTAGAAATTCTGTTTGGGAAGTAATGTTCCCCTGGGGAAGTGGTATTAAATTCTTTTCTTAGTGAAAAAGGTTCTAAAATTCATTTGGCAATTTTATAATTTTTTCAGAATTTTTCGGCATTTTTGGGAATTTTTGTACAAAATTTCAGGGAGGGTGCCGACCGGAATGGTGCGAGAGGTTACAAACGACAGTGGCATCGTCTTTTGGGGTACCTCAAGCAGGTGAAAGGACAGTGCCAATTGGTGTGTTGATGGGAGCTACCGATTGGCATGCCCCTTAGCCTCCTATAAAAGGGGACGGGATTTCCTCATTTTTCACAGCTTCAATACTTTCCCTCTTTTTCTCTTTCTTTTTGCAAACTATTTTAGCGTTCCAAAACCTAGAAATGGATGATTTTTCAAGAAGTGAGGTCCACATGGCGTGGCTAAATGTCGACGACTAGGCGAACTTGGAATGGCGGGCCAGGGTGCCCCGTGTGCTGGATAGCGAGAATGCTTTTGACTCATTCAAGTCAGTTGTAATATAGCGGAATCTTTTGTATGAGTCGTTGCATCATCGATCCTCTAGTGTGGTGAACCCTGTAGGTTATGTAAGTGTTGATGAACTTTAGTATTCTTTTCTTTTTTCTTGGAGATGTTTCCTTATTTCTTGAACTTTGACAAGGGTTTTTCCTTTTGTATTTGACAAACTGATATCTCTACATCAAACTTCCATTCTTGAGGGATGACAGGGCTTAAATATGTCTCGAAGCGCCATTCGCCGGTGGTTTACGTGTTGGGTTCAGTGGCGAGATTTTGACCCGGTGGCCCAGGAGTGGTACATAATG
The DNA here is from genome assembly GCA_949130495.1 of Sambucus nigra. NCBI lineage: Eukaryota > Viridiplantae > Streptophyta > Magnoliopsida > Dipsacales > Adoxaceae > Sambucus > Sambucus nigra. Next base: position 1,513,192 of record CASBWL010000011.1, on the reverse strand, counting down.
TACCTGAAGCCTGATAGCATGTTAGAGAATGCATCCACGAAGTTAAGCTATGGGGATGCGATTATACATATAAAACAAGTGATATATATATATATATATATATATATATATATATATATATATGTATGTATGTATGTATGTATACGAGATGTGATATAAATATACATATATGAACATCATAAATATATACGGGTGAATAACATGAATGTGTGGATATTGAATTAATAACTGACGTGAAGTTATATTTATTTTTTAACGATGAGAATTAAAATGATTTAGCGTATGGGTTATCTAAATAAGAATTAAAGGAAAGAATAAATACATGTGGCACCGTTTGGTTTGAAGCTGACGTATGGGACAAAGATAAATGTTTGTACTAGTTAGGTAGGGTAGCATAGCCAGGGTATTTAAAATACATACGTTAGGTGCGCACTAAAGATGAGGGGCGAGGATTATCTCATGGGAGTGTGACACCAGTTTAATATGAATGGTTGCATTGCATATTTGTTATTGTATTTTAAACACTAGAAAAATATTTTTCGAACGGTTTTTGGGCTGTCAACCATATCAAAATATTTTCTAAAACCTTTTAGGTGCCTAGTCATAGGGATGCCAGGCGTGATCATTCCTTCTGGTCAGATGATGTTATAGCAGTTGTGGATTCTTGCACGGATTTCTTAGATGCATCTATCTTTCATCTCTAAACAGGATTTCAGTACAGTTACTTATTCGGGCATGTCGCCCATTATCATTCAGTGGTTATTTTATTTAGACTTTAATTCATTTAAGTTCTAATGGATTACTGTGTTGGGATTTATACCGAGTGTCATTCGATTATTTTGATCGTTACATTTATTCAGCATTCAGTTTATCATCGTGGTGAATGGTTATTTCATTTATTAGAATGGTTTGTTGTGTGAATGAAAGTTTTATTTTAGCAAGTTAATAAGTTTCAAGAAATTGACACCGGGCTTAATAGGGTATTAGTATTTAATTTGACTTTCGATATTGATGCCAAGAATGATCCAGTCTGAGATTCTTGTTTTATTTTAGTAGAAGTTGGCCACCTGTTATTTAAATAGGCAGGGTGTCACATAATGTGTTAGGTTGACATAGATCAATGGCTCTCTCATGTGAACTATTTTAAAAAGTATATTTTTTTATGTTTATGCATTTTAATTATGACACTTTATTAGCATTTGACTAACATATGAGCATGTCAATACAATACACAAATGGGGGTGCTGGATTAGAAACCAGGCTTTTGAAATATAAATGTCATGATTAAAATACCATATCCCCTAAATGGGATCTAGGTTAAAGAAGTTAAATATGTATGTACAGTTTATCACAGTATATATATGTGGGGTATTGCCTCAAAATTTGTGCAGAGGTTATTTACTCTCACGGTGAAAGCCGACTTTTTTCCCTGGGGTATGTCCCTTTTCAGTGCTTTTTAATCGGACAGAGCTTCATTTAGAATTTCTAGATTTTGTGAAATTTGTTCAGAGTTTCGACTTAGTTTATTTCTTGGAGGTGACTTTTCAGAAGTACAAACCTCTTTTGTAACTCGGAAGAGAATTCACAGAAGAACGAGCTTTCTTTAAAGGGAAAGAGACTTTTCTGAACTATGAGCTTCATAGAAACTTTTAGAACGACCTCGAGTATCTCGAATACTCAGGGGAGAAAAAGTTAAAAAAAATGGGATCGAGTTCGGGTTTGGGGATGCTTTGAAATGGATGGGGGCACCTTTATTATTGAGGTCTAATCCGGGATGGATAACTAATTGGTTATCCCTCACGAAGGGTGGGTCCGAGTCGAGAGACATGTGTATGGCTGGGGAGAAGATTTGATAGACTTTGATAATGATATTTTTTAGGGGATAATTGATCGGTTATCCATTTGTGGGACTTTTAACGGATCGACTAAATGTCTAAGAGGGCGTATTTGACTCGATCAAAGTAAAAAAAGTGAAAAAATCGGTTGACTGATCGGTTAAAGTCCTCAGTTCAAGTTTTGTCGCAGTTATGTATTATTTTCATAACATTTGACTCGTAATTCCAATTAACAAGTGGTTCCTTATTATGGTTACCAACTTACCCAATTATAAAATTTGAAGGTCAAAGGTACCCTAAAGTGTTATATGATGTGAATTGCCTTGGTCCAAGAACCCTAGGGTTTTGATGCAAGCTATGATTGGTGCGTGGACTTCATCATTGAAAACATATTTCAAATATCTATAGATTTTATGTTCACCACTTTCCATAATTACGAATTTTGGTAGGTCCAAAATGTCCATAAAGTGATATTTAGGGTAAATTGTCTCAATCGGGACTACCCTTAGCATCGACCTTTGAAGTGAAGCACGAGTTACCATAAATGGTATGTGATAAAGGATATTTAGATATGTATGGTACTTTGTGAAATTCCTTAAGTCCATATTGGGCCAATATTTACATATTTATTAGAGTGCCCCTTTGATCGCGAGAGATTTAGGATGTCCTTATCACCACAGTCAGGATTTTTAGGAAACTCCCTTGTGACTTTGAGAAGTCACGGGTTTATGAAAATGAGGTGCCATTAAGGATCAAGGACAAATTACCCACACCTTTAGTTGAAAATTGGGGTGTCCATAACTCTTTATCCTATTGTTAGATCAATCCTGAGAAGGTATAGAATATCTCCTACCCAACTTCTTCTAAACGCTAACGAAAAAATTATGGGATCAATGGGGTATTAAAAGATGCATGCAGGGTTCGATATTTTTGGGGATGTATTTATGAGAATATATTATATCAAGGACAATGATAAATCCCACGAATACTATCATACTTGAAGCTAGTGAAGGTATCTCTGACGAGAAATCACAGTTGGAAGAATAAATTCATGTTTTTATCTGGCAATAAGGAGTCCGTCCCAAATAAGGGGATTCAACTGGCATTGTTCCCCGTGAATGGTGTGGGATGAACCACACTACTACATACACTTTTTTTGTTTGCTCACCTATCTATGTTAAGTGGATTTTGATAACGTCTTTGTCTAAGTTTTTTCAGTGAAAAAGTCTCCCGAGTTATCGAGCATTCGTAAGGTTTTGTGTATTGGCTTTGCATGCACGACCCCCGACTTTTGACATTTTTTTCACCTTGAAAACTTTTATTGATTAATGATATTATGAACCTAAAAGAGGTTTTGAATAATAAAAGGTACCCCTAGTACCCCTTGTAGTCGAAGTGCCACCTGTGGACGAGGAAGAGATCGAAGATGGTAAAAAAGATCTCAAGTGTTTGGTATTCTTTAACTTTTCATTATAATTTTACTAACTAGTGAATTCATGTGCAGATTCAACACCCACTTCTTCATCTTTTTGGGTTAAACCCTCGTGTAGTATGGCACCTAAGAAAATTAATCATGATGCCATTAACGTAAGAAGAGGCTGATCAAGAGGCCAAGCTTCTAAGAACCAAGGAACTAATGCCTAAAAGACCTATTTTGGAGAGGAAGATCATTAAAAGGCATCCTCATCATCATTTTTCTAAAGAAGTGGATTCATCCTCCTGTTAATCTAAGGTGAAGTATTTTAAATTTGACCCTAATAATCACTACTGATCAAATAAAGAAGGAAAAGTACTCCATCAACATCATCTGACCAATGTCATAGATGTGCTCGACTAGTTTGGGCACAGTCCATATTTTGAATTCCTTAGAAGTTTATATCTTGATGTTATGTTGAAGGTTGCTCTTCACAAGGTCCTTGTGGTGAGTTTCTTGGTAAAATTCTGTTTGTTTTTTTTGAAATTTTTAGTCCTTATTAACGTTATTGTTTTCTTTTTCCAGGGTGCGATGGACACTACCAATATTTGAGAAAAATCTATGACTATTGTTCATGCCTGTAATACCCCGTATTTTTATGCTATATTAATTTGGGGATTTATTAAATTTAATGTGAGTGAATTATTTAATAAAAATCCGGAAATTAATTATGTTATAATTATTAACATGATGAGAGTTAGTAATTATGGAAAATTTGTTGAATATTACTATTGAGAAAAGTAATACCTGATATTGATTGTATTGAATGTCACGAGAGAATAAAATGATAATTTTGGAAATTTGAGTCGAGACGCGCCCGTGTCACGTCGGAACTAAATATTGATAAATAAAAGTGAATATTTTATAAGTCGTTCGTATGGTCGTTTTGAGTGCGCCAACGCGTCCGGAATAGTCGAGATAGTCAAAAAAGTGTACACGGGGGCTTAGTTTGGGCCTCGGGGCGTTTTTAGGCCTAATTGGTACCCCGGGAGGGCGTTTTGGACATTTCACCTTTTTGGGTAATTAAACCCACGAAAATACCAAGGGTTATATCAGATATCTGGATTGTCATCTAGGGTTAGGAACTCTAAACACAAGTGACGGCCATAGGAGAGGGAAGAAGAAAGCTTCCAAGGTAATCCAAGGCCCCAAAAGTCATCTGTTTGCAGAACAACCACCACAAACGCGTAGATCGCGCAACGGGCTATGCAACCACACCAAAAACATTTGCAAATCAGAACGTCGAAAATCCCAGGCAAGTGTTTATCTTGCTATTTTCGTTGGTGCAATTTCCATATTAGTTTAGGAATGATTACGGATGAAATATATGGAAGAAAACCCAAATTGTGATAGGAATTTGCATGTAGTAAAGACTTAAACCTTATTCTGGAAGTCTCTTGTGATGTAGACAGATAACCCATGAAATTTTAGTGTAAATAAGAAGGAAATTCTGGTATAAAACAGATTAGAAACATGAGTTAGAGATTCTTAGGGTTCTTGAGTTTTAAATGAATTATGGCATGATTAATCCATGTTTAATGATGTAAATTGACATGTTTTACGTTTAAAATACCTGATATGATGATATAAGGTTAGTTGTATCAATTCTGGGGCGATTGGGATTAGAAAATATGGAATTGGTGTAAGTTTGGAGATGAAACCCGTAACTGCAATTCTGTAGATTTCGCAGACCTGCTTGATCGATCGATCGAGCCCAGAGCTTCGATCGATCGAAGGTTCGATCGATCGAGCCCCGGACCTCGACCGATCGACCCCTCCTGGCAGACTTCTATTTCCCTTTTTAAATGAGTTAAATTTAAATTTTCGTGATATAATTCTTGGGCATACTTAATAAAATGAATTGGGAGACCTTGAGGACCAGTAGGGCATACGAAAATGTTGGGATCTTTAATATTCGACGAGAATGGTATTTATGGGGTATTTACTTTAGGGTTGGTTAATTTATTTATTAAAGGGTGAGGCGCGTAAGAGAGTTACGTTGAAACATAATAATGACACCTCCTGAATTTTATACTTGTGAGGATAGAGTTCACGAGTGTCGCGAATTGAGTTGGAGAAACCCTTCGAGTTAAGGTTAGTGACGAACCCTTATAAGAATACTTAATGTGAAAATTAAGGATAAATATTGTAATTATGGGTGATGAGAAAAACCTATATTGATATAATAATAAGTGGTATATTTATATGGTTGTGTATGCATATATTATATACGTGTGAAAAACGTACCCGCGCTACTTGCTATCCCTGAGGTTACCACGCTGGGACAGTCTTATCTCGATCGGACCTTTATGGGGGATATTGACTTGTACCCTAGAAGATAGATATCCTTGGTACAGGCTATCGGACCGATAGTTCAGACGGTCCTAAGAGACGTGAGGGTATGTACTGACCTCTTAGAGACTTGGAATCTATGCTTCGCCTCAATCTTGTTTGTGTATATATGTTGATATAGTTCGAGAGTGATTCCGAACTTGTATATCCCTTAGTGTGAGCGATGCGGGGATTGGATAGAAGAGTATGCCTGCACCATAGTTTGTATGTTGGTGACGTTAGAATGTATATATTATACGAGTGCTTAATATATATATCTGAAATTTGGGAAATTTAAACTGTTGCTATGATATGGTAAGTGAGAAATAATTCTGGACTATAAATCGGAAATACTTGTTTGAAAAGTATAATATGACACAGGAAAAACTTTATAAATTAATGAAGCTAAAACGGGAGTTGTGCTACTAATTGGAAGTATCTTTTTAAACAATGATATTATTTGGTTTTGAAATCTTATGAGTAATTTGAGATAAACTAAATTGTTGGGAAGGTTAGTGTGATAAAATAAAAGGATAAACCGTTGGGAATGTTAGTGTGATAGATGTGCACATTAGAAGAGAGGTGAGAATTTCTCAAGAGAATGTCGTACTAATATGTTGTTGCATTGGCATGTATCAATTTAAATACTTGCTACACGAATTTTAAATCATACACACTATCGAGCTCTGACCCGTTACTTTTTTTCTCTCTCTCTCTCTCTCTCTCTTGTATATATATGTATGTATTATAGGTGCCCAGCCACAGGGGCGTCTTGCTTAGGATCTCTTGGAAGGAACGCGCTGCAGCTTAGGTGGGAGTTGCAGGTCTCTTGATTAGACGACTTCGTTCATTCGGATCCACTCTTAGTACTTTCATCTAGTTGGGCATGTGTAGCTCTTTCCATTATTCCGTTGTTATTGGACATTTGTATTTCAGTTATTTCCAGTATTGTTACTATGAGATTTATTCAGTTTGGATGTGTGACTTTAGATTTCGTATGTTGACATTCGATTGACGAATGTATTAAATTAATTGGACTATGTTGCAGAATTTAAATGTGGTGTGATTCTTACTTATTGAATGTGGTTAAATAAAATAAATAAATAATTTTTCTTTAAATAAAATTTGGAAAGTTATGTATGAAAATGGTTTTGACACTTAGCTTAATTATTTAGGGTGTTAAATTGGAAAATTTATTTTTATCGACAGTGATGCTGAGAATGAACCAACTGTTTACCTTGATTTAATTTAATAAAGGAGTGATCGCCCGGTATTTAATTAGGCGGGGTGTCACAGGTGGTATAAGAGCATCAGGTTGTAGTGTCCATAGTATCTGTACGACTTATTTCGCTTTCAGCTTAACGTTATTGCTGTAGAGCCCTATCTTTAGGATTGTTGTACTCTTGCTTTTACGTTTAAGTCTTCAGCTATTTGTGATTTGATAATGACTGTAGACTAATAAACTTCTTCACGTTTCAGATGCTTCCGAGACGTGCTTCGAAGGATAGGCGTGCCCAGGCCGAACAGTCAGCAGTTCCGGCACAAGGCACAATGAATGCAAATGAGGTAGCCGCCATTGTTGCTCAGGCGGTGAATGCCGCACTAGCGGTGGTTCAGTAGGCTCCACCCCAGGTTCAGGCAGTTCCGCCAGTACCAGCACAGCTTCCATCTGCATGGGAGAGGGTTCAGGATGCTTTTCAGAAAGCGCATCCCCTTGAGTTCTCTAGTAGCTCCGATATTGTCACAGTTAGCCAATGGAAGAAAGACATCCAGCGGCATCTCTGTATGTATGAGTGCACCGACGTGCAAAAGTAGTTATTGGATTCCTTTAAGCTGGTGGGAGCCGCTTTTCAGTGGTGGGAGTCCACTACCACATTGGAGGAGAGGGACACGATCCCTATTCAGTCATTTTGGGAGCGGTTTGACCGCAAGTATTTTCCACCCATCGTGCAGACTGAGATGAGGCGGAGATTACTGAATCTGAAGCAGGAGAGTCTTACCGTAGCGGAGTATGAGGAGGAGTTCATGAGACTTCTCACCATTGTGCCAGATGAGGCACCTACTGAGAGCAAGAAGATTATGTTGTTTGTCGACGGGTTAGCTTGGAGGATCCGTCAGCACCTTATTGGGGATTTATCCCTGAGTACTTTCACTGATGTACTCAATGCCGCGTTACTACATTGCCAGGATCATCGCTTCCACCTTCAGGGAAGCAAGAGAGCAGGAGAGTCCAGCCAGCAGGGCAGGGCCGGGGGTAATTGTGCCAGTGGGGCACCATCTCATGGACACACTCGTTAGCACGAGTAGAGTTCCCATCAGGGGGACCCTGCTAAGCGATTCCATTAAGGTGATTCTAGGCAGGGATATGGGGGCTATAGGCAGGGCCAGCAATCAGCAGGGCCAACACCGACAGCAGGGACAATAGCAGGGCCAGCAGGGCCAGTGGCGGGGAGGCAACGGCCATCAGGGTCGTGGTCAGCAGGGACATAGGGGAGGTAATTTCAGAGGCCAATGTTTTGGGTGTGGTAAGCACGTCCATAGGCGCCAGGATTGTCCAGAGGGAGAGAGGGCCCCACAACAGCAGGGTTCCCGTAATGAGCCACAGAGACCACTTTTTTCACCTGCCCTCCCAGCTCCAGCCTAGGTGCCAGCCCTACCAGCCATTCCAGCAGCTCCGGTGCAGCAGGGGCAGTTACAGTACGGACGTGTCTATAACGTCAACCAGGCAGCAGCTCCACAGGCACCACCCGCGATTGAAGGTATGTTTCCTATCCATGGTACTATGGGTCGAGTTTTATTTGATACGGGGGCAACGCATTATTTTATAGCTACGCATTTTGCGAAGGACTTAGGGTTGTTAGCCACAGCAGAGAGCACAATGACATGTGTAGACTCACCACTGGGGAGTGGGTCCCTTATTTTCTTTATATGACGGGGAGTGGGGGTAGAGATTGGTAGCTTGGTATTACCTGCACACATGTTAGTTTTAGACATGCACGAGCATGATGTGATTATTGGTATGGATTGGCTCACAGCTTATAGAGCCATGATTGATTGCTTCGGTGGGAGCATTGTTTTTGCCATTCCAGGGCAAGAGATGTTTGTAGTGGCGATGCCTCGCCCAGAGGGAGGTTCGACCGCTCATTTATATTACATAGAGGAGGATACCTCTAAGGAGGTTGTGATTCCCTTAGATTCGATCCCAGTTGTCAGGGAGTATACTGATGTGTTTCAGGAGATACCAGGCCTACCCCCCAATCGAGAGATAGACTTTGTTATAGATTTATTGCCATATACGAGACTTATAGCACGCGCACTATACCGTATGGCTCCGACAGAGATGCGAGAGCTACGAGATCAGATAGAGCAGCTGTTAGGTCATGGCTTCATTCGTAGGATTACCTCACCTTGGGGCGCTCCAGTTTTGTTTGTGAAGAAGAGAGATGGTTCACTGAGATTGTGTGTGGACTATCGGGAGTTGAACAAGGTCACGATACGGAATAAGTATCCTTTTCCTCGAATTGATGATCTGTTCGACCAGCTGAGGGGAGCAACTTTCTTTTCAAAGATAGATCTGAGGTCGGGGTACCATCAGCTACGTATTAGAGAGCAGGATGTTTCAAAGACTGCCTTCTTGACGAGATATGGGTCTTACGAGTTCAGAGTGATGATATTTGGTCTCACAAATGCTCCAGCCGTATTCATGGACTTAATGAACCGAGTATTCAGAGAGTTCTTGGATCAGTTTGTCATCATCTTTATAGACGACATTTTGATATATTCACACTCCGAGGAGGAGCATGCTGAGCATTTAAGGCAGGTTATTCAGACCTTGTGAGAGCATCAGTTGTATGCTAAGTACGAGAAGTGTGGATTCTGGTTGCGAGAGGTACAGTTCTTGGGGCATGTTGTTTCTGAACAGGGGATAACAGTTGACCCGAGTAAAGTGTCGGCGGTGAGGGAATGGGGACAGCCCACGACACCGACGGAAGTGCGAAGTTTCTTGGGGTTAGCCGGATACTACAGGAGATTCATTCGGGGATTCTCCAAAATAGCGGGTCCATTGACGAACCTGACTCGCAAGGGGGTACCATATGTTTGGGATCATGCTTGTCAATTGTCTTTCGACGAGCTGAAAGATAAGCTTACTTCAGCACCAGTCCTTGCGTTACCAAAGCCGGGCGTGGAGTACCTGGTTTACACCGATACGTACTTACGGGGACTTGGGGGAGTACTTCAGCAGGAAGAGAAGGCTATAGCTTTTGCCTCCGGCAAGCTTAAGACGCATGAAAAGAATTACCCCACCCACGACCTGGAGTTATCAGCGGTCGTCTTTGCATTGAGGATATGGAGGCACTATTTGTTGGGAGAGAAATTCCGTTTGTTCACAGACCACAAGTCATTGCAGTACCTGTTCACTCAGCGAGAGCTGAATATGCGTCAGCGCAGATGGCTAGAGTTTGTAAAGGACTACCAGTTCGATATACAGTATCATCCGGGAAAGGCCAATGTAGTTGCTGATGCGTTGAGTCGTAGACCAGTAGACGAGGTAGCAGACGTCTGGAAAGAAAAGTGGAAGGAATTGGGTCACCAGGACGCAGTAGCACGTTATTTCATATCCGTGATGTCAGTCACACCCAAGATTGTTATGAGGGTAATACAGGCCCAGACCACAGATCTGTTTTGCCAGGAGCAGATTGTGCGACTTCTAGACGAGGGTGCTGAGTCCTATTATGTTAGTTCTGATGGAGGTTTTCGGTTTAATGGGAGGTTGGTATTTCCTGAAGGGGATGAATTACGTCATGCAGTGATGACCCAAATTTCACGGGTCCCAGTTTACGGTGCATCTTGGAGGGGATAAGATGTACCAGGATATGAGGAGGCAATACTGGTGGAGTGGGATGAAGAAGGACATTGCTGAGTTCGTGTCCAAGTGTTCTACCTGCCAGCTGGTGAAGGTGGACCATCAGAAACCGTCAGGGTTGCTTCAACTATTGGAAGTACCCGCGTGGAAGTGGGAGAGTATTTCCATGGATTTTATTACAGGGTTGCCTACATCACAGCGGGGCCACGATTCTATCTGGGTGATTGTAGACCGTTTGACCAAGGTGGCTCATTTTCTGCCGGTGCGGATAGATTATACCACGGGTCAGTATGCTCAGCTGTTTATTGCTGAGATCGTCAGATTACATGGGGTGCCCCTGAATATTGTGTCAGATAGAGACAAGATCTTCGTGTCACGCTTTTGGGAAAGCTTTCAGGAGGCTATGGGTACTGAGTTGAGGTTGAGTTCAGCTTATCACCCACAGACAGATGGACAGACAGAACGTACTAATAAGATGTTAGAGGATATGTTACGCATGTGTGTCCTTGATTTTAGAGGAGGATGGGAGACACACCTTCCACTGGTAGAGTTTGCTTATAATAACTCGTATCAGTTCACGATTGGCATGGCTCCATTTGAGGCTTTGTATGGCAGGCCTTGTCGTTCCCCAGCTTGTTGGCTCGAAGTGGGGGATAACAAGTTGCTAGGACCAGAGGTGATTCAGGAGACCTCCGCGAGGATCGAAATGATCAGGAGTCGCATTCGGGTAGCCCAGGAGAGGCAGAAGAGCTACGCCGATGCGAAACGGTTCTTTCGAGAGTTTAGTTTGGGGGACCAAGTGTTATTGCGTGTATCTCCTATGAAGGGAGTGATGAGGTTCGGGAAGAAGGGGAAGTTGGCTCCGAGGTACGTGGGACCATTTCCCATCATCGAGAGGATTGGGCCGGTTGCATATAGGTTGGGACTGCCAGAGCATTTACATCGCATCCACGATGTATTCCACATCTCGTCGTTGAGACGATATCTTCGGGATGATATGGTCCATACTCACATTGCGATAGATGAGATTAACTTACAGCCTGATATCTCTTACGAGGAGAGACCGGTGGCTATCCTAGACTATAGTGAGAGGAGATTGATGTCAAAGATAGTTCCACTTGTACGGGTCCAGTGGGAGCACCACAATGTGGAGGAATCCACTTGGGAGCACGAGGCAGATATGCGCCAGAGATATACAGAGTTGTTTTTACCAGGTATGCCTTATTTTCCGAATTTCGGGACGAAATTCCGTTATTAGGGGGGAAGTATGTAATACCCCGTATTTTTATGCTATATTAATTTGGGGATTTATTAAATTTAATGTGAGTGAATTATTTAATAAAAATTCGGAAATTAATTATGTTATAATTATTAACATGACGATAGTTAGTAATTATGGAAAATTTATGAATATTACTATTGAGCAAAGTAATACATCATATTGATTATATTGAATGTCACGAGAGAATAAAATGACAATTTTGGAAATTTGAGTCAGGACGCGCCCGTGTCGCGTCGGAACTAAATATTGATAAATAAAAGTGAATATTGTATAAGTCGTTCGTATGGTCATTTTGAGTTCGCCAACGTGTCCGGAAGAGTCGAGATAGTCAGAAAAGTGTACCCGGGGGTTTAGTTTGGGTCTCGAGGCGTTTTTAGGCCTAATTGGTACCCCGGGAGGGCGTTTTGGACATTTCACCTTTTTGGGTAATTAAACCCACGAAAATACCAAGGGTTATATCAGATATCTGGATTGTCATCTAGGGTTAGAAACTCTAAACACAAGTGACGGCCATAGGAGAGGGAAGAAGAAAGCTTCCAAGGCAATCTAAGGCCCCAAAAGTCATCTGTTTGCACCACAACCACCACCAACGCGTAGATCGCGCAACGGGCTGCGCAACCACACCAAAAACATCTGCAAATAAGAACGTCGAAAATCCCAGGCAAGTGTTTATCTTGCTATTTTCGTTGGTGAAATTTCCATATTAGTTTAAGAATGATTAGGGATGAAATATATTGAAGAAAACCCAAATTGTGATAGGAATTTGCATGTAGTAAAGACTTAAACCTTATTCTGGAAGTCTCTTATGATGTAGACAGATAACCCACGAAATTTTGGTGTAAATAAGAAGGAAATTCTGGGATAAAACAGATTAGAAACATGAGTTAGAGATTCTTAGGGTTCTTGAGTTTTAAATGAATTATGGCATGATTAATCCATGTTTAATGATGTAAATTGACATGTTTTACGTTGAAAATACCTGATATGATGATATAAGGTTAGTAGTATCAATTCTGGGGCAATTGGGATTAGAAAATATGGAATTGGGGTAAGTTTGGAGATAAAACCCATAACTGCAATTCTGCAGATTTCGCAAACCTGCTTGATCGATCGATCGAGCCCAGAGCTTCGATCGATCGAAGGTTCGATCCATCGAGCCCCAGACCTCGATCGATCGACCCCTCCTGGCAGACTTCTATTTCCCTTTTTAAATGAGTTAAATTCAAATTTTCGTGATATAATTCTTGGGCATACTTAATAAAATGAATTGGGAGACCTTGAGGACCAGTAGGGCATACGAAAATGTTGGGATCTTTAATATTCGACGAGAATGGTATTTATGGGGTATTTACTTTAGGGTTGGTTAATTTATGTATTAAAGGGTGAGGCGCATAAGAGAGTTACGTTGAAACATAATAATGACACCTCCTGAATTTTATACTTGTGAGGATAGAGTTCACGAGTGTCGCGAATTGAGTTGGAGAAACCCTTCGAGTTAAGGTTAGTGACGAACCCTTATAAGAATACTTAATGTGAAAATTAAGGATAAATATTGTAATTATGGGTGATGAGAGAAACCTATATTGATATAATAATAAGTGGTATATTTATATGGTTGTGTATGCATATATTATATACGTGTGAAAAACGTACCCGTGCTACTTGCTATCCCTGAGGTTACCGCGCTGGGACAGTCTTATCTCGATGGGACCTTTACGGGGGATATTGACTTGTACCCTAGAAGATAGATATCCTTGGTACAGGCTATCGAACCAATAGTTCAGACGGTCCTAAAAGACGTGAGGGTATGTACTGACCTCTTAGAGACTTGGAATCTATGCTTCGCCTCAATCTTGTTTGTGTATATATGTTGATACAGTTCGAGAGTGATTCCAAACTTGTATATCCCTTAGTGTGAGCGATGCGGGGATTTGATAGCAGAGTATGTCTGCACCATAGTTTGTATGTTGTTGTCGTTAGAATGTATATATTATACGAGTGCTTAATATATATATCTGAAATTTGGGAAATTTAAACTGTTGTTGTGATATGGTAAGTGAGAAATAATTCTGGAATATAAATCGGAAATACTTGTTTGAAAAGTATAATATGACACAGGAAAAACTTTATAAATTAATGAAGCTAAAACGGGAGTTGTGCTACTAATTAGAAGTATCTTTTTAAACAATAATATTATTTGGTTTTGAAATCTTATGAGTAATTTGAGATAAACTAAATTGTTGGGAATGTTAGTGTGATAAAATGAAAGGATAAACCGTTGGCAATGTTAGTGCAATAGATGTGCACATTAGAAGAGAGGTGAGAATTTCTCAAGAGAGTGTCGTACTAATATGTTGTTGAATTGGCATGTATCAATTTAAATACTTGGTAAACGAATTTTAAATCATACACACTATCGGGCTCTGACCTGTTTCTTTTTCTCTCTCTCTCTCTTGTATATATATGTATGTATTACAGGTGCCCATCCACAGGGGCGTCTTGCTTAGGATCTCTTGGAAGGAATGCGCTGCAACTTAGGTGGGAGTTGCAGGTCTCTTGATTAGACGACTTCGTTCATTCGGATCCACTCTTAGTACTTTCATCTAGTTGGGCATGTGTAGATCTTTCCGTTATTCCGTTGTTATTGGACATTTGTATTTCAGTTATTTCCAGTATTGTTACTATGAGATTTATTCAGTTTGGATGTGTGACTTTAGATTTCGTATGTTGACATTCGATTGACGAATGTATTAAATTAATTGGACTATGTTGCAGAATTTAAATGTGGTGTGATTCTTACTTACTGAATGTGGTTAAATAAAATAAATAAATAATTTTTCTTTAAATAAAATTTGGAAAGTTATGTATGAAAATGGTTTTGACACTTAGCTTAATTATTTAGGATGTTAAATTGGAAAATTTATTTTTATCGACAGTGATGCTGAGAATGAACCAACTGTTTACCTTGATTTAATTTAATAAAGGAGTGGTCGCCCGGTATTTAATTAGGCGGGGTGTCACAATGCCTATCACTAGGAGAAAAATTCCAAAATTGAGCTTTGCACACAATTCAACGAGTGGAGCCAGAAGAATATTCAGTTGCAGGATGATCTCAATAGGTCTGAAGATGAGATGAAAAACACTTGTGTTGATCTACAAGAGAGGGATGATCAGCTTGTCATGAAAAACCTAACCCTTAGATCGGCTGAAAAAGAGACAAAAAATTAAAGGAGTAGGCTAATACTAAAACCATAAAGAATCCTAGTCTTGAGGAGCCCTTTGACAAATCCAATAAAAACTCTCACTAAATCTAATAAATCTCTTGTCAACATTAAAAAGAGCATTTTTGAGAAGTTAAAGGCCTCTTTTGACTCCATTGTTGAGTCCATGACTTTATTCATAAAGGGTTATGAATAGATAAAAAAGGGTAGTGAAACGATACCCTAACATTTCAAAGGTAGGTAGTAAATATGAGGAAAACGATGAGGAATCCAGAGCCTTGGCAGCTAATGACGATAAAATGGAAGTGGATGACCAGGCTGCTGGTAAGAGTGAGCAAGTCGATCTCGCTCTTATCGCTTTAGAGGATACTCAACTAGATGCTGAAGAGACTCATCGATCACCCATATGGTTGAGGTTACCGATGTGGACACAATATTCTAAGAACCTCTAAATCTCTCCTTAGGTCCCTAACACCTCCCCATTTCACTGCAGACCCTGGGTCATACTATAAGTACTGATCTACAGGCCACCGGGCACTCCCGGGAACCATTTGACTTCGATTAACTTTATCGTCAGAGTAAAATCACTATGAATCTTCAAAGGGCTTTGAATCCCCATTCCAACGGTCTGCCCCATGCACAAATTGGCATAGAGGTTCGGATGACGTACCATTTTACTATCGAAAATTGATCTGAAGGCCACCGGGGACTCCCGGGCCCCGATAGTCAATTTCATTATCACAGCGAAAGCACTTTGAATCTTTGAAGGGAACTGAAACCCCTTTCTAATGGTCCGCCCCGTGCGTAAAATGATAAAACTATTTGGGACGAATGATCAGTTTTCCCCCAAAATCTTGTCCAAAGGCCACTGGGCTCTCTCGGTCAATGTTTGACCAAGGTCAACTCTTCATCTTGAATGAGACTAAATGAATATTTTAAGGTCACTGAATACCCTTTCCAACAGTCCACCACGTGCACGAATCAGTCTTACGAAAAGGACGAACGATCTGTTTTACTCCGAAAGGTCATCGAGCGTGTTCGGGCCCCGGTCGACCGAAGTCAACTTTCTAAACTGAGGGAATATCTTTGTAATGTATAATTACCTCACATAAACTTTCCAACGGCCTGCCCCGTGAACGATTCTAACTTACCATTCAGACGAACGATCCATTTTCGTCTGACGATCTCCCATTCAAAGGACTGATGAGCGCTTTCGAGCCATATTTGACCCAAAGTCGACTCCCAAACCCGGGAGAGGCTCAAAGTACTCTTGAAGGTCTCTGAATTATCTTTATAATAGTATGTCCCGTGTGTGATTTGGATCAATGAATTGTGTTCTACGATCATTTTTCTGGAAAAATCTACACTAGACTGGTGATTAGCAAGTCTATTTCCCTACATATCGGCAGTGTTTCTAGGGATACCTGGGGATTGGAAAGTCTAGGACCATGTCTATCATCACCCCCTACCCTATAAATAAAGATAATGACCTCACTCCCAAAGCACACCACAGATCCATCATCATTGGTGATCTCAACAACATTCTCTTGCAATCAGCGAAGTTTCCTGTGTGAAATTCCATCCCATCATATATTCCCATCCTTTTCATACCCAATTTGGAAAATTTTCATTCTCTCTCATACAACATTCATCTCAACATTCAAGGGAGTTCATCCAAGATCAAGACTAAGCTTTAATTCTTCAAAGAAAGTCCAAATCCTTCCATCTCTCTTTAAATTTCTTGTTTTGCATTAATTACAAAAACTCATAATTTAGTTTTTACTTGCTTCATACTCATTAACATCTCTCCTTTTTATTAGATATATTTCACATACTTTATTTTTTATAAAAAAATCCAAAACAAACAAAAATAGGGTTATACCTATAAATTCCAAAGGGATTATACATCACAACTTTTCAAAACTCAAACGCATTTTCTACACACACACATAATAAAATCCCGTTCGAATCTATAGGATGAACTCCACCCTTGTGCCTCATGTGAACTATGTGGAATTTGATGCCTTTATAGTCTACGTAGGCGTTTCAGATTAATACCCAAGACTCGAGTCCAATTTTTCAATTTTTCAATTTTACCAAATTCTCCATTTCCACATTTGTCATATTCTTGCTTTATTTTAATATATATTATGATTGTGATACTTAGAAGTGTTTTATCCAACATATATTATCGTTTCATTATAACAATCAATATCGCGATAATGAAATGAATAAATACCTATGGATGACCTCACTTTATCTCTTCAATGGTATGAGTTGGGTGATTCGATCTCCATTTACATGTATACACGCGCACACACGTTATGGAGAAATAAAGGAAAACTATAACACAAGCCCATAAGAGACCGAAACATCGGGATAGGTGCTTAACATTTTCCCATTCTGTAACTTAGCCCCCAAACCTTTGAACTATTTATTTCGTAAGCATAAGTTTGTCTTTAATGTTTCTCTCTCGAGGCAGCGACATGTTCTTTTGCCTGTTTTGTGCAAAATAGGCTAGCGACTCCATCTCATTACATTCACCCCACACCGATGATGGCTGAAGTGTTCCTAAATCATAGAGGGTGAGAGACCTTCATCCCCCTTTTCCCCCACCCCCTTGGGAGGAGAGATAGGGGGTTATCGAAATACCCACAGTTGCGACTCCGTTGGGGACAATTTGCATAAGAGGGTTAGACTCTATTTGCATGGGTATTTTATTATTTTGCTTGTGTGTGTATGCACCTACCTATATGTTCTCTTTTTCCCCTCTATTATTTCTTGCACATATATACCTCATGCTTATATCAATACTCACTCACACACTTGTAGATACTCTCCATGTACCCTTCACACTACTTGCACATAGGATCACTTATATCCCTGTGTTGTACACCCCACTTGGAATATCCATGCTTAGGTGTCACTAACACACACCTCCACTCATCACACTTTTATGTATCCATGCTCACTCACACTTGTCACACACCACTTGTAGTTGATCACACTCACTTGTAGATATTCACACATCACTCTCTCTCACATATCCATGCTTAGTATAATCTTCATGCTTCGTGTTAGATTTACTTTTTATACTTGTACATTCTTACCTACTAGTATATTGCTCATCATGCTAAATAAAAATATTATTTCCATAATATACTAATCAAGAATCATTCATTTTGCACACTACATCACCAAAGAGCATGGCTATTGACCAAATTTTGTCCCGTTACTGGGGGGTCACTTCGTGATGGGCACCGGTCCGACAGGTCGCAGTTAGCCTAAGCAATATGACTCTCACCTTACATTGGGCAAGTACCTTCGACTCATATCGAACGTTGCCCCCCCACCCCGCATCGTACCGCTTGTACGAACTCATGAAGGGAGGTATATTGCAGGTAACTCCTTCACGTATATCGAGTATATCGAATTATCTCTCACACATATTGTCCCCATGAGATATATAATGAGGCAATTCATGTATATCAAATGGCTTGTCCTCACGTACCGATTACCCTCAAAAGTAAGCCGTATATAGTCGAAGTCGTGCCAAAGGGAGGAACCCTACCAATTAACCTAACAACTGCATACCCTCATTTAGGTGTCAAATATAGGTCACTCATATTTAGTTTACTGATTTTTACCCGAAACTCATCGAAATGATGGGTCGGCATGTCGCCCAAATTTTCGTGAAATTTTGTCTTTTCTAAATCGATTTTTACATATTTTATGTGGGATCCCACTTTTCACAAGCCCATGAAAGTATCCGACCAAGATTACTTTAGTTATTTGGGCCGACCCAAACCATGGCTTAGCTTTGACACGAACAGTTTATTTAGAGAAGGTTACTCACTGATATGGTCAAATCAGGTGCCAAGAATCTCGGTCGAGATATTGAAGCACCTAATGGACAATCCATGAACTATGATAGAGTTTCTAAAACAACTTAAACTCTATAACAAACACAAATACAAATTGTACTCCCTGACTAGGGCAAATGGATGAAAATTGTAATCATTGAGAGACACTTAATAGAAAACAAGTAACCTCTCCATGGACGTAGGCAAGTTGCCGAACCACGTATATCATTGTTGTCTGTGATTTTATTTACTTTTTGCCTTTGTGATTGCTTTTGTGAATCCTTATTAGTGATTTTTTCTTCACTCACAATTAGCGTCATTTGTGGGAATCAACTTGTGTTCCTACAAAAGCATTCAACACCAGAAAGCCAGTAATGTCTCACCACAGCAGTAACATTCCATAAGCCGATGATGTTTAGGAAGAGCCAACCCCTCACAGGGTTAGGTCTGAAATTTGCCAACATTCAAACCCGCGGTTTCTCCAGGAAAAGAAACCTTCAGAAAAGAGCCATGGACCTCCAAGGTCCACTCAAATTTCTAGGCTAGTCGGATGCCTATGAAACCCGCCTTCGAGAACATGAAGAGGTAACTTGATGCCAATAAAAAGAAAATGCTCATTTTAAGAGGCAATTTGAAACAATAGAGAGGGATCTCCCAAGCAACACAAGGCGAAGAGATGGAACTTTTATCCCTCGGGGGGAAGATTCCCCCAATCGAGGAAGGAGTACTAGACGTAACAAAGAAAGAACTGAATGTGATAGATCAGAGCGAGCACGATCAGAGCATGGACACTAGGAAAGGCACCATAGGAACAATGATCGACCAAATGAGGATTTGAGGATTCTGGCATGTAGGGAGATGGACCAACATCCTACACATTGAGGAGCCAGATTGACTAGAGAACTTGCTAGAAGAGCTCTAAACTCTCAGATAAAAATCCCCTTTTCAAGGGAAATTGAATGTGACGTGCCCCCCAAGAAATTCGCTTTCCCAGGTTCAAGATCTATGACGGGAAAACAAATCTCATATACCATGTTAGGCAATATCAGTAAGTAATGACCTTATAGAGTCACAATGACGCACTGATGTGTAAGATATTCCCTTCTATCCTATATGATATAGAAGATAAGTGGTTTGAGAGGCTCCCCTACAGGTTGATCAAGAACTTTGCAGCATTGGCAGAGGCTTTCAAGGCACAGTTCATATCGAACAACTTCCATCCTAAGCAGATGGATTCACTGCTCACTATGAAAAAAAAGTCTTAAGAAAACCTCAAAGATTACACCAAAATATACTGGGAGATCTTTAACGAGATCGAGGACTGCTCGGAGTAAGTTTTCGTAGGATCCTTCAAAATCAGCTTGTCGACCACCTCTTTGCTGCACCATTCTCTCACCAAGAAGGAAGCCATAAACATTGACGATCTTATGGTCCTTATCAATAAGTATGTCAAGGTCGAAGATGTGGTCCATCCTAATAGGGGAGATAATGTTCGGGCAAGAAAGAATAAGGGGGCATACACCCAGAAAAAAGTAAGAAAGAATGGAGGCAAGAATGGCTCCAAAGGTGGAGGTAATAATGACCCCTCTAAGGTAATCCAGGCTATTAATATTGTCTTTAAGGAACCCATTTACAAGATTATCAGCAAGATCAAGGATGAACCCTTCATCAAATGGCCCAACAAGATGGGCAGAGATTTGACTAAGAGAAACAACGCATTAAGGTGCGCATTTTACAAGGAGAGTGGTCATCGATCCAAGAATTTCAAAGCTCTGAAGTCACATCTAGAGGAGCTTAGACAGGACACCTTAGCGAGTACATTGATAAGAAAACAAAGAAGGTCACAGCTAATGGAGAGCAGAAGCTATACAATGTGCTCGATGATGATACATGACATAAATTTGCAGTCATTTATGGGGCATCAGACCTCAAACAAATTCAGGACAATGCCATTAGAATTGAACTAAAAAAGTTAATTATCATGATGTAAGTTGTTCAGATCGATCTAGCCAAGACTCAAGATAAAGATCATCGACGACCAGAAGATATTGATTACACAAAGCACATCGGGTATATTGAAGAGGATTTAGTCGGAGTAAGGACCCCACATCATGATGCATTTGTAATCACACTCAGGATTGCTAACTGGGATATCGATAAACTACTGGTAGACCATAAAAGTTCATCTGAAGTGATGTATCTGAACATGTTCCATAAGCTGAAACTGATTATTGTCGACCTTAAACAAGACATTGTTCCATTGGTTAGCCTAACAAGAAGGATTACTATGTTGTTTGGAAAGATCACCTTACCAGTTAGGATAGGGAACATCTAGAAGTTAATCGAGTTATTAGTTGTGGATATTGAGTCCCCATACCATGCTATTTTGGGCAGAGGCTAGCTCCACGCCATGAGGGTTATTCCATACACTTATCATCAAAAGTTAAAATGCATTACAGATCGTGGAGTGGTCAAAATTCACAGCGACCAGGCTACAGCTTGAAAATATTTCATCACAGCCATTCGTCTGAAGAAAGAGAAAAATAAGGAGCCTGAGAATGCCCAGGAAGGGGTTTTTCACTCTAAATAGCAACTACGGTATGGTCGACCAGAGGTGGAAGAAACTAGGGTCCACCCCGTAGACAAGGTCATTGAAAGCTTGGAAGAAGTTGTAGCTAATGACAACTTGACAAAAAGGAAGTTTTATTGGATTTTCTCTTACCGATCAATAGAAAAGGGAACTGGTTGCACTTCTTAAAAATAACATAGATGTTTTTACATGGGAGCCTTACGAGTTTCCTGGGATTGACCCCATCTTGGCATGAAACCGCCTATATGTCGATCCGACTTTTAAGCCCATCACTCAAAAGGCTCGCCAAATGTCTCTCAAAACAGCCAAGGAAATAGAGAAAACGGTAAAGAAGCTACTAGATGCAGGATCCATCAGGAAAGTTCATTTCCCTATATAGTTATCCACCCCAGTGATGGTTCCCAAGAGTAATGGAAACTGGATGGTTTGCATTGATTTCACCAACTTGAACCAAGCATGTCCTAAAGATAGCTTCCCTCTCCCAAAGATAGATCGACTGGTCGATGCTACAGCGACATATGAAAGGATGAGCTTCCTTGACACTTACTCAACATCTCATCAGATCCCCCTGCATAGGCCTGACCAAGATAAAGCCTCCTTTATAACCTCAGTTGGTTTGTATTGCTATAAGGTCATGCCTTATGGCCTCAAGAATGCAGGGGAAAATTACCAAAGATCGGTAACCAAGATATTTAACAAATAGATAGGAGAGACGATGGAAGTGCACATCGATGACATGCTCGTCAAAGCAAGAACAAAGTCGATCACCTCTTTGACCGAGCAACAACCTTTGAAATCCTCAGGAAGTATCGAATGAAGCTTAATATAAGTAAGTGTTCATTCGGAGTCCAATTAGGAATATTCTTGGACACCTAATATGCAAAAGGGAATCGAGGCCAACCCAAACCAAATCGATGCTATCACCAGGGTCCATCCCCCTCAGACATTGAGAGATGTTCAGAAGATTACTAGGATGCTCTCAATTCTTAATTTCTTAATCTCCAAGTCTTCGGAGCTCTGCCAACCATTCTTTTAGCTCTTAACGAAAGTCAAAGGCCAAGTATGGAACGAAGACTGTTCGCAAGCTTTGAGAGGGATCAAGTCTTACCTTAGCAAGCCCCCACTGCTAGTAATCTTGGATGATGGAGAACAACAATGCCTCTACCTGACAGTATCAGACCATGCTGTGAGCTCTGCCCTAGTTTGTGAAAAGGAGGGAGAACAACACTCGGTTTACTACGCCAGAAAGATGCTCTTAGATGTTGAACAACGGTATTTTCCTCTAGAAAATCTCGCATATGCCCTAGTGATTGATTTAAGGAAGTTTAAGTACTACTTAGAAGCCCATTCTATAACAGTAATCACCTCTTACCCACTCAAGGTCATTTTACAAAAATATGACCTCTCTAGGCTTCTTTTGAAGTGGTCGGTCGAGCTCGAAAGATTCGACATTCACTTCTAGCCCTGAACGGTGATCAAGGGACAAATCCTAGCATATGTTATGAAGGAAGAGAAATTAGTCACATGTGATGTAACGTCCAAAGACTGGACCTTGTATGTTGATGGAGACTTTAATTCCAAGGGGGAGTAGGGATTGTTCTCGTTACCCCTGAAGACACAATAACAACAAAGCTAAGTATGAAGCGTTGATCACCGGTTTATGAAAAGCCAAACTACTGGGGGAAAAATGCCTCAATGTATTCGATGATTCTAAAGTGGTCTCCAAGTAGGTGAGTGGCGAATTTAATGCTAAATACGAGTAAGAGGACTCATGGGAGACTTTGAGTAGGTGGAACTTCAATAATTCCCACGAGGACAGAACAGCCATGTTGATGCCTTAGCAGCACTAAGCTCATTAATTCTCTTTCACCTGAAAAGGAAAATACGGATTGAGTTCCTCACACAACCCATTATCGATCATACAGTCGTAGCCGAGCAAGTCCTCCTCATAGATAAAGCCCTAGGATGGATGGACCCCATCATCAATTATCTACGAAGTGCAATATTGCTAAACGACAAGAGGTCGGCCCACCCAATCAAAGTCAAGGCTTCTTATTTATACCTTAGCCCTGAGGGAAAACTTTTTAAGAAGTCATTAACAAGACCCTACCTCCAGTGCATTCACCCATAGGATGTCGAGCAAGTACTTATTGAACATCACGAGGGCATATGTGGGAGTCACGCAGGTGGAAGATCGTTATCCTTTAGAGCAATCAAGGAAGGATATTGGTTACCTCATATGTACAAAGACGCTGGCACATATGTTCACAAATGTGAAAAGTGACAAAAGCACTCTCCTATGGTTCACCAGCCCGCCAGCAACTTGAATCTCTTGTCAGTACAAGGCCTTTCTCTCATTGGGGATTAGATATCGTGGGACCACTACCTGATGCATTTGGAAATCGCAAGTATCTTTTAGTCTCCACTGATTACTTCAGTAAATTGGTTAAGGCAGAACCATTGGCAAACATCTGAGACTCTGATATGACCAGGTTCATATGGAGAAACATCATAACTTGATTGGGATACTAAGAAACATCATCAATGATAATGGTACATAATTCAAAAGTGGTTTCTTCCAAGATTTTTATGATGAGCACTGCATCAAGCACCACTTCAGTTCTGTGGCGTATTCCCAAAGCAATGGGCAAGAGGAGGCTTTTATAAAACCATGATTGATGGGGTGAAAAAATGATTGTATGAACTCCCTTATGTTCTATGTGCCTATCGCACAACACCTTGGAGAAAAACTTGGGAAACACCATTTGCCCTCGCTTACGTCATCGAGGTTATCATCCCTCTGAAAGCAGGCCTCCCTACTATGAGAACCACACTGGTCGACTAATGACTCAATGATGAAGTTTTACGCACTGAACTTCACCTAGAAGATGAGCGACGAGAGATAGCTTTGATTAAGTTTTCTTTCTACCAAAAACAACTAGCCAAGTAGTTCAACAAAAGGGTCAATCCGCAGAAGTTTTCAATAGGAGACTACGTCATGCGAAAAGTCCTCGGCAATGCTGTAAAATGTCAGATGGCAAACTAGGACCAAATCGAAAAGGTCCATTTAGAGTAATCACAGATGATCTTCAAGGAGCATATCATATGGAAATGGTGGAGGGCAGGGAGATACAAAGAGCATGAAATCCATCCAATCTTAAGAAGTTATACTTTTAGATCTTTTCTTTAGCAGAATTTTTATTTTTTGTTACTTGATAAGACAATTTATAATGAATAAAGGCTGGACTGGCCCATCTATTCTCAAAATT
Source organism: Sambucus nigra (assembly GCA_949130495.1). Taxonomy (NCBI): domain Eukaryota; kingdom Viridiplantae; phylum Streptophyta; class Magnoliopsida; order Dipsacales; family Adoxaceae; genus Sambucus; species Sambucus nigra. Next base: position 1,488,463 of record CASBWL010000011.1, on the reverse strand, counting down.
TACATTGGTTGCTTAACGCATCTCATTTATATCTCATTAATTTGCACATTTCCCAATGATATCTCATTTGTGCATATTTTTTATGTTTAATGAACAAGGTTAGCAAGTTAAATACAAACACTTCGAATTACCCTCAGGCCCTTGTGGTTAACACAAGAGGTCTCATGAGTTGCCTCGACAACAACAAAAGCCCTATTGGGGATCCTTTGGCAATAATTCCAACTTTGTTTGGTCACCATCTATTTTTCGCAAAAAAAACATGCTCGAGTGGATTGCCCAATAACCAGGTACATTCTCGACATCATCTCACTTAGGCCTAAGGAAGTGTGACGACATAACCTAAAAGGTAAAGTGAATGGAATGAGACTTCTTAGGCATATTGGACTGGGAAAATGGTCAAACATATAAAAGTTAGAATACCATCACCTACCCATCATTTAGTATGTCACAAAATCCCAAAATGATTTAAAATATGTATGAGTCTATCTAAAGCCAATAATCGGTCAATCATATATCATTTTGGTCGATAAAAGTACTAAGTAACCTACTAGCATATAAAATCAAAATATGTTTAGTCGACACATGCTCAAAACATAAGAAAGGTCTTTATTAAGAATACAAGGTTACAATCACAAGACCAAAAAGAGATGCACAAAAGCGTAAGAGGAGATGGGGTGTCGAACAAGATATTCTGCTACTGCTGCCCTCTGACCATCGTCTGGCTTTAGAGAAAATTATTTGACATCTTCGTTGAGGTCGTGATCCAAGAGTTGGGTAGAAATAGCATCAGTCAGAATCCATTCAACATCTTTTAAAAAAGGATTATGGCTATAGGCAGCACATTCAACCTGGTATTTGTACCAAAGCTTGGATTATTTTGGGGTCCTCTTTAAAAGCGCTCAACCATCCCCGAGAAAAAGTAATGCTTTTAGCCTCCTTAAGTTTCTCTAGGGCATCTGCCCAACTTGCATTATAACCTTCCCCCCATACTTCTCTTGGTCGTACCTTAAAGGATTATCTCAACTTTTTAACATTGTCTTTTAATACTCTTATAAAAGATTTCAATCTCGCCACCTTTTTTTTTCAAAGCGTGATTTTGATAATGTAGGACCTTGACCACTTGGTCACCTCAGTCCTCACTAGAAGTTTGGCCCTCGGCTAATTAACTTCCTCTTGAACTGATGTTTATATCTCCTCCATCTCCTGGAGGTCATCCTTTAGTTTTGTAATCACTTTAATCTAGTTTTTGTATTATTCGTTCTTAGCTATTAGTGACTTGTATATTTTCACGAAGGATTTATGAGATTGTAGGTTGATATCAGATCTAAGAATTCTCCCCAGTTGATAATTAGGAGAAATATAGCAATCTAAATCAGTAGAATACAAATAATACATATTAAACTAGAAGCAAGTATCAGTATAAACATAAACAGATGAACACATGAACAAAGGGGTAAATTTCATTATCACATAAAATGGAAAGAAGGCCACTGACCAATACATGAAGTTCGCAAAATAAGGGTACAAACCAATGAAAACTTGAATTGTACAAGGAAAACAAAAACTCCAAGTCTACAAGAGCCCTAGCCTTTCACCTGGTCTTCCCTAACTTTGGCCTTCCCCTTGTCGACCACTTGTTGTACCTGGACAACACCAGCACTCTTGCCTACCGTAACTGGAACGATCTCAGTGTTGCTAACATCTTGGTCACCATATTCTCCTTCTTCGTATTCTTATTCTTGTTGTTGTTCTTTAATGTAAGGGTTAAGACCGATAGAATGAAGGTCGGCGAGTTCAGAACTTACAGGTGTACCAGCATCCTTCAAGCCCTGGTTCTATCCCCTCTTAAAAGAGACCTTGCAGGAATAAGCCATCTGGCGTTCAACATCCATGTAGGGTTTGTAGAAACCTTCACGGTAGTTGTCATCCTTGGCTTGAGAAAGACCACTCTCTAGCTTGGACACCTTGCCAGTCAACTCTTTGTTGGCCTCCACTAATTCAGACTTCTCAGTAATTACTGCCTTCTAAATAGCCCCCCAGAGCATCATAGGACTTACACATCTCTATATTTTCATGCTCCCGTGATTGACGAGTATTGTCAAGGGACACCTTCTCGGCCTCTAAGGCCTTTTTTAGCTCTTCCTCCTTTCTAAATATATCGGAATGATTATCCAGAAGGGTAGTGAAGTCATAAAGCATCTGCAAAAAGAATAATATAACAAGGAATCAAAATAGGAATGAGAAATAACAAAGAAAAGAAACAAGTAAGAAAGACTTACCGAATCCATCTCTTGTGCAGTCTTGAGGGTGAGTTAAGATAGCCCCAGCCTCGAGGAATTCTCACGATCAGTAGTGAGCAATAACATCATCAGTAGGTCAGGGGACAAAAGGGGGGAATAACCTACACTAACCCCCTCCAGACTAGGGATGGTGGGACCTCCAGTAGACTACAAGGCTAACTTCTTCTTAGCCTCAACTTTCTCTCACTCTTTCTTTTTTTTTTTTTTTGTGTCTCTCTCTCTCTCCTTCTCTTATTCTTTATTTCCCTCTCTCTCTCTCATTTTCTTCTTCTTCTCTCTCCTCTCTCTTTCCTTTTCTTTCTATCTCCCTTTATCGGATGGTCCAGAACCACTGACCTTGGGAGATTCTTCAGCAGAAACCTTTATAGTAGGAATCCTATTAGATAGGACTGCATGATCATCATCATCATCAGGAAGCCTCAACCTCCTCTTCTTGACCAAAGGATCCATGTCCTCTTCTTCCTCTTCTTCATTTGTTTCCTCTTATCCTCTTACTTCTAGTCCTCCTCTTCTATCTTTTTTGCTATCTTCTTCTTCATCCTCAGAACTTTCCTCTGGAGATCTTAAAATTGGCACCTGATCGTTTGGTCGAGCAATGAAGTTGGTGCTTGTATTCTTGTATTCCAAGAGAAAGGTCGCCGACCTAGGGTGCTTATCTTTTACCAAACTCTCATTTATACTCCAGGCCTTCGTGATCTCCTCAGTATTGATCTCACTAATGTCAGGCTCTTAGTTCTTGGCATTAAGTGCAATCACAAAGAATAGGAATATCAGCCACAAGAATGAGAAGAATTCATAAGAAATTTGCCAAAAAAAAGAGGAAGCGATCTATCTCGACCCGCCATAGTAAAAAATAGGGAGGTCACGTGGTCTCTCCCCCTCCAACAGTGGAGGGTGTTGCCAGTTCCTCACGATGAACCCAATTTCCCAATAGTCCTTATGAGAATCCGCAATATTAACCACCAGAACTCGCTCAGCTTTTCTAGTCTTCAGATACAACAAACCCTCTTTGGTTTTTGAGAATACATAACAGTAACATATCTCGGCCAGCCCCAGCCTTGTTCTATAAAGAGTATTTAGCCTATGTACACCGTTTACTATCTTCCATACATTGGGGACACACTGAGTAGGAACAATGGCAAAATACCTAAAAAATATAAGAAATAACTCATTTGGGGGGAAATGGCAGCCCTCCTCGAGTTTTCAACAGGGTATGAATCCAATGGCCCCCGTCCACTTTGCGAACATTGCATGGAAGGGGGAACAGATGATAATTACCCACTTGGGAATGTTATACTTAGGCCTAAATTCTTCTACAGACTTACCATCCAACATCACCATAACTAAACAGAGTTAGAAGAAACCCTAACAACAGCGACTAGTTAGTATAGATAAAAAGAGCCAAGAAGAGGCAGGGACTATAACTTACAAGCGGTAACGAAGCTTTGATGAAGCACAGAAAGAGAGAAACTTCAACTTTTAAAGAAAAATAAGAGCTTAGGAACCTGAGTATGTGCAAGGATGACCAGAAGCAGCGAACAAACGCTTGAGTAAGAAACAAATGATCACCAGAACACTCAAATGATAGGTTTTGACTTCCCAAAAAGACAAGCATGCCTTTATTGTAAGCCTTGTTATTATAAAGATAACATCACGGACTCTCATTACATTATAAGGACTAGGATCTCCAACCCAGTTGAAATCTATTGGCCCATAGTTAATAGCCCAAAGATTTCAGGGGAAATTATGGGAGCCCACTTTTCACAGGCCCGTGAAAGTAGCCGACAAAGATAACCTGAGTTGTTTGGACGACCCAAATCATGGATTAGTTTTAACACGAACAGTTTAATTAGAGGACGATACTCTCTGATATGGTCAAATCAAGTGTCAAGAATCTTGGTCGAGATATTCAAGCACCTCATAGCTAATCCAAAAATTGTGATAAAGTTCCTTAAATAACTCAAACACTGTAATAACACGAATATAAATTATACTCCCTGACTCAGGGTAAATGGATGAAAACTGTAATCATTGAGAGACACTTAATAAAAAAATAAGTAACCTCTCCGTGGACATAGGCAAGTTTAAGAACCACGTATATCGTAGTTTTGTGTGATTTCATTTACTTTCTACCTATTGTGATTGCTTTCGTGAATCCTTAATAGGGAATTTTTTCGCACTCACATTTTTCAAACCCAATTTTTCCAGGCTTGGGTCTCGTCCAACATTTCTTTTGATTTTAGGTGAACCTAATACAAGTGAGAACATAATAAACGTGATAATAAATAATCATGCTGGAATCCTTTTTCTCATTTTTCCTCCTTCTTTACCAAGAGTGTCAAAAATATTTTTTCCTCTGTTATCAAAAAAATAAAAAATCATTTTTCCTTCCTTATACCAAAAATATTTTTCCTCTTTTTTACCCAAAAAACATTTTGTCCTCTTTTTCAAGAGAAGGCTAGAAAGCGCTAAGAATGTTTCAAAAGATTCCTTGAATGGAAGATTCATCATAGAGGGTGAAGATTTCCCCTTTTCCAGCTTTCTCGAATCATGGTATGATCATGGGGACAAGAAGATGAAACCAGGAAGGGAGAACTTTTTCCAAGACAGCTACTCATGGATCGAAAGTTCCCAACATCATATGCAACCACTCATTGAGAAAATTGTAGCCGATTCCAAAGATTCCGAGGGAAGTTACTCCAAGGATTCATTCAACTTGTAGATACTAAGGCTGACACTCTGCATAATCCACATAAATGCTACATCATCGGATCCATTCTGCCTTATCGAAGTTATTGATTCACCTCTCCTAAACTAGAATGATGTACCAGTTTCACCCGCTGAAATACAACCCAACCCAGATGTTTATCCCATGTCCTCTTCTTTTGTTGTTCCTCCTTATTCTAATTTAATCTAGACCTCCTTCGATGAAGTTCTCAACGTTGTATTTCCTAACATTGAAATAAACGAAGATTTTGAGTATCTTAATGTGCCTTACATTAATTGTCTTAATTCTAATCAAACTCTTGATGATGATGGTTTTACAAATGAACAACTCTTAACTGATAACAACAAGAAACATAATCGTGTTCAAGTTGATAAAGATGAAAATGTTATTATTAGTGTCGGTTCTAGTAGCCAATTGTGTGAGATTAGTATTGGGTCTACCCTTGATGAGCATGAGCGCACACAACTCGAAGAATTATTAAAATAATATATGGACGTCTTTGCATGGTCCTACGATGACATGCCTAGCATTGATCCCGAGATAGCTCAGCACGAGATTATAATTCTCCCAAAATGTAAACCAGTCAAACAGAAACTGCGAAAGCTCCGCATCGAATGGCCGCTCAAGATTAAGAAAGAAGTGTTCAAATAGTTAAACATGGGCTTTATTCGTGTGATCGAATATCCCATATGGCTTGATAATATCGTACCCGTACCAAAATCAGGAGTAAAGGTTCGCATGTATGTTGATTACAAAGACTTGAATAAGGCCTCTGCAAAGGCTGATTACCCACTACCTAATATCGAAAGTATTGTGGACAATGTGGCCATCTTAAGTCATTTTTTGATGGGTTTCCCGGATATAATCAGATCAAGATCCACCCAGATCATCACAATAAAACTGCATTCATCACCCTTTGAGGAATCTTTTGCTACACCGTTATGCCATTTGGCCTAAAAAAATGCAGGGGATACCTACCAGAGGACAACCACAACCATCTTGAATGATTTAATACACAAAGAAGTCGAGGTCTACGTGGATGATATATTATCAAGTCTAAGACTAAGGAAGGTCATGTTCCCTCTCTTCTAAAGTTCTTTGAGCGACTACAATAATATCAGATGTGACTTAACCCACAGAAATGTGTTTTTGGAGTTTCCAAAGGAAAACTCTTTGGATTCATGGTTAGTGAGAAAGGGATAAAAGCATAACCTGCTAAGCTAAAAGCCATACTCGAAATGCCGCTACACCAAACGGAGAAGGAAGTTTGGGGATTCCTTAGAAAATTGTAGTATATCAGCCGGTTCATCAGCTAGTTGACTTTTATCTGTGAGCCCGTCTTTAAAATTCTCCGAAAGGATCCACTATGGTTTGGAACGATGCTTGCCAAGAAGCCTTTGACCGAATCAAGTGATACCTAACCCGACCTCCGGTACTTATGTCGCCGCAACCTGGTCTTCCCCTACTCCTAAACTTGACCATAACAAACACTGCAATTGGGGTTTTACTAGCCCAATACCTTAAAGAAGCCAACAAAGAGAGAACCATCTTCTATGCCAGTCGTAAGTTGGACAACTACGAAGTTAACTACAATTCTTTGGAAAAAGCACGTGTCGCCCTTGTCTAGGTCACCCAAAAACTATGGCACCACATACTCACATTTCTCATCAAATTTATGTCCCGAAGGGATCCCATCAAGTACCTACTAGAGAAACCTTCCCTGTCTAGCTGAATGGCCTAATGGTTGATGCTTCTAGTAGAATTTAATACTTTGTATGTCACTTAGAAAGATATGAAAGGAAGATCCATCCCTGACTAACTCGCTGACTACCTTATGGAAGAAATCGACATTTGGATTTTCTAATTCCTAGATGAGAACAACCTTTGTACCTCCCAAGAAGACCTCCGATGGCAAATGTTCTTTGACGGTGCCACCAACAAGAAAGGGTATGGCATTGGGGTACTCCTAATTTTCCCTGATGACTCACACACTCCCATTGCCATCAAATTAGATTTTTCTTACACCAACAACATGACCGAATACGAGGCGTGAACGGTAGGCCTCAAAATTGCTCTCAAGAAAGGAATTCAATACCTAGATATCTATAGGGACCCAACCCTTATCATTAGTCAAGTACTCAAAAGATGGAAGTCAAGGATGATAAACTCTTACCTTTCCATTCCCACCTAGAAGAGCTAGCCTCCCAATTATAAGATATCACCTTCCACTACTTGCCCTGAGCAAACAACAACCTAGCCGATGCCCTTTCTACCTTAGCCTCCATGGTTGATATGCCTGAAGGAAAAATAATGGCCCCTTTCCTAGTCCAAAAGAAAGATAAACCAGGTCGCTGCTACCACATTAAGCTCATCACAGAAGGAGATCCTAAAATAGCTGATTATTGGTACTATGATATTTGGATCCTCCTCAAGCATGGTAGGTATCCCTAAAACTCTGATAAGAAAGACTGAGAAACCCTTTGCAAATTGGCTACACAATACATTATATGTGATAAATCGCTGTTCAAGAGAAACTTCGATGGAACCCATTTACACTGCATCGCAGGGGCTGACATTGAAGAGATAATACAGAAAATCCATAGCGGGGAGTGCAGACCCCAAATGAATGCCCATATGCTCGCTAAGAAAATCATCCGATAAGGTTACTACTGGACTACCATGGTTCAGGATTGCACCGCCTATGTTCAAAATTATCTTAAATGCCAACAGTTTTCCAACCTCCAGCACTTGCCTCCGCTGGAATTGTACAACATGACTTTTCCCGGGTTATTTTCCACATAGGGCATTGATATCATAGGGAAAGTTACACCCAAAGCCTCCAACGAACATGAATTCATCTTGGTTGCCATCAATTACTTCAACAAATGGGATTAAGCCAAATCATACCCAGTGTTGAATGCCAAGAAGGTGGCTAAGTTCATTCGAAAAAATATCATCTGTCGATATGGGGTCCCATATAAGCTGGTGTCAGACAATGGGTTGCATTTTAAAGCAGAGATCATAAAAGTAGTCGAAGAGTACGGGATTCAAATATACAAATCTTCCCCCTACCGACCTCAAACCCACGATGCAGTCGAAGGTTCCAATAAAAAACTTCAAAGCCATCATTAGTAAGATGATTGAAAGCTGTCGAGATTGGGACAATAGAATCCCTTATGCCCTCTACGGATATCGTACTTCAGTTCAAACATTTACTGGGGCTACCCCTTACTCTCTGGTATACGACATGGAAGCCGTCCTACTCGTGGAGCTAGAAATACCTTCACTACGCATCATGCTTGAAAGCAGAGTCAACGAGGATGACTGACATCAAATTTGTCTTGGCGAGTTGTAACTCTTGGATGAAAGGAGACTAAAGGCTCTATATCATATACAAGGATACCATTACCGGATAGCGCGATCGTTCAACTAGAGATTCAAGGATCATTATGTCCTATTGGGTGGGTACCCAGAGGGAAATTCAAGATATTTTATCTGGGTACCTAGATGGAAATTCAAGCCCAATTGGAGCGTTCCTTACATTGTAAAAAAGATCTTATCTGGCGGCGACGCTATCACCGACCTCGATGGGGAAGAGATGACCTGTCCAAATAACCTGGACCGTCTCAAGAAACTCTACCCTTAATCTCGACACGCTAGGACTCTTCTAATCTCCCTTTTATTCTAAAAACAATTCTTCATATCCCTCTACTTAGAAATACGTGGTGCATGTTCCTTTAAAAACTTTTTGCTTTAAAAAATGAAACTCAAAAATTTTCAAAACCCCTAGAGCTACGTAGGCAGCTCATACATTTTACATGAGCACGACCCCCTTCTTTCTCACCAAATGCTATTATTTCTTATCCCAGAGAACGACAATTCATTTTATCATGTACATCGACAAAAGGATTATATATGCCTTAGTGATTGATATAGATAATTCGAATGCAAAACTCATAATATAGGCATAATAATATTGATGATACGAGAAATCGTCCACTTGTCGTCCTCGTACCAGCAAGTCAAGAGTAAAGTGTATAATAAATCAACAAAGTAAGTAAGGAGATATGAACAAGAGATAGAGAGTGGTTCAGCCTCTAAAATAGGCCTATGTCCACTGTGGTGCTCTACTCTCATTATATGTGTTGTATTGTATAATATGATAATGCCATTAGAGGCGTACAAGATAGGTGAGAGAGAAGAATATATGACTACAGCGATTTCGGGAATGCCATAGATATGACTACGATGTAGGTCAGTAGTCCCCAAGCTGTATGTTGGGGTTATGTAAAGAGAGTTTGGCAAGGCTTCGCCAGGTGTTGTAGGAACTGCTTGAAGGAGAGGAAAAATGATCCTTTATTTCGAGGTGTGGTCCTCTATTTATAAGAGGTATGTGAGCTGTCACATGTCCTGAGCACGTGACGTATATTTACTCCGAAGTTTCTGTAGTAAAAAGGGATGCGGCCTATAAGGAAAGCACAAAGTTCCGCACCCTACAGGAGGCTAGACCAGCAGATGTCGCGCCATGTACATGGTCGGGCCGCGGCCTGTATATTAAGGCAAGTGGTAAGTGTTGCGCCTAGTACTTGTAGGGCCGCACACCGAGTTCAGTAGGGTCGCGCCCTATGTTGATAGAGGTCCGCGGCAGGGTGCTATATTTGTACTATCAATAAGCCCCCAATCCGTAGTGCCAAGAGAATTTAATTGGGGCTGCGGCTTAGTTAAGTTTCTTTACGTGCCGCGGTAGTTTTCAAAGCGACGATTCCTCTTCCGCGCTCTCTTATATAAATTGTTTCTGGCCATAGACTTCATTATGTTTCCAAATCCTTGAGAGCAAATCGAGAGCAAATTTCTTACGTGTCCATCTTCTTTTATTTTTCGGTGACCCTCAGAGGCTGTGCGTAGCGGTTCCAAGGTGGTGCGAAGCTCAGAACCACTGGTTTTTCAGTTTCCAGGTAAATATTCAACCATCCTTCTTTTAAATAGCTTTCGTAGCTCGTAATTCCACTTTAAATACACAAACACATAAGCTTCTGCATTGCTTGATAGAATATTAGGGTTTCAATTGAATAATCTACTATCACTCTAGAATCGAACATATATGAATGACAAAATAATCGTTATAATTGTCAGAGCCAATCTCTGTATGCCGAACTGAACCCCCGATCCTCGAGACGCCATGAAATCATATAATTGTTCTCATTTTATATGAACAAACTCTTCGTATTCTGTGAATTTGATCTTAAAATGATTAAACGTTAGGTATGTAACTGTTTAAGATAGAGGTCGCGGCACAATAGACTATCATTAATTTAAGGGTCATTTGAACTGTTGAAGACCCTATCCGTGGCCCCTTAGGTTCTGAGAATTATCCTTCGCGACTCTTTGATGCATATCCGGCGGTGGGGGTCTTTTAGGGCTTTAAACCCCCACCCTTTCGTGCTGAATAATCTTCAAATTTTTAAGAACCAAATATACATCCATGATAAATAATTGTAATTTTTGCTAGAATTCCTTGAATCGACCTTTAGTAATTTTAGAGATGGCTGCGGCTTGTAATCCCTAATCCCATTTGAGTGGGTTGTCACGGTTGCGTAAGTTCCCTTGCCGATATAGGAGATGGCTACGACCGGTAGGGTCAGAGGGAAATCCCTTGGGTTCAATGAGTAGAGTCAGCTGTGTTTTAGCCTATTAATAACTCCATTTGGGAAATAACATGCCTCAAATCGATATGCCGTGGTGTTTTATTTTTCAGGGCTTAAACCCCTTTTTCAAACCATACTGCCTGCGATGCCTAACTGTGAACTCTGCTTTTCAGGTACTGTTACAGCCTTATGAGCTTTGACCCAGACGAATTTCTGAGAGGCTTTTGGGCAGATCATTTTGGAGCCACTCCTCCTGAAATGACTTCTGTGCCTCCTCTGAGATCAATAGGGCCTTGTCAACTGAGGAATTGCCCCAATTACGTGATACTAGACTCAGACTCTGCAGACTCTTCCTGCAAGAAGGATTTTCCATCCACGCTATTGAAAGAAGAAGCCAATTCAAGTAATCATCCATTGGGTGTAGAGGATGATGCCGCGGAAGTTAGAGATAACCCAGCTGGTACATCTGGGAGGGCTGAGAGCCCCTTAGCTACGCTTGATATCCGTAGCACCATGAACCAAGACTGAGTTGACCAGGTAGCTGAGGCCTTCGAATTTCCAGAAAATTTGATGTGCTCAGCTCCTGCCGCGAACCAGAGGCCTTGCACTGCTCTAGCTGATGGAGTTTACTTCCCACTCCATGCCTTTGTTTACGGGCTGCGGTTCTTGTACCTATTAGATGCATTTTTCAAGCCATGAGACTAGTCCCAGCCCAGTTAGATCCTAATGGTTGGAGAGCCATTCTTACTGCGATCGTCCTTTGGGAGAATCGATTCAAAAAGGACATTACTCTCGCGGAGTTCTTTCATTTCTACCGCCCAAAGGAGAACTCAGTGAAATTCATAGGGTACTACTACTTCTCCATCCACGGCAGGGACGAGACCCTTTACACTGGGAGGCCGACCAGTGTGAAGAACTGGAAGGGGAAGTATTTTTACATCTCCAGAGAAGGCTGGGAGATTCATCCCGAGGAGAATGAGAGGGAGAGGTCGTATAGAATGCCGCGGCAATGGTGGTCTCCATCTAAACTAGGTATTAAGACTATAGCCGTGTCATTTCTTCATATTTTGTTAATCTCTTATAACCTTAGGATTGTTATTCTGCAGTCCTTGATAACTTGAATTTGAACAAATGGCAAGAGAAGAGAGTTGCTGAGGCCGCGGTAGTTCTTACTGATTATAAAAAGTTTAGCACACTTGTTACATCAGCAACTATATTCGAAGCAGGGTTCTTACTGAATAAAGTCCATTCCTAAACTGATGGATGCGGAAGGTAATTCCCTGACCGTCATAATTTTAATCCGCGGTAACTTATGCTCCCAGTAATTCCGTTTCCAATACTTGTTGTTTCTTTTTCAGATGAGGAGGTTGACAGAGAACTGTTGACCGCCCAGCTAGTGGAGATGGATGAGGATGCAGTCGTTCTCAATAATACTATGCAGATCAGGAAGAGGAAGAGGACCAAGACAAAAGTTTCAGCCGCAGTTCACTCCGTCGATAAAAATACACCTATCGCGACAGTAACTCAAGCCGCGGAGACAACAGAAAATGTTGAGAACCCACCACAAGCTGAGTTTGACGATGACATAGGAGCTAACCTGGCTGCGATGAGGTTGATGTCTACTGACGCACCCCTTCATTCAGCATCTCCTTCGCCGCCACCTGTAGTTGCAGTTAATGCAAATTGGCACCTCCTCAGTGCCGCGATGCTTCTGGTCTTGACGATCGTCCACGGCCTCAGTTGAGACAACCCAACCCTGAGTCCTCATGGGACATTACCGCGAAGGATGTACGGAGGATAAAGAGGGCCCTTGATGCTGCGGGCCTCAACAGGCTGGTGGGAGAAGACCATGACGACCAGGAGGACTGCGACCTCCATAGTCTTCTGAGGGTAAGTGCTTTATTTTCTTCATTTTTCTCTTGCATTCCATATACTGCAACTAACTTTTTAATTTCAGACCGCGGACATCATGGTAGCCTAAAAAAGGAAGTATGAGGCCCTTTATAAGCTAAAAGAGGTCGCGGAGAGGGTTTATTATGCTGACTTGGAAGCTGCGCGGAATTCATCTTTTGAAGCTGGCAAGAAGTCTGCTGCCGCGGCCCTTCAGGCAGCCCATATGAACTTGGAAATAGCAAATAAGGCAAGGGAGGAAGCGGAAGAGAACTTCAAACAGGCTGCGAACTCCCTTAAAGCCTCCCAGGCCCAGACTGCTGAAGCTGCACATGCCGCGAAGATTTCAAGTAACAAGCTCGCTCTTCTTCAAAAGAAGTATGAAGAGCTGGAGGCTAAGTCCTCTCAAGAAGCCCTAGACCATGCCGCGGTAATAAAGAAGATGGAGTCAGATCATGGTGATGCTCTTCAGCTGTCCATTTACCACGCAGTGGAGTTATTCAAAGGCTCTAGGGACTTCTTCCTCATCAACAATAAAGCCTACCTCCGCGGCTACCAGGAGCTAAGGTATAGGATTATAAAGAATTTTCCTGAGACAAAGGAGAAGGTTCTTTCCTAGGGGCTCGGTGATGTCGAGCATCAATTATGCATAGCCGAGCTCAAATTCGCGGTTGAAGAGAAAGCTAGGCTGAGAGCAGAAGCAAAGGCAGCGGTCGCGGAGGAAGAGGCTGAAACAGCCACAGACGGTGAGGAGGGAGATGAGTATGATGATGCTGCCTCTTGAGCTTTAATATTTTTTTATCATCAATATAGGGCTCCGTACCTTTTGTACTTTTAACTGTAGTGGCTGCGGCCCATTTTCTTGTAACCTTAACTGATAATATCAAGGCTACGATGACCTTTTCAACATTAATTATTTTGGCTTCATTCTCCGAATCTTTTGCATCTTCTTTTTGCTCGCCTCAATGCTTTATTGAATACTTTCTGTACGCCTCTTATGGCTTGAATACAACTTCCTTGCGTAATCAAAATGCCTTATTGATGGAGTGAACTTGTAGAAATAACAAATTAAGTCCGCGGCACTATAACATATTTCTTCAATAACTACTCTGATTGAACTGCCCCGGCACCCTCGAATAATGCCAATGAACCTTCACAAGTAATTATTACAGGCTGCGGCTATTGTTATCGGAATGGCAGCCCTATATTCGGAGCCGCAACAGTCTGAATTTACTTGATGGCCATAGCCATATTGATAGGGATGTGTTTTTGAATATTCAGAATCCCTTTGTAGTAGCTTTATAGGCCTCATCAACCCTTAGTCGCTTTAACAGTTGCACTGCATCGTAGATTACCACAAGTGCACTTTATGTAGGCTGCGTCACCTTACAACCGCCCCTTGCACCAATGCGTGGAAGTGCTACCGCTTGAATAAGGCCGTGGAAGTTTGATAATGGTTACAGCCATATTGCCTAATTCCTAATAATATTAGTATAGGTGCGAGTTGATTTCTCTAATCCTGCCGCGACATCTTTGAGTGTTTAAAACCATGTCCTGTGGCTTTTTAATTGGATCTAAATCCAAGTCATTATCGCATTAACTCTTAGTCACTTTAATGGCTACGGCTGTATTGAAAGGGTTATTTCACTCTTTACCCATGGCTGCTTGAACCATATAGTCATTTTTTGTCTGGTCGCTTTAATTTCTTTTCACGGAGTATGGCCTTCATCTTCATTAGCATCGCCCTTCTGTATGTAAGTCTGTATGTATGATTTTCAAGCCTCCCCAGGCTGGGTTATGTTATTAAGCCACCCACAGCTAACATATAGGATATTTTCAAGACTCCTCAGGCTGGATTATGTTACTAAGCCACCCACAGCTAACATATAGGATATTTTAAAGCCTCCTCAGGCTGGGTTATGTTATTAAGCCACCCACAGCTAACATATAGGATATTTTCAAGCCTCCTCAGGCTGGGTTATGTTATTAAGCCACCCACAGCTAACATATAGGATATTTTCAAGCTCCCCAGGTTGGGTTATGTTATTAAGCCACCCAAAGCTAACATATAGGATATTTCCAAGCCTCCTCGGGCTGGGTTATGTTATTAAGACACCCACAGCTATAGATATATATACAGCCATCCCTGGCTAGATATTGCAAGTCTCTTGACTTAATGACGCATTCGGAAAGCCAAGAGCGGGTATTGGGCGCCCTTGCTAGTGATGTTGCAGTCCAACTTGTATAACTGCTTCTAATATTTGCCACCGCCACTTTCAATCAACTTTTGAATAATTAGGCGTCTTGCTGGGCATCGTTGCCCATTTAGATATTATCGTTTTCGAAATAACATATTGCCTCGGATCGGGATCTGTTCAAGAAAAAAATGGTATTTTTTGTCTACATTTCATGGAAATGAGAATCAAAATATGACACCATAAGAGTGAACTTGATTTTATAACTATTCATATATATATATGAATTTGTAAGGATAATACAAAGTTTAGTTTAAAACAACATAGGCGGAAGTTGTCACTGTAAAGTAGTAAGCATGAAAAATGGGCATGTGTCATGTGAGATAAGGTTGCATCCCCTAAACATCTTTGAGGAACCTCCTCAGCATCCCTTGCCCAATTAGCCTTTCAATTCCATCCTTCAGAGCATAGCATTGCTCGGTGTCATGGCCATGTTCCTGATGGAATTTGCACCAAGTAGCTTTGTTCCTCTTGTGGGGTGGAGCTCTCAGCTTTTTTGGACACCTTAACAGCTTGTCCTCTTTGATGAACTCAAAGATCTCTTCAATCAGGAAGGTCAACAGAGTGTAGGCCCCAGACTTCTTCTCTGACTTCTCTGTTCTCCTTTTCTGGCACTTGCTGACTGCTTCTGTAGCCAGACCCTCTTCAAATATCGCGACAGCAAAGGCTGTTGGAGCTATTTTCTTGGGTGTCGCACCCATATTTGGAGAGGTCGCGGCCTCTAACATTAGGACCCTCTGAGTTAAATAGTTAACATGGGTCTGAAGTAAGGCATGACAATCGTAGAGGTGATTGAGGTGATTGTACAGCAGCACAATATCATCTTTGATTTCTGTGCTCTGGCTGGACTCTCCTTCCATTTTCTGCCTTTGTTAGTCTTTACAAAAATATATAATCTGAGACCAAACTAGCAGAAGTGAGTAATTTCAGAAGTATAAGGTTAACCAAGTATGAGGTTAGGAGGAAGCTTTTGAGCTGTTGCTATTCTTATGAGGCCGCGGCCAGCAAAACAGGGGTACTGCCGCAGCCTGTAATGACACCGAGTTGACCACTTGAGTCCTTGATCTGACGTTACTGCAATATAATCGCACAAGTCGAGGCCGAGACTAGAAGGTATTTAAAATTACCTGTCGCATCCCCAATTAGGCAGGGGGAGCAATCCCAAAAACTGGGTCCATATCCTAAAACACGGGGAGAACATACCTACCAGGGTCTATCTAGGGCCTAACAGCCTCTCGATGCACTTATCGGCACAATTATAATGATAAACCCCGGATCATGGGAAAAAAATAAATGAAAGAGAAGGAAATATCATTCTCCCCTAATCATTCACTCTTAAGAGGCTAAAGCCTACTATGCTTTTCAGCACTTTTTAGATGGAATGATATCACAGGGGTATGAAAAATATATCTAAGTTCAGAAACGGAGGCTCAAGAATAGATCTAAATATGTGAAATACCCATTTAAGGGTGTAAATATAAAACAAAGCTCAATAACCAGAATCTACCCGTGAGATGACGATCCGCAGGATCCTTAGGGGTCGAATAAGTTGTTTAAGAACTCAAATATATAGAGAAGCAAGATTGAAATATCTCTTTCCCACAGACGGCGCCAGATTAATGATATGAGAAATCGTCCACTTGTCGTCTCGTACCAGCAAATCAAGAGTAAAGTGTATAATAAATCAACAGAGTAAGTAAGGAGAGATGAACAAGAGATATAGAGTAGTTCAGCCTCTAAAATAGGCCTACATCCACTGTGGTGCTCTACTCTCATTATATGTGTTGTATTGTACAATATGATAATGCCTTTAGAGGCGTACAAGATAGTTGAGAGAGAAGAATACATGACTGCAGCAATTTCGAGAATGCTAGAGATATGACTACGATGTAGGTTAGTAGTCCCCAAGATGTATGTTGGGTTATGTAAAGAGAGTTTGGCAAGGCTTCGCCAGGTGCTGTAGGAACTGCCTTGAAGGAGAGGAAGAACGATCCTTCATTTCGAGGTGTGATCCTCTATTTATAAGAGGTATGTGAGCTGTCACGTGTCCTGAGCACGTGACGTATATTAAGTCCGGAGTTACCGTAGTAGAAAGGGATGCGGCCTATAAGGCAAGCACAAAGTGCCGCACCCTACAGGAGGCTAGTGCCGCAGATGCCGCGCCTTGTACATGGTAGGGCCGCGGCCTGTATATTAAGGCAAGTGGTAAGTGTCGCGCCCAGTACTTGTAGGGCCGCACACCGAGTTCAGTAGGGTCGTGCCCTATGTTGATAGAGGTCCGCGGCAGGGTGCTATATTTGTACTATCAAATATAATTAAAATTTTCTTTATTTTCATTAATGTGGTTACAATTACATCAGCATAGGGAGTCAAACAACTTCCCTAGCCAATCTAACCCTACTTTCCTAAAACCAAATAAAAACAAATCGAAAATAGCTACTCTTAAAACAATCTTCCCAAATTTATAACCAAACACACCATACAAAGCTTCACAAATAAATTCCCCAGAGATCCTTCCCGCAGTTGCCAGAAGAATCGGCCCCATCTTCATCCACATTCTAGGTTCCCCAAACTTCCCCTACCTGAATAGAAAGCCACAGACGCTCCATGGAGCAGTAAGCCTAGACCAGCCTAGGGAAAATAATAACACCTCCCTCAATGGTATCAGATATGGAGAACCACCTTTGCCTGATCTCCATAACCGGTATATTCGCAACTACTATTCTCCACAACCACTTCATGTAGTCCCCAAAAACATGTCAGACTCAACCAACAGACTGGGAAAGAAGGGTCGACGGTCAACAATTCTCCCACATAGACCCCAATCGCATGCGCATGCACTCTATGAAATCCTCCATAAGAAAAACATTTAGTGTTCGAGGTGGCACAATCTTCTCCTAGCAAAATTGGAGCAAAATTTGCCAGGAAATTAGAAAGAGGTCTACTGGAGGCCAACATACCGAACATACTGGTATTCTCCCAGTTCTAGAATGGGCAGTAATTCTCCCCACCAAGCCACTAACCAACGCAAACCTCGGGACCCATATTCCACGAACCAGTTCTTCCAACTCTCGATGTCCAAGTCCGCACTAATAAAGTAGAGAGAAAAGAAGTTTGGCACATATGCCAAGGGATATTCAGGAGGGACCGCCATACGAAATCTCTCCGGCAACTAAAAGAATAGCATAATGGGGATACCCCTTAGAAAGTCAGAATAGCCTTACTGCTAGGCATCCAGATCGTTCAGAGTCTCTGCCAATATCACCACCGCAGGATTACGACGGTACAACATCCATTAATCAATGGATGCAAGTTGTGGGTTCACCAATAGTTCCCCAATCACCAATAATAATTTTGAAATTACGTCTCGATTGACGGCTTCGGCATAGTCCACATCACCAACATCCTGCAAATGCACAAAATGCAGTACAACAGGGAGAGAGATAGTTCCTCCCGTAACTAGTGACCTAGCCTCTAAGGGAGAGATATGGAGAAATCCTGCTAACAGCTCCCGAGGAGATCGGTAAAATTCAAGCATGGCCACCCCAACACTAGGATTTATCCCTAATATGGCAGAAAACTCTTCATAAGTTGGACAAACTTCGTCTAAACCAAAGAGAAATACATGGTCTTCTGGGTCCCAGAATTCTACCGTTGCCATCAGCTTGTTCCATTCAATAGGCTAGTTAAGCCATAATGAAACCCGGCGCATGTTGAAAGCATCGTAGCCGACATTATATGAGCACGTCGCCTTTAAGTTTTCAAGGTAAGTATCGAATTTAACACTTCTGGGGAGAGCCATATCACAAAATGATAAGATAAATATCAAGAAGAATGCAAAAAATAAGAAAATTGGATGGGTGAAGAAAGTACTCCACCATTACCCCTATTTATACTTGGAAAACCTCAACCGAAGACAAAAATCATGCAAACCTAGAAGGAAAACCTCCCCCACTAAGTACCAAGCAATTGAAGAAAGTGCAGTCAAAGCCTTGGGTTGATTCGACTAGACTGACCTTCTGATAGGCAGAACAAAGGGTGTGCCGATCGACAATCCCTATTTTTTTAAAGTTCTTTTTTTCGTTTTTTGTAAAAATAAAAAGACTCAATAAAAATAATTTTTATTCTAAGAAATCCAAAATTTCCTTCTCCTTATATTTTTACTTATCCTATTTTAAAATAAATTTTCTCTTAAATCATTTTAAATTTTTTTACGGTCTCAGCAACAAAGTAAAAAAATGCATATGCATTAAGTCACTAAAGCAAAAAAATTAATAAAAACTTCATTTCATTGCACAGATTTTTCTTTATTACAATTGTCTTGCAGGAAAGGAAAACACTGAAAATAATGAGACTCGGCTTGAACCACCCAAACTCTCTCTCTCTCTCTCTCTCTCTCTCTCTCAGAACCTCCATCCCCGCGGCCCGCGCTTTTTCCCCAGCGACGAGATGACATACCTCCACTCGCCGAACCAGACCTCTCCTCAGACAAGGAAGACGGAACCAAGCAAGATGAAACCCGAATCGACTCCGAAATGTGAGCTGTCGCAGAAGCCACCCAATACAAAATGTCCCTCAGCCATTTGGTCTACACCCGAATGTCCTGCAAGAAAAAAATAGAAAAGAGAAAATTAATAAGTCCGAGGCAAAAAAGAAATTAGAAAATCAAAAGACAAAGAAATAAAAGTTATACCACCAAAGTCAGCCTCCCCCAGTCAAAAAGAGGAATATTCAAAAATACCCGAAAAATTGCAAAAACCATAAGTGGACATCGTCGCCACTCGTCGCCACCTAAAAACCTCCAACAAAAGCAGAATAAATAGGCGGTCCATCTACCGCACCTGTCGCTCATCCGTCTGGTCGATCCGTTTACTCAGGAATAACTCCCTCAAAAGAGACAAAAAAATAGAGTCCCTAGAGACTATCCTCTCCACATCACCTATCGCTGCCTCCACCACCGACGGCGTCACCCGAAAAGTACGATCCACCTCTATATGGGCCCCCTCGCATACATAGTGTATATATAGCACCCAAATACCCTACGTATTATTATTATTATTATTATTATTATTATTATTATTATTATTATTATTATTATTATTAATTCACTATTTAATTTCTCATAGTATTTTTCCCGAGCTTTTTCCCCCACTATTCGAAAAGTCAGAGCCCCTCCATTATATTATTTCTTTAATTAAAATGCGATACCCAAACACATCCACTCGGCCCGTTAATTAAACCCTACGAATTCCATATCCCTTACTTTATTAATAAAAGAGTAATCACTAATTAATTTTCACCTCTTCATAACTTCCCACCTACATTCTCCCTTCTCATTGAGGTAAAATAAGTCAATACATATTTTCAACAAGTTTCCTATTCCTTACAATGAACAATTTACCTTGGAACCCTTCCCTTTTAACCATAAAATTTCCTCAGCAAAATAGAACCCCCAAACCGGTTCGGCTTGATCTCCGAACTGGTTTACTGTACCTAGTACAAAACAGTCTTCCCCAAACTCGTTTTTCTCCATTGTTACACCCTTAAGCTCTTTGATTTTTAACCCAGAACTAAATCGATTTTCTCCTAACATTTTTTTACCCTCTAAATAGATTCTAACATCCTACTAATCATTAAATATAATCAATATATACATCTTTCCCCAATATTTCTCGAATCGGGTTCATAACTGTTTATACAACTCTCATCTTCGATTCAATTCCATCAATCCAAATTACATGAATTCATCTACTGAATATCAAACGAAAATCTAAATATACAATCCTATATAATAATTCATCATCAATTTAGTGATTAATATACACGAGCCATTCCATTTATAAAAAAAAAACAATTTTCACCTCAACACCCTCCTAAAAATGGATTTTCACATACACCCACTATGACATGAATCGATTATCATGAATTTACATTGAAAGAAAAATAATCACTTTCCTCTATTGATTCATAGGTTCTGGTTCTTTGATGTAGATGGCGATTCGACGAAGAACGCCCTCAATCCTTCTTAGTTTAGCTCCCAGAAACCTCCCTACTTTCTCCATTTTTTCTTCTCTGCATCTTTAGTGTTTTCTAAATTAATTATGCAGTTCCCAATTTCTTAATTTAGGTTAAGTGATGTTAATCCCATTTTTAGGTTAACGGGCCAAACCCAAATGACCCGAGCATCCTCGTGTGAGCACGACTATGCCTAAAAATGTCCTGAGTCCCAATTACTATCCCTGGGTACTCATTTCCGACTATTTTGACCTATTCGAAATCAACCGTGACCTTTAAAATATCATTTGAGTTACTCTATATAACTTTTCTTATTTCTTTTCAAAATATGTTCCACGTAAAAATAAATATCAACTTTAATTAATTAAATCTAACTCACCGAATTAAATAAATTCTCCAAATCACAAATTTTAATTTAATTTCTATATCCTCAAAGAGATGGGGTGTTATAATATATATATATATATATATATATATATATATATATATATATATATATATATATATATATATATATATATATATAGTCATTTTAAGATCTCCGATTTTGCATCAAAGTGGTTTGCTCTATATACTGTGAACATTTCCTGCAGTGGACGTCTTGCTTTTGTTGAGCAATGACTGGAATGGTCACTAGGCAAGTAATATTGGTGGAATACAGAGACGTGAGAATGCACATGCGTTGTACAGCTATTGGAAGGCATCCAATAGTGATTGTGAAGAAGGTTACAAGGATCGAGGAAGCACATCAAAGCTTGAAGGCATTGAGTATGTGAGTAAGTCTAAATTGGTCTTATAAAACTACCTCGTCCAAGGTTTTTTTCATTGTGGGTTTTCCTTGTACATCCCATATTATCTCTTGCTTATTTATTCTTATTTATGATCATCTAGATGCATGGTCACGACTAAAATTGGTAAAACTATTTTAGACAATATTTTATTCTTAGTTTTAAAAGGGTGAAAAGTTTATTAAAGTTATGAAAAATAAAAAAATTATTTTTGTTTTATACAAACCCTAGGGCACATAAGCTTTCTCACAGAGGGAACAACTAGTGTAAAATCGATTTAAATCGCCTTCCAAAATGTCAAAGTTTTCTTCAATGTTTTCAATCTCTCATCTCCATTTCGTTCCCATGTCGAGTTAGTCTTGCTATTGTTTGGAATATCAACAACAATTGAAAAACATGCCAAAAACCTAACTGACGAAAAAGGCCTTGAGTTTTCTTTATTTTCTTAATAGCAAGTTGTGAACATTATTTCTAAATGTTAGTTTCCCCATAAAGTCACTACATACAACCATTATTGATTACTGGCTATGTGAGGAAACCAATATCGTGAAACATACATCTCCAATTGATTGATAACATCCTCACTGGATCCTAGATCTTTCTTCCACTTCGTTTTCATATCCAGATAGTCTTTCAAACTTCTGATCAGTTGAACAATTTTTTACTAAAAAATTTAGAAAGAGTACTAGGGTTTGAGTGCTCATATTTTGTAGAAAGAGGAGGTAAATGAATACTGAATGTTAATGGAATTCATGTATATTTATAAATGGAAGTACTGCTTGTAGAGACATTGGATAACACAAACGTCACATTGTTTCATTATCTAACTTTTCAGATATCGAATCAGCATTTTCAATGCAGAGATCATTAATTAACTTTATTGAATATGTAGCTTTTCATAATTACTATTTGAAAAGTTGTGTCACTTTTCCTCTCAGTGCATTATATTAAATCCATCATTACGAAGCAGATAATTCGAATTGAGAACAAGATAATTCCAACACATACATAAGTACAACTCATTTTTATTAATTATCAATATAAAACAATAATTTATAATATCCTCCAGCTAAGACTATTTAAATAACATATAAATACCTGTAGAGATATTGATAACACATACGTCAAATAATGCAATACATTATGAATTTGTTTAGTATTTCACAATAACAATTCAATATTAATTAATTACTATTAAGTGTATTAACAAATATTACAAATTTCGCGTGTGAGAATTCACGCTGTGAAATGTCTATGCGAAACGATGTTGTGAATTCTCACAGTGAAATTATAAGGAAGTTGTTATATGAAATCATTACGTATAGACAAGCTCTGGAACTATCATCAATTTGTTTATAAACCATAATTACTTTTAACGTAAGCTGCACATTTTTCTAGGAGTGGAATATTATCTGCTTCTATAAATGTTTGGTAAATTTGGTCGTGACATGTCATTATGTATTCCTCTTATATAATTTGAAGATATAGTTTCTCTTCAGAAATTATACAAAATGATAAAGATGTTTTATCTCATTGATGAATTGCTAATCATGATATCTTTAGTTTTGTTTATTGCTAATATTTTGAAGGCACTTGTTGTTTGCAAAAAAATTGATGTTATCCTTAAGAGGACCATTTTTTTCAAATGTAAGATTAAAAATATGATGCTTAAAATATGTTATATTTTTCGATTCTAATAATGGCGCCCTACACTGAATATAGATAGAAGCAATGTTCATCTCGCAAAGCGAAATGAGTATATTTCTCACTGCGAAATATGTATATAGCAAAAAAAATACCCATTTTGCAATGCAAAATATATGTGAAATATATATTTCGCAATGCGAATTTATAAAACAATTGAGTGCGATATTTTATAAAAAAAATTTGTTCTTTTGCAATATGAATTCCACTAGTGAGGAGTATGGCCACCAAATGAAATAGATATATTAATGATTTTCTTTCACAAAAAAGTTATAAAATAAATAAATGATAACAAGGACTATTAAAAGAAAAGAACAAATATATATTAATGATGCAATTTCGCATAAAAAAATTTAAAATGAAATAAGTAATTGTTATTTCTCATTATTTTATCACAATTGCATTTGCAATCATAATCGAAATAATTTAACTGAAAACAAAAAATACAATTATTGAGCATTTTGTTTGTTATTTGTTTGTAAAAGCAAAAAAATGTTCATGAAGTCGTTTTTGTGCTAGATTTGATTCAAAATAAATTTTTCACTTAATGTTGGCACTGGTATTTATTAAGATTAAAAGAAAAATTAATATTATGAATAATGTATAAAAAACTTACATTTCATAATTATGCAGTAGATGAACACGATTTATAAGAAAATGAGGAATGTATAAAAAATTTACCTTTCAATCTGCAAATGAAACAATTAAGTATTTGTATGAAAGCGATAATGATGAAATTTTTTTGTTGAAACAACAATAGAAAAGGTTTTTGTTAATTCGAATGCTTCTTAATTTTAAAAAATCCAATAAAACGTGGATAACTGTTTTGTTATGATAACCAATTATTGTCGGTTAACACTTTACATTCCAATTTTTAAGTCTCATATCTTGCGCTTCTCAAGAGTATTTTAGTAAGGTATGCGTATAATATTAATGAAGAAAGACTTTAGACTAAATATGTTTTAAGATGAAACTTTTAGTTCCAAACGTTTCATGCCAAGGGGAGATCGCTGATTACGTCTATTTTAAAAGTGGGATCCAACTATTTGTTGACTCGTCGATGCGAATAAAATAAGGACAAACTTTTCACCTGATACTCAAATATAATAATCTCTAAAAATATTCATGTATACATTATGATATTCATGTATAAAATACAAAGAATCGTATATACATTATGACAATTCATATATGTGATATAAAAAAAAAACATGCAGATACCCTTGATTATTATTTTTGTCATATGTTATAAACCCAAAAACTTATATATCCTTGATTAAATCCAATTAAAAGGAAGATACACACGCACAAAAAAGAAGAAGAATTTATGAATAACATGCTTCTCCCTCTTCATCATTATATTTTTTTGGAAAAAGTATCATATATTATACCTTTAAAAGACATCTATATATCTATATAAAAACTGTAGACCAAAATCATGTGAGACTGACACGTGTCAACTTAATAAATGACAAACTCATATGAGACTGACACCTGACAACTTAATAAATGATATCATAAATGAGAGTCTCTCTCTAGAGAAGGATACGTGAAGATAATAACTCATCTTTCTCTACACTCCAATACAATGAATTTAGTCCATCTAACCGGCTTCCTATTCAATGTACTCCATTTTTAATTTTCTAAGAACCTACATTGAAATCTAGAACGTTTTCCTCTTCTTCTTCTCTCTCTCCCCTTTAATATATGAACCATCCGTTAAAGCAGACAAAGAAAAAAAAACACAAGCCCAAACGACGAAAGCCATCTATTAATGCATTCTCAGTTGAATCATTTGAAAGGTATGATATAGTTACAATTTCTTTCGTACTGATTTATACATTTTTACGTATAAAAATTGTCTTCGTTTTAATTGAATTCTAATTTTATTTTGTCAGAAAATTTGTTGATCTCCATCAAATATCTGAGTTGTCAATTGAAAAGTACATTCGTTTATTTTTTATATGTGAAATATTGTATATCTCATGTTTATCCTATTGTTTTATGTTATAAGTGGATTTCAGCACATTAGAGGAGGATTTATTTGGAGCCATTGACGTTTATGGTAATAGTTAAGAAAAATATCTGAAAAATAGTAAAATGCAAATGATATAGACGTATGACTAGATTTTTAAATACGATTCTTGCTTTCAATACAATCATGCTTCCAGAGAGATTTTCTAATCCAATTCCATCTATAAACAAATGTGAATCTAGAGAGGGCACATTTACTGTTCATTCCTTTGGTATTCTCAGGGAATTCAACATTGATATAGATCATGTCAATGATAGTACACCCAAGCTACTGCCCACTTTGTTTCCAGGTTTCATTTTTTGGGAACTTAGTTTTGTTTTCCATTTATTCTACAGATTTAGTTTGTTTCACACTTCAAATTTAGTTTAAGAAATTTTGTGTTTGTGTGTGTTGAAATAACAAAACTTATTGTAAGTCTCAACACTTATTGTAAGTGTGTTTTGGTATCCAACATCTAAAATTATGTCATTTATCAAATTACCTTATCACTCATCTTTACTTATTGCTTATTTAAAATTTTTCTAAACATCCGACTATAAATTCGTTTGTTAAAAACTAATTCATACAGTCTTTATAATGAAATACAAATTTATATTCGGTCACGCATCGCGCCGCCTACTTATTGCTTATTTAATTTTTTTCTAAACACCCGATTATAAATTCGTTTGCTAAAAACTAATTCATACGATCTTTATAACGAAATATAAATTTATATTCGCTCACGCATTGTGTGGCCTTCATGCTAGTTATTAATACTTTATTAGCAATTCTAACCACACATTAAGTTACCCGTATAAAAATGCAGTTCAACTATGCTCCCGCAAAGAGAATCGTGTTATGTTGGACCATGACCGAATTAAAGCAACCCCCAAGACCAAGACTCAGTTTGTGAAATACACAGTTGATGGACCTACGAGCTAAAGTCCCCCTCCCGATGCCTTAGCCTTTTTGTAAATGTAAAAGCTGAAGCATAAAGCAAATCTTCATTTATTCCTCCAAGTGAGAATCCTGTGTAGTGAAATATGCAATAAAGAGTAAAAAGATTAAAAGGTTAGTTTAAAAGGTTCTTTTCCTACAAAGATATGGACGTTCACACATCATTATCCAAGGGTGGGAGGTGCTGGTGTTAATCTGCAGTCCATTCATACTTAAAGGATTGATTTGTTTATTTTTATTCTAGCAGTATAATTGTGAATAAAAAAATCAATCTTATAATTTAGTCTTAATTTGTTTGCTAAATCAAACATTTAACAAAACTTATTTGTTTAAGATTTAAAACTGAATAATGCAATGAGCCCCAAGAAAAATCTCCAAAATTTCTTTCAAAATGCATTAAATATTTGTACCATGTGTAGATCTCACCCCTATATACAAACTTTTAATGCACCTTGGAAGATGTTTTAAAGAATTTTTTTGGGATGTAGCATTACTATTTTAAAACATATATAATAATCACAATCCTCCCAAGAATTTTGGGAGCTCAAGTCGAACTAAAAAACAAGAGGGTCAGTATATAAAAAATAGCTCAAATTATTTATATTTTTTTAGTTGGGGCTAATTATTAAAAGATGAATGAAAAATAGGATTCAAGAAGATGATTCAAATAATTGGGTTAAATTAATATATATATATATATATATATACACACACTAATAGTAAGTACAAAATCCAACTTACACTACACCAAATCTGCCTAATTGTCACGGTCATTGACCTTGACAAGTTCAACTTGTCAAGGTCAATGACCGTGACAATTCGGGACGAGACAACTTTTTTTGTCACGGACGTGTCACGGTCATTGACCGTGACAAGTTCGTTAGAATTGTCACGGTCGTGTCACGGTCCCTGACCGTGACAAGTTTAGTCACGGTTAATAACCGTAACAAAGCCTTGACCCTTTTTAAAAAAATTATCACGGTCAACGACCGTGAAAAGTCCGTGACAACTCTTGTCACGGTCATTGACCGTGACAATTCTGGACAGAAGTTAAAAAAAATCTGCTAGGCAGTATGGCCACTGCCACTGTCCAGCAGTATATTTGTACCTGTTATAGCAACATCATATATCCAAATAAACTAAAGATAATGCAAATATATATTCAAAATAGAAACAATATACATGACGATATAATCCATAATATAATTCAAATGTACCAACTTAAAAATAATGTCACTACATGTCTGGGGTATATGTGAGGAGGTGAGTAGGACACACGATATACGAATTGACACACCCACTAATATACATCATGCCGCATTGTTCGCGCAATCACAATAGGGAGTTCTCCTTTCCGGGTATCACATGCGTGACGAGCATTTTGGACTCGATCTCTTGAAGCTCACATCCATGAACTATTCCACCCTGGACGATATTCGGGTCCCTCAACTCCCGCCTTATCCGCTAGCCATCAAATACGTCCAATATGAACACGCTCGGCCAACCAATTGTCGACATCGGTCTGTTGAAGGGCGCCAAATAGGGAAGTGGACCATCGGAGTACGCACGTGTCGGTAATGAAGCAGCGAGGTCCACATCCACCGTTCGAGTCATGTGAATCCACCGTTCGAGCCAACCCAGTGTCTCTCGTCTCCAATCCGATGATCCTAGATTTGGCCACCTGTGAGTTCACCCCCCCTTATCCTCCCCTTGCGATCAGAGCCAAGCACTTGACTAAGTGCGTCTGTGGACAAAGATGCCTTGTCGGCATCAGACTACGACTCATGCACTTCCTTAAGCTTTGCCTAAAACGACAAAAAGCACATGATTAGTAAAATAAGTAAACTAAAAAATTATAACGTAATTAACAAAAAGTAATTTGTCGGATTACTTACAATCGTGGCCGCGACGCTCGGGGACACCTCCTTGTCCTTCCCCTTCTTCGTCCGAAGCGCCACATAAGTATCAAGCATATGTGGCTTACCCTAGGGCCACTCCCTACCCCCTGAAATAAAATAAAGTAAATTAGTATTGACCCCGCAAAGTAAAATAATGCAGAATAATATATTTCTGTAGTTATAGAAAAATTAAATTTTACCTTCATCCTATGCTCCACCTCGGCGTAAGATGTTCGGCCGGAGTAGTGCACGTTCGTCTTTTTTGCCCGATTTTCCCTCCCCGATTGGCGAGATGCCAATTATCGTTCCCCGATCTCATTGCCAATGAACTTTTGTCATTGTGCCAATGAGATTGGCTCCTTCGGCGGGACGGATTCATGTCATTGGATAATGGGCTCTCTTGTTTTCCCAAAGTACCGTATCCGTATATTTTTCTTTCACGTCTTGTGTTTCTCCCTCAACTGCTCCAAGACGGAATCACGTAGCTTTGGATCCAAGTTGAATTGTTCATGTCCAACAAATACAATGTTAGTTACGAATAAATATAAATATAAATATAAAATGAAATTGAGATTAAAATTGAAATATTCATATAAATATAAATATATTACCTGTAGTGCCACCCAAACAGCTAACTTGAGCTCATATGGCACCTCCTTCCAACTCATAAACCCCGGGTCGATGACCGTCTTTAGCAGCTAGAGGGATCTCGCTAATAGCTCCGACTTGTTCTCGATGGTAATCCCTAATTTGCCATATTTGGAGAGCCTAGGGCCGAGGAGCCCTCGTCGCCTCCGCTACCACCGAGCCCGGACGACATCATCATAACCAGCATCATTATCCTCGCCTTAATACACGAAGGAGACATTTGTTGTAAAAAAATGTTATTAGTACAGGTAAAAAAAATTAGAAGAAGACATGCAAATATGTGCAATTACTACAAATAAAAATGATCACTAATTATTAATTTACTTTCAAACACCCCCTCCCCCACCACACACACGTACACGCACACCCCCACCACACCCCCATCACGATTAAAATTACAATTAAAGCTATAAAATTTATTATTAAAGCTATACAATTGTTAAGATTGCCCCACCACACACACATACACACACACGCCACACCCCCACCACCACCACCACACCACCTACCCCCTACCCCCGCCACACACACACGCACATACTATATATATATTGTTTGATATACAAAGTAATTTTCAAAAAAAGTTGAAAAATCCCACCCCCATATGGACAATAATCCAGTGGTCATGCCACTTTTAAAACTAACCAACCCAATATTTACTAAACAAAATAATCCAATAGCAATGTCAACAACAAATGTGTATCCCATACTCCTTTTAATTCATCTACTCAATTAATTCATTTCATCAATTAAACTAACAATTAAATTATTCAATTAGTAATTTACTAATTTACAATGAGGGGTAATCCTACTTTCATATGAAATGGGCACTAATTATTAATTTACTTTCATCTAAAACTATACAATTAAAATTACAATTAAAGCTATACAATTAATTAATTAAAGTTATACAATTGTTTAGATTACCCCACCACACACACAGACACACACACACACACCCCACCATCACCCCACCCCCTTCCCCCTCCCCTCGCCACACACACACGCACATACTATATATATATATATATATTGCTCGATATACAAAGTAATTTTCAAAAAAAATTGAAAAATCCCACCCCGATATGGACAATAATCCAGTGGTCATGCCACTTTTAAAACTAACCAACCTAGCATTTACTAAACAAAATAATCCAACATCAATGTCAACAACAAATGTGTATCCCTTACTCCTTCTAATTCATCTACTCAATTAATTCATTTCATCAATTAAACTAACAATTAAAGTATACAATTATTAATTTACTAATTTACAATGAGGGGCAATCCTACTTTCATATGAAATGGACACTAATTATTAATTTACTTTCATCTAAAACTATACAATTAAAATTACAATTAAAGCTATACAATTTATTAATTAAACTATACAATTGTTAAGATTGCCCCACCACACACACACACACCACGCCCCCACCACCACCTGCCCCCCTCCCCCCGCCACACACACACGCACGCACCTGCACACACACACACACACACACCCCACCACACCCCCACCACCCCACCCTCTGCGCCCCCACCCCACCCAACCACCACCACCCCTACACACACACGTACACACAGCCCACCCCCCCACCACCCCTGCTCCCCTCCCCCACCAGACACCACCACACACATATATACACACATATACACACATATATACATATACATATACACACATATATATACACACATACACACACATATAGAAATGAAAGAGAAAGAGAGGAAAAAAACATACCTTAGAGAGAGAGAGAGCTGAAATCGCTTAGAGAGAGAGAGAGAGAGGGAAAACCAAAAATCGGTGGGAAAAAAAAAAAGCTAGGGCTTATTTTAATGAAGACAGTGTCACGGTCGTGTCAAGGTCCTTGACCGTGACAATTATTTTAAGAATTGTCACGGTCATTGACCGTGACAAGTCCATGACAAATATACTTGTCACGGTTACTGACCGTGACAATTCTTTGTCACGGTCTTGTCACGTCATTGACCGTGACACAAAACGCATGTTTGTTGTCATGGTCAATGACCGTGACAAGGGTGGCCGACTGAAAGGTGAAAATTTGACCATTTTGGTGTAGTGTTAGTGTGCCCTTACGAAAGGAAAGCCCGCGATATATAGGGGTGACACTAAACGAGTAAAAACAAAGTAATGCAAAGTACATAAAATTGGCTTAAAATGTTCACCAAATAATGCAACAAATATGATTAGTCTGCCAATTTGTAAGACATATTGTTTAACAAAAAACTGTCCAATTATTGTTGAATAGCTTTTGCAATACGTTTTTTTTATCTTCAGCATAGTTATTTATTGTGTACACATTTAAATTAAATGCACAAGGGGGAAATAAAGAAATTAGCGTATTTATCTTACTAAAGTTAAACTGTAGTATGACTTAAAAAAATAAATCCTATAAATATGTATGTATTGATCAGTTTTTCTATGAATTGTTATTTAGCACTAATAAGTACTATATGCACTATAAAATTATGAGCCCCTTTCAGTAGGGGTGGCAATTCAGGTTAATGAATCGTGTTTGGGTCTAACCCAACACGATTTTATTGAGCACGAACATGACACGATGATTTTTCCTTCTTTCTCCCATTTACTCCGGTTACATGATGATGGGATTTGTGAAGTGATTGTCCTTTTGCCTCGATCCATGGTAGGATGATGTCGACGCTGAGAAAAACGAGAGAGAAATGCCAACACTAAGAAGAGAGGAGGTAGATTCTCTGATGGGGTATTGTGAAGGAGCCGACACATATATATTTTTATGTTTTTTATTTTTTTTAAGCCATTTAAGCTATTGGTTTTTTTTTTAAAACGCAACTGGGCCAAAATTTGGGTTAATTTGGGCACTTTATCGGGTTTCCATTGGGCTAAAACAGGCCAGTTTTCTGGCACGAACACTATGCGACCTGCTAATGGGCCAAAAAATGATCTAAACACCACAAGCCATGTTGATTTCATCCCAATTTCATTTGGGTTGTGTTGTGTTGTCTTATCGTCTTGAAAATCTTAACCCTTGCCTCTGAGGTTGAGCGCCTTACTTGCGACTAAGGCCTTCTCTAAAAATAACAACTAATAACTCGTGACTTAGTAAATATGAAAATTATGCTCAATTATATTTCTCATATTAATTATATGGAAATTTTTTACTTTTACCATGTGTAGGTTTTTAACTCGTGTCCTTACGATACATGTTATCCAAATTCCTAAAATAAATGAACTATACCAGATATTCTCTCGAATATTTTTTAATACACTTTTAGTTCAAAAAAATTTAGTTTGATAGGTAATTAAAAATTAAAAAAAAAATTGATAGTTATATTTCCATGATCTATAACCACATCTGATAAAATAAAGTAAGAATTTAAACAGGTGATAATTGTAAAAGGTTTAAAGAAAATGGTAAATGTGGAGAGTTTTGAGAGAAGCATCCGTGCAAATTAGTTTAAGTGCGGGTAAAGAGGGGTGGGGGTATATCATGGTGGGCCCTAACCTACGCAAGACAGCCATCAAGAAACGGAGAGCCAGACGCGCAAGTGCACACTTTGACAATAAAAAAAGCTTCTCGGTAAATCAATATTAAACACCCCACTAAGCCCA
The DNA here is from genome assembly GCA_949130495.1 of Sambucus nigra. Lineage (NCBI taxonomy): Eukaryota > Viridiplantae > Streptophyta > Magnoliopsida > Dipsacales > Adoxaceae > Sambucus > Sambucus nigra. The sequence continues at coordinate 1,456,002 of CASBWL010000011.1, read as the reverse complement.
TTACACAAATTCTTAATTTATTGTGAATTAATAGCGTCTGTCCCTCCTTTCTCTGGGACGAAATTACCGTCAGTGACCTATACAAGCTCGCCAACTTGTAATCACCACTTTAAAAACACATCCTTAAGCATAGTGACATTTATTTTTTTCACCTTGTTAAATGATATATTGAACTACTTATGAAATTAAATACAACCTGTGGTGTACAGATATTACGAATATGTTATGAAGATAGAATGGGCATAATATGATGAATATAATACTAATTCAAATTTATCTTTGATGGTTTCGTTCATGGTTGAAATTGTCTCATCTTTCTTCTAGAAACGCGTAGAATGGAATGATTCAATCGATGCCAAAACTTTATAAAAAAGCTTCCAAACAAACTTTTTCATTAAAACTACTGCCCATGAAAAAAAATCATGTACATAGAATAAACTTTAGATGGTCAATAGTATTATGATAGTGATTTCAATAGCCATTACAAGGAAGCAGACTTGGTGCCATTGAATGTGTGAAAAGGGCATTTTAGGTGCATTTATTAACTACCTAAAAAGGTAAACACAGTCAATTCCTCAAAAGGCTATTCTCGTCATTTCAATGCTAAAAGAGACGTATATAATAAGCCAGAGCTCGCGTGTCCTATAATCACATGATAAATCAAGTCATTGCTGTGTTTGACCTCAAAACAGATAGTTTAGCACCTATGCATTAATGATTTATACAGGGCAAAGGAAAAGAAATTAAACTGCGAGATTTGATTGAAGGTTGTGTATGTTAAATCATACTGTTTTGTTAATCACAAATTCGAATATGAATCGTAAGGTTACATCATGAATAAAACAGTTTTGACATGAATCCAGGATGTTTATCTTCATGCAATCACAGAATTGAAAATTCCTTAAAAATACGATTTAAAAACTGACCTTTGTCCATCATTGTTGAACGGATTAAAATGACTCAAATGCTCCTTTAATTCCTTTCTTAAACAGTCCGGAATGAGAAAAAACGGATTTTGGATTTTCTCTCCCTCCTTAGAAATAGTGTGTATTGAGATGACTCTAGATGGTGTAGAGGTCTCTATTTATAAGGGGAAGAGGGTCGAAAACCTAGCAGAGGTGGGACTCTTTCCAAGTCTCCCACTAATGCCACTAACCATCATGTGACTAACGGATAAGGTTTACCCAAATCTTTTAATATCTTTATTTATCACATTCCTAATTAATTATCTGATATTTATCAAGACCACAATTATGGGAAATTCGGAATTTAATAAAATTGAAATTAAATAATTAATTTCATTACTTGACATTACTTTCCAACAGTCTCCCACTTGGTCTTAACAATTCGTATAATTAAATTAGGTATCATAAGGTGCACAATTATTGATAAATTCAGTTTGCTAAATCAAATGATTCACGGATGCGAGTCATGGCGGTTCCATGCTATTCAAGAGCATGGTTCCTTCCATGTACCACAACACCAATGTTTCATTCAACTGAGCCTTAAATATTAGGTATCATAATGGCCTTTTCAATAAGGACTATTTCTGTCAACAATAATTCATAATTATATGCATGCTTTCTCAAAAGACAGAAATAATAGAAATCAGAAACACTTTTATTGAATTCAAGTAATGGTGTCAAACAACTAAGCCAAAATAGCAATCATAGTCTAACTAATCGAGACCCATCTCTTTGACATGTTCCATAAAGGTCTTCGGAGATACTCCTTTCGTAAGAGGATCTGTTATGTTATCACGCGTACTGATGTGATCAATTGACACTTTTTATTTCTGAACTTCTTATCTAACTGATAGGTATTTCATCTCAATATGCTTAGCAGCCTTAGTATACCTATCGTTCTTCGAGAAGAAGACTGCTGCGACCTTATCACAGTGAATTTTCAGTGGCTTAGATATTTACTCCATAATTCTAAGTCCTGAAATAAAGTTTCGCAGCCATAATCCATGATTTGTAGCTTCGAAGCAAGCTACGTATTCAGCCTCCATAGTAGATGATGCAATGACACTTTGCTTAGCACTTTTCCATGAAACGGCTCCTCCAGCCATAAGGAAGACATAACCCGAAGTGCTCTTCCTACTGTCAAGGCATCCCCCAAAATCAGAGTCTGAATAACCAATCACCTCGAGGTGATCAGTCTTCCGATATGTGAGCATGCAATCCTTGGTCCCTTGCAGGTACCTCAGCACTTTCTTTGCAGCTTTCCAATGGTAAATCCCCGTATTACTTTGATATCTGCCTAGCATTCCAACGGCAAAACTGATGTCCAGTCTAGTGCAAACTTGTGCATGCAACAAGCTCCCTACGAGCGAAGCATAAGGCATGCCTTTCATGTGCTCCCTTTCTAACTCACTTCCAGGGCATTGACTTAAGCTGAACTTATCCCCTTTCTGAAGTGGAACATTAACGGGATTGCAACTTCGCATGCTAAATATTTCTAAAACTTTGTTAATGTAAGCTTTCTGAGACAGTCCCAACGTTCCTCGTGATCTATCCCGAGATATTTCTATCCCGATCACGAAGGATGCCTCACCTAAATCTTTCATTTCAAAGTTTTTAGAAAGGTACTTCTTGGTTTCACTTAATAAACCAAGATCACTGCTGGCGATAAGTAAGTCATCAACATATAGTACTAAAAACACAAACTTACTCCCACTGATCTTCAGGTATATACACCGATCAACAGTGTTTTCCTTAAACCCAAGGGATGTAATGGTATCGTTAAACTTAATGTACCATTTACGAGAAGCTTGCTTTAGACCATATATTGACTTCTTTAACATACAGACCATGTTTTCTTTTCCTTCCTTTATGAAGCCTTGTGGCTGTGCCATGTAGACTTCTTCTACTAAACTCCCATTTAGAAAAGCTATTTTTACGTCCATTTGGTGTAACTCCAAATCATAATGAGCCACCAACGCTAATATGATTCTTAGTGAGTCCTTCTTTGAAACTGGAGAGAAGGTCTCATTATAATCAATGCCTTCTCGTTGATTAAAACCTTTGGCAACAAGTCTAGCTTTATGTCGTTCGATATTGCCTTGTGAGTCAAGTTTGGTCTTAAAGATCCACTTGCACCCAACTCGTTTTTGTCCTTCTGGAAATTCGACCAACTCCCTTTATTGTCATTCATAGATTTTATTTCTTCATTCATGGCATTAACCCATTTATCTGAATCATCACTGTTTACAGCCTTTTCATAAGAAACTGGATCATTAATATCCCCTATGTTAAATTCGGTCTCTTGAAGGTATACCACATAATCATCCGGAATTGTCGATCTCCTTTCTCTTTGAGATCTTCTTAATGGCACTTCCTGTGGTGCTTCAAAGGTTTCATCGGTTACAGTCTCATTATGTGGATGTTCAGTTGTTGATCATTCACTTGTTGTTCATTATTATTGATTGGGTCAATGACCGGTGCAATAACTTCATTAGGAACAACAGGTATGTTATGAACTGTGGGTATAGGAATTTGTACCCTGACTTCTTGAATGATTCCCTCCCTCTCTTTATACTCCCACTTACTTCACCTTCTTCAATAAATTTCGCATTTCCAGTTTCTATGATTCTAGTTGTATGATTTGGACAGTAGAATCTATATCCCTTCGACTTTTCTGGATACCCGATGAAATGACAAGATAATGTCCGAGGATCTAATTTCTTTTCATGAGGGTTATAGATTCTAGCTTCCGCTGGGCAGCCCCACACATGTAAATACCTTAAATCGGGTTTCCATCCTTTCCACAGTTCAAAAGGGGTTTTTGAAACTGACTTACTAGGAACCCTATTTAAGATGTGTACAGAGGTCCTTAATGCATGTGTTCACAAAAATGTAGGCAATTGTGTCCTACTTATCATACTCCTAACCATTTCTATAAGGGTACAATTATGCCTTTCAGCTACACCATTCTGCCAAGGTGATCCTGGCATTGTGTATTGGGCGCACATACCTAATTTCTCAAGGAGTTTAGCAAATGGGCCTGGGCGTTGTCCTGACTCATCATATCTACCATAATATTCACCACCTCTGTCAGACCTAATAATTTTCACCTTTTTGCCTAGTTGCCTCTCAACCTCATTAATGTATATTTCAACGACGTTCACAGACTGAGATTTATCATGCAATATCGTGAAAAATCATCTGTAAAGGTTATGAAGTATTTCTCTCCACCAATGGATGGAATATCAAAAGGTCCACATATATCTGTATGTATTATTTCAAGTAGTTGGGTGCTTCTTGTGGCTCCTTTCTTTGTATGTTTGGTCTGTTTTCCTTTAATACAATCCACACATACATCATAATTGGCCCAATACAGTTATGGAGTATTCCATCTTTAATGAGCCTTTTAATTCTCGGCCTGGATATGTGCCCTAATCTTTTATACCACAAATAAGAAGATTTTTCATCATCAAGTGTACGTTTTGTACCAACATTAGGATGCAGGGTCACAAGGGTTTCAGAAAAATTCTTTTCAAGATTCAATCGATATAAACCATCTAATAAAAATCCAGAACCAACATTATTAGAATTTTTAATCAAACCAAAACCATTGTTCTTAAATTCAATTGCAAAACCATCTAAAGCGAGTTTAGAAACATAAATTAAATTCCTAGAAACTGAGGGAACATAAAAGGTTTCTTCCAAATCTAAAACAAATCCAGTGCTTAAAATCAAATGAAAGACTCCAATAGCTTCTATTTTAGCCTTTGCCTTATTGCCCATGTAGAGAAATTGCTCATTTGGATTTGTTTTGCGGATCGAAATGAAGCCCTGCATCGAATTAGAAACATGACACATAGAACCAGAATCAATCCACCAAGTGTTAGAAGGAACATTAATAAAGTTTGATTCGAAACAAACATAAATAAAGGGTTTACCCTTTTTCTCAAACCAGGCCTTTCGTTTATGACAATCCCTCTGGAAATGGCCCTTCTTTTTACAGAAGTAACACTTGTCGTTCTTTTCCTTCTTCACAGCAGTAGTTGATGGTTCAACTTGATGAGACGGCCCAGGACCTTTCTTAATGCCCTTGCCGAACTTCTTCTTAAAACCAGCTCCTTTGACTGTAAGATTTGCCACCTGTCCCTTAGTCACATGGCCATTCTGTTGCTTAAGCCTTCCTTCCTCCTGTACCAACATGCTTTGCAAATCATTTACATTCCACTTATATTTTATAGTGTTGTAATTGATTTAGAAAGGCCCATAATCAGTAGGTAGGGAGTTTAGGACGAATTGGATGAGAAAAGACTCGTCCACTGTCATGCCCAAAACTCTAAGTCTAGCAGCCAGATTGGTCATTTCTATAATGTGTGTTATTCATGGTTCGAGTACCATCGAACCTCATAGTGGTCAGGTCAGCCATCAGTTTCCCAGCAAGGGATTTATCAGCAGTGCGAAAGCGTTCCTTAATGTTGTTCAAATACTCTTTCGCTTTCTTAGTTTCAGGTAGGGAGGTCTTAATGTTAGCAGCAACACACATTCGCATAAACATTAGGGCCAACCTATTGGATCGATACCATGCTTCATGGACAACAATTTCATCCTCGCTACTGATATCAGTAATAGCAGCGGGTTCATCACACATAATTGCCATGTCCAGGTCAAGAACCCCTAGGCTGAACTCAATTTGCTCATTCCATTCAGAAAAATTAGTTCCATCAAATTTGGAATAGGACTGAGCTTGCGAATACAGGTTAAGGGGAACTGCAATTAATAACAATGTTCACAGATTAAATTTTCACACACAACAAAAATTGCAAGGGTCGAATATTGAATTGTTGACTAAAATTTTGGCATATTTCATCTACATTCTGAATATAACGGAATCTGTGTTAATCATCACATAATATTCAGATTGTAAAGATATATTACCCTATAATTCATTTATCATGGTCCCATAATTTTGGCATCTGTGTTTGTTGCCTAATTCATTTAATACCATGATTAATGGACTTAATGTCAACTATTCTGTTTTTACAAAACTAGTTCTAATGTTGTTTAATTCAGATTTTAGCATGTGTTGCGCCTCAATCCAATTTTATGACTAACATTAGAATAAGTCTTTAATGAATGTAAGTATATTATTCATACATGCAGTCTCAGCCTGTGTTTGGCCTTTGACTTAACTCAAATGAATAATTGTTTACATGTCTTAACTTATATATAGTTAATCATGCATTAATATTAACTATAATATGTAATTTATCAGTAATTACAAAGATACCAATAGTAGCTCGAATGCCTCAAAAACATAATTGCCCAGGTATAAAAACACGTAATACAAGAATTTTGCCAAAAATGGCAAAAATTATTTTTCACCATAGAATTTAAGTAAAACATGCCAGAAAACCAAAACTTTTTGCGGAACGTCAATATCAATTTTCTGTAAAGAGTTATAAGCCTCGAGATTCTTTCCTAAAATGGCAAAAACGAGGTTTTGAGGGCCTTAACTGACTCGGATTGCCGAAAAACATATTACGTCACTGCCAAAGGCGGTGAAATTCGATTGTTGGCTCGTTTCCAGTCAACCTACTAAGTTTCAAGTCAATCGGACACCAAAAATTTCAAAAAACACTATTCACTGCGCCAAAAAAAAAAATTCTTTCGAAATCTGTTTTGCATCAAATCGCAGTTTTCACATAATTAATCTAAAAAACAGTTTTGTTTTCTTATCATGATTAATAAAAGTGTTTTCCAGAATGCTTACACAACTTGAAACAATAAAATCACGTTAACGGCACATTAGGGTTCTTAATAACACGAAAAGGGATTGAACAATTATGGGACAGTTATTATAGGATAAGGACTGTATATAACAATATGGTTCTTAATATCATACATGACATAAATTCGTATTATCATATGCATGATTACCAGATTTATAAAAATTTCCAGATTTCCAGAAAATAAAATTTCCAGATTTCCAGATTTAACAAAATTTCCAGAAAAATAAATTTTTCAGATTTCCAGAAAATAAAATTTCCAGATTTCCAGATTAAAAAAAAATTCTAGATTTCCAGATTTTCAGAAGATCATAAATCAGAATGTTATAAAGAAATTTTCATTAACGAAAAACATGAGATTATAAACCGAAGGCTCTGATACCACATGTTAAATCATACTTTTTTGTTAATCACAAATTCGAATATGAATCGTAAGGTTACATCATGAATAAAACAGTTTTGACATGAATCCAGGATGTTTATCTTCATGCAATCACAGAATCGAAAATTCCTTGAAAATACGATTTAAAAACTGACCTTTGTCCATTGTTGTTGAACGGATTAAAATGACTCGAATGCTCCTTTAATCCCTTTCTTAAACAGTCCGGAATGAGAAAAACGAATTTCAAATTTTCTCTCCCTCCTTAGAAATAGTGTGTATTGAGATGACTCTAGATGGTGTAGAGGTCTCTATTTATAAGGGGAAGAGGGTCGGAAACCTAGCAGAGGTGGGACTCTTTCCAAGTCTCCCACTAATACCACTAACCATCATGTGACTAACGGATAAGGTTTACCCAAATCTTTTAATATCTTTATTTATCACATTCCTAATTAATTATCTGATATTTATCAAGATCACAATTATAGGAAATTCAGAATTTAATAAAATTGAAATTAAATAATTAATTTCATTACTTGACATTAATTTCCAACAGTGTATGAATTACTAATTTTCAGTTTCTGGTTGAAAAACTTAATTTGGTTTCTATGATTATCTGAAATTGCGTTTGTCGTGAAGAGTTTATATATTTGGAGGCGAAAGAGAATATTGTTGGTTGAAATTAGGTTAGTGCGTAATTGAGAATATGAGAATAGTTAATGGAGAAACGAGAGGCGTGAACAACACGCTGGACACGATAAACGCAGCCGCCACTGCGATCGCTTCAGCAGAGAATCGTGTGCCTCAAGCTTCAGTGCAGGTGGATCATTTCATTCAAATCTTATTTACTTCTATGCTAAATTTCTTGATTTGATTCTGATAATTGAGCAATTCGAGTTTTTGATGACAGCCTGCAAAAGCTTGTTATTAGAATGAAGATCTAAATCTTACTTTTATTTGATTGCTGTTGGTGAATTTTAAAATAAGTGAGTAAGAGTTTTTTTGGGTGTAAGAGAGCTTGTCCCACATTGTAAGTGTGAGGAAGAGGTGGGAAGCTAACCCAAATATAAAAAGGGATAGTGTCCCACATTGGAAAATGTACAAAGCTAAGTGTTACCACTAAGCTATAAAAGGAGTGGGCAACCTTTGAGTCCCACATTGGAAAAATATTAAGAATTTGTACACTTAATAAGTACAAATGGAAGATGAAGAGTTAATTCATCTAGCATTTAAGAGGCTATTCAAGAGACCTCAATACGGTGCGAAGCACCGTACGCACACGCCCGCGTGCGCGGGTGCGGGGCAGTGGGCTGTAGAGGCGCTAGTGGCGCACTTTGCACTTTGCACGCCGCGTGTCCGCAGTGGTAGCGGGTTGCCTGTTCGGAAATGACTTAAGACTGTTAATCCAACAGTCATGACTCTTGAAGACAAAGCCTTTCATTATCTATAAATAAAGGCTGCCTAAAACGAATTTGCACATATAACAGATATTACCCAGTTCCGAAATTTTCAACCCTTGCTATTACTCTCTTACAATTTTCAGGAGATATAAATTATCTTATTCTGTTTTGTGCACATAAACAGAATAAAAACTTGATTGACTGTTCTTCGCTGCTGCATCCAAAGGGTGTCTTGAAATATACAAGTTGCAAGCAGTGCAAGTTGCTTCATTGTATCTTGAGTACGGATTTGCGGATTCCCATTTGTATATCGAAATTATTCGTGTGGGGAATATACTGTATTTAGGAAAGTGACATCACGCCTTGAAGCTTTCTAATATCTATTCAGAAGTTACATTTTTGTATTGAAGTTGACATTATTGTGATATATAAAGAGTTCCATTTATGTGTTTGCATTCATAATATCCAACAATCTAAATACATTATTATCAGAAATGGCCGACTCTTCCAAATCACAGAAAGCTTTGTCAAGTTGGACCATTTTGATGGTGGTAATTTTCTGCGTTGGCGGAAAAAGGTTCATTTTCTTCTAACAACATTGAAGATTGTATATGTCTTATCACAACCGAAACCAAATGAAGATGAATATGAAACCGTGGAACAGACTAGGCAACGCACAAAATGGGAGACCGATGATTACTTGTGTCGTGGTCACATTCTCAATGCACTTGCTGACAATTTGTTCGACTTGTACCAAAATGTTGGGACTACAAAAACTTTGTGATAAACATTGGAGACCAAATATCTTACGGAAGACGCTACAAGTAAGAAGTTCCTAATCGGTCAGTTTTTAAGCTTTAAAATGCATGATAATAGGCTTGTGCTAGAACAATTTCATGACATCCAACGCATCATAAATCATTGCAAACTGAAAAAACTAAATATGGATGATAATGCAATTGTTCCTGCCATAATTGAAAAACTTCCTCCTTCTTGGAAAGATTATAAGAAAGAACTCAAACACAAAAAGGAGGATCTTTCACTTGAAGAATTAGAGACTCATTTAAGAATTGAACAAGAGTCTCGAATTCTAGATGGTAAAGAGGAATAAGAAAATTCTGTTTCTAAGGTCCATGTGGTGGAGGAAGGAAAGGAGCAAAAATATGGCAATCATGGAAAAAATAACAAGCGGAAGAATTTTTCAAATAATTCTAAAGCAAGCAAAAAGAAGAAAGGAAATTTTTTTCATTGCAACAAACGAGGTCACTTCAAGAAGGATTTTCGTGAGTTCAAGAAACTAAAGGAAAAAGGAGGGACATCAGACACAAAGCAAAAATTTGCTGCTATGATATCCAAGGCAAATATACTTGGAGACGATAACTCTTGGTGGGTTGATTCTGGTGCCACAAGGCATGTTTGTAAGGACAAGAACTTGTTCTCTGCCTATGAAACAGTGGAAGGAGATGTTCTCTACATGGGAAATTCATCTACTGCTGCGGTTAAAGGCAAATTGACAGTGGATCTCGAATTCACTTCCGGGAAAATCCTTAGCCTCACCAATGTTTTTCATGTTCCTGATGTTACGAAAAATTTAGTTTCCGTAAGTCTTCTTAACAAATTTGGCTTTAAGCTTCTATTTGAGTCAGACAAATTTATTCTGACTAAGAATGGTACCTTTGTAGGCAAAGGATATTTGTATGAGGGCATGTTTAAGCTCAATATCAATGAAAAAGATTCTTCTGCTTATATCGTTGATTGTCTTTCATTATGGCATAGTCGTTTAGGACATGTTAATACAAAGAAAATGCATTTCATGGTTAATTTAAATTTAATTCCTAAATATGAGAATGATATGAATTAAAAGTGTAAAATATGCATGCAAACAAAAATAACAAGATTGCCTTTTCCAAAAATAGAAAAAACTACATCTTTGTTGCAATAAGTACATAGTATTGTTTGTGATTTGCATGGAACACCTACTAGAGGTGGTAGTAATTATCTTGCTACATTTATCGATGACTTTTCAAAATATTGTTACGTATATCTTTTAAACTCCAAGGATGATGTGCTTAATAGATTTAAGACATACAAAAATGAAGTTGAAAATTAGTGTGATTCTAAAATAAAATGTCTTAGATCTGATAGAGGTGGTGAATATCACTTTCCTCAATTTTGTGAAGATATGGGAATTATACATGAAGTTACTGCACCTTATACACCACAACAAAATGGAGTAGTAGAAAGAAAAAATAGAACACTAACTGAAATGGTTAACGCTATGCTTTCTTATTCTGGTTTAAGTAAAGGGTTTTGGGGAGAATCACTTTTAACTGCATGTCATATTCTCAATAGAATACCTGTTAAAGATAATAAGAAAACTCCTTACAAATTATGGAAGAATAGAAAACCTAATTTAGGTTATCTTAAAGTTTGGGGTTGTAGAGCTATTGTAAGACTACCTGAAACTAAGAGAAAGAAATTAGGAAGCAAAGGTGTTGAGTGTATTTTCATAGGTTATGCACAACATAGTAAAGCCTGTAGATTTTTGGTTAGTGAACCTAATGATTCTGTTGAGGTAAATACAATAATTGAATTGAGAGATGCAATTTTTTATGAACAAGGGTTTTCTTCTATTCCTAGAATTAATAATGAAAAAGAAGTAAGCACTCCTTCACAGTTACCTGAAACTCCACCAGTAGAATAAGAAGAGATTAGAAAAAGTAAAAGACCTAGGAAAGAAAAAAGCTTTGGTCCCGACTTTGTAGTCTATCTTGTTGAAGGAACTAGAGACACATCTTGTAATCAATATGCTTTACAGACCCACAAACTTATAGTGAGGCAATTAAGTCTGTAGATACAGCATTTTGGAAAGAAGCTATAAATGATGAAATGGATTCAATCTTGGGAAATAAAACTTGGAAGTTAGTAGATTTACCTCTTGGGTCTAAACCCATTAAGTGTAGATGGATTTTTAAAAAGAAAATGAAAATAGATGGAACAATTGATAAATTCAAGGCTAGATTGGTTGCTAAAGGTTTTACACAAAAAGAAGGAATTGATTATTTTGATACCTATGCACCTGTTACTAGAACCGCCACTATTAGAATTTTAATTGCATTAGCATCTATATATAATTTTGAGATTCATCAAATGGATGTGAAAACTGCCTTTTTAAATGGTGACTTAGAAGAAGAAATTTACATGGAACAATCTGAAGGGTTTGTTATGCCTAGACAAGAAAATAAAGTATGTAGACTTATTAAGTCCTTATATGGCCTAAAACAAGCACCTAAACAATGGCATGAAAAATTTGATAAAGTCATTATTTCTTATGGTTTTAAAATTCATGAATCTGATAAGTGTGTTTATAGTAAATTCGCTAATGGTAAAGGTGTGATCATTTATTTATATGTAGATGACATGTTAATTCTTGGTACTGATTTAGAAAGCATTAATAATACAAAGAGTTTTCTGTCTTCTAAATTTGATATTAAAGATATGGGTGTAGCTGATGTCATATTAGGAATGAGAATAATAAGGAAAGATAAAAATATAATTCTCACTCAATCTCATTATATTGAGAAAATTTTAAAGAAATTTAATCAGTTTGATTGCACACCTGTTAGTACACCTTTTGAACCACAGCTAAAGATGATCCCTAATAATGGTTGAGCTATTTCATAATTGGAATATGCACGAGTAATTGGTAGTTTAATGTATGCCATGACATGTACTCGACCTGATATTGCTTATGTTGTTGGTAAATTAAGTAGATATACTAGTAATCCAAGTTTATTGCATTGGCATGCTGTCAATAGAATATTAAAATATTTGAAAGGAACTATGGACTATGGTATATACTATAGTGGATATCCTTCAGTATTAGAAGGGTTTTCTGATGCCAGTTGGATAACTGAGCGGGACGATCATTCCTCAACAAGTGGATGGATTTTCACTCTTAGTGGAGGAGCTATTTCTTAGGGATCAAAGAAACAAACTTGTATAGCTGATTCTACTATGGCAGCTGAGTTTGTAGCATTAGCTGCTACTAGTAAAGAGTCAGAATGGTTAAGGAATTCATTAATCGAAATTCCAGTTTGGCCAAAACCAACGCCTCCAATATCTATACATTGTGATAGTGAGTCTACACTTTCCAGAGCGTATAGTAAAGTGTACAATGGAAAATCTAGACATATTGGCCTGAGACATAGTTATGTCAGAAAAATGATTACAGATAGTGTAATCACAATGGATTATGTAAAATCAAGTCAAAATTTAGCAGATCCTTTTACAAAAGGTCTTGCAAGAGGACTGGTGTCTAAGACATCAATAGGGATGGGACTAAAGCCCATTAATAATAATCACTCTTGATGGAAACTCAACTTGAAACTTGATATATTCAAGTCTCAAGTTCAATGATTAAAGTACATCATACGACGTGATTGTAAGCACTATAAAATTTAACATCCCGAGGATAAGTGCTTAGAACATGTAATGAATAATGAAAGAGGATGAGTTTAACCTTAATAGATTTATGGTGTTTTAAGTTACATGGACACCTATGATAATCTACCTATAAGAGTGTGGAAGTGGTGCCACTTCCTATGAGAATTGGACTTGACTCTAAAGCACTCATGAAATCAAGGTACAGACACAAGGCCTAATACATGTGCCGACTTATATGGATAATCAGTGACTAAAAGATTTGTGTGTGAAGACAAATCCGGATAATCAATATAGATTGATAGTTCAAAGACAAGTCTACTATACTTTCATGGTTAACTTTGACGAACCTTCACAGGGTATTGGTTCAAGTCGTGAGACACCAATGTTTATACACAGTCTTACAGACAATCAAAGATTTACAAAACTTATTTTGAAAATGGTGGAGGAATGTTGGTGAATTTTAAAATAAGTGAGTAAGAGTTTTTTGGGTGTAAGAGATTTAAGAGCTTGTCCCACATTGGAAGTGGGAGGAAGAGGTGGGAAGCTAACCCAAATATAAAAAGGGATAGTGTCCCACATTGGAAAATGTACAAAGCTAAGTGTTACCACTAAGCTATAAAAGGAGTGGGCAACCTTTGAGTCCCACATTGGAAAAATATTAAGAATTTGTACACTTAATAAGTACAAATGGAAGATGAAGAGTTAATTCATCTAGCATTTAAGAGGCTATTCAAGACACCTCAATACGGTGCGAAGCACCGTATGCACACGCCCGCGCGCGCGGGTGCCGGGCAGTGGGCTGTAGAGGCGCTAGTGGCGCACTTTGCACTTTGCACGCCGCGTGTCCACAGTGGTAGCGGGTTGCCTGTTCAGAAATGACTTAAGACTGTTAATCCAACAGTCATGACTATTGAAGACAAAGCCTTTCATTATCTATAAATAAAGGCTGCCTAAAACGAATTTGCACATATAACAGATATTACCCAGTTCCAAAATTTCCAACCCTTGCTATTACTCTCTTACAATTTTCAGGAGATATAAATTATCTTATTCTGTTTTGTACACATAAATAGAATAAGAACTTGATTGATTGTTCTTCGCTGCTGCATCCAAAGGGTGTCTTGAAATATACAAGTTGCGAGCAGGGCAAGTTGCTTCATTGTATCTTGAGTACATATTGCGGATTCCCGTTTGTATACCAAAATTATTCGTGTGGGGCAAATACTGTATTTAGGAAAGTGAGATCACGCCTTGAAGCTTTCTACTATCTATTCAGAAGTTACATTTTTGTATTGAAGTTGACATTATTGTGATATATAAAGAGTTCCATTTCTGTGTTTGCATTCATAATATCCAACAATGGCGTGTGTTTTAGAAATCGTGATTCTGTTTTTTTCGTATAATTGTATGGTGTGATGTTGTTTTGATGTTTATTCGCGGAAAGTTGACTTGTGTGTTTGATACAGATCCTGGCTTTATTTTGATGTTAATTTCAGCTTCAAGTTTGCGTCAGTTTCATGAATTTACTTAGGTTTATATGTGTTATCACGAGTTGCTATATATATATACTAGCGGATGCCCCTGTCGAGGGCACGACGATAAATTTTCCCCCGTAATAAAACACAATCAATAATTACCCGCCTTTTAAAAAAAACGAAAACAAAAATAAATAAATAAATAAACTATTTTTTTTAAAATATATATATTTTTTAAAATTTTAAAAAATAATTTAATAGCATGTATTTAAAAATAATAATATATTAGTAGTATAATAGTACTATAGTGTATATAATAATATAAATTTAATATGTATGATATTTTACCTTTTAGCATGATATTTCATGCACCCATGGAAGACATGAAATATCATGCATAAAAAGGTGAAAATATCATACATATATTTTGACATCAACATCACACACACACACACACACACACACACACACACACATATATATATATATATATATATATATATATATATATATATATATATATATATATATATATATATATATATATATATATATATATATATATATATATATATATATATAAGTTTACTGAAGTTCTATGTTTATTTTAAAAGGAAATTGATTTACAATGAAGATGCATAAGATATGCCCATGACTGCTTATGACATTGGCAGCTTATTGCAATGATAGTCTTCTAACAAGAATATTTGTGTTGGTCATGTTCTTCCATATTTTAGTTTGGATTTAAGCTAGTTTTCCATGATTATTATGAGGATGGAATTTATTTTGAATGAGAGATCCTAATGCTTTGCAACTCCTATATGTTTGAAGTAAGAAACAGAGGTATAACCTAATATCTTGATGAAGTGGCTTCACTTTTGAAGCCTTGTCCAGCTACTGGAGTCATCTTTCTCTAGTTCTGTTTCGTCATATGCTTTAATTCTAAATTATACATGGGCCGTCGAATGTTTTTTTCGAGAGCCAGCAACTCAGCATTATCGGCTTTGAATGTTGGAGTGGTGGATGAATGCATTAAATGTTCAACCACCTAAGCTACTATAGGTGTGGATGAATGCATTAAATGGATTTTTAATCCCTACCATCCATCTCATTGTCGATCCAAAGGATGTGGTGAATGCCAAGAAGCTATAAATAGGACCCTTTTGAAAAGGATTAAACACACCAAAACATCAACACAACAAAGAAAGTAAGAAGAGTTAGAGAGTGAGAAATAGTTTATTTGGAGTTTTGAGTATACTCATTTGTGTAGAAAAATGCACATTGTATTTTTCATTTGGAGTATATTTGTAAGAGTCTCTTTTGAAACTCATTTGCAATAGTGAATTGATCCGAGTGTCAGTGGACGTAGTCAAATTGGTGAACCACTTAAATATTTTGTCTTTCCTTGTATGTGTGTCTTTCTACTCATTATACTTTTATTGTGAGTGTGTCATATTATTATTTGGGGTTACAGTCAATATCATTTGTTGACACGCTTCCGCACAATAAATTAGTATCAGAGCCAAGATCCTCCGATCTAGCCATTTTGGATTTTATTTGTGGAGAAATAACCATACGTATAGTACTATTCATATGGTTACTATTCACAACCGAAAAAAATTTCTAAACATGGAATTTTTTCGTTTGCATTTTTTTTTTTTTGTGACTGTGATCGTTTGAAAAATGGCAACCGCAAAATTTGACGTAGAAAAATTGGATGGGCAAAGAAATTTCAGCATATGGCAATGTGAAGTTATGGATTTCTTAGTCCAACAAGAACTGAAAATTGCTCTTGGAGATATAGCAGAAGACATGAAGGAAGATGACTGGAAAAAAATCAACCGCAAGGCATGTGGTCATATTCGTTTTTATCTCGGCAAGGATAAAAAATATCCTTATATGCACGAGACCTCGACACAAAAATTATGGAAGCAACTCGAGGACAAATACATGACGAAGAGCATTGAAAATCGGCTCTATTTGAAGAAAAAACTCTTCTGATTCTAATACGCATAAGGTATTTCTATGTTTGAGCGTCTGGACAATTTTAACAAAATTATTGCTGATTTGCAAAATTTGGATGTTGAAATTGACAATGAGGATAAAGCACTGTTAGTGCTAAATTCTCTACCTGACTCGTATGAACATCTCATTACCACGCTATTGTACGGAAAGGAGGAAATAAAATATATTGAGGTCTCCAATACCTTAATGAATAATGAGGTTCGTAAGAAGGATAAGGAGGTATATAGAGACTCAACATTTGAAGCGTTGACGGTTCGTGGCAGAATAAATGAAAGGAAGAATAGCAACCGTGGAAGATCTCGATCTAAATCGAGAGGTGGATCATCAACTTCGGGTAGGAGAATTCCTGCAAATGATGAATGCGCCTTTTGTCACCAGAAAGGGCATTGGAAGAAAGATTATCCTAAGTTAAAGAAGGGCACGAAAAACCCCATTGCAAACGTTGCGGCGAGTGACGATGAAGATTCTGAATTTTCTTTGTCTATTTCACCATTTGGATCCAGTTCTTAGGAATAGATTTTGGATTCGGGTTCTTCCATCACATGTGTCCCAATCTAGATTTAAGGAGCTAAATGGTGGAGCTATTTTGATGGGCAATGATCATGCTTGTCAAACAAAAGGGATAGGAAAAATCCGACTGAATTTGCATAGTGGAATAGTCAGAGTGCTGGAAGACGTTCGGTATATACCGAACCTGAAAAAAATCTTATCTCACTTGGCGCTTTGGCAGCTAAAAGTTATGATATCACACTGAAAGGCGATGGTCTGAAGGTGTCACATGGAGACCTGGTTGTGATGAAGGGAACGAAAAAGAGTAACTTGTATTTTCTCCTTGGAAATAGAGTTACAGGTGCAGCGACACTCTCAGAAAGTTCATAAGAGGTTGCATCTAATGCTACGAGATTATGTCATGTACGCTCGGGACATGCAGGAGAGAAGGCTTTGCAAAGATTAGTGACGCAAGGTCTATTGAAAGGTGCCAAGACATGTAAGCTTGTATTTTGTGAACATTGTGTTCTGGGCAAGAGACTAGAGTAAAGTTTGGTACAGTTGTACATCGTACAAAGGGGACTCTTGATTATGTTCACACAGATGTTTGGGGACCTACCAAAGTTTCATCTTTGGGAGGTAAGCGTTATTTTGTATCTTTTGTGAATGACTTCTCCAGATGAGTTTGGGTGTACACCATGTGACATAAGGATGAAGTCTTGAAGATTTTCTTAAAGTGGAAAAAGATGATAGAGGTCCAAACTGGAAGAAAAATTAGAAGACTCGGGTCAGACAATGGCGGTGAATATAAGTCAGACCCATTTTTGTAAGTATGCCAGTAAGAGGGGATCGTGCGACACTTCACAGTAAGAGACACGCCACAATAAAATGGGGTGGCTAAACGTATGAATCGCACTTTACTGGAGAACGTGCGATGCATGTTGTCCAATGCTGGTTTGGGCAAGGCATTTTGGGCTAAAGCTGTTACATATGCATATCACCTCATTAATAGGTTACCTGCAGCTGCAAATGAGGACAAAACGCCCATGGAGGTATGGTCGGGAAAACCTGCTATAAATTATGATTCTTTACGTATTTTCGGCTCCCCTGCATATTTCCATGTTAGGGAAAGCAAGTTTGATCCTAGAGCTAAGAAAGCCATATTCTTGGGATTTAGTAATGGAGTGAAGGGGTATAGACTTTGGTGCCCAGAGATGAAAAAGATCATAAATAGAAGAGATATTACATTCGATGAATCTTCAATGTTAAAGAGTTCTCCTAGGGAGAGCAAAACCAAAGAAGTTCCATAGCAGGTAGAGTTTGAGACTCCAATTGTTCCAGCCAGACTTGTAACAAATTCAGAAATTGATGAGACAAGTACATATGAGGTGGAGGATCCTGCCCATGAGTCTCCTCAGTAACCATATTCTGTTGCAGCTAATAGACCAGAAAGACAAAAAAGGAAACATGTATGGCTTATTACTGACATGGTGGCATATGCATTACGCATAGTTAAAGATGAAATTCCATCTACTTATAAAGAAGTCGAAAGAATCCCAAAAAGTGTAGATTGGAAGAAGGCGATGGACGAGGAGATACAGTCTCTTCATACGAACCAAACTTCGGAGTTAGTCCAACTTCCAAAAGAGAAGAAAGCCATTGGGTGCAAGTGGGTATATGCCAAGAAGGAAGGCTCCTCGGAGAAAGCCAATGTAAGATTCAAGGCTAGGTTGGTGGCGAAAGGCTATGTGCAGAAGGAAGTATTCGATTATAATGAGGTATTTTCCCCAGTTGTGAAGCATTCTTCCATTCGTATTTTGTTAGCATTGGTTGCGTAGTTTGATCTCGAGTTAGCACAACTTGACGTGAAAACTGCATTCTAACATAGAGATTTGGAGGAGGAAATTTATACGACTCAGCTAGAAGGGTACAAGGTTGCTGGTAAAGAAAATTGGGCCTACAAAATAAAAAAGTCGTTATATGGGTTGAAGCAAAGCCCAAGGCAGTGGTACAAGCGATTTGATCGGTTTATGTTTGGACAACAGTACACAAGGAGCCACTATGATCATTGTGTGTATTTTCGCAAACTTCGTGATTGATCCTTTATTTATTTGCTCTTATATGTTGATGATATGCTGATTGCTTCTAAGAGCAAGGTGGAGATTGAAAAACTGAAAATTCAGTTAAGTCATGAATTTTAGATGAAGGATATAGGTGAGGCGAGGAAAATACTTGGCATGAAGATTAGCAGAAATACAAAAACAGTATTTGAAGAAGGTATTACAGCGTTTTGGTATAGATTCTAAAACCAAACCTGTAAGTACTCCGTTGGCCCCAAACTTCAAGCTAAGTGCCATAGAATCCCCACAGACAAATGAGGAACGTTCATAAATGGCTCATGTTCCCTATGCTAATGCAGTGGGAAGTTTGATGTATGCAATGGTGTGTACGAGGCTCGATATTTCACAAGTTGTTAGTATGGACGCTGTGAAATGGATCTTACGGTACATCCATGATACTGTTGATTTTGGTTTGAAATTTGAGAAGGATTCACGTGCTCGTCAGCATGTGTTTGGATGTGTGGATTCAGATTACGCCGGTGATTTGGATAAACGGCGGTCCACTACTGGTTATGTGTTTACACTAGCTGGAGGCCCAGTCTGTTGGAGATCTACACTACAGTCTACGGTGGCTTTGTCAACTACAGAGGCAGAGTATATGGCAGTGACAGAGGCCATTAAGAAGGCCATTAAGGAGGCCATTTGGCTTCATGGTTTGATTTCAGACTTGGGAATTGTTCAGGATCACGTAGATGTCTTCTGTGATAGTCAGAGTGCCATCCACTTAGCCAAGAACTAGGTTCATCATTCATGAACAAAGCACATCGACGTTCGTTTCCACTTTATTTGAGAAATTTTGGATGAGGGGACTATTCTCCTCAAGAAGATTGGAACCGCGGATATGCTGACGAAGATTGTTACTAGGATCAAGTTTGAACACTGTTTAAGCTGATCAATATTCTTCGTATTTCAATACCTTCGGGTGTATGGCGCTTATGAGCGCATTTGGAGGCTACTCGGAGCATTTTGGATAATATATGGTTACGTGTTTTGGTGGATCTTTGCATATCTATGCCAAAATGGGCTTGTCAATTTTTTAGTTGGCAAAAGTTTGACAGAGCGACCTATAAAATTTTTGTCAAGGTGGAGATTGTTGGAGTGGTTGATGAATGCATTAAATGTGCAACCACCTAAGCTACTATAGGTGTGAATGAATGCATTAAATGGATTTTTAATCTCTACCATCCATTTCATTATCGATCCAATGGATGTGGTGAATGTCAAGAAGCTATAAATAGGACCCTATTGAGAAGGATTAATCACACCAAAACATCAACACAACAAAGAAAGTAAGAAGAGCTAGAGAGTGAGAAAGAGTTCATTTGGAGTTTTGAGTATACACATTTGTGCAGAAAAATACACATTGTATTTTTCATTTGGAGTGTATTTGTGAGAGTCTCTTTTGAAACTAATTTGCAATAGTGAATTGATCCCAGTGTCAGTGGACGTAGTCAAATTGGTGAACCACTTAAATATTTTGTCTTCCCTTGTGTGTGTCTTTCTACTCATTATACTTTTATTGTGAGTGTGTCATATTATTATTTGGGGTTACAGTCAGTATCATTTGTTGTCACGCTTCCGCACAACATTGAAAACAAATACCCATTAATTGAGTCAATTATGCTTCGTCCAATCTTTTTAACTCAGCATTATCAGCTTTGAAAACCCATACCCATTAGCTGAGTCACGAGACTTTTTACAAACGTCAAGTTTTGGTCTAAGGCGTGTATTAAGGCGCAGTCAATGATGGTCAATGTTTTTTGGAGTAAGGCGTGAAAAAAACACGCATTTTTTCTGGGTAAGGCATGAAAAAATGCGCGTTTTTATGGGTAAGGCGTGAAAAAATGCGCGCTTTTTCTGTTTTTTTAGTATTTTAAAAAAATAGTATTTTAGTTTGCAAATATTCAGACATGTACTGTTTTAGTATTTTTAATAGGTTTGTTATAGTTAAAAATGTTAAAAAATGTTAAAATATATTAAAAGAGGCCTAAACGCCTTTTCATGTCTTTTTACACCCAAGGCCTGTCTAGACTTTAAGGCTTAAGGCTTGGCCTCCATGCCTCGGTCACGTCCTTTTACCCTAAATTTCAAACATTTTATCCCAAAAATTCAACCATAAAATTTACCCTGATATTAACTCGAAATTAAAGGCAAGAGAAATAGAGAGAAAAATAAAGAGAACATGTACCCGTCAAAATGGGAGGAGGATCTCTAATGGAGAAAAAATAAATTTTGATTGACACAAAAATTAAAACCCTAGAAAATGAATGAAACCATAAAATAGATTTAATGATATAGAGTAATATTTATATAAAGCAAGGTTCTAAAAAACTCGGGGCGTGATTGAGGCGTAGAGGCCAAGCCTTAGAAGCCTAGGTAGGCCTAGGCGTAAAAAGGCGTGAAAAGGCGTTTAGGCCTTCTTAATATATTTTAATATTTTTTAACCATAACAAGGCTATTAAAATACAAAAATTGCACACATCATAAAAATATGTCTTAATATATGCAAATTAAAATACTATCTGATTATTTTGGATAAGATAATGGTCCGGTTTGTAAACAAATTCTTTAAAAGGCGACATCGTTTCACTAAGGCATTGTTGTTTTTAGAAAAAAGTGCGCCGTAAGGGTTTTACCAAGAATAAGGCGTGAAAAGTGTAAGGCGAGGCGTTTCTCCCAAGCCTTAAGCCTAGGCGTGCCTAGGCGGAGCCTAGGCGTGCCTAGGCGGAGCCTAGGCGGGTTTTTTAGAACAGTATAAAGAAAATTAAATAACCTAAAATCTTACCAGATGGAACAAAATGTTGTTTTGTATCATATGGATGTCGACAAGAAGAAGAGAAGATGGGGATGAACCTAAAAAACGGGCATTAGCTAATAAATCCCTTGAAAGTCTTTCCCTGATTAGTCCAAGAAGTATTCTTGTTGGTATCTTAAACCCACAAACATTTCAATTACTTAATGATAAGTTCAAACAACACCATTACACGTATTAATGTAAATACAATTGCAATTGTAACTCTATCTACATTAATAAGTGTAATTGTATCTACGTTAGTAAGTGTAATTGAAAAACGCTCGCTCTTCACGTGAATTACGATAGAGTTGAGGGATCTTTCACCATCTTCCCGAAAAAAATTTGTAGATGTTATTATTTGACTCTCCCTTCAAATGTAATAACTTTCTCATGTATGTTATAGTGATTCTAACTTGGTCAGTTTATCGTGGTTGTCAATCCTAGAAAATTCAACACTGTGAGGTCCCCCCCCCCAAAAAAAAAAAAAAGAAAAATAGAAAAGGTTGATGATCGGGAATGAAATATTACTAGCATGAAATGAATAGTACATCAAAATAGGGGAAAAAAAGTCTACCACTTATAATTAAAGAGAAGTGCCCAAGGAGAAAAACCAAGGATATACTCTCATATAACAGTTTTGCTCCATTTGAGAAGAGTTCAAGAATACAGGATGTTCTTCGAATACGGGGACGAAGAGGCCTAAAGGGATCCAAAATTTATATCCACTCTCAAACCATCTCTCCCCTTTGACAAAATCATAAGTATATTCTTATATTTCCCCAATTAGATTAACTAGATATAGCTAAATTATACACCTGTGAAGACGAACAATTATTGTTCCCATCGTCTACCTACACCTATGAAGCATGAATGCTCTCGGGAAGTCGCAAATTTTTTTTGGACACGTATGGGTTACGGGAAACGCTCCGATAAGCG
The DNA here is from genome assembly GCA_949130495.1 of Sambucus nigra. Classification (NCBI taxonomy): domain Eukaryota; kingdom Viridiplantae; phylum Streptophyta; class Magnoliopsida; order Dipsacales; family Adoxaceae; genus Sambucus; species Sambucus nigra. Next base: position 1,433,190 of record CASBWL010000011.1, on the reverse strand, counting down.
AATCCTAGAGTATCCTAATTTTTTTATTCATTTTTTAAATGGCCTGAATATGCTGGATACGCTGGGATACATTTTTGGATATGCTAGGGCTAGGATAATTTTTTTTATTCTGAGTTCTCCCTCACTTAAAAATGACATTTCTTAAATTATGCCTTCTTTATAATTCTCTCTAACCCAGAAATGGCATTTCTTAAGTTAAAATCAACTGTTTTCTGAAATGGCATTTCATTCTACTGTTTTCTAAAATGGCATTAAATAAAATGAAAAAATATATATAAAATAAAATAATAAACATTCAAGTTTATCATTAATATATAAAGTAAAATAATATATATTTACGTAACCTAGCGTATCTGTATCCTACATTTTGGAAAAATCCCGTATCTCATATCTCGAATTGAGTCATATCCCATATTACGTGTTGAGTTAGTGCTTCCTAGACGTACACTAATCTCAATATAGACTCAACATGAAGTATATGCACTAGGCAATTATTGTATATATGCAATCATTGTTTCAGTTGTCTACATACGCCAATCTCAATCAGAGAGATACGTACACATATTCCGTGATGCACTATGAAAACATACACTCAGACATCAAATCAACCTCTCATTGGTATTGTTGTGTGACATTTATGAAATAACGTTGCCAAAGCCGTTTATGAAAATAAACTATTTAAGCAACTCCGAAAGTTTGTTGAAGAAACTCTTTACTTAAATCAAACAGATTTTGAACACAAGATGTGTTAACAAAATTATGTACGAGATATGGACAAGATTTGATAACAAGTTTTAGTAAACAGTTTAAAATGTTTTAAACTCAGCACACATCAGAATGGGATGAGAAGATGTAGAAAAATTAATACTCAGGATTTTTAACGTGGTAAAACCTCAACCTTGAGGAAACATCCACGACTCCCTCTACGGAGTAAAACAAAAACAATCACTAAAACAAATATGTGAGTTACAACCTATTTAACTAACATGCACACAAAAACAAATCTATACAAGTTCAGGATTATACCCTCTGGCGTCCTTAACTTTTCTGCAGATCTTGTTTGTTGATGTAGTCCTCTCAGTTTGTCAACTCTTCCTTTGTTTCAGCAGTAACCGTCGACTTATTGTTCACCAAATCTTATAGCCAACACTTTCAGTGTTTGTAGTGTGAAGATGATTGTGAGATGTGTTCTAAAACACATGCATGCACACACACACACACTTATTAGTTACAGACAATCCTAACAAATCACATATAAAGTCTATATGCAGTGTTTGTTATTTTTCTTTCTTACAAAACCAAGAACCTTTTTGACCTTTCAATATAACCCAGATTCCACGGAGATCTTGCTTAAGAAATCGGACAAGACCTTTTTCAATCTGTTTTGAAAATATTTAGAAGATTGAAAACCCTCCAAGTGCGAATCCAACTAGGTCAGGTTAAGTTTTGTAAAAACAGAAACTAGAAAACATCTATTGTTGATTCTGAAGTAAGAAAATGTTTTAACAGAAAACAATCAACAACGAACTTCTCAAGATGAGAAATAAATGCAACTAAGTGTATTATGACATGAAAAACTTCAGATCTATGATTTCTATAGAAGCAGAAACAAGATCTGAGTATGTGTCTAAGTTGGGGATAAGATTTTATGAACAAAAGGATTCAGCAACCCAAGATCACTCAACTCGAACTCTCATAAACTCAAGAAAACACTAAGGATGGTGTTTATTTGGTTATGGTGTTTATGGAGAGGTAAGTGGTTTTAAGTTTGGAGAAGTTTTGACGAAGTTAGGGTTTCAAACTTGGTTCTCTGGTTTCTCTCTCTAACTTTTCTCTTCTCTCTTCTCTCTCTCTATTCTTTTTCTGGGAAAACTCAAAGTGGCAAAAGCTTTCGAAGGCTGAGATGGGAGGCCTTTAAATAGGAAGAGAGGAAGATTCCAGAGCATCGTTCAAAAACAATGGCTGAGATTGAGTCAAGCTCCTTTGACTGCAATCCAAGGGCTCACAACAGGCGGTGGATTAAACAGGCTGTGATTGGCTTAAGGGTTTACACGGGGATTCACTCAGGCGACATGCAGGCCATTGATAAGGGTTGATCCAAGGGCTGTAAACGTGCGATGGTTTGTCTCTATAAAGAAACACAACTCTGGCCAATCAGAGAGCAGCAAGTGTTGGCCTGAGGACGAATGTAAACGCGCGTCCCAAACCAATTACAAAGCCAACCCTGGAGTCTCTAGCGCTTTCGGTTTCTACCCAGAGTAACTTTAGGCCAATAATCACAACAATACATATTTAGATATTAACCCCAAAACTTTTTAAATCAAGTTTTAATTAAATAAAACCTTGTTTAAAATATGTATAAAATTCCCAAAAAATTATTAAAAATCAAATTGAGGGATTTAAACACACTCACCACATTAATACACATAAAGGTGCAATATGAAATGCAAGAATAAAATTCTAAGTGTGTGAGTGATGGCTATAGTCTCAGGATCATCACAAGATGAATAGAAGAAGAAGCAACCCAATCTCTGAAGCTCTTTGGTTTCTAGGATAGACACTATTTTGTCACTATTTCCAAACTAGATGGGCTCTTATACAGTCTAGACTCAAATGAGTCAAAAGTATAAGGGCTTCAATCTCCCCCTTTGGAAATATGAGACAAAATCTCCTTTGAGTCATCTAAACTCGTAGGGCGACAACAAATAAGAAAAACTTATTCCTATAAAAGTTCTATCTACCCAAATCCTAGAAAGCAAAAATTACATAACTCAACTATATACAGTTTAACATCCTATTATTACAAACCAGAATGACTGTACAACACGAATACCTGCAAAGAATTACTAAGATCAATCTTTATAGTATATGCAGAAATAGACTCAAATTTCTCCCCCATTTTGTCTCAAATGGACAAAGGGAAGGAACTTGGAAAATAACAGGTATTTATTCAACACAAACCATACCAATGGATTTACGTAGAGAAATAAATCTATTAAAATCAAGAGGTTTGGTAAACAAATATGCAAGTTGTAGATCAGTTGGAAGATAGTTGATTTCTAATTCCTTGGTTTCAACTAATTCACGAATAAAGTGATGTCTTATTTTAATGTGCTTAGTTCGCGAGTGTTGAACCGAGTTCTTAGAAATATTAATCGCGCTTTGATTATCACAATAGAGATGAAGTGTGGGTTCTAAAATACCATAATCACTTAGCATTTGTTTAAGCCAGAATAATTGGCCACAACAACTACCAGCGGCTATGTATTCAGATTCAGCAGTCGAGAGAGATGTGCAGTTTTGTTTTTTACTACTCCATACTACTAAGTTATTACCAATATAACAACATGCGCCCGAAGTGCTTTTACTATCATCAGTACAACCGGCCCAGTCAGCATCTGTGTACCCAATAATAGTGCTCGGTGTGTCATTCGTGTACCAAATTCCTAAATTTAGAGTGCCTTTAACATATTTAATTATCCGTTTAACAGAGTTTAAATGGCTCTCTTTGGGATTGTTTTGATAATGCGCACAAACACACACAGCATACATGATATCAGGACGCGAGGCAGTTAAATAGAGTAATGTGCCAATCATACTGCGATATAAAGTAGGATCTACAGATTTTCCATTTTCATCTTTAGATAATTTTTCTGTAGTACTCATAGGCGTTTTAGCACTTTTAGCACTCTCGAGGCCAAATTTCTTAACTATCTCTAATGCGTACTTAGTATGTGAAAGAAACAATCCATCTGGTTGTTGTTTGACTTGGAGACCTAGAAAGAACTGTAACTCCCCCATAAGGGACATCTAAAATTCCGTACTCATGATTTCAGCAAAAGATTTTACTTCTGAGGTAGAAGTAGATCCAAATATGATATCGTCTACATAGATCTGACCGATAGTAATGTGTTTGTCAAAATGTTTGACAAATAAGGTTTGGTCATTTCCACCTCTTTTGAAACCATTATCCAGCAGAAAACTGGACAGGCGCTCATACCAAGCTCTAGGAGCTTGTTTAAGACCATATAAAGCCTTTTTCAACCGAAATACATGATTAGGATAATTAGGGTCAATGAACCCTTTAGGTTGTTCTACATAGGTTTCCTCGGCAAGTATTCCATTAAGGAACGCAGATTTAACATCCATTTGATATAATGTAAAATGCATGTGACAGGCTATAGCAAGAAGCAGACGAACTGATTCTAAACGAGTGACAGGAGTAAAGGTCTCGTTAAAATCAATTCCTTCTATTTGGGAATAACCTTGAGCAACTAGTCTAGCTTTATTTCTAATTACTATCCCATTTTCATCAGTTTTATTTTTGAAAATCCAACGAGTACCAATAACCTTTTTGTGATCAGGACGTGGAACAAGATACCATACATCATGAATGACAAATTGTAAAAGTTCATCCTGCATAGCAGAAATCCAGTGAGTGTCATTCAATGCCTCATTTACATTCTTTGGTTCCACAAGAGAAACAAAGCATGCATAAAGAGCATAATTTCTAAGTTGGGATCTTGTACGTACTGGTTCACTAGGGTTACCAACTACATTGTTTATGGGATGGTCTTTAGAAACCCAGTTAGGTACTTCAGGTGACTCAATAGGTAATGAATTATCTATTTCAGAAAAGTCATTTTCTAAAATATTTTACGATTCTTCTTCTATAGTTAATTCACTAGTCTTGCTTTCTATAGTAGTGTCACTAACAATTACATTTATGGATTCCATTAAGGTTTTAGTGCGAAGATTAAATACTCGATAAGCTCGACTGTTAGGTGAATATCCTAAGAATATGGCTTTATCTCCCCTACTCTCAAATTTAGATAAGTGTTCCCTATCTTTGCAAACATAGCAGGTAATACCAAAGGTTCTAAGGTACTTAAGGTTAGGCTTTTTATTGTACCAAAGTTCATAAGGAGTTTGTTTGGAATTCTTTCTAAGATAGACCCTATTAATAAGATGGCATGCTGTACGAATAGATTCTACCCAAAAATACTTAGGTAAATTCTTGGCATGGAGCATGACACGAGCCATCTCTTGAAGGGTTCGATTCTTTCTCTCAACTATACCATTTTGTTGAGGGGTCTTAGGGGCACTGAACTCATGTTTGTAACCATTATAGTCACAATATTCTATAATACCAGTGTCTTTGAATTCACCACCTCTATCACTTCGGATTCTATTTACTTGAGTGTCTTTCTCATTCTCAATCCGTAAAAGAATCTTTAAAAAAGTTTGAAAAGTATCGGATTTTTGTTTTAAGAAAGCTACCCAAGTAAATCTGGTGAAATCATCAACCATAACTAGGATATAACTGTGTCCACAAAGACTAAAAGTTTGAGAAGGACCCATTAGGTCCATATGGATGAGTTCTAAGGGATTCGAGGTGAGGATATCTTTAACTCTTTTATGAGGTGCTTTAACGATTTTTCCTTCCTGACAGGGACCACAGACAATGTTATGAATAGGTTTAATTTTTGGTATTCCTCTAACTATTTGTTGAGAAGACAATTTACTCAAATTTTCGTAGTTAATGTGACCCATTCTGTTATGCCATATCTCATTGTCATCCATTCTGGCAACATTACAGATTTCAGAACTAGACATGACAGTATAACAATTGTCAGGAGTCCTGAATCCTGTAATTAAGCATTCTCCCTTTTCATTTAAAATCTTGCAATTGTTCTTTGAAAAGGTAACAGTATAGTTTGAGTCACAAAATTGCGAAATGCTAAGTAAATTAGCCTTAAGACCTTTAACTAAGAGAACATTTTCAAGAACAGGAAGTCCTTTTTCTTTTAGGGTTCCTTTGCCTATGATCTGTGATGACACTCCATCGCCAAAAACAAATTTTCCACCATCAAAGTGGGTTTTATTTAAAAGTTTTGTATCATCACCTGTCATATGCTTGGAACATCCAGAATCCAAATACCAACCAGAAGATGTAAGTTCAGCTTTTAAGGCAGAAATAACAATATTACACTTCATCTGGGCACAGTCTGCATTAATCCATATTTAGGACCTAATATCTTCTTAGTTATAAGCTCAAATTTAGAAGTCCCTAATATGCAGATCATGTATGCGTTACCAACAGAAGGTAACATTGTTATCAACCCATATTTTACTTCGTAATTCAAAGGGCCTTTATAAAGTTACTAGGGAAAAATCAAAAACCTAGTATATGTTCTGTCATTTTTGCCTGTGCTGATCTCTCACTCCATAGTTCAAATTGCTATGGCTATTACAATTTTAGAGGAGCACTCACACCCATTTTCTCCCTCATTCTGGCCTGAAGATGAATGCATATTGCTACATTATATTTTTCTTTATTTTTTATTTTTGTGTTGATGTTTGTTTGATTGAGTACAGAAGAAGGTCCCTATTTCTAGTTTTGCGCATATATCTCAGTGTTGGTTATGGATTTTACATGGATATTCCATCTACAACTTTTGCAAACTTGAACCATTTTGCATGTCTACTTAAAAAATATTTGTATTAGTAATGGCCCGCTAGAAGCAGTCATCCCACTAGAAGCAGGTTTGCCAAAAATGAGGTCAAACCTTATCGACCAAGGCCTGAATGATAAATCATTGCTCGCCGAACTCGACCTAGCCGATGAACGTAGAGAGCTAGCCCTGGTGAAGCTAGCAAACTATCAGCAACAGCTCGCGAAGCATTACAATAAAAGGGTTAGCCCGAGGGCGTTCCAAGTTGGGGACTATGTTCTAAGGAAGGTCCTAGGCAGCACAGTGAAGTCGTCAGACGGCAAGCTAGGCCCAAACTGAGAAGGACCCTTTAAAGTAACTAAAAATGATCTGCAAGGTGCCTATCACTTGGAAACGATGGAGGGCAGAGAAATACCATGAGCATGGAACGCAACTAATCTCAAGAAATTCTATTTTTAGATATTTTTCTTGTATTTCTTTTGTTATGAAAACAAAAGTTCATTTTCCTTATTACTAATGAAAGTTACTTAGTTAGTTACACTCTGATTGGTGACAGTTGCATTCATCGAACATATTTTCCAAATAACAAGCACCTTGATCACTATAGCAGGGGAATACCCCTCCTCAGGTCATCGTCATAAAACTCGAGAGACCTCTTAGCATTTCCCCTGGCAATATATAAATCCCTACAGAGGATTCTTGGGCAATACGACAAAATCTTATACTGGTCATCAAACCTACTTCGGTTGAACAAAATCCTGATCGGATGAAGACATCCAACACCAGGTGTGTCCTCGCCAATTTCCCTACTTAGGCCTAAGAGTGTGTGACGACACAACCTAAAAGGTAAAGTGGGGCACAATGGAACTTTGATATTATACTGGACTGGGGGGGACACTTGCATGACAAAACAGAAGAGATCATAAAGCAGCAAGGATATGAAAAGTAGGATATACACGTTTAGTTGGCAAAATTGTCCAAAAACACAAACTTTTCATTAATCCATCTTACTTACAACAATGATAATACATGTTTAGTCGGTGAGCTCGCCCAAAGCATTTACATTATCAAAAATACAAAAAATAGTGACTGGAAAAATCTCAAGGGGGTGGAAGCCTCCGAGCAAGATAATCAGCCACTCGAGCTCTTCGTCCGTCATTAGGAGCAGGAGCAAACTCTTCCACAACCTCATTCGCATCCGACTCCAATAATTGACGAGGAATAGCATCGATGGGGATCCATCGATCGTCCCTCCTGAATGGGTTGGGCACCAAAGTGGAGGAAGTCATCTCATGACGATACCATAGCACCGAGTTCCTCGGAACTTGGAGCTCCTTCAAGGCACTTAGCCATCCCTTAATGAAAGAAAGCTCCTCGAACTCAGATAGCCTTGTTGGAGCATCCGACCATCCTTGATCATAACCGTCAGCCCACGCTCGTCGAGGACCTTTCTTGAACAAGTGCCGCAACCGGGTGACTTCCCTTTGAAGCCCAGCAGCGATTACATATGCTCGCTTAACATCACCGTAGAGTTCTTCCATTTCCCTATCGCGAAGTTCTTCTCCTTCCCTGCTTCTTCTCCTGGTGCTCCTACTAGCTCATGGAAGGGGAGGGCGGGTGAGACTTCGCGACATGGGAGGGGTAACATTATGATCATCTCCAGCTCACGATGATGAGGAGCCTTGTAATACTGCCTGAACAGTGCTCGGTGCATGCTCCCTAAGTTGTAAGACTTCCCTCCTCAGGTCTTCATTCTCCTGCTGAAGGAACTCCCCAACTTGGTTGACCTCGGTGGCCTCTAGGAGTCTTGTTCTCAGTATATTGAATTCCTCTTGCACTGAGGCACCGATGTCCTCCATCTCCCGGAGCCTGTCCTTCAGCTTAGCCACTAGCTCGGATTGCTCCTTATATTTCTGATTTCTAGACCTGAGAGACTTGCAAAGCTTAATAAAAGCATGGCGAACTTCAGGGCTCGCATTGGGACCAAGGGTCCTACCCAACTGGGAAGTAGCAGGAATGTAATCATCCACATCAACTAACTACAAGTGAAAGAAAGATAAAGGAGAGAAAGAGATCAGCACAAGAAGAAATGAAGATTTTTCATTAATAAAAATTGAAGTTACATCAGACTGAAGAAAGAAAATTTACAGACTAGAAAACGCAAAAATACAAAGACCCTATCAATTAGTAACCTCAGGAGGCCCAGAGGTGGATGGCCCCTTCTCCTTATCAGCATCAGCAGGAGCACTGTCCTCGGCAGGGGTGACCTTTATCCCCTCAATAAAAGAAACATCAGCAGGAGTCTCCCTAGGGACATGATCAGGGCCATCAACAGCTGGGGCAGGGTCCTCATCTACGACTGGCCTCGGCCATGGGTCGTGCTCATCGAAGAGTGGGGATTCAACATCCACCCCAACAGCTACGAGAGCCTTGTTACATCCTTTCTTGAAGTTCAGGCGGCTGATATAGCCAATCTGAACTTCAGCATCTTCGTATGCCGCAGCCCAGCCGAAATTGTAAGAGTCTTCCTTGGTAGTGACAGCCTCGGACTCCTTCTTTTTCATCTCTTCAGAAAGTACCCTTTTCTCCTCCAGCACAGCAAGTTTGCTCGAGCAAACTAGGTCGTAGGCCTGCCTCAGTTCCTTTAGATTCGTGATCGCCCCATCCTTCTCCTTATTCGCAGTGGCAAGAGCCAAGTAGGATGAGATCCGAGCAGCGTCAACAGCCTTAAAATTGGCCTCGAGCTCCTTACCCTTCAGCTTCAGGGAAGAGTTTTCTTGCTCCAGTTTACTGTTCTTCTTCACCAGCTCGTCGCGTGAACGATACAGCACGGCGAAGTCAGTAACAAACTGCGAAAAAGAGAAGATATTGAAAGAGGAAAATAAGGGAAGTTAAAAAAATGCAAGAGAAAAAGAAACCTTACCAGAGCGAGCCTCTGACTAGCCTGAAGGGACAGATGCTCTGAACCTACTGCCCTTTGGCGATTAGCCAAGAGGACAGCTCTCTCGAGCAGAGCCGGGGCTAGCTGAGGAGAAATTACCACGGAGGCCCCTTCAGGCAGAGCAGATACTGGGACTAAGGCCTGCCCAGCCTTCGTCATCGCCTCAGCCCTCCTTTTCTCCTCCTCCTTCTCGCCCTCCCTCTTCTTCCTCTCCTCCACTCTCCTCTTCTCTTCCAACTTCTTCCTCTCTTCTTCCTTTTCCCTCTCTCTCTCTCTCACCTGCTCCACTTCCTTCCTTCTCCTCTCCTGCTCCTGAGCAGAGGATCGAGAACTAATAGCCACGACCCCAGAAGTGGCTTTTGTTTCTTTGACCTCTGTGAAAGGAACACGTGGTCCTCATCATCATCATCTCTAATCAAGTTCTTCCTCGGAGGAACCATCTCTTGACTTGAACTGATAGAAGTGCTCGACGATCTTCGAGCTTCAGAAACCTCCTCACGGTCAGAGGAACTGCTACTATCAAAGCTCCCTCCACCCAAATTACTCACGGCTCCTGTAAAGTCACTTTCAAAGCTTCTCTCCTCCTCGTCCAACTGGATAGGCTATGCAGCAGTATCTTCAAAGGAGTCAAACTCTGGTATACTATCCACAGGCCTCGCTATAAAGCTGGAGCCAACGTTCTTGTACTCGAGCAGGAAGGCAACAGATCTGGGGTGCTCGCCATCACCTAAGGGCTCCCTGATTTTCCAAGCCTTTACTAATTCTGAAAGACGGACCTCGCTGAGTGCAGGCTCCAAGTTCTTTAACTTCGCTGCGCAAGAAAAAGTAAAGAAGAGTTAGAAAGGTCACAAATCAGCAAAAGTTGAAACAACATTACAATGTTTACCTATATATTCCTCCCCGTAAAAAGGAACAGAGAACCTCTCAGACCTCGACCCTTCAAATTGGGGAGGGAACTGCCAATTCCTAACAAGGAAGCCTTCTTGCCAGTAGTCCTTATGGGAATCAGGTAAATTTACTACCAATACCCTGTCAGGGCTCCTAGCTTTGAGTTATAGGACACCTCAGCTAGTTCGAGAAAAGGAGTAACAGAAACAGACCTCGGAAAGTCCTAATCTAGTACCATACAATTGATTTATCCTATGGATGCCATTTACTATTTTCCACACATTGGGCGAGCATTATGCAGGAATAATATTAAAATAGCCAAAGAAATACAGGAACAAATCATTGGGAGGAAAAGTGAGTCCCCCCTGGGAAAGTAACAGAACATGGATCCAGTGAGCATCATCTATATCCCTAACATTACTAGGAGGGGAGGCACAACACTCAATATCTACCCACTCAGGAATGTTGTAAAACTTCCTAAATTCAGAGATTGACCTATTCCCAATCTTCGCCATTGGAAGACCCAAGAAAAGCTACAAACCAAATAGAAAGTACAAGGAAAGGGCACAGAAAACTTACAAAATAGAAGATCGGTTCAAGTGATGAAGAAAAACAAGCTCGGATAATCGGTTCAAGTGATGAAGAAGCACGATCTCAGACAACTAAGAAACAATGGGAATGGAAATTGAGAGAAGAAGGTACGAGGCGCTAGAGTTCTCAGAAGATAGAAGAGTACTGGAAAGGCTGAAGTGACGGGAGAAAAAGTGGCTATCCCAACAAGCCTTCAAATTCTAATCATAGCGCACAATAAGCGAAGCGGGTGCCTCCAAATCAACTTCACAACTTTCGAGGAATCACAAATCAACCATAATGGCTGATCATTTAAATCCATTGAGCCCATAAACATGGCCCAACAAATTTAGGGGCAATTGTGGGTACCCGAAATTTAGAACCATGGGCCTGGACGAGTAGCCCAGCCCTGGCGGCCCAAAGTTCGGGCCCCTCATCTCTTATATTGATCCGGTCTCCCCCACGTTCTCATGAAGGGAAGTTATAGGGGATATGAAAAACGTGGAGAAACCCATCACCTCCACTTACCTACATGTACATGTATATATTAAACCCTAGGTCTGGGGCAAAAGGACAAGTTGTATTCTCTGTAATTACTCTCCGAAGTATATAGAAATAATATCGACTGTACCACCGTGGATGTAGGCATATCTTTATTGAACCACGTACATCCTTTGTTGTGTGATTGGCATTTTGTATTCCTTGTTCTTCCTTGATAAGTGCTTCTCTTGTATTTATTTGTGTTGCATAATAATTGTCACCACACTAGGCATGACAAAGCTAAGAAGATCCCTATAACTTCTAATGAAAATGTAAATAGGGACGAGTCATATAAGTGTTTTGGGTGTGAAGGGTATGGCCATAGGGCTTTTGAGTGCCCCACTAAACTAAGGAGAGAGGGTAAGAAACCAATTTCTTATAATTCCACCCTTAGTGATAGTGATAAGGAAGAGGGATCCGATTCCCCCACTAAGCCCAACTTTGTAACTTTTATGGCTAGTCATGTGAGCACCGATAATAAATCTTCTCATGAAGATATACTAACACATGACACTTCCGAAGTTAAAGTTTATGATTCCCTTATTTTTTATGGTAGTGAGAGTGAAGAAAAGAGAGGGAGTGAAAATGAAAATGAAGTTAATGTGAGTGAACTTCAAAATGCTTTTCAAGAATTATATGAAGATTCTATTAAATTAATAAGAGCAAATTTCAAGTTAGAAGCGTGTTTAAAAGAGCGTGTCAAGGTCGTTGATGATAGTGCGTTAGTGGAAGACCTTAGGACACGAGAGAGATCTCTTCGAGAGAAGCTTGATTATATAGAAGGCAAGAGAGATAGTCTTAGGGGGGAATCCTTGAAGAAGGATCTTCTCGAGTTTAAAGAGAGAAATGTTCTATTAAAGTCTAGAATTTTAAAATTAGAAAATAATTTAAGAGACTCTAGTAAAGTCAAATTTGATTTGGAGTGTCGTTCGGAGAAATTAGATAAAATTTTAGGAACGGTTGAAATTAAAAATGACACTTGTGGTTTAGGCTTCGATGCTTGTAATGAATCAACTCATAAAGCCAAAACCAATGTTTTAGGAGAATCGCCTAGGAAAGCCTTTAGAGATCATTCCTTAGGTAAGTCTTTTCACCGAGTCTTTAGGTGCTCACATTGTGGTTGAAAAGGTCATCTTAAGAAATTTTGTTTTGATCTTAAACGAGGTCCTAGAAAATCCCTACATAAGGTAATCAAGGTAGCCAAGATTCCTACACCCCAAGATCGTCATTCATCTTTAGTTTGGGTTAGGAGATCCGACTTGGTAGCTTTACAAGATAGAATTTTTTATTCTCATTTACTTTCACATGATTCTTCCCTTGCAAAATCTAAAGGTTGAATGTGTTAGTTTTGTTTGCATACTCTAGCTTTTGTGCCTCATGCTATATCACCATGCTAATTGTATGCTTGTTTTAATCATTTTTTAATCTATACTTCATGCTTTATTACATGCTAGAATTATGATTTTTTTGTCTCTTTTGTATTATACTTCTTTCATTTTAGTTTGCATTAAATGAAAAATACAAAAAGATTTTGTTTATCATTTGTGTTTTACCTTTTAGTAATTTAAGATTAATGAAAAGTTCAAATGATTTTTGTTTGTCTTTTGGAGTAAATATTTTTGTTGTTTGGTTTAAAAATTTTAAAAACTCAAAAAGATTTTTTTGTGTGTGTATTTTAGTTTGACACACTCTATGTGGCATATACTTGTGTTTGAATCCTTTCTTTTTCGCTTCCATGTGGCTAGAACTTTTGTTTTAAATTTTCAATCCTTATTATGTTCTTTACCATGCTTACATGGAGTAGTTGGATTTTGTGTTGATATAATGGATTCTATTTTTATATGCCTCAATTCACAAATGCATGATCTCACTTGAAATTTTAACTTCATATGTATATTTGAGCTTTGTGAGGTGTTCTCCTACCAATCTTGTCATCTACATGTTATGTGACCTAGGACGACTAGTGCATGTTAAAATTTTGTTGCACATGAGATTTGTGTGAGATATAAAACTATTATATATAAATGTGCAAGGGGAAGGGCTCCGAAAGGAATAATCATCCTTTGTGAGTAAGCCACTGTTTGTTTGGACCTAAAAGAAATACATGGTCCAAAGGGCTAAAAGAATAATGACATTAAAAGAAAATATTTTCCAGGGCCTATTTTGTTTAGTTGATCTATTCATTCAAAATATTAAACTTTATATGCTTAAATTGAGGGAGTTTGGATGATATATCAATGGTTTGCACAATGTCCGTTTATCCGAGTTGTACTTTCAATGTCATGACTCTATTGGTTTGTAGAATCATAAAAATTCTAGGCTTGTATGCATTGTATATGTTTGTTCATTGAGTTCAATCTATAGTGTCACATGAAATTATATTGAAATGTGATGAAGTTTTCAACCAATTGAGAACTCCGTGAACATGTTTGAAGTGATTGGGTCTAAATTTAATTGTTGCTAGTTCACATCCCAACACTTCCGTTTCCATATGACACATTTTTGCCATACGAGTGTGAAAAGCTTATTTTATTTTGTGTCATATGTGATGTTAATACCTAATATATGTGCGTGTGCATTAAGGATATTAATTATGTTCTCATATACGAGGTATTCTATTTGTCTTTGCCTTGCTTCCCAGGCCATCTATGCTTTTACTTCATGATTGATATCTATCTTATGCATTCTTTGTTGATATCACGTGCTTAATACTTTATGTATCATATTGGTATCATTTTCTTGCATCTTAGTTGGTATCCTTATTATTTATATGGATTAGTTATGCCTTTGTTGCCTATATGCTTTCATGTTCTTACCACTCTAAGCTTCATGTTTAAATTAACTTTTATCTTGTGTCTATTCCTGAATAAAAAAGGGGAGAATGATAGGTGGAGAAATGGTATATATTCCTATTATAATCGTATCCTAGTTTGGGGGAGATTTATCTTTGGGGGAGACGTCTTTCTAAGGAGGTCATTTCTTGATAAAGGGGAGAATTAATTTAGGGGGAGTATTTATCTTGATTGCATTTACTATTCTTGATATTCTCTATGCGTTTGATAGTTTGCTTAAGTGTGCAGGAACTCTCCTAAATGACAACTTTTATCATCGAAAAAGATATTGATCCTTGGGTTGTTTGAGTCAAGCTATGTATTTTTATTTTAGGAGGGATATTTTTTTAAGTCTAGTAGAGCTTGACGGCCCTTTAGGATTTGTGTTTGGTTTTTGTCCTGGAATAGCCAAAGGGGGAGATTTGTAAGGACACAAGTCTCCGATTGAGTCTCAATGTTGTGTTGGCTCAATTCCGGACAAAAACATTTGAGTCGTAGGATAGAGTTCAAGTTTATCCATTCAATCCTATGACGTGTTTGTTGAAGACATAGCGGCCAAGATTAAAGCTTCATTAAATGCCGTGTTTGTTGCGCCTCGTTTCTACGTCAACAACATGTGTTCCGTTTACTCTTAAGGTATGAATGCACTATATATTTATATAGGATCTTAGAACAATTTTTATTGGGTGTACTTTTATTTTAAACTGAAGTTTATTTTCAGAAGGTTTATTTAAAACTTTAAAATAAAGTTTATGGGCTAAAAATTAAATTTTAAGCTTTCTGGAAGTTCGTTCGAAATTGTCGTTCTAATGAAATATTTGAGTCATAGGATAGAGTTCAAGTTTATCCATTCAAGCCTATGATGTATTTGTTGAAGACGTAGCGGCCAAGATTAAAGCTTCATCAAATGCCGTGTTTGTTGTGCCTCGTTTCCACGTCAACAACATGTGTTCCGTTTACTCCTAAGGTATGAATGCACTACATATTTATATAGGAGCTTGGAATAATTTTTATTGGGTGTAATTTTATTTTAAACTGAGGTTTATTTTTAGAATTATTTAAAACTTTAAAATAAAGTTTCTGGGCTAACAATTAAATTTTAAGCTTTCTGGAAGTTCGTTTGAAATTGTCGTTCGAACGAAAATATCGTTTGAACGAGTTCGAACGAGAATGTCGTTCAAATGAGTTTGCCAACGATATTTTTCAACAGGCCACTGGAACGTTGTTATAAGGGTCATTCGAACGAGACTTCGTTCGAACGAGATTTTCGGCGAGAAATTTAATTGGCAGTTTTGGGAAGTTTTTCACCTCTATCCCACTACGTTTTCCCCACTATCTTTTGACAGACTTAATATGTATGGGAAACAATCTTTTCAATCTAACTTTTCACATTCTTCCATCTCCTAGAGAGAGTTTTAGAGAGTTCAACTTCAAAATAAAAAGTTCATGTTTTGAGTGTTTATTTTTTTTCAAAAATTCCTTAAACACTTTTACACCCATAGTTTGTTTATTCCAAGTTTCCATATAAATATCTTGCTTGGAGTGTTTGGCACCCGGTTTACTCTACCGATTTGAAGAGTTCATTTGTATTTGCTTCTACATCCCATAAAAAATAAGTTCGTTGGTTTTGCTGCGGCATTCTCACATGATGAAAGGCATTATGTGTGGTTGACGGTGGTTCCTAAGGCCTCATTGGTGGATTTCAAGGTTTCGGTAGAGTTTCGATATTGTCGGCTAGGCAGAGGTAGTTGCAAGAAGACGCGTCGGGATTGAAGGAGTCGAGTCGAGTGTTGTAAGTCATCTTGCTTGTAATTGTAAATTCCGTACTTAATGGACTTAAGGCTAGGGCCGTCCGAGGTTTTTTTCCGTTGTGGATTTTTCCTCGTACATCGCGGCGTAGTGATTTATTTGTTCATTTTATCTTTTGTAAAAATCACCTAGAATGCATGCTTAGGACTAAAAGATAAAATATGGTTTAATTCACTACTTACTTAAATTGGTGCTAATTTAAATTTGGGTATATGTTAATGTAATTCAAGTCATCATTTAATTTGATAAAATTTGGTTTAGGCTAATTTGGTAATATTGAAAATATGACTTAGGCAAATTTCTAGAACTTAAGTTAAATTGGTTTGAGTGAAAAATGTATTTTTTGATTAATCTATTCACTTGGTTTAATTTTAATTTGAAGAAATTAAAATTTGGATTTGGTGTGTGTTTATTTGAACCATCTCGCTTCCGCATCTTTAAAAAGGAAATTGAAATTACTTTTGGAAAGACTTTAAAAATTGGGGGGCCTCGTGTCACAACAAGATTTATTCTCTTCATCTTGTTGAGAATAATTTCGTGCGGTCTATTTCGTACCCGATTTTCTGTTTACACAGTAGTGTACTCGATGGTGTGGTGTTGCAGTGAAGAAGCGATGCATTCGTGTTCCAAATCCATTGACGGTTGTTGAACCTTATTGGTGGACACCGAGGCATGTGTGGATTGACACGTTGTTGTGTTGTGCAAGTGGACTCTTGTATTACACTAGGTGGAGGTTGAAGGAATGAAGAGCATCAATGATTCTAAGGTCACCGAGTTTGTGTTGCCGGTCTTCTATTTGTCCTTTGTAATTCCATATTTAGTGGACTTTTCGTGGCTGGGCCATTTGAGGTTCCCATTATGGGGTTTTCTTGTACATCGGCGTGTGTGTGGATGGATCTATTTTATCCCGTTATCACCTGGATGAACGCTTTAGGATTACGATAAAATTAGTTAATCTCGTTTAACATAGCATTCATTTAAAATTAGTGAAAAATGTTATTTGGGGTAATTCTGCTTAAGTTTAATATATAATATTTAAAAATTAATAATTTGTCTCTTGTTTAGACCATTCCATATATCATGCAACTTCAGCTCATTTTCTCTTTTGTACTTGACTGGCAGCTCGGTAACATGAAAATCTATTGAAGGGGGAAGCTCAAGTTGAATTTGATATATTGTGATTTTGATGTATGAATCGATTTTTATTCCAACGAAAGAAGATTAGCATGATATATATGCAGTAATATTCCTATTGTTGATTGTTTAAGTAAAGTTAGTTTACTAAAGTTATTTATGTTGGGAATAATAAGGATAAAATTAATTTCAATGAGAAAAAGAATTTTTCATTACTTGTTGTGAATAATTGGGGATAAGGGGTCAGATGCCTACAATGCAATAGTCTCATCCAAATGTAGAATCGACCTTATATATATATATATATATATATATGTGTGTGTGTGTGTGTGTGTGTGTGTGTGTGTGTGTAAGCTCTATTCCATATTGTGCCCCGTGTCACTATTAAGTGCTCTAGGCCTAGCATCTTCCCACTCGATCAATAATCCATATCCCTTTTGTAGACTCTTGATATTTTTCCCCAAAGAGACCTTTTTATGGTTATTCACATGCATCGACGTTTTAAGAATGAATAAATAAGTCATAGAGGTATTCCATTTTCTTTATCTGTAATTTTATATTCTTTCCCTCTTTTAGTTTTTGGTTCTTTAAGCTTTTCACCTCCCCGATTAAAACAACTGCATCTTTCTTCATATTTTTGCGTTGCAAGTAACAATGATGAAGAGGTTTTTTCACAAGAATGTGATTGTGATTACTTTGAAGAAAATGGTTTGTTACATCAACCACATGACTCCTTAGCTTATTTATGTATATAAATCATCTTAAAATGATACAATATATTCATCAAATGGAAAATTCAGGGATAGATTTCCTTATATCTCAACTATTTAAAAACTAGTCACCAATTTAATTAAAGAGGTAACTTAATATTTGTTCTTGATAATTATAAGATCTATAATTATAGTAATAAATTTTATAAGCAATGATAACGATTACATTATTTTCTAATCTACCTATAATTCATATCTTGGTTTCACGACATCTTGTGATTAGATGGAAAATAAAACAAAAAATTCGTGATAACAATTAAAAATGTTATCATTAATCACAAATGACATCTTAATATCACATTTTCTGTTAGAGTTGGGATTGACACTAACAGCTTGTTTGGGAGTTTTATTTTAAAAATAAAAGAAAGGAAAGGAAGGGAAATTATGCTTCCTTTCCATCATTTTGAAGTTTACGTAGGAGAGAATGTGTTTCGCCATTTTTCGTCGTTTGGGAGTTGACGTAGGAGAGAAAAGAAGGGAAATTTTTTTTAAAAAAATTATCTTCCTTTCTCTCCAAAACTTTCCTTCCAAATCGGAAAGAAATGGAAAGAAATGAAAGCTTTATAAAGAATGCATCTTATTTCCTTTAAAAAAATTATTTTTCTTACAACTTCCAAACACTAGAAAAGAAAATTATTTTATCTTCCTTCATAAATCAGTTATCTTCTCTTCCTTTATTTTCTCTCTTATAAATTTTTCTTTCTTTTATTTTCTCTCCAAATAAAACTTTCCTTTTTCTTTTCTTTCACCAAAAAAATTCCCAAATAAGCATCTATATAACTCTTATAAAACGGAAGCCTAGCTATTAATTCTACCCACTCATTATGCTATCCACGTGGCATATCCATAAAATGTTTCTCTACCGCCTCTTTGTTCAATTCATGTCCTCTCTCTCTGTGTAAATATTTTAGTTTCCTCTCCCTCTTAGTCTTCCCTTTATATCGGACCTTTCATTATCTCCCTATATATTGGAGCTGAAAAGGGTTTCCTTTTAACAGAGGTATCTCTTATTAAATCAAATCTTATGAAAGGTCACTCTTTATTTTGAACGTTTTGGGTCACTTGGAAATATCACTGTGAGTACACATAACAAAAATGGGTATTTCCCTATTCAGTTCGACGAGTAGGTTCTAAATCGCAGGTTTTTTCTTTTGCCTAATTGCTTCAGTTATTTACACTATCTCAATTATATTTTTAGGGTTCTCACTAATTTTTCTTTATATTTATCATTGTATTTAATTTATTCTTCTCATTTGGTTAATGAATTTGAAATGGGCCATTTTATTCCTTCAATTTTGGGAGTTGATATCGCAGGTCATCAGTGATCATTGACGGGATATTGTTTGAACGGTTGGGTATGGTTCTTCCATGTGTTCTCTCTCTCTGAGGTTGAAGATGTTTGAAAATCTGATAGTGTTGGCTTGTTTTGGTCTTTTGTTATGTGGTAGGCAATACAAGGTTTTTTAGTGGTTGATTTTTGTCGGCTAGCTAGATGATTAAAAATTTTCATATTTTGAAGAAAGAAAAGAAAATAAAATAATTTTTTCGGTGGAAGAAAGAAGCAAAACCATATACAAAATAGGAGAAAGAAAATATGATCGTATAAACCTCCATTTGTTAAGTTGATATTTTCCCCACGGTTAGTATATGTAAACCTTTTGAATAAATGTCTTAGTGACATTAGTTTTTTGTCATGTAGTAATGATTTTCAATTTTGTCCATCTGTAGAGTTCTGGAAAAGAGTTTTTCTCCTTTGGGTATCTTTGATCTTTATCCCATTTTTGTTCCGATATTAGTGTTCCCTCCACAAATTTTCTCAAAAATTGATATATACCTCCCAAAGCGTCGCTCAAACTGATAAGCGTCACTTTTTATAACAGTGTGTGTGCTCTACAGATGCTTTTTAGTTTTACCCCAAATTTTAAGAAAAGTGGAGGTGAAATTCAAAATGTCCCACTTTTTTCTCACTCATTATAATGTGAAATACAACTGATTGACCATAAATGGTACATATATCTATGCGTATGATTTTTATAATGACTGCAGTGTTCACTTGGGATTCTGGAAAATGACATTGATATATGATATAATAGTTTGATTTAATTTGATTAGTTTTGGTGAGTCCTCTGTTTCAAAAGTTGTTCCAACCTTGATCTATTTGATGGTTTGGGTTGGTATGAGTGATATGTTCGTTGGGTTGGGTTTTCTTTGAGTGTTTTAAGCCTTCCTTTTTGTTTTGGGCTGTATCTTTTGTTTTGTTTTGGGCTTTTGCCTTTTGTTTAATTAAATCATATATCACAGAAAATGATGTATGTCACGCATTTAATTGGTCTCCATGTATGGATTATAATTGGATCCCGTATTTTGGACGTGATGTGATTTAGAGAGTTTTTTTTAATCCTTATTTTAGAGATTTTGTAATGAAGATATGTTACAAAAGTGTATGTTTATATGTTTGTGTTTTTTTATCTTTTATTCTTTTTGTGGGTGGAGAGGAGGGATTTATTCAAAGAGCATACACAATATTGATTTTGCAAAATCAAAATTCTATTCGAAATAATAAAAAATTTAAATTTTTCAATAAGTTTTGTAATTTTATATGTTTTTAAAATGTCTTTTAGAAATCATATAAAAACATTTTAAATTTCAAAAACTGCAAGCACATTGAAATTTTTTTGGAGTATAACACTTAATAATGCCCGCGCATCGCGCGGGTTGCATGCTAGTTATATATGTAAGTTTCTTTGGGGGGAAATTCACACTCAATTAAATTTCCATTCACACGACAAGAAGTAAATGAACCACTACCTTTTATTACAAGTGATTGCGATTAAAATGAACTTACAAATTTTATTTTATATCCTCTTTTATATAAAATCATAGCATCTTTATGGTGTATAAAATATGCTAGAATTTTTGTTATTGTGTATTATCGTACGCGATTATCTCTTATTATAGTTTTAATTGTGTGGATTTGTTGATTTGGTAGTTTATAAAAGTGGGATGGTGAGTGCTTCGCTATAATCGTTGTTGAGTTTACTTAATATTTAAATTTAAATTACCCTTTATTAAGAAATGATATTGAAAAAATAGAAGCATAAAAGAATTCAATGATTTTTTTTATCTATCTTATTTATGGGTTTGGTGTTAGGTCTTCACGGTAGATATAAATTACAATTCCTTCATAAAAGTTGTGGTCTTATGGTAAGAAGAAAAGTCTTTACATGATGATGGATCAGTGAAATTCATGATTCAAGTCTTGATTAAATGTATGAAAATTTTAATTTACTCTTACTTAATCTATATGTGTGGATTATAATGAAATTGATTAAAATTTAATTTGGGAACTAAGTTTATTAAGTTCTTTCAGGGAAATGGTTGTAATAATTTGAATTTATATGCAACACATATACATTTGTCAGCGTATTATATCGTTTTCCTTTTGTAATACTTTGTGAAGGATTAGTCAAAAGATCCTATTTGATTAATGTCTTTAATTTTCTAAATAATTTTTGTCAATGATTTTCTAAATTGTATTATCCCGCTCTACCACCATCGATATTATCCCCAAATTAAGCAACACTCATAATGGTATGGTGTTTTTATTCCGGCACACAGCCGACAAGGTTTCAACCCCTGGCATGTGGTCTAATAAATCACATGCCTTACCAATGAAGCTTGATGATACCAAGATCATATACTGGATTCACCCTAGAAGTAGGTATTGCACAGATGTAATAAGATAATAATTAAAAGGTAATTTAATGGAAGAGATGAGAGAACTAAAGATGAACATGAAAGCTTAAGTGGTTCGGTCGTTGGGCTACGTCCAATGAGCAAAGTATGAGATTATTTCACTATAATATGGCACAAATGGCCATGGAGGATGCATACATAAGCTTTGTTTATCTAGAACAGATTTATTAGAGTAATACTAAGGTTTGTAGAAAGTAGATCTTAACGAATAAGATAGAGTGTGCCTTTTATAGGATTAATGGTGTGCAGTGTCACCCCCCAGTATGCGTTCCATGCCCAACTGATGTCTAGGGTCTATGAGAGAGGGCCACATGTATATTCTGGTGGTGAAGTAATCATGATGAAAATCCCCTCATGTTGTTGAGTGATTCTTGCCGACGGTTTTATGCTAAAATGCCATGTTTTTCATGCTTGGATTAACATACTTGTGGTAGGAAGTATTGTCGAAAATTATATTTGAAGTATCATCTTTGTCAAGAGTCTATGTGGTGTCTGGTTCTATGATCGTAGATAAGACGAAATAGGATGGTTGTTTATGCCTGACACATCTATCCCCATCCCTTGAGTCTGATGGCTTGTAACATGAGTGTCGTATGAGTCTGACACTCTTCCACTTGTATAGGTGCGTTGGTCTCATCTGCGAGATGTGACTGGTTGGTTACGGGAGTGTCATCTGGACGTTACCATACTTGTACATATCAGGTATATATGAGATGACTAGTCGCATCTGTGGGAGTAAATTGTAGTGTGGTTAGTTACTAGAGTTCCATATGGACGAGACTATACACATGTATATAAATTACCCCTAGACCTTAGCTTTCTGCATCAGTAGGAGGATGGATTTAAACTTGGTCCCGATTGGCTTCAAAACGAATCTGCTTAGTTTATTGTATGATAAATGTCTTGTAAATCTTGACTATGGTGGCTTAGATGTCTATTAGTTATCACTCGTACCTTAGGGACATAACTATCATATCGTCACACGTAACGTTCATGTCATTCCCATGTCCCCTCGGGTCATTCCCATTATAAGATGCTTGCTATCTATTGGTCATCCCTTGGCTACATGGGAGGAGGAGTAATTAAAAGAGGTTGGGTGCAATTTCCAAGGTGCGTATGTCCCACGCGCATAGCCCATCACGTCATCCCATGCCTCTATATTTATGATTCATCACTATCGTATTTTTTAGATTGAATATTTCTTTAGGTGATATTTTCTCACATTTTTGTAATTTTAGCAAAACCTTCGAACCATAGAAAAACCAGAGCTTTATTTATCTCTCTAAGGTTTTGCTTCTTCTGCCTCCTCCAATCACTATTCCGATGTGTCCTTTCGATCGCATTCTTCCTCTAGGTAAATCTGAGTCACACCTTCTCACATTTTCATTTATACTTTTTTCCCTTTCAGTCGGTTTAGGTTTTTTTGGTGAGTTTTAGAATTTACGCCTCCTTCTGTGGTGGTGCTAGGGTATTATTTCTAAGGCTCTTAGGCTTTGTGCTAGCTTTTGGTGGTGCTTGTGTGATTTTTATTTGAAATTGGTTACTTTTTTATTTTTCGATGACATTTTTTATTGCATTGAGTTTTTAGTTCATCGGAGTGTTCTTGATCCAAAACGAATCCTTTTTCTTTTTTGATCTTTCAAACCCTAGAAACATTTTAAGTAATTATTTATGAATTTACCAGAATCTGTAAGAGACTTTGAGTGAGTTGCGTCACCTTCGCGATCGTGTTCGCTAAGAAAAGGAAGAGTCTAAGGCTCTATTTAGCCAAGATAAGTCTCATCGAGAGAGAGTCCCTCCAACACCTCTGACCCAAACACATTTAACGATTATACGTCATATTTTATGTCTTACCAACTTTCCTCAGCATGACATCTAACTAGAAGTTCGTTCTTCAAGTGTTCTTGTCATTAGTAGTGATAGCATGTCCGTCCCTAGGGGTTATATTATATTTGACACTTATTCCACATCTGAGGGTTATAACCTGCCTGAGACTTCGAACCCTCCAACTGAAAATATTAACCTTGGTTCATTTGAGGAAGCCACGAGAGTGACTATTGCTCATCCTATCTCACCGAAGACTGTTGATTTTACTGAGTCTAATAGCAGAGGCCATCCAAACACCTCGTCTCGTCAGCATGGGGAACCTGAGCTCCCAATTTCCGATATCTCTAATGATGAGACTGAAGATAACATTCCACCCCCTATGATGCCAAAGCCTTTAACTGCAATGATTGAGTCAACTTACCTAAGTCGAGACCATTATGGTAAAGCGTCTATTTCTAAAGTTGAGGATGAAAAAAAATTTAGGTTGACATAAGTGTTGCCTCATCTTATAAGAGTGATTTCTAAGAGACTGATTTCATTATCTAGCGACACTTATATGGCATTGAACCATCCATAAGTTTGAGAGTGTCGTCTAAGGGGGAATCTAATCTTAGAAATAGTGACGAGATTGTTGTTTATGAGGAAATGTTTAAAGTTGGCTTTCAGATACCATTTGGGATGAGTATTACGGGAATTATTGACACCGTCAAAGTTCCTCCAACCTAACTAGCCACTAATGCTTGGAGGACAATTACGGGGTTAATTATTATTTAAAGGCTTGCTTATGAGGAAGATTTACTTCAGACATCTTTTTGAGTGTATTGCTCAACCATTACCACCAAATATAACTCATGTTATTATCACTTCATTTCTCACAAACTAGATCCAAAACTTGTGCATATGAGCTGCACTTCCTATCACGATTGTAAGTCTCTATACTTTTTCATCTCGAGCTTGTGAGAGTATGGAGACGACGAGTCACTGGTGCACATGGAAGTTAAGGTGCCCTGAAAATGGGACACGATCCTAGTATCGGCTAAGGTTGACCTTAGATTGACAATGGTCAATAAATAAAGAGTTAACCAATTGAGATAAACTGATGGTCTTATCTTATTTGAGGAGAAGATCAAGCCTTAATTCCTCCAATTAGTGGGAATAATATCAGTACCATTAAAGTCTCTTCATAAGATTCTTTGTTGATGAAAACTTACTAACTTTTATTTTCGTCTCATTTCTTAGAGGATATTAACAGCACTTGATTTTTTCATATTGTAGATCATCCTAATAATACGCCTGATCATATCTGGGAAATGGCAACTCCCATAATTGGAAATCTTCTCGCCTAGCTGAAGGGAAAAATTATTGGTCAATAGATAGGCCCTAGCAAGCACAATTCTATAACTGTTGGCCTAAATTTTGAGGCCTCAAAAAAGATAAAGGAGGTCACTGAGTCTCGATCCATATCCCATTTACAAAAGAAATCAAAAATTCTGGGATGACTCACTTCCCCCAGTGTCCCCATTTATGATGATATGTGATCTTCCACACATCTCTCGCAGCTTGTACTGAACCCCGAGTCTCTTCTTGGGAGTTAATCAAAAGATCGAGATGTCATCTCTTCAGTGAATCCTCCTTGTGATAATCGTTTCTTTGAATCCCAAAGTAGTACTCATCCTTTTATCTTCTCTCTTCATTAGGAAACTCATGTAATAATTTTCTCTTCATTATTTTTACGAAGTCTTATTTAATCATGTACTGATTTTATCTTTCGTATTTGCCTTGTTTTAGTCTCTCCTTTCTCTCCAGCACTTTCATCACTGGGTTGAGAAGAATGAACCAAAAATTAAGGTAGCCAAACATACCGAAGAGAAGAAGAAGAAGAAGAAGAAGAAGATAATGGTCGAGGAAAAAGTCTCTCACTATGACAAGATAATCAAGCTCTGAGATCGATACAGGACTTGCCTCGGTGCATTGAAGGATGATCACAAGGAAGTCTTGAATCAGTATGTCAAGAAGGAGAAAGAGATTATGAAATCTAGCTTTGAGGTAGTTGTGGAGAAATTCATGGAGTCAGAGGAGTTTTCGAGTTATGCTATACAATACTTGGATAAATGGTTGAAGTAAACGTGTAGATAATTGGTTACTAAATTTTGTAATATAGTCATAAAATACCCCGAAGTGGCTGATACTATCAACTACTTGAGCTTTTCTGATTCCGAGACCATCGCCACTCTGGAGAAGATCTAAGCTCAGGGCATTAATGAAGAGAATATTGATACCAATGATGGGGGTGATGAGACGACTCATATAATTGAAGAAGAAACTCAAGTTAGTGACCAGGATGCCACTAATGCTTAGGGGAAGTCGGTCGTTCCTGAAGTTACCACAACTGGTGACCTTGCGATTGAGACTTGACTTTTTCTTTTATTTTTGCCATTAAATAATGATGTTAAGTTTCCCCCTAGGAATAATGATGTTAATTTCCCCACCTCTTAAAGTTTTTATGAGATGTGACTAGGAGACTAGACTCCAAGTGTTCTCACATCGTCGAGAGAGAGAGAGAGAGAGGGAGAGATTTAATTTTATTTTCACCATAAAATGATGATGTTAAGTTTCACCATAAGAATAATGATGCTAATTTTCCAACCTCTTAGGGTTTATTTGAGTTTTTTCCTAGGAGATGAGTCTCGAGGTGTTATCCTACCGCCAAGACAGAGATTTAATTATAAACAGAAATAAAATTCCACAATATGAGACAACACTTCATTTCGTTGAGATTTCTCATAACAACATCCGATTACATTAACAAATGCACTTCATTCAAATAAATAGTTTCTTCAATGATAATAATTTTACAAATGATCGACGTTACATGGGTTAATGAATGATTCCCCTTCCAAATTATCGATACAATAGGTGACTGGGAAGACTTCTTTGATGATTCTGTAAGATTTGGATGAAGATTATTGGCTTTTTGGATGACCTTTCTCGGCGCTAGATCACTAAATTTTAACAAACTAGTTTTAACTCTCTTGTTGTAAATTTTTTAGCTCTCTGCGGTAAGTTGATTGTCTTATGACTGCATCATCTCTTCATTATTCGATGAGGTCTAAGTCAAGTCTTCTATCTTCCAAGTTCATCTCTAGATCATACACCTAGACTCTGTGATTCGGCAACCCAATTTCTATTAGGATGACTGCTTCAGACCCATATGCTAGCGTAAAAGGTGTCTCCTTTATTGGCGTTCTATCAGTGGTCTAATTCACCCACAGAACACTGTGCAGCCCATTATCCCACTTTCTAATGGCATCTTCTATTTTTTTTGCTTTATTCCATCCATTGTTCTCTACTTGTTTACCTTAGTTTGCTCATTTTCTTAAGATTGTTCTACTGCCGAGAAAAATTTCTTTATGCCGACTCTATTGTATTAGGAAGCCAAAGACTTGTTCTTGAATTCCTTTTTGTTGTCTATCGGTGGATGTGCATTTATCTTTGGGGATTGTTACCATCTCCTCTGCTTCTACCCATTTGGAAAAATAATCAATCGCGATGATAAGGAAACGAAAATTCCCTTTAGCTTTTGGTAGTGGGATGACCAGATCGATTCCCCATATTGAAAAAGTCTACGGAGAAAAAATGGGTGAGAGTGGTTGATGTGGTTGGTGAGGTATGCTTGTAAAACGCTAACATTTACCTCACTTTAGAACATACTCGGTTGCATCCTTATCCAAGTTCGGCCAATAGTAGTCTTGCATTACAATTCTCTTCGTTAGTGATCTTCCTTCGATATGGATTGTGCAGCTACCCGCATGAACATATTTGAGCACATAACTTGCCTCAGTGGGATGCATACATCTCAAGAGGGGGAGAAGATAACCTCTTTTTTACATCGCGTTCCCTATAATGACAAACTTAGCGGAACGATCTTCTCTCGGACTTTTCCTTTGTGGACCTTTTCGACCCTCAAGTACTCAATAATTAGGTCCTTCCAAAATGGTCCCAAGTTCAAGTTGAAATAGTCTGGGTTGTCGGACTTGGCCTCCTACTGATTGATGCTTGTTTCCTAGAGGATTTTGACTGGAACCATTCCTCGAATCTCATCTCTTGTAGTTGAGGCAAGACTTATAAGGGCATCCTATCTTTCGCTCTCAATTCTCGAAATTCTCTTCACCTTCACTTCATGGAAACTTGCAAGGGATGTATTCACTCTATGAAAGTACTTATCCATTTCTGTCCATCCCGAGAATCCTCCCCACCCCGGGCGCTTTCGGGGGAAAAAAGTGGGAGATATAAAGGTCTCACACCCCTCGCTACATCATGGGGTGCTTCGATCGTCGTTAGTTTTGGGGTGATGTAAAGAGGGAGAGTCTCCAGCCTATTTTTCACAAAACAGACAAAAGAACATGTTGCCGCCTCGAGAGAGCGGCATCAGAGACAAACTGATGCTTACAAAACCAAATAGATCATAGTTTTGGGGGCTAAGTCACGGAATGGGAAGGTGTTAGTCACCCATTCCGCCCTTTTGATCTCTCATGGGCTTGTGTTATTATTTTCCTTAATTTGTCTATGAAGTGTGTGGGGGTGCATATATAAATGGAGATCAGAATCGCTTGACTCACATCATGGAAAGCATGGAGTGAGTTCATCCATAAGAATGTTCCCAAAATAATAATTAGAAAAATATGATGTGTGCGCTTATCGAGATATTAATGGTTATGATGAAATGATAATATATGTTAGGTAAGACGCAAGTATGAATCACAAGTATGATATATATGAATAATTTATGAAAATAGGAAAATGGGAAAATGGGACTCGAGTCTCGAGCTTTAGCCTGAGACGCCTACGTAGATTATAAAGGCATCAAAGTCCACGTAGTTCGCATGCAGCACAAGGGTGGGGTTTATCCCATAGATTCAAATGGGATTTTATTGTGTATATGTAGAAAATATATTTTTAGTTTTAAGAAAATATGATGAAGAATCCGATCGGAATTTATAAATGTAACCCCCTTTTCTTTTTTTCTTTTTTTTTATAGAAAATAAATAGGTGCAATATACTAATAAAGGATAAGGTATTAATGTGTGTGAACTAAAGTAAAAGCTAAATTAAGAATTTATATAACTAATGCGAAAATAAAAAATTTAAGAGAGAAGGATGTTTGGACCTTCTTTGAAGACTTAAGACTTTATCTTGATCCTTGATGATGTTCCTTTCAGGTTGGGACAAATGTTGGTGTAGACGCCCCTGTGAGTGTGCTTTAGGATGACAAAACTATTTTTCTTTTTCAAAACCTTTTTCCAATTTTAATTATGCGCCAAGTGTGAACCAATTTCTATTAAGTCCAATTTTATCTTGTTTAATTCTAAACATGCATCTAGGTGATTAAAGCAAGTAAAATAAATTAAGTCCACAAAACGTAACGCCGGATGTACGAGGAAACTAGTAAGGAAAAAAACCTCAGATGACCCAAGCCAGACAATTACTATGATACGGAAATTATAAAGGAATACAGATAGACTTACACAACGACTCGATCCCTACAAGCCTTGATGCTCTTCTTCTCTTTAACTGCTCCTCCATAGTGCCCACGTATAAATACTTCCACGATACTCATCCACAGTACACGAGTCCACGCGTACCTTGGTGTCCACCGATACAGCTTTGGGAATGTCTACGATTAGGAAAAAGGCATTCATTGTTTCTTCACCGCAAAACTCCAACGAAATAATTTATTCAATATGGATGAACAAACTCCAATAGTGCAAACAAGATCTCTATAGCGTATGTATGAAAGCTCAGATCTTTTTAAAACACTAAGGATGGTTTTATACTTTGGAAACCTTAGAAAACGTGTGAAGAAAGATGAGACTGTTCTTTACTGTATTTTGTTTCTACACACTTCGAAATTCTGAGAAACAAATTCCTTAAACAAAAAATTTAAGTCGGCAAGTCGTTCGAGCAATATCTCCATGTCGTTCGAACGATACAGACAAGTCGTTCTAACGACAGTGAGATCATGTCATTTGAAGTCTCAAAACACACGGAGATAATTCATACGACTCTAAATAGTGTTTATCTTAGAATAAACGAAGTTAAAACATTTTAAAATCATTTTTGAATAAAATATCATCCTTAAAACATTTTTCGAGTCCCATAAACATTACATGCTCATACTCGAGAGATTGAAACATGATAAAGATGTAAGACGTGCACCAATAAACACGACATGATATATCTTTGAAGCTTGACCGTTACGTCTTCAATAAACACGTCATACACTATGTGGGAATCGTGACAAGTAAAAATCTATGACTCAAACAATTTTTGTTTCGAAATAAGTCAATTACATACAAATTGACACACTTGGAAATTTGTCCTTACAAATCTCCCCCTTTAACTATTTTGGGACTAAACCAAAAGAGTGAATGCTAAGTTGGTCCGTCAATCCATATGACACCTAAATCCCATCCCATAAACCCAAAATTAAAAATTACAAGACACGATCCAGTATATGTAGGACCAATATAATGAAATGTCTGAATGTGATATAGTCGCAAAATCTCAAATTCTTGAAGAATACATACACACATAAAACAGACAAATACCCAGTGAAGTATGGAGGAACAAATGATATAAAACATAAAGATATTAATGAGTAAATTAAACCATTTGCTAAGCACGTGAGCAAATCAACATGATGCCAATTTGTGCAAGATAATATGATACCAATATATAAACATGAAAGCATATGTGCTCATCAATACGAAAAACTCTCCCTACATCACATACTATCTCTCCCCCTTTTTATCTCGAATAGATAATAAGTGAAAAAGATAAACAAACATCGTATTTAGAATGAAGTGGACAAATGAATAATATCTAGATAAACAGGAGTAGCTAGCTAAAAATAATCAGAAGATACCAAAATCGTAGCTAGCAAACAGTCACAAATGTAAAATCATCAATGTAAGCAATCATGTGACTAAATGAGACCTATGCAGTGTAAGAATCAAAGCATGAATAATCAATATCAACTGCATATAAATTGTCCAAACAACCCAGTAGCACCAAAAATTAGTATGAAATCATCACATATACTAAGCAGGTACTGAAACAAGAGAAATCTCATAAAATCCCCTTCAGGTCGTTCGAATGACTATGCACTGTCGTTAGAATGATGTAACTAACGACCTAAAAAGAATCAAACAGTAGCTTGTCACGCGATGTTCCAGTCTAACTACCCTTCTCGCGACCAGACATGTTACAATTACCGCCTTGAAACTCGTGTCGCACGATCCATACTTCAAGCAACTTGAATATGTCGTTTGAACGATGTCCCGAAGTCGTTCTAACGACTTCAAAAATTTTGCATTCCAACTTTAAAAATGGTAAGGTTTTTCCTAGTGAAAAAATTTCTTGAAAACCATTACTGGAAATACAAAATCGTAGAAAAACAGAATCAAAACAGAAAAAAATCAAAACACAAGTTACATGCTAATATAGTATCAATGTGCCTAGACATGGATATGGAGTGAATGGGTGTGAACTATAACAAATGAATCATAATTCCAACACATCCAAACGATCAAGAAGCTCTAATTGATAGCTAAATTTCATCAAACTTAGTTTTAGCCATATGTGACGATTAATATATTGAGCGAAATGAACTAAACAAACAGCATGCACACAAATCCGAAATCTTGATGATTCTACAAACAATAGCGTTATGACACGACTTTTCAACTTTAGGATTTGTGGTGAAAAATTATTGTACTTTTCCATCCAAACTCCTTCAAATATATAATTCTTTTTCTCGTTATTTTGAGGTTCTACTTTTCTCTCCTTAGAGAAATCCTATGGTACTTTTTTGGCATATATTTCTTTTTATGCACACCTCATCCTAAGTCTAATTGCGCATAGATGACAAAATTGAGAGGAGAACGTCTCAACAAACTCAAATATGCATGAGAAGTCAAACATTCATATAAGCTTGTGCATGTGTGCAATGACATAAATACAAAGTCGAATCCAAGAGCAAATCAACTTCTAAACAACCCCATTAATCAATGGTTAAGATCATTCTAAGCATTATTAATTATGACCAAATGTCCTAGCCATGTGGATAATGAAACAGTAGGGGTCCAAGCATACCAATATGCCACATCAAACATGTAAACTCAAACACAAACAAACCAAAAATCTTTTTAGTTTTTCAACATATTTTGACTCAAATAAAAATAAAATCTTTTTGTGTTTTCTCAAAAATATATGAAACCAAAAATCTTTTTGTATTTTCAAAAATTTTATTAAAACAAATCTTTTTGTATTTTTCAAATAAGACACATGTAAGGACAATTTGTCCATCTTTATGCATATGTTATGTCATACGCCGTTACAAGATTGATGGTTGAAAAGATCACATCGTCATCAACGAAATTCGAAATCCGAAGATCAAAAAAAGAAGGAATCTGGAAACAGTCAGCCGGACCGGTTCGCCCCAAAATAAAAAGAACCGATCTGACTGCGGAACGATCCGCCCAGGACCGGACCGCCTTGCAAAATGAGTCCAGAGAGCACCGAACCGATTGCGAACCGAATCGGCTTCAAATTAAAAGAACCGATCCACCATCGGACCGATCCGCCTGAGGCCCGGACCGATCCGCCCTGGATAAACTCTGCCAGATCGTGTAGCAGATTTTTTAGGGTTTTGACTCCTTATTTAAACCACGATTAGTAGTTGGTTTCGACAAGACTTACCCACGTTTTTTCAGAGCATATCAACCCTAAAGTCTTCACCTATTGAGTCCTATGATTCTAGGTTTTTAGATTCACACATCTTCCATATCTATGTGAATCAAGTTTGGTAACCCAAGAACACCATTGCTGTTGTTCAACCCTTGTGAAGTGGACCGTTTCTTCCTCTTCATTGCCGCCCTACTGGAAAGGGATAATTCCAGCCGCGACTACAGAATCCGATACCTGAGGGTAATTCTTAGTCAAAAACTTGTATTTCAGTGTAATCCGATTGTAAGTCGTTTCTCTTACAAATTATAGTGATATACAAATGGTTTTGCCCCTGTGGGGGATTTTTCCTCAAATTATGTGTGTTTGAATAACTCTTGCATGATTTCATATTGTTTCAATCACACCTAGTTGCATGTTTAGGGTTTGTTTGGGTTGAAAGGTGTTTTAAATATAATTTGATCATTTGAACGCAAGCACCAACTCTTTCAAATTGGTATCAGAGCAGGTTACGTTAATCTATCGCGTATTCCTTTTTCCGCAAAAATTTTTAAGATGTCAATTTTCTGAAAAAATTGATTTTTGAAAAAGTGCGTGTTCAAATGGAGAATTCATATTATAAAATGCCTGTTTTTGACGGAACAAATTATGCTTTTTGGAAAGCCCGTATGAGGTCGGCTTTAAAAGCCATTGACGAACGTGTCTGGATTTTGGTTGAACGAGGGTGGACTCCTCCCACTGTGACTGTTGATAATGTGATCAACTTGAAACCTGACATTTCTTGGACTGATGATGAAATTAAATGGTCATCTTTTAATTCTAAGGGTCTAAGTGCTATTTCTGGGTCTGTCACACCTGATGAGTTCAAACGAATAATGACGTGTACCACATCAAAAGAGGCATGGGATGTTTTGCAACTTACCCATGAGGGTACGAACGCTGTTAAAGAGTCTAAATTACAAAATTTGGCCACCCAATTTGAGACTATCACCATGTCTGAGTCCGAATGCTTTGATGAGTTTTTTGTACGCTTGTCGGACATTGTTAACACTAGTTTTAATTTGGGTGAGGTAATTGATAACACGCGTGTCGTTAAAAAGATTTTGAGATCTCTCCCAAAACGCTTTATTCCTAAAGTCACTGTTTTGAACTCTTTGGGAAATTTGAAATCACTTAAGTTGGAAGAACTTGTAGGAGATTTTCAAACCTATGAGATTGACATGTTTCCCAAAACCATTAAGGCTAAGGATAATGGGATTGCTTTAAAGACTCATTTTCAGAAAAAGAAAGAAAAAGTTTTTGAGTCCAAGTCTGAATGTGAGTTTGACTTAGATGACTTGGCCCTGTTTGCAAAAAATTTCAAAAGAATTCTCAAATTCAAGAAAAGTGGAAATTTCAATGATAAAAGGAATGTTGAGAAAAATATTTTTGAAAAGAAAAATAAAAATAAACGAAAGGCCAAAGAAAGTGGTGAGAGGGAAAAAGAGAATAAATCCGATGAGGAGTGTGAGGAAGATTTTGAGAACGTCACTTGTTTTGAATGTGGGGGTAAGGGACATAAGTCGTTTGAATGTCCTACGTGGCTTAGAAAGAAAGGAAAGACAGAAGCTATGCCCGCCACACTTAGTGATAATAGTGAAGGTGAGGGTGATGAGACTAGTGGTGAGAAGTTTATAGCTTTTTCTAGTCGTGTGAGCACTCCCACCTTGTCCCACAATAGTGCACACGAAAGTGATAGTGATGGTTTGAGCGCTTCAAGTAAGGGAGAAAGTGAGAGTGAAAGTGGAGATGAAAGTGAGATCCAAAAATCTTTTAGAGATTTGTACACCGAGACCTTGAAAACAAAGCAGTATAATAGGGATTTAGGTCATCGGGTTTTAGATTTGGATAAAGAGAAGGCGGTTTTGAGAAAGGAGAAGTGTGATTTGACCGACACGTTGTCTAGTCTGACAACACGTGTATCCCAACTCAAGAGTGATCTCGAACGTGCCAGGGTGGTCAAAGTCAAGTTTGAGAACGCACCTAAGAAGATTGAAAAGGTGGTTCTTAAGGGTAAAGGTGAGAAGTTAGGAATAAGTCATGACGGTGCTTCTGCTTCCCGATTAGCACCCGAGCCGGTTCCCACTTTAGTGACAGTTTCACATGTGTCTCACCCTAACCCACCTAGGCGTCCCATTCCTATTAGGAAAGTGCGTCCTAGAGTTTTTGAGAGAGGTGTTCCTAGGCCTATTTATGTTTGCTCACATTGCAAGAGGAGAGGACACCTTAGGGAATTTTGCTTTAAGTTGGGGTATGTGTCACGTTTTGCTTCTACATGTGTTTCTGGCACACATGCACCCACACATGATACTTTACATGCTCCCGAAGACCACATGAGAGAGATTGCACATTTAGGTGAGCAAGTTAAGTTTTTAGTCAAAACTTCACAAGAATTGATGGAGGTTTTTCATAAACTGTCACCACCTTTGGAAAACCCCTCTGCACCTAATGATTGAGGTTTGACTTGTTTACTAGCATAGGGTGATTTTCATGATGTCATTGTTTGCCTATTGCTAGTATGTATCATTTTGTATATATTTTTGTTTTGAAAAATTTTGAAAAATACAAAAAGAATTTCCTTTAAGAAAATTTTTGAGAAAAATCACAAAAAAATATTTTTTTTTTTTTTTATTTTTTTTTAAAAAGGCCAAAAAGATTTTTCTGTTTTTGCATCTTTTATGGATGAGCATTCAAGTTAACCAAGTCACAACTTCATTCCATATATCCATGTGACTGTTTGATAGAGATTTGAGAGGCTACATCATTTCATCCATGGGCTTTACATTGATTGGAGTCTTTGAGATGTAATTAGTGATATCTTCCTACATGTTTGACTCCTATATCCTTTATTGCACACATGCACGGCTATATTTAATTATTGCACTTGTCTATCTCATGTTGGCTTACGTGTTTTCATCTCAATCATGTCTATACAATGTATAATATGCGATAAAACTTGACAAGATTGGAATGCCTGTAAAAACCGTTTTGGTGAGACTGTGTGTTTTTGTATAACGGGGAAGGGCTGCGAAAGGTATTCATTTATCCTTTGCGCAAAAGCCACCGTTAAAAAGGACCTAAAAAATGGAGGAATTTTAATATCCGATGTCCTAAGAGGTTAAAAGAGCCCGAAAAAATTTACAGGCAATAAAAAGCAATTCATGCCAAATATGGGCCACTTAGGTTTCACCATCAATTCTCCAAAGTTTGAGAATTTAGAATGCCTCTATTCAAAATTATATCTGAGGGAGTTTGGTTGGAGAATCATTAAACGAGTTTGCACTTCCTTGAAAGTCCTGAAAAAGCATAAAATCATTTTGGACGTTATTGGTGTGAAAATCATTTTGAGCTTTGATTTGTTGATTTTATTGAGTCAATATCTTATATTGTCATTATTTTACACCAAAGGAAGCATTTGAGTTCATTCGCTAGGAATATCCAATATTCATCGTGCACATATGTCATGTTTGTATGCATTGATTTTCCTATCGAATTTGATCACACCACTTCATTTACGCTATCATCGACTTGGTTGCTTTCTGTTTATTCATGGTGTGTTTTTATCCTAGTGACACCCCGCACTTGCTTATTTGATTTATTTCTCTCATTTGTCTATTTGGGGACATTATAAAAAGGGGGAGAAAGAATTATCATATTACGGGGGAGTTTTGAAATTTGAGGTTCATCATAAATCTGGTATATATGTATATATGCATATGTTTTTATCATATATTGATATCCATGTTATCTCATTTCAAACTCGATACATCACTTGGTATTTGCTTTATCTCATGTGTGTAGGTACATCCTTGATAATCCCATGATACACACCCTGATGAGAAAATCGTGAAGATTCCTGAAGAATTGAAGAATAAACGATGCAGCCTTAGTCATATGTACCTCTTTCAGTTTTGGGTTCATGGAAGGGTAGATTTGTATAGGCATTGTTCATACTTGATAATTCAGATTTTTTTTATGTTTGTTCCGGCATAGACATAGGGGGAGATTTGTAAGGACAATTTGTCCATCTTTATGTATATGTTATGTCATACGCCGTTACAAGATTGATGGTTGAAAAGATCACATCGTCATCAACGAAATCCAAAATTCGAAGATCAAAAGAAGAAGGAATCTGGAAACAGTCAGCCAGACCGGTCCGCCCCAAAATAAAAAGAACCGATCCGACTGCGGACCGATCCGCCCAGGACCGGACCGGACCGCCTTGCAAAATGAGTCCAGAGAGCACCGAACCGATTGCGAACCGAATCGGCTTCAAATTAAAAGAACCGATCCACCATCGGACCGATCCGCCTGAGGCCCGGACCGATCCGCCCTGGATAAACTCTGCCAGATCGTGTAGCAGATTTTTTAGGGTTTTAACTCCTTATTTAAACCACGATCAGTAGCTGGTTTCGACAAGACTTACCCACGTTTTTTCAGAGCATATCAACCCTAAAGTCTTCACCTATTGATTCCTATGATTCTAGGTTTTTAGATTCACACATCTTCCATATCTATGTGAATCAAGTTTGGTAACCCAAGAACACCATTGCTGTTGTTCAACCCTTGTGAAGTGGACCGTTTCTTCCTCTTCATTGCAGCCCTACTGGAAAGGGATAATTCCAGCCGCGACTACA
The DNA here is from genome assembly GCA_949130495.1 of Sambucus nigra. Classification (NCBI taxonomy): domain Eukaryota; kingdom Viridiplantae; phylum Streptophyta; class Magnoliopsida; order Dipsacales; family Adoxaceae; genus Sambucus; species Sambucus nigra. The sequence goes on along the minus strand of CASBWL010000011.1, from coordinate 1,396,248 downwards.
GAATCCGATACCTGAGGGTAATTCTTAGTCAAAAACTTGTATTTCAGTGTAATCCGATTGTAAGTCGTTTCTCTTACAAATTATAGTGATATACAAATGGTTTTGCCACTGTGGGGGATTTTTCCTCAAATTATGTGTGTTTGAATAACTCTTGCATGATTTCATATTGTTTCAATCACACCTAGTTGCATGTTTAGGGTTTGTTTGGGTTAAAAGGTGTTTTAAATATAATTTGATCATTTGAACGCAAGCACCAACTCTTTCAACACAAATAAATGAAAAATATAATACAAAGAGATACACATGTCATAACACTAGCAAGAAATATATCATGGAGAAAAGACTAGTGTATGACAAACATGGCACCACAATCATCCTTTAGATTTAGCATGGGAATAATCAAGGGCAAACAAACAAGAACCGTGAAGTTTAATTCCTAAAGCCTCTAAGTTCGATTTCCTAACCCAAGTACGTGGGTAACAACGTATGGGGGTTTTGGGAACCGAAATGACTTTATTCCTAAACTTCCTAGGAGCATGTTTAAGGTCATAACAATAATGCCTAACGTGACATTTCCTACTGTAACAAAGTGCAAGTGTAACAACGGTGGTAATCATTACCTATATTGTGAACTTCTCCTAACATTCCTAGTTGCCTCTCTCACAAGATTGGTATTGGCTTAGGGAATGGGAGGAACACGATTATCGAAGCCTATACCACACCTATCATCCTTAATTTGGACGGTACCTAACATCCTATCCAACTTTTACCATATTGCCTCCAAATTGAACTTTACCTTAGTCGAGTCTCTCAATATCTCCTCAATATCACTAATCCTAGACTCAAGAAAACACCTAGACTCCCCAAACTCTAGAATCTCTTTCTTCAAAGCCTCTATCAAACAACGAAGACTATCTCTCTCACCCTCAATGTATTCTAGTTTCTCCCAAAGAATCTTCTCCCGTGCCCTAAGATCTATAATTAATACATCATTATTTTCTACGGTACGCTCTTTCAACCTATCTTGCAACTTCAAGTTTGCCTTTTTCACCTTTACTGCTTCCTCGTACAAATCATTAAAGGAAACTTTCAACTCTTTCACATCAATCTCCTATTCCTCACTAGCTTAACCCTTACTCACTTTGGATTCACACTCAACAACCTCGAAAGTGTCATTCACATGAGTATCTTCATGAGAAGATTTATCATCATCGCTCACATGACATGGCATGAACGCTATAAAGTTGTGCTCAATGAGGGAACTCTCTCCCTATTCTGGTTCATTGTCACTTAAGGTGGCATTATATGTAATCAGTTTTTTACTCTCCTTCTTGAGTCTAATGGAACACTCCGCTACCTTATGACCAAAACCGTTATAACCAAAACACCTATTTGACTCATCACTCTTAACATTCTCATTTTTATTCTTAGGGACGTGATCTTCCTTATTGTTCTTGAATTTCTCAACTTATTTGGTGTATTTCGATTGCTTTTGGAACTTAAGAAACTTTTTGAATTTCGCCCACGAGGCTACATCCTAAAAGTCGGTGTCGGAATCATCATCTTAAGCTTTAGTCTCCTCCTTTAGGGCTTTCAAAGAAATGCCCTTTTCTTTCTTTGGCACTTGGTTGGAGGTAAACATGTCAAGTTCATAAGTTTATAAGTCACTTATAAGCTCTTCTACTTTCATTGATTCAAGCATACCCAATGAGTTCAAAATGGTAACTTTAGGATCAAATCTACTAGGCAACGACCTTAAGATTTTCTTTATGACTCGGTTGTCGGGTATTTTCTCTCCTAAATTAAACAACGAGTTGACAATGTTGGAAAACCTAGCATATAACTCATCAAACGACTCACTCTCTAACATTTTAATTGTCTCAACTTGGGTAGTGAGATTTTGAAGTTTAGATGCCCCAACCGTGCTAGTACCCTCGTGAGTAAGTGCCAGAATATCCCAAGCCTCTTTTGAGATTTCACACGTCATGATTCGATTATACTCTTCTGGTGTGACATGCGAGGAAATAGCATATAGATCTTTAGAATTATAAAGTGCAAGTCTACATTTGGTTTCGGCCCATGACTCAACAGGTTTTAAAGTATCGGCCTCTCTATCTCTCGTGATCGGTGGTGACTAACCTTTTTCAACTTCTAACCAAACACGCTCATCAATTGATTTTAAAGCACTTCTCATTTGCATTTTCCGATGAGAACAATTTGTTCCATAAAAAACTGGAGTTCCAAAACTATCAAACTGTCCGAAATTCATCCTTAAACCACACGGGATCGCCCACACAATAAAAAAGTGTTTTTAGCTCTGATATCAATTTGTAGACGCCCCTGTATGTGTGCTTTAGGATGACAAAACTATTTTTCTTTTTCAAAACCTTTTTCAAATTTTAATTACGCACCAAGTGTGAAACAATTTCATCTTGTTTAATCCTAAACATGCATCTAAGTGATTAAATCAAGTATAATAAATCAAGTCCACAAATGCAACGCCGGATGTAAGATGAAACCACTAAGGGAAAAAAACTCAGACGACCCAAGCCAGAAAATCACAATGATAAATAAGTTACAAAGGAAGATAGACAGACTTGCACAATGACTCGATCCCCACAAGCCTTGGTGCTCTTCTTCGTTTTAATCTCTCCTCTACAGTGCCCATGTAGAAATCCTTCCACGATACTCATCCACGGCACACAAGTCCATGCATACCTCGGTGTCCACCCATACAACTTTGGGAGCGTCTACGATTAGGAACACAACCTTAATCGATTCCTCACCATAAAACTCCAACGAAATAATTTGTTCATTATGGATGAATAAACTCCAATAGTGCAAACAAGATCTCTATAACATATGTATGAAAGCTCGTATATTTTTAAAACTCCAAGGATGATTTTATACTTTGTAAACCTTAGAAAACATGTGAGGAAAAATGAGATCGTTCTTTACTGTATTTTAGTTCTGCACACTTCAAAATTCTGAGAAACAAATGCCTTAAATAAAAAATTTAAGTCTGCAGGTCGTTCGAGCGATATCTTCATGGCGTTCGAACGATGCAAACATGTCATTTGAACGACTTGTCCAAGGAGAGAATTCATAGTGAGAAGTCATTAGAACGACTGTTCATGTCGTTTGAAGTGTTGAAACACAAGCGGAGAATTCGCACGACTCTAAAGAGTGTTTATCTCAGAATAAACAAAGTTAAAACATTTTAAAATCATTTTTGGAAAAAATATCATCCTTAAAACATTTTTCGAGTCCTATAAACATTAAGCATTCATAGTTGATAGATCAGAGCATGAACGTGAAACATGCATCAATAAACATGACATGATATATCTTTGAAGCTTGAACACTACGTCTTCAATAAACACACCACAGACTATGTGGGAATCGTGACAACTAAAAATCTATCTATAACTCAAACAAGTTTTGTCCAGAATTAAGTCAATTACATACAATTGACACACTTGGAAATTTGTCCTTACAGTTGGATGAGAGAGAAGGATATTATTTCTAAATTGAGTAAGAAAATGGTGGTAATGAAAGGTGGAAAGGAATGTCATACAAGGAAACTTTGCTAATTGCACAAGAATGTTACTGAGATCACTGATATTGATGGATATGGGGTGTCTTTAAAAGTGAGATCATGCTTTCATATTATAGGGTAGGGCATGTCGATTGGCATAGTCATTTCCCTACCAATTGACATGTAGCCTAAGACACATTGTCGATAGGCAGGGAAATAGATCTGTCGATTGGCAGCCTCGTGCAAATTTTTTGGAAAAATGGTCATAAAACGCAATCCATAATTCCAAATCGTGAACGGGACATACCGTTAGAAAGATAATTCGGAGACCTTTAAGATCCTTTGGACTGCTCCCGAGATCGAGAGATGACTTTGGGTCAAATGGGACTCAGAAGCGCTCGATCCATTAGAGGGAAGATCCTCGGACGAAGATGGATCTTTCGTCCAAACCATAAGTCTGAATCGCGCACGGGGTGGACCGTTGGAAACTCTATACAAGGTACTTCAATGTTCCAAAGATATTCGCTTGGTTACGAAGTTTACTTTGGTAAAATGGGACCTAGAAGTGCTCGGTGACCTTTCAGAGTAAAATGGGTCGTTCGTCCGTACTGTAAGGTTGATTCGTGCATGGACCGTTGAAAAGGGTATTCAGTGACTTTCAAAGATTCATTCATTATCATTAGATCTAAAGAGATAACCTTGGTCAAACGGTGTCTAGGAGCGCCCGATTGCTTTTTGATCAGTTTTCGAGGGAAAACGGATCGTTCGTCCGAATGGTTATGCTATTTTGCACACGGGGTGGACCATTGGAATGGGGTTTTAGCGACCTTTGAATATCCATTGAGATTTTTCTCTGACCATGGAGTTGATTAGGGTCAAATCGGGGCTCGGGTGTGCCTAGTGGCCTCCAGATTAATTTTTGATAGTAAAATAGATAGTTCGTCCGATCTGTTTTGCCATTTAGCGCACGGGGCAGACCATTATTTGAGAGAGTGAGCGTGCGTTCAAATAGAAAAATTATTTAATTAAACTCAGTTTTATCAGTTAAGTCCTAAACATGCAGCAATATGTGGTTGAACAAGATGATGAAACATGCAAGAACATTCAAACACATACATGTGAGGAAAAATTCCCCAAAGGGGCAAAACCATTTATTTTCATTATAATATTGTAACATACAATTTCTCGGATTATAATGAAAATACAGTGACACAGAATTACCCACAGGCGTCGAATTTGTAGTCGGCGGCTGGAAGTTTCCCTTTCCAGGAGGGCAGCAATGAAGAAGAAGAACGGTCTTCTCCACAAGGGTATGAAAGGGTTACGAGCCTAAAATGGCATCTAGTGGGATGACTGCTTCTAGTGGGATGACTGCTTCTCATACGGGCTTTCCAATAGGCATAGTTTGTCCCGTCAATAACTGGCATTTTATTATATAACTTCTCTATTTGAACACGGACTTTTTAAAAAAAACAATCAATTTTTAGAAAATTGATATCTTAGAAAAATTTTGCGAAAAATAGGAATACGCGATAGATTAGCGTAACCTGCTCTGATACCAATTTGAGAACGTATGCGCTTGCGTTCAAATGAGCAAATTATATATTAAACACCTTTTAACCCAAACAAACCTTAAACAAGCAACAGTGTGTGATTGAATAAGATAATGAACTAAGCAAGAACATTCAAACACATGCTTGTGAGGAAAAATCCCCCAAAGGGGAAAAACCATTTATTTTCATTATAATATTGTAACTTTACAATTTCGGATTACAATGAAAATACAAGTGACTAAGAATTACCCTCAGGTGTCGGATTCTGTAGTCGGCGGCTGGAAATGTCCCTTTCCAGGAGGGCTGCAATGAAGAAGAAGAACGGTCTTCTCCACAAGGGTATGAACAGCAAAAATGCGTTCCTGGGTTGCAAAGTGAATCACAAGTGTCTGGAAATTTGTGTGAATCAAAAACCTAGAGTCTTGGTGCTCAATAGGTGAAGACTTAGAGTTTTTGTACTCTGAAAATCGTGTATAGAAGTCTTAGAAAACCACTTCCCGTAGTGGGTTTATAAAGGAATAACATGGCCTAAAAAATCTCTGCACGATCTGTTTGAGATTATCCCAGGCGGACCGGTCCGGGTCTGAGGCGGATCGGTCTGGGTAGGCGGATCGGTTCTTTTTATTTTAGGCTTCTTCGGTTTGCTTGCGGTCCGGGGTGTACTGGTTTTCAACAGGCGGACCGGTCCGGGTCTGAGGCGGACCGGTCCGCAGGCGGATCGGTTCTTTTATTCTAGGCGGACCGGTCCGGCCTGTCAGACTTTGATTCCTCTTCTTCTTTTGATATTCGGATCCGTTGATAACTGTATGAATCTTGAATTTCTTCAATGGTGTAACGGCATGCGACAAAACAAATTGATAATGGACAAAAATGTCCTTACAAATCTCCCCCTATGTCTATGCCTGTACATACATAAAAACAAACATCTGAATTATCAAACAACTCAAAATGCCTATACAAAACTACCCTTCCATGAACCCAAAACTGGAAAGATACAATTGAATAAGACTTCAACGTTTGCTCTTCAACTCTTCAGGAATCTCAACACTTTTCTCATCAGGGTGTGCAATCCAATAATAATCCATGTAGTACCTACACACATGAGAAAAGACCAAAATACCAAGTGACGTATCGAGTATGAAATGAGATATCAAATGAAGAAAGCATGTTGTATCAAATCTCAAAAACACAAAACTCCCCCAAAATATGATAACCAAAATATGATGATTCTTTCTTCCCCTTTTTATGATGTCCCCAAATAGACAAATGAGAGAAATAAATCAAATAAGCAAGTGCGGGGTGTCACTAGGATAAATTACACCATGAATGAACACAAAGCAACCAAGTCGATGATAGCGTAAATAAAGTGGTGTGATCAAATTCGATAGAAAAATCAATGCATACAGACATGACATATGTGCACGATGAATATTGGATACTCCTAGCGAATGAACTCAAATGTGTCCTTTGGTGTAAAAGATTGACAATATAAGATATTGACTCAATCAAATCAACAATTCAAAGCTCAAAGTGATTTTCACACCAATAACGTTCAAAATGATTTTATGCTTTTTCAGGACTTTCAAGGAAGTGCAAACCCATTTTTAGTCTCCAACCAAACTCCCTCTGATATAATTTTGAATAGAGGCATTATAAATTTTCAAACATTGGAGAATTGATGGTGAAACCTAAGTGGCCCATATTTGGCATGAAGTGCTTTTTATTGCCTTTAAATTTTTTTTTTCGGGCTCTTTTAACCTCTTTGGACCTCGGATATTAAAATTCCTCCATTTTTTAGGTCCTTTTTAACGGTGGATTTTGCGCAAAGGATAAATGATTACCTTTCGCAGCCCCTCCCCGTTATACAAAAACACACAGTCTCACCAAAACGGTTGTTACATGCATTCCAATCTTGTCGAGTTTTATCGCATATTGTACATTATATAGACAGGATTGAGATGGAAACACTCAAGCAAATATGAGATAGACAAGTGCAATAAGCAGATGTAGCCGTGCATGTGTGCAATAAAGGATATAGGAGTCAAACATGTATGAAGATATCACAAATTACATCTCAAAGGCTCCATACTAAGTAAAGCACATGGATGAAATGATGTAGCATCTCAAATCTCTTATCAAACAGTCACATGGATATATGGAATGAAGTTGTGACTTGGCTATCTTAAATGTTCATCCACAAACGGTGCATAAAAATACAAAAATCTTTTTGGGCTTTTTCAAAAAATTTATCAAAATAAAATCTTTTTGTGCTTTTCTTAAAAATTATAAAAGAAAATCTTTTTATATTTTTCAAAAGAAATATAAAAGGCAAAAAGAATAAATAAATAGCTGTACAACTAAGCAATGGTACATATAAAAGAGACTAGCAATAGGAATCATATGATATGAACATGAAGCAGCATCCTATTCTAGGCATAAACCAACCCCTCAGTCAACTGTGCAAATCCCCAAAGACTTCCTAAGACTCTCAAATCTAAGGGCATCTAAAGGTTTTGTGAAAATGTTGGCTAACTGACGGTCGGTGGGAACAAAACTCAGGGATACAATGTTCTCCTCAACTAACTAACGAATAAAGTGCTCACGTATCCTGATGTGCTTTATGCGCGAATGCTGGACGGAATTGCGGGATATGTGAATAGCGCTCGTGTTATCACAAGAAATGATCATGGTGTCTTGTGAAATCCTATAATCCTCCAACATTTGCTTCATCCACAAGAGTTGTGTGCAATAACTCCCGGCGGCTATGTACTCATCCTCCGCAGTGGACAAAGAGATGGAATTTTGTTTCTTGCTCATCCAAGAGACAAGAGCAAAACCATAATAGAAACACCCACCAGAAGTGCTTCTACAACCATCTACATCCCCGGCCCAATCGGCATCCGAATAGGCGGACAAATGGTCATCGGTATCAAAGGAATACCAAATACCGTATGAGAGAGTCCCACTTACGTATTTAATAATACGTTTTAGAGCAAGTAAGTGTGACTCTTTAGGGGACGCCTGATAACGCGCACAGACTCCAACACTAAAGGCAATGTCGGGATGACTGGCAGTCAAGTAGAGAAGACTACCTATCATACTCCGATATAAGGTTTGCTCTACGTCCTTGCCTGAAGTGTCCTTACTAAGCTTGGTAGTGGTACTCATAGGTGTACGAGCATGCTTAGCGGAATCTAAACCAAATTTCTTTACTAGGTCTCTAGCATACTTGGATTGGGAGATGAACATCCCATCCTCTAGCTGACGAACCTGGAGACCAAGGAAGAATCTAAGCTCACCAACCATGCTCATCTCAAACTCACTTTTCATCTCCTCCTTAAAGTGGTGAGGATGCTGGGAGCATGTGGATCCAAAGACTATGTCGTCCACATAGACCTGGATAACCAAAATAGCATCGTCATCTCTCCTAACGAACAACGTCATATCTACTCCCCCTCTCTTGAAGCCACGAGCTAATAGATAGGAAGTAAGCCTCTCGTACCAAGCACGAGGTGCTTGCTTCAAACCATACAAGGCTTTCCTCAGATAGTAGACGTGCTCCGGATGCTGAGGGTCTTCAAACCCTTTTGGTTGTTCCACATAAACCTCCTCCTGTAGAATGCCATTCAGAAAGGCACTCTTGACATCCATCTGATATAACTTGAAGCGCAGATGACATGCGATGGTGAGCAGAAGACGGACGGACTCAAGCCTCGCAACAGGAGCAAATGTCTCCCCAAAGTCTACACCCTCTATCTGTGTGTAGCCTTGAGCGACCAACCTAACCTTATTTCTGATTATGGTACCATTTTCATCCATTTTGTTCTTAAAAATCCACCGGGTACCTATCACATTAGTCTCACTAGGTCGGGGGACTAGTTCCCAGACATTATTCTTTTTAAACTGAAGCAACTCATCCTGCATAGTAGATATCCAGTGTTCATCCTTGAGTGCTTCTTTATGGTTCTTGGGCTCGACTTTGGACGTGTAGAAAAGATAGCTAACAACGTTCTCTAGCTGAGCACGAGTCTTGACCCCTAGTGTGGGATCGCCAACAATGGCAGACGGGTCATGACTCTTGCAAATCCAAGCAGGTGTGTCCCCTAACACAGGAGTGGGAACCACAGAGTGTGGGTGGGGAATAAGTGGATCACTGTTAGATGTGTCCTCATCCTCACACTGAAGGTTAGGATCAATAACCGTCGGAGGTTCGTCATCTTGCACGGTGACGTTTATTGATTCCATAACCTTAGAGATCTTCAGGTTAAAAACCTGGTACGCTCTGCTATTCGATGAATATCCTATAAATATTCCCTCGTCGCTCCGGGAGTCGAACTTTCCTAATTGCTCTCTCTCCCGTAGGATGTAGCATTTACTCCCAAAAATACGAAAATATGCCAGGTTGGGCTTCTTGCCAGTCCACAACTCATAAGGGGTCTGAAGTGTGTGTGGACGCAAATTAACCCTATTCACCGTGTGGCATGCAGTAGACACTGCCTCTGCCCAAAATCTCCTAGAAACTTTACGACCAAGAATCATAGATCTAGCCATCTCTTGGATCGTTCTATTCTTTCTCTCAACAATCCCATTTTGCTGAGGAGTTCTCACAGCAGAAAATTCATGTTTGATCCCGAGGCTATCACAGTAAAGGTATACCTTTTCTTCTGTGAATTCTGTGCTATTATCACTACGCATCCTGTTAATAGTGACACCGTGTGGATTTTGCAGGACACGGCACTTGGTCGTTAAATATTCTACAGCATCGAATTTTTCTCTCAGAAAACCTACAATGGAGTACCTGGAGAAATCATCTACCATCACGAGGATGTACCTCTTACCACCTAGAATCTCAGTTCGAGTGGGACCCATAACATCCATGTGAATCAACTCAAGAACACGAGAGGTGGTAATGGAATGCAACTTCCTATGAGAACTAAGAATTTGTTTTCCCATCTGACAGGGTCCACAAATGGTCGAAGTTGACTTTCCAAGAGATGGTAAGCCACGTACTAGGTCATTTTTAGCTAAGCGGTTGAGATCTCTAAAGTTCAAGTGACCTAGACGTTGGTGCCACATATCCATAGGAGTGATCGTGGCGTTGTTGCAGACAAGTGAGGATGTGGGCTCAGTCCCATAGCAATTATACTTTGTCCTCACCCCTTGTACTAAAAGTTTACCGACTTGATTATAGACTTTACAAGCATCCCGATCAAACTGCACTGCAAAGTCAGCGTCGCACAGCTGGCTAATGCTGAGAAGGTTTGCTTTCAAACCTTTGACGTACAAAACATTTTCTAGCTTAGGAAATCCAGGTAACTCGATAGTACCTCGTCCTACAATGGTAGACTTTCTCTATCTTTCTTAGGTACCCAAGTCGAGATAACCTTTTGTTTGCCTTTGTTGTTGTTAGTTTTAGCTGGAATGTGAGAAGCATTCACTAATGGCAAAGACATCCGTAGGAATTCTTCCATTAAACTCTAGGACGTGGCAGCTAAGAACTCAACTCGCTCTCTCAGACTCAAAAACTCATCAGTATGACGTGGTGGAGCAGTAGTACGTCGTGTCCGACCCATGTTATAGCGAAACTCCCTAAGGTGGCCTTTTCTTTTGCAATAAGTACAAAAGGACATAGTTAAAGGCGGACCTTGGTTTGCCTTTCTTGGTCGAACTCTCCTTCTAGGTTTTTTACGGTGGCCATAAGGAGTCGTAGTAAACTCAGGAACTGGTCCAGGTGCAATTTGAGACGTGGAGGCACCATCATAACCAATTCCTTGCCGATCACCAAAACCTAAAGCGGGGTCGAGGAGCATCTTTCCCATTTTCCCAGATCTATCCTCGATTTGTGCCTTGACTTCTCATGCTTTCTCAAGATCATGAGTCAGCTGGGAAACAAGGGCTTCAAGTTTCTTTCGAGTCTCCACGGAGGAATGGAGCTCACTCGTAAGACTAGCCACTTGTTTAGTCAAGTCCCCTCTCTCTTTCTCAAAAACACTATCTCTCTCTCTAAACAAAATCTCTTTCTTGACACAGGCAGATTTTCTCTCTCTTAGGGCGGTGAAGGTGGAGGACTCTCTCTCTCTCGCTTTTCTTAATTCTTCGTCTAAGCCGGTGATTTTAAGGACTAACGCTTTGTTACGTTTTTTAGTTTTAAATGAGTTAGAATATAACTCAGCGTAGGTGCATTGAATATCACTCTCACTCTCACTTGAGTCATCCTCCCCCTCACTCACATCGATCTCACTGTCGAGGTGTCCCTGTGAAGCATCATCCTCATCGTCGTGAAGATAACTAGGAGTGCTCACTTGAGTGGCCATGAATGCAGTGAAGTTACACTCATGCGGTGACTCATCTCCTGAATCCACCGTCTCGACCTCACTGTCGTCGGTAAGAGTAGCATTAAGGACAGCTTTCCCTTTTTCTCTATTCAGACGAGTGGCACACTCAAATGCTCTTTGACCCCTACCATCGCACTCAAAACATCTCTCACTTTCTTTCTTAGGAGGATTTTTGGAATCTTTTTCATTTTTCTTATCAAACTTATTTTTCTCAAATTTCTTTTTATCTTTAAAATTGCCATTTTTCTTAAATTTGAGAATCCTCTTGAAATTTTTTGCAAAAAGAGCCAAATCATCTAAGTCAAAATCACACTCACAATCTGACGTGTCAGTCTCTCTCTTTCTAGATGACTCTACCCTCTTTCTAGCCGACCCCTCACTCCTTCTCTCTTAGGCATTAAGTGCAATTCCCTTATCTTTAGATTTAGCAGTTTTAGGGAACATATCAATTTCATATGTTTGCAAATCTCCAACAAGTTCTTCCAATTTTAGCGTATTTAAATTACCCATAGAATTTAGCACAGTGACTTTAGGGATAAAACGCTTAGGCAAAGAACGAAGAATCTTTTTAACAACTCTATCATTAGGAATATGTTCACCAAGATTAAAGCTAGTATTCACAATGTCAGAAAGTCTAGCATAAAATTCATCAAAGCATTCAGATTCATGCATGGTGATGGTTTCAAATTGAGTTGTTAAATTTTTCAATTTAGACTCTTTCACAGCATTTGTTCCTTCATGGGTGAGTTGTAAAACATCCCATGCCTCTTTTGACGTGGTGCACGTCATTATTCGTTTGAACTCATCAGGTGTGACAGACCCAGAAATAGCACTTAGACCCTTAGAATTAAAAGATGGCCATTTAAATTCTTCTTCAGTCCAAGAAATGACAGGTTTCAAGTTAATCACATTATCAACAGTCACGGAGGGAGTTGTCCACCCTCTTTCAACCAAAATCCAGACACGCTCATCAATGGCTTTTAATGCAGATCTCATACGGGCTTTCCAATAGGCATAGTTTGTCCCGTCAAAAACTGGCATTTTATTATATAACTTCTCCATTTGAACACGCACTTTTTCAAAAAAAAAATCAATTTTTAGAAAATTGATATCTTAGAAAAATTTTGCGGAAAATAGGAATACGCGATAGATTAGCGTAACCTGCTCTGATACCAATTTTAGAACGTATGCGCTTGCGTTCAAATGAGCAAATTATATATTAAACACCTTTTAACCCAAACAAACCTTAAACAAGCAACAGTGTGTGATTGAATAAGATAATGAACTAAGCAAGAACATTCAAACACATGCTTGTGAGGAAAAATCCCCCAAAGGGGCAAAACCATTTGTTTTCATTATAATATTGTAACTTTATAATTTCGGATTACAATGAAAATACAAGTGACTAAGAATTACCCTCAGGTGTCAGATTTTGTAGTCGACGGTTGGAAATGTCCCTTTCGAGGAGGGCTGCAATGAAGAAGAAGAACGGTCTTCTCCACAAGGGTATGAACAGCAAAAATGCGTTCCTGGGTTGCAAAATGATTCACAAGTGTCTGGAAATTTGTGTGAATAAAAAACCTAAAGTCTTGGTGCTCAATAGGTGAAGACTTAGAGTTTTTGTACTCTGAAAATCGTGTATAGAAGTCTTAGAAAACCACTTCCCGTAGTGGGTTTATAAAGGAATAACATGGCCTAAAAAATCTCTGCACGATCTGTTTGAGATTATCCAAGGCGGATCGGTCCGGGTCTGAGGCGGATCGGTCCGGGTAGGCGGATCGGTTCTTTTTATTTTAGGCTTCTTCAGTTCGCTTGCGGTCCGGGGTGTACTGGCTTTCAGCAGGCGGACTGGTCCGGGTCTGAGGCGGACCGGTCCGCAGGCGGATCGGTTCTTTTATTCTGGGCGGACCGGTCCGGCCTGTCAGACTTTGATTCCTCTTCTTCTTTTGATATACGGATCCGTTGATAACTGTATGAATCTTGAATGTCTTCAATAGTGTAACGGCATGCGACATAACAAATTGATAATGGACAAAAATGTCCTTACATGTATAAGCTCAAGAACACGAGAGGTGGTAATAGAATGCAACTTCCTATGGGGACTACGAATTAGTTTTCCCATCTGACAGGGTCCACAAACCGTCGAAGTTGGCTTTCCAAGGGATGGTAAGCCACGTACTAGGTCCTTTTTAGCTAAGCGAGTTAGATCTCTAAAATTTATGTGACCTAGACGTTGGTGCCACAGATCCATAGGAGTGATCGTTGCGCTGTTGCAGACAAGTGAGGATGTGGGTTCAGTCCCATAGAAATTACACTTTGTCCTCACACCTTGTACTAAAAGTTTACCGGCTTGATTATAGACTTTACAAGAATCCCGGTCAAACTTCATGGCAAAGTCAGCGTCGCACAGCTGGCTAATGCTGAGAAGGTTTGCTTTCAAACCTTTGACGTACAAAACATTTTCTAGCTTAGGAAATCCAGGTAACTCGACAGTACCACGTCCTATAATGCTAGACTTGCTCCCATCTCCAAAGGTGACTCTGCCATCCTGATAATCCTCAAGATATGTAAAAAATGAGGCATCACCTGTCATATGTCTGGAGCACCCACTATCAAAATACCACTGTGAGGTATTATGTGCTTTGAGATCAACATGAACAACAAAGGCCTTTTTATCTTTCTTAGGTATCCAAGAAGTGGTGACCTTTTGTTTGCCTTTGTTGTTGTTGGTTTTACATGGAATGTGAGAAGCATTCACTGACGGCAAAGACATCCATCGGAATTCCTCCATCAAACTCTGAGACGTGGCAGCTAAAAACTCAACTCTCTCTCTCAGACAGGTAAAATCATCAGTATGCTGACGTGGAGCAGTAGTACGTCGTGTCCGACCCATACTATAGAAAAACTCCCTGAGGTGACCTTTTATTTTGCAATAAGTACAAAAGAATACAGTCAAAGGCGGACCTTGGTTTGCTTTTCCCAGTCGAACTCTCTTTCGGGGTTTTTGACGATGGCCATAAGGAGTCGTAGTAAACTCAGGAACTGGTCCAGGTGCAATTTGGGACATGGAGGCACCATCATAACCTATTCCCTGCCTATCACCAAAACCTAAAGCGGGGTCGAGGAGCATCTTTCCCATCTTCTGAGATCTATCCTCGATTTGAACCTTGACTTCCCGTGCTTTCTCAAGATCATGAGTCAGCTGGGCAACAAGGGCTTCAAGTTTCTCCCGAGTCTCCACGGAGGAATGGAGCTCACTCGTAAGACTAGACACTTGTTTAATCAATTCCCCTCTCTCTTTCTCAAAAATACTCTATCTCTCTCTAAACAAACTCTATTTCTCAACATAGGCAGATTCTCTCTCTCTCAGGGTAGTGCAGGTGGAGGACTCTCTCTCTCTCTCTTTTCTTAAATCTTCCTCTAAGCCGGTGATCTTAATAAGTAACGCTTTGTTACGCTTTTTAGTTTTAAATGACTCAGAATATAGCTCGACGTAGGCGCGTTGAATATCACTCTCGCTCTCACTTGAGTCATCCTCCCCCTCACTCACATCGATCTCACTGTCGAGGTGTCCTTGTGATGCAGCATCCTCATTGTCGTGAGAAGAACTCGTCTTGATCACATGACTAGCCATGAATGCGGTGAAGTTACACTCATGCGGTGACTCAACTCCCGAGTCCACCGACTCGACCTCACTGTCGTCAATAAGGGTAGCATTAAGGACCGCTTTCCCTTTCTCTCTGTTCAGACGTGTGGCACACTCAAAGTCTCTATGACCCCTACCGTCGCACTCAAAGCACCTCTCACTTTCTTTCTTAGGAGGATATTTAAAATCTTTTTCATTTTTCTTTTCAAACTTATTTTTCTCAAATTTCTTTTTATCTTTAAAATTGCCATTTTTCTTAAATTTGAGAATCCTCTTGAAATTTTTTGCAAAAAGATCCAAATCATCTAAGTCAAAATCACAATCAGAATCTGACGTGCCAGTCTCTCTCTTACTAGATGACTCTACCCTCTTTCTCACTGACACCTCACTTTTTTTCTCTTTGGCATTAAGTGCAATTCCCTTATCTTTAGACCTAGCAGTTTTAGGGAACATATCAATTTCATATGTTTGAAAATCTCCTACATGTTCTTCCAATTTTAGCGTATTTAAATTACCCATAGAATTTAGCACAATGACTTTAGGGATAAAACGCTTAGGAAGAGAACGAAGAATCTTTTTAACAACTCTATCATTAGGAATATGATCACCAAGATTAAAGCTAGTATTAACAATGTCAGAAAGCCTAGCATAAAAATCATCAAAACATTCAGTCTCCTGCATGGTGATGGTTTCAAATTGAGTTGTCAAATTTTGCAATTTAGACTCTTTCATGGCATTAGTTCCTTCATGGGTGAGTTTTAAAACATCCCATACCTCTTTTGACGTGGTGCACGTCATTATGCGTTTGAACTCATCAAGTGTGACAGACCCAGAAATAGCACTTAGACCTTTAGAATTGAATGATGACTATTTAAATTCGTCTTCAGTCCTAGAAGTGACAGGTTTTAAATTGATCACATTATCAACCGTGACGGAGGGAGGTGTCCACCCTCTTTTAACCAAAATCCAGACACGTTCATCAATGGATTTTAATGCCGATCTCATGTGGGCTTTCCAATAGGCATAGTTTGTCCCGTCAAAAACTGACATTTTATTATATAACTTTTCCATAATGATCACACTCGTTTTCAAAAATCAATTTTTCAGAAAATTGATATCTTAGAAAAAATTTACGGAAAATTACACAGTAAATTTGTGTAACTGGCTCTGATACCAATTTAAGAGAGTGCGCGTGCGTTCAAATAGAAAAATTATTTAATTAAACTCAGTTTTATCAGTTAAGTCCTAAACATGCAGCTATATGTGGTTGAACAAGATGATGAAACATGCAAGAACATTCAAACACATACATGTGAGGAAAAATCCCCCAAAGGGGCAAAACCATTTATTTTCATTATAATATTGTAACACACAATTTCTTGGATTACAATAAAAATACAGTGACACAGAATTACCCGCAGGCGTCGGATCTGTAGTCGGCGACTGGAAGTTTCCCTTTCTAGGAGGGCAGCAATGAAGAAGAAGAACGGTCTTCTCCACAAGGGTATGAACAGATACACGGATGTGTTATTGGGTTTCAAACGGATTCACAAAGGATTGGAAAAGTTTGTGTGAATCAAAACATGAGTCTTGGGACTCAAAAAGGTGAAGACTTGAGGTATTAGGACTCACAATTCGTCTATGCAAGTCTTATGAAACAGCTCCCCCGAAGTTGGTATTTATAGGGAAATACATGAAGAGTTTCGCAAACTAAAAATTCTGCCAGCGTACAGGGTACCCGAACTGGTTCGGGGTCGCTGCGAACCGGTTCGGGCTGGGTTTGGGGAAATTCGCTGGTCAAAGGGGCTTTCAACACTTAGTAAAAATTCCAAGGTGTTTCTTGGAAATATATCCATTTTCAAAGGGCCATAACTTCTTCACCGTAGCTCGGATTGAGGTGTCGTTTCTTCCAGTATCTTTGTTGTGGTAAGCTCTTCAACTTTCCATTTGATCGGTTCTCCAGACGGTGGCTGTAAAATTACCAAATTTCCCTTGAACTTCCCTATCAAGCCTTGTTGAACTGTTTTGACTTCTCTTGTGTACCACTTGCATTACGAGCCTAAAATCATGGCACGTGAAGTAGTTGAGGCAGATGAGGGACACATGATGGAGATAATAAATGCTTGATTCCCAGAATTCGGATTGAGGCCGTCGTATGAGATCGTGTAGAGATGTGTCAAATGTAACGGCGTACGACATAAATAAATGAAACATTTCAGACATGATAAAAATGTCCTTACATTATTTCAGATCCTTTCGAAGATTCATTGAGCTTTAGCTCTGACGGTAGAGTTCACCAGAGTCAAATAGGGCTTGGGAGCGTTCGATGGATATTTGATCGGTACTCGTAGTATGACCTAAGGTTTGTAGTGAATGGGGTGGTGATAGGGATCTAAGGAGAGACTTAGGGGGGTCCTAGAATGTGGTGTCTACAGAGCCCCTCGACGGGTGAGCTTGGAAAAAGTAATAGTTATTGAATAGACACCACATGATGTTTTAGGAAAAGAGGTCAATTTCGCGGACCTAAAGGAATGAGGAGGATCGATTTAGAGAGTTGAGGTCAATTCTAAAGGCTTAAGGTGATACTGGGGATAGTCGATTCTGAGGGCCGAGGTGAATTATAAAGACCTAAGATGGGAGTGACCAATTCTGAGGGTCAAGGTCAATTTTGAGGAGCTTAAGTTGGGAGCGACCAATTCTGAGGGTCGAGGTCAATTCTGAGGACCTAAAGTTGGAGCGACCAATTGTAAGGGTCGAGGTCAATTCTGAGGACCTTAAGTTGGGAGCGACCAATTCTGAGGGTTGAGGTCAATTCTAAGGACCTTAAGATGGGAGTAACAAATTCTAAGGCTCAAGGTCAATTATGAGGACCTTACGATGGGTGAGGCCAATTCCGAGGGTTGAGGTCAATTAGGAGGACCTTAAGTGGGAGCTACCAATTTTAAGGGTCGAGGTCAATTATGAGGACCTTAAGTTAGGAGGGACCAATCCAGAGGGCCGAGGTCAATTCTGAGGACCTTAAGTTGGGAGAGACCAATTCTGAGGGTCGAGGTAAATTGGTGCGACCAATTCTGAGGGTTGAGGTTAATTCTGAGGACCTTAAGTTGAGAATGAGCAATTTTGAGGGTCGAAGTAAATCTTGCGGACCTTAAGTAGGAGTGACCAATTCTGAGGGTTGAGGTCAATTTTGAGGACCTTCAGTTGGAGAGGGGAATAACTTTCCTGGGGAATTTTCAAATTTTCCTTTTTTGTAGACTTTACTGGGGAAGAGATGCCTGTCTAGGGATTATGTCCTTTGAGAAGAGCTAGAATTCTTAGTCAAGAAATTCCACTTGGGGAAACAGTTGGTGACTTTAGGGATTGGGATTTCACTAGGGCATATATTTCTTGGAGATGCCACCGTGGAGTGATGTCTAGTTAGGGCTTCTAGCTCTGCTTGGGGAAATTGGAATTTTCCTGGGAGAAAAATTAAGGAATTCATGCTAGAAAATGGGTAGCTCTGCTGAAGAGGCATTTGATTTCTGGTGAGGATGAAGTTTTTCGAGATTCCACTAGGGAGTTGCACTGGGCTTTGCAGGGGCGCTGATTCTTAGGGTTTAAACTAGGGATAAAATATGGTTTTAATCCTACTGGAAATTTGAGAGCTTGAAAACTGATATTCTTGGTGGACATATGTTCTAATATTTATTTGGCAATTTTAGGAATTTTTCAGGGAATTTTTGGAATTTTCTGGAAATTTTTGTATGAATTTTTTTAGGGTTGCCGATCGGCATGTTGTGTGGGTTGCCAACCGGCAGTGGCACGGTATTTTGGACTTCCTTGGGAAGGGGGGGATAGTGCCTATCAGTGAGTGTCAGGGGACTGTCGATCGGCATGTCCCTTAGCCTCCTGTAAAAAGGGGCGAATCCTCTTTATTTTTCACACCTTCTAGCCTTATTATCTTCCACTTCTCTCTTCTGTAATTTTTTATTGCGTTCTTTCCTCATTAGAGACTAGAAATGGTGGATTTCTCAAGTAGTGAGGCCCACATGGCGTGGCTAGCCATTGATAATTGGGTGAATCTGAAGTGGCGGGCTAGGGTGCCCTTAACGTTAGGCAACAAGAACGCTTTTGACTTGTTCGAGCCTGTTGCTGATGACCGGACTCTTCTACGTGTGCCTTCTCACCATCGGTCATCTAGGGTGATGAATCATAGTGGTTATTTAAGTGTCGCATAAGTTTTGGCATTCTTTTCCTTTTTTTCATTTTCTTAAATTTTGACAAGAGGTTTCTTTTCTGTTTTGAAAGGCTGACATTGTTACTACGAGTTTCTACTCCTGAGGGATGACGGGATTCAGGGATCTATGGGAGTAGATTCCTACCACGGTGTGCTGGGTGGTCTCTTTCGTAGGTTTTGGTCATTTAGCGTCTGCATTGGATGAGAGGTCGCGCTCTACGGTAGTTTTATGCACTCTAAGGGAGAGGTGATAGGACACTACCCACACCATACACTTGGGTTATGGGGAGATGACGGTGACTCCCATTGATGTACAATAGCTGTTGGGGATAGAGTGTGAGGGGAACCAGATAGAGGTGTACCAGTCCCTAACGATGACACTGGCCGCGGTGGATGCACGGCTGGGCGATGTGGGGAGAATAGTCTCGGGGGACTCGATCCGTATATCTTTTCTTCGAGAGGTTTTGCTGAATCAATAGATCGATGAGACTTATGGGCTGCAGGTACGGTAGGTGGCTCGTTTGTTTATTCTTCTGTTATTGGGTGGGTTTTTGGTAGCGTAGAGTGGCGACGTCGTCCACTTGTGGTTTTTTCCATATTTGAGGGTATTTTCAAATGTCCCTTTCTTTAAGTGAAGGAGCCTGACTTTGGTGACCCTTTATTCTTCCTTAGATGCTTTCAATCGGTGTTGTCGACAAACTTTTACTAGATCCACGTATCTTTTGGAGGTAATTTTATTTTTTATATTTTCCTTCATGCAACTTCTTTTATTTCCTTTTTTATTTTTCCTAATCGTTGACGCTTGTGATTTTGCAGATGTGGTTCTACGAGGTGATCGGGTTTAATTCCTTTTTTATTGGTTTACACAATGAGTCGATGGGGAACTTATATCGGATGTACCGGTAGTGGAAGTCCAACCGAAAGTCAAAGAATTCCCTCTCCTTGTCGGTCATACGTCAGATCTTGAATGTCCTGACGAGCGACCAACTTATCCCTTCTTTTCTCTGTTTGAATCCTTTTCTTTAGCACTCTCTTTACTAGTGCGAGTATTGATTTTTTTCTTAGAAAAATGTAGGTGACCTTCTATTCTTGGGGAACGTCCATCCAACACAAGAGGGACTGGGATGCAGGCGCAGATGCACCGACTACTGGTGCACAAGTTTGGCTATGACAGATTATGGAGGATAAGGCGATGGTCCCACTGGCGATGCCCCTAAGATATATGAGGCAGGTTCGGGAGATGTCGACGGAGGCTCAGGTGGCAGTGATGATTGGCGAGCCCTATTCGCCGTACACGGACACGGTGGTGACTTACGATTACCATGACTTCGTGACGAGCTGGCTGATGCCATCATGTATCTACGACGTGGTGACTATGCCTTCGCCTCCTACTACTTCAAGCGGGGGTACGAGTTGGCCAGTGAGATCTACCGACAACACTAGTGTTGTGTTGACATCAGAGGTTCTACTTCTTTGGCTTGCTCCTCCTACTTAGAATATCGGGTTGCCTGGGGAGGATCAGTGAGCATGCAAAATCACCCTAATGTGATGGATCTGACGGTGTTGGGGCTGACGGAGGACGTCCTTCAGCCAGATGTATATCTTTTCATCTTTTTGTCCTTTATCTTTCTAATTTCACTTTCTGCTTCAGATTTACTGATTCTCCTTTTATTATTTTTATTGCATGTTTGGGTGTCGACAACCTAGTTGAGGAACATCCGAGACTAGGTGGCTTCTACGATGGCTCATATCCGGGATTTAATCCCGGTTACTTCATGTCTTGTGTCAGCTGCTTCTTCTGAGAAGGGAACTGGATCGGGTAGCATAGGTTCCTCAGCTCGTCGTCAGGGGAAGCGCACGCGTCATAGGGATGAGGATTATAAGGAGAGAGAGAGAGAGAGAGAGAGAGAGAGAGAGAGAGTTTGGGGGATAAGGCTGAGTCCCATTGTTTCTCTTATTCTTTTTTCTGGAAAAGATGTAATGTTAGCAACAAATATATGAAATGAATGGGGTTTTATTTATTTATCTTCGCTTTACATGACTTAATCTACGTGCACTTTTTTTAACTTTGCTGCTGAGACAGTAAAAAAATTAAAATTAATTCGAAAAAAATTACTTTAAGACAAGATGAGTAAAAACATAGGAAGGAAAATCTTGAATTTTTTTTAAATAAAGATTATTTTTATGAGTTTTTTATTTTGAATAAAAAAGGAAAAATGAATTTTTTTTTAAATAGGGACATGTCGATCGGCCAGCCCCGTGTCCTTCTTATCTACAGGTCAGTCCAGTCAAATAACCCCAAAGATTTGATTGCACTTTCTTCAACTACTTAGTAGTTGGTGGGGTAGTCTTCCATTCGGATTTTGCAGTTTTTTTGTTTTTTGACCAATTTTTCAAGTATAAAAAGGGGGTAAGGCGGGGGAGATTTCTTCACCCATTCACATTTTCTTTCTCTTGCTTATATCTTGTCTTGTGTCTTGTTATTTTCCAAAATGGCCCTTACCATAAGTGCATAATTTGCCTCTTGTCTCGAGAATTTAGAGGCTATGTGTTCGTACAATGTAGATTATGACGTCTTTAACCTGCATCAGGTCTCCTTATGGCACAACCTGCCCATTGACAGGAACATGCTGATCATGGCAGCTCAATTTTGGTACCTCGAGGATCATGTTTTTCATTTTGGCTTGGATAAGGTCTGTCCCAACTACGAGGAGTTTTTTGCTATATTGGGGGTAAACCCCTCGATCTTCTGGGAAGCTTTTATTAGGACTTTTCCACATTTCTTCTTCAATGGCTTGGCCATTGGTTACTAGAGGAATGATCTCCCTCCTTGTTGTATTGTACTATGTGCATTTGTGGGATGTCAATGATGTGGGGGCCATACCAGAGCCGTTGCATGTGGCTTAACTTCGAAACTACTGCTAGTGACCAAGGACCTGCTGGTGGACCCTCAACTGGCTGCTATTACAATATGGATGTCATATCATCGTAATCCTATAGAAGTGATACTAGAAGAGAACTTAAACGATCCAGATGCTTGGCAAGAAGGTCGTTCTGATTTCCTGAGATGAAATCCTGTTATGATGTTCATGTGGTTATCTGAGAGACTTCATTTGGCGGTCCCCCCAGACTATCCTTTGACAGCTATGCTAAAATTCTTCATTTGCTATTTCATCAGCTTTGGCCCAACTATAGAGAACTGGGTGAACTAGTTTGTGGAGCATGAGGCTCGATGTCTACGTTGGTCTGTGCCCTGGTGGGGGGAGTTCAAGCCTATTCTGAAACTGGGGGAAATACCGATATGTTTGGGTTGATGGCCTTCGGCAGACCTCCTTTTATTTTCCCTAGTGTATCCTTCGTCAAGTCGGATGGGAAAAAAATTGTGCCCTCCCTTACTCTAGACTTATTTCTTGTAGAAGATTTGACGGAAGGCATGCGCATGCAGCTGGGCTCTTTGTGGGAGAATCGTCGACCTTCAACCCATCCTTTCCAATCCATTGGCAGGGTTTGGTATTGGGTTATTTTTGGGTTTTTTTAGAAATAATCTGGGAGGTTTTGGTTAGTTTGTTTTTAGGACAGTTAGGTTAGTTGGGGCAGTTGCTTGACTCCTTATGCCGATATTTCATGTAATCGTGTCGAATTTTCCCAAAATGGAATAAAAATGATTTTAATTATATTATTGTGCCTCTTGATGAGTTTTACAATTGAATTATTTATACTAATCACTAAGTGATACATCACGAATATTGCATATTTCCACCCTTTATCTTTATACATTCTATCACTTTTACATTCTTAATGTCTATATTTATGCCCGTTAACTATACAACCTTGGATTTGGACATATATATGCTTTGCAGGGGTTAATTGTGCTTTTGTAGGTATTGGAACGCTAAAAGTGAGGTTCGGTTGCATTTCGGAGAAGTTTCGCCGTCGGAAGCTACTTCAAGGGAAATTTGGTCTTTTCAAACTCACTAATTTTTATGGAATGAAATTACCAACATGTAGATCATCAAATTATCTTTCCGTGACCACTGACCGTGCCTTATTCTGACTCCGTATGAGGGAGTTATGGCCATTTTCGAAAGGTTTTGGTATTTTCTTCTACTTCAAGGGTATTTTGGTAATTTCATACTGCATGATTTGGAAGGTTTCAAAAAAGAATCATGTAGATAATTGAATTAGCTTTATGTCGGTTCCAACCACGCCTCATTTCGATTCCGTATGAGGGAGTTATGGCCATTTCCGTGCAACGCGTCAAAATTGGTTTGGAGAGGAAAAGGGGGTTGTCAACAGCCCAAGGCAAATCTCAAAACTGCGGTCGACCGGTACCAAACATGAGGTCGACCGGTCCCATTAGATATGGACAAAAATTGACTTATTTTGGGTTTTTTGGCTTGGTTTTGTTGGGATTTTGTTTTTAGGTATAAATAGAATGTTTGGGGCTTTTATTAAGGGGATATATTTCATTTTAGGTTAGAGAGGAGGGGATTTATGGGTTTGGCTTATCTCTCCTAGGGTTGACACCATTTGGGTTGTGTAAGTTACTATTCATCTTCCCCTTCATTTATATTATTTGCTATTCTTTGCTTAAGCTTTGTGTTGTTCATTTATTGCTTTCTAATTTAGGTTTACTTGCTTTATTTACATGCTTTGATAATTAGGTTTATTTTATTGCATTTATTACATGCCATTTATGATGCTTTCTAGCTAATTTAAATTAGGTTGTGTCAGATTAAACTCACCTAGGGTTGACATGTTGATTTGCTTTGGTGATGGTGTTTATGGGTCTATTTCGGGTGCATTGTCCTAGTTATTATGCCTAGGGGATTTGACGGGGCCTATCACGTATGTTCCGTGCTTACGACCTTGCGTGCATAATTTTCGGGGTATTTGTTGACACCAAAATCGTATTAGGCTTTTATGCAAATTTAGGGGAGTGACAACCCTTGATTTAATTAACTGTCGAAACGAGACGCATTTGTAATAACTCGTCGACCCATGTAACCATTTTATACTAATTAACTCGGGTGAGGGATATTCGACGCAACCTATAGTTTTTACTCGCTTTCTTAATATAGCTTTATTTCTCCTCGCCTAGATTACTATTTCCATTTTATGCATCTTTTCCCTTTTTGTGTATAATCATCTTTTACACTTTTATTTAGGAATATTAAACCTTATAAATTCTAGCAACTCGTCTCTGTGGATTTTCGATACCCGACTTACCGTTATACTCACCCGTTGAGTGTAGTCGTAGTTTAGGTTTTTCTATAGTTCAGGTAAGCCGAATATAAAACGACCAGCGCGTAGGTGACTCTCCCGCCACGGCAAAACCCAGTCTATAAAATGGCGACGTTGTCGGGGACTAGTTTATTTTAGACTTTATTTGATTTAGTATTTCATATTATTTTTTTTTATTGGTATTATTTGCTAACCTTTTTGCAGGACTTCCACATTTGAGCACTTAGAAACGCTCGAATTTTACCCGCTCGCATCTATTTTGTGAAATTCGTCACTTTAGCCATTTTGGGGGTAAGCATGTCTTATTCCAATTCTTTCGGTAATCATTGTTATAATTCTCAAAATGCTAGTAATCCTATGACTTTCGGTCAATACTTAGAATCCCAAAGTATAACAAATTCAAATATGACTTTGGGCGAGTATAACGAAAGTCAAAACTTAGGTTATTGGAATTTTAATGATGATGATAATGATTTTGGGCCTTTACCTCATTATAATAGGAATTTTGAAACGAATTGCAATAGTTTCCAAAATTCCTATAATAATGAGTTTTCGTTTAAGTCCGATGGTAATTTTCAAAGTTCCCATTTTCATGGATCCGCACCTCGACCTATGAGATTCGGTGAGGGTTTGCGTATGTATGAGAATGAGAAAATTTAAAATTGTTATCGGGAAGAAAATCATTTGTGGGAACTTGAATTGGATTTATTATTTGAGCCCGACGACGATTTTGCTTCTGAGACTTTCGAAGTCGAGGAATGTTTTGAACCAAATGAGGTACTTGTGCCTACTTTGGAACAAACCATTCTAGACTTTTCCCATCTCGTAATAGATATTGAAAGTGGGGATGAAAATGACGTAATATCTATTTGCAATGAAATGATTTCTTCTTTGGCCCCCAACGAAGAACATTTCATTGAAAATGATATTATTTCATTCGAAACTCAATCTTCATGCGATGATGATTCATCTCATGAGTTTGAATTTCTTTCATTCCCATTTTCATTCTCTATTATCACACCGTCACAAGTACCCGATGATTCGGTTTCAAACTTTAATGTTTTAAACCTTTTCGCCGATGAGGAGTACTTGCTCGATTCGCCTTCCACGATCGCATCCTTGCCTTCGTGTGCGCCGCCTCCCATTCTAATTTCAAAATCCTTGGGAGGATATTCGGCTTTTCTCGGTCCCACATGTTCTTGTCACCCATTCAATCCAAACCCCCATTGTCCCTCCAGAAATTTTAATTGGCGATGGTTCATTTGTTCCGCCTTACACATGCCTTCCGTTTTTCAAACGGAATCCATATTTTTCGGAAGGAATGCTTGAGAGTGAGGGTACAACGGTTATCCTCTAAAGTCAAATCATTTTTATGGTGGACCCTCAGTAATTTAGACTTCTAGTGTATAGTTAGTGTGAAGCCTAAATAGTAGGTTGTATATAGTTAGCTTTTTATTCTTTCTTTCTTTATTTTTTCTTCCCTTTTTAATTTAGTCTCTTATAATTTGTTAACTTTTTGTTATTTATTTTTGCTATGCTCGGTACTAACTTGTTTTTTAGATTTTTTGGACTTGTTCTTATGGGGATCGCTCCACTTTTGGGTAATATCGCTCTTTTCCTGTCTTTGACTTGGTTCTTAATTCACATTGAGGATAATGTCAAGTTTTAAGTTAGGGGGTGTGGGATATTCTATCCATTTCTGTTTTTAGTCCATATTTTTTCTCCTTTTTTGGGCATTTTGCCTTTATTTCCGATGATAAATTTCAACAATTACCCGATCCAATAGACAACCCAATGATGCATGTTCTCGATTTTAGAAGTTGTTAGACTTTTATCCTCGATTATTGATATTATGAATAACTTCATGAATTAAACTTTAATCTCATGAGCACATGCACTTTTATCGTTTTATTGATTTGGTTTAAGATTTTTATAACTCGATAATCTTTTGTTGCATTGTATATAGTTACAACGAGTAAGCTTTATACCTTTCGTTGTTTGTGAGTGTATACACTATTCTTTTCTCATTGAAAACGTTGAATTCGTCGGTAATCTCACTATTCTTTCATTTGACCGTTCATTAATTGAGTTCATACTTGAAATGTGTTACTTGAGCATGATTTTCATATATTGTTTGACTCAAGAATTGCGTAAACTTTCGAAAATGATCATAGGCCATCTTTGTTATATCACCCATATTGACCTTGACCTCACCTTATATGTTTACCCTCGTCAACCCCTTTGAGCCTAAATATAGCCTTTCGTTTCATAACCCAAATCCCATAACCAACTCTAAATTGGAGTTTTAGCCCATACATACACTTTCCATACCTTTGTTTGGAATGTTACTTAAGATTGAATGATGATGTTATGATGTCGATCGCAATTTAGGCATATGAGAGTTTGAAAAGTAAAGAAAAGAATTGTGAAAAAATTGTGAGAAAGAAAAAGCAAAAAGCAAAAGAAAACAAAAGAGAAAATGAGAAAAAGAAGAAAAGAAAAGAAAAGAAAGAGAAAGTTGTAAATGTTGTATATAGTTCAATAAGCTTTTATCGCTCTCCAATTCATACATTTAATGCTTGGTTTGGAACTTGTTTTCCAACTTTTGATATTGCCCGCATTTTCCCATTAACCCGAGTTTTCATCCCGAACACTTTGAATCCATAAATACATTCCTTTCATTTCGTACCCTAGCCTAGCCTACATTACAACCCTATAAAGTCCTATGTGATCTTAAAGTGTATTTAATTTAAAAGTCATAATAGTTTTGATAATCTGTGAAAATGCATTTCGCCTCCTTTAATGTGCGGTATCTTCCATTGAGATTACATTTTTCATTTTATATATAGCGTTCTTCATTTGTGATATGTGCGCAGCCTAGTTTCCATTTACATTTACTCTTTATGCCCGCATGTCCCGTGTGTTAACTCTCTGTTTCGAGTGAAATCACTTGATGAGTGTAATGCCCGTGAGGATTGAATATATACTTGCTTTAATTTTTATCCGGTTTATATAAGTTTTTGCGAAATCACACTTTGCATGTGCTCGCTCCCCTCCCACATTTTAAGGTTTCAATTTTATGAGGTGCATTCTATAATGTTAATGATTGGGACTTTTATTCGAATTCGTTCATTGTGTTAATAACATGTTGAAATCTTGTTCGTATTGTTGGGCTTGTCGCATGTTGGGTTGGGCATATTTTGAGGAAACATATGATATTTGTGGGTTTCATCCCTGAAAATCCTCACGAGACGACACTCGTCCACTAGGGTAACCTAGGGGTTTAACGGCTTATTGCATATGTTAAATGCAATCGTGTTCCCTACGAAAGTGGCAATTATATTTCGATGCATATATACATTTTGTATTTCCTTCTGTGGACTGATTTTGTTTGTTTCATCATTAGGGACTAGCAATGTTTAAGTTAGGGGGTGTGATACATCACGAATATTGCATATTTACTCCCTTTATCTTTATACATTCTAGCACTCTTACGTTCTTAAGGTCTATATTTATGCCCATTAACTAGACAACCTTGGATTTGGACATATATATATTTTGCAGGAGTTAATTGTGCTTTTGTAGGTATTGGAACGCTAAAAGTGAGGTTCGGTTGCATTTTGGAGAAGTTTCGTCGTCGGAAGCTACTTCAAGGGCAATTTGGTCTTTTCAAACTCACTATTTTTTATGGAATGAAGTTACCAACATGTATATCATCAAATTATCTTTCCGTGCCCACTGACCGTGAGTCATTCTGACTCCGTATGAGGGAGTTATGGCCATTTTCGGAAGGTTTTGGTATTTTCTTCTAGTTCAAGGGTATTTTTAATTTCATACTGCATTATTTTGAGGGTTTCAAAATAGAATCATGTAGAGAATTGAATTAGCTTCGCGTCGATTCCGACCACGCCTCATTTCTATTTCGTATGAGGGAGTTATGGCCATTTTCGTGCAACGCGTCAAAATTGGTTCGGAGAGGAAAAGGGGGCGGCAAATCTCAAAATCGCGGTCGACCGGTCCCAAACATGAGGTTGACCGGTCCCATCAGATATGGATGAAAATTAAATTATTTTGGATTTTTTGGCTTGGTTTTGTTGGGGGTTTTTTTGGGTATAAATAGAATGTTTGGGGCTTTTATTAAGGGGATATATTTCATTTTAGGTTAGAGAGGAGGGGATTTATGGGTTTGGCTTATCTCTCCTAGGGTTGACACTATTTGGGTTGTGTAAGTTACTATTCATCTTCCCCTCCATTTATATTATTTTCTATTCTTTGTTTAAGCTTTGTGTTGTTCATTTATTGCTTTCTAATTTAGGTTTACTTGCTTTGATAATTAGGTTTACTTTCTTGCATTTATTACATGCCATTTATGATGCTTTCTAGCTAATTTAAATTAGGTTGTGTCAGATTAAACTCACCTAGGGTTGACTTGTTGCTTTGCTTTGGTGACGGTGTTTACGGGTCTATTTCGTGTGCATTGTCCTAGTTATTATGCCTAGGGGATTTGACGAGGCCTATCATGTATGTTCCGTGCTTACGACCTTACGTGCGTAATTGTTGGGGTATTTATTGACACCAAAATCGTATTAGGCTTTTATACAAATTTAGGAGCGTGACAACCCTTGATTTAATTAACTGTCGAAACGAGACGCATTTATAATAACTCGTCGACCCATGTAACCATTTTATACTAATTAACTCGGTGAGGGATATTGGACGCAACCTATAGTTTTTACTCGCTTTCTTAATCTAGCTTTATTTTTCCTCGCCTAGATTACTATTTCCATTTTATGCATCTTTTTCCTTTTTGTGTATAATCATCTTTTACACTTTTATTTATGAATATTAAACCTTATAAATTCTAGCAACTCGTCTTTGTGGATTTTCGATACCCGACTTACCGTTATACTCACCCGTTGAGTGTAGTGGTAGTTTAGGTTTTTGTATAGTTCAGGTGAGCCGAATATAAAATGATCGGCACGTAGTTGACTCTCGCGCCGTGGAAAAACTCAGTCTATCACTAAGGCATACATAATCCTTTTTTTCATGTAAATGATAAAATGAATTGTCATTCTCAGAGGTAAGAAAAGAATAGAATTTTGTGAAAAAGAAGGGGATCGTGCCTATGTAAAGCGTATGAGTTGCCTACGTACCTCTAAGGGTTTTGAAAATTTTATGAGTATTATTTTTGAAAGTAAAAAGGTTTTTTAGAGGATCAGGCCCCATGTAGTTTTGAGTAGAGGGAAATGAAGATTTTTTTTTAGAATAGAAGAGAGATTAGAGGAGTCGTAGCGCGCCGAGATTTTGAACTAGGGATAGAATTTCTTGAGACGGTCCGGGTTGATTGAACGGTCCATCTCTTCTTCGTCGAGGTCGATGAGCATAGCGGCGCCACCAGACAAGATCTTCTTCACAATATAGGAGCCACTCCAGTTTGACTTAAATTTCCCTCTAGGGTTCCAGACGGGTTCTATTATTTCTTTGAGGGTTAAGTCCCCTTCTCGGACACCACGGTCCTTAACTCTCTTGTTGAATGATCGCGTTATTGAGAGATGGTACCCTTGTATATGATATAAATCCTTTAGCCTCCTTTCATCCAAAAGCGACAACTCGTCAAGTCGACTCTGATGCCAATCTTTATCGTTGGCTTTGATTTCAAGCATGACGCGTAGTGAAGGTATTTCTAGTTCAATTAGTAGGACTGTTTCCATACCGTATACCAAAGAGTAAGGGGTAGCCCCAGTAGATGCTCGAACTAAAGTGCGATAGTCCCAGAGAGTGTCAGGGATTCGATCGGCCCAATCTTAGCAACTCTCGATCAACTTGCTTTTGATTGCTTTGAAGTATTTATTAACGACTTTAATTGTACCGTTGGTTTGTGGTCGGTAGGGAGAAGACTTGTGTCTCTGAATCCCGTACTCGTTGACCAATTTCTTGACTTCAGCCTCGAAATGTAACCCTTTATTTGACACTA
Source organism: Sambucus nigra (assembly GCA_949130495.1). Lineage (NCBI taxonomy): Eukaryota > Viridiplantae > Streptophyta > Magnoliopsida > Dipsacales > Adoxaceae > Sambucus > Sambucus nigra. The sequence continues at coordinate 1,365,742 of CASBWL010000011.1, read as the reverse complement.
GCTCGTACAGGACCCCGTATCGGCAGATGATGTTCTTTCGGATGAACTTGTCTACTTTTTTAGCATTCAGCACTGCGTATGACTCGGCTTCAACCCATTTGGTGAATTAATCAATGGAAACCAAGATGAACTAATGCATATTGGAGGCTTTGGATGTAACTTTCCCTATGATATCGATGCCCCATATGGAAAACGGCCAGGTCATGTTGTATAATTACTGTGGAGGTAAGTGCTGGAGATTGGAAAATTATTGGCATTTAAGTCATCTTTAAACATGGGCGGTGAAATTTTGAACCATAGTAGTCCAATAGTAACCCTATCAGATAATATTCTTAGCAAGCATATGACTATTCATGTGGGGTCCACATTCCCCACTATGGATAAGTGTGTTCCATCGAAGTTTCTCTTGAACAGTGCTTTATCGCAGATAACGTACTGGGCGGCCAGTTTGTGGAGGGTTACTCGATTTTTCTTATTGAAATCCTGAGGGTACCTACCATGCTTGAGGAGGCGCCAAATGTCGTAATACCAGCAACCGGCCATATCAGGATCCTCTTTTGTGATGAGTTTGATGTGGTACCAATGGGTTTCTTCAGCCTATTTTTGGACTAGGAAATGGGCCATTATTATTCCCTTGGGCATGTCGACCATGGATGCCAAGGTAGCAAGGGCATCGACCAAGTTGTTCCTTGCTTGGGGAAAGTAGTGGAAGGTGATATTTTGAACTGGGAGGTCGACTCTTCTAGGTGGGCGTGGAAGGGTATAAGTTTCTCATCTTTGACTTTCCATCTTCTAAGGACCTGTTCGATGATGAGGGTTGAATCCTCGTAGACATCTAAGAATCGAATTCCATTCTTGAGAGCGACTTCGAGGCCTATTGTGCATGCCACATATTCGGTATTGTTGTTGGTGTGGCCATCCCAATTAAAAGGGAGGTGGAACTCGCCCTTTGTTTCTCTCCTCTATCTCCCAGAGGGGGTATGGGGAAAGAAAAGGGGATCTGAACGGTCTCACGCCCTATCTAGGAACGCTTCGGTCGTCGTTGGTGTGGGGGAAATGTAAAGAGATGGAGTCGATAGTCTAGTTTACTCAAAACAGACAAAAGAACATGTCTCATCCTCGAGAGACGGCATCAAAGACAAACTGATGCATACAAAACCAATAGTTCCAAGGTTCGAGAGCTAGGTTACGGAATGGGAAGGTGTTAGGCACCCATCCTGCCCTTTCGGTCTCTCATGGGCTGGTGTTATTATTTTCCTTTTCTTCTCCGTGAAGTGTGTGTGTGTGCATATATGATGGAGATCGGAATCATTCAACTCCTACCATGAAAAAGATAGGGTAAGGTCATCCATAGGAATGTTTTCCAAAATAACATATGTAGAAAATATGATTTATGCATTCATCACGATATTGATCATTATGACTAAACAACAACATGTGCCGAATGAGACGCTAATAAGAATCATGAACATAATATGTATACTAATTGAAAAACGTCGCTAATGCCGTTTAATACAAGATTAAACTGTATAAGCAACTCCGAGATGTTTGTTGAAGAAACCCTTTTCTTTTGAAAATAAAAATTATAAACAACAAGATGTGTTTACAAAAAACTTATGTACGAGAGTAATCAAGACTTTGTAATCAGTTTTTAAAACAAGACAGTTTCAAAAATTCAGCACACTGTAGAATGAGATGAGTAGATGAAGATAATCAACACACAGCTTTTAACGTGGTAAAACCTCTCCCAACAGAGGAAACATCCACGGTGACTTCTAAGTCACAAAAGTAAAAATCCACTAATAACAAATAATAGTTACAAACAATACAACATACATGCACACAAATCAACCTATTCTAAGTTTAGGAATATACCCCAATTGGTGTCCTTCTAACTTCTCATAGATCTGATTGTTGATGATGTTTTTCCAGTTTGATAACTTCCTTTGCTTTAGCTTCCTTATGTCGACTCAATGATCTTTGATCTTATTCACAACACTTCCAGTGAAGTAGTGTGTTAAGTGTTTGTGAAGTGATTCCTATCAACATGCATGAACTCACACACACTTAGATTTACAGACAATCCTAGAAAAATTACATATAAAGACTATATGCTGTGATTTTGTTTTCTTTCTTTCTTACAGAACTAAAAACCTTTTTGACCTTTAATATAACCCAGATTCCACGGATATCTCGCTTCTAAATCGGTCAAGATCTTAATCAATCTCGGTTTTAAAAATATTTTTAAGATTGAAAATCTCCAAGTGTGAATCCAACTAGGTCAAGGTTAAGTTTCGTAAGAATAGAAACCATAAAACATTTTCAAAACTAAATCAGTAAAGATTCTCTTAAATCAAGTAAGAAATATGCAGATCTAGTGAAAATGTAACATGCAGAGTGTAGATCTATAGTTTCTATGAAAGAGAAATGCAGATCTTCACACGAATGTTTAAGTTGTAAACAAGATCATAGACAAAGAGGTTATAGCTTCAATATGAACAAACCACTCTCTCTCTCAAACACTCAAGGTTGTGTTTGAGGTGTTATAAAAACGAAGGTTTGATTCAGAGTTTGAAGTGTTTAGGGTTAGGGTTAGGGTTTGGCTAACACAGTTTCTTTTCTCTCTCTTCTCTCTTTTCTTTTCTCTCTTCTCTCTCACTTCTCTCTTCTCTCTATTTTTTTCTCTCAGAAATGACGAATGCCCAAAAGTCTTGAAAGGCTGAGAAGTGGAGGGTTTATATAGGAGTGAGGGAAGGTTCTGGAACGACGAAGGGAATCAATGGCTGAGATCAAGTCTTTCTAACTTTAACTTGATCCAAGGGTTATGAAATAGCGGTGGTTAAGATGATTGTGATTGGTTCATAGATATACCACCAGGATTGATTAAAAACACATGCAGTCCATCGATTAGGAATGATCCAACGTCCAGTAATGCACCAGGCAATCCTCTCACATAACAAACACAAACTGATGCAACAAGCAAGTGACAAGTGTTGGCATGTGACAGGTGTACAAACGCGCGTCTAAAATATTTACAAGCAGCCCCCTGAAGTCTCTAGCGCATTTTCATTCTACCCAAACAAACTTTCCAATCAAAAATGAAGTTTTTAAAATAGTAAATTTACCCCACACATTATATAAACACATTTTATTAATGAAAAAATTTATTTAAAAAAATGTTTAAAAAATGTTTAACAATTCCCAAAAAATTATTAAAGCACTATTTTAAGGGGAATTAAACACACAATCAATTTAAAGCAATATATACTCATGTATGAACTTCTAATTGTGTGTAGTGTGATTCAATTTATACCTTCATGGATCATTGAAGAGGATTAGAGAGAATGATTCTGAGGTTCTTTGGATTCTAGGATGGACAACCAATTTTGTCACTATTTCCAAACTAGTTGAACACTTATACAGTATAGACTTAAGTAAGTCAAAGGTATAAGGTGCTTCACTAATGCAAGGATATGACGAACATGGAAGTGGGGGGGATTTAGGAAAATTAGAAAATGAAAAAATGGGAAAATTGGACTCGAGTCTTAGGATTTAATTCGAAACATCTACGTAGCCTTTAAAGGCATCAAAGTCCATGTAGTTCGAATACAGTATAGGGGTGGGGTTTATCCCATAGGTACTAACGGGATTTTATTATATGTGTGTGTGCGAAAAATGTGTTTTAGTTTTTGAAAAAGTGTGAGGGACGATCCCGTTGGGAATTTATGAGTGTAACTCTCTTTTTGTTTGTTTTGGTTTTTTATAAAAAAATAAAGTATGTGCAATATACCAATAAAAATGTAGATATTAATGTGTATGAACTAAACTAAGAACTAGATTATAAATCTAATGTAACTTATGCAAAACAAGAAATTAAAGAGAGGGAAGGATTTAGACCTTCTTTGAAGCTTCATCTTTGATCTTGGATGAAGTCCTTTGAATGTAAGATGAAGTGTGGATGAGAGAGAATGTGATTTTACTAAATTGGGTATGAAAAGGATAGGAATGTGAGCTTGAATAAGATTTCACATGAAGAACTTCGCTGATTTCGAGAGAATGTTGTTGAGATCACTTAGGCTTATGTATCTGAGCTATGGGTCCTTTGGCAGTGAGATCAAGCCCTCGTTTTATAGGGTCAGGGGTCTGTTGATCAGCATAACCCTAGCCCTGCCAATCGACAGGTGACCCTATACACACTACCGATAGGCAGGGATATGGATCTGTCGATTGGCAGTCTAGTGCAAATTTTTTTTTAAAAATAGTTGTAGAACGCAATCCGTTGAACCAAATTGTGTACAGGATATACCGTTAGAAAGGTAATTCAAAAACCTTCAAGAGTCCTTTGAACCTATCCCTGGTCGGGAGTTGACTTTGGGTCAAATGTAGCTCGGAAGTGCACATCGATCATTTGGATGGAAAATCGTCGGACGGAAACGGGTCGTTCGTCCGAACGGTAAGTCAGAATCGTGCATGAGGTGGACCGTTGGAAAGGTTAGGAGATGTAATTAGACATTCCGAAGAGCTTCACTTGGTTCAGAAAGTTGACCTTGGTCAACCAGGGCCTGAAAGCATCCGAGAACTTCTCAGAGTAAAACAAATCGTTCGTCCGCACCGTAAGTCAGAATCATGCACGGGGTGGACCATTGAAAATGGTATTCAGTTACCTTCAAAGATTCATTCAGTATCATTCGAGCAAAAGAGTTAACTTTAGTCAAATAGAGATTGGGAGCACCCGGTGGCCTCTAGTTCAGTTTTTGAGGGAAAACAGGTCGCTCTTCTGAACAGTTATACTGTTTCACGCACGAGGCAGACCATTGAAAAGGGAATTTGATTACTTTAAAGGATTCAAAGAGCTTTCGATCTAATGATGAAGTTGAGTGAAGTCAAACGGGGCCCGAGAATGCTCGATGACCTTTAAATCAGTACTCGGAGTATGACCATGAGTTTGTGGTGAAATGAGAAAGTGATAGAGACTTAAGGAGAGACTTAGGGGGGTCTAGAATGGATAGTATACAGAGCCCGTTGACCTGTGATCTTGGTACAAGTGAAAGTCATCGAATAGACACCGCGTGATGTGTAGGAGGTCGATGCTGAGGACCTAAGATGGGGATGGTCAATTCTGACCCAAAAGAGGTGACGATCGAGGCTCGAGGTCAATTCTGACCTAAAAAGGTGACGGCTGAGGGCCAAGGACAATTATGTCCTAAAAAGAGGTGACGATCGTGGGTTGAGGTCAATTCTGACCTAAAAGAGGTGAGGATCGAGGGACGAGGTTAATTCTAGCCTAAAAGAGGTGACGACTGAGGGTTGAGGTCAATTCTGACCTAAAAGAGGTGACGACCGGGGGACAAGGTTAATTATGACCTAAGAGAGGTGACGACCGAGGTCAATTCTGACCAAAAAGAGATGAGGACCGAGGGCCAAGGTCAATTATGACTTAAAAAGAGGTGATGATCAAGGGTCAAGGTCAATTCTGACTTAAAAAAGGTGATGACCGAGGGCCGAGGTCAATTCTAACTTAAAAGAGGTGACAACCGGGGGTCGAGGTCAATTCTGGCTTAAAAGAGGTGATGGCCAAGTGCCGATATCAATTCTTATCTAAAAAAGGTGATTATCGAGGGTCAATGTCAATTATGACCTAAAAGAGGTGATGACCGAGGGCCGAGGTCAATTTTGACCTAAAATAGGTGACAATCGAGGGTCGAGGTCAATTATGACCTAAAAAAGGTGACGATCAAGGGCCGAGGTCAATTCTGACCTAAAAGAGGCGACGATCTAGGGCTGAGGTCAATTCTGACTTAAAAGAGGTGACTACCGGGGGGCGAGGTCAATTTTGACCTAAAAGAGGTGACGACCAAGGGGCGAGGTCAATTCTAACCTAAAAGAGGTGACGATTGAGGGTTGAGATCAATTCTGACCTGAAATAGGTGACGATCGAGGGTCAATGTTAATTTTGACCTGAAAGAGGTGACGACCGGGGGCCGAGATCAATTTTGACCTGGAAGAGGTGACGACCGGGGGTCGAGATCAATTCTAGCCTAAAAGACGTGACGACTCAGGTACGAGTTCAATTTTAACCAAAAAAAGGTGACGACCGAGGTCCAAGGTCAATTCTGGCCTAAAAGAGGTGACGATCGAGGGCCAAAATCAGTGCTGACCTAAGAGAGGTGACCAAAAATACGGATTTAAGCCAATTTTGAGGGCCTAAGTAGTAGTTTTCTCGAGGAAATTTGGAGACTCAACTAGGGAAATTATCTTGTGATTTTGTTGGGGATCAATTAATTTTGGGTTTTACGTTTTACTCGGGAAGAGGACATAATCTAAGGCTTTGATTTTTTCCTTACTGGGAAATTTTGTGGTGTCTTTTGGAGACGTTGCTGGGAGGATATCCAATTGACAATGGGAATTCCGCTGGGGAAATGAGAGCTCTATTGGGAGATAAGTGTGATATAAATGATTTTCTGGATGAAAAATGTTCTAAATCCCATTTGGTAATTTTAAGAATTTTTTGGGGATTTTTCTGGCATTTTTCGAGAATTTTTATACGAAACTTCAGAGGGAGTGCAGACCGGCATGGTCTGAGGGGTGCCAGTTGGCAGTGCCACATTCTTTTGGGGTGCCTTTAGTAGGTGAAGGTATAGTTTCGATCGGTGGATGGCATGGGACTGTCGATCGGCATGCCCCTTAGCCTCTTATAAAAATAAGGAGGTTCTCCTCATTTTTCACAGCTGTCTGACTTGACTTCTTATTCAATTACCTTCTGTGAATCGTCTTAGCATTCCGAAACCAAGAGATGGCTGATTTCTCAGGCAATGCGACCCACGTAGCGTGGCTAAGCGTCGACGATTGGGCAAACTTGTAATGGAGGGATAGGGTGCCCCTTGCACGAGGTAGGGATAATTCCTTTGACTCATTCGAGCATGTAGTGGATGAACCCTGGTGGTTATGTAAGTATTGAAGACCTTTCGTATTCTTTTCTTCTTTCTTGGATATATTTCTTGAATTTTGACAATGGTTCTTTAGTTTTGCCTTTTAACAGTCGGATGTCTCTACGTTGAATCTGCGTGCTCGAGGGACGACAGGGCTTAAGGATGTTTGGGAACGCCTCTCGCCCATGATACATTGGGTGGTTTTGTCAGCCGGGTTTGGGAAACTGGAATTCGCATTGGACGACATGCCTCATTCTACGAATGTTCTTTGTGCTCTGGGGGAGAGGTGGTGGGACACTACCCACACCATGGATTTTTGTTTTGGGCAGATAACTGTGACTCCCATCGATGAGCAACAGCTGCTGAGGTTGGGTTGTGATAGGGTGCAGATACAGCTGGACAGGACCTTGAGGGTGACGTCAGAGGCGGTGATGGCAGTGTTAGGTGATGTGGATAGGATAGTCTTTAGGGACTCCATCCATTTGTCTCTTCTGAAGGAGGTGTTGCTGAGTCGATAGATCGATGAGACTGTAGGTGCGGTAGATGGCCCGTTTGTTTATTCTGCTTTTGCTTGGAGGGTTCTTAGTGGCGACATCATTCACTTGTGCTTTTCGCCATTTTTGAAGGTGTTTTTGAACTTTCTTCTTTATGACTGGGAGAGCCTGACTTTCGCGACCTTTGGTTCTTCTATGGATGCATTCAGCCGGTGTTGTCAGTAAACTTTTACTGGGGCCACGTATCTTTATTAGGTATTCTTTATTTTATGCATTTTTCCCTTTATGCATTCGCACTTTCTTTTGTGCTTCCATTATTGATTTTCTTAATTGCTGACCTCTTGTCTTTTGTAGACGTGATTCTATGAGGTGATTGGGTTTAACACCCAACTGATAGCTTTGAAGGATGAGTCTGTTGGGGACTTCTGTCGAATGTATCGGTGGCGGAAGACTAACCGACAGTCAAAGAAATATTTTTCCTTGAAGGCGATGCATCAGGTCTTGAATGGCCTGACGAGTGATCGGGTAAGCCTTATTTCTTCTTGAGATAATTTTTTTATGTTTGCCTTTTAGATATTGAGTTTTTGCTAGGGACTTTGCAGGTGACCTTCTATCCTTGGGGAACGGTCATTCAGGACACGGGGTTGACTTGGGGGAATGCGCAGCTGTGGCGTCTACTAGTGCATGAGTTTGGCTACTCCTGGTATATCGGGGATATGGTACTCTGACAGATCGTGGAGGAGGAGGTGATTGTGCTAGCGATGAGGTCCCCGATGTTCATGAGGCAAGTTCCGACGATGGCGGATGATGCGAGGGTGGCGGAGATGATTGGCGAGCCTAACTCATCATATACTGACATGGTAGCGACGTATGATTACTTGGATTTTGCGTTGAGCTGGTTGATGTTTCCGAGTATATATGACATTATGCCTCTCCCCCCGATGTGTTTGAGATGGCTAGTGGGTTCTTCCCACAGCACAGGTGGTGCGTTGGCATCGGCGACGAGGATGACTTCGGAGGTCCTATTTTTATGGTTGGCTCTTCCCTCTTATAACGTTGGACGGGCTGACAGTGGGTCGGTGCGCATGATGTACCATCCCAATACGATGGATCCGGAGGAGCTGGGCTTGACAAGGGAGGTTCTCAAGCCATCGGTATATTTTTTATCTCTTTATCTTTTGATTTTCTGATTTCCTTATTCGCCTCAGATGGACTGATTTTATTTCTTTCCCAATTTTCTTACAGCATGTCCGAGTATCGACCATTTGGCTAACAGATATTTGGGATTGGGCAGCATCAGCGACCGCCCATATTCGGGAGGCAATTTTGGTTCCTTCTTATTTGGTGTCATCTACCTCATCTAAGGAAGGGTGTGGCTCGGGGAGTGGAGGTACATCATCCCTTCGCTGAGGGAAGAGAGCGAGCTATAGGGAAGGAGACTCTTAGGGGGGGAAAGAGAGAAGATTGGGTACATCATCAAGGGAAGAGAGCTCGAGAGTGCCCGTTGGCCTCTGGTTCAGTTTTCGAGGGAAAATAGGACGTTCGTCTGAACAATTATGCTTTTTCACGCACAGAATGGACCGTTGGAAAGGGATTCAGTTCCCTTCGAGGATTTAAAGAGATTTCGCTCTGACGATGAAGTTTACCAGAGTGTAATAGGGCTTGAGAGCGCCCGGTGACCTCTAAATCGGTACTTGAAGTATGACCTAGGGTTTGTAGTTAAATAAGAAGGTGTTAGGGATCTAAGGAGAGATTTAGGGGGTCCTAGAATGTGGTGTCTACAGTTGGTTCTGAGAAAATATAGCTTGATGGCAATGGGAGTGTGAGAGTCATCAGGGGGATTAGAAGTCATCAGGGGCGATCAGAAGTATCCCAATGTCGTTTCCTTTTTTGTTGGTAGCACCGTCAAAGAACATTTTCCATCGAAGGTTTTCCTGAGAGGTGCAAAGGATATATTCATCTAGGAATTCAGAGATCCAAACGTCGGCTTCTTCCTTGGGTTAATTAGCAAGGTAATCAGATATGGATCCTCCTTTCATGGTTTTTTACGTGATAAGCGCAATATCGAATTCTGCTAGCAGTATTAACCATCAGGCCATTCAGTTGGACAGTGCAGGTTTTTTGAGTAGGTATTTGATAGGATCCATTCGGGATATAAGTCTAATGGGAAAAAATGAGCATGTAGTGTCGTAATTTCTGAGTGACCCAGACAAGGGTGACACATGCTTTCTCTAAGGCAGTGTAGTTGACCTCGTACTCGGTTAATTTATAATTGGCGTAGTAGATAGCCCTTTCTTTGCGAGTTACTTTAAGGTATGGGGATAGCAAAGCAACATATACGGTGTTTGTTACGATCAAGTAGATGAGTAGATGGATATCAGGCTACGACAACATGAGTACCGGAGGTCGAGTTAGATACTTCTAGATTCGGTCAAAGGCAACCTGACAAGCTTCATTCCAAACCTTGGTTGAATCTTTTCGAAGGATTTTGAAGATAAGTTCACAAACAGAAGTCAACTAGCTAATGAAATGACTGATATACTGTAATTTTTCCAAGAATCCCCGATCATCCTTCTCCATTAGAGGTGGTGACATTTCGAGTATGGCTTTCAGTTTGGAAGGATCAGCTTCAATCCCCTTCTCGCTAACCATGAATCCCAAAAGTTTTCCTTTGGTAACACCAAAAACACATTTTTATGTGTTAAATCGCATCTGGTATTGCCGCGATCGTTCGAAAAACTTTCGGAGAGCGTGAACATGACCTTCCCGAGTCTTAAACTTGATGATCATATTGGCTACGTAGACCTCAGCCACTTTTTGTATTAGGTCATGCAGCATAGTTATGGCAGTCCTTTGGTAGGTAGCCTCTATATTTTTTAGGTCGAATGGCATAACCGTGTAACAGAAAGTTACCCAAGGGATGATGAATGCATTTTTTTTAGTGATCAGGGTATCTTGATTCGATTGTATCCGGCAAACCCATTAACGAATGACTTGAGAGCGTAATTAGTCATGTTGTCCACAATCATATCAAAATTGGACAACGGGTAATCGTCTTTCAGAAAGGCCTTGTTCAAATCTCGGTAATCGACCCACATGCCAACCTTTCCTCCTTATTTTGACACGGATATAATGTTGGCTAACCATGTGAGATATTCGATCACCCGAATGAAGCCTACATTCAACTTTTTGACCACCTTTTCTTTAACCTTATGCGACCATTCAATGCGGATCTTTCTCAGTTTCTATTTGACCGACTTACATTCTAGGAAAGTTGGAATCTCGTATTGGGCAATCTCGATGTCGATAATGGTCATGTCGTTGCAGGACCATGTGAAGACATCCATAAATTCCTTTAGCAGTTCTTCGAGTTACGCACGCTCATGCTCATCAAGGATGGAGCCTATCCTAATCTTGCGCAGTTGGCTATTAGAACTGAGAATGATAACAACAATTTCATCCTCATTAATTTGAACGTGGTTATGTTTTTTTTCATTAACCTTATTAAGATCAGTTAAGAATTGTTCATTTGCAAAACCATCATCATTAAGAGTTTGATTAGAATCAAGACAATTAATGTAAGGCACGAAAAGATACTCAAAATCTCCGTTTATTTCATTCTTGGGAAAAACAGCATTGAGAACCTCGTCAAAGGAGGTTTCAATTACATTGTGATCAGAACAATGAGGAACAACAAAAGAAAAAGTAAAGGATAAACATCTGGGTTGGGTTGTAATCAATAGTCTAAATTAGGATGGACAAATCCGGTGATGTAGCTCTTAAGTGGATTATATAGAGTGTCAACCCCAGTGTTTGCAAATTGAATGAGTTCTCGGAGTGACTTCCCTCAAAATCCTCGGTAACAGCAGTAGTTTTCTCAGTGAGCGATTGCATATGATACTGGGAACTTTCGACCCACGAATAACTGTCTTGGAAGAAGATCTCTGTAAGGACATTATCCGTCACAATTTATTATGTCGTATACCGCTACAAGTCGTCAAAGAATTAAGGAAGCTATCATCTATAAATGACGGATCCGAATTACAAGTTCTCTTCAACATTCAAGCACCCACGAGATAATTTTGGAAAACAAAAGTTATTGTGTTTGGTCAACTCTCCAAAGCCTTATCAGCCTTCTACCTTATTTATTTTGCCACACATAAAACTGACTGCCAAGAAAGGATCATGTGGTTTTGTTTTTTTACCAATCATTGGCATAATGATTACTTGAAAAAACTTTGGTGTTAAAATAATGAGGTTTCGTACAGGTTGAAAAGCCTAAAAGGCTAACCTATTTTACATGCTTCACTACTAGGCAACATGAGCCACGTGCATATGCAAGTTGAGAAAGAAAATAAGGGGGCGCTATTATTTTTCAAGGGAACAAGCACAATGAATGGCATATTGATTTTCATGAAAGTTTCTTTTTTGGTAAAGGAGGTTTTAGTCATCATGCCTCTTTCTTTTTTGGATCATGCCACGCATCTGATGTTTAAAGGGTAACACGGCCCTGCCTCTTTAAGAGTAACGAGCCAATGATTATACAAAAAAAAGGGTGCCAATAAATTCCCAATCTTTTCTATATAAAGGCCATCATGGTTGTTTGCAAGAGTTAAAAATTATTGGGACTGGAATTAGAATTTAATTAAATAATTAATTCATTTGAACGCACACACACTCTCAAATTAGTATCAGAGCCAATTACACAATTATACCGTGTAATTTTCCTCAATATTTTTCTGAGATATTAATTTTCTAAAAATTTGATTTTTGAAAAAAGGGCGTGTTCAAAAAATGGAGAAATTATATAATAAAATGCCAGTTTTTTACGGGACAAATTCTGCTTACTGGAAAGCCCGTATGAAATCTTCTCTAAAATCCATAGATGAAAGAGTTTGGATTTTGGTTGAAAAAGGGTGGACACCTCCCTCCGTCACCATTGACAATGTGACAAATTTAAAATCTGTGACTGCATGGACTGAAGATGAATTTAAATTGTCATCTTTTAACTCTAAGGGTCTTTATGCTATTTCTGGATCCGTCACACCTGACGAGTTCCGGCTGATAATGACGTGTACCACGTCAAAAGAGGCATGGGATGTTTTACAGCTTACCCTTGAAGGAACTAATGTGGTGAAAGAGCCTAAACTGCAAAATTTAACGACCCAATTTGAGACTATCACCATGCTTGAGTCTAAATGTTTTGATGAATTTTATGCTAGATTATCTGATATTGTAAACACTAGTGTCAATCTTGGTGAACACATTCCTAATGAAAGAGTTGTTAAAAAGATTCTGAGATCACTACCTAAGTGTTTTATCCCTAAAGTCACCGTGTTAAATTCTATGGGTAATTTAAACACGCTTAAATTAGAGGAATTGGTTGGAGACTTACAAACCTTTGAAATTGACATGTTTCCTAAGTCTGTTAAACCAGAAGATAAGGGAATTGCACTTAAAGCCCAGGCTAGAAAGGGTGAGGGGTCTGTTAAAAGGAAAGAAGCGTCTAAACAGAGAGAGATAGAAGCATCTGATTCTGAGGGAGAATTTGATTTAGATTAATTGGTTCTTTTTGCAAAAAATTTCAAAAAAAATTCTCAAATTAAAAAATGGCAACTTTAAAGATAAAAAGAATTTTGAGAAAAATAAATATGGAAAGAAAGATGAAAAAGATGAAAAAGATAAAAAGGACACCCCCGAGAGAGATGAAGAGAGATGCTATGAATGCGACGGTAAAGTTCATAAGGCTTTTGAGTGTGCCAATAGGTTGAAGCGTCAAGGCAAGGGCAAAGCTATCCTAAATACCACATTGAGTGACAACAGCGAGGTCGAGTCAGTGGATTCTGGAGATGAATCACCGCATGAATGCAACTTCACCGCGTTCATGGCTAGTCATGGAGGTTCTCCCACTGCATCTCGCGATGATGATGATGCCACCTCACATGGACACCTTGACAGTAATAAGAGTGTGGGAGAGGATGCTGGAAGTGAAAGCGAGAGTGATCTTAGACGCACCTACGCCGATTTATATGTCGAATTATTCAAAACCAAAAATTGTAACAAAGCGTTAGTTCTTAGGATCATCGTCGTTGAAAAGGATTTAGGAGAGACTAGAGAGATAGTCGTCTCTTAGCACTGTCTTGAGAGAGAGGAGAGAGAGAGAGAGAGAGAGAGAGAGAGAGAGAGAGAGAGAGAGAGTTAGTTTGTGATGAGAGAGAGAGAAGAGTTTTGAGAAAGAAAAGGGGGACTTGACTAAATAAGTGGCTAATCTGACGAGAGACCTTTATGTATCTAAAGTGGCTCAAAAGATTCTGGAAGCCCTTGGTGCCTAGCTCACTCATGATCTTGAGAGAGCACGATAAGTCAAGGTTCAAATCGAGGATAAATCTGGTAAGATGGGAAAGATGCTCCTCGCCCCCGCCTTAGAATTTGATGAAAGATCGGGAATTGATTTTGATGGTGTGTCTACCTCTCATATTGCACCTGGAGTTGTCCCTAAGTTTACGACTACTCCATATGGCCGTCCATCAAAGCCCAAGAGAAGAGTTCGATCGAAAAAATTAAACCAAGGTCAGCCTAAAACTGTGTTCTTTTGTACGTACTGCAAATAAAAAGACCACCTGAGAGAGTATTGCTATAGTTTGGGTTGGACTTCACGTACATATGCTCATACTGATGATTTTACCAGTCTAAGAGAGCGTGTTGAGCTTTTAGCCGCCACATCACAGAGTTTGATGGAAGAATTTTGACGGATGTCTTTGCCGTCAGTGAATGCTTCCCATATCTCGGCTAAAACCAACAACAACAAGGGTAAACAAAAGGTTACCACTTCTTGGGTACCTAAAAAGGACGAAAAGGCCCTTGTTGTTCTTGTCACTCTCAAAGCACATAATACCTCCCAATGGTATTTTGACAGTGGCTGCTCCAGGCACATGACTGGTGACGTATCCTTTTTTACCTTTCTCGAGGATCGAAAGGAAGGCAAGGTCACATTTGGAGATGGGAGCAAATCTAGCATAGTAGGACGAGAGACTGTAGAGATACCTGGATTTCCTAAGCTAGAGAATGTTCTGTACATGAAAGGTTTGAAAGCTAATTCACTCAGCATTAGCGAGTTGTGCGACGCTGACTTTGTAGTAAAGTTTGACCAGAACGCTTGTAATGTCTATGATCAAGATGGTAAACTATTATTGCAAGGGGTGAGGAGAGACGATAACTGCTATGGGATTATACCCAAGTCCTCATTTGTCTGCAACAGCGCCAATATCACTCCTATGGATATGTGGCATCAACGTCTAGGTCACATGAATTTTAGAGATTTAGATTGTCTTATTAAAAAGGACTTAGTACGTGGCTTACCGTCCCTTGGAAAGCCAACTTTCGCAATTTATAGACCCTGTCAGTTGGGCAAACAAGTCCGTAGTACCTATAGGAAGTTGCATTCTACTACCACCTATCGTGTGCTTGAGCTGATTCATATAGATCTTATGAGTCCTGCTCGTACTGAGAGTCTGGGTGGTAAGAGGTATATCCTCGTGATGGTGGATGATTTCTCCAGATATTCGACTGTATATTTACTGAGAGAGAAATTCGATGTTATAGAGTTTTAAATGACCCAGTGTCGTGTCCTGCAAAACCAACATGGAGTCACTATTAACAGGATACGTAGTGACAACTGTACAAAATTTACGAAAGAAAAGGTAGATCTTTATTGTGATAGCCTTGGAATTAAACATGAATTTTCGGCCGTAAGGACTCCTCAGCAAAATGGGATTGTTGAGAGGAAGAATCGAACGATTCAGGAAATGGCTAGATCTATGCTTTTGGGTCGTAGGGTTGCTAAGAGATTTCTGGCAGAGGCAGTGTCTACCGCGTGCCACATGGTGAATAGGGTTTACCTGCATCCACGCACATTTAAGACGCCTTATGAATTATGGACTGCAAAGAAACCCAACCTTGCATATTTCCGTATCTTTGGGAGTAAATGCTACATCCTACGGGATAGAGAGCAATTAGGAAAGTTTGACTCCCGGAGTGACGAGGGAATTTTGCTTGGATATTCATCAAACAGTAAGGCATACCGGGTTTACAACCTGACTAGCTCTAAGGTTATGAAGTCAATAAACGTCGCCGTGCAAAATGACGAACCTCCGCCGTTTGTTGATCCTAGCCTTCAGTGTGAGGATGAGGACTTTTCTGGAAGACATTTACTTGTCTCTCACACACACCCTGTGGACCCTACTCTTGTGTTAGGGGACACACCTGCCACCATTTTAGGCGATCCAACCTTAGGGATCAAGACTCATGCTAAGCTAGAGAACGTTGTTAGTCATTTTTGCTTCACTTCCACAGTCGAACCCAAGAATCACACAGAAGCACTCAAGGATGAACACTGGATATCTTCTATGCATGATGAATTACTTCAGTTTAAAAAGAACAATGTCTGGGAACTTGTCCCCGACCTAATGAGACGAATGTGATAGGTACCAGGTGGATTTTCAAGAATAAAATGGATGAAAATGGTACCATAATCAGAAACAAGGCTAGGTTAGTCGCTCAAGGCTACACACAGATAGAGGGTGCAGACTTTGGGGAGACATTTTTTCCTGTTGCGAGGCTTGAGTCCTCCGCTTACTACTCGCCATCGCATGTCATATGCGCTTCAAGCTATATCAGATGGATGTCAAGAGTGCCTTTCTAAATGGCATTCTATAGGAGGAGGTTTACGTGGAACAACCAAAAGGATTTGAAGAACCTAAGCACCTGGAGCACGTCTACTATCTGAGGAAAGCCTTGTATGGTTTGAAGCAAGCACCCCGTACTTGGTACGATAGGCTTACTTCCTATCTCTTAGCCCGTGGCTTCAAGAGAGGGGGAGTTGATATGACGTTGTTCGTCGGGAGAGATGACGGGTGCTATTTTGGTTGCCCAGGTCTATGTGGATGATATAGTCTTTGGATCCAAGTGCTCTCAGCATGCTCACCACTTTGAGGAGGAGATGAAAAGTGAGTTTGAGATGAGCATGGTAGGTGAGCTTACTTTCTTCCTTGGTCTCCAGGTTCATTAGCTAGAGGATGGGATGTTCATCTCTCAATCCAAGTATGCTAGAGACCTAGTGAAGAAATTTGGTTTAGACTCCGCTAAGCATGCACGTACACCCATGAGTACTTCTACCAAGCTTAGTAAGGACATTTCAGGCAAGGATGTAGAGCAAACCTTGTATCAGAGTATGATAGGTAGTCTTCTCTACTTGACTGCCAATCGTCCCGACATAGCCTTTAGTGTTGGAGTCTGTGCGCGATATCAGGAATCCCCGAAAGAGTCACACTTACTCGCTCTAAAACATATTATCAAATACGTGAGTGGGACTCTTTCCTACGATATTTGGTATTCCTTTGATACCGATGACCGTATGCCCGCCTATTCGAATGCCGATTGGGTCGGGTATGTAGATGGTTATAGTAGCACTAATGATGGGTGTTTCTACTTTGGTTTTGCTTTTGTCTCCTGGAGGAGTAAGAAGAAAAACTCCATCTCTTTGTCCACTGCGGAGGCTGAGTACATCGTCGCCGAGAGTTATTGCACGCAACTGTTGTGGATGAAGCAAATGTTGGAGGATTATGGGATTTCACAGGACACCATGACCATCTCTAGTGATAACACGAGCGCGATACATATATCTCGTAATTCGATCCAACATTCGCGCACAAAGTACATCAGGATACACAAGCACTTTATACGACAGGTAGTTGAGGAGAAAGTCGTATCCATGAGTTTCGTACCACTAACCTTCAGTTAGATGATATTTTCACGAAACCTTTAGATGCCCTTAGATTCGAGAGTCTTAGGAAGTCTTTAGGGATTTGCACAGTTGACTGAGGGTATGGTCCGTGTCTAGTATAGGATGCATTTTTTTTCATGCTCACATAATCTTGCTCCTATTTCTAGTTTGTATCATTTTTGTACTTATATACATTTGGTTCTTTTCTTATTTCCTAAAAAAATGAAAAATACAAAAAGATTTTCTTTTATTTGAGAAAACCAGAAAAACTCAAAAAGATTTTTGTAGTTTGTTTTGCACTATTTATGAATAAACACTTAGGATAACCAAGTCACAACTTCATGACATATCCATGTGACTGTTTGATAGTGATTTGAGACAATGTGTTATGTCATTCATGCGCTTTACAAAGTTTGGAGTCTTTGAGTTGCTGTAGTGTTGCCACCTATATGTTTGACTCTTTTTGTCCTCTATTGAACACATGCACCGATTTGTTTGATGATTGTTCTTGACAAATCACATGTTGGTTACGTGTTTTTATCTCAATTCTGTCTATTAAAACGAACCAAATGTGATAACACAAGATAATAAAAGGTGTGCATGTTTTTACCGTTTTGCCCTAAGATTGTGTTAATTTTATAAACGGTGAAGGGCTACAAATGGTAATCATATATCCTTTGCGATTAAGTCGCCGTTTAAATTGGACCTAAAAAAATTGAGGAATTTTAATTAGCAGGGGTCCAAAGAGGTTTAAAAGAACCCAAAAATATTGAAAGGCAATAAAAATAAATACATGCCAATAATGGGCCATTAGGTTTATTCGCCAATTCTCCAATATTTGAGAATTTAGATCACCTCGCAAAGAAAATATATATGAGTGAGTTTGGTTGGTGAATTCAAACGGATTTGCACGTCCTTAAAATCTCTTGAAAAAGCATGAAATCGTTTTGGACGTTATTAGTGTGAAAATCATGTTGACTTTGATTTGTTGATTTTGCTTTAAGACGATGTCATCTAAATTCAATAATTTTACACCAAAGGACTATTTTTTATGTTCATACGTTAGGAATACACTATGTGTATCTTGCAAATATGATATGATTGAGTTGATTCTCCTATCGAATTTGTTCACACACATTCATTCTGTTTCCATGATTTGGTTATTTTCGTGTTCTTTCATGGTGATTTTTGTTGTACATTTTTGTATAAAAATTTTGAAAAATTCAAAAAGAGAAAGTTTGATTCCAATGTGACATTCTCCATTTTGTTATCTGATTTATTCTTCTCATTTGTCTATTTGGGGACATAATAAAAAGGGGGAGAACGAATTATGAATTATGGGGGAGTTTTAATATGGGGGAGATTTGATTATGCTAACATTGTTAATGTTTATATCATTTCAAACTTGATATGATAAGAACCCAAAAGTGTACATTTTATACCCCGAATAGACGTATTTTAGTTGCTAATTCTTGGCAATTTGGGTCTTATACTCTTAAATGTTTAATATGCAGGCTTGATTGCAGTTGCGGTGTCAAAAGCATTATTTCGAGGCAAATGGAGCTAATTCCCTATTCCCGTAGCCTCACGAGAGCCTAAACATGTCCCTGAACCTTTCCCGAAGCCCGTGTGTATTTAGTTTGTGCCTTTTTATTTTTCTTAAATTTTTAGTTTGAGCTGTTTTATTTTTAGTATTTATTTTATATTTATTTAGAATTTCTAGGTTTTATTTTCTATCTTTTATATTTTATTTTTATTAGTATAAGTTTAATTTATTTTGATTTTGATTAATTTTTAGTTTTTTATTAGGATTAGATTTTTTAAGATTTCATTTTAGTTTTATTAGATTTTACTTTTTTTTGGGATTTTAGTTTAATAGATTTTTATTTTTATTTCTTTTTAGTTTCATTTTTAATTTGAGTCTTTGTTTTATTTATTTTTCAGAATAGGATTTTATTTTTTTTAGGCTTTTAATTTTATTAATTTTAATTTTTTTAGTTAGTCACTAGTATTTTTAGGTGTCCAAATTAAACGCACACACACTCAAACACCTCCCTAATCTACATACCACTCCCCTACACCTTACCGCACCTTATCTTCCCCACTTCTTCTTCAAACTCCCAACACTCAACCTCAATCTCTTCCTCCATTAAAACTACCATACACCCAACTAAAACCAAATAACCCTTGCCTCTACCTCCATTCGCACACTAACCTCCACCACCATAACCAACTTCTCTCTCCTCTCCATACCTTATACCCATGAACTCAACTCCGACGACCTACCTCCTCACTCCCTTTCTCGAACCCGAGTCTGAACCCAACAACTCAGATCACGTCCCGACCAACCCGAAACCCGTGCCAAACCTCCGGCATCTGGAACCAGAATATCCAACCATTCATTGAACCCGGCGGCGACTCCAATCCCGGCAGTGCTGACCTGTCGCTACCCAACTTCGGCGACCCAAAACCCACCAGACCCGCATACCAAACCCGATTTTGTATTCAACCCAAATTGAAAACGATTTCCATTCCTACCCCATTCCCAAAGTCCGAACTCGCCACCAAGCCCCTAATTCAACCCCGCCAACCAAAACCAACCTTACTCGAGTCCTACCCCTTCCCCACTTGAACCCATTTCAAACCTCCAAGCCTTACACGGCTTCTTCCATCTGCCAAACAAACCAACCAAAGCCAAAACAAACAAATAAAACCTCATTAATCCCACATGCCATATATCCTATTTAAACCTCTTTTAAACCCACTTTCCAAAAATACCCCCAACTCATCCTAACTACCACATCTTCCACTTGCACCCCTTTAAACCCCAAAGTACCCTCCTACACCATAACCACATGCTCACCCAAGTATATTTCCCAATTTAACCCCTTAGCTCCATGTGCATATAAAAGAAGACCTTAAAAGAAGACCTCAAGACCATTTGAAGGGGAATCAATCAAATTTGTATAGAGAATTCTAGAAAGAGATAGTTATAGTAAACATAAACTAGGTAGAACATTTTGTAAATAGTTTTATTTTATTTTTTTATTTTTTGTAAAGATTAGTGAATAATAAATTAGTGAGAAATTCAATTGAGTGTTTTTTTATTATTAAAAATCATTTGGAGGCTCGAATTGAATGGATGATGTGCAAATTCAAGGATTGAAGTCCAATTTCACTCAAAGAGATTTGGTTTGATTGATCTTCTCTTCTATTTCATTTTATTAGCCTTTGATTATTTGTTCATCATGTTTAATATCATGTTAGGCTAAATCCCCCTTTCAAGGGGTGGGGGGAACCTTTATTTGATGTTATTTTAATTTAATTAGTTTGATTACTTGAAAATTCCCATTGAATATTAATTTTGATCCCTCACCCTTAAATTTACGCCTCGAGAGAGGGTAAATGATTTTCAAGATAAAATCAAAATTCTAAGTTATAATACCCATTTTAGATTCGAACTACAGATAGGGGTTTCTTAAGTGTGGTATTATTCCTTGAATTTTAACTCTAAAATTCATTTTCTAGATTTACATAAATTTTGATAAATCAATCCTAGTTGGTGGTTAATTAAAAGGAGTGTAGATCTATTTTCTAGAGTTGTGGGGGAGTTAAACATAATTTTCTAAAAGATTACTATTAAAATTACACTTGCAATGAGAGTTGATTTGTAATTTTGATATTAATTTGGGAGAATTCAAATAATTAATTTAATTAATTAGAATAGTTAGAATTTGTGGTGTAGTCTCACTCCTTGATTGTTCTCAAATTATTTACCTCACTTTATCTCTTATTTTAGTGTTAGACTTTGTTTTTCATTTAGTCACTTTTTAGTTAGTTGTTTTCATCTCTCATTTTAGTTTAATGTTATTTCACTTCTTCTCACCCAAAAATTGTTTTAATATTGAAAAGGCTAAAAAAAAGTAAAAAAAAAAGCTCAAAAAGAAAATAAAATTGAATTACAATTGAGTTTATCTCTAGATTACCCCCTTGATGTGGATTGGCATCCTTACTTACCGCTCTACACTTGAGTTTGATATTATTTTGTAGGTATTTTAAGTTTTTGATTGACTTTGCTTCAACAACGACTACACAAAAAAGTAAGTTATCATGATACGTCACAAGGTACTTGTTTATCTCATGTGTGTAGGTAAAATTGAAGATCATTATGTTGCACACTCTGATGAGAAAAGTTTGGAATTTTGAAAAGTTGATTGTTGAAGCAAAGTTTGAAAGTTTGTAGACTTGTCATTTTATCTTTCCATGATTGTCTTGGGAGGGTAGATTTGTATAGGTTGTTCTTGTGATCAATAATTCAATTTTTTTATTTTGTACCGGCATCGACATAGGGGGAGATTTGTAAGGACATTGTCCGTCACAATTTATTATATTGTATACCGCTACAAGTCATCAAAGAATTGAGGAAGCTATCATCTACAAACCACGGATCCAAATTACGAGTGCTCTTCAACATTCAAGCACCAACGAGATAATTTTGTAAAACAAAAGTTATTATGTTTGGTCAACTCTCCAAAGCCTTATCGGCCTGCTACTTTATTTATTTTGCCACACATAAAACTGACTGCCAAGAAGGGAACACGCAATTTTGTTTTTTTACCAATCATTGGCATAATGATTACTTAAAATAACTTTGGTGTTAAAATAATGAGGTTTCATACAGGTTGAACAGCCTAAAAGGCTAACCTCTTTTACATGCTTCACTATTAGGCAACATGAGCCACGTGCCTATGCAAGCTGAGAGAAAAAATAAAGGGGCACCATTATTTTTCAAGGGAACAAGTACAATGATTGGCATATTAATTTTCATGAAAGTTTTTTTTTTTTCTGAAGGTGGTTTTAGTCATCACGCCTCTTTCCTTTTTGGATCATGCCACGCATCTGATGTTTAAAGGGCAATATGGCCCTGCCTCTTTAAGAGTAACGAGCCAATGATTATCCTAAAAAAAAGGGTGCCAATAAATTCCCAATCTTTTCTATATAAAGGCCATCACGTTTGTTTGAAAGAGTTAAAAATTGTTGGGACTGGAATTAGAATTTAATTAAATAATTAATTCATTTGAATGCATGCGCACTCTCAATCTCAATTTTTGGATTCATCTTCTTGTTCACATGATAATACCACGGTTCGGGAAAGCCACAAAAGGGAAAATCTTCACCCTCTTTGACGTATCTTCCATTCAAGGAATCCCCTAAGGCAGTCTTAGAACTTTCTAGCCTTCTCTTCAATCGAGGTTGGTAGAGCATTCTGAGTTCCTCTGATGATGGTTGATAATCCAGACCACATGGAGGAAATGCCTTCTTCGGTACTATGGGTTCCAGTATCCCTTGTTGTCATCATCCCATCCTCAGCCCCAGTCCGGGCATGAAGTGCATATTCTTGAACATCTATATCTCGTTGACATTAGCACGAGGGTTGTGCTCTGGATAAAATTTGTCTTTAAAATCATCACTGCTAGGAGTGGAATTGGTTCGACTCGAAAACCAGGCAAAAGCATGTCATTCGCCCCAGGTTGTATCTTTAGTATTGGGTTACTAGTTCTTTCATTCTCAGTATTATCATCATCGCTGAAGATGGTGATGACCTTCCCCTTGGCAAAGAACTTCAGTTTCTAATGAAGAGAGTAAAATACCCCATTGATGCTGTAAAGTCACGATCGATCGAGCAAAAGATTGAAACAGGCTGGTATATCGATGACTTAGAACTCGGTATCGGGATTTATAGGGCCACCCCTATTATGAGATTTATGGATCCCATCACCTCTTGACGAGCATTATCATATGCACGCACCGCAAAGGAAGTTAAAGAACGGTCGCTTACTTTCAAATCCAAGCAATTGAGGGTTCTTAATGGGCAAGTATTAAGTGATGATTCGTTGATGACGAGTACCTTAACAGAGGATCAGACCAAACTTAGGGATTTCTTCCTCAGAGAAGGAGAGCATTCTAGTATAGGTTAAGGATTCGACCAAGTTCATGGCTTCCTCTGAAGTGGTAGAAGGAGGGACTGTGGGCCTGGTAAGTAATTCAATCAAGGAATTTCAGTGCAGTTGGGAAGAAATAAAAAGTCCCCCATAAGGTGATGTTATCCTGAGTTTTCTTCAACTGTTCGAAGATCTTACTCTCCTCGATGGTCATTCCTGACATGAGGAGTTTCTCAACAACACTCTTTCCTTTATCCGTCGTTACTGATTAAGGGTTCAGACTCTGGTAGTGCCTCCCAGATCTTGTCATATGGTTCACAGAATAGGGGGAAACATAAACCATGTTTCTTCATTTATCTCAGGTTGTTCGGCCATTTTATTGATCTTTTCTAGCATATCTTCAAATGTTATCATCCCACATACACTGATCACTGGGCTAGCCTTTTCCTGGCTTGGTTGTTCATCTGAACTATCAAATTCACCCCCCATCCAGTGGCAATGATGTTATCCTTCTATGAGAAGTTAATGCACTATATAACCTCAGTGACTTCTTCATATAGATCATCCCACTCAACGGGGAGATACAGAAGTGAAAAGATGAACCACCCTTATAGTTTCAAGGCATCGAGTAACTTGGATATACTGCAAATCTATTTGGTCTATTAGCATAAGCCTGCCATGATATGAACTACATCATCCAAACTTACTTCATCGACGGGCACCACCAAATTATCTGACTCTCAAGCTAACTTTAGGGATTTTATGAACGGTGTGCTAAATTTTTGGCAGTCAATGGTAATTTCTGAGAGAAATTTTAGCCCACCTTCTAGGAGCTAGTTTAGAAGCACTGGCAATTCAATATCCTTTCCTTCGGGATGAGTACGAACGGAAATGCATGCTCTTTAAGGGGTTTAGGTGACAGGCCTGGTCGACAAAATAGGTAGGGTGTATGAGAAAATATGGGCAAACTTTAAGGGATTTGGGTGAATATATGGGTGTAATGGGTGATTTATTGGGTACAATCTGGGTAAATGGGTCGAATTATTGGTCATTTTCTAAGAAGATAGCATGTGCATGATTTGGGAATGGATTATGAGTAGCGTTTGGTTTAGGATTATATAGTGGGGCGATGACACCCCGATCAATCAGACCTTGGATTACATTTTGTAGATGGAAGCACTGATCAGTGGTATGGACGGTATTTCTATAGAAATCACAATGGTCGTTGGGTTTGAGATTTTTAGGAAGTGAGTTTAGTAATGGACGAGGGTCCAAAGATTTGATGAGATTTCGGCACAAAAGGGCTTGGTAGACTTTGGAGAGGGGATCATGAAGCTTAATGTATTATTTTCTTACTAGGTTGGCACAACTTTTTGGCACCCAAGAGATAGCAGGCTATGAAATGTTGTTGATGGTCGAGTCTGTAGCAGGCTTCTTATATTTTCTTGGAGTGAACTGTCTGAATACTTTCTTTGGCTTAGTTTCTGTCTTGGCAAGACTTTCTTCAATCTACACTCCTGCTTTTTGAAGGGCTCTAAAATAAGGTAATACTATCCTACATACATCGCTTGGACATGGGGTAAGAATTTTTCCTTCATGATACTAACTTTCTCCTCTTCGAAAGGCGGCTGGTTGGCCATAGTGGTCGCTTTCTCCCTCCAACTTGCTATGAAATTACTGAAAATTTCTTCAGGATTCTGCTTGAGAAGTTATAAATCACGACGTGTAACCTCCAATTCCTTATTATACTTATACTATGATATGAATTCATAAGCAACATCCTCCCAACTGTGAATTCTCGATTCCTCAAGGGATAGGAACCATCGAAGAGCGTTGTCCTTCAAAGTCTGTTGGATCATCTGGGCCATTATTTCCTCGAAGGCACCTAGGAGAGTCATGGCTCGGTGTAACTTTGGAAAAGGACAATTGTGGGTTCGCTACCCCCGAACTTCTTAATATTGGGCATCTTAAATTTTTTCGGTAGCCTTTCTTTAGGGTAGAGAGACATATGGGTTTAATCCATGTAGTTACCGAAGATTCGAACCTAGTTAAACTTCTTGGTCAGTAGCTTAAGGTCCTCCTTGACCTTGTTTAACTCTTCTTCTTTTGGATCAGCAGATACTAGCAGATTAGCCCCTGGCTGGGCAAGATTTGGCATAAGAAACTGAGTTGGTGGTGGCCCATTAGCAGGAGGGGCATGTGGAGAATGTTGATACTCTTTCGAGACCCAAATAGGCTCAGGTGTGGTCGGACCCATAGCGCGAGAGAAGAGGACCTCGAGCTCTTCGGGAATAGGGACCCAGTTTCGTTGCATCTCGTGTACCTCGATTTGAAGGTTATCAATCTTGGCGGTAAGTTTGACTAAAATCGTCATCAAATCAGGTTGCACATTCAGTACTTGGTTTGCATTCTTCATGGAGTGTGGGTGGAGGTGGATTCCAGACTCGAAAGAAGTAAAGGGAGAACTGACGGAGCTTCGGGGCAGTTCGACAGAAGACCGAAGCCAATAGGGGAGCCAGTCTTAGGGTCGGGTATGCAATAGACCTGAGAGGGAAAATGATTCGAATTTATTTTTGAAAGAGAAAAAATCTTTTAGAACAAAAAGGAATTTTTTTTGGTAGTTTTGGGAAAGATGAAGACAAAATGTCTTTGGTATTTTGATAAAAGGAGAGAAAAAATGTTTTTGGTATTTTGATAAGAGAGGAGGAAAAATATTTTTTGGTATTTTGATAAAAAGACGAGGAAAAATATTTTTGACACTTTTTGTAAGGAAGGAAGAAAAACGAGAGAAGAGTCTCAGCATAATTATTATTATTATTATTATTATTATTATTATTATTATGTTTTCACTTGTATTAGGTTTACTTAATTGCAAAAATAAATGTCGAACGGGACCCGGCCTGGGAAAATTGGGTTTTAAAAATATGTAAAATACGGTTTGACTTGTTGCTAGGCTCATGGACAGGGTCCTGTTTTGAAAAAAGATGAAATCATGAAAAAATTTGGGCGGCGTGCCGACCCATCATGTTAGCAGAGTTTTGGGTAGTAATCGACAAACTAAATATGAGTGCCCTAGGTTTGACGTCTATATGAGGGTATGCAGTTGTTGGGTTAGTGAAATGGTTACCCCCCTTGGCATGACTTCCATGATATACGTCTTGCTTTTGAGGACAATCGGTACGTAGGGACAAGCCATTGGATATACCTGAGTGTATGTGAATTTCCTCACTATATACATCATGGGGACAGTACGTGTGAGGGTTAATTTGATATACTCGACGTACGTAAATGAGTTCCCTGCTATATACCTTCCGTCATGACTTCGGTCAAGCAGTACGATGCGGGGGGAACCATTCGATATTCGTAGAAGGTACTTAGCCTATGAAAGGTGAGAGTCATGTTGCTTACGCTAACTGCAACCTGTCGGACCAATGCCCATCACAAAGTGACCCCCTAGTACGGGATAAAATTTTGGTCAATAGCCAAACTTTTTGATGATGTAGTGTGCAAAATGCATGATTCTTTATGAGTATATTACGCAGAGAGTATTTTTATTTGGCATGATGAGCACTATACTAATGAGGAATAATGTACAAGTATCATGAAAAGTAAATATATCATAGAGATTATACTAAGCATGGATATGTGAGAGTGAGTGATGTGTGAATATCTATTAGGTGAGTGTGTGGTAGTGAACCTAAGCATGGATCAACTATAAGTGATGTGTGGTAAGTATAAGTGAGCATGGAAATATACACGTGTCATAAGTGGAGGTGTATGCTAGTGACACCTTAGCATGGATATTCTAAGTGGTGTGTGAAACATGTGGGTATAAGTGAACCTTATATATAAGTGTAGGTAGTGTGAGGTGTACATAGAGATTATTTATAAGTTTTAATTGAAAAGTGAGTGAGAGACGATATAAACATGAGGTAGATATGTAAGGAAAAAATTTCCAATTGAGTCCATTTATAGTTTTGACTTATTCCTGGAACAAAACTGTGTTTGTATATGTGTCATAGGTAGATTTTATATTGTCACGATCCCACGCAGTCTATGACGCATTGAAGATATTGAAGATGTTGCGATAAAGCTTCAAAGTTTTATCATGTCGGTTTATGGTGCAATTTACGTCTTAAAATCAATTTGCATTCTGAGATCGCACAGGTATGAATGCTTATTATTAATGGGACTCGGAATATATTTTATAAAAGATAAGGATGTGATTTTATAAAGAAAATGTTATTAAAAATGTTTTAAAAAGTGTTTGATATGTTTACACTTCATTTTATAAGGATAAGGACGAATTATAGCAGTAATTAGTTTGGACTCTAATTGAGAAGGTCACTCGAACGACCATGGTAGTCATTAGCGCGAGATGTACATATCGTCTGAACGACATGGCCATCTCGTTCAAACGACAGACCTATGTCGTTAGAACGAGTTATCGCCTCAAATATTTTATTTAAGGCGTGTTTCAGTCCTTATTTCGTAGTGCGTGCATAATGAATTTCAGTTTACAAACAGTACGTTTTTCTGCAACATTTTTCTAAGGTTTTCTAAAGCAAAACACATCCTTAGAGTTTCCAAAGATCCGAGTTTTCATTAGCATATGCTATTGTGATCTTTTCTTGCACCTAGAGTTACTCAACCATCTTGAACAAATTGTTTCGTTGGGCTTTGCTGTGAAGAAGCGAAGAAGGTTACTTTCGTGTTCAACATTGTAGATGACATCAAAGCCATATAGGTGGACACCGACACATATGTGGACGTGTGTGTTGTGGACGAGCATCGTGGAAGAAGGTTACTATTTACGTGGGCACTATGGAGGAGTGGTTGAATATTCGAAGGCACGCCAAGACCCATAGGGACTGAGTCATTGAGAAAGTCTGTCTTTGTACTTTGTAAAACCATATCATAGTGATTGTCTGGCT
Organism: Sambucus nigra; assembly: GCA_949130495.1. Classification (NCBI taxonomy): domain Eukaryota; kingdom Viridiplantae; phylum Streptophyta; class Magnoliopsida; order Dipsacales; family Adoxaceae; genus Sambucus; species Sambucus nigra. The sequence goes on along the minus strand of CASBWL010000011.1, from coordinate 1,337,662 downwards.
TGGGTCCGTTTGAGGTTTTTTCCCATTTTTGGTTTCCTCGTACATCCGGCGTTGTGAGTTTTCTTTGCTATATTTTACTTGCTTTAATCACTAAATGGATGCTTGGGATTAATCAAGATAAAATTTGGTTTAGTCAAATTTGGTGCACAACTTGGTTTGGTTTATAAAATTTGAAAAAGAGTTCTTCAAAAAGATAAATTGGTTTGTTATCCTTAAAACACATTCCGCAATTAAAAATTGAGACTTTCAAGTTGTATAAATGAAATAATAGAGGAGAAAAGGGAACATAGAGGTAGGTGCCTACGCACACAAGTAGAAAATGATAATCTAATACCCTGTATTTTTATGGCTTTTAATAATGTGGTTTAATAAATTAAATTGCCTTGAATTATGAGATTTATTATAATTAATTTGGGTTAATTAATTGGAAATTTATTCGGATTTAAATGCTAGCGAGACGAGAGTTAGTATTTGATTATTATAATGTTGTTTAATATTACCGAGTGATTATGGTAATATATGATTATTGTATTTATTAAAAATTGTCGTGAGTTGAAAATACGGCAGTTTCCATAATTAAGTTAGGACGCGCGTGTTACTCGTGTCAGGACCAAATTTAATGGATTTAAAAGTATTTTATTTTTATGTCATCCGTATGAATATTTTGAGTGTGTCAACGTGTTCGTAAGGGTCGAAATAGTCATAAAACACTAGTCGGGAGTTTAGTTTGGGTCCCGGGGCATTTTTAGGCTTAACCGGCAACCCGGGAGGGTATTTTTGTCATTTTAGATTTTAAGGAAATTTGACCCACGAATTTTAGAGTTTATTTAATTGTTATTGGGAAGGCCATTAGGGCCATTATCAGCCAAAAATTAAGAAGTGAGCTACGTGAGATAGAGGAGAAGTTACAGAAGGGTTTCCATGGCCATAACCACCACATACCACCACCACCACCGGATTTGTGACCGGAAAGAGAGGGGGAACCAACCAAAAACGTCACCAACGGATCAGAATCGGTATTCTACAGGCAAGTGATTTATCTTGCAAAGATTAAAAGCATATATTTTACATTATAGTGTAGATTTGAAGATTTATTATGAACAATGATATAAATTGTAAAATAGGAGCATTAAATATTGAATTCGGGTAGGGCTGCATGTAGTTAAAGCTTCTAGACAGATATTACGTACGAAATCATGTTCCATGTGTAGGTAATTACGAAATTAAATCAGAATTTATGATGTTTTTGAAGAAATTATGAAGAACTAGGGTTAGAAGAATAATTATGACTTTTGATCCAAGAAACTGTTGATTAAGGAAGAGTTAATGATTCTAATAATGTTAGAAATTATGTAAACATGTTTGTATGATGATTAGTATACTTGGTTACGAGTTTTGGACGTTAAAATGAAGAATTTGAGGGGTAAAAAGAGGAATCCCGTAACTGTTTTAGCAATTTTGGGCAAATACCTGCTTGACTGATCAATCGACTCAAGAATGTCGATCGGACTCTGACCCGTTTTCCTCCAAATCTATTTTTGTTTTGTAAAAATATTTTAGGTTCCCAGTCACAGGGATGTCAAGTATAGGAGTTCCATTTTGATGACGTGTTGTAGCTGCTGTGGAAGTTACAGTATTTTAGTAGTAGGCGCCTTCATATTTTTCCTTGATTCCTTCAGAGTCATTTGTATCAGTTAGGGCATATCGCCCATTCTTATTTAGAAGTAGTATTTGCAGACTTTCATTACTTCGGTTATTGGTTTATTTATTCAGACTCTTGTATTGGGACTTTATTTACTCTGGCATATTTTTATTATTGGAGTGATTACTCCGACTCAGTTGATTTCATTTCCGTTGGTTATTCATATGAGATTGTTTATGAGATTAATGGTTAATGATTTAGTTCTTGGTTATTTGTTAACTTAATTAATAAAATTTGACATCTATCTTTTTAAATATTAGGTGGCTAGTAATTAATTAAATATTTTTCGACAGTGATGCTAAGACTGAACCAAGTTGATATTCTGTTTTAATTTAATAAAGGAGTAGCTACCCGGTATTTAATTAGACGGGGTGTTACAGGTGGTATCAGAGCATCAGGTTCAAGTGTCCTTTAGGATCTGTACGACTTCAAGCGTAGCTTTCTTTGATATAGAGCCCTACGTTTAGGATTGTTGATTTATTTGGTGAGATTTCGTTCTCCTGCTATAATGTATATGATGGTGAATTTTAATTGCATTCGAGTGTGTTTGTGTGCCGAACAATGCAGTACGTCAGGCGAAAACAGTTGGGCGAGCAGCAGGAGGCAAAGATCAGTTGAAGTTACTTGATTTATTAAAGAAGGATGAAAGTAGTTGAAATCACCATATTATGGCACGAAAGTCCAGGACAGTAAAGACAGCTAAGGCGCGACTTGTGACTTCCAGATACCACTATAATAGAAAGTGGGGTCAAATTAGACTCACCCAGCAAGGTTGGATTGGGAGAGAGCCAGACGAAACATTGAAGAGAACCAGCAATGGAACTACTAGAAATGCGGAGATGGTGTGTACTATCCAACTAACGTAAAATATTCAAAAGCTTGGACATATGACGGGGTATGGCTAATTGGGAGTGAAAATTTGGGGTAAATTTTTCTTGGCTTGTAAGAGCGGAGCTTCAATGGTGAGAGGCAACCACCACACTTAGAAGTATAATGTTTTGTCAAGAGAAGGCGCATAAGTATAGTTTGACCATAAGTTCCTTCATTAGGTGTTCAGAGTGTGATGCGAACGTTGTTCGGAACTCACACAAGAGGGTCGGACAGAGGTCACTTTGTGAGAAGAAACTTAAATTTTTAGTGAACCTTACACCGGGTGAAGTAGGTGAAATGGAGAAGAGGAAATTAAACGGATAATTCGCATACAAAAAGAATTGTTAGAACTTCTGGGGAATTTTGCTTGGACGGTCAATGCAGATGGTAATTATGTCGCGTTTTGTTAATATGGAAGTAAGCGCTTCCTTGTGAGGGGAGCTGTAAGAATCGAAGAAGTTAGATAGAGTAAGACTGGGGGAAGTTGTGTTGAAGAAGCACCACAAGGGGGAGACCCGTCAGGGAATCCATTAAAATGATTTGGATAGCTGAATTGTTACCAAGCGATGGTAATTTCCGTAAAAGATGTTGAAACCAGTAGCATGTTCCTTAGGGAACAACAGAGGTAACCATTAGAGTCGAGACTACCAACGTTCGAGAGAAGGACAACCTTAACATGGTCAATGTGACCGAAGATGAGTGAAGTATCTGTAAAGGTACTTCTTCCCGTGTGTTAAAATTTTTTCGAAGCGAGTAGAGGAATAAAGGGTATGGTGCCTAGCAAGGACAATGGTTATTGAAATTTTTGGTTGGTACGGACAGGTGTGTTAAGTCTAGGAACCATTTGAACAGCCAGGGTGATTGGAAAGATAGAAGTATGAGCTATATCCTCAGATGATGATACGTGTTGTATGTGATACGAACAAGTTACTACATTTTTATTGTTGCTATATTTGCGTGAGAGACGAGTTTAGTGAGTATCTCGACAATTTTATTATTTATGTGAATATTTTCCCTGGTATCGTGGGGTTACCTTTATTGTTATCCGCGAAGGATGTATGGGGGTATCGATAGTGGTATATACTTTATTGAAATTACTCGTTTTAGTGTTATGTTATACGAGTACGATATTATCCTAATTATGGTTTTATGAAAATGATTAAACCGATTATGTGCAGTTATTGCTAGTCCATTGGGGTTACTACCTAGGGGTAGAATGTTTTGTTATGGCAAGGCCCCATCTGCGAGAGGGCCGAACTCGCGTTTATATATTTTTATATAGTTATATATATGTATTGTTGAGACTTCGAAAAGTATAATGGTCTCGGATATTTGTTCCCGGTATGAGTAGGGATTTCATTGTCATAATGCGGAGTCTATTTAGTTCACTGTTCAACGGAAAGATTTTGCTGATTATTATAAATAATGCTTAGGATGTATTAATAAGAAGAACGCATTGTTTTAACACCCTTTAGAGACGTGGGAGTTAATACTCATAGTTGTATGTCTGGGGATGAGATTTTTAAAACCCCGATTATATTTGCATGATGTTTATGGAAGGTGATTTCCATCAATGTTAAGAGACAGTGTCTTTCAGAAGGAGTTCCTTGTTTAAGTGTAATTGCGGAAGGATATGTAACTTGATTGTCAATAAACGGGAATATAGGGGTACATGTTATGGACCGAGGGCCTAACAGATCCCGATGATCGACAATGCTAGGGAGTAGTGTATCGGGGGAGTTCCTTGTTTGGATTTCGCTTTGCGGGACATCCCACGTATGAAACTTAGCGTAAGGTTGGTAGTAGGGTGATGTGTGACCGTTCGTCTATGATTTGGGTACCTCGATCATTATGGAGTACATCGTTAGAACTTGAAGTTAAAGGGTAAATTAAGATATAAGGCTAGTATAGCCAATGATGTGGTGAGGAAATACTAAAAATCTTGGTTTTATTACGGCGGGTTGAAGGATGCAATGAGGTTAAGGAGGACTTAGGATTTCAAAATTCGGAGGTGATGGAGAACGCCCAAGTGGTAAAGCCACGTTGTAAATATAGGGGCAATGAAGAGTTTGGAGTACGTATGAAGCGTATATGATGTTGAAACCCATATGCATGGGTTATAAGGGGTGTAGACACCCTGGTTTGTTATGTGTTAATCGCCGGAATAAGGGACATAGATGGGTAAAAAAAATTACTTGTGAGACTAATATGACGTAATGGAAGTGGTAGAGTAGATTAAGCGTCGTGGGAAAGACGATAATCTATTGATTTGTGTGCAATCAGAGTAGCACGTCCGAATTTGGTGAAAAGGCAGTGGAAAGCCATTTAATAAAGGGGTATAACTTGAGAAGGAAAATATCTAACTATTATAGACAATTTGGAGCGAAGTTCCACCGAATCGAATGTTAAGGGTGGCTTACGCGTAAATGGAGTAAGGATGTTGATAAAGTGTAAGAGTCCAGTTATGCACAACATGGTGAAAAGTTGCACGGGTCAAAATTTTTGGTATACGTAGAGGGAAGAAAGGGGTTAGTAAGTATCACCTAACGGGAAGAAGTATACGTAAAAGTCGGTATTGAAAGGGGTATAGTAAGTAGTAGATCGGTTGGGGTAAGATGATCAACCAGATAATTTTGTATCAAGCCGACGATTCCAGATGGAAGAGTTAAGTTGGTAAATTTCCTTGAGGGGTTGCCAACTTATAGATAATTAACGATTTCCTTCGAATATGCGGGACAGGTTGTCCAGAAGGAGAGAAATTGTTATATCCTTGGGTGATTTACACTATTAGATAGTGAACACGCCGGTACGTGGTCTTACGCAGTATTATTCATAACTAGGAGGAGATCCCCAAAATCCACCTTCAACGTGGGGTATCAGGAAGTAGTGGAGATAACATTTCGTTTGAAGAAGGTTGTATCACCTATAGCCCGAGGAGTGGGCGCAAGGTGACTGACGACTGGTGGAACTGTATGAAAGCAGTTTTGGATTCAGTGTGATCATTTCATTTCCAAAACGGGGATAGCTAGTAAGTGAGGTAGGGTGTGGTAATGGGGAGAAGATATTACCAAATGGAAGAGATGAGTGAAAGCACCTGTATCTATTCATAGTGGGCAAGGTGCTTACTGAGGTTTTTTGTGGGTAAACCTTATCATTCTTTCTCTGGATGTTTAGAGGTGAGCGAATTATTAAAGTTTTGGATTAGTCAGGATTTAGAGTCCGATGACTATAAGGGGATGACCTCCAACAGTCATGATTGGCTTTCCTTTGTGTAAAAGTCATAACAGCATAATAGAGATTCAAAGAATGGACAAGAGTAGTCAGATGTTCGATGGTTTCTCCCAGGATGGGAGTTTTGTGTCTATTTAAAACGCGGGAGTTGATACGTAGTGAGGTACGGACTCACAATAATATTGAGATAATGCGGCCAAAAATTTATAGGTTATTCTTATTCGAATGTTGTTTAATAAGAGCACAATGTGAGGTGCATTTTTTTAGGTATTACCCTATAACTGATTAAGTGTCAAGAGTGTTCAACAAGCTTGTTATAAAGCGAGGGTTGTAGTGATTGAGCCTTTCCTTGTATTTTACATTCCAGGTATGCCTATTTTTTTCAGAATTTCGGGATGAAATTTCGTTATTAGGGAGGAAGTATGTAATACCCCGTATTTTTATGGCTTTTAATTATGTGATTTAATAAATTAAATTGCCTTGAATTATGAGATTTATTATATTTAATTTGGGTTCATTAATTGGAAATTTATTCGGATTTAAATGCTAGCGAGACGAGAGTTAGTATTTGATTATTATAATGTTTTTGAATATTACCGAGTGATTATGGTAATATATGATTATTATATTTATTAAAAATTGTCGTGAGTTGAAAATATGGCAGTTTTGGAAATTAAGTTGGGACGCGTGTGTCATTCGTGCCAGGACCCAATTTAATGGATTTAAAAGTATTTTATTTTTATATCATCTGTATGAATATTTTGAGCGCATCAACGTGTACGGAAGGGTCAAAATAGTCAAAAAATACTAGTCGGGAGTTTAGTTTGGGTCGGGGCATTTTTAGGCTAAACCGGCAACCCGGGAGGGTCTTTTTGTCATTTTAGATTTTAAGGAAATTAGACCCGCGAATTTTAGAGTTTATTTAATTGTTATTGGGAAGGCCATTAGGGCCATTATCAGCCAAAAGTAAGAAGTGGTCTACGTGAGATATAGGAGAAGTTACAAAAGGGTTTCCGTGGCCATAACCACCACATACCACCACCACCACCGGATTTGTGACCGGAAAGAGAGGGGGAACCAACCAACAACGTCATCAACGGATCAGAATCGGTATTCTACAGGCAAGTGATTTATCTTGCAAAGATTCAAAGCATATATTTTACATGATAGTGGAGATTTGAAGATTTATTAGGAACAATGATATAAATTGTAAAATAAGAGCATTAAATATTGAATCCGGGTAGGGTTGCATGTAGTTAAAGCTTATGGATAGATATTAGGTACGAAATCATGTTCCATGTGTAGGTAATTACGAAATTAAATCATAATTTATGATGTTCTTGAAGAAATTTGGAAGAACTAGGGTTAGAAGAATAATTATGAATTTTGATCTAAGAAACTGTTGATTGAGGATGAGTTAATGATTCTAATAATGTTAAAAATTATGTAAACATGTTGGTATGATGATCAGTATACGTGGTTGAGAGTTTTGGATGTTAAAGTGAAGAATTTAAGGGGTAAAAATAGGAATCGCGTAACTGTTTAAGCAATTCTGGGCAAATACCTGCTTGATCGATCGATCGACCCTTTTCTTCGATCGATCGACCCATGCTGATTTTTGGTAATTATTTCCTTTTAAGGTTTAATGAAAATCCTAAAGCTGAGGTTGATTCTTAGGGTGATTAATATAATATTGTGGAACTTAGATAAGGTCAGTAGGGTCTTAGTTATTTTCGGAAAAGGTTATAACTTATGGATTTAGCGATATAATTACGAATGGTTACCGAGAGAGGACGGTTTAAAATCTTTCGATTTTGGGACTGAAAGTGGAATGAATGATAATTTAAGGGATTTTATATTTGCTGAGATAACCTTAGTAATATATGGGAGACCTAGTATTAACTTAGGATAGGTATAGGTACCCGAACCCATATGACGAGACTTGTCACGTTAAATAAATAGGACGTAGAATCTCTGAAACGTAAATATTGTGGGTGAGACTTAAGATAGAGGAGAGAAGTGTACCTCTCTCTCTCTCTCTCTCTCTCTCTCTCTCTCTATATATATATATATATATATATATATATATATATATATATATATATATATATATATATATATATATATATATATACTGGTTGTGTGAATGCCTAGTGTATGGATTTCTTATGTGTATGACATACCTACCATACTTGCTATCACAAGAGGTTATTTTTATGGAAAAGGACCCTCTTATCCTTGTGTGATTTGGGGGGATTTAGACTGGTACCTTAAGGACATAGGACTGTGAATGACTTATTTGTGAGTGGATAAGTCAGCTGACCATGGGAGCGTAGGTATGTGCATAACCCATGGGTATGTGAACAATGTTCACCTCCAATATGTGTGATTTGCATTTATATGGTTCCTGAGTTATTCGGAACACGTGATCCTTACGTGTGTGATGTACATGGATTTGATAGCAGAGTATGCGTGCCCCGCAGCTTAGCCTAGGGGTGCCATATATGTATTTATGTACTGAGAGTGCTATACTTATGTACTTGTGACTGGTTCATTGTTGCTTAGTAGATGTGAATAAGCTAAGATATTTGAATGGGTTAAGAATGAGAATTTAATTAACACTTGAGATAAGTAACTTAACGAATGTGAATATGGGGTCTGAACATAACTTTCTTGAATATTAAGAGTAGACATCCTATGGTAGAATGCGAAAGCAGTAGTGGTACAAACTAGTTAGATAGCGGCATAACTAAGATGGGTTAAAGGCATTCGTTAGGCGTGCACAGTAGTTGAGAGGTAAGAAACTCATGTGAGAGTGCGCAACTAACGTGTTTATAATATGTGTTGTTTAATTATAATTTAAACACTTGCTAAACTTTAAATTGTTTTCACATCGGGCTCTGACCCGTTTTCCTCCAAATCTATTTTTGTTTTGTAAAAACATTTTAGGTGCCCAGCCACAGGGACGCCAAGCATAGGAGTACCATTCTGATGACATGATGTAGCTGCTGTGGAAGTTACATAATTTTGGTAGTAGTAACCTTCATATTTATCCTTGATTCCTTCAGAGTCATTTGTATCAGTTAGGGCATGTCGCTCATTTTTATTTAGAAGTTGTAGTTGCAGACTTTCATTACTTCGGTTATTGGTTTATTTATTCAGACTCTTGTATTGGGACTTTATTTACTCTGGCATATTTTTATTATTGGAGTGATTACTCCGACTCTGTTGATTTCATTTTCGTTGGTTATTTATATGAGATTGTTTATGAGATTAATGGTTAATGATTTAGTTCTTGGTTATTTGTTAACTTAATTAATAAAATTTGACATCTCTATTTTAAAATATTAGGTGGCTAGTAATTAATTAAATGTTTTTCGAAAGTGATGCTAAGACTGAACCAACTTGATATTTTGTTTTAATTTAATAAAGGAGTAGCTACCCGGTATTTAATTAGACGGGGTGTTACAGATAATACCCATGCAAATAGAGTCTAGCCCTCTTATGTAAGTTCCCAGCGGAGTCGCCACTGTGGCCATCCCGAGAATCCTCCCCTCCCCGGGAACTTTCGAGGAAAACATGGGAGAGATAAAGGTCCCGTTCCCCTTGCTACATCTTGGGGTGATTCGGTCATCATCGATTTTGGGGTGATGTAAAGAGATAGAGTCTCCAGCCTATTTTGCACAAAATAGGCAAAAGAACATGTCGCCTCCTAGAGAGAGCGACATCAAAGACAAACTAATGCTTGTAAAACAAAATAGATCAGATGTTCGGGGGTAAATTACGGAATGGGAAGGTGTTAGGCACCCATCCTTCCCTTTCAGTCTCTCGTGGGCTTGTGTTACTATTTTCCTTAATTTTTTCGTGAAGTGTGTGTGCGTGTATATATTAATGGAGATTGGAATCGCTCGACTCAGATCATGGAAAGGATGGAGTGAGGTCATCCATAGGAATATCCCCAAAATATAATTAGAAATATATAATGTGTGCGCTTATCGAGATATTTATCGTTACGATGAAACGATAATATATTTTAGACAAGACGCGAGTATGAATGACAAGTATGATATATATGAATAATATATGAAAATAGGAGAATGAGGAAATGGGACTCGAGTCTCGGGTTTTAGCCCGAGACACCTACATAGCCTGTAAAGGCATTAAAGTCTGTAGTTCGCATGTGGCACAAGGGTGGGGTTTATCCCATAGATTAAAACGGTAGTTTAGTATATGAGTGTGTGTAGAAAAGATATTTTTAGTTTTGAGAAAATGTGATGAAGAATTCGGTCAGAATTTATAGGTGTAACCCTTTTTTCTTTGTTTTATTTTTTTTATAGAAAATAAATTAAGTGCAATATACTAATAAAGTATGAGATATTAATGTGTGCAAACTAAAGTAAAAGCTAAATTAAGAATTTATATAACTAATGCAAAAATAAAGAAATTTAAAGAGAGATGGATGTTTGGACTTTCTTTAAAGACTTGAGGCTTGATCTTGATCTTGATCTTGATCCTTGATGAGCTTTCTTGCAAGTTGGAATGAATTTTGGATGAGAGAGAATGAGATTTTTTCTAAATTGGGTATAGAATGATGGGAATGAAAGGTGGAAAGGAATTTCAACCAAGAAAACTTTGGTGATTGCAGAAGAATATTGCTGAGATCACTGATGTTGATGGATCTGGGGTAACTTTTGAAGTGAGCTCATGCTCTCCTTATATAAGGTAGAGGGACTACCAATCGGCGTAGTCCTGGCCCTGCCAATTGACAGATAGCCCGAGACACATTGCCGACAGGCAGGGAAATGGACCTGTCGATTGCCAGTCTCGTGCAGATTTTTCGAAAAAATGATCGTAAAATACAATTCATAATTCCAAATCTCACACGGGATATACCATTAGAAAGTTAATTCAGAAACCTTTAAGAGTCCTTTATACTACTCCTGGGTTCGGGGGTTGACTTTGGATCCAACGAGGCTCAAAAGCACCCGTCGGTCCTTTGGACGGAAGATCGTCGAACGACGATGAATCGTTCATCCAAATCGTAAGTCTGAATCCCACACAGGGTGGACCATTGGAAAGCTTATGAGAGGTACTTCAACGGTCCAAAAAACTCTACTTATTTTGGAGAATTGACTTTGGTCAAATGGGGTTCGGAAGCACCCGGTGACCTTTCAGAGTAAAATGGGTCATTCGTTCGTATCGTAAGGCCAATTCGTACACGGGGAAGATCGTTGGAAAGGGTATTAAGTGCCCTTATAATATTCATTCAGTCTCATTTGAGATGAAGAGTTGACCTTGGTCAAATGGAGTCCGGGAACGCCCGGTGGCCTCTAGATTAGTTTTTTTAGGGAAAACGGATCATTCGTTCGAACGATTATGTCATTTTGGCATGGGGCAGACCGTTAGAAAGGGGTTTTAGTAACATTCGAATATCTATTGAGCTTTCGCTCCTACGATGGAGTTGATTAGGGTCAAATCGGGGCTCGAGAGCGCCTGGTGGCCTCCAAATCGATCTTCGATAGTAAAATGGATCGTTCGTCTGAACTGTTATACCATTTTAAGCACTGGGTGAATCGTTAAAAAGGGTATTCAAAGCCATTTGAAGCTTCATTGAGCTTTTTCTCTAACGATGGAGGTTACCAGAGTCAAACAGGGCCCGGGAGTACCCGATGGTAACTATATTGGTACTCGGAGTATGACCTAGGGTTTGTGGTGAATAGGGAGGTGCTAGGGACCTAAGGAGACACTTAGGGGGTCCTAAAATGTGGTGTTTACACTATTTTTCATCTTTTTGCTCATCGAATCCAAAACCTGATTCACTAGTTGTAAATCATTATGGGAAAAACGTTGGCCGACAGCTAGCACTTTTACGAGCGCAAGTTCAACTAACAAGGATTCATACTCGGCCTCGTTATTAGATTCCTTAAAATTAAACCTCATAATGTAATTAATATCGGTATCATTTGGAGCTGACAATATTAGTTTTGCCTCACTACCAGCCACACATGACGAGCACTCAACAATTAAACTTTGTATTGACATTTCTGACGATAATGGGCCTTCATCAAGGATACCATTCTTTAGTAGAAAATCTAGCTCTGGAATTACCATTGTAGTGTCGGCTGTAGTATTTTAGGTGGTTCTCTAGTTCTAAACTTTTAGCTTTCTCTGAGCTCTCAACTTATATTTCACCAATGATTTCTTCCATCGATTCCCATGGGAACTCCGCCACAAAATCTACCAAAACTTGCTCGTTGATTGCATTCATTAGCTGATAGGCGATATCAAACTCGCCCAACTCAATCGACCAAGCCACTAACCTACCTAATTTCTCAGGTTTATGAATGGCTTATCTAAGAGGCAAGTCGCTGAGTACCACCATTGTATGGGATTAAAAGTAGGGATGCATTTTCCTTTAGGCATGCATTAGGGAAAATACAAGTTTTTCCATCTTTAGATATCTAATTTTGTCCCTATAAAATGATTTGTTGTTATAATATATCGGCTTTTGAGTCCAACCGTCGTCTTGGATGATCATCGCATTGATAGAAAACTCGAGATGGATAGGTTCAAATACAGTTTATCCCTTTGAATGGGTCGTGGAAGAAACATCGGTGATCACAAGTAAGCTTTTAGTTACTTTATCGCTCTTTAAAATTCTTCATCCCACACAAAGGCTTTCCTTAAAATTTTGAAAAAAGGCAGGCATTATTAGTTGCTTTCGAGACGAACCCATTGAGCACTATAATCATGCCCATCAGCCTCTGTATATCTTTCTCATCATTGGGGTGTTCATATCAATCATTGCCTTTATCTTGGCTAGGTTGGCCTCAATCCCCTTTTGATTCACTACGAGCCCCCCAAAACTTGCCCTTACGGATGTCGAAGACACACTTGGTTAGATTGAGCTTCATCTTATAGTGGTCCATGGTGTTAAAAGTTCTTTCCAAATCTTTAACATGATTCTCATCCTTCACACTTTTTGTCAACCTATTGTCGACATAAACCTCCATCGTCTTGTCAATTTGTTGTTTGAACATCTTGTTGACGAGTATCTGATAGGTGGAACCTACCTTCTTTAGGCCGAAAGCCACCACCTTATAATAGTAAGACCCTTTGTCTATAATAAAAGATGTCTTCTCGACATCTCCTTCAAACATCAAAATTTGGTTATAAACCAAATAGGCATTAATGAAACTCATGAGTTCATGTCCCCATTGCATCCACTATTTGGTACATTCTGGGCAAAGGGAAACTATATTTGGAGCATGCCTTTTTGAGATCTGTGAAATCCACACACATTGTCCACTTACCATTCTATTTTGGCACCATAACGACATTCAACAGCTAATCTGAATATTTAACGTCTTTGATGAAGTTTATTGTCTGCAACTTTTTCACCTCTTCCTGGAATACTTGACATCTTTCTCAATCAAAATCTCATCTCCTTTATTTTATGGGATTTACGTTAGTATCGACGTCAAGATTGTGATTGATGACATTGGGGTTAATCCCGATATGTCATTATAACTCCATGCAAAGATGCCCTACCTCTTATGCAATTATTCAACTAAGTCTTTCTTCAAATATTCTTCGAGGGATGAGCCAATTTGGACATATTTTTTTATTTCGTCCTCATTAAAGAGGGTGAATTCTACCTCTTCTACTATTTTTCCTATCTTCAATAATATCTCATCTCTTGGATCAAGGGTATCAATGTTGTAAGATGTGGTTTTCATCTTATGGTCTTCGTTTTCCTCTAGTGAGGTGAAATAACTTTTGCACTCTCCCACCTGATCACCATTGACTTCACATACTCTATGAAGAGTCAATAATTTTATCATTTAATGTATAGTGGAAGACACGATTTCAAAATCCATAAGAGTTACCCTTCCCAAAATGATATTATGAGCCGAGAACACATTCTTGTCCATAATAAAGAAATTTTATCTTCTCATCAAACATCGCGTCCATGTTCCCATGAGGACATCCACTTCGAACAATCCTAACGAATGTACCTTCTCGCCCTAAAATATGATCAGGGGACGATGACATGGGATGAGTCTCTTATGTTTGAGCTTTAATCCTTTAAAGCAATCCCAAACTATTACATCAGTTGAGCTTCCTCCATCCACTAAGATTAGAGACACATTATAGCCATGCACTCTTCTTCTGATAAAAAATGGGTTATAGTGAGGGTCTAGGATTCCTTTAAAATCAAACTTGGAGAACCCCAGTAAGAGAATCTCAATTTCCATTTTTTATCTGGCCCAATTTCCCCTCAGACTCGACCAGGTCAATGTCCATTATTTTCGGCCCAAATTTAGCTTCGATAACATGGTCTTTCTATTGGTTAGTTTTATTCCCACACCTGTTATACCTCACGAGATTACTTTAACATCAAATAAAATTATGTGGTATTACCTTTAATTTCCTTGGGTTTTGTTGGGAGATCTGGGTAATCCCCCACTCATCATCTGATTCTTTGCAATTTCGATTCACTTGAACGTTTTTCTTCTTTGGCCCATCATCCCAAGATGAAGATTACCTTTTTCCTGCTATAATATCAGTTTCCATATTTATCGACATACTTTTATATCTTTTCTTTCTTAACCAACTTGTTAATCTCGTCTTTCAGAGCATAACATTTGTTCGTTGTATGGCTATGATCTTGATGGAACTCACACCATTTGCTTTTATCTCCTTTGTGGTCAGGGGACCTAATTTTATCATGCCAACTAAATTCTTTACCGTCCTTGATCTCGTTCAGTATGAGATCAGGGCTAAAGTGAGGATCCTATATTTTACAAAATAATTATTATTTGGCTTCTTTTTATCTCTATCTTTCTCTAGTCCCTTTTCTAACTAGTTGCCACCTGACTCGTTCTAATCTCCTCTCATGGCCGACATGGCCTCCTCCACATTCATGATTTTTTCGGCCTTAATCAGATGTTAAGTCATGGATTTGGGAGGTTCTTTAGAGAAGTTCCAAAAGAGTTTTCCCAGTTGAAGCCCAGTAACGATGGATATCATCACAATGCTTTCATCATAATGTTCGACCTCTAACTTCTCTTTATTAAATCGAAATATGAAATTTATGAGCAGTTAATTCTTAACCTTCCTTACATTTAATAGCTATTAGCGGTGCATCCCCTTTCATGAGTGCTGGGATGATTGAGTTTACGGCCAGGTCTTCTAGGATCCAAATCATTATGTCCTTGCTGAACATCATTAGTTGTTCAGCATAGACTGTTGACTGGCCACAGAGATCTCAATGCTATAAAGACTTAGGACATCTTAGATCCTGGAGTCGGTTGGCTAGAACCAGCCTCGACATTTTATGGTGGATCGAAAGACATCGCTGATCAGATAGAGTAATAACAATAACATAGGTGGAAAACCCCCCAAAACGTACTAATCAGATAGAGAATAACCATCCAAGCTCTTCCAATGGTGATACATATCCGACATTGATGGATTTGAATCACAACTATAGATGAGGGATGAAATCCAATCTCAGTTAATAAGGATGAAAATGTTCCCACAAATGGTGAAAAATTAATGATACCATGATCATTCACTCGATTCACCATGGAAGTAGGTATTGCACAAATGTAATAAGACAGTAATTAACAGGTAATTTAGTTGAAGATATGAGAGAAATAGAGATGAACACAAAGTTTTAAGTCGTTCGTTGGCCTACGTCCACCGTGCAAAGTATGATAATATTTCACTATAATAGGGCACAAATGCACATGGATGATGCACAAAAAAGATATCTCTCTAGAATAAATTTTGCAGAGTAATAATAGGGTTTGTAAAAATTCAATCCTCGTGAAGAATACAAAGTGTGACTTTTATATGCTGGGGGTGCGCAGTGTCACCCCAAGAATGTTTTCCACGCCTAACACATGTTGAGGGACTATGAGAGAGAGCCACATGTAAATTATAGTAATAAAGTAATCATGATGAAAATATCCTCACGGAGTGACTAATTATTGCTAACACTTTTGTGCTGAAATGAATAAGATACCCCTATAATATTTTCCATGCCTAGATGAACATACTTTTGGTAGGAATTATCGTCCAAAGTGATATTAGAAGTATCGGCTCTGTCGAGAATCTATGTGGCTCCTGGTTTCTATGCTTGTAACCGAGACGAGATGGGATGGTCGTTTATGCCTAAGACATCTATCCCCATCCTCTGAGACTAATGGCTTGTAACATGAGTGTTGCCTGAGGTCGACACTCTTCCACTAGTACGGATGTAGTCGGTCTCATCTATGGGATGAGATTGTAGTGTCTCGTTGGTTACTAGAGTGTCATGTGTACAAGACCATACTTCTACATATCATGTATAAATTAACAGGCTGGCCTCATCTTTGGGACTGTAGTGTAGTTAGTTACCAGAGTGCCATTTGGACGAGAATGTATTTATGTATATCAAAATTAAAAAGTCCTCGGTGTTAGAAGAGTGAAAATATACATATATAAACCATTACTTTCCCTGACCTAGGCCATTTGGGATGTAACTCACTGGCTACCAAATCAATTATGACATCAATTTATTATAATCCACACCCTTTATGAAGCTTAATGTCTTCATTGGGATCAAATCAATTATTACCCAACAGGTTAGCACACTTATCTCGAATGGGTAACGTACCAATTCCATTTTCCACATAGCAGTCAGTCATGCTAATATATTGAAGATAGAGCTCATAAAATAATTTATATCATTATGAACATCAAATGTAAATTAAAACTGAATTTAAGCCATCCATGCATGTGATAAACTAACACAATAAATATCTCAAATAACTAATTTCTCAAACTATCAAATAGTAAATAGTATTAATATCTTAAATCTAAATCAAACTGACTGCATTAATAAATAACTTCAGACTCAATGTCCATACAAAACTTTAGAATGTAAATGACTGAAAACTAAATAGAGTAGAAACATGTGCTAGAATTAAATGAACTGGAAGCTTCCATGCAAGGCGAACGACAAGTCTAAACTCTCCTCGCTCCTACTGGTCCTGTGTATGTAACCCTAGAAAACATTTTTATAATTTTGGTCCAAATCTCGAAAGTTACAAGAAATAACTCCAATATCATCAGTAAATAATCATGCGACTTATTTACAATAACATGCCACTCGTAATCTTCCACATGCAATAAGTACCCCGCCCCTCAACTAAGTGCAACATTATGGGCTTGTCCCAACCCAAGGCATAAATATACTAACAAGTCTTTGTACTATCTCAAGGTGGAATAAATAAACATTTATTTTTCAATAAGGATGTAAATAACTACTCATGTAAGAATACAACCAAAGTACCATCCTCCACAATGTCACTTACAAGAAAATACAAATAAATCACATAATGTATTTAACATGACATTGGGTTCATTTACAATTGGCCATCGCTATGATATATTAAATTATTTCTCATTATTCATTACATTACGTGAAGGCCACTACCTTCGGGGACCATCTCGTTCCTCTATCGATAAGTTCTTAGGAGCCCATCACCTAACGGGCTTAAGCAAAAATACACAATTAAATAATGGGGCGATCACTATGAAGTAACACCACCAATGGGCCCATACTCGATCCCTTTCGATGGATCAAGTCATCCAGCCTTTTCTTATCATGAAGTAGTAACCATGCTGATCGTATGATCTAACATAATGACCTCTCCTATATCCTGATTCAATCAATCAAATGCGCGATACACGGTCCCAATCTAAACTGCAACCCCAACTGATATATATTTACCATGAGTATAGGTATGTTCACACAAGTATAGCGTGTATATATATATATATATATATAATGTGTGTGTGTGTGTGTATAATACAATATATACAACTACCAATAGGATATCACCTCCCTCGCGGTCTACCCAAATCACCTAATCCTAACACTAGAGGGATCTCAATGCACTAATGTTTTTAGTTCACAAACCTATAAACTTATTCCCAGTAATAACCAAGTCTTTTACCCCACTATACAAATTAAATCATCAATAATAATACCCCAATCCAAAACTCGGTTCGAAAATCCAACCGAATAAACAAAAGACCCATAATAAGAAAGATTAGAGGCATCGATCGATCAACAACATCGATCGATCGATCGACTCTTATCGATCGGTCGATGGCTTCAGTCCACAAGTCATCTTCTCCCTTATCAAATTTTTTACCCCAAACCTCTATTAGTGAGTTCTAAAGCTCCGAAATAGTAACCCAACAATACCAAAACCAAATATAAACATAGGTACATGATTCTAACGGTTTCTAATAATGAATTCAAAAAATTAATTTAAAAGTTTAATCTTTTAAAGCCATAATTTTGATAAGAAGAAGAATGGGTTTTAAACTCTTTCAATTTCATAACCAACCTGAAATTATCAAAAGGATTAATCTTACAAAGGAGACTAAATCATAACACATGCATTTTAACACATATTCATACATAAAATATCATCAATTTAATATTTCTTCTTCTATAGACATGAACTTTCAATGAGGATATATCAATCTCAAACCGTAATTAACCCAAAATAATACCATGATAAAGATATACCAGATTCAATCCTAAATAGTAGTTCTAACCCTAAAATGGGAAAAACATGAATGCTTAATTAGTTACCAATTATAAAGTGATATTTCAAAAGATTTCCTACCTTAGGTTAAAGAAATAACAACTCGCACTTGAATCATTTGCTTTCCTCCTCTCTGCGTCTTCTCTACTTATCCCAAAGTAACATGACTACTAGGGTTTACTTTAGGTGATATATAATCATAATTAAAGAGTCTTAGTCTCACTAAAAACTTTACTTCTCGTACCTCTAAAAGAGGCTTAATTTTGGGTCCCTAAACGATCCAAAAGACTACCCAGAATAACTCAAAACTCTACCCCCGGCCCCAAACATAAGATGATTAAACCACATAACCAGGCCTCCGTGTCACTCCGGAGTTCACTCAAATCATGTATACCTTAAATCTCATGATAAAAATCTCTACGTTAAATAAAACCACCAATTAATTATTTTACTCACAACCGCATATAATGCACATAGTTAATTACACTTATTAATTAAAATAGCATGCAGTACAGATAAATCACATGTTATGCACATTTAATTGTCATCTAAATATAAAATAGTTATTACCAATTTATCTAAAGTAATAATAAATCCCCATTTTATTAGATTAATACATAATAAAATAAATGCCAAAAAATATGGGGTATTATAGGTACTGATTATAATATCATCCCGTAATACCCCACTATACCACCATCGGCATTATCCCCAAATTAACCACCGCTCATAGAAATCTGGGGTTTCATTCCATCTCACACCCACAAATCGCTGCCAACCTGGTTTGAACACCTGACATGTGGTGTTATAAATCACATGCCTTTTAAGTGTAGCTAAAAGACCTCAGTGTTAGATGAGTGAAAATCAACATATACGAACCATTACTTTCCCTTCCCAAAATATGTTACCCAAGAGATGTGGGATATAACTCTTTGACTACCAAATCAATCATAGCACCAATCTCTTACACAAATGCATTGTTGTTAATTTTTTAGTGGTTCACATGGATTACTATTATGTTATCTCGTATAATAGGTGTTTTATGGAATGGATTGTGAATTAAGAGTATCTCACCAAAAAGTTTTCTTTTGAAGGAATTTTAGTTGTTTTTTTAAGAAAGTGATTGGAACTAACTAAATAGTGATAATGATATAAGTTTATTATACACATTACCCCTTATATTTATTCTATTATAAAGTAAAAATGTTATATATTATTATTTCCACGCTTATGCTATCAATTCTGATATAGTTGGTAAACCAAAAAATTTTAACTTTAACTTATTTTTTCACCATAAATCTATATAATAATTATACATGATTTAGAATATTTGTAAATTTATCTATAAAGCATTATATCACTATGACTATAAAGTGTACACACATCACATGGATTGAAAACTAGTATATATATATATATATATATATATATATATATATATATATATATATATATATATATATATATATATATATATATATGTGTGTGTGTGTGTGTGTGTGTGTGTGTGTGTGTGTGTGTGTGTGTGTGTGTGTGTCCAAACAGGTGGCTTGAAAATTGAGATTCAACTAAGACCAACCCACTACCTCTAATTTCTCATATTATGCTATCAAAAATGGATATTAATGGCCCCTCACTTCCTTTTATTCGCACCTACTATTCTCTTTATTTCTCAATTACTCAAATGAAACCTCTATATCTCCTTCCAATTCATTATCTTCTAACCCCCCCCCCCCCTCTTTCAATATGAATAGTTCCCCATCCTTATTTTCCCTCATTCAAAGGACAACCTCTACCATTACATTTTTCTGGGATTTTGAGATGAGATGCTTTTAAAGGAATTGATTCAAGATGGTTTTAATAGGACTAATTCAATTCACGATTACTTTTCTAGGTCTATTAACAGTGAGTTCCTTAATTTTCTATCAAAATAACTCTTTCTTTCTTATTGCAAATGTCTCAATGACTATGTTCATTTCTACAAAAAAAATAGGGTTTGATCTTAACCTTTACAAATGTGTTAAACAACTACATGAGAATTTGGCACTTCCAGATTTATTCAAGGTAATTATGTTTGTACATATTTTAACTAAGTAATTATTTAAGTTTTAATGGGTCCATGGTAATTAGTTAAACCATAGATTTGTGTTAATTATTTTTGTTTCCATCTTCATCAAAACATACTCTCATTATTTTTGTTTCCACACCTTTAATGGTAGACGTCCCAGTCATGGACTTACCATCCTAGGAATATATTCACTTTTGAGTGTTATTTTATCGAGTTCTAAAGTGTAAGACGTGCTGACGTCAAAGAGTTGGTGAACAGTAACCCGCGAGAGACGTACTGTCACATCGCTCCAAATGGTAGTTCATCGAATGAAAGATTGATCGGGCCACAAGTCTCTCGAGCAACCTATAATATGTATATGAGTACTACAAACTAACACTTAAACAAATGTTTAGGACTGAGGACCCTCTAGTGGATTCCCATAGATGGTATCTGGAGTGACTACCAAACCGTGTTGTGTATAACCCAAGCTTTTGCCTAAGTACCTTAAAGGGGTTGGTTCCTTCCAACGTTGCCTTGCACCAAATCCTCCAAACCAAATCCCTGTGAGATACCCATAATGAGGTTATTCAATAGAGCATGAAAACTCTCATATGTACTGCCATACATGGTCCCTCGAGGGTACCGAACAACCTCAAATATATTACAAAGTGATCCTTATATTTACAGAGAGGATTTAAATACAAGTAATTCAAAGTTCCTATTACAATTTATGTTTTCCAAGTTTATCTCCTGGTCTTGGTATTTATTGTGTATCCTTCGAGCAACTTTCTTTCATACGAGCAACCTTCTTTGCATGATCGTTCGAGCAACTTCAGCTTTGTGCGAGCAACGATCTCTAATCTTTATTGTAAAGTTTTGGCGTTGTTTTAATCTCTTTTAAGCGTGGACCTCCCTCTACATTTTCCCCTTTGTAGAGATATTTATTTGTTTAAAGAATTATTTGTACGAAACACTAAATGCACCTTACGTCTCAATTGATCTGTACATGTATTTGTTAGAACAAAACAATTATCTCATTTGTATGTTCACACAGTATATATATAGTGGTTTAAAAAAGAAATGTGTGTAAATTTGCAATGCGTTCGAGTTACTTAAGGACTCTTCGTGCTTGCGTAATGACTCTCGCTTCTCAGTATTTTGTCTTGGTAAATTAAAATAGTTTAAAATAAAATTTCCCCCAAAACAATTTATTTGCCCAAGTGTGAAAAGGCACAAACTTTTAACCCCCAAACGTCTCTTGAATGTCCCCTAAAAGATAATGATTACTGGTGTCTCTTCATATTAAATTCATTTTACGCTACTTACCCTAGTTGTACACTCATCGTTTGATCTTCAGCACATGTAAGCCACGAGAGGTATTTGAGCCGGTGAAAAAGCCAATATGATTATTGCATTTCCCACACATGCCTTTTCGTATCAACCACGTATATTTTTCAAATAAAAAAGCGACCCTTATAAAAGGGTCTCCTCTAATATTCAAATCTTTTTTACCTTTGGGTATTGTGAGTGAAGTGTTTTCTTAACTTGTGATAGCAAACAACATCCTTTAACTCCCAAGCTTATTCATTTCCTTATCTATTTTCCTCCATGGCTCCCGTTGTAAAAAGGACTCCCTTTGTTTCTGCTACTATTACTGGGGAAACTTCTTCTAGCGTTACTGATCACCGTTTGCAATGGGTGAAGTACCATCGTGCCCCTTACTTTGGGACTGTGGACAAATTTTAGGAATCAGCCAACGCTTTTCCTAGTTATCTCATATCTAAGTTTGAGAATTTGAAGCTTTTGGTTGGGGAAGACGATGTTATCGAAAATTACGCCTATTGCCCTGGTTCCACTATTACCAGGTTCAGAATTGAAAGGAGAGATTATCCCTACTCAAGCATTGAGTTTAAATCTGTTGGAGGGTCCTGTAAGGTACTTGGTGCATGGACTGACTATATCCACAACAAATATTCTGGAGAACTGCTTACTGTTGGCTTATCTTGCATCAAGTGGATTGGCAATGTAACCTTGGCCAAAAATAATAGTACTTTGAGAACTCTGGTTTTTCATTGGAGTCAAATAACTCATACTTTTGTTACTGCCTGGGGTGAACTCACTATCACCCTAGAGGACGTGTGTGAGCTCTTGGGTTTGGAAGCTGCTGGCATTGATACCTATTTTGAGGAGGCAATCACCACAGAAGAACGGACTAAATGCAAGGAATTAAACAGTGTGATTAAGCGGTGCATGAAGACCTACAACAAATGCACTTGTTTGGAGATCATAAGGTACTTCTTCTATATAGAGGATAAAGCAAGTGCCTTTGCTCGTGAGCAAGCTAAGAAAGATCTCCCAAAGGCAAGAATGTCATGGAAATGTCCCCTACTTTGAAAGGGTTTGAGAGTGATATTGAGCTTGATGGGTATATTTGGGTTGTCCTTTCTAAATTCTACTTGCCTGGGAAGCCTCGTGACTGTCCAATAAGAGGCCTTATAAACCTTGTAATTTGTCTTGCCTATGGGGTCAAGGTTCCCCTAGCTGCTATGACCCTTGGTTCATTATAAACCTAGTTGGATAGGGTTCAGACCGATTATGTAAGGTTCCTTGGCCGGTTTGATGTATCCAACTATGCCAACCATATTCTTCTAACTGCCTTTATTTATGCGCAGTTTCCTGAATGCCCCACACGGAACTACTTCCTTCCTCGCACGAGGTTAAGGTACCTTGAATCCTTACTTGGAACCACAAGAAGTCTAGGAAATCTTTCCATTCCTTTATTGACGATGTAAAGCATTTTAATTTTCGTCCTTACTCTGTTACTGATCAATTCTTTACCAACTCCTTTTTTGATAATGACCCTCACCCAGTCCAGTCAGTTAATCCATCTTTTGCTCTGAATTTTCCCTCCTCTAATATCATTTTGGTTCTTAATCCTTTGTACCTTCCTTCATGCACAAAGTGAGAGACTTATTGCTCCCCATACTCACCTCATTGAGTGGCCATGCAATTTGGCTTTGAACAAAGGTTTCCCCTTTTAAACCATAACAGTACTGGGAGGCCTTCTACTTTGTCAAAGGCATGTTCCCTCTTATTAACTGGGACAGTAGCCACACTCTTTGTCCAATTACAAAGTCAACTTGTTATTCCCGCTAAGCGCAAAAAGGGTAGCGGGTCTACGGAGTACCTCAGTGTGTTCTGACCCAATACTCTTGGTTGTTCTTAAAAATTATTGAAAGGGACCCCATATACCCGACCGTTAAACGATTCCCATCCTCTAAGATGGGCTTGCAAACAGGCACTGTCAATTAAGCCCAATTCCCCCATAGTGAGACCAACAAGACCACCCCCTTTGGCCCCTGTGAGTGAGGCTATTGTTAAGAAGAAGAAAGGGCCCTCAAGTTCTCTGCAGGTGGAGGAGGGTGTGGATCTCTTTGTTGTTGCTCGAGCTATTACCCCAGGGGAGACTCCCCTTGATATTTCCAGTGTTTTTATGGCCAGGGACAAAAAGAAGACCCCAAAAAAGAAGAAAGTTATTCCATCTATCCCTTTCGAAAGTTCACAATCCCAGTCCTCAATAGACCCTGACTTGGTAAACCAGTGTTCAGAGTTGCTCGATAATTTATTATGGCAGTTCGACTAGGGATATGTCGATGCAAGGTCATTATTGGCAAGGGAAATGACTGAGAGAGGTATATCTTTTACTCCTCCTACTCCTGTTATTGGTCGAAAGAGAACGGGCTCAAGCACAAGGGCTCAGCGTTCTCCTGATGATGAGTTTCCTGATGAAAAATATGAAGAGGTGGTATAATAGGAAGAAGATGATGAGGATGACACCCCTTTGATTATACCATCTCGTAGGCTTCGTAATATGTATTCCACCAAAAATCTTGGTGCCATTCCTATGGATTATACTATTTTAGATGACTATGTTGAGGAGTCAGAGAATGATAAATCTCAGACAATACCTAGTGTCGATGATCCTTCTTCCCAAGATTCTCCTAGTTTGGATACTCACTCTTCATCCCCTCATCATGTAGTAAACATTCCTCTTGTCCTGGAGCATGATCCTGTTATGTAGGTGGTTCCCCAAGTCCAAACTAATATTGAGACTAGTTCAACAGTACTTATTAGTCCTGTTATTGTGGTGAGTGTCAATTGTTTCTTGCATTATTTTATTTATATTCTATGTGTATATTATGTTCACCTTTTGTGATGTCTTTTGTAGGTTGCCCCTACTGAAGAACTGAATATCAATATTTGCATGGATATTGTGCTTATTCCTTCCAAGGTCAATATTACTGAATAACTTTTGGTGGGATTGCTCGGTCCGTCCATATTGGAGGGCAAATCAGCCAATCCTGAGGAGGGGAGAATTGGGGAAGAAGTCAAGTCCATGGAGCAGGCATCTATTGCCCCTGCTGAGATTTCTCATGACCATTTACCAACTCAAGAGGTATTTATGATCTTCACTCTGTTTTGCCAAAGCACTTTCCACCTCGTTTGAGTAAAATTTGATTTTTATAAGTACCAGTAGTTCACCTAGTCGAGTAACCCTATGGATGGTTTAGGAAAACTGAAGCTTCATAATGCTCAATTTACTTAGTCGAGGTCCCATATAGGTCCTTTAAATAAACTGAGACTTTTTTAAGCGACAACAGTTTACCTAGTCGAGCTACCATATAGGTGCTTTAGGCAAACTGCGACTTAAGAATGCCCAATTTACTTAGTTGAGGTCCCATATAGGCCCTTTAAGTAAACTGGGAATTTTTGAGGCGACAACAGTTTACCTAGTCGAGCTACCATATAGGTGCTTTAGGCAAACTGCGGCTTAAGAATGCCCAAGTTTCTTAGTCGAGGTCCCATATATGTCCTTTAAGTAAACTGGGACTTTTTGTGCCCATACTCTATTTTCTTCCTCCTTTAATTCCTTTTTCCTTCTCGCGGGTGGAAGTCAACAAGACTAAGACCTTGGAGGATGTTGCTACCCCTATGGAGTAAGTAATCCCCAAGAATGTTCTTCCATAGTCTTCTGCAAATTTTGTTGAGCCTAGGCTTGTTCCCCCATCAGCCCAAAGTGTGGAAGGAGGTGGACAAAACACAACTCATATTATGCAAGAATATGGCAGGGCTTCTAACTCTGTATTTCCCTCTGTTAGCGATAATCCCTTTAGTGTTCATCCTCTAGAGTTAGCTCATGTTGAATTTATGAAGCAGATTTTGAAGGATTTTCCCCGTATGTTGACTTCACCATATAATGACCTTATCCAGCGTTTGTCAGAGCGTCACCCCTCTACATTTACCTCCCATTGGGTTCAAGTCATCAATGTGATGATGGCTTGTCGTCTCTTGGGATTTACTACTGTGTTAGGTGATGTGCTACATACCTCTCTCCCCTCCTTAAGCCCTCAAAAGATCAAAGGAATGATGGGACAGATAAATGTCCTCGTGGGTGAGGGTTTTGCCCTCAAGTGGATCGTGATCTACTCAAGGCCTTTAAGAAATCCAACTTGCCCTCCTTTTATGCTAAGATTCAGACCACTACCCGTTCGCAGAATGCCATAGCAAAGAAGTTGGCCACCTTGAATTCTGAGCTCACCAAATCTGAATAGGAGGTTGTGGTCATTAAGCAGCCTTTGAGCCAAGATGAGGCAAAATTTGATCAGGTTCAAAAGTAGATAGGTCGCTATTAATAGGAAATGGTTGACTTATCTAACAAGGAGGTTTCTCTGGCTTCTCTTCTTCCTCAATATCACCACCGGATATTAGACTCTTCCAGTTTATGGTTCGTAATAGATGACCCAAGTGATTATTAGGGTGACATAAAGCAAATGGCAATGAACTGCCCCTTTTATTATTTTTGGTGTTCTTTATTTTCTTTCCATGTATTTTCAAGGCAGTAGCTCCTCCTTTGTTTCTGAATAAACTATGTTATTTGAAGTGCACAATATAAAGTTGTCTTTTATTTTCATTCAATTTTGCCTAAGAAATAAGAAAATACGTTTGTTGTTAAATCAACACTGTTATCCTGTATATACATTTTAAACAAAATAGCTTAACAAGTTGTGAAAACATATTCCCGTTCCAACTTTCATACCTCTTACAACTTACAATTCCCTAAAAAGAATGAGCATGCCAGGACAAACTGACCATTTAAACAAAAAAAATTATCTATTTGTTATTGAGTTTAAAGGTCTCCTCATCCTCAACTTTTGAAATTTCACGGTAACCCGAATCATGGGCCTCTCGAACGACATAGGCCTTTTCCCAATTTGCCCCAAACTTTGGCAACGATAGACCCCTGATGTGCCTTTTGTAAGCCTTCAACACTAGATCTCCTTCTTAGAATTTTCTCGGTTTTACCATTTTGTCATAAGATCTGGATAACTACTTTTTGTACATATCAAAGTGCCTTTTTGCGTCATTTCAGTGCTCTTCCAATGCTTCTAGTTGCACATGACAACTGTGGGGAAGCATTGTACTCCGTAGATTGTATCGCACAAAAGGTACCTTGAATTCTACTAGGAGAATTGCCTCTGCTCTAAATACTAACAAGAACGGAGTGTACCCTGTAGGCTTCCTCTTGGTAGTTCTGTAGGCCCACAAGACCTCTGGTATTTTATCATCCCAAGTTCCTGGGAAATCTTCTAACATCTTCGAGAGTATATTTACCAGAGTCTTATTTATAACTTCAGCTTGTCCATTGCATTTAGGGTAGGCCACTATTGATTTGTGGGGAATGATGGAGTATTGTTCCGTTAGCAACTTCACATCACTATTAACAAATGGGGTCCCATTATCTGACAGGAATACCTTTGGTATGCCAAATCTGCAAATTATATACTCATTCATAAAGCGAGCCACTACCCCTAATGTAGCCTTCTTCAATGGGATAGCCTCTGCCCATTTAGTGAAGCACTCCGTAGCCACTAAATCCATATCTTTCCCCTCGAGGAGGGATTGATTGCCCCAACTATATAGAATGCCCACGTATGAAATGGAAAGGGAGTAGAAAGAGAATAAAGGTCCACTGAGGGAGCATGGATTATATTCCCATGGAGCTAACATGCTTTATATTTTTTAACAAACTTCGCTGAATCTTTCTCCATAGTGGGCCAAAAATATCCCAATATCATCAGTTGGTCATATAGTTTTGCTCCCCCAATGTGCCCTGCCTTAAGGGCCTATTTTAGAAATTGTCTGCCTCTTCCAGCCTTATGCATCTCAAGGGTCTATCGTGGTAACCCTTTCGATAAAGCTACCCCTCTTGTACATAGTATTTGGAAACTCTCCTCCTCAATCTTGTAGCGTCATCCTTATCCGGGGGAGTAATCCCATCAATCAGCATGTCTAAATATGGTTATCTCTAGTCTGACGGCTTATCTACGAAGTGACATTCGGCAGCTTGATAATAGAGCAGGCATTTCCCACAATCCCTTTGTAGCCATGTAATATCTTGCTTCATTGAAGGCCAGAAGTATCCCGCTCTCTGAATTCTTCGTTACAAGGAAATTTTGTGGTCTCGCAGTCTTTGTCATGTATCTCTACCGCCCTCCTCTTAGCTTCCTCAGGACCCACACACCTAGACAACCACCCCATTTATTTTTAAAATACATATTACCCAAGGTGGTATAGTATTGATCTAACTCAACCAACGACAGTGGTCCTGCCATGTTTTCTAACTGTTTCCTTGTTTCTCCCCTCCAATCGTTGCTATCATTAAAAGTTAGCATCTCTAATATAGTTGAGGGGGTCTTTCTCTTTGTGATTCGAATGACTGTTGACTATCCATCGAAGGCAATCTTTTAAGCAATAGTGGCATAGGCGTCGGCGTTCCTATTAACTGCTATGGGGTGCCTCTTGATCTTTACTTCGTGGAACTAGTCGAGCAGCCTTTGTACAATTGTTCGATAAGGTGTTAAGGTCATGTGCTTGAGATCATACTCGCCATTAACTTACAGTACCACCAGGTTGGAGTCCCTTTTTATTATCAGCACCTAGATACCCCTTCGTGCACCCTCCAACACTCCCAGGACCAAGGCCTCATACTCAGCTCCATTGTTTGTACATTTAAACTCCAGTTTGAATGACAATCGGACCTATTCCTCACTTTGGCGTAGGATCACCCCACCCCTCCTGTAGTTTCAGTCGAAGAACCATCGAACTGCATGCTCCATTCTTCTAAGTTTGCTTCGAGGTAGTTCGCCTAAAGATCATCCTCTGGCAGCTCCTCAATAGGTGGCTTGAATGTCCCAGAAGGGAATATGGCCGACAGGTTTGCATATGCTTGACTTTTGATCGCTCGAGGGACCACACACTTGAGGTTATACTTTGATAGGATTAGGAACCATCGAGCTATATCAACACAGTTCTGGCAGGCAAAAATTTTATGGGGTCACATCTAGTAATGATGTGTACCGTGAAAGTCATCATATAATGCCTAAGCTTTGGGGCAACAAAAATAAGGGCTAAACAATGCCTCCCAATGCTCGTATATCTGACCTCGAGTTCATGGATGATTCGATTTAGATAGTACACAAGTTTCTTCGCACCTTCCACGTCTTGTGCCAGTAATGCCCCTATTGATCTCTTAGTGGACGTGAGATAAAGATGCAATGGGATACCTGCTCAAGGGGGAACTATAGTGTGGGGAGATATCAATAATTTCTTCAATTGGTCTAGAGCTACTTCGTGCGGTTGCTACCATATGAACTTTGTCTTCACATGCCGAAGTTCCATCAGTGAGTGAGTGACTTCAGCTAGACCAGGCACGAATCTCCTCGGGTAAGAAACTTTCCCCAGCAAGCTCTTCAACTCTTTCACCATTTTTTATCTAGGCATGTTCATGATACTTTCTCTCGTGTCCAGGTCCAATTGTACCCCTTATCTGTTCACAACGAATTCCAAGAACTTGCCACTGGTTACTCTGAAGGCGCATTTCAAAGGATTCATTTTTAACTTGTACTTCCTGCACCTCAGGAACACCCTCCTTAAATCTTCTAGGTGAGTGGTTTATACCTTGGACTTTATCACCAAATCATCCACATAAAATTCTACAATCTCGTGAAAAAGATCATGGAATATGGCCATCACGGTCCTTTGGTTGGTAGCTCCTGCATTTTTTAGGCTGAAAGGCATAACAGTATACATAAAATTACATAATGGTGTGCGAAAGTATGTCTTCTCAGCATCTTCTGGGTCCATTCTAATCTGGTTGTATCCCACATAGCCATCTATAAAGTTCTACATATCATGCTCGGCTATTGCATCTATGAGGCTATCAATGGAAGGTAAGGGGAACAAGTATTTCGGGAAGACTTTATTTACATCTCTAAAGTCCACACAAATCTGAATTTGGTTCTTGTCCTTCTCTCCCACAGGCACAATACTGGACAACCAAATAGGATGTTGAATGGGGGTAATCTAACTCGCTACAAGCAACTTCTAGACCTCTTCCTTTATCTTCAGATCTAACTCCAGCTTATACATTCAAGTGACTTGCTTTACTGGTATTGTAGATGGTATAACATTCAATCTGTGGTAACTGACCTCTTGGTCTATCCCAGGCATCTCTGTGTACTTCCACATAAACACGTCCCTGAATTCTCTCAACAACTTCATCAGCGCCCCTTTGGCAGTAGCATTAAGGTCTTTCAAGATAAATAGTGGCCTCGCACCATCCCCGTCTTCTGCCAAGTTTACCTGCTCGAGCTCTTGGACTTGGGATACAGGCCTATATTTCAGGCATTCGGGCTCTTCCTCCACCTCCTCTATAAACTCTTGGATGTTGTAGTTATCAATCACCAGACATTGACCCAAATTATCCACCTAAAAACACTCGTAGACCGAGTCAGCCTCACCATTCAGGTCTTCGGCTGCCCGATCACACCTTAAGAGTTTGTGAATGATCTTACCGCTAAGAAAAACCACTCCCTTACATTGACGTGGTTTTTCCTCCTGGCGAGGTCTCTTGTGTGCATTTTCTTCAAACTCCCTCGCTGGAATTCTGCTAAGCATGCTTTATTTTCTAACTTGGTGTTCGATTGGGCCAATTCTTGGCGTCATCCGATCGCGCAGCTGTCTCGAAAGGCTAGGAAGCCTAACTGCCTCGCGTGATCTCTCTTGTTCCCCGTAGGCCGCTACTAGACGAGCTGGTGTACGCACTCTTTCCCTTGAACTGGGGATCTTGATCCCCCTGTATATCGAGTGACCTCCGTAGATTTTATAGCTAACTCAGTATAGAAAGTTGCATCCACTAAATGAGCTTCCTCCTTGGCAAAAGGTTTCTTGGATGCTCGAATGACTACCTATTTTCCTTTGACATTTGCCTTCGCACAATGGTGATATGTGTAAGGCTCCAACCCTTAATTATCCATCCATACTCTCCCCACAAGCAATCTATAGGATTGTTCGCAATCCATCAGGTGGAATTTAATATGGGAAGTTATATTCCCCATGGTTATCCCCACGTTCACGTAGCCCACTGACCTGCTCGACTGATTATCATACCATGCTTTGGAAAAAGGATTTTGCGTGATCCTTATCTCCGCAATATTACAGGTGTAGAAAAATATTGTGGGCATAATATTGATGGAGGCTCCCCCTTCCATCAAGACCCGATTAAAGCTACACCCAATGACGCTCGTCGTTACATACAATGACTTGTTGTGTGGGTACCTGACCAACCGATCAGCCTCCGAGAAGGTAACCTCCGAAAGAGATTTCTTTACCAGTTTGGCCATTGGCCTCCTCCATTGCAAGTTTGGTTCCATATTCATCTTGGCTATCTCCAAGATTGCTCGAGTGGCCTCCAACTGAGAATCTTCAGGTAGCCCAACCTACTCAAAAAAGCAACAAAACTTTTGAGACCTTTATATTGCCGCGCACTCCACCCATGGATCCGTTTGCTCTTCTTCTAAATCGAAGACCTATTCCACTCCTCTATATACTGACTCGTCATACGCTATTACCACATTTACTCCTCCTACGGAACAAGCCTCTAATTGCGTGATCAGATCATACATCAAACTCCATTCATCTTCTGCTTCTTCCTCTAACGACAAACAGGACATATGGGTTAAACACTCTTCCAAAGAATCTGTAAAATCTCCCTCTTAGAATTGCCCTTCCACCATCAGCCGCTCTGCCTCCTCGTCAAAAGCGTTGGCCATGTTTACGCCGTGTGCTGGCAAAGGATTATTGTTAATATTAATTTAGGGCTGCTCGATGTCTCCTCTTTTGACAAGCCTGTCTATAATCTTCCTTAGAGCAAAACACTGACTTATTAGATGTCTCACTATGTTATGCACTATGCAAAACTTTGGTCCCTCTCTATCATTTCGAGTGATGGGAGTCGTATCTTCCATAATGGGCTAACACATGTTATCTTGAATCATGTGGTCATAAGTCTCAATGGACTGCTCCACTGAACAAGGAAACTCTAGTGGATCTTTTCTATCAAACTTCCCCTTGTCTCCTCTTCCCATGTGATCGCGATTTCCTCTTTCGCTCTTTCCCATTCATCTTAAGCATAGTTCATGCAAGGAGGTACTCCCCTCCCCGAGCCACCTGAGGGATTCAGCAATAAGTTTGACAAGGTCGACGAGGGTGCTGGTAGTGGCTTCATAACCAACGCAATATTCCACACGAATTTAAGGAATGAGGCAAACGTCCCCTCTCTAGTTTTGTTTATCAAGTGGCATATATACTTTGGCAACAAACCTTATGTGCAGACTTGTAGCAGCTTGGATTCTTGTGTCTCCTCTCTAACATCCAGAGAGCGCTCGTGGAACCTTTTGATGTACGTCACTACATCCTCGTTCTGCTTCTCTCGAGCCAGTTGGGTAAGAGTGAACTCATCCTCAGCTAAGAAGAATTTATGCATGAATTGAACGTGGAGATCCTCCCACGTGGCCATACTGCCTTGAGCCAAATAGGGTGTAACATGTAAGCTTTCTCAGTCAGAGACATAAAAAAACCCTCTCAATATCAGTGTCTTGTTATTGCAGTGGGCCCCAAGGTTCTCCACAAACCTTTTAATGTGCTCATTGGGATTCCCCCCTTTTCCTGTATACTTCTCAAAGATAGGGGGAATATACCCCACCGGGTAGGGTTCGTTATTGTATTCCTCTGGGTATGGAGTACGAAAGTCATCTTAAACTGAAGAAGCTTCTCCTCCCACCTTAGAGGCCACCATCATCTTCAATAACTCCTTTTTTATCTCCTCCATCATAGGTGGAGGTGGGTTATGCTGCATAGGTATTATCGTCGATGGGGCAGCAATTGGTGGTGCGATCGACGAGTCATTGTGTGGGCTCCCAATCGGGGGTAAAATTAGCACAACTGCGACGTACGTCCTTCCTCTCGCTCCGATAATCGCTTTTATTGATGGCGTTGGTGGGGCAGAACCGTTGGGCGTTGTCTGAGCCACCCCCTGAGATAAAGGGAGCTTTTAGGTTTAGTGGTGGAGTCAGGAATGAACTAGGCCCCGCTGCTCCCCCTAACACCGCTTGAGCCGCCAACATTTTGATGAACTCGGTGAACAAACTCATCAATCCCAATATCTGCGTGGGGCCTGCATCAGTCGTCTCACTAACAGTGGGCACGGTAGTCTGCGTTCTCCCTACCCTTTCTCTTTTCGGCAGGTCAATGAGATTTTCTTCCTCTTCACGTTGTATAGTATCAAAGTTAATGTTCCTTTCCACATCATCATTACCCATCTCTTAAAAGAGAATACCTTCCCAACAAAGTCGCCAAATGTAGGATGTGAGTTTACTGCAATGTTATGACTAACAAAGGAGGCGTAATCCCTTGTCAAAATAGTAATCATGGCCTTATAACAATCAATAACAAATAATAAATGCAAGTCTCAAGTCAACACATTCGTCATACAAAACTCCTGTATTAAATATGTTCTTCCACCATAAGTGTTATAACAAACCAATAAAGCAGAAGATCCCACAAGTCACTTGGTTGGAGGGAGTGGGGAAAGCACCTTTAAGGAAATAAAGGCAAGGCAGCAACCTTAAACACACAAGCGAAGTAAATGAGGTTGTTCACGCAATCAATGTTCTCTCAATGAACTCTCGTGTATAGGAATATTTTGGGAGCGATTCTGGGCTAGAAAAGTGCGATCCCTTCGTAGTGTAATGCTAGAGGTATTTATAGTGGAGGAGAATCACTCGAATGACCTTCCTACAATTAATGCGATTAACCCCTTTGACGTCGTCAGTCTTGTACATTTAATGCCAGAGATATTGCCTTAAATGAGCTAGATACAATGGTTTGGGTGGGAACACTGTTTGGGCTATCAGATTGTGAGCGCCTTTAATGGGATGTGACGTGCCAGTCATGGACTTACCATCCTAGGAATATCTTCACTTGAGTGTTATTTTATCAAGTTCCAAAGTGTCAGACGTGCTGACGTCAAAGAGTTAGTGAACACTAACCTGCGAGAGACATGTTGTCGCATCGCTCCAAAAGGTAGTTTATCGAATGAAAGGTTGCTCAGACCACAAGTCTCTCGAGCAACCAATAATATATATGTGAGTACTACAAACTAACACTTGAACAAATGTTTAGGACCGGGAACCCTCGAGTGGGTTCCCAGAGATGGTATCTCGAGTGACTACCAAGCCGTGTTGTGTATAATCCAAGGTTTTGCCTAAGTACCCTAAAGGGGTTGGTTCCTTCCAACGTTTCCTTGCACCTAATCCTCCAAACCAAATCCCTGTGAAATACCCAGAATGAGGTTGTTCGATAGAAAATGAAAGCTCTCATGTGTACTGCCATACATGGTCCCTCAAGGGTAACGACTAATCTCAAATATATTACAAAGTGATCCTTATATTTACAGAGAGAATTTAAATACAAGTACATCAAAGTTTCTATTATAATTTGTGTTTTCCAAGTTTATCTCCTGGTCTTGGTATTTGTTGTATATCCTTCAAGCAGATTTCTTTCATACGAGTAACCTTCTTTGCATAATCGTTCGAGCAACTTCAGCTTTGTGCGAGTGACATCTCTAATCTTTGTTGTAAAGTGTTGGTACTGTTTGAATCTTTTTTAAGTGTGGACCTCCCTCTACACTATACTCTCTCTCTCTCTCTCTCTCTCTCTCTCTCTCTCTCGTAACATACATATATATTTCTCAATTTGATTATTAAATTGATTGCATGACCTTTAATCTATTAAGACCTAAATTAATCTCCCAAACACTTTGATTCGCTACTCTTTAAGCTCAAAGCATACACACGACCATATGATACCACTCTCTCGCGCGGTGACTTAATCTAATCAAATCCACAACATCGGTGTTGATACCAAATTTAGTCTGCTGACATGGCCCAATTGAATGAAGACGCGTGGCAATCTACGTGGCAACAATAAATACTTTCGAGGAACTCACACGCTCCGAGGAACCATACTACAACAAGGAACACTGCTTCCCCGAGGAACTCACACGCTCCGAGGAACAAGAACTCTCCAAGGAACTCTTGAGTACCGAGAAGCTTAGGCGGTCCGAACTGCACCTCGAACAAAGCATTAATGACAGGATAACGAATAGTTTGATTGTTCATTAAATGCTTATCATTCAGACGCACACGCTTAAGGGGCATTGAATGTATTACCCTTTCATATGTACATCATTTAATGTATTACCCTTTCACATTACAGCCTCAGGGCTATAAATACATGGTACAATCCTCATTGTAAGGGGACCGGAATTTCTTGATAGAACTTGTAATCGAGAATTCCCAAACACTCAGCAATAACATAACAGTGGACGTAGGCCATTCTTATAAGGCTGAACCACTTTAAAAACTCTTCGTTTCATTTATTTTATCTGTGATTGAATAATTAGATACGATCTAATTTTTTACATCAACAGATTGGCGCCATCTGTGGGAAACGACTGGTAATATCGTTTTTCATCAAAAATAATTCATCACAAATGGTTGATATTCCAGAATCTAGCAATCGAAACGCTGGAAGCCCTCCAAATCCATCTGCTCCGCCAAATATTCCAGATCTGGCTGGAATAATGACAAATCTGACTCAGGGCCAGACCGTCATGTAGGGGTGTAAACGGGTCGGGTCTGGATCGGGTAAGGGTATATCCAGATCCGATCCGGGTATTTTTTTAGCGGATCGGGTCTTACCCGATTACCCGTCGGGTCTCAGAAAATGGATCCAGACCCGGATCCGTTAAGGACCCAGAGACCCGATCCGAATACCCGACCCGATCCGAATAGTTGTAGCCTAACTTACTGTATATATATATATATATATATATATATATATATATATATATATATATATATATATATATATATATATATAAAAACTGCTCTGCTCTTACATATATATAAACTATATAGTACTGCTCTGCTCTTACATATATATAAACTATATAGTAACTTAGTGATATATAAACTATATAGTACTGCTCTGCTCTTACATATATATAAACTATATAGTAAGTTAGTGTAAGTAAACTATAATATATATATAGTAAGTTAGTTTAAGTTTATATATAAACTGTTTATTACATATATATAAACTGGTATATGTATATAGTAAGTTAGTTTAAGTTTATATGTTAGTTTAAGTTTATAAGTTTATATAGTAAGTTAGTTTAAGTTTATATGTTAGTTTAAGTTTATAAGTTTATATGTTAGTTTAAGTTTATATATAAACTGTATATGTATATAGTAAGTTAGTTTAAGTTTATATGTTAGTTTAAGTTTATATGTTAGTTTAAGTTTATATATAAACTGTATATAACAGTTTATATATATAGTAAGTTACAGTTTTATATTATATACATATATAATATTATATATATATATATATAATATTATATATAAATATATATTTATTATATTATGTATATACACATTCGGGTCGGGTCCTTATCGGATCGGAGTCATGTATATCCAGATCCGTTCCATTAACTAATCGGGTCTATAAAATTTGCTCAGATCCGTTAATTCGGATCGGGTCCGGGTCCAGACCCGGTCCATTGACAGCCCTACCGTCATGCAAGAAACTATGCGACAGCTCATACAAACCCTCCATGGCGGTGCACCAACCCATTCAGGACCACGAAGTATTCAAAGAAATACCCGTGCGCTTTCTTCGCGTACTAAGCGTACCAATTCATATCGCAATGAGGAGTCTGAAGATTATTCTTATCAACCTGGACGAACTTCGTCAGTGCGAGCCACAGATACTGAACAACGTATCACTCTCTCCCCAGAAAGGACCAGTGCGCTAGAGAGGTTAAGCAGAGTATCTCCTTTCGATCGATTAGGTCCTAGGAGGAGCAAAAGTCCTCCTAGAGCCCCATCGAGGAGTTTTCGACGACAATCAGATTTAAGGGAAGGATCTGCCCAGTCGCGACCAACTGCTCGTCAAGAGAGATCCCAGGAAGCCACATCAACGCGATCAGTTGCTCGAACCAACAGGACCGAGGAAGGAAATGATGCATGGAAAGGCTCTATTCAAAGGCTAGAGGATAGATTAGGGGAAATGGTTAAAGCTAAGAACCCCCTACAACGAACCTTTGTTCGAGGAACACCTTTTGTCCAGGCCATTGTAGATTTTCCAACACCATAAAAATTCAAAGCACCTGTTGTGACCCCCAAATATGATGGAAAGACTGACCCCATCCTTCATATAGAACAATACCAAGTTGCAGCCGATATTTATGCTGTTCCAGATGAGATGAGATGCAGAGCATTCTCGGGAACTCTTATCGGATCTGCTCAAATATGGTATAATAATCTTCCTCGGGGTAAGATCTCAA
The DNA here is from genome assembly GCA_949130495.1 of Sambucus nigra. Lineage (NCBI taxonomy): Eukaryota > Viridiplantae > Streptophyta > Magnoliopsida > Dipsacales > Adoxaceae > Sambucus > Sambucus nigra. The sequence continues at coordinate 1,300,385 of CASBWL010000011.1, read as the reverse complement.
CCTTTCTTCAACTGGCCGAGTTATTCATTGGAAATTTCTATTTTGCGACAAAGCTAGTTAAACGAGTAGCACATTTGTTAAGTGTTAGACAAAAAGCTGCTCAGAGTACCAGAGATTATATAACCCGTTTTAATAACGAGAAACTTGAAGTCATTGATTATGAGGAGAAGACAGCGGTTACTGCTTTGATGAGTGGACTACTGCCCAACAAGTTGTACTACACTTTGGCCAAAGATCCACCTAGAACCATGTCAGACCTGATGGGAAAAGCGTCCAAGATTATAAATGCCGAGGAGGCTATGGCTGCGAAGAAGAATATGGATGTCAAAGAAACCAAGGTGGAAGGCGATAAAGCTAAGAAGAAAGAGCATAAGAATAATGGTAATGACAAACATTCAAAAAACAGGTCGGTATGGGATGTAATGAAGAAATTTGATAATTATACTCCTTTGAAGAAGGATATCAACCATGTTCTAGAGGAAATCAAGAACAACGAGGAGTTAAACTGGCCAGAGAAAATGAAGGCAGACCCTGACAAGAGGAATAAGGCAAAGTATTGTGAGTTTCATAAAGATCATGGCCATATGACCAAAAATTGCATAGCTCTTCAGAATGAGATTGAAACACTCATCAGACGAGGAAAGCTGGCAAAGTATGTTGATCGTGGAAGCAGAAATAACGACCGAACAAGAGAGAGGTCTAGATCTCCTCGTCGAGCAGAGGAAAACAAGAAAAGAAACCATGAAGTTGATCCAGAAGACGACCCCGATCTTCCCAAGAGACCAAGGCAGCCAGAACAAGAGGTATTTTCAATACGCTTTGGGTCATTTGACTGTAATGTTATAACAGGTGGAGATGCAGGAGGAGGAGACCTTACTGCAGAAAGAAAAGCTTACCTCTGTGAGGCTCAAGCTTGCTCGTACATTCAGCGAATAAATCTAGCTGAGGAGGATCGCCCGAGAAAGGTGAATAAAGAGAAATTGGTCATTGGTTTCTCAAAGAATGACCTCGCATGTATTCTATATCCTCGTGATGACCCATTGGTGATCAAAATGAGGATGAAGGAGGTTATGATTTCAAGAGTACTGGTCGACAATGGTAGCTCGACAGACATCATGTTTCACTCGTGCTTCGATAGTTTAAATCTAAAGCTATCTCAACTGGAACCTTATCATAGACCCCTCCTCGGTTTTTCTGGCGAGAAAGTATTTTCACTTGGGACGATCAAGTTGGATATATTCATTGGTACGTGGCCTGCTTGTCGAATAGAAAGAATACGCTTCTTTGTGATGGATAAGAATGTTCAATCATCGTACAATATCATCATGGGAAGAGTAGGATTGAAGAATTTTGAAGTTGTACCATCTACAGTGCATCAGTGCCTAAAATTTCCAACAAATTTTGGAGTAGGAGTTGTGAAAGGTGATCAGAAAGTAGCTCGGGAATGCTATTATTCATCCGTTGAGTAAGAAGAACTAGAGGAATCAAGGAAAAAGACTACTACCTATCAAGTGGATGAAGGTGCCAAAATTGAAACATTGGATCCTAGAGATGAGTCACAACTCGTGAAGGGTCAAGTGGTGGAAGCTACTGAAAAAATCATTCTGGAGGACGAGCACCCTGAGCGAACTACTCAAGTAGGTTCGTCGTTGGAAGCCTCATTAAAACAGGAATTGATAACTTTCCTTAGAAGCAGAAAACAAACTTTTGCGTGGAGTCATGAAGATATGCCTGGGATAGACCCAAATTTCTTATGTCACGAGCTCAATGTGAATAAGGAGATCAAGCCTGTGAAGCAGAGAAGAAGAGTATTCAGCCCCGAGAAGAATCAAGATATACAGGAGGAAGTCGAGAAGCTCCAGAAGGCTTGTTTTATTGAAGATGTTAAATATCCAGACTGGTTAGCCAATGTGGTGATGGTAAAGAAGAAAAACAACAAGTGGAGGATGTGTGTAGACTTCACCGACCTCAACAAAGCATGCCCAAAGGATCACTTTCCATTGCCCCGAATTGATCAACTGGTGGATGCTACCTCGGGACACGAGCTGCTGAGCTTCATGGATGCTTATTCTGGTTATAACCAGATTAAAATGAATCCTGAAGACAGGGAAAGTACTTCTTTCATTACCCCTAGGGGAACTTATTGTTATAATGCTATGCCTTTTGGTTTGAAAAATGCAGGTGCGACATATCAGCGGCTGGTGAACAAGGTCTTTGCTGAACAAATCAGTTGCAATATGGAAGTCTATGTTGATGATATGCTGACAAAGAGCAAGAAAGCTGCCGATCATCTAGTTGACTTAAGTCAGACTTTTGATCAACTGGATAAATATCAAATGAAGCTGAACCCGACGAAGTGCATATTCGGAGTACTAGAAGGCATGTTTCTCGGATACATTGTCAACCAACGAGGCATTGAGGCAAATCCTGAAAAGATCAAAGCTCTATTAGGGTTGCGATCTCCAACGACGAAGATGGAAGTACATAGTCTCACAGGACGAGTAGCGGCACTCAACAGATTTGTGTCACGAGCAACTGATAGATGTCTCCCATTCTTTAAGACACTCCAAAAGACTTTTGAGTGGAATGATGAATGTGAGAAGGCTTTTCAAGACTTGAAGAAATACTTGGGAGCACCTCCACTGTTGTCCAGGCCGGTGATGGGAGAAAAATTATACTTGTATCTAGCACTATCGGAGAATGCCGTTAGTTCGGTGTTGATCAGAGTTGAGAATGGAGTACAAAAACAAATCTACTACACAAGTAAGGCCTTCCGAGGATCAGAGATCAGATATCCAAGGCTGGAAAATTTAGCACTGGCGCTGATTGAGGCGAGTAGGAGAATGAGGCCATACTTCCAGGCTCATACTATAGTCGTATATACTGATATGCCGTTGAGGTAAGCCCTTCATAAACCAGAAAAAATCAGGGAGATTAATGTACTGGGCAATAGAGCTCGGTGAATATGATATAGTTTATGAACCCAGATCATCGTTAAAAGGGCAAGCTGTAGCGGATTTTATAGCAGAGTTCACATATCCTGATACCCCCGAGGAGCAAAAGTTGCTCGCTGATCAACCTGTGGATGTTACAGGATTAACAAACACAAGATCAGACCAACTCCGGTTGGTAAAAGGGCAAGTGGATGTTACAAGATCATCAAATTCGAGCTCAGACCAACTCCGGTTGGTAAAATGGAAAGAAAAGATGATCGACGAAGAGCAAGAAATATCAGGGGAGGATGAAAGGAAGCAACAAATATTTCACCGAGGAACTCTGACAGATCAGAAATTTGAAGACGAGTTACCTATATGGAGGCTATATGTAGATGGCTCATCTTGCACTACAGGATGTGGCGCGGGGATAGTTTTGAGCACTCCGGACGAGATCGACATGGAATACGCCCTACGTTTCCAATTCAAAGCTTCCAATAATGAGGCTGAGTATGAGGCCAGGATTGCAGGTCTTAATTTGGCAAAAATTATGGAGGCGCAGTAGGTTGCTGTCTTCAGTGATTCTCGATTGATTGTAAATCAAATGTTGGGAGTATATGCAGTTAGAGGAGAATTAATGATCAGATATCATGCGAAGGCAAAGGAGCTGGTGTAGAAATTTGTTGCTATTCAGCTGGTCAGAATACCAAGAATGGAGAATGCGAGAGCATACGCCCTAGCTCGATTAGCATCAGCTACTCGCACCGAGCTACGATGAACAATCCCAATTGAAGTGTTGGCTGGTCGGAGTATAGATGAAGATCTGACGATGAACTTTATTACCCTTGATTTAGGACCATCTTGGATGGATCCCATCAGTGCATATATTGAGGAGGGAGAATTACCAATTGACAAGCTCGCAGCCAAGAAATTAAAGTTTAAAGCTGCTCGGTATGTATTAACTCACGGTATTCTTTATAGACGAGGAATTATGGCAGGTTTGCAGAGATGTGTACATCCCTCCGAGGTCAAATAATTGATTGAAGAGATCCATGAAGGGTCATGTGGAGCCCATGTAGCAGGTCAGATGCTTTTACAAAGGGTGATGACGCAGGGATACTATTAGCCTACGATGAGAGCTGATTATATAGCCTATGCCAAGAAATGTGACAAGTGCCAATGCTTTTCCTCCATACGAAGAACTCCACAAGCATTATTGATACCCATAACTTCAGCTTGGCCATTTGCCATGTGGGGAATAGATTTGGTTGGACCACTGCCGACAACCAGGGGAAGGTTCAAATACCTCGTCGTCGCAGTGGATTATTTTACTAAGTGGGTAGAAGCTGAGCCTCTCATTGATATGACGTACGAGAAGGTGTACCAATTTTTTTGGAAGAACATCATTTGTCGATATGGTCTTCCTCATGCTTTCATCACATACCATGGAACATAATTTGATAACGAGGAGTTCACTGCCTATTGTTATCAGTCAAATATTTTAAAGGTCCACTCAGCAACAGGCCATCCTCAAAGCAATGGACAAACTTAAGTGACAAACAAAACGCTGCTAAATGGCTTGAAGAAAAGACTGGGTGATGCGAAAGCAAACTGGATCAATGAGTTACGGTCAGTACTGTGGGCTTACCGAACTACTCCCCGATTAGCAACAGGAGAATCACCATATATGCTGGCATTTGGAAGTGAAGCTGTTATACCTGCCGAGTTGGGCCTCCCAACACACATGGTACTGAATTTCAATTCCCCTGTCAGCGACTTAATGAGAAGATTGAATTTAGACATGCTCGAGGAAGTTAGAGAAGAAGCAGCCATTAGAAATGCTGCTTACCTGCAGCGAACAGCTTTGTTCTAGAATAAGAGGGTGAAGAAGTGCGACCTGAAAGAAGGAGACTATGTGCTGAAGAAAGTAATTCAAAAGCATAATAAACTGGAGGCAAACTGGCATGGACCATACCGAGTTACAGAAGTTGTTCGACCAAGAACTTACCGGATAGCAACTTTAGAAGGGGGGAGTTTAAGAATGCATGGAACGCAGAGCACCTACGCAAGTATCATCAGTGATGAATAAAATGAAGATATTCTGTCGAATTCTCTCTTTTTATTGAAAGTTTTTCGGGGAATACTAGTGCTACACACTACTCGGCAAAGCTCAAGCTACTCAATTTTTTTCTCGAAAACGCCAACTAAGGTTGGTCGAGAAACCTATATTCCTCCGGGAAGTAAAGCTACCAATATTCCTCCGGGAAGTAAAGCTACCTATATTCCTTCGGGAAGTAAAGCTACCTATATTCCTCCGGGAAGTAAAGCTACCAATATTCCTCTGGGAAGTAAAGCTACCTATATTCCTCCGGGAAGTAAAATTTGTATTCCTATTGAAAGTAAAACTATATGTTCCTCAGGAAATAAAAGTATTCCTAAAAATGCCAACTTATGTTGTTTAGGAAGTAAATATATTCTCGAAAATGCTAACTTGAGTTGGTCGAGAGGAAAAATTATTCCAAAAAGTGCCAAAGTTGCTCATTAAGAAAAAAATCTACTAACTATGGCTGGTCGGGGATAAAAACCCACTAACTGTAGTTGGTCGATAAGGAAAATTTACCGACCTTGGTTGGTCGGAAACATTCAAGAAAAAATCTACTAACTATAGCTGGTCGGGATAAAAACCCACTAACTGTAGTTGGTCGACAACGAAAATTTACCGACCTTGGTTGATCGAAAATTTTTTATGAAAACGAGAAAGTAATCGAGCAACATTTTTTATACTCATAACTTTTTACTAAGTTGGTCGAGAAACAAAATATTATTTTTGCCAAATGATTACCACAAGTTCAAGTTGGTCGACAATAAGGTGGTCGACAAACTACACAATATTGTTATCTTTTTAACAGATATGCATGCACAAATGTAAAGTGTGTTATAATTACAAGACAATAGCAATTAAGATTGCGAACAAAAATGAAAGTCTTTCATTAAATCCAAAAATAAATTACAATTACATTGATAATGAAATGTATACAAATTTATTACATTAATATTCCTATTCTACTGGTCTTTTCCCCTCTGCTTTTGACACGGGTTCCTCGCCAGCAAGCGGATCATTTAAAGCCAGAGGAGAATTTACGAAGTTGAGATCCTTTAATATCCTGATATTCATCACGGATGGTCGATCTAAGAGGTGCTCGGGATGAGATATCTCGGCATTTGAATGGAGATTGTAGTCACCGATATTTTTGGAAATCAAGCATCGAGGAATGGCCCGAGCAGGGATCCAACTCATATCCAGTTTGTATGGTGGCACAGGTAGGTCGAGCAGCCCAGGTTCATAATAGTCCCACAGGTAATGACCCTGTTTGAGTTGCAACACACCTAAGGCATTCAACCAGCCTTGCTTGTAGCCGTCATTATTATCATTCTAGATACGATCATCCAAGTGATAGAGAGCTTCGTTGTATCCAGCCATCCAGAACTCCTTGGGCTGTTTGTGGAATTGATATGTTAGTCTTTCCAGCTGCTCGTGGAGATTTTTGATGAACATCTCTTTATTCTCCAAGGTAGACTTCTGCGTGGAAAGCTGCTCTGCCAGGTCCCGGATCTTCTTTGACATTTCAGCCAATGCCTGGTTCTTCGCCATCAACTGGAAGGACTGGTTTTCTAAGGCAGACTGAGTCCTATGTTCCTCGATTGGAATTTGAGCTACTTTTGCTCGTCCCCGAGGAGCTCTTGCTCGACCACGAGAAGATGTAGATGGGCCAGACCTCTTCAAGGTTTCCAAATCATCCCTCAAGTTGGCGTTCTCGACTTCCAAGAACGAGAATCCCTCATCAGTCACTGGGATCAAGGCTTTTGAAGTAGAAGCTGCAGACTTCAACTGTGACAACTCTCTTTGAAGATTATTGTTCTCTTGCTATAATAATTCAGCTATTTATCTGCATTCCTCGACCTCACCCTTCAGAGTTCTCTCCCTCACATCGTAGCCAGCAAAAATTTTCTCGTAACCCTTATCGGCAATGATCTGCTGGTACTTCTTCTCGTAACCCTCGTGCAAGAGGGAAGTGGATTCTTTGTATTGTTGCTGAAGATCTTCGAGGGTGCCTTGGAGATCCTCGATCATGTCATAATAAGCCACATTATTGGCCACTACTTGATCAAGTAGACATTTCAGATATTGGTATGCTTGAACTGCCTGTTCAGAAGCATCTTGGCCGAGGATGTCGATGACTTGTGCTGCACTCAGATCTGTGTGACCAGCTTTAAAATAATCATTGCATTGCCTCAGCAGCTTGGTATCGTGAGCAGATAATAATTCCATCCTGGCCAGAAACTAGTAGAAAGAGAAAAAGCAAATAATCAAAACAAAGCACAAAGAGGAGACAACAGTATGCAAAAACACAAGTTTAAGTTTTATTATATCATAAAGGTCAGAGGTACAAGGTTCAGAGTTACATATTCATGGTTACAGTTGACGAAAGAAAAATACAAAGAGAAACCCAAACAACTCTACATATTTTCCTTATCTCCCAAAACCTTCTCGGGAGGCTGGGACGAGGAAGTAGGTTGCTCGGAGGGAATAAAAATCTGCTCGGGGAGCGCCAGCACTTGCTCGGAAGAAGTAATGATTTGCTGAGGTTCCTCGGTAGCAGGCTGGATGGCTGGGGGATGATCTCCCATCACCATAGAAGACTCTTCGGAGGTAGCTTCATCCTCTTCTAAGTCTTTAGGAGTTGGAGGGGGACCAGGGATGTGTCGCTGAAAGAGTTCGTAATTTTCATCCACTTTCATCTCCTGTAGAGCAGCGACCCATCCGTCCCTAAAGTACTTAAGGCTGTCATATTCTACTTGCGACACCATGGCAGCCAATCCCTTGTTCCACCCCTTGTCCCAGCCAGCGCTGAAAGACTTCTTCACAACCAATTTTCTCTTTAACTTCTCCGAGGAAATCTTCTCGGACAGAAGGTTTTCAGCAGTCTTCAATTTATTCTCAATCTCTTCCTTTTGCCGACTTACTTCCTGAAGCTGGCCCAATTTTTCCTCAGCAACCTTAAGCTTATCTTCAAGCTCCCCAGCAGTTTTGAGCTTCTCTTCAAGCTCTTTATTTTTCTTCTCCAAAGCATTCACTTTTTTCTCCAACCCTTGGGAGACTTCAATAACATGAGCTTTCTCCTGCTCGGTGGAGGCAAGCTTATTCTCCCAGATTGCCTTGTCAGTAGCATATTTCTGGCGAGAATCTTCCAAAGACTTAATAGCTTCCTCCAGAGATTCCTCCACACTAGATGAGGAGCATGAAGCTTTAATCGCCTCGTCTTTCTTCAAAATTATATTGAAGCAGCTCGTCAACTGTAAAAAGAAAATGAAAGCAAGTCAGAAACAGAAATGACAAGGAAAAGATGAAAATTTCAAAGTAATAAGACTTACAGAAGCAATATGGCGAGCAGCTAACGAAGTGACCATGTCCCGAGTAAGGTTTTCTTCAACACCTTGGATCTCGGGAATGATCCAAGTCTTCACCGAGCTCATGGCAGAGCTCGGGGGAACAAAAGTTGGAACACCAGTTCCAGTAGCTGGGGGCTGAGTCATGGTGTCAGCCAAATTGACCGAGGAGCTCTTCTTCAGCTTCCTCGAGGGAGCATGAATAGATTCAACCAAGGAAGAACTCTTGGTCGGTGATATTACAATCACTTCTCCTGGAGCAGCAGTCTTGCTCGGGTCCACTGGAGGCTTCTCGGCAACCTTAGCAGGAGCAGCTGGAGGAGCTGCATAAACTTTCTTTGTCCCTTCTGGGACATCGTGTTTACTTCTTTTGGCCTCTCCAGCACCAGAGGCAGGCTTCTCGAAGGGAGTGGGAAGTCATCTCTTCTTCATTCTTTCACTTAAATGGACGTGTGATTCAGGCGAGGAACTTTTCGAGGCTGGTACTGGTTCTGCTTCACTTATTACTGGACGAGCAGTAAAAGAAGTAGTGTAACTCTTGTACTACAGCAGATACGAAGCTGACCTAATGTGCTCGTCGGCAACAGACTGATGCAAACTCCAGATAAGTTTCAAATTCTTATGTTAACGTCTGCTTCTTTTGGACACTTTCTTTTACTGTCAACTGCAAACAAATCAAAATTAAAATATCAGTGGTACATTTTGTCAAACACAGAAGAAGCATATTTTCAAAATAAATAAAATGAAATAAAAATAACCTATCCCATTGCCATAGGGAGGGCATCTGGGACCCTGATAAATTTCATCTCCAGATAAAGGAGCATGTTGCCAATTTTTTATGACAACCCCGTGCTCAAAATAATTCCTATTGGCATCCGGGAGATTGACCACTAAAGCCCTATTTAAAAATCTAGTTTTTAAATAAAAGGTGTTATCACCAACTTCCCATCTATAACAAAACATTATTTCTGGAATTCCTATGCGAGTTCCTGGATTTGATTTAACCTATGAACCCCATTAACTATTCTCCATGTATTGGGGGCTATTCTCGCAGGAACAACGTCAAAATATTGACAAAATTCCAGACATAGAGGATTGGGCGAAAAAGAAAATTCACACTCAGCAATAAAGAGACTGGGGAACCACTGTCCCTCAGCCAAACGAAAATAATCAGAAGGCTCAGAAAGCTCTTCCAGAACAACCCAGGAGGGAATAGAAAAATCAGAGCGAAACTTATTAAGAGATTCAACAGGGTAAACCATGATGAATAAAGGAAATGAAGAAGAAGGAAGAAGATCTTACAGAAAAAGAGTGCATCTGTTGACAACGAACGATGGAAGAGATGAATACACAGGAGAGAAAGAGATGACGAAAAACTCGAAGATACAAATTTGAAAAAGTAGAAGACGATGGGATTGTCTGTGACGCTTAAATACCTTGCCTTGGGAAAAGGAAAAAGTAATGATTACAAAAAGAAACGATTACGCTACCGGTGGCTAGAAGGACAAAAAGGGCGCGGCAATCGAAGCAGGCATAAAAATTCAAAAAATCCTGATTCTACGAATTTGGAAGGAAAAATAAATACAAGGGAAACACTCCTAAAAATCAGCGAGACCATTTAAAGCTACCATATTCCGAGAAAGAATATTCCACACTCCTCAAATTTCGAACTATGAAACATTGGGGGCTTCTGTTGATACCAAATTTAGTCTGCTGACATGGCCCAATTGAATGAAGACGCGTGGCAATCTACGTGGCAACAACAAATACTTTCGAGGAACTCACACGCTCCGAGGAACCATACTACAACGAGGAACACTGCTTCCCTGAGGAACTCACACGCTCCGAGGAACAAGAACTCTTCGAGGAACTCTTGAGTACCGAGAAGCTTAGGTGGTCCAAGCTGCACCTCGAACAAAGCATTAATGACAGGATAACCAACAGTTTGATTGTTCATTAAATGCTTATCATTCAGACGCACACGCTTAAGGGGCATTGAATGTATTACCCTTTCATATGTACATCATTTAATGTATTACCCTTTCACATTACAGCCCCAGGGCTATAAATACATGGTACAATCCTCATTGTAAGGGGACCGGAATTTCTTGATAGAACTTGTAATCGAGAATTCCCAAACACTCAGCAATAACATAACAGTGGACGTAGGCCATTCTTATAAGGCTGAACCACTTTAAAAACTCTTTGTTTCATTTATTTTATCTGTGATTGAATAATTAGATACGATCTAATTTTTTACATCAACAATCGGGTAATTCAATTAATTAAACTATTAACCCATCTTCTACCTAGATTAAAATTACACAATTTGTCTTTTGGTTTATAAACCAATTAATTAATTTCTAAATTTTTCCAACCATCTCTCACACGGATTAACCTCTAATACACTCGAATTAACTCAGAATGACACATAGTCCATTCCCCAACTCGACCCCAGCCCAACCCAGTTGCTGAATTGATTCGCTCTAGGCCCGAATCGATTCGCATTCTAGTAGAAGGCCCATGTTTGCATTTACCCATTCTAACCCAATCCTAACACCTTATGTAAATACAACAGTACAAAGGTCATATCTATAATTTACATAACTATCCTCAATATTAAACAAATTTAATCTCTTAATAAACTAGGTGGAGCAATCCTAAAATAAAATATAACCCAAAATTTTGATCCCGCGCACCATTTAGTAGAAAATTCATAACAAATTAAAAAAATGAAACTATCGCCCACGGCTTCGTAATAAAATGATCTACAATTTCATGTTCCGAATCGATTCACCCCTAGGTTGAATTGATTCAATTCTGGGCAAAATCCAAAATGGCCTAAGGACAAAGATGAAATCTTAAGACATTCATTAATGCCCAAACCAAGCTCGAAAATAGTACCCAATCAATACCAAGACTAAAACTAAGTATGGGAACTTGTTTCTAAACCTTTTTACACCATCCTATAGGTTCAACAACATCAAATCCAAGACTTAAACTTAAAGATCCAAACATTGCGACTTAACTCATCTTTAAGTCTTCTTAGGGTTTGCACACCACTAATTTCATAACTAATACTTAAATTAGCAGGGGGAAATTTTCTTATAATGGATTCTCATCCTAAGTCATTGATTAAGTCTCAGTTCTATAACATTTAATCCAATAATTTCATGATTTATTCATCAAGATACAAGTATGCAATGCATGTCGTATTTGTATTACTTCTAATTAAACCACCTCTTTAATATATTCAATCCTAAACGAATTAATCCTTAAAAATGCTTTAATATCTAGATTTGTAAAAGGAAAATATGTATTCTAAATCAGGTACAAAATTATAATGAAGATTACAAGATATTATTGACTGGAAATCGAAGAACACGTGGTTGTAGGCTTGAACCCCCGTGGCTTGTCCTCCTTGGACTTTCTCTGCTTCTCCTACATACTCATGGATGCTATGGTTTTCTTTTACCTTATGAATAACGGAAATTAATAACTCTTAACCCTATTTAAAACCTTAAATTCCCACACCTAAAATAAATGCCTATTTTTGTGCCCTTAAATAAATCCGAAATATTATTCGGATTAACCCAAACTCCTCCTAAGGGTATACCTACCCCCGAGACCAATTTAAAGTCGTATAAACACGTAAACGGACATTAGTGCAACCCAGAGTCCAGTCTGAATGATACTACCAACAATCCACGGTAATACCTCACAACATTAATAAATTATTCACTTAATTATTCTACATGTACACATAGTCCAAAACCATATAATTAATAGAATTAATTATTACAAACACACGTTATAAAAATCATATTGCATGCAATATTTAGTTATAATCTAAATTATGCCAAATTATAATTATTAAGGCACACAAGTAGTAATTATTCCCATTTATTAGTTTATTTCTCACATAAGAAATAATAAATATAGTCCACGAAAAAATGGGGTATTAAATTCTTCCCCCTAATAAAGAAACTCCGTCCTCAAAATTAGCTAAAGAATAACATAAAAACGTAATGCACACAAATATGATAGGATTATACACAATTATCTCCTACTCGTATCCCATGATAAAAAAAAAAAGTTAACATACGCCTACCATAGTGTGTCACGACTGGGGTGCCCATACACCTTATACCATGTGTACACACGTGTAAATGTCATATACGAGTAACACGTATGCATACTAAAATAAACAAATATACCATGCATAATCATAGAGTAAAGTTATACTCGAATACCATATTAATTGCCACATAACTCTTTTTAATATTGTCCCACTTATTTAACTAGTGGTGCGAACATCCTTAAGTGCTCTTGACGTTGCACTCCTTGACCCTACTGGCCTTAACTCATATAATATATTGTCCCTCGATGCGTCATATCTCTACACGAGTAATGTCTAACATAGTAAACTAAACGTCCTAGAGCCCAAACATCTCTCAAATTCCGACACTTACTAAGATTCGTGGGGGGTGGGGGGGATATTTCACAAGCGAAATCCAAAAAAGGAACCCTCCTGATACATTATTCCCTAGTCCAATCAGTTATCGAGATTCGTTAGCCCAATTCCAAACACGAAAAAATACACTAACCACACAAATCCTAAATTGTGACTATTCCAACAAAAGGTTCATCCCATCCAAGAGTAATACGACCCCCCCCCCCCCCCCCCCCCCCCAAGTAAATCAATCCATAACGCTAAAAATATCATGATTTTCTCAAACATCCGAAAGGACACCGTCTACCCATCCTGAAATATGATAGAGTGCTTAACCACCATAAATCTCTGAATATTTAACCATTCCAATAAGGGTCTATTATCACCAGTCTCCCTAATAACATCATTATGCTAACACCATATACGATTATACACAACTTCAAGTAATCGAGGTTGTCACTAGCCATAAAATTCTCAAAATAACTAAAATGTTCACAATATAAATGCTTCTTATCACTCAGATCCGTTTACACTAAGATAAATCTATCATCGACAAACCATCCCACGTAGCCATCTTATATAGTATGCCACTACTAACATATAGTTTGTGTAAGTACTCCCCGAAATCGAAAATGATTGTATCCATAATCCAAGAATTATATCAGTAGATAAACTAAAATTCTCACATCGTTGGATCTACTCTCAATAAGGTGATACTTCTTAAATCATGAGAAATCCATGACTATAGCCCCAGTTCCTGTAGTAATACCCGCTACATAGAAATTTACAAACCTTAAGCAACCCATCCCTGTATCTACACTGCCATACCTAAAGTACATATTCAGGAAACTACCAACCATGTGGCCATACGCCACACATCGTAAAAATTGGAATCACAATTGCTCTCAGGACCTCTCCCTCTGCTCAAATAGTTATTTCGTAACATCCTCTTCCAGTTCCCCCCAATTGTCTCTTATAGGGGGTACTCTCAATCTTACATTTGCAATTACAACCCTTAATGCAAACTTGGTCTTTCTTTGAGCTTCTTAGAACTTACTTTTTCCCATACCTTATTCATATATAATACATCAACAAAGTACACGCCTATAACGCACATGTAACTACATGCTCATACAAATCTTTAATTGGGTTGTCTCAACTCAAACCAACATAAAAATCAATACTCTCCTCTCTAATTTCCAGTCACTCAAGTGCACAACTAATTATTTCTAACTAGTCTCCAACGCATATTCCGTAACCATACGATGATTTGACTACTAGGTCTAAACACCCCCACCGAATCACAAATGGTTGGAGAGCAACACCAATTCCAGTCTCCAATGGGAATTAACCACACATAAATTTATAATCAAAACCTTAAATTTTCCTAAAATCCAGCAATCCATTTCCTTCTCTCAGGTGAATAAAATTCCATAAGGTCATTCTACTAGTCTAAATTTTCATTACAATCCATATTACCGTAAGAAAAATCCAAACCCCAATGGGATCCTCAAAACTCAAATTCTTTAATGTCTCCAAAAATGGACTCAATGTGAAACATTCACTAATCTTTTACCTGTAAAAGTCTCTAAGTTTCATAATGTACTCCCAAACATGATAATTTCCCGTAGTAATCGTCATAGCTATAGTGAACACCATTTTCCAACTAATCGTTTTATACTTGACAACTAATTCACATGTCCTGACCCAAGGCATAACTATATTAAAAGTCTTCATATCTAGACAACTAAGTACTATCGCGTAAAGAACAACTAACATGGAGCATTCCCAATTACCCAAATAGGATTTCACCCTAAGGTCCACATATATATTTTCATTAAGATATTCTTAGTTTCATAAAAGTAATTCTTTATATCTTTTAATATCTTTTTAATTAAACGAGTTACTATCCAAACTACCATAAATGATAACTAACAACTACGTATCATGAAAAAGAATGTAACTAGTGACACATGTAAGAATACAACCCAAGTACTAACCCCTGCAATATCACTCACAAAGAAAATACGAATAAACCACATAAAGTATTTAACATGACAAAGGGTTCGTTTTTAATTGTCTATCTTTAGACTATATTAAATTCTTTCTCATTATATATATATATATATATATATATATATATATATATATATATATATATATATATTATCACACAAATTCTACTACCTTCGGTGTCTATCTCGTGTTTTTATCGGTAAGTCCTTAGGAATTCAACACCTAACGGGCTTAAGAAAAATACATAAAAGTAATGGGGCGATCACAACGCCATAACACTGTAGACACCTCATTCTGTTACCCTCTAACTCTCCTTAGGTCCCTAGTACCTCCCTTCATCACTACAAACCCAGGTCGTACCCCGAGTACCGACCTAGAAGCCATCGGGCACTCCCAAGATCCGTTTGACCAAAAAGTCAAATTCTTCATCTCGACCGAGGCTGAATGAATCTTCGAAGGGAACTGAATCCCCTTTCCCACGATCCATCCCGTGCACGATTCCGACTTACCATAAGGACGAACGATCCGTTTGCGTTCGAAACTTGACCCAGAGGTCACCGAGCGCTCCCGGGCTCTGTTTGACCTAAGTCAACTCTTCAGCTCGACCGAGGCTAAATGAATCTTATAAGGGCACTGAAACCCCTTTCCAATGGTCCACTCCATGCGCAATTCTGACTTTCCATGCGGACGAACGATCCGTTTGACTCCAAGAGGTCACCGAATGCTTCCAGGGCCCGGTTGACCAAAGTTAACTCTCCACACCGGGTCAAACTCTTTGGAATGTCAAAGTATATATCCTAACCTTTCCAACGGTCCGCCCCGTGCACGATTCGGACTTACCATGCGAACGAATGATCCGTTTGCGTCCGAACGATTCCCCGTCCAATGGACCGACAAACGCTTCTGAGCCATATTTGACCCAAAGTCAACTCCCAAACCCGGGCGCGGTCCAACGGACTTTCAAAGGTATCTGAATTACCTTTCCAACGGTCTGCCCCATGCACGATTCTGACCAATGGTTTGCCCTCGGCAACCAATTTTTCGAAAAGGCCTGAAACACACTGTCAAATGGCAGGTTCCAGACCCTGCCTATCGGCAGGTGCCGATAGGCAGGACCAAGTCTATGCTGATCGGTAGTGAAATGGGCCTATAAAAGGAGGCCTTCACCTCATTTACAAGGGGAGCCCAGATCTAATACAAATTGCTCTCAGCGAATTCCAGAAACCTCTCTCGAAGGCAGCGCGATTTCAACATCCAAATCCCTTTTTTACTTTCACTTTTCATCATCCGTTTCATCAAACTTGGTGAATTAGACATTCTCCATCATCATACAAGTGCAAGGGCTGCTCTCTAACATTCAAAATCAAGCTCAATATCTTCAAGAAGGTCCAACTTTCTCACCTTTCTCTTCAAATTCTCTTAAATTCGCAATAGCTTGTTTTATTATTTAGCACTTTTATTATCTCATTTCACACATCCTAATATACTTTTTTATTTAGTATTATTGGACATCTCTTATTTTCATATAAATAAAACCCAAAAAATAAGAAAAAGAGGGTTTGCTCATAAATTCCAAATAGGGATTCTCATACTTTTCTCACAACTAAAACACTTTTTTTCTACACACACTCACAAATAAGAGATCCCCCATTTGGATTTATGGGATAAACCCCACCCCTCGTTTTGTATGCGAACTACGTGGACCTTGATGCCTTTATAGGCTACGTAGGCGTCTCGGGGTAAAACCTGAGAATCGAGTCCTTTTCTCACTTTTTCTCTCATTTTCTATCTTCTCTAAATCCACTTTCCTTATATTTTATATACTTGTTCTTAGTGGCGTAGTACTCCATACGCGTTATCGTTCCATTATAACGATCAACGTAAGGGGTAATCGCGTAAATCTTATTTTCTAATATTATTCTTATACCTTCCTAAGGATGACTCGCTTTATCTTTTCCATGATACAAGTCGAGGATTCTTATCTCCACTATATATACACATGCACACATATCACGGGGAAAAATAAAGGAAAATAGCAAATATCCATGAGAGACCGAAAGGGAGGAATGGGTGCCTAACACCTTCCCATTTCGTAACTAAGCCTCTAAACCTTGTCCGGCATTGCAAGTCCGTGACCCTGTCCGTGAGCCTGGTTACAAGTCCAGCCGTAGCTTCGCATATAAAAAAAACACTTTTCTAGGCTCGAGTCTCGTCCGGCATTGCATTTAGGAGAATTAAATACAAGTGAGAACATAATAATTGTAATAATCATGCTAAGTTCCATCTCCAAAAATATTTATCCCTTCTTTATTAAAAATCCAAAAACATTTCTCCTTTTTTTATCAAAAATCCAAAAATAGTTTCTTCTCTTCATTCTAAAAAATAAATCCCATTCTACGCCTTCTCAGGTCAATCGCAAGCCCTTGGTCTGGCTCCCTATTGGCTTCGGTCTTCAGTCAAATCACCCCAGAGTTTCATCTGTTCCTCTACTACTTCTTCCGAGTCCGAAATCCATCCACTTTCCATGGAGAATATAGATCAAGTACCAGTCCTAGCTCAGCTCGTGTCCAAGATTGACAACCTCCAAACTGAGGTCCGAGAGATGCAACGAAATCAGATTCCTATTCCTCAAGAGCCCGAGGCCCTATTCCCTCGTGCTATGGGTCCACCCGAGCCTATCTGGATTCCCAAAGACTATCAGCATGCCCCACGTGCCCCTCCTGTCAATGGATCGCCGCCTTCCCAACTTCCAATGCCAAACATTATCCAGCCTGTGGCTAACCTGCCTATGGTCATTGATCCAAAAGTGGAGGAGTTGAATAAAGTCAGAGAGGATCTCAAGATGCTCACCAAGAAGTTCGGCCAAGTCAAGATCTCTAGGGATTACATGAACTACACCCACATGTCTCCTTATCCTAAATCGAGGTTGCCCGAGAAGTTCAAGATGCCAAATATCGAGAAGTTGGAGGGAGTGGACCCCCGATTGTTCATCTTTGCTGTTATCACCGTTCCATGACTCTACTAGGGGCTTCTGAATAAGTGATGGCCCAATTATTTCAGCAAACTTTGAAGGATAGTGCCTCCGATGGTTTTTGTCTCTCGAGGAATCCAGAATTCGTAGCTGGGAGGATGTAGCTTGAGAATTCATGTCGCAGTACAAATATAACGAAGAGCTTGAGGTCACCCGTCGTGATTTAGAGTTGCTCAAACAGAACCCTGGGGAATCAGTCAGTAACTTCATAACCCGGGGGAGGGAGAAAGCAGCTACCATGACCAATCGGCCATCTGAGGAAGAACAGGTCAACATAGTGAAGAAGAACTTCTTGCCCCATGTCCGAGCGACGATCGGAGGACAATACTATCCCCACTTCAGAGCTCTCAGAGAGGCTGGAGTAGAAATCGAGAAAAGCCTTGTTAAAACAGATGTTGAACCGAAGAAGGTGTCCAGACAGTTCACCCCTAGAAAGTATGACAAGACTGCCAGTACTACAGTCTCAACCGTCACATCATAGGCACCAGAAAGCTGCCCTGCCCCCATCCGAAGGGAATACACTGAGCTCCATGCTCCCCTCTCCAAAGTTTACCAAGCCCTATTAAGCCGAAACCTCATCAAACCCTTGGATCCTCGTCTATTGCCAAATCCACTCCCAAGAAACTTCAAGGCCAATGCCCATTGCGTCTTCCACCAAACTGCTAGCCATACCACCGACCAATACTTTCACCTCTGAAACATAATCCAAGATCTCATTGACCGGGGTACCATCGCCCCACTGGCCAATCCTAAGCCAAATACTACTTACAACCCACTCCCAAATCATGCCAATGCCCTCTTCTTAGAAGAAAACCCAGATTTTGATCCCTCAACTCAAATCACACCCATATACTCTCCTAAACCTTTTTAAATTTTCCCCTATTTCCTCCTACACCTTACTAGCCTCGCTGATCAAGCAGTGTCACTCCTTACCAGAGCATGCATCATTGTCCATACCCGTTCTAAAAATGGAAGTATGGAATTATCAGAGGTGTTAAACCAACTCTTAGAATTCGGGCTGATATTGCCCTCACAGATGGTCATCGATTGCCAAAGGTTCAGTACACTGTTCTTGGAAGCATGGAAATAGGTCCGAGATTCAGATAAGTGGGTGGTACCAATCGACGAAGTCAGCCTAGATGATGTTGTCCTGATTATGGTAGAATTATTTGGGCAAACCAACAGCATTTGTAGTACCACCGAGTTACTTGACACTTTGAAGCTACAAGGGCGCTTGGTCCCTTCAACCCTACATATCCCCACAAAATGGGAAGACCTGTATGAAGAATCCGTTGAAGTTGTGCAATGCATTGACTTTACATGGAAAGACATAATTATTGCCACCGGATGGGGGGAAGAATTCGAAGATTCGAGTGGAGAATAAGCTTCAGAAAGAACTGGCCTAGTAGCCGACATATATGGGATGATATCATTTAAAGAACTCCTCGAAGAAATAAACAGGGTGACAGAACAACCTGAGATTGACGAGGAAACATAATTCATGTTCTTCCCTTCTTCAGTAATCACATGACCAGATCAGGGAGACATTACCAGGTTCCAAGCTCACTACCAGCAAATGACAAAGGGAAGGGCGTTAAAAACCTTCCTATGCCAGAGTTGACCATCGAGGAGAGCAAGATCCTCGATCAACTGAAGAAAACTCAAGCTAACATCACTCTATGGGGACTTTTCATGTCTTCCCAGCTGCACAGAAATGCTTTATTCAAGCTGCTCACTGGACCCACAGTTCCTTCCACCACACCAGAAGAAGCGGTAAATTTGGTCGGATCCTTGACCTCTACCCGAATTCTATCATTTTCTGAAGAAGAAATCCCCAGAATTAGGCCAAATCACAATCACGCACTCAACATCTCAGTCGAAGTTATGAGGAAGTCCGTGCCACTCTCTCTTGTCGATAACGAATACGCCTTGAATGTCTGCCCACTGAGAACCTTCAAGTGTTTAGGCCTGAAAGAAAGAGACCTCGCTCCAACCTCCGCCGCTATACGTGCCTACGATAATACCCGTCGGGAGGTGATGGGATCCATAAAACTTATAATATGGGTTGGCCCTATAAACCCTGTTATTGAATTCCAAGTCATGGACATCCCAGCTTGTTTCAACCAGTTGCTCGGACGACCCTAGCTCCACAGTATTAAGGGTGTCTCTTCCTCACTCCATCAGAAATTGAAGTTCTTCACTGACGCGCGAGTCATCACCATTTTGGGCGACGACGAAAATGCCGAGGGTGCAAGCACCAGCAGTCCAATCCTTGAGATACATCTGGGTCAAATGATATGCTTCTAATGGTCGCTCAAGGTCAAAGAAGAGGTGGTCAAATAGTTGAACGTGGTCTTCATTCGTGTGATCGAATATCCCACATGGCTAGTCAACATAGTACCTGTGCCAAAATCAGGAGGGAAAGTTCGAATCTATGTGGACTACCGAGATTTAAACAAAGCTTCTCCAAAGGATGATTATCCGCTACCCAATATCGACATGATCATGGACAATACATCTAGTCATGCTCTCAAGTCATTCGTCGATGGGTTTGTCGGATACAACCAAATCAAGATGCACCCAGACCACTAAGAAAAAACCGCATTCATCACCCCATGGGGAACCTTTTGCTACATCGTTATTCCATTTGGTCTCAAGAATGTTGGGGCTACCTACCAAAGGGCTGCCACAACCATCCTGCACGATCTGATTCACAAAAAAGTCGAGGTTTATGTGGATGATATGATTATCAAGTCCAAAACTAGAGAAGGTCATGTTTCCACTCTCCGGAAGTTCTTCGAACAACTGTGATGGTATCAAATGAGACTCAATCCACAGAAATGTGTCTTCGGCGTTACGAAGGGAAAACTCTTACGATTCATGGTCAGTGAGAAGGGGATAGAAGCAGATCCTGCAAAGCTGAAGGCTATACTTGAGATGACACCACCCCGAACAGAGAAAGAAGTCTGAGGTTTTCTTGGAAAATTGTAATATATCAGCCTATTCATCATCCATCTAACCTCCATCTGTGAACCAATCTTCAAACTCCTCCGAAAGGATTCAACCAAGGTTTGGAACGAGGCCTGCCAAGAAGCTTTTGATTGAATCAAACAATATCTGACCCAACCTCCAGTGCTCATGCCACCACAGTCTGATCTCCCTTTACTCCTATACCTAACCATAACCGACACTGCAGCTGGGGCTTTGCTAGCCCAATACCTTAAAGACTCCCTCAAGGAAAGGGCCATTTATTACGCCAGTCGCAAATTGGTAGGGTATGAGGTCAACTACACTGCTTTAGAAAAGGTGTGTGTCGCACTTGTCTGGGTCACCCAAAAATTACGACGCTACATGCTCGCCTTCCCCATCAAACTTGTATCCCGAATGGATCCCATCAAATACCTGCTTGAGAAACCTGCCTTATCCAGTCGAATGGCTCGATGGTTGATGCTCCTAACCGAGTTCAATATCATGTACGTCACGCAGAAATCCATTAAAGAAAGAGTCATCTCTGACTACCTCGCTGATTAGCCCGTAGAAGAAGCAGATGTTTGGATCTCCGAATTCCCAGATCAAAATATCCTCTGCACCGCTCAAGACAACCTTCGATGGAAAATGTTATTTGATGACGCTGCCAACAAGAAGGGATATGGCATTGGGATACTTCTGATCGCCCCAGATGATTCCCACATTCCCATCACTATCAAATTAGATTTCCCTTGCACCAACAACATGACGGAATACGAGGCATGCACAGTAGGCCTAAAAGTTGCTTTTAATAAAGGTATTCAATACCTTGATGTCTACGGGGATTCTGCCCTCATCATCGATCAAGTGCTCAGAAAGTGGAAAGTCAAGGACGAAAAGCTTCAGCCCTTTCATGCCCAATTAGAAGAGTTAGCCTCCCGATTTCGAGATATTAACTTCCATTACCTACCCCGAGCAAAGAATAACCTAGCCGATGCTCTTGCTACCTTGGCCTCCATGGTCAATATGCCAGAAGGAATAACAATGACCCCCTTACTAATTCAAAACCAAGACAAACCAACCAACTGCTACCATATTGAGCTTGTCTCCACCGAAGATCTCGAACTAATCGATTGCTGGTACTATGATATCTGGTGCCTCTTCAAACATGGTAGGTATCCCGAAGGTTCTAACAAGAAAGACCGAGCAACCCTCCGAAGACTGGCCACCCAGTACATCATCTGTCATAAAACTCTACTCAAGAGGAACTTCAATGGAACTCATCTACACTATATTGCTGGAGCTGAGATTGAGAAAATAATGCAAAAAATCCACAGCGGGGAATACAGACCCCACATGAACGGTCACATGCTTGCCAAGAAGATCATCCGATATGGCTACTACTGGATCACCATGGCCCAATATTGCACCGCCTATGTCCGGAGATACCTCAAATGCCAACAGTTCTCCAATCTTCAACACCTGCCTCCGCGAGAACTATATTACATGACCTCTCCCTGACCGTTCTCCACCTGTGGTGTCAACATCATAGGGAAGGTTACACCAAAGGCTTCAAACGGACATGAGTTCATCCTAGTTGCCATTGATTACTTCACCAAATGGGTCGAAGCTGAGTCATACGCAGTCTTGAATGCCAAGACAGTGGCCAAATTCCTCAAGAAAAATAGCATATGTCGATATGGGGTCCCGCATGAGCTAGTGTCATATAACGGGTTGCACTTCGAAGCAGAAGTCACAGAAGTAGTCAACGAGTATGGGATTCAGAGACACAAATCTTCTCCCTACCGACCGCAGACCAATGGTGCGATTGAAGTCGCCAACAAAAACCTCGAAGCTATCATCAGCAAGATGACCGAAAGCTATAGGGAATGGGCCGACCGGATCCCGTATGCCCTCTGGGGATATCGAACCTTAATTTGAACTTCTACTGGGGCTACCCCTTACTCTTTGGTCTACGACATGGAAGCAGTCCTACCTGTGGAGCTGTAAATACCCTCACTACGCGTCATGCTCGAAAGCAAAGTTAGCGAAGAAGACTGGTGCCAAAGCCGCCTTGATGAGCTGACCCTCCTAGATGAAAGGAGATTGAAAGCTCTTTACCACATACAAGGGTACCATCGCCGAATAGCGCGATTATTCAATAAGAGAGTTAAGGACCGCGGTGTTTGGGAAGGGGATTTAGCCTTCAAAGAGATAATAGAACCCATCTGGGACCCCAAAGGGAAATTCAAGCCCAATTGGAGTGACCCCTACATTGTGAAGAAAATCTTATTCGGCGGTGCCACCATGCTCACTGACCTAGATGGAGAGGAGATGGCTCATCTAATCAACCTGGACCGTCTTAAGAAATTCTACCCCTAGCCTGGAATCTCGGCGCGCTACGACTCTTCTCATCCCCCTTCTATTCTAAAAAAAAACTCTTCATTTCTCTCTACCCAAAACTACGTGGGCCTGATCCTCTACAAAAAACCATTTTTTCAAGAAAGATAAAAATTTCCAAAAATCCCAGAGGTACATAGGCAGCTCATACACCTTACATGAGCATGACCCTTTCTTTTTCATAAAATACTATTCTTTTCTTATCTCCGAGAACGGCAGTTCATTCTAACAAATACTTGAACAAAAAGATTATGTATGCCTTAGCGATCGGTATAGATAATTCAAAAATACAAAATTTATCGAAAGGCACAGCTGGATGATCAGAAACTTGCTTATTTCATTAATAAGAAATTACAGTACGGATTACATAAGAAAAGGAATGGATAACTCCCTTCCCCCTACTGCCATAAAAAGCCAAATAAAATCCCCACATCTATTCCCTATTACATAAATAAACTCTCCAAGAGTCCTAACCACAGCTACCAGAGGAGCCTGCACCCTCATCATCTACATCCTGAGGTCCCCAAGTTTCCTCTGCCTGAATAGAGTGCCGTAAACACTTCATGGACCTATGAGCCTGAACCAGCTTCGAAAAGACCACAATACCCCCTTCGGTGTTAGATAAAATAAACCATCTTTGTCCAGTCTCCACTGCCAACATCTTGTTGACTACTCTCATCCACAACCACTTCATATAATCTTTTGGGATATGCCAAACTCCCCCGACAGACTGAGAAGGACGGGTCGACGGACGCCGATCTTCCCACAGAGATCCAAGCAACAGACGCAGGCGCTCAGTTAAATCTTCTACCGGAAAGAAATTTAGTGTCCGAGGTGGCACGACCTGTGCCCAGCCAAATTGGCGCAGAATTCGCCAAGGGAAATAAAAAGAGGTTTGGTTGAGACCAACCAGTCGCACATACGAGTATTCCCTTAGCTCCAGAACAGGCTGCAACTGTCCCCACCAAGGCACTGACCAGCGCAGACTCCGAGCCCCATGCTCCACAAGCCAATTCTCCGAGCTCTCAACATACAAGCCAACGCTGATGAAGTAACGTGAAATAAAGTTGGGTACAACCGACAAAGGATATTCTGGAGGAGTCACCAAGAGGAGTCTTTCAGACAACCATACGAATAGCATCACAGGGCTACCCCTCAGAAAGTCATAACGACCTTCTCTCTAGGCATCCAGGCCATTCAGGGTGTCCGCCAGTATCACCGCCGCAGGATTGTGATGGTATGACATCCACGAAGTAATGGCTGCAAGTTGCGGGTCCACCAGCAGTTCCACAGTCATTAGCAGTAATTTTGAAACCAGGCCCAGAGCAACGGCTCCAGCACAGCCAGCATCACCTACTTCCCGTAAATGCACGGACTGCAGCACCGTCGGGAGGGAGATCATGCCTTCAGCAACTAGTGATCTGACCACCGAAGGCGAAATATGAAGAAGCCTGGCCAATAAATCCCTGGGAGAATGGGAAAATTCGGGCAAGGCCGCAATAACACTGGGATTTACACCCAGTATGGTATAAAACTCCTCGTAGGTAGGACAAACATCATCCAACCCAAAGTGAAATACATGGTCTTCGGGGTACTAGAATTGTACCGTCGCCATCAGTACGTTCCACTCAATAGGTCAATTGCGCCACAAGGAGACTTGACGCATGTTGAAAGCATCGTAGTCGACATTATAAGAGCACATTGCATCCAAGGCTTCGAGGTAGTTAGCAAACTCAATGCTACCAGGGAGAGCCATCTTGCAAAGCTAAGAGATAATGGGCAAGTAAGTAAGAATGCACAGGTGTGATGAAAACACTCCACCCTTACCCCTTTTTATACTTGAGAACCCTCACAAAAGACATAATCCCTGCAGAAATCGAAGGTAATCCTACCCCACAAAGTACAAATGGATGAAGTGGGTACCAATCAAAGCTTTGAATTGATGGGATTGGATTGAACTGTCGATACGCAGGACAAGGTTCTTGCCGATCGGTAACCCCCCATTTTTAGACATTTCCCTTTTTTCCTCTTTTGTCAAATCAGAAAACTCAATAAAAATAAATTGATATTCTCAACAGAATTTCAAAATCCCTTTTCCTCCTTATATAATTTCCCCTTTTAATTAAAAACTTTCCATCAAAAATTCCAAAAATATTCCTTTTTACGGTCTCAGCAGCAAAGTACAAAGCGCATGTGCATGCATTCATTCATCATTAAATAAAAGATAATAAAAAACTCCATTGCATTGCATCTATTTGTGTTCTATGTTACATCAATTTTGCAGGAAATAAAAAGAAAAATAAAAAACAACAGGACTCAGCCCGAACCCACATTCTCTCTCTCTCACTAAGAGCTTCCACCCCTGCGACGTGCTCTCTTTCCCCTATGGTGAGACGATGCGCCACCACTACCCGAGCCAGAGTCCTCTTCGGACGAAGCAGACAGCACTAAGCAAGAAGGAACAGGAACCGCGTCCCGAATATGGGCAGTCACCGAAGATATCCAGTCTCTGATGTCCCTTAGTCAAGTGGTCGACACCCGGACTTGCTACAAGGAAAGGCAAAATCAGTATCAAAACAGAGATGACCAAAACAGAAAAGAAAGAAAGAAAGAGAGGAACGAAAAAGTATACCGCAGGTCGGAGGACCTCCTCTGTCAAACCCAACTCCTCCGAATCCATCGCATGAGGACGGTGCAGTATAGGCACCATCCCTCCATCAGCCCGCCGAATGTTGTACAAAGGGGTATGCAACCGCACAAAAGGAACCTCTGAAGTCGCCGTCGTCGCAGATGCAGTCGGACATCCACCACTGTGGAAAGATCCCACCGTCCGACTCGAACCCGTAGGAAGGAAGGGCAGGGCATCATATATGCTGGGCGCCATCAACCATCTTGTCACAAAGTCCATATAGTCATACGGTGCAGTCGTATCAGTATACAACAAGTAGGACTCCTCGATCATCGCCGCGATCCTCTCATCCTCCGACAGCAGTCGCTCCCGCCTCATAGACATAGGAGACTGCGCAGGTGGAACTACAACCTCCTCATCAGTAATCTGGCGAACCACCCGCTCCCCGAGATACCAAGAATGACCGAACTCATGCGCCAGTAAACGCCTCATTCGCGCGTTCACCCCGGTCGCCCCCGTATCCTGAATGGCTGTCCCCCAGGGATAAAAGGTCACCTGAAAATCTCCAAGCAAGCATAAATCAATACAATATCAGAAGGTGCAAAAAAACCAAGACGAAAATGGAAAGAGTCTTACCCTACCACTGGTCAGGTCATTCAAGACCTGACGCACCGCCTCCAGAGAGAGAGATCCCTTCGACTGCCGATTAGCCTTACGCCATCGATACAATCGGCAGAAGTCCCCAACAGTGTCGTCCTTTAAAGCGATCAGCGGGGTATTGCACCCAATCAACTCATAGAACCATGTCTGAATTCACAAAACAAAAAGAGACGCATAAGGAAAATGCGAATGCATGAAAGGAAAATGTGAATGCATGAAAAGAAATGCGCAAACTAAAGAATACCTCAAGAAGGTACGTGGATCCAGTAAAGGTCTGTCGGCAGCACTGGCTGAATGCATCCAGAGAAGAATAAAGGGTCGCCAAAGTCTGACTCCCCCAATCATAGAAAGGGATGTTCGAAAACATCATCAGGTACGACAAGAACCACAAATGAAAGACGTCGCCGCTCGACGCCACCATGAAACCTCCCAACACCAGCAAAATGAATAACCGGGCCATCTGCCTCACTTACAGCCCGTCCTCCACATTTATCACCCTGCCCAACAGAACATCCTTCAGCAAGGATAGCCTAATAGAATCCCCAGAGACTATCCTCCCTACATCACCAAGTGCCGCACGCACTGCCTTCGGTCTCACCCGCAAAGAGCGATCCACCTCTATCTGCTCTCCATCATAATCCAGCCCCAATAACTGCCTCACGTCTATGGGAGTCACAGTCATCTCCCCGAAGCCAAAATGGAAGGTGTGGGTAGTATCCCACCACCTCTCTCCCAAAGCGCACATGATCGGTGTCGTACGAGGCGTCTCATCCAGCGCTGATGCTAACCTCCCAAAACCCACTTATGACACCACCCAATGCACCATAGGTGGGAGATGCTCCCAGACATCCCTGAGCCCCGTCGTCCCGCGGGCGCGCATGTTCTTCAAAGAAATATCAAACTGGCAAAAAGGAAAAATCTCATCAGAAGTCAAGAAAGAAAGAAAAATCACCAAAAAGAAAGGAATGCCAAAGGTCGGGTTACTTACTTAACCGTCGGGATTCACTCTCGAAGAGCGATGACGCGACGGCTCCCGCAGCAAGGTCCGCTCATCCGCAACAGGCTCAAACGCATCAAAGGAGTTCTCACTCCCCAAAGCAAGAGGCGCCCTGGCCCTCCAATCCACATTCGCCCAATCATCAATGGTCAACCACTCCCTGTGGACTGCAGTGCTCATAAAAACGGCCATTCTTGAAGATCGAAATGCTAGAACGATTTGCAGAGAAATCGCAGAAGGAGAGAAAGCAAAGAAGCTGTAAAAAAATGAAGGGATTCGCCCCCTTTATATAGGATGCCAGGCGCCATGCCGATCGTCACTTCTCCCAACCATACCGATCGGCACTGACTCCTTACCTTCCCAAGGTAGTCCAAAAGTTTGTGCCACTGCTGAATGGCACCCCTCATATCATGCCAACCGGCACCCCCCTTAAATTTCGTACAAAAATTTCAAGAAAAGACCAGAAAGCCCCGAAAATTCCTCAGAAAAATCCTAAAAATCCCAGGAAGGATTTTCACCAAGAAAATTTTGCATTCCCTCAAGCGGAACCCCTTTTTCCCAGCGAAATCCTCAAAAACCAAGTGAATCTCCTCCCGATAAAGCTCCGGAAGATCTCTAAGGATCACCTGATCACTTCCCTAGTAGAATTTTTACAGCACTAAAATAGGTTGTTCCCCCTGCGAGGCCTCCTAAAGAAATAAAAGCTTCCCCAGCTCAGATCAAAATCACAAGGCACTTTCTCGTGCGAAATCAAAATCCAATCTTTATCCACTCTTAGGTCAGAATTGACCTCGGTCTTAGATCGTCACCTGAGTTAGGTCAGAATTAACCTCGGTCCTCGGTCGTCACCACTCTCAGGTCAGAATTGACCTCAATCTTGGATCGTCACCTAAGTTAGGTCAGAATTGATCTCGATCCTCGGTCGTCACCACTCTCAGGTCAGAATTGACCTCGGTCTTGGATCGTCACCTGAGTTAGGTCAAAATTGGCCTCGTTCCTCGGTCGTCACCTGAGTTAGGTCAGAATTAACCTCGGTCCTCGGTCGTCACCACTCTCAGGTCAGAATTGACCTCAATCTTGGATCGTCACCTAAGTTAGGTCAGAATTGACCTCGATCCTCGGTCGTCACCACTCTCAGGTCAGAATTGACCTCGGTCTTGGATCGTCACCTGAGTTAGGTCAGAATTGACCTCGTTCCTCGGTCGTCACTAGAGCTGTTAACGGGTGAAAACACCCTTAACCCGTACACGACCCGTTAAGACTAACGGGTCAAATTATAATACCCAAACACGACCCGTTAATATTAACGGGTACACGACCCGAACCGTTAACACCCGTTAATATTAACGGGTCTAAACGGGTAACCCGTTATTACCCGTTAATACCCGTTAGCACTCGTTAATACCCGTTAATACCCGTTAGTACCCGTGTAATATTGGTTCGGGTCACACGACCCAATAAAACCCGGTACCACTAACGGGTGATAATGGGTATAAACGGGTTTAATCATGTAAGAGTACAAACCCAAACACGACCCGTTATGATAACGGTTCTACCGTGTTGACCCGTTAATGACCCAAACCCGATAAGACTAAACCCATTAACTTATAATTTCTTGTCGTGTCGTGTCGTGTTATCGTGTCGTGCCTCATTTTGCCAGGTCTAGTCGTCACCACTCTTAGGTCAGAATTGACCTCGGTCTTGGATCGTCACCTGAGTTAGGTCAGAATTGACCTCGATCCTCGGTCATCACCATTCTTAGGTCAAAATTGACCTCGTTCCTCGGTCGTCACCTGAGTTAGGTCAGAATTAACCTCGATCCTCGGTCGTCACCACTCTTAGGTCAGAATTGACCTCGATCTTGGATCGTCACCTGAGTTAGGTCAGAATTGACCTCGATCCTCGGTTGTCACCACTCTTAGGTTAGAATTGACTTCGGTCTTGGATCGTCACCTGAGTTAGGTCAAAATTGACCTCGATCCTCGGTCGTCACCAATCTTAGGTCAAAATTGATCTCGGTCTTGGATCGTCACTTGAGTTAGGTCATAATTGACCTCGATCCTCGGTTGTAACCACTCTTAGGTCAGAATTGACCGTGATCTTGGATCGTCACCTGAGTTAGGTCAGAATTGACCTCGGTCCTCGGTCGTCACCACACTTAGGTCAGAATTGATCTCAGTCTTGGATCGTCACCTGAATTAGGTTAGAATTGACCTCGGTCCTCGATCGTCACCACTCCTAGGTCAGAATTGACCTCGATTATTAGATCTTCACCCTAAGCCCGTAGATTTGACTTTGACCCGCATAATTGGTCATCCCCCAGCACCACTTCAGGTCCTCAGAATCGACCTAAACCTTTGATCGTCATTCCATCCCCAGCACACCCCTCAGGTCCTCAGAATCAACATCGACCCTCTGAATCGGTCATACTCCCTCAAAAGCATCATGTGGTGTCTATTCGACGGTTATCATTTGTTCCAAACTCACTCGTCGAGGGGATCTATAGACACCCCATTATGTTACCCCCTAACTCTCCTTAGGTCCCTAGTACCTCCCTTAATCACTACAAACCCTGGTCGTACCCCGAGTA
This sequence comes from Sambucus nigra, assembly GCA_949130495.1. Classification (NCBI taxonomy): domain Eukaryota; kingdom Viridiplantae; phylum Streptophyta; class Magnoliopsida; order Dipsacales; family Adoxaceae; genus Sambucus; species Sambucus nigra. The sequence goes on along the minus strand of CASBWL010000011.1, from coordinate 1,270,261 downwards.
CCGACCTAGAAGCCATCGGGCACTCCCAGACTCTGTTTGACCAAAAAGTCAAAGTCTTCAGCTCGATTGAGGCTAAATAAATCTTCGAAGGCCACTGAATCCCCTTTCCAACGGTCCGTCCTGTGCGCGATTCTGACTTACCATACGGACGAACGATCCGTTTGCGTCCGAAAATTGACCTAGAGGCCACTGGGCGCTCTCGAGCTCTGTTTGACCTAAGTCAACTCTTCAGCTTGACCGAGGTTGAATGAATCTTTGAAAGGAACTGAAACCCCTTTCCAATAATCTGCTCCGTGCGCGATTCTGACTTTCCATGCGGACGAACGATCCGTTTGACTCCAAGAGGTCACCGAATGCTTCTAGGGCCTGGTTGACCAAAGTCAACTCTCCACACCGGGTCAAACTCTTTGGAATATCGAAGTACATCTTCTAAACTTTCCAACGATTCGCCCCGTGCGCGATTCGAACTTACCATGCGGACGAACGATCCGTTTGCGTCCGAACGATTCCCCGTCCAATGGACCGATAAATGCTTCTGAGCCATATTTGACCCAAAGTCAACTCCTGAACCCGGGAGCGGTCCAAAGGACTTTCAAAGGCTCTGAATTACCTTTCCAAGGTCTACCCCGTGCATGATTCTGACTAACGATTTGCCCTCGGCATCCAATTTTTTGAAAATGCATGAAACACACTGCCAAATGGCAGGTTCCAGACCCTGCCTATCGGTAGGTGCCGATAGGCAGGACCAGGTCTATGCCGATCGACAATGACCTGGGCCTATAAAAGGAGTCCTTCACCTCATTTACAAGGGGAGCCCAGATCTGATACAAATTGCTCTCAGCGAATTCCAGAAACCTCTCTCGAAGGCAGTGCGATTTCAACATCCAAATCCCTTTTTTACTTCCACTTTTCATCATCCTTTTCATCAAACTTGGTGAATTAGCCACTCTCCATCATCATCCAAGTGCAAGGGATGCTCTCCAACATTCAAGATCAAGCTCAAGATCTTTAAGAAGGTCCAACTTTCTCACCTTTCTCTTCAAATTCTCTTAAATTCCCAATAACTTATTTTATTATTTAGCACTTTTATTATCTCATTTCACACATCCTAATATACTTTTTTATTTAGTATTATAGGACATCTCTTATTTTCATATAAATAAAATCCAAAAAATAAGAAAAATAGGGTTTGCTCATAAATTCCAAATAGGGATTCTCATACTTTTCTCACAACTAAAACACTTTTTTTCTACACACACACTCACAAATAAGAGATCCCCCATTTTTATTTATGGGATAAACCCCACCCCTCGTTCTGTATGCAAACTACGTGGACTTTGATGCCTTTATAGGCTACGTAGGCATCTCGGGGTAAAACCAGAGACTCGAGTCCCTTTATCACTTTTTCTCTCATTTTCTATCTTCTATAAATCCACTTTCCTTATATTATATATACTTGTTCTTAGTGGCGTATTACTCCATAGGCGTTATCGCGTAAATCTTATTTTCTAATATTATTCTTATACCTTCCTACGGATGACTCGCTTTATCTTTTCCATGATACAAGTCGAGGATTCCTATCTCCACTATATATATACACATGCACACATATCACAGGGAAAAATAAAGGAAAATAACAAATATCCATGAGAGACCGAAAGGGCGGAATGGGTGCCTAACACCTTTCTATTTCGTAACTAAGCCTCCGAACCCTTCTCGAATCATTTTGGTTTCGTATGCACCAGTATGTCTTTGGATGCCGTCCTTCGGGATGGCTCCCCCTTTTTCTTTTATCTGTTTTGAGTAAAATAGACTGGCGACTCTAAATCTCTCTACATTTTTACACCTCATCTCAAATGACGCCGGCCGAAGCGCTCTCGAGAGGGACGCGCGGGACCCGAGGATCCTCCCTTCAAGCGCCCGTCCGCAGGCGAGGATCAGGGATGGCCACAAACACCACTAACGGCCCATACCCAGACATTCTCGATGGATCAAGTCAGCTTGCTTTTCCACTACACCTAACACATCTCAGTTGACATGTGGTACACGGTCCCGATGTAGAAAACAACCCCCAACCGATAGATTAACTATAATTAAAGGTATGTTCATATATATATATATATATATATATATATATATATATATATATATATATATATATATATATATATATATATATATATATATAATGAATACACTCAAGCGTACCCGAACATCTAAATCCGTAAACACCAAATTAATGGGTCAATTCTCATGATTGTGATGCTAACAGAAAAATATTTTCTGAAGTAAGTATATACATATGTATTTACATTGTGGGTTGGAATAGAATTACTAAAACAAAGAATAGCAATAGTTCATGTTTACCAATCATGAGCACAATAAACACACGCCTGGGTAGCACAAAACACATTAAGAAGAAACTGTGAGGCTTATACAATTGTGTTAAGAAATACTCTGAATATAATTTTTCGATCCCAATAAGCACGTGACACGTGGCTTAGCAGCAACATGGCACTTAAAAAGAGTGATTTACTTAGATCATTTAAGGATTTTAGGGTAAGATTATGTAGCGAGAACATATTAATAATTAAAGAACCTTTACATTTTCAAATGAATTATAGCCAATCCATACAGACTCATTGGAACAATCGTATATAATAATAGAAATTCATATCATGAATTTACATTTTAATAGTTTGTATATTTTAAACAAATATTTTGATATATTCAATCTTTCTCGAACTTAATGTTATAGTTGGCTCAATGTTTAAAACCTTAAAATCCACTTATGTGTCACTTAAAATTTTTATCAATTAAACCTAGAGCTTAAGTTGCAATTTTTAACGAAGGTCAACTAAAATTGTGCCAAAATTTTATACTCGGTGTGAAGAAACCTCATAATTTATTAGTTATTTCTCTGAATAATGATCAAGTTGATTACATACCTTCTGAAAATATAATTTAGCCTTTTTTAATATTTTCCTTACTATGCAATTTGTTGAAAAATTCACTCAGCTATTAAAGCACAAGGCCTCGGAAGGTGTGTTCCTATTGTACATAATATCAACTTGATTTTTGTTTAAGAAAATTATTCCTTGGTGTTATGTGTGATTTGAGTTGTATCTGTGTGTTTTGGGAGTTTCTCGATGTTATGTTATGTTACACTTTTGTTAGAATTAAGTAGTTTCAGCGCATTTTCGTTTCCTTTTTAATTTTATATTTCAAGTTTCATAACATTAGGACTCGATTATGGGTGAATTTTCTTTTTCATTGAAAGTAATTTTTAGGCTTTACTTTTAGCATAAAGTGGAAGTGTTAAGGCTCTCACTGTTATAGTAGTTAAATAATTTAAAGTTAGATCTCGATTATGGGTGATTTTTCCTTTCCATTGTGATAATATGTTGAAATGTTTGTAATTTTATCTTATCAAATGCTTTCATCCTCTTTTTGGGTAGTTCATTGAATTAACACTTATTTATCCAGCACTATGACCAATTTTTCTTACAAAATATCTTTTAAATACCATGTTAAACATACATGGTCATCCAATAAACCATTGACAAGCTTACTTAATTCACAGAGCAACAGTGCATTCAAAGGCTCGACAACTCGCCAAATTGTTTAATGTTTCCCATGTCTATTACTCATCCATTACACACACACACACACATACACACGTATATATATATATATATATATATATATATATATATATATATATATATATATATATATATATTACCTCAAATTCATAACATATTTAATTACTATTTTTCAAATTCCTTTTATATTTGTGGTGTTAATTTTTTTAGTATCACTACACCATTTCATGTGTACGAATTTTTAAAATGTCTAGAAGAATGACAATACTACAAAAAGATTATATATGGTCCAAATAATTGACATAATTGAGTAAATGAAAATAAACAAAAGTTCAAATCAACGTAGAATAACATGAAGAAAGCTAAGGTGGAGAAAATGTTATTAGATGGGGCTTGGGAAACTCAAGAGGTAACTAATCTGAATAGAGACATGATGTTATTAAATCATCTCAAAAGTATAGTTTGACGGAGCATCCAAAATAATTTCAAATCATGAGAATTACTTGTTTTATTGAATTGGTACTTGCTCCTTATATTTTATATCATAATGTTATGATATGTCTCTACTGAATTGAGGCAGTATCTTGTTAGCTTAGGCACATGGGTTGAGGAATTTTCTTTTTGCTGGGGTATATCACTTCTAATGAGTATTTTATGTTGTTAATTAATTACGGTTAGTTACAAAGTATTAGAAAATGTGTAATTTGACAAGAAGAGTTTTAAAACATTTTATTGGCTTCCCTAACTACTAAAAATTAAATCAAGAAGTTCATATTTAGCATATGTTTGTACTGAAATATGTTCGTTGTTGTTGATCAGTATTTTATGCTTTTAATATAAATAAGTTTACATTGATTGTGGGTAATGGATTGGAAATTGAGTTCTTGCTTATTCAATGTCTATTAAAGTGATACGGGTTGAAATTATGGATAATAATATCAAGTAATCTTTCCTTGATTTTTAAGATTGTTTCTCCATCTTAGATCCAACACCTTTATTTAACACACCTAATCAAATATGTTAGCGACTTGACACATAAGGATCTTTCTCCAATAAGTAATCTATGACATGTTTTATGATGTCATTATGAAATTTTCAAGTTTTAATGCATTGGTCTCTAATTGTATTCATTACATTGTAAATGACTATCTTTCTTTAAATTCCCAATTTTTCTTTATGAAATTGGATTGAAATTATTTCTTCTTTGAGATACAACGTGTATCAAAATAGTCAAAATGTCAACGAATTTCATTTCCCATAATGATGGTGAAACACCTAAGCGTACAAAAAGACAACGAGTAACTTGGTTACTTCGAGCACAGTTAAATTCATACAAATATCGAGGTAATGTGCTCTTATATCCATCACAATTCATCGATTGGTTACGAAATTCACCATTTATATTCCAAAATTTAACTGTCGTAACACTTTTATTTATTAATAGGTCAAACAATTTATGAGCCGAAACTTGAAATAACTCCTAATTGTCATTAGTGTAGTGCGATGAGATTTCAGTTTGAGCCTCCAAACTTTTTGTTGCCAAAAGGGACAAGTATCTCTTGTAGATACAATTATACCTGATGTTTTATTCGATATATTCACTTTAAACTCTACTTAATCGAAGGAATTTCGTGCTAACATCCGGGCAAATAATAACATATTCTATTTCACTTATTTTGGAGTTACTCTCGATGAGGAGCTTGCATCGTCAAGATGTGGAATAATACCTTCCGAGTACATGGACAAATATATCATCATTTACCTCATCTGCAGCCAAATAATAACAAACCTTGCTACTTTCAACTTTACTTCCAAGACACTAACAATGACCTTCAAAATCGATTGGGTATTTTGCATGGCCTAACTTTAAAGTTTGATACCATTGTAAAGCTCTTTATAGTACTTGGTAGAAATCCTTATGTTCAGTTCCTACGTAGACTTCACGACTATCCGTCACTTGATGCCCTTGAAGTTCAAATCATGAAGCATGTTAACCTAGATCAATGAGTTTACAATGCTCCTACATCAGATGAAGTTGCAACGATATGGCTTGAAGGAAATAATATGAATATTCCATTCGAACGAGACTTCATTGTGGTATCCTATTCCGAGTAACGACACCAAATTAAATATTATTTTGGTTGATATGATCCTTTACATTACCCACTCCTATTTCCAAAAGACGTTGTTTGGCACCAAAACATACATAGAAAAGTTATAATCCCATCATAAACGTCGACACAATCAATTCCCCCCATTTCTCAACCAGTAAGTGCGAAATACATTATTGCCTCTAAGCAACAATGTAATACATTTACAAAAAAAATATCTAAGTACATGATATGAATACACTCATGTAATTTAGGACGTAATTAAATTGTCTATCTTACTCTACTATGTTACCCCATAATGTAGGTGTTGAAAGGCCCAACTCTTCAAAAATTTCATGTCGTGAGTATTATGCACACAAATTACAAATCATAAATAATAAGCAATGTACTTTGTAATTTGCTAAAAAACTACTTTAAAAATATTCAATGGATATGTAGATAAAGCTCAAAACTACTCGGCTTGACTACTATCATACTCAATAGAAAAAATATATACAAAACTCTATTAAGGGTTATTCGATAGTGAAACCGTCGAAAAAACTAGAGGAAGCAAAGTTGGACAAAGGATTATTATTCCATCGTCATCTATTGGTAGCCCCCGCGGTATGCGTCGTCGCTACCTCGATGCGATGGCCTTAGTTCAAAGATTTGTTAAACCAGATCTCTTCATCACCATGACTTGCAATCCCGAGTGGAAAGAAATATCCGAAAATCTTAAGCCCGACCAATTACAAATAGATCATCCTGATTTAACGACAAGAGTGTTTCGAGCGAAATTGAAAGACTTAAATGATCAACTTTTCAAAAAAGATTTTTTTTGGCAAGGTTGCATCCCACGTACATGTCATTGAATTCTAAAAGAGGGGCTTGTCGCATGCACACATTTTAATCATACTTTAACAGGAATACAAACTCAAAACTCCTAATGACTATGATAAATTTGTTTATGATAAAATTTTGAACATCACTGAATATCCAATGCTCCACGCTATGGTTACATAACATATGATGGACTATCTGTGTGGATAACTAAATATTAAAAATCCTTGCATGAAAGAAGGTAGTTACAAATTCCATTACCCTTGACAATTTTCATCGTCTACGACTCAAGGTCAAGACTCTTATCCTGTTTATATGCAGCGAAATGATGGAAGGGTTGTACGTGTGAGAAATCAAATGCTCGATAACAAATGGGTTATTCTTTATAGCCCGTATTGCTATATTAATGTTGAAGTATGCTTGGGCATAGAAACGGTCAAGTACCTTTACAAGTACATTTACAAATGGCATAACAAGGTTGCAGTGCATATAAATTTTGAAAATAATCATCCAACAACTGTAGATGAAATAAAGCATTTCGAAGATGCATGATGGGTATTAGTGCAAAAAGAAATTTGGCGAATATTTGAATTCGAACTTAATGAAATTTCCCCTGCTGTCATAAACCTACAACTCCATTTGCCCAAAAGAACATAGTGTGACATACAATGAAATGCAATTTTTGGAAAATGTCGTTACAACACCCAACATTGCAAATACAATGCTCACTGAATTTTTTACTATGTGCGACAATGATAGTGATGCACATAAATATATGTATAGAGAATTCCCCGAGAATTATGTTTGGGATGGGAAAAAATCTCGCAAAAGAGGAAGAAAAAGTTTAACGTTATTAGACATGTTAATGGTGCCAATCCAGTTGAAGGTGAAAAATACTACTTGAGACTCCTCCTTGATCATTTCACTAGTCCAAGGTCCTTTGAAGATCTTAACTTATGACGACATCACTTACTTGATATTCAAAGAGGTTGCTTAGAAAAGGGGGGTTATTAGAAAGCAACGATAATATTGTCGATTGTCTCTCAGAAGTTGTTACTTTCCAAATGCCTAATTCTCCGAGGAGATTGTTCGCAATCATATTAGTTCATTACGAGCCTTCTGATGTGAGGAAAATAGTGGGATTTGAGCTTCGATTCATTATCATAAGACTTTAGAATAAACCAACTTAATTCTGAAATTTCCCAAAACGATTTGACACTACGGAGCATCAATATCGTCTTGGAATCCATGGGTAAATCTATAACCCCATATGACTTACCCTCTTTTTCAACAGTGGAACCAATAGCTACCAATTCCAATCAAAGAGAAATTATTGATGAACTAAATTTTCAAACACCAATAGATGATCATAACTTCTCTTCGCGTTTAAACTCTGACTAAAAAGAGTTATTTTTGTTAATACTTGGGAGATTACTTTCAGGAATTTCAGAATATTTCTTCATTGATGGTCCTAACGGTACACGAAAAACATATTTATATCGCGCACTCCTTGTTGATATCAGAAAGAGAGGTATTATTACTTTTGAATAACAACATATGGGGTTAGAGCATCGTTATTGCCCGAAGGCCGTACCGCACATTCTCAATTCAAAATACCCATTGTATCAATTGAGACTGCCTGGTGTAGTATTCCCAAACAAAGTGGCACCGCCAAACTTTTGCGACAAGCAAGGGTAATTATTTGGGATGAGTTACTAATGGCTAAACGTTTTACCGTTGAAATACTTGATAGAACTCTTAAATAGTTACTAGAAAATAGTGAACCTTTCGGTGGTAAAGTAGTCGTATTTGGTGGAGATTTTTGTCGAGTACTTCATGTCGTTCGTCGAGGCATAAGAATATAAACTATTAATGCAAACCTTGTTATGTCACCATTGTGGGATATGATACAAATACTTCCTTTGATAATAAATATGCGTGCACTAAATGATCCAAGCTTTAGTGATTTTCTATTAAGAATTGGCAACGGAGAAGAACCCTCGGTTGAAGATGACTTGATTACCATACCTGACGAAATATGCTTCCATACTTATGTTGATGTATGGTGTAATACCCCGTATTTTTATGATATTTATTCTTGGGAATTAATTGAGAATTAATCCGGATAAAATATCAACGAGATGTGAGTTAGTATTTGATTATAATGTGTATATATGGCAATATATGAATATTGGAACTATTGAAATTGTCGCGAGATTGAAATACGGCAATTTGAGAAATTTTTTTAGGACGCGCGTGACAGTCGCGTCAGAAATATATTTATTTGAATTAAAAAGTGAATTTTATTTTTATCACCCGTATGGTCATTTTGAGTGCGCCAACGAGTCCAGAAGGATAGAAATAGTCAGAAAACACTAGCCGGGGGTTTAGTTTGGGTCTCGGGGCATTTTTAGGCCATACCGGCAACGTAAAAGGGTAGTTTGGTAATTTCGGAAATTAGGTAATTAAAACCCACGAAAATTAGAGTTAAAAATCTGACTTAGTCTTAACCCACTAAGCCATTTCCAACCCCAATTTAGGTAGTGGGCTACGGGAGAAGTTAGAAACTTTAAAACTTGGCAAAAACCAACCCCACCTCCATTATCACCTTGAGAAGAACTTGTAGAGAGAGAGAGAAAGAGGAGAATTCTGCAGAGAGAGAGAGAGAGGACAGATTCAACCTTCAAGATTCAACCTCAAATTCAGAGAAAGATTAAGGCAAGTGGTTTAATTCCAATTGATTTAATGCTATGCTTTTCCATGTTTAGGAAATTATCATATTTATCTTGGAAGATTGATTAGACCCATGAATTTGAAGATGTAAAATTATGAACTATGTTAGGGACTGCATGTAGAAACATTCTGGACGAATTATGAATTCAGAATTATGACCCTTGATGATTTAAAAACGGATTTAAGAAGAGATTTATTAATGTTCTTGAAAGAAATAGGAAACTAGGGTTCTTGATGAAGTTTTGATCCAAACAAAGTCCTTGGTTGATGAATTATTGGTTTTAGAACGTTAACAATGTTGTAGGATGGTTGTATGATGATATTATAACGTTATATTAGAGTTTCATGCATTAAAAGGATGTTTTGTGATGATTTGAAAACTGCAAAACGAAGCAGTCCGTAGCCATACCTGGTGCGTTCGATCGATCGACATTCATCAGTCGATCGATCGAACGAAGGTAAAGGTCGATCGATCGACCTTCCCAGAATGAGTAAAGTTTTCCCTATTTAAATTTTAATGATGTTAACCCTTGGAAAATATTATTGGAGACCTTATGAATACCCTTAAACTTAAGGAGGACTAGTAGGCATGGCTATGAAATTTGGACCTTAATTAGAATTCAATTTGAGGAATTATTTTAAATCTTATGGAATTCGATAAGTGAGATAATATTTGGGTTAAAAGGGTAAATTTGAATAATTGATGAAATGAGGTTCGGGGCAGAAGTAAGGACCTTAGGAATGATGATGTTATATGTGGGAATAATAGGAACTTAATAATCTATTTAAGATAGGTTTTAAGTATAAGAACTATGACGTGTGACGTGTCGACAGTTTAAACTCTATATTATCGGGAGACTTTAAATAGATATAAAATTGGAATAACGGTATAAGGATGTAGAGAATACCTTTATTAATATTGAGATATCTAAGATGTGTGAATGCTTAGCATATGATTTTATGTGTATGACATACCTACCATACTTGCTATCACGGGGGGTTTACGTTCGCTTAGGGCCCTCTAATCCTTGTGTTGCCCGGATTTAGATTGGTACCTCGATGAACATAGGTCAGAGAAGGACTTATTGGGATGTTAATAAGTCTGCTGATCGTGGGAGCGTAGGTATGTGCGTGCATGTGATGTGACTGTGTTCGCCTCCATTGTTTGTGATGTGGTTATCTGAGAACGATTCCTGAGAGATTCGGAATACGTGATCCTTATGTACGTGATGTACCGGGATGGATAGCAGAGTATGTGTGCACCGCAGCTTAGTCTCGGGGTGCTTGTATTGTATATTTATGATGTGAATAATATACGGTTAAATGAAGTGGAAATTGCTATATTTAATTGTGAGTATAGTTATTGTAACGTTATGAAAAGATAAAAAGGGGACAGTTATCATTAAATGGTTTTGTTAATAATTGGGAATCCGAGAATTAAAGTAGAACTCTCTATTTAATTGTTAAGGTTGGAATTAAAACGTGACCCGAGTAGAAGCGTTAGAAACACTTTTGAATTAGATAGTTATGAGAAAACACATGAATGGGTACAGGAACGTTAGGAGTGCACAGTTAGACGAGAGGTGAGTATTTCATGTGAGAGCACGTCCTAACATGTATTTTGCATTCATTGTTTTAAATGTTATTAAAGCACTTGCTGTTTTTAAAATACTCTCCACTTTCGGGCTCTGACCTGTTTGCTTTCAAATCTATTTTTTTTGTAAAAACCATTTTAGGTGCCCAGCCACAAGGACACCATGCTTAGGATCCTCATTCAGGTGACGAGCTGTAGCTGTTTGTGGAAGTTACAGGACTTTGCTTGTAGACGCTTCATCTATCTTGACTCTATATTCAGCATTTATCAGTTGTAGGGCATGTCGCCCATTTCTTTTAGACACTTCATTTATTTCAGTTATTCAGACTTCTGGCATGTAATTAATTCAGGATTCAGACTTGTCATATTATTTTCAGTTGTGGGATTGTTGTGAGGAGTTTTCCTCCGGACTTATTACTATTTGTTGGTTATTTCATTTCTTCGTTATGGTGAATGGATTATGTTGTTCTTCCATTATTCTTTTACTGCATGTTAATCAGACTTAACTTAAAATTTGGCAACCTAATTTTTAAATATTAGGTGGTTAGTAATTATAAAAAAAAAAAAATGTTTTCGACAGTGATGCTATTAACTGAACCAACTTAGCATTTTGTATTGATTTAATAAAGGAGTAGCTACCCGGTATTTAATTAGTCGGGGTGTCACAGGTGGTATCAGAGCATCAGGTTCTAGTGTCCTTTAGGATCTGTACGACTTATTATGTTTCCGCTGAGCTTTCTTTGATGTAGAGCCCTATATTTTAGGACTGTTGTATTCTTTTGTGTATGCTACATTCTTCAATTATTTTGAGTTTATAACTGCAAACTTATAGACTTTACTCTTATTTCAGATGCCTCCACGACGTGCACCATGGGTTCCTAGGAATGCACAGCCCGAGCCACAGCCAGCTCCAATACAGGGCACCATGAATGCCGCTGAGGTTGCAGCCATTGTAGCCCAAGCGGTAAATGCCGCTCTAGCAGTTGTACAGCAGGCACCACCCCAGGCGCCAGCAGCCACGCCAGTTCAGGTACTTGCATTCCCGTCTTCTTAGGAACGTGTACGTGATGCTTTTCAGAAAGCACACCCTCCGGAGTTCGCAGGTAGCTCCGATGTGGTAGTTTCGAGTCAGTGGAGGAAGGACATTCAACGACACTTGAGGATGTATGAGTGCACCTAAGTTCAGAAGCAGGTACTAGCTACTTTCAAGCTAGTTGGATCTGCACTGCAGTGGTGGGAGTCTATTACCACCGCGGAGGAGAGAGACACTCTCACGATACAGGAGTTTTGGGTGCGGTTTGACCGCAAGTACTTTCCGTCAGCAGTTCACACGGAAATGAGGAGGAAGCTTATGAGCCTCAAGCAGGAAGGTAAGACTGTGGCCGAGTATGAGGCTGAATTTACAAATCTACTGAATATTGTCCCAGATGAGATACCGACAGAAGAGAAGAAGATACAAAAATTTACAGACGGGTTGACATGGAGGATTCGTCAGCATTTATTGGGGAACCTATCATTGGCCACTTATTCTGACGTGGTTACTGCCAGGATCATCGCTTTCACATGGCTGAAGGCAAGAGGTCAGGAGAGTCCAGCCATCAGGGCAGGACTGGGGGAAATGGTGCCAGTGGGGCACATTCTGTTTAGGGGCAGAGGCAGGGTGATTAGGGTTCCCAGCAGGGGGATCACAAGAGGTTCAGGTCGGGAAATTTTAGGCACGGGCGGGGAGGTTTCCGGCAAGGCCATCAGGGTCTGAACGACCATCAGAACCAGCAGGGTCAGAATGGTCAACAGCAGTTTCAGCAGGGCCAGCAGGGCCAGTGGAGGAACGGTAACAGCCATGAGGGCCGGGGACAGCAGGGACAGAGAGGGGGGAACTTCCCGGGGAAGTGTTTCGTTTGTGGCAAGACTGGCCATAAACGCCAGGACTGTCCTAACAGGGGCAGGGCCCCGCAGCAGCAGCAGGGTGCTCGACATGAGCCACAGAGGCCACTTTTTCCACCTGCCCTCCCAGCTCCAGCCCAGATGCCAGCACTACCAGCCATTCCAGCAGTTCCTGTGCAGCAGGGGCAGTTACAGTATGGACGTGTCTATAACGTCCACCAGGCAGCAGCTCCACAGGCACCACCCGCGATTGAGGGTATGTTTCCTATCCATGGTACTATGGGTCGGGTTTTGTTTGATACGGGGTCAACGCATTATTTTATAGCTACACATTTTGCGAAAGCCTTAGGGTTGTTAGCCACAGCAGAGAGCACAGTGACGTGTGTAGACTCACCATTGGGGAGTGGGTCACTTATTTTCTTTATATGTCGGGGAGTGGGGGTAGAGATTGGTATTACCTGCAGACATGTTGGTATTAGATATGCATGTTCACGATGTGATTATTGGTATGGATTGGCTCGCAGACTATAGAGCCATGATTGATTGCTTCGGTGGGAACATTGTTTTTGCCATTCCGGGGCAAGAGATGTTTGTAGTGGTGATGCCTCGCCCAGTGGGAGGCTCGACCGCTCATTTGTACTACATAGAGGAGGATACTTCTAAGGAGGTTGTGATTCCTTTAGATTCGATTCCAGTTGTCAGGGAGTATTCTGATGTGTTTCAGGAGATACTAGGCCTACCCCCCAGTCGTGAGATAGACTTTGTCATAGACTTATTGCCAGATACGAGACCTATAGCACGAGCACCGTACCGTATGGCTCCGGCAGAGATGCGAGAGCTACGAGATCAGATTGAGCAGTTGTTGGGTCAGGGGTTTATACGGAGGAGTACTTCGTCGTGGGGTGCCCCTATGTTGTTCATGAATAAGAGAGATGGTTCACTGAGATTGTGTGTGGACTACCGGGAGTTGAACAAGGTCACGATACGGAATAAGTATCCGTTGCCTCGAATCGATGACCTATTCGACCAGTTGAGAGGAGCTTCTTTCTTCTCAAAGATTGATTTGCGATCTGGATACCATCAGTTGCGTATCAGGGAGGAGGACGTCTCGAAGACTGCGTTCTTATCGAGATATGATTCTTACGAGTTTCGGGTTATGCCTTTTGGTTTGACCAATGCTCCAGCCGTGTTTATGGACTTGATGAATCGGGTGTTCAGAGATTTCCTAGATCAGTTTGTCATTGTCTTCATTGATGATATTCTGGTTTACTCCCAGACAGAGGAGGAGCACGTCGAGCATTTGAGGCAAGTTTTACAGATGCTACGTCAGAACGAGCTGTATGCAAAGTATGAGAAGTGCGGGTTTTGGCTGAAGGAGGTCCAGTTTTTGGGACACATTATTTCCGACCGGGGGATATCTGTTGATCCAGGGAAGGTATCCGCGGTGAGGGAGTGGGGACAACCCACGACGCCAACAGAGATCCGTAGTTTCTTGGGTCTAGCAGGATACTACAGGAGGTTCATTCGGGGATTTTCGAAGATAGCGGGTCCTTTGACACATCTGACTCGTAAGGGTGTGCCATTCATTTGGAGTGATGCCTGTCAGTTGGCATTCGACGAGTTGAAGGACAAGTTGACCTCAGCACCTGTGTTAGCATTGCCGAGACCGGGAGTTGAGTATCTAGTTTACACCGATGCGTCCTTACAAGGACTTGGAGGTGTATTGCAGCAGGAGAGTCAGGCCATAGCTTATGCTTCCCGTAAGCTTAAGACTCACGAGAAGAATTACCCCACCCATGACTTGGAGTTGGCGGCAGGGGTATTTGCCCTTCGGATTTGGAGACATTATCTTTTGGGGGAAAAGTTTCGATTATTCACAGACCACAAGTCCCTACAGTACCTATTCACGCAGAAAGAGTTGAATATGTGGCAGCGAAGGTGGCTTGAGTTTGTGAAGGACTATCAGTTTGATATCCAGTATCATCCGGGGAAGGCTAACGTGGTAGCAGACGCGTTAAGCCGTAGGCCAGTAGATGAGGTGGCAGGGGTATGGAAGGCCAAATGGAAGGAGTTGGGACACCAGGATGCAGTGGCCCGATCGTTCATGTCTGTGATGACCGTTACACCGCAAATTGTCATGAAGGTAGTAAGGGCACAGGCAAATGACTCGTTCTGTCGGGAGCAGATAGTCCGATTATTGGCAGAAGGAGCCGAATCCTATACCGTTAGCTCAGACGGGGGATTATGCTTCAATGGGAGATTGGTAGTTCCGGAAGGGGAGGAATTGCGGCACGAGGTGATGGCAGAGTCGCACGGCTCATCCCGGTGGGGACAAAATGTACCAAGACATGAGACGACAGTATTGGTGGAGCGGGATGAAGAGAAATATTGCCAAGTTTGTTTCGAAATGCGCCACTTGTCAGCTAGTAAAAGTGGATCATCAGAGACCGGCAGGACTTCTACAGCCATTGGAGGTCCCGATGTGGATGTGGGAGAGCATATCCATGGACTTTATCACGGGGTTGCCTACGTCACAGAGAGGTCACGACTCCATTTGGGTAATTGTGGACAGGTTGAACAAAGTCGCTCATTTTCTACCCGTAAGGACAGACTACACTACGGGACAGTATGCCTAGCTCTTTATTGCAGAGATAGTGAGACTTCATGGTGTACCCCTAAATATCCTGTCTGACCGAGACAAGATATTTGTGTCACGGTTTTGGGAAAGTTTTCAGGAGGCCATGGGCACGGAATTGCGGTTGAGTATGGCGTATTAGCCGCAGACCGAGCGTACAAACCAGATGTTGGAGGACATGTTGCGTATGTGCATCATTGATTTCGGAGGTGGATGGGAGCAGTATCTTCCACTGGTGGAGTTTACTTACAACAACTCCTACCAGTTCACTATTGGCATGGCTCCATTTGAGACGTTTTACGGTAGACCTTGTCGTTCCCCAGCATGTTGGTTGGAGGTGGGGGACAACAAGCTACTTGGGCCGGAAGTGATTCAGGATACTTCGGCGAGGATAGAATTGATACGGAGTCGCATTCGAGTAGCTCAGGATCGACAGAAGAGCTATGCTGATGCGAAGAGGTTTTTCAGGGAGTTCCAAGTGGGGGACCAGGTTTTGCTCAGAGTATCTCCTATGAAGGGGATTATGCGTTTCGGGAAGAAAGGGAAGTTGGCACCGAGATTTGTGGGACCATTTCCTATTATTGAGCGGATTGGACCGGTTGCGTATAAACTTGGGTTACCGGAGCATTTACAACGGATTCACGATGTATTTCATATTTCCTCGCTGAGGAAATATCTTAGAGACGATTTGGCTCATTCTTATATTGCTTTGGAGGACATCGATCTCCAGCCTGATAACTCCTACGAGGAGGGGCCGATTGCTATTTTGGATCGAAGTGAGAGGAAACTGCGGTCAAAGATAGTCTCGTTAGTGCGTGTTCAGTGGCGACATCATAATGTCGAGGAGTCCACATGGGAGCGCGAGGATGAGATACGCGAACGTTATCCAGAGTTGTTCTTACCAGGTACTTTCTAGTTCCGAATTTCGGGACGAAATTCGATTATTAGGGGGGAAGTATGTAATACCCCGTATTTTTATGATATTTATTCTTGGGAATTAATTGAGAATTAATCCGGATAAAATATTAACGAGATGTGAGTTAGTATTTGATTATAATGTGTATATATGGCAATATATGAATATTGGAACTATTGAAATTGTCGCGAGATTGAAATACGGCAATTTGAGAAATTTTGTTGGGACGCGCGTGACAGTCGCGTCAGAAATATATTTATTTGAATTAAAAAGTGAATTTTATTTTTATCACCCGTATGGTCATTTTGAGTGCGCCAACGAGTCCGGAACGATAGAAATAGTCAGAAAACACTAGTCGGGGGTTTAGTTTGGGTCCCGGGGCATTTTTAGGCCATACCGGCAACGTAAAAGGGTAGTTTGATAATTTCGAAAATTGGGTAATTAAAACCCACGAAAATTAGAGTTAAAAATCTGACTTAGTCTTAACCCACTAAGCCATTTCCAACCCCAATTTAGGTAGTGGGCTACGGGATAAGTTAGAAACTTTAAAACTTGGCAAAAACCAATCCCACCTCCATTATCACCTTGAGAAGAACTTGTAGAGAGAGAGAGAAAGAGGAGAATTCTGCAGAGAGAGAGAGAGGACATATTCAACCTTCAAGATTCAACCTCAAATTCAGAGAAAGATTAAGGCAAGTGGTTTAATTCCAATTGATTTAATGCTATGCTTTTCCATGTTTAGGAAATTATCAAATTTATCTTGGAAGATTGATTAGACCCATGAATTTGAAGATGTAAAATTATGAACTATGTTAGGGACTGCATGTAGAAACATTTCGGACGAATTATGAATTCAGAATTATGACCCTTGATGATTTAAAAACGGATTTATGAGGAGATTTATTAATGTTCTTGAAAGAAATAGGAAACTAGGGTTCTTGATGAAGTTTTGATCTAAACAAAGTCCTTGGTTGATGAATTATTGGTTTTAGAACGTTAACAATGTTGTAGGATGGTTGTATGATGATATTATAACGTTATATTAGAGTTTCATGCATTAAAAGGATGTTTTGTGATGATTTGAAAACTGCAAAACGAAACAGTCCGTAGCCATACCTGGTGCGTTCGATCGATCGACATTCATCAGTCGATCGATCGACCACCATCCATCGAACGAAGGTAAAGGTCGATCGATCGACCTTCCCAGAATGAGTAAAGTTTTCCCTATTTAAATTTTAATGATGTTAACCTTTGGAAAATATTATTGGAGACCTTATGAATACCCTTAAACTTAAGGAGGACTAGTAGGCATGGCTATGAAATTTGGACCTTAATTAGAATTCAATTTGAGGAATTATTTTAAATCTTATGGAATTCGATAATTGAGATAATATTTGGGTTAAAATGGTAAATTTGAATAATTGATGAAATGAGGTTCGGGGCAGAAGTAAGGACCTTAGGAATGCAGATGTTATATGTGGGAATAATAGGAACTTAATAATCTATTTAAGATAGGTTTTAAGTATAAGAACTATGACGTGTGACGTGTCGACACTTTAAACTCTATATTATCGGGAGACTTTAAATAGATATAAAATTGGAATAACGGTATAAGGATGTAGAGAATACATTTATTAATATTGAGATATCTAAGATGTGTGAATGCTTAGCATATGATTTTATGTGTATGACATACCTACCATACTTGCTATCACGGGGGGTTTACGTTCGCTTAGGGTCCTCTAATCCTTGTGTTGCCCGAATTTAGATTGGTACCTCGATGAACATAGGTCAGAGAAGGACTTATTGGGATGTTAATAAGTCTGCTGATCGTGGGAGCGTAGGTATGTGCGTGACCCATGTGATGTGACTGTGTTCGCCTCCATTGTTTGTGATGTGGTTATCTGAGAACGATTCCTGAGAGATTCGGAATACGTGATCCTTATGTACGTGATGTACGTGATGGATAGCAGAGTATGTGTGCACCGCAACTTAGTCTCGGGGTGCTTGTATTGTATATTTATGATGTGAATAATATACGGTTAAATGAAGCGGAGATTGCTATATTTAATTGTGAGTATAGTTATTGTAACGTTATGAAAAGATAAAAAGGGGACAGTTATCATTAAATGGTTTTGTTAATAATTGGGAATCCGAGAATTAAAGTAGAACTCTCTATTTAATTGTTAAGGTTGGAATTAAAACGTGACCCGAGTAGAAGCGTTAGAAACACTTTTGAATTAGATAGTTATGAGAAAACACATGAATGGGTACAGGAACGTTAGGAGTGCACAGTTAGACGAGAGGTGAGTATTTCATGTGAGAGCACGTCCTAACATGTATTTTGCATTCATTGTTTTAAATGTTATTAAAGCACTTGTTGTTTTTAAAATACTCTCCACTTTCGGGCTCTGACCCGTTTGCTTTCAAATCTATTTTTTTTGTAAAAACCATTTTAGGTGCCCAGCCACAAGGACACCATGCTTAGGATCCTCATTCAGGTGACGAGCTGTAGCTGTTTGTGGAAGTTACAGGACTTTGCTTGTAGACGCTTCATCTATCTTGACTCTATATTCAGCATTTATCAGTTGTAGGGCATGTCGCCCATTTCTTTTAGACACTTCATTTATTTCAGTTATTCAGACTTCTGGCATGTAATTAATTCAGGATTCAGACTTGTCATATTATTTTCAGTTGTGGGATTGTTGTGAGGAGTTTTCCTCCGGACTTATTACTATTTGTTGGTTATTTCATTTCTTCGTTGTGGTGAATGGATTATGTTGTTCTTCCATTATTCTTTTACTGCATGTTAATCATACTTAACTTAAAATTTGGCAACCTACTTTTTAAATACTAGGTGGTTAGTAATTATAAAAAATAAAAAAAAAATATTTTGGACAGTGATGCTATTAACTGAACCAACTTGGCATTTTGTATTGATTTAATAAAGGAGTAGCTACCCGGTATTTAATTAGTCGGGGTGTCACATATGGCTTGAGAAGAGTCTCATTGATTCCATATTCCCATCAATTGCGATAGATTCCAACATTCCAGACTTTCTAACTGAGTGAGCCATTCTGGTTCCAACAAATGATCACGTTGACTCCTTAAATCATTTGATGATAGAAGGATTTCCTAGAGATTTGAAAATTTTAAACAGTTTTGATCAGGTTGTAGATGATACAAACAACTACTACCAAGAAGAATTCTTAAATTCTTTAACTCCTGATGGTTTCCCCACACACGCTCTCAAACTGAAACCTGGTTGCCCGGTAATTCTATTTCGCAATATCATTCCATCAATTGGTTTGCACAATGGAACACGAATGTTGTACAAAACATCTTCTGACAATGTCATTCATGTGGAAATCTCTGTGGGCCAATATAAAGGGCAAACTATTGTCCTGCCTCAAGTCCCACTTTCACTGGTTAAGAATCGTTACCCCTTCCAATTAAAACAAAAGCAGTTTCCTATTTGACCGTGTTTTGCATTGACAATTAATAAAGAACAAGGACAAACAATTACACATGTTAGTGTTTATTTACCAAATAACGTGTTCTCCCATGGACAACTATATGTCGCACTGTCAAGAGGAACATCATCATTATCGACCAAAGTTCTAAGCAAATTTTACACCTCAAGGAATAAAATTAACAAGAAATGTTGTCCACAAGGAGATGTTCTTGTCATCAAGGTACCATATTACAAAACCTTAAACTTACTACTTTTAACAAACTCCTATCTTTACTTCACAATTACATTTACACAGTAACCAAAATTCTCAAATACATCGTATTACTAAATAATATCATATTCCTTAAAATAACATAGTTGGTTTGATAATATTCTATATGCAATAATTCCCAAGATTGAATAAATGGACTCATCTGACCTGTTAAGTGAAGAGATTACAATGATCAACGATCTTCAAAAGCTTGATACCAAGTGGAAAATCATATGACATGTTCTACAAAGAGGTCATATCGATCCCAATTCAACGACGAGTGGGTTCGGGAAGAAATTAAAAGTTATTTTGGCGGACGAGGAGGTATTATATGTTTATTCCTTATTAAACTATCACTTATGTTTTACATATTATAATGGTTACTTAGACAACAAATACATACTACGATAGGGCACAAAAATACAAGCTTTGATTTGGAATGATGATATAGAAAGGCCCAATGGTCTTTTGAAAGCACAAAGACATTCTCTATTACCAATGGAATGGTTAAGAGTAGGGTTGTGTTTCGGCCGGATCGGATCGAAAAAAGCCTATTCGAAAAAAATCGAAAATTCACAAAATATATTAAAAATCCAGATATTTCAAAAATTCCAAAATTTCAAAAAAATAAATTATGGATTTTCGATTACTCGAAATTCTCATTTTAAAGAAACAATGAAAATGGCTTAACCCAATATGTAAACACATGAGGATTTGGCTCATTTTTCATTTGTGTAGAAGTTAGGAGGATACTCTCCTTTTATAGAGCATATTTTGGAGCCCTCTCCCTCTCCCAACCGATGTGGGATATGGGAAACTTTCAAAAAATCGGAAAAGAAATCGAAAAAATTGAAAATCGAAAAATAATTCCAAAAAAATCGAAAATAATTATGAAAAAAATCGAAAAAATCGGATCGGCATAGTTTCAGAAAAATCGGATCGAAAAAATCGGAAAATTGGAAATTCAGAATTATTTCCGATTTTCGATCCGATTTTTTTCGAAAAAATCAGAAATCGGAAATCGAAAATCGGAAAACTAAAATTTCATTCCAAATTCGGAAAAAATCAGAAAAATCGAAAAGTTAAAAAAAAAAAACAGCCCTAGTTAAGAGTGTTAATGAGTTATACAACTCGGTTCACCCCAAAATTGAACTTTTGATTAACAAGTACACAGAAGTAGCTGAAATTGAGAATACTTTCATCCTCCCTTCTTCATTCTATAAATTCACTCCCTTAACAGAGGTGAAAGCATGCTTGGACGATGATAACACTTACGGTACTACCCTTATTATTTTATTAATATTAATATTAGTTTACAACTAATATAAATTAATTCTTCGTCATATTGATACTTTTAAACTAGATGTCACTGGATTCGTCATAATGTTCAACCCAATAAGGAATATACAAAAGCTTCTACCTCGACAATAACGACACTATGGAAAATTACCATACGAGATATCGAGTATGTCTTCAGCGTTGAAATATTTAATACATACAAAATTTACCAATATCCACAAATACTCTTTTCAACTGAACTAACATTAGATTTACCCATTTACATCTTTAGTTTCTAATCAATGAAATTATCTTTATGGGGCGATCTAGGAGATAATGAAGGTCAGGAAATATGTGATGCAGTTTCTGAATTACCAATTATTATTGTTTCCTAGGCGATGCGATCATCTTACGAAGGCAAGTAACAAATCACTTTGATTATTTTTGACATTGCAACTACTTCTATCTAACATTTAATTATTATGTGAACATCAAAAGGAGATTGCACGTTAAACAGTATCTCAAGTACTACAATCCAACTAAATCCAAGCATAGCCAAAGTACGTCGCCTAAGAGAGTGGAATGCTTACATTTCCTTACATACTACATAACAAACACTACATACATTTACTGCACCTTCTAACTTGCGTATATACTGAGTTCATATGTTGTTTTTTCCTAAATAAAATCTACTACAAACTGAACTCACTTCCCATTTTTATCCAACATATTCAATATAACAAATTCGGTATAGGCATAAAGAAACTAATACCTACCATCCCTCCGATCGAGCAACGACATCAATAATGACAATCAAAACTTAGTAATTACAGTTTCATAATCATTCGTGTTAAAATCAAATTGCAACTACACATAATACATATTATGCACTTTATATACAAAATTGTATGTAAAATACATAAACAATTTGGAATATCCTTAAAAAATCCACTGACATATGCATTTTTTCATAATACATATTACACATTTTATATACATGCAAATAAAAAATGTCATATCCTTGCTACCAAACATTTGTCTACTGTATTACCCAATATAAAAAATTAACAATGAATTCAGTATTCGAGAAACAAAAAATATGCTCAATTGAATTCAACATTGTTACACTTAAATAATTTACTCCGAACACACGACGAACAATTATCAGATGCTGTAGACAACAAATTTAAATGATAGTAACATAATCAGATTTACAATTACACAGACTTTTACAACATCTGTTATTCCAAACCACAATCAAATTGTATTAAATATTACGGTTACTCTAAAATAGATTTAACGACGGTGTCAGGTACTACCGATTACAATAGTCATAATCAAACACAATATATGTCGTTATCAATATTCAAATAACCAAAAATATGTTGATTGGAATTTTGAATATAGGGAACGCCATACATAACTATCTAAGCTAAAATGTAATAGCTTTTTTAGCGTCAAGAACTAAAAAGTTCAAACCGATTTACAAAATTCATGCCATGAACACCATCAAAATACCTTCGGTCCAACCCTAAAACATAATCACTTTAATGAAAAACACTTAAATTTAGGATCACCCGAAATCACGAATAATTGAAATACTGGCCATATAAGAATTCCTCATAAATACTTGCTACTTAAAGGATATGAATAAAGATAGGGAGAAAGATACAACCAGGTTAAACAAGCAAACAAGAGGTTGGATATGTCCAACAATATGAAATAATTATACTGTCAAACCCAAAATACTACATAGAGCCACAAATGATCCAAGTTCTACTACTTCAAATGGAACAAAACCCAATTTCTAAGAAAAATGTATCACAGTGCATAAAATAAATTAAATTTTACATTAAAAGAAAAGTTCCACATGTCCAAACATTAATATATAACAATACAAGACATGTCTAAAATTCATAAAATATATAGAAAATGATTTAAAATCTCCGCCAACTCAAACACCAGGGGCTTCCACGTAATACACTTTATATTTATTTTAATGTTTGCCTACCATTCACCTTTTATTTTTTGCATACTCTCATAATTTGTTAACACATTAGATTACACTACATGTTGGAAAACTCATTGACCCCACAACGAAAAAAAACTATACGTGACCCACCAGATAAATTAATCCCTAATGCTAGTAAAGTCACCATTCATGATCTTGTCAAAGGTCTTCCATCAACAACTGAGGTATATCTCTAATGATTTTAATTTGTTAACTCAATCTAATAATCATTATACAATCACACTAATATAATAAAATTCTTCTTAACAGAAACTATATTGCTCATTCATTGCAATAATTATTGAAGTGAAAGAAAAAAAAACATGGTATGAGGCTTGCAGCGCATGCAACAAAAAGGTCTAAGTTGTAAATGTAGCGATTAACTGCTCAAACCGTGGACTATCAAATGCCAAATTTATAAAAAAGTAATCCGACACCTTGTCACCCATTCTTGAATAACATTTACATTAATAATTTAAATTGTTTACCTACTTCACTGACCAAGCCAAAAAAAAGAATAGGTACTTGTTCAGCTAACGGTCCAAGACGAATATCAAAGAGCCTCCATCACCTTATTTGACGCGACGAAAAGTTTCATAGACTGTAATGTTGACACGTTCATCGAATCAAAGAAAAAGGCAAGCCACATATAATAAAATATCACATTATTAATTTAAATACAATACAAACATCTACTCCACATGATTTATACATGTAAAGAAATTCAAATCTGATATCGCGGGGTCTTCAACACTCAGAATACGCCAAAAGGTTATATACATGCAGTGGAAAACTTTTCAAGTTTTACATTAAAGGAAAATCTATCAAGTATGATGATAAAAAAAATGAATGCTTCATTACACAAAAAATTGAAGCTGTAGATGACGACGGTCAACAAAAGCCAAAGACGAGGAAAAAGTGTTAACTTCAGCAACACATAACTATTTAATTGTTTCACAATACTTTGTGACATTACTGGATTCCTAAAAGTTCTTTTCAACTACACTATCTCATTTACCTTTATTTTACAACATTAACTTTCAATCTTTGAATGTGAAAAATTATAAACGTCTCCCATTTCTACATACATGAAATATGCGTTAAACTCCATTTTTTCTTCTACAGTTTCAACATCTAATTGTAAATAACTTATTATATTACACGACGCTCACGAGCAACACACGTGGGCAAAAATAGTATTATTAAAAATATAATTGAAAATCAAAGTACACATCTTTTAATCAATTTATATAAGTATCCAACCAATCAGATAGATATGAAGAAAAAAGATGATACCACGTTGAAAACAAATCAAGGTTTCTAAAACACAAATTGAACTCATAAGAATAAGAAGGGTAATAAACAAGTAATACTGATATGCCCGTTTCATCGAATCCAATCATCAAAAGTTTTAAAAATCATATATTATAAAGCGAATTTAACAAGCAACACTAACAATGTTATATAGTTTGTATGTGTGTATTTGTGGAGAGAGATAGAGAGAGAACATTCTAAGTATAGGAAGCAGAGACAATAAATGAATGAGGTTACCTGGGTTTAGGGTGAAGTCGACAAATGAACTTGTAGAACTTGTATCCTAATACAAATAACCACATCTCTAGAACTCGTAGCCTGACTACCAAACCAAACATCTCTTTTTGGGGATTCAGTTGGATAACCGTGGGGCACAAAATCAGAACTCAATATGAAGTTTGATCTTGTTAGGACAACTAATCAAAGATCTAGAATTAAAAACAAGCCCGATATACATTAAACATTAATTAAATAAAATTAAACATGGTATTGAAATTACTATAAAAATCGAATAATTTAGTGATTCAGTAATTTCACAATTGCTTTACTTTATAAGTTCTATTGCGTTTCAAAATCTATATTAACAACTTTGTTATGTTAAGACATACAAAATTCTTCATTTTCTTAACATTGTCAATAAAACTATTGAAATAATTACAATTTCAGATAATTAAACAAAGTAATGATCTAGAAGTACCATAACTATCTTTTATATAGTTATAAAAAGAGTTAATTTGAAAATTTACCCATAAATCTCTCAACATGTTTTGAAAAGTTTTTTTACCATAATTTATAATAATCAAAGCTAAATCTAGATTTAAAGTCAAATTTTCCATTAACACACACACACACATATATATATATATACATATATATATATATATATATATATAATGTAATAATTTTAATTTTATTATTTTTTAAATTAACCTAACCCGTAGGAGCCCGCCCCGCCCCTTTTATTAAATGGGGGCGGGTTAGGAGTTAATTTAAATAAAAACCAAACCGCCTCGTTTATTAAATGAGGCGAGTTAGGATTTTGAAAAATTCGCCCAAAACCCGTCCCGTTGCCATCCCTATCCATAATACTAAGGCACATCAACTATTATATAGCATATTATTATATATTATGTCCATTTCCAAAATGTTTTAAATCGTGTAACACAATAACATATAATGAAATATAATAAGATACATCTTAGTGCCATTACTGGAAAATAAATAAATAAGCACACAATTAAGTAATGTATTGGCCATTTTTGAGTTTAAATATTTTGAAATTTAAAATGAAATTTTATATTTCCACTATTATTCAACTTCGCACGATGAAAACTCCTCGTGAAATCACTAGACTAGGTTCTATGACAACATTTTTTTCTTGATATATTCTATTTATACATACAGTAAATATATGCTATATGTTTATAAATATGACCTAATGAAATACTTTTTTTTATAAAACGTGATGGAGCCCCCCCCCCCCCCCCCGAAAAAAAAATAGTAGGACAAAACTTATGGGTACTCTAAAAAATCCTAAAAAAAGTGGGGCTCTAAATAAAGTTAAAGTGAAATGACAAAATCACGCATGTGCATTTGTTTTTATATTAAATCTGAACACTGAAATTATGTTTGTTTTTTGTGTGATGAATAGATGTATTTAGACTGATTCAAGTTTTAGATTCAGATTTTAAATGCGACTCTATCTCTTAATTATTAAGAGCCAAATTAATCTTTTATTCATTTAAAAAAATAAATACTTTTTAGTACTTCTTTACGTATGAATGGTTGAGATCGAAACTTAAAATTAAAACCAAACAACACATAAAAAGAAAATAAAAAATCCCCAAACACAATTTTCGTTATAAATGAGGGTCCGGTCGAGATTATAACCCTAGCTAGCACAAAAAGGCACTACAGGCTACGTCGGGTATCCTTCTCCCTCCCTCTCCTCAGTATTAGCCATATCAAGAGTTTTTCATTTATACTTGGTACGTTTCTGGTTTCTTACTTTCAATATTACCCATATATTTATAAGTTGTTTTTTGTATTTTTTCCAACACATCACTCAGTTTCATGTGCTATTTTGTGAGTTGATAGGTTCGTCAATTGGCGATAGGGTTTCTTTATCTTGAGGAATGGACGAAATGAAAGGTTATAATCGTTTTCCAACACTGAAAGGTGGTTGTGATAATTATATTATTTGTTTGCATTTGGAGTCCTTGTTTATGTACATGAAGGGACCCACTTGAATTCACCTCAGTCTTAATACTTTTTATCTTAATTACATATCAGTTTGGGTGCCTAATGAAGAGATAAAGATATTGAACAAGGGTTTGAAAGAATCATCTGATGCAGAAAATCAGGGAAAAACTCAAGACAACACAGGGCTGAAGAAGAGGTCCAGGGTATGTTCTACGACTAATAAGTCTGATCACATTTTGTTTGCTTCGTTCTCAATCATTGACTTTGAGTACGCACCGTAGTTTTTTTTCATTAGTGTACATAATGTTGAGTTTATTATTATTTTTTCAATTGTGCGACTAGATTTTCATGGTGCTTTCCCATTAGGTTATTGATGATGTATTTTGTTCAAATAGCCTTCTTTTAGTGAGGCACTTGAGTTTTGTGTTTTGGATTCGTATACATTGTGGGTTCTCCTCTCTTGGTCCTTTATTTTGTACGTTTTTGTTCTTAGTCATAAAAAAAGGCTAAATAGGTAAATTCAATGGAATCTTTTTTTTTTTAACATAATGGTTCATCGGAACACTTTTCATCACAAATTTATTTATTGTGCTCCAAGAAGTAAATGGTTTAGCAATGTGAAGGGGGTGTGCAAGATCCAAAACCAAACAGATAAAACCGACTAATCCAAACCAATCCAATCCAATCCAATTAGAAAATCGATCTACATTGGATCGTATTGGATTCGTTTTTTAAAAAACCGACCTTGATTGGATCGGTTTCGGTTTCGGTTTTTTGTATATGTAAGAACCAATGAAACCGATCCAAACCGACTATGCATAAAATGTGTGAAAAAATAAATATATGACATGTTTCGATTGGATATCATATTTTATTAGTTTGTACTCTTATACACCTCATCAATTATATTAGGTTAAAAGTTGTATTAAATTTGATGGATTGGATTGGATGTATATTATTTGATTAGATTTCAAGCCAATCTAATTTTTATTAATAATGCTTAATGTTGATGTCTAAAATTGGTAATGAAATTATCTATTGGTCTTAGCTAAATAATACCAATAATAAACAATCACAGATATGAGAATAACATAACCCACGTCATATATGTATATTAATACTTCATTCTGGAGTGGAGCGAGTGGTGGTCGATGGAATGAGAGGACGGAGTATTTAGACATTATATGTTAATCGGCTTTCAAGACTTGATTGCCACTCTTTCTCATATAGCCCTTATTTATATGTATTCCAACATTTTCCAATTTGAGGCTAGAATGAACTGCCTATTTGTTGCTTAGAGTGATCTTCATTAAAGAAATGCTCGGCTGTTCGGCATTGGGTATGAAGGGATGGATTAGGAGGAATTGGAGGACGTGTTCGGCTTAGAAGTTTATGCTCAAGCTAAAAGAGCATATCTAGAAATGTGACACTGCTTCCATCAAGCTGCGGCGACCAACACCTCTTATTATGAGCAGTCTGATAAAGATTCACTGGCTAGTTTGAGTGTTGCCTATGAGAGAGCTTACTATGGAGGTTTTGACTAGGGAGTTGTTAGCACTGTGTTCAACCTTTTCAAAGAAGGAATGAATTAGATTTTTACCAGGAGTTGTTAGCTTTGTCTTCGGCCTTTTCAAAGAAGGAATACATTTTTACATCGAAGCTGGAAAGTGCTCGGGAGGTAGAAGGAAAATAATTCTCTTCGTTATGAACTTGATGATCTGAAGAAAGCTGGATCAGCGGACCAAAATGAAGGCGTTTTTTTTTTCAAGAGTAAGAGAAGGCTTGTATATTGGAAGAATTAGAGTAATTAAAGAAGTTCAAAGGAGTAGGTACATCTTCCAAACAATGGCCAAGGTTCCTCAATTAGTTGAGGATGAGCCAACCAAGAAAACTCTAGCCGATTAGGCCGTGCGCATAAAGAATGATCTGAAGAAAGCTGGATCAGCCGACCAAAATGAATGCGTTTTTTTTTTCAAGAGTAAGAGAATGCTCGTCTATTGGAAGAATTAGAGCAGTTAAAGAATTTCAAAGGAGTAGGTCCATTTTCTAAACAAGTGGCCAAGGTTCCTCGATTAGGTGAGGATGAGCCAACCAAGAAAACTGTAGCCGACCAAGCTGTGCAAATAAAGAACCAAATGGCGATTATCAAGAAGTTGAGTGAAAAGGTTAATCACCTGATTTATCATTTCCATAAACAACCGCTCAACCATTTGGATGAATGGTTATGATGAAGCCTTGGCGCACAATTATGGTTGGATTAATGCTCTAACTATGATGAAGGTGCCATAGAACAATGAGTTATAGTACTGGAATAATTCAAGTCTTTTAGAGATTCTAAATCACCTTTCAATTTGGACACTACTTGGGTTCCTCGTGATGCTATTACTATTATTTTAATTCGAAAATATCTTGGAGACTACGGATTGTATAATGATTATACTATCGTCCGATTGTTACATTTGATGAACATGGTGAGCACAAGTAGTTAATCCAATATTACTAGGATCGCGGCTAGCATTTATACGTGGTACGGGTACATTGGTCGGCACGCGATACGTTGCGGGTACCCTTAGCTAGAACGCTATTCTGGGTCGTAATTCGTTCGAAACTTGTTTTTGGTTTGTAGTGTCTATTGTATAAAGGTTATATATGGAGTGTGCTACGACAATATTAAAAACTAAAAATAAAGGGTTATTTTTATGTTTTCCCCCACTTTTATAATTGGTTGTGTTACATCGATTTTTTATATAAAAAAGTTATTCTCCACCCCTTCTCCCTGATTACCTAAGTCAAATTGTTGCTTTTAACACTTGCTATTGTTCCTTTGTTATCCAAAAACATAATTTTGGTTTTTGCTAAATATTAAATTTCTGTAAGCACCTTTTTTGCATATTCTTTAATTTTGAAGTTAAAAATTCTCACTTGAAAAGCGTGACCAATATTTTTTTTTGTATTTATGATACCCTTTCAATTATTTTATTTAAATAAGTTATTTTTTTATTTTTATTGCTCAAAATAAAATATATGATTAATGAATAAAGTAGAGTTATGTTAGAACTAAAAATATATTAAGTCTCGATTTTTAACCAACTAAAGAATACAAATGTAATTACAAAGTATCAAAGTTAAGATAAGACCAACTCATATCACTTTTTCCATTCTGTCGGCATAAGTACTTGTTCCAGTTGTTCTTTTTTTTTTTATATTATTGATAAGACTAGGGGTGTTCACGGGTCGATCGGTTCGGTTTTGACCGGGTTTTTGGGGCCGAATCGACCATGTCGGTTTTTGGAGGAGAACCGAATCGAACCGAAAATGCTGAAAAACCGAACCGAACCGAATCGGGTCGGTTTTTGACAGGGCCGGTTCGGTTTGCCCGTCGGTTTTTGACAGGGCCGGTTTTATACAGGGCCGGTTCGGTTTTTTCCTTTATTTTAATAAAAAATATATTTTTTTAATACCTAATATAAATATAAAATTAAAAAATATAATATAATATGTCAACACTAATATAAATATAATATAAAATATAAAATTAAAAAGTATAAAAATTAATTCGGTTCGGTTCGGTTCAAAATCGGTTTTTTATGCCAAAACCGAAAACCGAACCGACCCTGTCGGTTTTATACCTGATTAAACCGAACCGAACCGACCCTCAAAAAAACCCGGCCCGAAAATTTTCGGTTCGGCTCGGTTTTGTCGGTTTGTCGGTTTGGTCGGTTTTTTTGCACACCCCTAGATAAGACTAACTCATATCACTTTGTTGCCAAGTACCAAAAGTCACCTTTTTATTTTGTTGCCAAGTTCCAGACGTATGCGATAGTTCCAAGAACTCTTTTCTCAAATATCGAGAGGGCATAGTCCCAAATAGTCTCATGTGACTGTCAAACAATAAACCCATTTAATTCTTATGTTTTTGTATCCAAAAACCAAACTTTATCTTTTGTTTACCAAGTACAATTATATAGGGTTTTTTATGGATCCAAATGAAAGGTTTCCCCCTTTCACAATTAATGGAAAATCAACCTCTCTTTTCTCTCCTCTATTGAAGTTGACAAAATAAGTCTGAAATCCATCGACGATACTAGAATACGACTTCTAACGTCATACAAATGACGTTTGATGACGAAACAAACATTATTTGCGATAAGATTTTTCATTTTTTTTTACCTATTTATGTTATTATTTACGTAAATTGCTATTTTCCCTCTTGAACTTTGTTTAAAAGAAAGGGTATTTGGGGTCGCCATTTTTTCTGATTTGGGTCGCGACGCACCGCGATTGGGGTTGAGCGATTTGGTTCGTGGGATTGAGAGGGGATGAGCGAATTAGGTAACTCCGAGTTAATCAAGGATCCCAGATCTCATAACAACTTTTACCCTTGTGCTTCGATTTACCTCATAAACATGTTGAATCGCTGAGCAGGGATCCAGATGGGTAGTCTTGATAATTGATATGATGATATATTATCTTTTCATGAATCTTGTAATAAGTTTAATGATTTATTATGGAAGTTTGATGATTCAACTCTATGTTTTATTTAGTTATTTGTATGGTCTATTAGTAATTAAGCTTTGTGATTATGTTGTCAGTTTATGCTCAGAATTAATCAGCTTTACGAGTTACCAGTGTTGGACGAACATAGGTTATCCTGCCTTAGGTTTCACTAACGTGTTTTGGTTACGTACTTTTTTGACCAAGTTTTAACATTACTTCCCATTGACGACCAAACGTTGCTCGGATAATCCTTGCGTTAAGTCACGTGGGATCTTTTCCTTTCGTATGACTGTTTGTGCTTGATTTCTAGCATTTGGTTGGGTAATACATCTTGTTTTCGACCTGGTTGAGTCATATATGATGTATTTTTGTTTGTTAGTACTTTTTGTTCTTGACCTGATTGGGTCATACATGAAGTACATGAAGTGTTTTAGGCATATCTCGCATTCCCCCCCCCAAAAGGAGGAAGATGATGTGTCGAAATTGGCTATCTTAATTAATCGCTGGTCATGAATTACATAGAACTAGAAACGAAGAAGCTTGCTTATACCTTGATCCATGCCTCCAGAAAGAGAAGACGTACTTCCAAGCGCACTCAATGGTAGCACTTACCGACACCCAATTGAGCCAAGTCATTTATAAACCCGAGAAATTGGATAGGCTAATGGCATGGTTAGTGGCGTTAGGTGAGTTCAATATAATCTATTAGCCGAGAATTGCTATAAAGGGTCAGGCATTGGTCGATTTTGTTGCTGAGTTTACCTGGGACTCGACTGGGCGGAAAGTGATGTTCCAGCCGAGGAGATGTTGGCAGAGGAAGTTCTGGTCGAGTTCGCTTCGAGGAGACTTGCATCGGTCACACATACTGAGATCCCGAGAGACTTCTATGTAGAAGTCCTGTTTAAGCAAGTATAGGGGAAGACTTCGACATGGGAGGTATGCCTACATTTGAACATGGTTGGATCCCATAATTAATTACCTCATATATGGGAGGCTGCTAGAGGAAAAAACCGAACGAAGAAAGATAAGATACAGGGCTGCGAAATTCGCGATTGTCGATGAAGTTCTGTACAAGAGAGGTTTTTTGCTCCCCATTACTCAGATGTGTTCATCCCTTCGAGGTCCCCCCAATTTTGAAAGACATGCACAAAGTGTCTTGCGCAAGCCATATTGAAAGGCGGTCCTTGCAAAAAGAATCGTCATGCAGGGTTATTACTGGTCGAGCTTGGCAAAGGATGCAACTTCGTATGTGCAAAAATGTGACTATTATATTGGCTCCATGGCACGTTGCCGAATGTCATAATCTTTGATAGTGGCGAGCAGTTGAAGAGTCTCTGGAAGCGTACTGCACAAGGGTCGACATAAAGCAGTTCTACTCAGCACCGGACCGACCACAAGAAAATGGGCATACGGAGGTTTACGAACATAATAATGCTGGATGTGATAAAGAAAAGGTTGGAGGATGTTAAAGGCAGGTGGATTGAAGACCTTCATAGTGCTTAATGGGCGTACAACATGACAAAAACGACACTGATCGGGGAGACCCTACTTATGTTAGCATATGGATTAGAAGTCGTAATACGAACAGAGTGTGGGTTGCTTGGCCACATGGTTCAAGCTTTTGATCACCTGATAGACGAACGTAGAGAAGACGCTGAGGTCCGATAATCAGCCTACCAACAGAGGGCCGCCAAGTTCTACGATAAAAGGGTAAAGTCTCGGCAAGCTTTTGATCACCTGATAGACGAACGTAGAGAAGACGTCGAGGTCCGACTTCTACGATAAAAGGGTAAAGTCTCGGCCGATAGCAGTTGAGGACTTGGTGTTAAAGAAGGTTATTAAAAAAATCAACAAGCTACATCCCAACTGGACCAAGTTATAGAAGAAGTCGTCCCCGGAACATTTCCACTAGAAAATCTTAAAGGAGATCCGTTCTCAAACCCGTGAAATCCAGATCATTTAAAGCGCTACTACTAGTAACCCTATTTCATTTATGCTCTTAATGTAATCTGTAAAAAGTTGAAGAGGAATGATTAATACAAACAGCAGTTGCATCTCATACTACGTGTGTTCCTTATAGATCTTGCTTCTACAAACTGTTGAAATTAGATGAACTCTCTCTCGACGGTACTGGAGTGTCAAAGAGTCTTAGCTCTATAACACCTCCTCATAAACACAAAGAGGTTTGTTGTCTCTGAAACATCAATTAATTTTGGTGACTATAAACATCATGCAAATGGTGAATTCATTAATCTACGCGCAACGGTACGAGAATGCCAAGTGTCTCGGCTCCATGACACTTCTTTATAAACCATGAGAGTGGGGTATAACATTAATTAAACTTGGTGAAATTTCATTCAAGCATCAATTAATATTGGTGATTATAAACATTATGTAAATGGTGAATTCATTAAATCTACTCTCGGTGGTATGAGAGTGCCAAGAGTCTCGGCTCCATGATACTTCTCCATAAACCTTGGAAATGGGGTATAAGAGTCTCAACTCCACGATATTTCTCCATAGACCTTGGAAATGGGGTATAACATCAATTAAAAGCTTAGTGAAATTTGAGTAAAACATCGATTAATTTTGGTGACTATAAACATTATGCAAATGGTGACTTTATTAAATCTACTCACGGCGGTATGAGAGTGCTAAGAGCGTTGGCTCTCTGACACTTCCCCATAAACCCTGAGAGTGGGGTATAACATTAATTAAACTTGGTGAAATTTGATTAAAACATTAATTAATTTTGGTGACTATAAACATCATGCAAATGGGTAATTCATTAAATCTACTCTCGATGGTATGAGAGTGCTAAGAGTCTCAGCTCCATTATATTTCTCCATAAACCCTGGAAATGGGGTATAACATCAATTAATGTTGGTGAAATTTTATGCATGCCAATTAATGTTGGTGAAATTTGATAATCGCAAGTGTTTAGCATCTCGGCTAGACGAGAGTTTACATTCTCAGCAATAGAATCGAAGTTAAGATAAATAACAAACAATAGATAGAAGTTGCCGACATCAATCTAAGACAAACTAATATATTCATTAAGAGAAATAGCTGATCAAAAGATATCCAAGCATTACAGAGTACAGAGAAAGGGCATAATTTGTTTTAAGTGTTGCAAAACAAGACCACAGGAGGTCGGGCATGAAAAAGATTAAGCCTAAGACGTCGACAACTACTCAGTAGTAGGAGATACGCCCTTATCAATAGGGGAGACGCCAATGTTGGTCGTGTTTGTCAATTCGGTGGTCGTCCGGTCGGCCACATCAATGTGGTCTCCATTGACCAAAGTAGTCTCGGCGTCATCCTCATTATTATCCCCTGCCTCCCTTCTGCCGCTTTTGTAACTTTAGCCTCATTTGCATCCTCGGCCAACAACTCATCGAATGCAGTTATGCTTAAGAGGATGACTAAAATCAAAACAGTGAGCTATGCCATAGATGCCTACATTCGTGCCAACCAAGTTTGGCTTTTGCAAAAGTAGTCGGTGACATACCGTTCTAGCACCCTTCATCATGTATTGGATACCAAAATCGGTGAATTCATCAGACTGTTTGAACTTTAATGCAGAGGCTGACACAACTTTGAGCATCTCCTGATATTCATCCTCAACTTCTTTCTCATGGGTGTTGCACTTGGCAACACTGGCATCGTAGTGCCTCTTGAGACGAGCCCTCTGAGTGTCCAGCTCTTCCTTCAGTTTATTCCTGTGGTCCTCGTCCTTTTTGGCCAACTCCTCCTTTAAGCACTCAATCTCGGTGTTGGATTTGGCTGACTTCTTCGGAGTCTATTACATTTCTGGGTAATTAACATCTCAAGTGTAATTAGCTTTTTCTGTAGCTTTTGTACCTCTTCTTGTATGGCCATATTCTTCTCTGGGTTGAAGACACATCGTTTCTGTTTAATTGGCTTAACATCCTTCATTATGCTAAGTTCATGGCACACAAATTTTGGGTCAATCCCAGGTATATCCTTATGGTCTAGGGGAACACGATCTTTTACTGTCTGAGGAACTCTATTAGCTCCTTCTTGACTGATGACTATAATGATGAGCCAATTTATGTCATCTTCTCTGGATGCTCGTCGTCCAGGATAATTAATTCTACTGCCTTAACAACTTATCCTTTGACCAACTCGGTTTCTTCACGTGGATCTATCATCTCTATCTGATAAGTAGTGGTCAACTTCTTTTGTTCCTCCTGGTTGACCGATCTGTAGTAGGCATTGATGCACAGTGGATGGTACTGCTTGAAACTTCTTCAATCTAACTCTGTCGAGGATAATGTTGTACGCCGATTAAATAATCTTGTCTAAGACAAAAAGATGGATTTTCTTTGTGCGACAGGTCGGCCATGCGCCAGTAACCACTTCTAGATTGACGATTTCCAATGGGTACACACTTTTTATCCACAAATCAACGAGCGGTATGTGATAACGTTCTAGCTTACTATCCCGTAGTCCCAAACTTTTGAAATAATATGACGTTGGTTGAGCTTCCATTGTCAACCAATACTCTAGTCACTCTTCTTTCATGGACCAATATAGTGATGACCAGGGGGTCATTATGAGGGTAGAGTAGATGATCTTTGTTTACCTTTCTTGGTAGTGTATTTACGTTAATAAGTCAAGTTGATCTGCCGAATGTAGGAGCAGGCCATCACTTCATTGAGGTAAGCTTTTCTTTCTGCGATCTTATCTCCTTCTGCATTGAAATTACGACCAAAAAAGATGAGGTTTACCTCTCGCACTTGTCTTTTGGGTATCTTCGTCAAATTCAGATCATATTGAAAAGTCATCATCCCGACCACGTTCCTTATCATTTCCTGTCTTGCAAGGGGATGCTGATCATCTCTTGGGACTCTGATCGTAAGTTCGGCCTTCTTTGTCCACAAAATTAGATAATTTCTCTTTGGAATTAGTTTTTTAGTCTTCTTTCTTTAGGGCTATGCAACCATCAGATTTTGGAGGGGATTTTAGATTTCGTGGACATTTTAGATCTCCGCTCCCACGGATTTCCTCCAAAATGTGGTGAACGCCTACGGTTAATGGAATGTATTCATCATACCTCTTAGGTTTTTCGTAATTATATCCTTGTGCTCTTTCTTCTTCGAGCTCTTTGGACGTCAGTCTTGGAGGTGAATGTTTGCTTAGCTCCCAGCCTCCTCGGCGTTCATAATTCGGGTAGCCTTGGCTAGAACTCAGTTATAGTTTTGGGCGGTTCATTGGCTACAACATAGTATAGCTTCTCGGGTAATGGGCTGTTCATTAAAGCTGTGATTGCCGTCTTCTCCTCGTAGTCGACGACTTCAAATTTCATTATTGAATATGGCGATGTACTTGCGAGTGGTCTCCCCCACTCTTTGGCACACGCTCAACAGATGAGCTACCTTATTGACTCGTTTGGCTCCAAAGAAGTTGGAAGCTAGAGATTTGTCCTCATGGTAAATTGTTATACCAGATTTGAACTGATTCAGTAATAGTACTAGTATTGGAAAATGGCAACGCATTTCATCGGAGACTGAATAAATATCTGTTGCAGCTTGATATTATTCCATGTGCAAATTTGGATTTGTTTTGCCATCATATTTAAGAGTTAGCACAGGAGGTTTGAACTGGCAGGGCAATCCAGAATCGAAGGAACAAAAGGAGAGCCTTTCACATGACTCCGATGCAAAGGGTTTTTCGATATAGTTATTTCCCTCGAGCGATCCTCCAACGGTTGGACTGACCCTTTCCATGGTTGTCTCGATCATTTCTGGTCGCAGTAGTTTTTGCTATTTGGCCAGTGCTTTGTGCCGAGCTTTCTTCTTGAGAAGTCCGCTTGGCATGTATTGGGTCACGTACACTAGTTTGTGATCGGACAAATCTTTGGTGGCGTTCGTCGAATATAGGTCCTTTGTGATGATGACCTCCATCTCTTTGGGGTCCCTGGCGATCAACATCTTTCTAGGACTTTTGACCTTTCCTTAGTGAATGATCGATCATTATTTGATCATTAGTCCGGAGAGATGAGGTAGCTCCTCGGAGATAAGTCCTACCCTCAGTTGATCTAGAATACTTAGATCTTTCGCCCTCAATGGGTGACCTAATGTGTATCCCAGTTGGATTGCACAAAGGTCATTCTCATTATTTATGAGCATGTCCTCACCCATCTTGCATGGTTGGACTTGCCATTGATCGACCTTAACTGGCTTGAAGTGTTTGAGATTAGTTGTTTGACGGTTTCTTGCACTGCCTCTTGGCCCTAGGCTCAGCCTCGTCATCAGAAACATCGTGGATCACATGCACGATGAGAGGAAGATGAGGCCTGGGGATGGGTGGATGGTTTTACAGCTTCACCCTTGACCTACCCCTCAATGGGAACTCTCATTGCCTCCTCAAAGGAGTCGTCAGACTTGGGATAATAGACCTCATCATCCGAAGATTCAGACATTGTGTCACTAATGATGATAATGACATAAGAATGAATAATCTAAAACAAATCTTAATATGGAAAATGATAGATGGCTTGTCTAGTCGTTCCCGCATGTAGTTTTTAATGAAATTATCAATTGGTCTTAGCTAAATAATACCAATAATAAACCATCAGAGATAAGAGTATAACATAAATAAGTGAGACAAGGTTTAACATGGTTCAACCCAATCAGGTGCTTACGTCCACTGAGGTAGAAATCACTAAGTACCAAAGAAAAGTACAAAGATTTAGAAGGTTTTCTAGGGTAGTGTGCACGTCGCTATTCTCATGTGTCCCCCAACAATGGGAGATGATAAGCTATATAGTGTAATCACGACAAGAATAGGTGGAGTGCGTGCCTTTGGCATTCCAATTGACCATTGAGGTACCCACGTTCATTTATGGATGCGACTGAAGGTAATCCCACTTGTGCTGGTTATTTTATTGGTGGTGTGCTTTTTAATTGTGGTCGGCCAAATTGCCGACGAAAAGGGTGGTACGTTCTGCCGACCACTCTAGTTGCGAGTTGTGATGAGGAGATAGGTGTCCTCACAATATTGGTCCACGTCATGCATCTAGT
The DNA here is from genome assembly GCA_949130495.1 of Sambucus nigra. Taxonomy (NCBI): domain Eukaryota; kingdom Viridiplantae; phylum Streptophyta; class Magnoliopsida; order Dipsacales; family Adoxaceae; genus Sambucus; species Sambucus nigra. The sequence continues at coordinate 1,231,888 of CASBWL010000011.1, read as the reverse complement.
TTTAGTGTATAACACCTAAATTAGAGGAATCAAAACCGATTGAAAAATCGATCTAATCCAATCTTAATTGGATTGGATAAGATTGGATCCTCACTTTACTTTGGATCGGATCGGATTGGATTCAAAAATTGAAATTGGCTTCCATTGGATTGGATGTGGATCCCTTCAAATAGGTTGGTTTCGAACTGATGCACACCCCTAATGTGAGTGGAGAATACAATGGCTCAATTGTAATATTTGTTATTTGTGCTTTAATTGTTTTTTCCTACATTAGCTAGTAGTTATTGGGGCTAATATTCCTTTGGAATATTCTTTGGGTGCTCTCTTTGGGATTTTTATCTTTCGTGTTGTAATCTCTTTACATTTGGATGTTAGCTCGAGTTTATGCTTTAGTTGTATTATTTCTTTTTGTGCCATTGGCGTGTCAAGTTATTTAGATTCGACGCTTTTGTAAAATGAATGGTTAAAATTGCTCTCTATGGCATAATTTGTAATTACACGTGCAAGGGGAAAATAAAGGAGAGCAAGATACTGATATGGTTACGCGCGGAAGAGAGAGTGGATATAATATAGGGCAATTTACAATTAGGTCCCTTGATAACAATTTTTAAACATTTAAGGACAATTTACAATTAGGTCCACTTGTTATGCCACTAGTGTGGACTTGTACAAGAAGAGAATTAGTGGACCTAAGTGTTTAAAATTTGTCAAAATTCCTTTAATGTTTAAAATTTGTTTGTGAGGGACTTAAGAATACTTTCCCCTATAATATATACTTGCTGACTTCGAAACCAATAAATGAACAACACTTTTATCTACTTGTTGGGTTAATATAAAATATTGGTATTTATGGAAACCAATTTCCAAGAGACCTCCTCCGTACCAAATAAAGAGTTCATATATATTCTTTTTGTGTAGATTAAGGATACACTCAATCAATGGAAAAGATATATAATCTCATTCGCTGATTGTGATGAACAGGATGACATGGAAGATGGTGGAGGTCTGGCAGCTGACGAGTCACTGAAAGCTAACGATTTTTGTAATAGTTGTGCTTGTTAAAGAGTCCTTACTTTTATTGGATATACCAATTGTGATTCCATCTTTTTTTTTTTTAATTAAATCATCAGATGGGCTGTCTAATGATGAGGAGATGAACAAATTCAAGAAGAGGCACTTGGAAGGATTATCTGATGCAGAACAGCAGGACAAAACTGGAGAGAACATGGGGCTGAAGGAGAGGTCCAAGGTATGTATGTGTCAAGATAAAAATGCCTGATCACATTTCTCATATTTCGTCTTCACCAATTTTGTTCACTCATTGAATGTTGTTTGTAATATGTGGAGGAAACATTTTTCACCCTCAGCCATTGATGAACTGAAACTTGAAATAGATGCAAATTTCGTTTAGGCCCGTTTGATTTTTCCGTTCAGTCGTATACTCTGGTCGGTGAGATAGGTACATGGTCTTACACGTAGTAAAATGCAGATTGTTCTAATATCCCGTAATTTTTTGTTTTCTTCAAACCGTAAGGCCGATTCGCACACGGGACGGATCATTGAAAAGAGTATTCAATGCCCTTCGATATTTCATTCAGCTTTGTTTGGTTAGGAGAGTGGACCAAGGTCAAATAGTGCAAGTGGGATTTCCAATTTACAATCGGATTAGAGTCTATTTGCAAGTTGTAGTACGTTTCAAATGATTTTTTAAGTAGAATATAATTTCCCAGCCTGTCAAAACTCACTTGTGAGTGTACAATGAGCCTTCAAGTAGAGTTTTGTGTGTTTCTTAAGTGTCCTGGTCTATATAGTTACAGATATTACACCCTCCATCACAAACTAATAGTCCACTACTTCTTTTTGGGCCTGTCTCAATTAAGAGTCCACTTTCATTTTTTGGACATATTAACGAACTTTAATCCATGATAGTAAACAAGTGTTGATCTTAGTTGTTGATTGATTGTATCCTTAATTTATACAAAGAGATGATATTGACTCTTAATTTGGGACGGAGTGCACATACACGTGCATTGATTTTGTGACCACGAGGTACGCTTTAATGTAATAAAACAATACAAACTCCTTTTGGTTTGCTCGCTTAGAAAACATTCTCTGTTTGGCTGTGATCAACAGGGAAGCCCTTTTGAGTATGACCATTTTCCGGTTAAAGCTGAACTAACAATAGACGAGGAAGATATATTATGGGCAAAGGCACTAGTAGCTCGACATGATGGTAATACATGTAGTGCAATTGGAATTCATTTTGTACGATTATTATTATTCTGTATGGTTCCTGTATCAATATACATTCCTGAAAGTCATACAAAGTTAATTTTCCTAACGATATGTGTTTCAGATCATTGTCATTGTTGCTATCTGAAGGCCAGTTATGAGGCCATTTCAGAGGCCGAAGATGCAGATGACGGCCGGGAATTTGATTGGAGCCTTCACAAATGGCCTTCTCGTGAGTGTAAGTTAATGACTGTTTACATGTTGACTTGCATACTTAATTCGTCATCCTCTAATGTTCTGTTAATTATGCAGCCGATAGGGTTTCATCTGATGATGCTGATGATGGGGTTTCATCTGATGAAGCTGATGATGCTGATGATGGGGTTTCATCTGATGAAGCTGATGATGGGGTTTCATCTGATGAAGAATGCAGCTTGGAAAACTAACTAAAGGATGAAAAAGATAACAAGGGCTAGATGTTTAGTGTGTAAATGTTGTGTGAGATTGAGAGAGAAAAAAAGACTGATGTAAGGAAAGAGTTAGGTCTTTACTTTTTCGAGTCTGATTTTCTCAATCAGATGAACCAATAGGAGGTTTTCGTATCTATCAGATAGATTGAACAACTGTCGCTGTTATGGATATTCTATGTTAAATATTAGCTCACTGAATATATCTCCCATAACTTATTTTTTGTCTCACACTTTTTGAGTGAATGATCATACATAGAGCTGGAGACCCTGAATAATAGGGTCGTATAAGAAAGTAACAAGAGGATTAATTTCAGAAGTACTAGATCATTGTGCACAGCACATGAAATATGCGTGGTTTATATGGGTGGGTGATTTTATTGTTTGGGTGTTGGTTCATTTTAAAACCATCTAGTATACTTGAGCAAGCTTCCTGTCAATAATCTGCTCACTATCTCTGCGGTTGGACCAAGTGTAGAGCGGGCCAAACAGATCTATATCTAACGATCATTGGTGGAGGTAAGTATTATGGCTTCTCTCACTCCCACCCATCTTTTCCTCACTGTATAATGGACTTCGTCATTTATGGAAGGATTTTTCGGGATTTCTCTTTCTTAGAATTGGAAGAAAAAGATGGAAATGATGCGATACCTATATAGGGCAGGGTGGTGAGGAAGGCGGCCCTCGCTCTGTTTCGGAAAGTATTCAGGGGCCCCATCGGGTAATCGATACGCTAGGTAGAGTTCAAAGACTCTTTTCAAAGACAAAGGCAACTTAAAGAGGTTAGAACTCATCTTAGCAGTCCTGCCATTCTCTCTATAAGAACGATGCGTTCCGAGGTGTGAAGTGGGAGAGAAGGGATGTCATAATTGGGGTTTTTAATAAGACGACCTTTTGATTTTTCATTTTGGACTGTTTTGAATAATATTCTCTACCACCTTTCCCACCTGCCTTCATGAATTGTTAGAGAGAATAAGGCAAGTCTCTCATGTTTGGAGAAAATTAAACGCAACTGCTGATTTCCTCATGCTGATTGTATGGATCCTTTTCATTTTTCAATTAATCTCCTAAAAATTCTTGAGGAAGATCGATTAGGGAGAGAATATAGCGCTTTTATTGGGATTTTATCGCCATAGTTTTAACCTTTTAGAATGTGATGGATATTTGACTCCGACAAAATCTCAAGTAAAATGGAGTGCTTTTGAACTTTCATTATGTTACGTTGCAATTTGCACAAGAAATTTATGAACAAACCTGTTATTTGCACAAAAAAATTACGAAATTAAATTGTAATCACGTTAACCACAACAACAAAAATAAGCAGTGGAACTTTTATTTTTACTATTTATAAAAAAAAAACTTTTATTTTTATAACTAGGGTTTCTTGATCAACACAACTATTTTGGATCATCCAAATATACAACGCAAAAAGAAAAAAAATTTAAAAAATTGAAGATAAAAGAAAAAAATGAAAAAAAATAGAAAAAGGTAATGAATAGGAAGAAGAAAAATGAAAAAAAAAATGAAATCAACTATTTTGGATCATATAAATATAATGGGCAAAAAGAAAAAAAATATGAAAAAATAGAAAAAGGTAATGAACAAGAAAAATGAAAAAAACATGGAATAACCTATTTTGGACCATCTGAATATACACGACAAATGAAAAAAAAAGATAAAGTATAAAAAGGAACTGGACAAGAGGAAGAAAAATGAAAAAAAGAAAAAAAATGGAAAGCAAAGAAGAAAAAAATGCTATTACTACTGATCAAGAAGAAAAAAAGAAAAAAAGTAGGGCATAAATACTATTTTCCTCGAACCCTAATATTTACCACAAACCCTATATTCTAAGGAGTCTATTGATGAAGAAGAAGGAAAAATGGAAGAAAGAAGAATGAAGAACAAATCGGGTTGCTGAGGAAACATCTTGAGTTGTGTTGGATTTTCTTTCATTTGGTAGAAGATGACCATGTATAATATGCTCTCCCATCACTTTCGTCACCTCGGTAAACACAAAGGGTTGGTTTTCAATTACCAACCATTCGTTTTTTTTGGGTGGGTTGGGGGTAGGGGTGCACACGGTTGGATTGGTTCGGTTTCATTACTAAACCAGAACCAGAACCGAGGTGGTTCGGTTCCAGGATTTTGGAACCGGAACCGAAACCGATTTTTTTTGGAACCGAACCAAATCGAACCGATGGTTCTTGGGTTGGTTCGAATCGATTCCCGGTTCTATTCACTTTTATCATATTTTAATATGGACCATTCCTTTTCAATGTAATTCAAATATAGTTTTCAAATGGATTCCTATCATATTATTCAATACAGTTTTCAAATGGATTCCTATTCTTTTATCATGTTTTAATATTTAACCATTTATTTTCAACATTAAAAATGATATAGTCTCACACCTCACTTAAAAAATAGCATAAAATTCACATTACACTTGAAAAAACAACATCAAAACAACATAAATAGATAGTTCCCTCCCATTACATTGCAAGTCCTTGAAAAACATAGGTGGGACACATTGCATTGCAAGTCTTAAAAAAACAGCATAAAAAACAACATTACAAGTCCTTAAAAACAGTATTACAAGTCCTTAAAAACAGCATCAAGTCCTTAAAAAACTGCACTCATCAACTAAAAACAACACTAAAAAACAACATCAAAACGGCATCAAAAAGGCATCCAAACGGCTTCCGAACAGCTTCCAAACAGCACCATTTAACTACAAATAAAATTAACATAAAATAAGCACATATAAAAACAAATATTTAATGAAAAAATGAGTTAAAAACAACACCATTTACCTTAGTACGGAGGATTTGAGAACACATTAACAAGTTTGGGATCTTCCGTAATGACTGAAATAAAGCACAAATAAATAATGAGAACATTTAATAACAAAACAAATATTTAATGAGAATGTTTAATAATAAATAATGTTAAACTTACCGGATTCGAGATCACTCATCTCATCCAATCTCATCTCAACGTTTATAGGAATTAGTGATGAACGTAACCAATCTTGGGCACATATTAAGCACTCCGCGATTCTAGGAGTTAATGAACTTCGAAATTGATCAAGTACACGTCTACCCGTGCTAAAAGCCGATTCCGAAGCAACGGTGGATACCAGAATAGCCAAAACATCTCTTGCAACTAAAGAGAGAACCGGATACCGAGAGAAATTGAGTTTCCACCAACTTAAAATATCAAAGTTAGACACATCCTTTTCAACTTCTTCTAAATATCTATCAACCTCGGATTTTGCATCAACATTTTCTTCTTTTTCTAATTGTTGAAAAAATTCCGATTGAAGAGATTTCATTTCATCGTCTTCCACAACCTCACCAAATTGATCAACCTCCATTTCATTTGAACTTTGAGTTACTTTTATTGGGTGGGAACTCATACTTTGATAATGAGCGAACATTCTAGTCAAAAGGTCTCTAATTCGCATATCCAAATCATTAACCTTTTCAAAGTGATACATTTTTTAGTAACAAAATTTCACATATTTCAACTTATAACGAGGATCTAACACCACTGCAATCAATAACATCATATTAATTTTATCAATGTTCCCCCAATACTTATCAAAATTTTTCTTCATCTTGATTGCCATTATACTCGATGTCAAATCACTATTCTTGCTCCATTGGGGCAAAAGTGCTTCAATTGCACAAACAGGTCCGAAAATGAAAAAAAAGATAGTACCCTAGCTAACAAACAGGTCTGAAAATGAAAAAAAAATGAGAATATTCCACATATTTTTCAAACAAAATAGATCTGTGTTTTTTTGGAAATTTGAAACTGATCTATTTTTCAAAAAAAATAGTTCAGTATTTTTCGTCAAAAAAAAAATAGTTCAGTGTTTAGAATCTTTAGATAGATCAGTGTTATTGTTCTAATAAACATGTCCGAAAAAAAAATGTTCAAAGTTCAAACCTCCATGAACGAACACACTGACCAAATCAGTGTTCAAACCTCAGTGTTCAAAACCTGTTCAAACCTCACTGTTCAGACCTCAGTGTTCAAACCTCCGTGTTATAACACTGACCAAATAAGTGTTTACAAACAAAAAAATAGATCCGTAACATGAGTTCCCAAATCAGTGTTATAACAAAAAAATAGATCCGTGATATGAGTTCCCAATTTTTTTTTCAAATCCGTGATATGAGTTCCCAGTGTTATAAAAGATCCTAAATTAGTGTTATAATAGATCCTAATTCAGTCCCAAATCAGTGTTTATACAAAAAAAAACATAGGTCCTAAATCAAAGTTTACCACTCCGAAAATGAAAAAAACAAAAACAAAAATGCAAGAAAAGTTGATTTCATTTTTGCGGTTAGCGTTGCGAGAGAGAGAGCTCCAATTGAGGTTAGCGTTGCCAGAGAGAGAGGGAGATCCAATCACTTGACGTTTTAGCCCATAGAGAGAGAGAGAGAGAACGGCTGATAAAGAAAATTAAATTAGGGCACTAGGTTTTCTTTTCTTTTATATGGCCCATAAGAATGCTCCATGTGAAAGTTTAACTTTTACTTAATATATATATATATATATATATTACATTATAAAATCGGTTCGGTTACGGATTGGTTCGGTTTCAGTGTCGGGTCCGGTTCGGATCAGTTTTCGAATCGGATTGGTTTTTTTCCACGGGAATCGAGAACCGAATTGAAGTATCATTTTTTTAGGAACCAGAACCGAACCATAGCGCAAAAAAACCGAACCGAACCGAACCAATATCATCCGTTTGGTTCGGTTTATCGAATTTTCGGTTTTGCTGTGCACCCTTAGTTGGGGGTGGGGGGGAGGGGAGAAATGGTTTCCTCATACTTGAGGCAAATAAGTTTACATGATCCTAAACCCAAATTTTAATTCCTAGCCAAATTAATATTATCAAATATGGCAAAAGATGGAATTGAGCGTGGAATATGACATTTGCCAAGTCAAATACCTCATCTCAAAGAGGCCTAAAAATAAATGTGGCATTCTAAAGAGAGTTAAAGTGAAATGGCAAACTCATGCGAGTAAAAGAAAAGAACCCCCCCCAAAACACAGTAAAAGTCCACTTGCAAACGTAGTTAAACCCGTCGCATTTCGTTATAAATGACTGTTGGATATATACGCATCGTTTACGTGCCCTCGAGATTATAACCTTAGCAGCATTGTGAGACAAAGATGCCACAGGCTACCTAAGTATTCTTCTCCCCCCTCCTTAGTATTAGCCATATCAAGTGTTTTTCATTTATACCTGGCACGTTTCTGATTTCTTACTTTCAGTATTAGCCATATATTTATAAGTTGTTTTGTGTATTTTTTCAACACATCACTCAGTTTGATGTGTTATTTTGTGAGTTGATAGGTTCGTCAATCGGTGATATGGTTTCTATATCTTGAGGAATTTGAAAAGATATATTATTCTCACTCTTTGATTTTATTAAAAAGGATGAAATGAAAGGTTATAATCGTCTTCGAGCATTAAAAGGTTGTGAGAATTGTAATATTTGTTTGCGTTTGGAGTCCTTATTTATGTACATGAAGGCAACCACTTGTATTCATGCCAGTCTTAATACTTTGTTCTTAATTACATATGAGTTTGGGTGCCTAATGAAGAGATAAAGATATTGAACAAGAGTTTGAAAGAATCTTCTGATGCAGAAAAGTAAGGAAAAACTCAAGAGAACACATGGCTGAAGAAGAGGTCGAGGGTATGTTCTACGATACAAGTCTCTAATCACATTTTGCTTGCTTCGTTATCAATCCATGTCTTTAATTGCTTCTTTTGAATTACAGACCATAGTTTTTTTTCATTCTCGGACTATGATGAACTTACTGTACATAATGTTGAGTTTATTATTATTTTTTCAATTGTGCGACTCATGCCAACTGATGTTATCCTTTTTGTAGATTTTCATGGTGCTCTCCCATTAGGTTATTGATGATGTATTTTGTTCGAATAGAGGCACTTGAGTTTTGTGTTTTGGATTCGTATACATTGTGGGTTCCCCTCTCTTGGTCCTTTATTTTGCAAGTTTTTGTTCTTAGTCATAAAAAAGGCTAAATAGGCAAATTCAATAGAATTTGATTAAAAACTACTACTTAATACCAATATCTCCCTTCAAAAATCTTATTCCCCTCTTCAATGGATACAAATGTTTCACGAAAACCACTACCTCCCTTTAACAACACCATTATCCAAAGTTCATGAATATCGCAATATACAAATGTTTTAGTGATGTGCACATTGTAACAACTTAATTAGAAAAGTGGGTCACCTCGACTTTCAGTCGCGATTGGCCTAAACATTAGAAAAGTGGAGTCTACATCACCAACTTAATTATTATTCATTGTGTCAACAAATTAAGATTGAGAGTTATGGTGACCCACTTCAAAGGTGGGTCTCCGAACTTGAATTGTAAGCAATTATTATCGTTTCTAAGAAAGATAGATTACAATATTGGACTAATTAATGAAATTTTAGGATATTAACAATTTCTTATCATAACATTCTGATTTTTCATGATTTAATAGTTTAATATTTTAATTTAAAATTCTCTAAACCAAATGTGAAGCATAAAATAAATCTTGAGCTATCAATGAATATTTCAATTTCAAACCTCATTTGTTGGACATTTTATAAAATATACACTTTTCATGTACTATGTCTAAACCATTATGACTATTACAATTTGTAAGCATGCTAATCAAGAAAGTATAAAAGCTAATAATAGAACTAAAACATTAATAGCTCTATTGAAATGAATAATAATGTTGGGCATGGACTAATAACAAAAACTATTCATTAGTAAAATTATGAATTAATATTAGTGTTTTCACAAAAACTAATATAAAAAACATGAATACAAGTGCTTTCAAAAGGATAAATCTTAAAACAACGAATCAAATTATATTATTTATACTTTACTTTTAAATTCTTAGACCATAAATAACCCCTTGAAAAATTATTATTAAAAATGTAATTGAAAATCATTGTACATATCGTCTAATCAAGTTACATAGGTATCCAACCAATCAGATAGACATGAAAAAAAATACTACCACATTGAAAAAAAAATCAAGGTTTCTGAAACAAAAATCGAACTTATAAGAATAAGAATGGTAATAAAAAAGTAATACCGATATGCCCGTTTCATCGAATCCAATCATCTATAGTTTTAAAAATCATATATTATAAAGCGAACTTAACAAGCAACCCTAACAATGTTATATAGTCTGTATGTGTGTATTTGTGGAGAGAGATAAGAGATAACATATCTAAGTAGAGGAAATACAGACAACATATGAACGAGGTTACCTGGGTTTAGGGTGAAATCGACAAAGGAACTTGTAGAACTTGTATCCTGATCCAAATAACCACATCTCTAGAACTTGTATCCTGACCACCAAACCAAGCATCTCCTTTTGGGGATTCAATTGGATAACCGTGGGGTACAAAAATGAAAAGTCAATATGAAGTTTGATCTTGTTAGGACAACTATCAAAGATATAGAATTAAAAATTAGACTAACATACATTAAACATTAATTAAACAGAGTATTGAAATTACTGCAAAATCGAATAATTTAGTGATTCAGTCATTTCCCAATCGCTTTACTTTAGAAATTCTATCGCATTTCAGAATCGATATTAACAACTCTATTATGTTAAGACATACCAAATTGTTCATTTTCTCAATGTTTCCAATAAAACTATTAAAAGAAGTACAATTACATAAACTTAAACAAAGTAATGATATAAAAGTACCATAACTATCTTTTATATAGTTATAGAAAAGAGTTAATTTGTAAATTTACTCATAAATCTCTGAACATGTTTTGAAAAGTTATTTTTACCATAATTTATAATAATCGAAGCTAAATTTTGATTTAAATCCAAATTTTAGATTAACTCTAACACAAATATATATATATATATATATATATATATATATATATATATATATATAAAGAGAGAGAGAGAGAGAGAGAGAGAGAGAGAGAGAGAGAGAGAGAGAGAGAGAGATTTTCTAAAGTCCTCCATGTGTAGGTTAAATGAGACTTGATCCCGTTATCTTTTTTCTTTAGTCATTAGTCCCATAACTGAATATCTCTAGCACTTATGCCTCTTATAACTCCTATAATTATAAATGGTGGGTTGGACTTACCTTTGGTTGTGATTGGTTGCATATATATGAACATGACTAACAATTAAAAAATAAAATGATTGAGATAGGCAACTAATGGTTCTTAACAAGAGGGACTAGACCCCGAAACACCATATATAGACACACATGCATGTGCCCCCCTATATATATATATAAAATACAAAGTGGCTCAATTGGAAACAAGATCTCAACATCTTCTAGGCTTGGTTTAAACTCATGAAGGGCTTAACCCTATTTCTTTAAGCTAGGGTCAACTAGTTTAGAAACTTTAGAGCAACTCAAATTGGGTTGACTTATTTACTACTCATTTCTTTTTTAAATTCGCTTAATATCAACTACACCTGACAGAATCCCGACAAAACAACAAAGTTGAACTCAATCTTTAAGTAGCAGTATTCTCCTCATGTGAAGATACGTTACATGTGCACGTATACTTATATTTATCTAAAGTTGCGAAAATTGAAATGGTGTTTGTTGTTTAATTTTCAAATGGCATAAGACTGGTACGACATTTAAAACTTCATTCTTATGGGATATCAATGAATCACCCCACCTTCAGACATAATTATAATATTTCAACATATCAATTATAAAAGATTAATTACCTTACACAAAGCTTGAGTCAGGAATCATCCAAATCAGGCCCGGTTCATTTTCTAATTGAATGATTTAAAATGGGCCAAGATTAACAAACCAATTCATATGTTCCCTAGTCCAAAACCCCACACCAGTTACTATTCTTAAATTATGTTTTGTTAATATAATGTTTCTAAAACAACTATCATATAATGATAAAGTTCCACTCGCCAATGTTCATTTCTAGATCCTCTGATGGTGATTAAATAACTACAATTCTAAGCATCACAAAACAATGAAAATCATAAACATAAATAAACAAAACAATTTCTATACTTACAATGAAAGTTGAGGTCTTCGGGATGAACAAAAATCAACTGGTTATCAGTACCAGTCATTTTAACATAAACAAAACAATCGATCAAACCTACCTAAATGAAACGCAAAACAAACCCTAGGTAAAAACATGAAGTACTAATACAAATTGAAAGTAACAAAGAATACAAAACATAAGGATTGTAAATGAATAATTTCGTAAACTAACATGAGGTTGAAGAATGATGTGCCCAGGGCCGAAAAATTTCTCCTTTCAATTAGAAGATTTGGACCTTCAGGAACAAAAGTGTGTTTTAAATTATACAGTGTATACACACACACACACACACACACACACACACACACACACACACACACACACATTCCAATTGAATCACTTTTGGAAAATGGTACATACCCTTGGCTGGTGTCCACCAAGCTTTGCATGTAGATGAGAAGGAGGCTTCAGAAGTAGATGAGTGAGAATCTTTACAAATAGATGAGAGAGAACCTTCACAAGCAGTGATACACCAAGATTCACAAGTAGATGCAATTACATAAAGATGAGTGAGAGTGTCAGAGAAAAAGAAGATGAGAGAGGTGTTAGGGCTTCATAGATGAGAGAGGGGGTGGGGGTGGGGGGGAAAGGAACATAATTGATTTTTTGTTTTGTATAGATTGATATACTTTGGTCTTATATATTTAAAAAAAATATATAAATACTTTTGGAATCATAATTTAATTTGTTCCCAAAAGTTATCTATTTTCTGAACAAATCCTTATGTTACCAAAAGCTAAGTGATGTTTGGAAACATCCAACTTTGATGCCAAAAGCTAAATATTTTCCCACCTTTTACTTTGATAGTTTCCCACTTAAAATTTTAACCTATCGCAACAAGTTTTATTTTATGTTGCCAAAAATACAATGTAAATTCATATTTTGCAAGTTAAACAAGATTTTGTCACCAAAAGGGCATCTTTGACAACAAAAACCGATTTTGTCACCAAAAGGGCATCTTTGACAACAAAAACCAATTGTGTAGCTAAATATTGTTGCTAATGGTGCAAATTATTGTAGTGAATTAATTATCTCATTAAATTACTATACAAGTTAACACTAGTTATATAAATTTAAATTTAATTAACAATTAGTTATATGCGACTTGGCATTATAAGAATGTAATTTGTGATCGGTAGAACTCAATATCGAGAGAATAATCCAAACAAGAAAGCCCGCGTCACCTATTACCTGAACGTTCTATAGTTGTCCATAATACTAAGGCATGTCAATTATTATTTATTATGTCCATTTCCAAAAGATATTAAATCGCGTAACACAAAAACATATAATGAAATATAATAAGATACATCTTAGTGTCATAAGTGGAAAATAAATAAATAAGCACACAATTAAATATTGCATTGGAAATTTTTGAGTTTAAATATTTTGAAATTTGAAATGAAATTTTATATTCCCACTATTATTTATCTTCGCACGATGAAAACACCTTGTGAAATCACTAGACTAGACATGAATACCGATCTAGAATGGTATAATAAATTAGTGAGGTGCGAGAAATCTCTTAAAAAGAATCTTGAAAAATAAATCCTCTTTATGAGGCATTGAAAAAAATAATCCCCGAGGGACATTTCTTGAGATGCGCCCACGAAACAATCTCCTTACGCACACATAAACATACTCTGATTTCATGCAAGTTTTGTAATAACATATATATGATCAAATCAAGAAAATCTTTATTGTCTAACTAATCATGCGAAAATTAAAATCAATTAAATCTAATTTAATTAAAAGTCAAATTAATAACACTCTGATTTATTACGTTACAATCCAATATATATCATATGAAGAATTATTCCAATTCAATTAATTAAATCATGTAACAATTTTAATTCTAAATCATACAAAGAATAAGATGAGGATAAGAAGAATAACAAGTATGATTTTTAACGTGGTAAAAACCCAATCTAGGGAAAACATCCACGACTCCCTCTACGGAGTAAACCAAAAATTCCACTAAAACAAAATATACAAGTTACAAGCTATTTAACACATATGCACACAAAACAGACCTATACAAGTTTAGAATATGTACCCACTGGTTTGATTCTAACTTCTCTGCAGTTCTGATGTTGATGTTGATTTCTCATCTTGCTAACTTCTTGCTTCTTGTTTTAGCGAATTCCAACTCAGTCAAAACTAGGGGTGGCAATTCGGGTCAACGGGTCGTGTTTCGGCCCGACACGACAAGATTTTTTCGGACACGACACGACACGACACGACACGACACGAATTCGTGTTTTTTTTAGCTGACACGAACACGATCCGAATAAAAAATAACACGGGACACGACACGACACGACAACCATAATTTCTTAAATTTCAGGCCTAAAAAACACGATAACACGAAAACACGACACGACTCTTAATTAAGAGACGAACACGACACGACTTCGTGTCAAAAAAACACGACACGAACACAACACGAACACGAAATGTCGTGTCAATTTCGGGTCAATTTCGTGTCGTTCCGTGTCATTTTTTCGTGTCATTTCTAAAATTGCCACCCCTAGTCAAAACTGATCTCTCAACAACATACTAGTTGTGCAAAACGTGCAAGTGAATATGTTCTAAACGCAAACCATGCAAGAACTTAATTCAAATCTCCAACATATAAGTTTTCTACAAAAACTTAACAAAATACATTTGTAATCAAGCAAATACGTTTTCTATAAAAACTTAAAAAAATACATTTTCAATTAACAATCAATTAAGTTTTCTACAAAAACTTACAAAATAAGTTTTCAATCATAAATCTTATAAACATTCTTTCTAAGAAATACATACAACACTAATCATGGAGACACAAAAAGATTGTTCAATCATTTAAGAAATATGTGTTCTCAATCTCTCAAAAATATAACATTCGATTTTATGAGGTAAGTGTTTACAAATTATTTCACAAATATGAGAAAACAGATATTTAAATTTTTTTTCAATAAACATATAAGATCCAGAGAAATTCTGATTTAAACATCATATAGCATCCAACACAAAATCAGAATATTTAGATCATAAAAATATTCAATAAAATTCGGATCTAAAAATCTAAGGAATTCTAGTTTTTGTAAAAAAATATTTCATCATGAAAGAACATAAATTCTCTCTACAATAACATAATATTTCAATCTCTAAAGTTATGAGATGATGTGCAAGATCATTGAGAATAAAAAAAAAACAGAATAAAGATGAAGTAGAATGAACACAATGTGTGTAAAATAATATTTAATCTCTCTCTTAGATATTCTCTCTAATTATCTATATTTTTCTCTCTACAAGTTTCTAACCCTCTTGTGTTTCCCACTCTAGAAAATATGATTAAAAAAGTCTCTCAAAAATCCTAACTCCAATTAAACTCTCCAATGAGGTTTATATAGGTGAGAAAACAATATTCTAGAAACACTAAAATCAAGGGTTCAGATTAAAAGTTATTAATCAAACGCTGTGATTAATTCGAGGTAAAACTAATTAACAACTTAATAAACTAAGTTTGTTATAAACATCTCAAGATCCTAAAACCACTAATGATATAACAAGGATGGTATAGGGTTTTAAGTAACAACTCTCAACGGTAATAATAAAGATAGCTGGCATATGTTCCAAACACTCAATCTAAGCCAATGAGATCACCTAAGCTAACTGAACTAAAGGTTCAACGATCTTATTAACCAGCAGTTATAAAAGTCTAACTGTACGGTCTAAGGCTTAAAAACCAACGATTTAAAAAATATAAGCCACAGTTGGCAAAAACAACTAAGCTAAGGACGAAAATATACACTAGCCAAAAGCAGGTACTATCGGACTAGTAAAAAAAACTAAGGTTTAAAAAAAAACCTAAAGCTAATTAATCTATTCTGACGCAATTAAGGAGTTGCCAACTGTCGAGCAGTCAAAATAGGTACAGACCTGTCAAAGTTCTGTTCGTGTAAAATGCCAAGAAGTGTACACTACCTGCTATGAATAACCATGGTATAGGGAAAGTCCAAAAGTTATAGCGTAGGTCTAGAGGGTCAAATCGAAAGCAGGTGTGGTACTATCAAAACAATTCGATCAACATCACTAAAGCTTTAAAACTTAATAGACAAAATCAAATAGGAGATCCAAGGCTTCTCCTATTCGGTCAAATCACTCTTAATAGGCTTAATGGCAAAAGGACGAAAATAACATGTAGTAAGTACCATCAAATACTAATGCTAAAAGGATTATAGCAGGTCCTAAAGCTAATGGGTGAAAGAATGAAAGATCAAGTAAAGGTCAAATCACTTTTTAACAAAAATCGGCCAAATGACATTTTAATAAACAAAAATATTGTTTTAAAAATTCATTTTAGTTTGTAAAATAATTTCAAAAATTATTTTAAAATAAGAAATTATTTTTAAACAAAGTTGCACCAATTTTACTAAAAAATTATTTTTCAAGAAAAATAATATAATTTTTCTTTTAGAAAAAGTTTAGGCAATAAAGTAATATTAGTCCATATATGCATGAGTGCCTAATGTGTCAAGTGAAAATGTGCAATACACGTGAATACCTTTACTCGAATATGTCGTTGATTAGACTCGAGACATGTTGAGTCGTCGAGTAATGCGCTTGATGTACCAAGGAGAATGCTCGTACTAAAAGAAATGTTTTGGCACAATATCCAAATTAGTTGAAACGCATAAATAATGTAGACTCAAGTAATTCAAAGATTTAGGGTGTTTCAGGCATTTCCTGATAGGTTCTATGACAACATTTTTGTCACGACATATTCTATTTATATATGTAGTAAATATACTATATGTTTACAAATATGACCTAGTGGAACAATTTTGTTTATAGAACGTGATGGAGAAAAAAAAAATGTTAGGGCGGAACTTATGGGCAGTTTAAAAAATCCTAAAAAAGTGGTACTCTAAAGAGAGTTAAAAGTGAAATGGAAAATTCACGCGAAATAAGGGTTGGATATACACGCATCGTTTGCGTGCCCTCGAGATTATAACCCTAACACCATTATAAGACAAAGGCGCCACAGGAACCGGGAAAAACACAACAACTACCTCAAAAATATATGCTATATGTTTACAACCGAGAAACAATACCGCAGCGGTTAAACCCGTCGCATTTCCTAATAGGTTCTATGACAACATTGTTTCCCGATATATTCTATTTATACATGTAGTAAATATATACTACATGTTTACAAATATGACCTAGCGGAACAATTTCATTTTTATAGAACGTGATGGAGCCCCCCCAAAAAGTATTAGGACGAAACTTATGGTTACTCTAAAAAACCCTAAAAAGGTGGTACTCTAAAGAGAGTTAAAGTGAAATGACAAACTCATGGGTGTAAAGGAAAAAAAAACCTCAAAAACACAATTAAGCTCGTTACATGTTGTTATAATTGAGGTTTGGATAAACAAGTATACTTTGTGTGTCGTCGAGATTGTAACCCTAGCACCATTGTGAGACAAAGGTGCCACATGCTACCTCCGTATCCTTTTCCGTCCATCTCCTTAGTATCAGCCATATCAAGTTTTTTCATTTATACTTGGTACACTTCTGGTTTCTTACTTTCAGTATTAGCCATATATTTATAAGTTGTTTTGTGTATTTTTTCCAACACATCACTCAGTTTCATGTGTTATTTTGTGAGTTGATAGGTTCATCAATCGACGATAGGGTTTTTATATCTTGAGGAATTTGAAAAGATATATTATTCTCAGTCTTTGATTTTGATGAAGAGGGCGAATTGAAATGTTATAATCGTCTTCCAGCTCTGAAAGGTTGTTGTGAGAATTATAATATTTGTTTGCATTTGGAGTCCTTATTTATATACATGAAGGCACCCACTTGAATTCATGTCAGTCTTAATACTTTTTTCTTAATTACATATCAGTTTGGGTGCCAAATGAAAAGGTAAATATATTGAACAAGAGTTTGAAAGAATCATCTAATGCAGAAAAACAGGGACAAACTAAAGAGAACATAGGGCTGAAGAAGAGGTACATGGCATGTTCTACGATACAAGTCTAATCACATTTCATTTGCTTTGTTCTCAATCGTTAAATTTTATTACGGGCCATAGTTTTTTTTCATTCTCAGACTATGATTAACTTACTGTACATAATGTTGAGTTTATTATTATTTTTTCAACTGTGCGACTCTTGCCAACTGATCTTATTCCTTATGTTAATTTTCATGGTGCTCCCCCATTAGGTTATTGATGATGTATTTTGTTCGAATAGACTTCTATTAGTGAGGCACTTGAGATTTTTATTTTGGAGTCGTATGTATTATGGTTTCCCCTCTCTTGGTCCTTTATTTTGTACGTTTTTATTCTTAGTCATAAAAAAAGCTAAATAGGTAAAATCAATAGAATCTAATTTTTTGACAGAATGGCTGATTGGAACAATATTCATCCCAAATTAATTTATTATTCTCCAAGAAGTAGATGGTTTAGCTGTAATACCCCGTATTTTTCGTATTTTCGCATATTTGAGATTTAATTAATTCAGTAATTAAATTATTTTATTTTAAATTACGCGAGAGAAGTAATTTAATTTAATTGAATAATAGCGTGATTATTAAATATTAACCGAGAGTGAAATAATGATTAAAATTATGAATTATATTTACTGAGTGAATAGTAAATGATTAATAATTAGAAATTACGTCATAGCGAGTGATATGGGCGTAATCGAAATTTATCTCAACCGGGAGTCGCGTGTAGACTAACTTGGGGTCGAGATGGAATATTTATTTAGAGTGACTTGAATGATGATTTTGAGGTCACGGATGAGTACGTTAGGGTCGAATTAGTTAAAATAGTATACCCGGGGATGTCGATTGAATCAGGGGGAATTTTAGACTAAATCGGGACAATACGAGGGTATTTTGGTCATTTTATATTAAGGGGTTAAGAGACCTGCGAATTTGTAAACTCTAAATCAGATTATAAGGGTTGGAGGCTAGGGTTTAGAGGTTAGACAGAGAGAACAATTATGAAGATAGATTTGGAGGAATTTTGAGTGTGTTCTTGCACCACAAACATCTTGGGAAGGAAAATTGGAGAAGAAAACAATCAAACCCAACATCAATCCACAAAACCAGACTCTAAAACACTAATTCAAGTGTTTATTGGAATCAATATGAAGTTATAATACCCATGTGACCTGGGTTTCAATTATATTGACTATTTTGATGATTCTTGGAAGAAAAGATTGATTTAAATGCATGTTTGGGTAGGAATTACATGTAGAAAGATTTGATATCTGTAGAGGATAATAAATTAGAGATTTATTTTATTATCCATGAATTAAATCAGGGTTTTGATGAATAATAGAGGAAGAACATGAAAACCTAGGGTTCTTGAGGATTAGATGTTTAAATCTATTCTTTAATGTTATGATGCAAAAATTACGTTAAAATCTGTCCTAAAACATATGGTAAGGGTTTGGGACAATTGGTTTGGAGTTTGGTGGAGTATCATGGGAGTTATAGGTGTTTTAATGGTGAAAAATGCGTCTGTCCTAGCGAAGAAGACCACCTGGTACAAACCGAATCCATTCGGATGAGGATCGAATCGATTCGATAGGGCGAATCGATTCGGTATTTGAGCAAATCGTTCGGTTTAGTCAAATTTGACCTGTTTTTCTTATTTAAGCTCGAAACTTTGTACAAATAATTGGGTGACCGTTGGGGCCTATTTAAATCATTATGAGGGACTTTTGGATTTATAGTAGAACCTTGATAAGAGTATGTAGTAGTCTTATGAAGAGAGTTAAGGCTAGAGTTATTTCGGGTTTAAATTATAATATAATTAATTCGAGAGGATGAGAATGTAATTATGGGAAAGCATGAGTGAGCTTAATCATATAAACCAATAGGGTAAGGAAGACTTAGCTACTTAAATCATAAAGGGGTAACTAGTGTCCTTAGAGTAGAGAGTAATACTCAATTGAAGCGATGACGAGAATAATTGTAATATGGAAGTACGGTGAGTATTCAAATGATATATACTATGATGAATGGTGATAATTATGTTGTGTGAATACCAAGGTTCTAAAAAACGCGGGGCGCGATCGAGGCGTGGAGGTCAAGCCTCAAGCCTTAGAAGCCTAGGCGGGTTTAAGCGTGAAAAGGCGTGAAAAGGCGTTTAGGCCTTATTAATATATTTTAATATTTTTACACCATAACAAGGCTATTAAAATACTAAAATTGTACATATCATAAAAATATGTCTGGATATATGAAAATTAAAATACTATTTGATTATTTTGGATGAGATAATGGTCTGGTTAGTTAAAAAATGCTTTAAAAGGCGATATCGTTTCACTAAAGTATTGTTATTTTTAGAAAAAAGTGCCCCTTAAGTGCTTTACTAAGCATAAGGCGTAAAAAACTTAAGGCGAGGCGTTTCGCCCAAGCCTTAAGCCTAGGCGTGCCTAGGCGGAGCCTAGGCGGGTTTTTTAGAACAGTGGTGAATACCTATTGAATATGTATATATATAGGTTGTGTGTGTACCTATATTATTGATATTATGAGTTATCATACCTACACTGCTTGCTATCAACTGAGGTTCTCACGTAGTGGGCGATCCCACCTTGACGATTCCCGTAAGTTCTGGATTGGTGCTCGAGAACATAGAACTTAGGGCGGTTCGCTATGTGACGTGTACTAGTGAGACCGGCATGTCATTTGGGTATGTTAGGTATGTGCATAACCTAAAGTCTTACAACTATGTTCGCCTCCACCGTTGTTATATGATTTTGGGTTTGAGGAGACATGCCGAACCAGTAGTCCCCATATAGTACGAGAGGTACTTGGACTGGTAGCAGAGTATGCCTATTGTTTCACGATGGTCCTATTGAGAGACACCGTTTTGATATATATATATATATATATATATATATATATATATATATATATATATATATATATATATATATATATATATATATATATATATATATATATATATATATGTACGATTGTGATTATTCTACTTATGTGTGACAGTAGACTGATAGATAGTGTATATCTAAAGAATGAATTAAGTAGTGAAACTTAATTAATTGAGTAAACGAGAAGATATATGAAATGTTAATTTCAGTCCTTAACATATGAGAAATGTTAATTCGATTAATGTACTGTATGAGCAGTACGAGGACTTATAGACGTTGATAGTCCAAATAGTTACTTATGTCTAGTAGCTTGGGTAGTACAACTAGGTGGGCTGAGTAGAGAATGTTAGGCGCGCACTATAGTTGAGAGGTGAGGAAACTCAAGAGAGTGTACGTAACATGTGTAATCAATAACCGATTTTGAACTGTGATAAACTCTTGCTAAATATTTTCAAAATGTTTTAAGTACTAACTCTTGCTATAAATATTTTCAAAACCTTTTAGGTCTCCATCCACGGGGATGCCAGACTGGTTATTTGTAACAACCCACTTAAAATAATAATGGGTGGCCATCCCTATACTAAAATAATCAGGAATTACAAGTGGATCATTCTTAGCATCAACTGACGATACTAACTAAACACGGATAACTACCCATTACTACAAAAAGAGGGTGCCAATTTTTTTTAAACCATACAAAGCAATAACCAACTAACATCATAACAACTATTGGAATGATACATAACACACATATGCTATATAAAAAAGAAGAGTACAACCAAAAATACAAAAGGTAAATACCTGAATAAGCTGTCGGGTCACAGACAATACAACGGTATAAAGAAAGATAAATATAAACAAAATGCTACAACTACAACACTTAGGTATAAACTCGATATACAAACTAAATCCTAATCTAGATACACAAAAGATAGGAAACGACTATATCAAAATACCGCAACAGTTCGCTACTGCCACATCTCCAGGAATACACGAGATGGATAACATCAATGGCGTCTTTGCGGAGGAACACCTAAAATAACACAATATATATAGCAAGAAGAAAATGTAAACGGGTCAGAGCCCGAGGTGTAAACATTTTTAGCAAGTGCATTAAAATGCATAATAATTATAAATGCATTATAATATGATTAAAGTGGAGTCGCAATATCCATAAAGTTCAACTCACCTCTCATCTAAAGTGCACACCTACACGTATGCACATGATCCTCAAATAACTGCCCAACACTATCTAGGGGAAAAATAATCTAACCAACACCCAAAATTTATACTCATTTGAACTTCCATTTAAAACATAACCATGAACTTCTAATTCTCCCATAATCTCAATATTTTGTCAACTTACTAAACATATAGAATATACATAAATATTTCTCTTACTAGAATTTCTCATATTCTAGTTATAAACATATATGAGTTAATAGCATCTAAATGCTAAGGGCTAAACTTCTCTCAATTCTCAATACTGCACCGTGTTTCTTGCATGGGACATCTCGCAAGCGAAATCCAAATAAGGAACCCCCCGATACACTACTCCTTAACAGTATTGATTATCGAGATTCATTATGCCCTCAATGCATGACGCATATAACCCCAAATTACTACATTAATATATATAACCTAACTATTCCTAACTCTCAACAGTGCACTGTGTTTCGTGCGTGGGACGTCTCGCAAGCGAAATCCAAACAAGGACCCCCCCCGATACACTACTCCTTGACATTGTCGATTGTTGAGATTTACTAATATATAAGTCTGAGTACTAAGGACTAACTTCTCCCCACTCCCAACATTGCACTGCGTTTCGTGCGTGGGACGTCTCGCAAACGAAATCCAAACAAGGAATCCCCCCCCGATACACTACTCCTTGGAAATGTTGGTTGTTGCGGTCCATTATGCCCTCGATACCCATCGTAATATATATACTCAACTTGATATATACGCTTCATATTCACTTTAATATACATCATGATTTACGTCTGGATAAAATCTCCCAGAATGAGATTCAAACTTTATTCTTATATCTCTTTACACTAGAGACAGATATATGATAGCTCATAATCGTATACAAATAATATACTATTCACACAAGTATAGTAATAACCATCCCAGTGAGCTATAACTCGAGGACGCAGGTTCTCAATGCTATCATCTACTAGAGAATCGCTCACGTATTATCCTGGGTACGACCGACGTGGCACATCGGCAGACCGTTTTCAGTGCAGAACGGAACTGTGCCCAGATGTTTCCTGAAAGTCATTTGAATGATGCCTATAAAAAAGGCAACGTCCCTAGATATGCCCGATACAAGGGGTCGCTCCCCCCACAAAAAACCCAACACATTTCCTCAAAAAATTCCCGAGGTTTGGGATCTGGCACCGTAACGGGAATGCTCGAAGTGTCGAGAAATGCTAAGGAGTGTGCAACGATACCAACTAATTGGTCACCCAAGGCTGAGGGAGTTCGGGGGTGACCCATTCTCTATCGGACATTTCTAGGAACATTTGGCCATTGGGTACCTTGCCTAGGTGTTCCATGTTTGCTCGAATGACTTTCAGGCAACATTTGGGCACTGTTTTCATTATGCGCCTGCTAGGCATCACGTGGAATATGTTACCTTATCGTGTTGGGACTTTTGTGGGTGCCAACCTGCATCTTGGGTTGGGCATCCCAGGTTGGCGCCACTATTTCTTTCGACATTGGGTTGCCTTGCCATGAGTACGACCGGGCGTGGGAGGCACTCGGTCCTCCGAATTTTCAAGGGCCGTCGTGCTCGGACCCTGTCGCACCACGAGGCGCTGTCGGCGAGTCGGGTTGTTTGGGAATGTAGCCCTAATAGGGCGGTAAATTCCGTCCAAGGATAAATACGGGCGAGAGACCGATAGCAAACAAGTACCGCGAGGGAAAGATTGAGGAAATGTGTTGGGTTTTTTGTGGGGGGAGGGACGAATCGGAGCGACGCAGGGCTGAATCTCAGTGGATCGTGGCAGCAAGGCCACTCTGCCACTTACAATACCCCAGAGGACCGAGTGCCTCCCATGCCCGGTCGTACTCATAACCGCATCAGGTCTCCAAGGTGAACAGCCTCTGGTCGATGGAACAATGTAGGCAAGGGAAGTCGGCAAAATGGACCCGTAACCTCGGGAAAAGGATTGGCTCTTGGAACAATGTAGGCAAGGGAAGTCGGCAAAATGGATCCGTAACCTCGGGAAAAGGATTGGCCCTGAGGGCTGGGCACGGGGGTCCCAATCCCGAACCCGTCGGCTGTCGGTGGACTGCTCGAGCTGCTTCCGCGGCGAGAGCCGACTTTCCCTTGGTTCTATGCATCACCCTAAATACTTGTTGGGTGGTTTGGGTATTACCTTGGAAACATGGGTCGAGTTTTCTCGGTAGCGTGAGGTCAACGGTCGGAATCTCACACCGCCTTGGTAAAAACAAAACCACAACGTATGGGAAGCGGTCATAGTTCCTCCCCGAAAGTGAGACGAAACATACCCATCACGTCTCACCCCTAATAAAAGTCACACAATAATAATGGACGCTATGACCTGGGGGCTATACGCACCCTGCTCCTTGAGTCAGGGGCCTCACCCACATCGCGCAACTTCCCATGGTAGCATAGAGGGGGTATGCTTCACATAAATATATATATATATATATCATTCACACTAGATATACATATACCATCACATCATATAAATGTATACCATCACACAAGGTATATATATATCACGCCATATAAGTATACATACTTTTATTTCGCTCTTAGGCGTAAATGAAATAATTTCATTTTAGTGTATTACTCTCGATATACCATTTATCACTAACTCACATAACTTCCCCACTGTGAATACACTATACGATTTCTCACTTGAAGGTCACCCCTCACATCTATTTTAATCAATCTCTCAATTCAATTTACGTTGAGGATATTCTTTATATCCGTATGCACATCAATCAACATTCATTATTCCTCAAATATTAACCTCGACACTAAGAGGATTTCCCACCAAATCGATACGATAACTTAAATTCACACTCTCTCAAAATCAATCACTAAAACCCTAACATTTACATCCAATCATCTATAAATTTTGCTCTCATGTGCTTGATGAGAGAGGAAATACGCAGTCAATTTCATGATGATATAAACCCCACACATCTTCTCACTTTCTAAGATCCTTAATCCCCTTAAATAATCACTTAATCCTATATGATATAATAATCAGGAAGGTCCATAAATATTAACCCAAAGGAAAGGGGGATAAACTTAAGTTCCAAAACTTGATCCAAGAACAGAGGCCCGATCGACCGATGCTCGCTGATGATGCTGGAAACAGCACCACCAGGTAAGGTGTTGACAAGCTCAAGCAAGTGATAACAATGCAGAACAGGAGAATATAAGTGTATATGTAGTAGGAGGTGAGGAGAAGAGGATGGACACCAATGTATAAATGGTTCATCCAATTAGGCCTATGCCCACTGTGCAAGTGAGTGAGTAATGCCACTGAAATAAGGCACTAATGGCTATGGATACAATATCTCAAGCATTCTCTCTCTACTGTGTAAAATGATAGAGTTTCAACCAGGTTTGCAATTATCAATCCTTTACAATGTTGAGGATGACCTCTATATATAGTGCTTGGGGGTGTAATGTACCCCCCAAGCATGCAATGAGCATGTGCATGAAGATCTAACCAATATAAGGATGACACCTTGATGATCTTAACTAAACAATAATGACCTCAATATTCCCTCACGTGGAGGGAATGATTCAGTTATAACATATTTGTCCACGTGTTCCAAGCCAAACATATGCGTGTAAATGCTCGGCTGTCTTAGCTAGGTGCCAACCTCGGCCTGGATGAGTATGAGGTTAGTGATGCCTGACCCACTCCATGTCTGAGATAATTATATGATGACCTTGGCTGGGGTGCCCGCCGAGGTTATATACCTGGAACATCGACCAGGGCCGATGTTGTCTTGACACAATGCTGAGCCGACGAGGCTTTACTGATCTCAGGTGACAACTTATAACGTCGGTCGGGGCCGATGTTGTCATGATGCCTGGTGATTGAGCTTAACATGAGTCCTTACTGACCTCTTCTGAGGTCATAATGTTGATTCTATAATGTCGGCTGAGGCTGATGTTGATGCCGATCTTTGATGGATGGCTGAACCCATGAGTCCTTCCTGACCTCGACTGATGTCTGACCGAGGTTAATGTATGAGGTTAAAGCGATGTCTGTTACCTCGACCGTGATCTGGTCGATGTTAGTTGTTCTGAGGAAGAGGGTGAACTTTGGGCATATCAATCACCCCCTAGACCTTAGTTACCTATGTAATAGGTGACTAAGGGGTATGCTTGTCCGAGGCTATTTTTCCTTATGTGCCCGTATTTCTTTGACACATGTCAATTTTCGAAGTGCATAGCGTGCCTGACAAGGCAGGATGCTGATTGTCTTTTGGGATGCCAAGGCAATGATGGGCCTTGGGATGCATGTAAAATGATTTGAGGGTGTAAACCCTTTTCTTCTTCTCCTTCTTCTTCTTCATTCTTTCCCATTTTCTCGCCGGTGCTCTCTGTGTTTTCTCTCTCTCCAAGAGCTCAATCGCTACTGTGTTTGAGGATTTCATTATTCTCAATCTTCTTCTTCTTCTTCTTCTTCTTCTTCTTCTTCTTCTTCTTCTTCTTCTTCTTCTTCTTCTTCTTCTTCTTCTTCATTTCGTACTTCCTCAGGTATCGTTTTTTACCATGCCTTTCCATTTTCAGCCTTATATTTCCATTTTTGCATTTTTTGATGAGGATTTAGGTTTTCCGGTGGTAGTTTAAATTTTCTGATGAACTTGTTCTTGGTTGTTCTATGTTTGGAATCTTTCAAAATCCAAGTTTTATCTTTATTTTCAGTTATACCAAGTTGTTTGTTTGTGGTTTAGAGTCTGAAGTGTAGGTTCGTCTGTCTTATGCTCAGGCCTTTATATAAGCTTATAGAAGAGTTCCCTTCTCTTAGAGAGAAGGCCTTTGTAAAAATTAGGCAGATAGAGCTATCCCAAGACGAAGCTCATAGGGCTGAGGCCTTCCCCCTTAGACCTATCTTCCCTCTTCCTCTGAAGGTGATATACCCTGAGCCAGCTGATCCTGCAGAGGATCCAATAGACCCCACTCCCATGTCTGAGTCTGAGTCGTCTACCTCAGACCCTATGTCTATAGAATCTTTCCAAGAGGCTATGGATTATTCCATTAGGCAAGATCAGGTCCCTGATTAGGAAGAGGTCTAAAGTCGCGCCTCATCACACAATGGTGCTAGCACCTCACATACTTCTTCTGATGTCGAGATTGTGGGGATGAGTGTGGCTATTCCCCCACCCATTGATGTTATTCCCCTCTCGGCTGCCCCTGGGGTTGAGTTTGCTCAGAGGTTTCTTGATGGTGTCCCTGCACCTGCCCAGGCCGACGTTGCTAGGGATGAAGATGACGGTCATGAAAGTTGCGTTGACAGCTCGGAGGCAGCCGAGATAGAGAGTTCTGTTATTGAGTATGACCTCTTAGCCTTTAGGCACCTCTATTCCATAGGTCCTTCTATTAAGCTTAGGATACCTCTGAAAGGTGAGAGGGACTTTAGTGGCCAAGAAGGGGAGATCTATGTGTACGAGAAAATGTTTAAGTTGGGCTTCCGTCTCCCCATCCATCCTTCAATCAGAGGAATACTGTCCCATATCAACCTAGACCCTTCAAAATTATCCCCCAATGCTTGGAGGGTGATGATTGGGGCTATCGTCCTTTGGAAGTCAGTCCACCACTCAGACCTTCCATTTAGGGTCTTCACAGGATGCTACGTCCCATCCTCTGCTTAAAAATTGCCCCAGCTACTACCACTTCCTAGCTAGGAAGTTAGACAAGAAGATGTTGTTGGTTACCCAGACTTCAAATCACAACTAGAAACCATGGTATTTCTTTGCCTCAGGGGCATGAGAATTTGGTCCTCATGCCACCTCTTCATCATTGGAGCCGATGACACCTCTGAGGTGGGGGAAGGTTCCACTTGCTGCCAAGGACGACCCTGAGCTTAGGTAGGATAACTTGCAAAAGATTAAGGATCTTTAAGATCAGGGGGAGCACGGTTGGCTAGTTAAGTACGAACATCTGATGACCCCCTATTACCTCTCTGAGACTGGTCTAGGGGGAAGTCCTTTGATCGAGATTCGTAAGTATTATTTTTCATAAGTTGTACCTCTGACTTTTAATACCTCTGATTTACTAACTCAGATTCTTCTTTTTGTAGAACGCCCAGAAGGCATCTCTGACAATTTATGGGAGATGTCTTCCCGCAGTCTCGTTAAGCTGATGAAGAAGGCAGGGCATAATGTAGCCCCTCCTTCCCCCAAATAGAATGTCAACACGTTTAAGGTTGACTCTACTAAGGAAAGGAAAACCACCACTAGTTCGAAGGATCAGAGCCCGAGTAAAAACCAAAGGGGAGATCGTGCTATCCCTATCTCAACAGATAATGGTCTGGCTGCTCGCCTGGAGAAATTGAAGATCAGTGACCACCTGATAGGCCATGGTCTGAAGGCAATGGATACTATCAGCTCTGTAATGAATGACGCAGACAAGCATTTCCTACACTCTATGGATACCCCATTGCTGGCCAAGTTTAGCCTTCATAGGTCAATTCAGGTACCAACTTATGCTTTTTTGCTCTTCCAAGTGTAACCTCGGACTAGATGTAGGTTAAAAATTGAACTCATACATCTGACTTTGCATTGCAGAGTATTCTATCCATGCACCAATTCGTTGACTGGACGTTGAGGAAGATGCCCCTTATTGAGAAGGGAAAAGAAGCTCAGAAGGTGCAAGCCTCTTTAAATGCAGAGGTTGAACGTCTGTAGACAGCGTTGAATGAGTCTAATAATTATTTTAATCAGAGGGACATGGATATAGCCAAACTCAAGAAGGATCATACAACAGCCCTGAAGGCGAAAGACGATGTCGTTCAAATAAAAGTGGATGCTGCTGTAAAATTTGCCTTGGAGGATGCCTCAGAGAATATATTGGCAGACTATAAGGTCTCTGACCAGTTCATCAGCTTTGGCTTTGAATACCTTAAAAAAGGTATTAAGGAGACTGGTAAATGGGCTGCCTCTAAGGAGAAGGATTCAAGAAGTCTGACTGCCTCAGACTTCATTGGTTTAGGCTTTAATGACCCCCGGTTTGCTCAAGCCTTGCAAGAGGTTGAGGAGGAAGCTGCTGCTCCAGCCGAGACTACTCCCTTGGAAGCCGCTGGGACTGAAGAGGCCATTAATCAGGACGATGTTGCGGAGGTGACCAACATCGGTAAAGAGGACACCATTTCGGCTGCAAATACTTAAGCCTTTCTATGTGAAGCTTTTTGTAACTTCTACTTATTTTTGCTTGTAATTTTTCTAAACTCTGATGGCCCTTCAGTACACTTGATTTGTAAATCTGACTACTGTAAATGTAATATCATCTTCTTCAAAGGATTTTGCTTCTTTCAATGAATGCCTTCTCTTGCATGTTTCTTGGTTGTATAATGATGTTTACCATACGGTCTTAGGTCACCAAAATATGATCTTAACCTCATAATTTTCACCGAAGTAATGATGTTTAAGGTCTGAGGTCAGCACAATATGATGTTCTACCCCATAATTTGTCACCAAATTAATGATGTTTAAGGTCCGTGGTCACCAAATAATGATGTTCACCTTCATATTTTATCGCCAAATTAATGATGTTTAAGGTCTGAGGTCACCATATAATGATGTTTCACCTCATATTTTCACCAAATTAATGATGTTTAAGGTCCGGGGTCACCAAATAATGATGTTCACCCTCATATTTTATCACCAAATTAATGATGTTTAAGGTCTGAGGTCACCACATAATGATGTTTCACCTCATATTTTCATCAAATTAATGATGTTTAAGGTCTGAGGTCACCAAATAATGATGTTCACTCTCATCTTTTAGTTGATTAGATTTAAAGCCAATCTATTTATTTATTTATTAATAATGCCCAATGTTTATGTCTAAAATTGGTAATTGAAGAGTGCGCGTTTGTTGAAATAAAGAAATTATTTAATTAAACTCAGTTTTTCAATTAAATCCTAACACATGCATCTAGGTGTGATTGAAATCAATATGATAATGCAAGAACAGTCAATCACAAACGAAACACACAAATGAGGAAAAATCCCCCAAAGGGGCAAAACCTTTTTTATTTTCACTATAATTTATAAAAACGGTTACACGGATTACAATGAAAATAAGTGTGACATACGAAATACCCTCGGGTGTCGATTTCGATGTCGTCGACTGGAATCTCCCGCAAGAACTCCAGGTGGGCAGCAATGAAGAAGAGAACGACTTCTCCACAAATTACTCCAGATGAGTAAAACAATCCTCTTGAAGGTTTAGTGATTCACATACATAGATGGGAGTGTTTATGTGAATAAAAAGGGTATAAAACCTTAAAAGGCGAAGTCTGTTTTTCTGGACTGTTTTCGTAGAAATCGTGTTTACAAAAGACTTGAAAAACGTGCAAAGGGAACCAGATATTTATACAAAAGTTAAGGCGGCAGCTTCGTTCGAACGAGATAAGCATGTCGCTCGAATGAAGGACAGGTGTCGCTCGAACGAGATCGTGCGACATGCCTATCTCGTGCGAACGACAGTGCAATGTCGTTTGAGCGAGCTCGTCGACCGAGGCACTCCGCTTCTACACTTAGAAAAATTTATGCTTTTGATAAAAAAATAATCCAGACTTCAAAAAACTATTCTCTGAAAAATTCCCAAATATTTATGCAAATATAAACAACTCCGATAAATCATTTTACCAATATTGCGTAGTGGAGTAGTGGGAATGAATTGAGCTGAACGTCGCATGTAGCATGATGCACGTGTGAAGATGATGGATGCATGGATTCGGATCAAAGCCGTCATGGATGATCGTGTTGATGTGCCGAATGTAGCGGTATAAGACATACAAACCGTAATCTAGGAAAAACAAAAAATTCCTAGATTCTAACCCGGACATTTATAAAATTATGTCCTTACAAATCTCCCCTTATGTCTATGCCGATACATACATAAAAAACTGAATTATGCAATCAAATGACATATAAGATAATATCCCCATTAAACCCTCAAGATGAGAATACTAAATGACATTTCTTCAAATCTTCAGCTCTTCCGAAACTCCCAAAGGTTTTCTCATCAGGGTGTGAAATCCAATAATAATCAATTTTGTACCTACACACATGAGATAAAGCAAATACCCGTGACAAGCAACATATTGAAATATAATAATATGCAAAAATCAAAGATCAATTAAGCTTAAGCAACTCATTCATAATTCAACCAAACACCAAAAAATTCTCCCCTATAATTCTTCTCCCCCTTTTTATGATGTCCCCTAATAGACAGATATGAGAAGCAAAAATAAATGCAAATGGAGAATGTCACAAGGTAATAAAGTTCTATTTTTTAATTTTTCAAAATTTTTCACACAAAATATACAACAAAGAATCACACAATGAAAGAACACAAAAACAACCAAGTCTATGATAGCGTAAATGTAGGGGTGTGATTAAATTCGATAGGAAAATCAATGCATACAAACATGACATATGAACACGATGAATATTGGATACTCCTAACGAATGAACTCAACATCTTCCTAGGTGTAAAAAGATGGAAATATGAGACATTGACTCAATCAAATCAACAAATCAAAGTTCAAAGTGATTTCCACACCCATAATGTCCAAAATGATTTAGTGCTTTTTCAGGACTTTCAGGAAGTGCAAACCCGTTTAAATTATCCAACCAAACTCCCTCAGATTTATATTTTGAATAGAGGCGATCTAACTTCTCAAATTTTGGATAGTTGATGGTGAAACCTAATGGCCCATATTTGGCATGTATTTCTTTTTATTGCCTTTAAATTTTTTCGGGCTCTTTTAACCTCTTTGGATCCCGGATAATAAATTCCCTCAATTTTTTAGGTCCGATTTAACGGTGTCTTAGTATTCGCAAAGGCAAAAGGAACCTTTCGCAACCCTTCCCCATTTTTAAAATACCACACAGTCTCACAAAACGGTTTTTTACATGCATTCCAATCTTGTCAAGTTTTATCACATATGGTACGTTGTATAGACAGAATTGAGATGGAAACACTCAAGCCAATATGTGATAGACAAGTACAATAATCAAATAAAGCCGTGTATGTGTACAATAAAGGAGATAGGAGTCAAACATGTAGAAATATATCACTAATCACATCTCAAAGACTCCAAACAATGTAAAGCACATGAATGAAATGATGTAGCGTATCAAATCACTATCAAACAGTCACGTGGAATAAATGGAATGAAATTTGTGACTCCGCTATCTTAAATGCTCGTCCATAAAAGGTGAAAATAAAATACAAAAATCATTTTTGTGCTTTTCTAAAATTTTTATAAAAAGAAAATGTTTTTGGATTTAAAAAAAAATATAAAAAAGAAAAAATAATAATACACATGATAAAAACTAGCAATAGGAAGCATACGATATGAACATGACAAAGCGTCCTATCCTAGACACGGACCAACCCCTCAGTCAACTGTGCAAATCCTCGAATATTTCCTAAGACTCTCGAATCTAAGGGAATCTAAAGGTTTCGTGAAAATATCTGCCAACTGACGGTCGGTGGGTACGAAACTCAGGGATACGACTTTCTCCTCAACTAACTAGCGTATAAAGTGCTCACGTATCCTGATGCGGTTTGTGCGCGAATACTGGATGGGAATGAGGTATATGTGTATCGCGCTCGTGTTATCACAGGAAATGGTCATGGTGTCCTGTGAAATCCCATAATCCTCCAATATTTGCTTCATCCACAAGAGGTGCGTGCAACAACTCCCGACGATGATGTACTCAGCCTCCGCAGTGGACAAAGAGATAGAGTTTTACTTCTTGCTGAGCCAGGAGACAAGAGTAGAACCAAAATAGAAACACTCACCAGAATTTCTCCTACAACCATCTACATCCCCGACCCAATCGGCATCCGAATAGGCGGACAAACAATTATCAGTATCAAAGGAATACCAAATACCGTATGAGAGAGTCCCACTCACGTATTTGATAATACGTTTTAGAGCGAGTAAGTGTGACTCTTTCAGGGATGCCTGATATTGCGCACAGACTCCAACACTAAAGGCTATGTCAGGACGACTGGCAGTCAAGTAGAGAAGACTACCTATCATACTCCATTACAAGGTTTTCTCTACGTCCTTGCCTAAAGTTTCCTTACTAAGCTTGATAGAAGTACTCATCGGTGTACATGCATGCTTAGCGGAGTCTAAACCAAATTTATTCACTAGGTCTCTAGCATACGTGGATTGGGAGATGAACATCCCATCCTCTAGCTGACGAACCTGGAGACCAAAGAACAAAGTAGGCTCACCTACCACGCTCATCTCAAACTCACTTTTTATATCCTCCTCAAAGTGGTGAGCATGCTGGGAGCACGTGGATCCAAAGACTATGTCGTCCACATAGACCTGGGCAACCAAAATAGCACCGTCATCTCTCCTGATGAACAACGTCATATCAACTCCCCCTCTATTGAAGCCACGGGCTAAGAGATAGGAAGTAAGCCTCTCGTACCAAGTACGGGGTGCTTGCTTCAAACCATACAAGTCTTTTCTCAGATAGTAGACGTGCTCCGGGTGCTTAGGGTCTTCAAACCCTTTTTGGTTGTTCCACGTAAACCTCCTCCTGTATAATGCCATTTAGAAAGGCACTCTTGACATCCATCTGATATAACTTGAAGCGCGGATGACATGCGATGGCGAGTAGTATGCGGATGGACTCAAGCCTCACAATAGGAGCAAATGTCTCCCTAAATTCTACACCCTCTATCTGTGTGTAGCCTTGAGCGACCAACCTAGCCTTGTTTCTTATTATGGTACCATTTTCATCCATTTTATTCTTTAAAATCCACCTGGTACCTATCACATTAGTCTCCCTAGGTCGGGGGACAAGTTCCCAGACATTGTTCTTTTTAAACTGAAGCAACTCATCCTGCATGGCAGATATCCAGTGTTCATCCTTGAGTGATTCTTTGTGATTCTTGGGCTCGACTGTGGACGTGTATCAATGATGGCTAACAACGTTCTCTAGCTGAGCATGAGTCTTGACCCTTAAAGTGGGATCGCCAATAATGGCAGAAGGATCATGACTCTTACGAACCCAAGCAGGTGTGTCCCCTAACATAGGAATAGGGTCCACAGGGTGTGGGTGAGGGACAAGTAAATCGCTGCCAGAAAGGTCCTCATCCTCACACTGAAGGCTAGAATCAACAAATGTCGAAGGTTCGTCATCTTGCACGGTGACGTTTATTGACTCCATAACCTTATAGCTCTTCAGGTTAAAAACTCGATATGCGCTACTATTTGATGAATATCCTAGCAATATTCCCTCGTCGCTCCAGGAGTCAAACTTTCCTAATTGCTCTCTATCCCGTAGGACGTAGCATTTACTCCCAAATACACGAAAATATCCAAGGTTGGGTTTCTTGCCAGTTTATTATTCATACGGCATGTTAAGAGTGTGTGGACGTAGGTAAACCCTATTCACCATGTGGCATGCAGTAGACTCTGCCTCTGCCTCTGCCCAAAATCTCCTAGCAACTTTACGACCTTTAATCATTGATCTAGCCTTTCCTGAATCATCCTGTTCTTTCTCTCAACAATCCCATTTTGCTAAGGAGTCTTCACATCAGAAGATTCATGTTTGATCCCAAGGCTATCACAGTAAAGATCTAACTTTGATTCCTTAAATTCCATGCCGTTGTCATTACGTATCTTGTTAATAGTGACTCCGTGTTGATTTTGCAGTACACGACACTTGGTCGTTAAAAACTCTACAACATCGGATTTCTCTCTCAGAAAACCTACAATCGAATATCTGGAGAAATCATCTACCATCACAAGGATATAACTCTTACCACCCAGACTCTCAGTACGAGTAGGACCCATAAGATCCATCTGAATAAGCTCAAGTACACGAGAGGTGGTTATGGAATGCAACTTCCTATAGGGGCTACGAATTTGATTTCCCAACTGAAAGGGTCCACAAACTGTGGAAGTTGGCTTTCCAAGTGATGGTAAGCCACGTACTAGGTCCTTTTTAATCTAAACGAGTCAAATCTCTAACGTTCACGTGACCTAGACGTTGGTGCCACAGATCCATAGGAGTGATCGTGGTGCTGTTGCAGATAAGTGAGGACGTGGGCACTGTCCCATATAAATTATCCTCTGTCCTCACACCTCGCACTAAAAGTTTATCGGATTGATTATAGAAATTAGACGTGTCCCGATCAAACTTTACGACAAAGTCAGTGTCGCACATCTGGCTAATGCTGAGAAGGTTTGCTTTCAAACCTTTGACGTAAAAAACATTCTCTAGCTTAGGAAATCCTGGTAACTCTACAGTACCTCGTCCTACGATGCTAGACTTTCTCCCGTCTCCAAAGGTGACTCTTCCTTCCTTATAATCCTCAATATGGGTAAAAAATGAGACATCACCTATCATATGTCTTGAGCACCCACTATCAAAATACCACTGTGAGGTATTATGTGCTTTTAGAACGACATGAGCAATAAGGGCCTTTTTATCTTTCTTAGGTACCCAAGAAGTGGTAACCTTTTGTTTACCCTTGTTGTTGTTGGTTTTATCCGGGATGCGGGAAGCATTCACTGACGGCAAAGACATCCGTCGAAATTCCTCCATCAAACCCTGTGATGTGGAAGCTAAAAACTCAACATGCTCTCTCAGACTGGCAAAATTATCAGTATGATGTGGTGGAGCAGTAGTACGTCGTGTCCGACCCAAACTATAGCAAAACTCCCCTAAGTGCCCTTTTCTTTTGCAATACGTACAAAAGAACGCAGTCTTAGGTGGAACTTGGTTTGCTTTTCTTGGTCGAACTCTCCTTCGAGGTTTTTGACGATGGCCATATGGAGTCGTAGTAAACTTAGGAACTGGTCCAGGTGCAATTTGGGACATGGAGGCACCATCAAAACCTATTCCTTGCATATCACCAGAACTTAAAGCGGGATCGAGGAGCATATTTCCCATCTTTCCAGATCTATCCTTGATTTGAACCTTGACTTCTCGTGCTCTCTCAAGATCATAAGTAAGCTGGGCAACAAGGGCTTCAAGTTTTTTTCGAGTCTCCAGGGAGGAATAGAGATCTCTCATAAGACTAGCCACTTATTTAGTCATGTCCCCTTTATCTTTCTCAAAATAACTCTCTCTCTCTCTCTCTCTCTCTCTCTCTCTCTAAACAAACTTTCTTTCTCAAAGAAGGCAGACTCTCCCTCTCTCTCGGTAGTGCAGGTGGAGGACTCTCTCTCTCTTGCTTTTCCTAAATCTTCCTCTAAGGCAGTGATCCTAAGAACTAACGCTTTGTTGCACTTTTTGGTTTTAAATAACTCAGAATATAACTCAGGGTAGGCGCGTTGAAGATCACTCTCGCTCTCACTTGCATCATCCTCCCCCTCACTCACAGCATTCTCACTGTCGAGGTGTCCCTGTGAAGCAACATCCTCATTATCGCGAGGCAGACTGGAGGTACTCAAATGAATAGCCACTTGTATGCCCCAGACCAGGACAAAACGACATTTATCACGACAGTTGGGTTATATTGCTACAAGGTCATGCCCTTTGGGCTCAAGAATGCAGGGGCAACCTATCAGCGGCTGGTCACTAAAATGTTCAAGAATCAAATGGGAGACACAATGGAGGTCTACATCGATGACATGATCGTTAAGAGCAAGAAGAAGGAAAATCACCTCTCGGACCTGTCAAAGACCTTCGTAATCCTCAGGAAATACCGGATGAAACTTAATGCGAGCAAGTAATCCTTCGGTGTCCAGTCTGGAAAATTTCTAGGGTACTTGGTCAGTAAGAGAGGCATAGAAGCTAATCCAGACCAGATCGATGCAATCAATAGGGTACAACCCCCTCGAACAATTCGGGACGTACAGAAGCTCACTGGAATGCTCACCGCCTTAAATCGCTTCATCTCCAACTCCTCCGAGAAGTGCAATCCTTTTTTCCAGCTTCTAAAGGGGAGTAAACCGATAGAGTGGAGCCCAGACTGCTCACGAGATTTGAACGAGCTCAAGTCCTACTTAAGCTCTCCACCGTTGCTTGTCATACCACAGCAAATGGATTCTTTGTACCTGTACCTCTCCATATCCAATCACACTGTCAGCTCTGCGTTAATATGCGAGGTTACAGGAATCCAACACCCCGTTTACTACGCGAGCAAGACCTTATTAGACGCCGAGCAAAGGTACCTGCCATTGGAAAAACTCGCATTTGCACTTGTAATAGCCTCAAGGAAGCTGAAGCATTATTTCGAAGCTCATACTATCATCGTCCTTACATCGCATCCCCTTAAGGCGGTCCTAAGGAAAGCGGACTTATCGGGCAGACTGTATAAGTGGTCAGTCGAGCTCGATCGGTTTGACATCCAATTTCAACCAAGGACAGCTATCAAGGGTCAGATCCTTGCTGATTTCATAGCCGAATTCACGGGCGAAGAACTCTCCGACCAACCTCAACTAACAAGGCAAGAGAAGAACCAAGCAACAGAGAGAACTTGGAGACTCTTCGTTGATGGAGCCTCCAACTCGAAAGGGGCAGGGGTAGGCATTGTCCTCATCACTCCAGAAAACACAATCCTCGAACAAGGAATCAGGCTTGGATTTTTAGC
The DNA here is from genome assembly GCA_949130495.1 of Sambucus nigra. Classification (NCBI taxonomy): domain Eukaryota; kingdom Viridiplantae; phylum Streptophyta; class Magnoliopsida; order Dipsacales; family Adoxaceae; genus Sambucus; species Sambucus nigra. The sequence goes on along the minus strand of CASBWL010000011.1, from coordinate 1,194,345 downwards.
CTCCAACAATGAAGCAGAGTACGAAGCCCTAATAGTCGGTCTCCAAAAGGCACAAACTCTAGGAGCAAAACGTTTACAGGTGTTCGGCGACTCTCAACTAGTCTCCAATCAAATAAGTGGAGATTACAATGCAAAGGATGAATGAATGGCAGCCTACCTCGCCTTAGTGAGAGAATTAATGTCAAGCTTTGAAGAGATCAACATCCTGCAGTTTCCCAGGGGGCACAACAGTCATGCTGATGCCTTAGCAGCCTTGAGTTCGACAGTTGACTCTGACCTTAAAAGGGTCATCCCCATCGATTTCCTCTTTTGTCCGAGCATTAACCACAACAGCAAGCTACCAAACGTGGAACAGATACTCCAGGTGGGATCAGCCCCCAGCTGGATGGACCCCTTACAGGACTATTTAAAGGATGGCATGGTCCCGGATGACAAGAAAACTTCCCACCAGATAAGAGTCAAAGCTGCTCGCTTTCACTTGTCCACAGGAGGCGACTTGTATAAGAAATCCTTCTCCGGTCCCTACCTTAGATGCGTCCATCCAGGTGATGTCGAGCAAGTAATACGCGAGCTTCACGAAGGAATCTGTGGAAATCATGTCGGAGGAAGGTCTCTAGCCTTTCGAGCAATGAAGGAAGGCTATTGGTGGCCATATATGCAAAAGGACTCCGCAGTATTTTCCGCAAGTGCCTGAAATGCCAACTCCACGCTCCTATGGCTCACCAACCCGCCAGCGACCTAAAGTCCCTGTCCAGCCCATGGCCCTTCGCCCAATGGGGAATGGACATCGTGGGACCACTGCCCACCGCTGTTGGTAATCGCAAATACCTGTTGGTTGCGACTGACTACTTCACCAAATGGATCGAGGCAGAACCACCGGTGAATATCCGAGATGCTGATACGATAAGGTTCATATGGAGGAATATAATCACTCGATTTGGAATCCCCAGAACCATCATCACCGATAATGGAACACAGTTCGAGAGTGGCCCCTTTCAGGACTTCTGTAACGAACACGGGATCAGGCACCACTTCAGTTCGGTGGCCTACCCTCAGAGCAATGGCCAAGCTGAAGCTTCCAACAAAACTGTGATCGATGGATTGTAGAAGCGATTAGAGCGAGCCAAAGGCGCATGGGCAACAGAGCTACCCCATATCCTATGGGCGTACTGAACCACTCCTCGGCGAGAAATAGGAGAAATCCCATTTTCGCTGACATATGGCATGGAAGCAGTCATCCCACTAGAAGCGGGTTTGCCAACAATGAGATCCAATCTTTTCGACCAAGGCCAGAATGATGAGGCATTGCTCGCTGAACTCGACCTAGCCGACGAGCGCAGAGAACTTGCCCTAGTGAAGATATCGAGCTATCAGCAACAGCTCGTGAAGCACTACAGCAAAAGGGTTAACCCGAGAACATTCCAAGTTGGGGACTGTGTTCTAAGGAAAGTCCTGGACAGCACAGTGAAGTCATCAGACGGCAAGCTAGGCCCAAACTGGGAAGGACCCTTTAAAATAACTAGAGACGACCTGCAAGGTGCCTATCACATGGAATCGATGGAGGGCAGAGAAATATCACGAGCATGGAACGCAACTAATCTCAAGAAATTCTATTTTTAGATCTTTTTCTTGTATTCTTTTGTTACGAAACTAGAAGTTCATTTCCCTTATTACTATTGAAAGTTACTTAATTGGTTACACTCTGATCAGTAACAGCAGCATTTATCGCACATCTTTTCCAAATAACAGGCACGATGGTCACTATAGCAGGCGAATACCCCTCCTCAGGTCATCATCATAAAACACGAGAGACCTCTTGGCATTGCCCCTGGCAATATATAAAGCCCTACAGAGGATTCTTAGGCAATACGACCAAATTTTATACTGGTCATCAAACCTACTTCGGTTGAGCAAAATCTTGATCGGATGAAGACATCCAACACCAGGTGTGTCCTCGCCAATTTCCCTACTTAGGACTAAGGGAGTGTGACGACACAACCTAAAAGGTAAAGTGGGGCACAATGGTACTTTGGTATTATACTGGACTGGGGGGACACTTGCATGACAAAACAAAAAAGATTATAAAGCAGCAAGAATATGAAAAGTAGGATGTACACGTTTAGTTGGCAAAATTGCCCAAAACACGAACTTTTCATTAATCCATCATACTTACAACAATGATAATACATGTTTAGTCGGAGAGCTCGCCCAAAGCATTTACATTATCAAAAATACAAAAAAAAAATAACAACTGGCAAAATCTCAAGGGGTGGAAGCCTCCGAGCAAGATAATCAGCCACTCGAGCTCTTCGTCCATCATCAGGAGCAGGAGCTACCTATTCCATAACCTCATTCGCATTCGACTCCAATAATTACCGAGGAATAGCATCGATGGGGATCCATCGATCATCCCTCCTGAATGGGTTGGGCATCAGTGTGGAGGAAGACATCTCATGACGATACCATAGCACCGAGTTCCTCGGGACTTACAGCTCCTAAAAGGCACTTAGCCATCCCCTGATAAAAGAAAGTTCCTCGAACTCAGATAGCCTTGTTGGAGCATCCGACCAGCCTTTATCATATCCGTCAGCCCACGCTTGCCGAGGACCTTTCTTGAACAGGTGCTGCAACCGGGTAACGTCCCTTTGAAGCCCAGCAACAATTACATATGATCGTTGAACATCACTGTGGAGCTCTTCCATTTCCTTATCACGAAGTTCTTTTGCTTCCCTGTTTCTGCCCCTAGTGCTCCTACCAGCTCGCGAAAGGGGAGGGCGAGTGGGACCTCGCGACATAGGAGGATTAACATTATGACCAACTTTAGTTCGCGATGATGAGGAGCCTTGTAATACTGCTCGAACAGTGCTCGGAGCGTGCTCCCTAAGTCGTGAGACTTCTCTCCTCAGGTCTTCATTTTCCTGTTAAAGAATCTCCCCAACTTGGTTGATCTCGGTGGCCTCTAGTAGTCTTGTTCTCAGCACATTAACCTCCTCCTGCACTGAAGCCCCAATGTCCTCCATCTCCTGGAGCCTGTCCTTCAGCTTGGCCACTAGTTCATATTGCTCCTTATACTTCTAATTTCTAGACCTGAGGGACTTGTAAAGCTTGACGATGGCCTAGCGAACTTCGGGACTCGTATTGGGACCAAGGGTCCTGCCCAATTGGGAAGTAGCGGGAATGTAATCATCCACATCAACTAACTACAAGCAAGAAAAAGATAAGGGAGAGAAAGAGACAAATCAGTACAAGCAGAAATGAAGCCTTTTTCATTAATGGAGATTGAAATTACATCAAACTGAAAAAAGAAAGATTATAGACTGAAAAAAGAAAAAATACAAGGCAATCCTATCAGATAACTAAGTAGCGACTTCAGGGGGCCCAAAGGCTGATGGACCTTTCCCCTTATCGGCATCAACAGGAGCACTACCCTCGGTAGGGGTGATCTCTGTCGCCTCAACAATAGAAACATCAGCAGGGGTCGCCTGAGGAGCAAGATCAGAGACTTCAATGGCTTGGGCAGGGTCCTCATCCACGACTGGCCTTGGCCCTGGATCGTGCTCGTCAAAAAGGGGAGATGCAACATCCTTTCCAGCAGCTACGAGAGCCTTATTCCATCCTTTCTTGAAGTTTAGACGGCTAATATAGCCTATCTGAACTTCAGTATCTTCGTATGCTACAGTCCAGTCGAAATTGTAAGTCTTCCTTGGCAGTGACAGCCTCAGACTCCTTCTTCTTTAGCTCTTCAGAGAGCACCCTATTCTCCTCCACGACAGCAAGTTTGCTCGAGCAAACCAAGTCATAGGCCTGCCTCAGCTCCTTTAGATCCTCGATCGTCGCATCCTTCTCCTTGTTCACAGTGGCAAGAGCCAAGTCAGATGAAATTTGAGCAGCATCAGTAGCCTTAAAATTGGCCTCAAGCACTTTACCCTTCAGCTTCAGGGCAGAGTTATCTTACTCCAGCTCACTGTTCTTCTTCACCAGCTCATCGCGTGAACGATACAGCATGGCGAAGTCAGTAACAAACTGCGAAAAAGAGAAGACATTAGAAGAGGGAAATAAGGGAAGTCAAAAAAATATAAGAGAAAAAGAAAAAAAAAACTTACCAGAGCAAGCCTCTGACTAGCCTGAAGGGCCAAGTGCTCTGACCCTACTGCCCTTTGGCGATCAGCTGGGAGGACAGCTTTCTCGAGCAAAGTAGGGGCCAGCTGAGGAGAAATTGCCACGGAGGCCCCCTCGAGCAAAGCAGACACCGGGACTAAGGCATGCCCTGCCTTCATCCTCGCTTCAACCCTCCTTCTCTCCTCCTCCTTCCCGCTCTCTCTCTTCTTCCTCTCCTCTACCTTCCTCTTCTCTTTCATCTTCTTCCTCTCTTATTCCCTTTTCTCTCTCTCTCTCTCTCTCTCTCTCTCTCTCTCTCTCTCCTTCTCCTCTTCCTTCCTCTTCCTCTCCTGCTCCTGAGCAGAGGACTAGGAACCAGTAGCCACAACCCCAGAAGTAGATTTTTGCTTCTTTGACCTCTGTGCAAGAAGCACGTGGTCCTCATCATCATCATCCCTAATCAAGTTCTTCCTTGGAGTAACCATCTCTTCACTTGAGCTGCTAGAAGTACTCGATGATCCTCGAGCTTCAGAAACCTCTTCACGGTCAGAGGAACTGCTACTATCAAAGCTCCCTCCACCCAAATTACTCACGGCTCCTACAAGGTCACTTTCAGAGCTGCTCTCCTCCTCGTCCAACTGGATAGGCTCTGTAGTAGTATCTTCGAAGGAGTCAAGCTCTGGTATACTATCCACGGGCCTTGCTATGAAGCTGGAGCCAACATTCTTGTACTCGAACAGAAAGGCAGTAGACCTGGGATGCTCGCCGTCACCCAAAGGCTCCCTGATATTCCAAGCCTTAACCAATTCCAAGATACGAACCTCGCTGAGAGAAGGCTCCAAATTATTTGACCTCGCTGTGTAAGAAAAAGCAAAGAGGAGTTAGAAAGATCACAAATCAGCAAAAATTAAAACAACAGTACAATGTCTACCTATGTATTCCTCCCCGTAAAAAGGAACAGAGAACCTCTCAGACCTCGACCCTTCAAATTGGGGAGGGAACTGCCAATTTCTAACAAGGAAACCTTCTTGCCAGTAGTCCTTATGGGAATCAGGTAGATTTACTACCAAAACCCTGTCAGGGCTCTTAGCTTTGAGGTAAAGGATACCTGAGCTAGTTAGAGAAAAGGAGTAAAAAAAATAGACCTCGACAAGCCCTAACCTAGTACCATACAATTGATTTATCCTATGTATGCCATTCATTATTTTCCACACATTGGGCGAGCATTGTACGGGAACAATATTAAAATAGCCAAAAAATGTAAAAATAAATCATTAGGAGGAAAAGTGAGTCCCCCCGGGAAAGCAACAAGACGTGGATCCAGTGGGCATCATCTATATCCCTAATGTTCCTAGGAGGGGAGGCACAACACTCAATATCTACCCACTCAGGGATGTTGTAAAACTTCCTAAATTCAGAGATTGACCTATTTCCAATCTTTGCCATTGGAAGACCTAAGAAAAGCTACAAACCAAAGAGAAAGTACAAAGAAAGGGCACAGGAAACTTACAAAATAGAAGATCAATTCAAGTGATGAAGAAGCACGAACTCAAACAACTAAGAAGCAGTGGGAATGGAGATTAAGAGAAGAAGGTACGAGGCGCTAGAGCTCTCAGAAAATAGAAGAATACTGGAAAGACTGAAGCGACGGGAGAAAAGTGGCTATTCCAACAAACCTTCAAATTCTGCTAATCATGGTGCACAATAAGCGAAGCGGGTGGCGCCAAAATCAACTTCACATCTTTCGAGGAATTGCAAAACAACCATTATGGCTAATCATTTAAATCTATTGAGCCCATAAACATGTCCCAACAAATTTAGGGGCAATTGTGGGTACTCGAAATTAGAACCATGGGCCTGGACGAGTAGCCCAGTCCTGGAGGCCCAAAGTCCAGGCCCCTCATCTCTTATATTGATCCGGTCTCCCCCCACGTTCTCATTAAGGGAAGTTATAGGGGAGATGGAAAACGTGGAGGAACCCATCACCTTCGCTTACCTACATGTGCATGTATATATTAAACCCTAGGTCCGGGGCAAAGGGACAAGTTGTATTCTCTATAACTACTCTCCGGAGTATATAGAAATAATATCGACTGCACCACCATGGACGTAGGCACATCTTTGCTGAACCACGTACATCCTTTGTTGTGTGTTTGTCATTTTATATTCCTTATTCTTACTTGGTGAATGCTTTCTTCTTATTTATTTGTGTTGCACAATAGTTGTCACTACAAGATTTAACTATTATTGGTCGGATGGGGGAGGAGTAGACTATTTAAGGTCGCATAGGGGAACGGTTGACTATTTAAGGTCATTTGGGAGATTAGAGTATTTAAGGTTTCAAACGTAACCTCTTTATTATTTACTATCCAATACGGGACTTGTTGATTATTTAAGGTTGCATAAGGACCCGATTGACTATTCAAGGTCGCATAAGGGACTCGTTGACTATTTATAATCGTGGGGACCTCTTTATCACATAAGGTCCATATTTAAGGTCTCATAGCGCCAGATTGACTATTAAAGGTCCCATAGAGGACCCGTGACTATTTACGGTCGCTTGGGGAATCAATTGACTATTATTTAAGATCCTACATGGATCGATTGACTATTTAAGGTTCCATTGGGGATCGGTAACCTATTTACGGTAACATAGGGGATCGGTTGACTATTTAAGGGTTCAGTTCAGTTGGGAATCGATTAACTATTTACACTGTCATAGGGGACGAGTTGATTATTTAAAAATTGTATGGGCGAATAGTTGACTATTTAAGGTCCCATAGGAGAGTCGTTGATTATTTAAGGTCGAATAGTGAACATGTTGACGATTTAAGGTCCCATTGGGAACCAAATGACTAAATAAGGTCCCATTAGGGAATGCTCGACTCATAGTTGTCAAAAGCGCGCCTAGATGCACGCCAAGGCGCTAGGCGCATGGCAGGCGCCTCAAGAGCGATCAAGCGAGGCGAGTTGAGAGAGGCGCACGCCTATTGGACGAAGACGCTAGGCGCAATTAAGCTCTGGGCGCTCGCCTAGGCGTGCTTTTCCATTTTTATTTTTTTTAACAGGTATCTTGGTATATTTGTTTTGGTAAAAGCCCGGTTCTTTTATTTGTAAAACATAACCGCACTTTTTTTTTAACAAAACAAACCAAACTATTATTTCATAACAAAACAAATAAAAAAAAAAGAACCCTATGAGAAAACCCTCCAAACTCCTCTTTGTATTCCGGCAGCTAGTCTCTTCTCTCCTTCACCGGGCGGCTCTTATTTCTTCTCCAATAGCTCTTATTTTTCTCCGGCGGCTCTTAACAGGTATCTATTTTTTTTTCTTTTTTCCTGCTTTCTTTTCTTTCTTTTTTCTTTCCTTTTTCCGGCCCATCTCTTTTTTCTGTCAGTCTTTTTTCTTTCTTTTCTTTTTTTTCCTTCATTTCATCCTGTTTTCGGCAACTTTTTTCCCTTTCCTCCTTGTTTTTTCTTCCATTTTCTGACTTGTTTTATTGTTTTCTGTAAAAAAAATATCAATTCAAAAAATATCAGTTGAAATAAAAATAAGGAACAAAGACTGACTTTTTTAATTTTAAAACTGTTTTGCAATTTAATTAGCTACTGTTTTTTGTAAAAAGAAAGAAAAAATATCAAGTTGAAATAAAAAGAAAAAAAAAGACTGATTTTTCTTTGTTTTGCAATTTAACCATTTAACTCTTTGTTTTGCAATTTAACCATTTAACTCTTTGTTTTGCAATTTAATTACTATTTTTATAGTATATTTCATATTTTTTGCTGGATTTGAATTAGTTTTTGTATTGTTCCCTTTTACATTTATTTGTTAAAGTTTAGCTTTACATGATAATATGTTATATATTTGGAATCTTAATTATGCCATTAAGTTTATCATTGATGTCATGATATTATTATAACATCAATATATTGCTTTAATTTTGTTTTTTTGATTTTTTTAAAAAAAAGTGCGCCTAGCTTCAATCAGGCGCGCCCCTCGCCTAGCGCCTAAGCTCCAGAGACACCTTTGCGCCTGGGTGAGCCTTAAGCAACAATGGCTCGACTTTTAAAGGTCGCATTGGGAACTGATTGACTATTTAGAGTTATATAGGGGACATATTGACTATTTAGGGTCGCATAGGAGACCGGTTGACTATTTAAGATCAGATAGGAAATCGATTGACAATATTAGAGGTCGTATTGGAGACCGCTTGACTATTTTAAGTCACATGCGGGACTAGTTGACAATTTAAACTCCCATGAGAACGGTTGACTATTAAAGGTAGCATGGGACCAATTGACTCTTTAAGGCCCATATTTACGATTTAAGGTCACATAGGACCAGTTAACAGATAAAGGTCTGATAGTAACTGTTTCACTATTTAATCTCCTATAGGGACTAAATAATGACTTAATATCGCATAGTAGACCAATCAAGAACTTTCTGTTGCATTGAGGACCGACTGGCTATTAAGGCCCCATAGGGAACAGTTTGACTATTGAAACTCCCATAAAGGACTGTTTGACTTTTTTACGATCGAATGGGGATCGGTTGATAATTTAATTCCCATAGGCGACCAATTGGCTTTTTAAGGTCATGTAGTGGACCGGTTGACTATATCAAGTTAGACAGGGAGCATTTAACTGTTTAAGATCGCAGAGGGGATCGATTGACTATTTTAGTTACATAAGGGACCGATTGACTATTGAAGGTCCCATGGGGAACTGATTGATTATTTAAGGTCGTACGGGGGATCGATTGAAGATTTAAGGAAGCCTGGGGGACCGGTTGACTATTTAAAGTGACATTGGGGTCCGATTGACTATTTAAATTCCATTGGGGTCTAATGTCTATTTAAGGTTGCATGGGTGATAGTTGACTATTTAAGTTCCCACACTGACTACTTAAGGTCACATAGGGAATTAATGTTTTTACAGGGGATCGGTTGACTATTTAATGCCACATAGAGGACCAATTAATAATTGAAGGTCCTATTAAGGACATTGACTATTTAAGGCCGTGTGGGGAACCAACTGAGTATTTATAGGTTGGATAGGGGGTCGATGGACTATTATATGGGAGCGGCTAACAATTTAAGTTTGGAGACCGATTGACTACTAAAAGTTCCAAATGATACATGTTGACTATTTGTTATCCCGTAGGTTGACTATTTAAGGTACTTGTTGACTATTTAAGGTAAAATAGAAGACTATTTGACTATTTAAGGTCGCATAAGGGACCAGTTTACTATTTATGATCGCATAAGGAAATGGTTTACTATTCAATGCCGCATAGGGGATCGCTTGACAATTTAAGGGGGAATAGGTACTACTAGTTAACTATTTAAGGTCCCATAGGAAATCGGTTGAAAATCTAATGTCGCGTGAGGAATCGATGAGGGCATGAGGGACCGAAGAGGACACAAACACTTCCTACAAGTTAATTTTGTACCTCATGTGGTGTTCGTGCCTCTCTTCAAGACACTCGAATGTGCTTTTATGTTTTTGCCCCCTAAAGCCCATTATTAAGACAAAATAAGCGTATAGTAATAAATTTCGGGAACTCGATGTCCGATGAGGAGACGCCCACTTCCCACATGTTACTTTTGTGCAGCTTTCGGTGTTCGTGTCCCCCCCTCCTAATGCAAGTCAAATTCGACAACCATGTGCGCGATGAAGCCACATGGTCACAGGTTACTTTGATACCAGTTAAGGTGTATGTGGCTCTTTCCAAGGCTCTTGGTTTTTGTTTTCTGTTTTTCAGTTTCATCCACATAACCATATTAACATAGGGGAAATAATTATTTAAGATCGCACGGGGAACCGATTGACTATTTAAAATGGTATAGGGGAGATGTTAACTATTTAAGATCATATATGGGAACGTTTTACTATTTAAGGCCGCACTGGAGAGCGGTTGACTATTTAAGGTCGCATAGGTGATTGATTAACTATTTAGGGTCCAAATGGGACATGTTGACTAGTTAAGGTCGCATAGGTACTAGTTGGGTATTTAAGGTCGTAGAGGAGACCCATTGAGGTCGTATAGCAAACCAGTTGACTATTTAAGGTCATATAGTAGACCAGTTGACTATTTAAGGTAGCGTGGGGGAGCGACTAACTTTTCAAGGTCCCATATTCATTATTTTAGGACACTTAGGGGACGAATTGATTATTCAAGGTTTAGAGGAGATGTTAACTAATAAAGATCAGATTGGGTACATGCTGACTATTTAAGTATCTATAGGGAACAATTGACTATTTACGGTCGCAAAAGGGATCAACTGACTATTTAAGGTTTCCATGGGAGACCCATTGACTACTCAAGGTCGCATTGCGACTACTTTACTATTGGTCCATGGGGAACAATTGACTACTTCAGGTCGTACTAGGGACCGTTTGACATTTTAAGATTGCCTGGGGAACAGCTGACTGACATTTTAAGATTATCTGGGGACCAATTGACTATATCAAGTCATATGGGAGACCAATTGACGATTTAAGATCGAACCGGGGATCGATTAACTATTTAAGATCAAATAAGGGACCGATTGATTTTTTAAGGTCGCATAGGACCGGTTGACTATTAAAGCTCCCATATCAAACCGCTTCACTAATTAAGGTCGCATGGGGATCGATTGACTATTGTATGGGGAGCGATTGACTATTAAGGTCGCATGTCGGAGTGGTTGACTATTTAAGGTCGCATAGCTGAGTGATTGACTATTTAAGGTGCAAAAAGGACATGTTGACTATTTACTATCTTGGATGACATGTTAACTAGCTATAATCACCAAAAACTGCTCATAATGATTACAATAGGACCGACAACTAAAAAAAATAATGACATGAGAGTGATTACAAATACATCTTAAAAATGGGATTAAACACTTAAGTTCCCATTAAAAAACTCCAGTGTGAAAAGTTATTCAAGGAATTTTTTACTCTCTCACATATTGGTCGAGGTCTTAGTTGAAGGCCATGACCATATACTCCTAAATGTTCATATGAGACTGAGCATCATTTCGCGACCTAAAACGGGTAGGGCTGAGGCATGATAATTTTGGATAAGAGGGGAACTTTTGACTTTTATTTTCTCATGAGTAAGATGAAAGGGGAAGCGTGTGATGTTTGGGGAGGCAACCCTCATATTCTTTGACTTTGATGGGGCGTGACCTATCAGCCCAACTATTCAATATTGAATTCCCTCAAAATGTGTGTCGTCACATTATTACTTATCCATTAACAATTGAATGTGACTAACATCAACTCGTTTACAATGACTATTCATGTACAGGTGCAACGCCTCTACTGTTACTTTACTACCATACTGACTCCTCGAGAAGTAGAAGTCCCCACAACAAGAATATAGTCGACATCAAGAATATAGAGTGAACATACATTTTGAAAAATCATGTGCTTAGTAGATGCAATGAATTAGGGGGTATGTATTTTTTATGTTGCATATAATGTCTTTGATAGATTATTTTAGGCCATTCTTCAATGCACAAAGATTTTTAAATGCTTCCCTCTTCCATTTACAGCCACGAAACCTGTGCTGAGGGAAATTGAATCTTATTAATTTGACACAAATAGAACCAAACATACAAGGGAGATAATTGGCACAAAAAAATTACCTATGCTAGGGTCAATAATTAATTTTCCCCTTGTGGGTTCTTATATAGTCAATCGATTCCCAATGGGAACTTAAATAATCACCCGTTCGCTTATAGGACCCTAAATAGTCACCGATCCCCTATGGGACCTTAAATAGTCAATTGGTCCCTCGTGGGATCTTAAACAGTCAATCACTCCCCATGTAATAGTTAATCGATCGCCTATGCGACCTTAATTAGTGAAGCGGTTCGATATGGGACTTTTCATTGTCAACTGGTCCCCTCTGTGACCATAAAAAGTTAACCGATCCCTTATTTGATCTTAAATAGTTAATCAATCCCTGATGCGACCTTAAATTGTCAATCGATCACTTATGGGACCTTAACTGGTCCCCAATCCAAGTTTAAATCGTCAGCGGGTCCCCATGCAATCTTAAATAGTCAATCGGTCCCAAATGCGACTTGAAGTAGTCAAGTGTTCCCAATGGACCTTAAATAGTAAAGTAGTCGCTATGTAATCTTGAATAGTCATTCGATCTCCCATGGACACTTAAATAGTCAATTGGTCCGTTATGCGACCTTAAATAGTCAATTATTCCTTATAGATCCTTAAATAGTCAACTGGTACCCTATTCTGACCTTAAATAGTTAACATCTTCTCTATAGAACCTTGAATAATAAATTTGTCCCCAAAGTGTCCTTAAATATTGAATATGGGATCTTGATAAGTTAGTCGCTTACTAGGCTACCTTAAATAGTTAACGGGTCCCTTATACGACCTTAAATAGATAACGGGTCCCCTATACGACCTTAAATAGCCAACTAGACCCATATGCGACCTTAGCTAGTCATCATGTCCTCCAAGATAGTAAATAGTCAACATATCCTGTTTGCACCTTAAATAGTCAATCACTCACCTATGCGACCTTAAATAGTCAACCGCTCCGACATGCGACCTTAATAGTCAATCGCTCCTCATACAATGATCAATTGATCCCAATGCGACCTTAATTAGTGAAGCGGTTTGATATGGGACCTTTAATATTAAACCGATCCTATGCGACCTTAAAAAATCAACTGGTCCCTTATTTGATCTTAAATAGTTAATCGATCCCTACTTCAACCTTAAATCGTCAAATGATCAATTTTCTGGGACCTTAACTACTCCACCATATGACTTTATATAGTCAACTGGTCCCCAGGTAATCTTAAATTATTAGTCAGTTGTTCCCCCGACAATCTTAAAATGTCAACTGGTCCCTAGTGTGAACTAAAGTTAAGGGTGGACAAAAAAAATACCGACCCGAATGGACCGATTGGATCGAACCGAAAATCAAGGATATTTTGAAACCGGTCCGAAAATCGATTCACAAAAACTAAAAACCGATTAAACCGGTCCGGTTCGCGGTCCATTATATTAAAATACCGATTTGGACCGGACCGAACCGATTCCCATATATATATAATAAAAATAATGTTATTGTGTTTCTTATGTATAGTTTTTGAATTAATGTATATAACTTATGAATTTATTTTGGAACATTTTATATATGTATAGAGATTTTTTTATTTGGGTTAAAAAAACCCATCTAAATATCACTTGGAGTTTCGAGTATTATTTTTTTGTATATATATTTGTGAGAAAAATAGATAAAAACATTCATAAAATGTACATATATATAAAATAGGGTCAGGACAGAATTTTACCCCGGATCGGACCGAAAAAAGCATGGACCGAATTAGTAGGTTAAACGAATTAATCGGTCCGGTCTCGGTCCAAAAAAATTGAGGACCGAATATTCGGTCCGGTTCAAAAAATAGGCAAAACCCGGACCGGACCATGCCCACCCCTACCTAAAGTAGTCAATTGTTCCCAATGGACCTTAAATAGTAAAGTAGTCGCAATGTGACCTTGAGTAGTTAATCGGTCTCCCATGGAAAACTTAAATAGTTAGTTGATCCCTTTTGCGACCGTAAGTAGACAATTGTTCCCTATAGATACTTAAATAGTTAGCTTGTACCCTATCTGACCTTTAATAGTTAACATCTCCTCTAAACCTTGAATAATCAATTCATCCCCTAAGTGTCCTTAAATAATGAATATGGGACCCTTAAAAGTTAGTCGCTCCCCCAAGCTACCTTAAATAGTCAACTGGTCTACTATACGATCTTAAATAGTCAACTAGTTTGCTATACGACCTTAAATAGTCAACGGGTCTCCTATACGACCTTAAATAGACAACTAGTACCTATGCGACCTTAACTAGTCAACTTATCCCTCAACACATTGACTAGTCAACATGTCCCATTTGGACCTTGGATAGTCAATCAATCACCTATGCGACCTTGAAGAGAGGCACGAACACCACAAGAGGTACAAAATTAACTTGTAGGAAGTGTTTGTTTCCTCGTCGGTCTTTCGTGCCCTCATCGATTCCTCACGCGACCTTAAATTTTCAACCGATTTCCTATGGGACCTTAAATAGTTAACTAGTAGTCCCCATGCCCCCTTAAATTGTCAAGCGGTCCCCTATGCGGCATTGAATAGTCAACCATTTCCCTAGGCGAATGCAAATAGTAAACTGGTCCCCTATGCGACCTTAAATAGTCAATCATTCTTCTATTTTACCTTAAATAGTTAACGAGTACCTAAAATAGTCAACCTACGGGATAACAAATAGTCAACGTGTTCATTTGGAAATTTTAATAGTCAATCGGTCTCTAAACTTAAATAGTCAGCCGCTCCCATATAATAGTCCATCGACCCTTTATCCAACCTCTAAATACTCAGTTGGTTCCCCACACGGCCTTAAATAGTCAATGTCCCTAATAGGACCTTAAGTAATTAATTGGTCCTCTATGTGGCCTTAAATAGTCAACCGATCCCTTATAAAACCTTAATTCCCTATGTGACCTTAAATAGTCAATGTGGGAACTTAAATAGTCAGCTATCACCCATGCAACCTTAAATAGCCATCAGACCCCAATGGAATTTAATCGGACCCCAATGTCACCTTAAATAGTCAACCGATCCCCCAAGAAACCTTAAATCTTCAATCGATACCCCGTATGACCTTAAATAATCAATCATTTCCCCATGGGACCTGGAATAGTCAATCGGTCCCCTATTTAACCTTAAATAGTTAATCGACCCCCTCTGCGATCTTAAATAGTTAAATTTTCCCTGTCCAACCTGATATAGTAAATCGGTCCATTATATGACCTTAAAAAGCCAATTGGTCCCCTATGGGAATTAAATTATCATCTGATCCCCATGCGACCTTAAAAAACTCAAACAGTCACTTATGGGAGTTACAATAGTCAAACAGTTCCCTATGGGACCTTAATTGGTCTACTTTGTGATATTAAATCATTAGTTGGTCCCTATGGGAGATTAAATAGTGAACAATACCTATCAGACCTTGAACTGTTAATTGCCCCTATTCAATCTTAAATATTCAATTTGGACCTTAAATAGTCAACCAGTCCCCTCTGGGACCATAAGTAGTAGTAAATTGGTTCCCTATGCAACGTTAATTAGTACTAAATTGGTTCCCTATGAAATGTTAAATAGTCAACTGGTCCCTATGTGACCTTAAATAGTAAATATGGGACCTTAAATAGTCAATTGGTCCCCTATGCTACCTTTAATAGTCAACCATTCTCACGGGAGTTTAAATTGTCAACTAGTCCCGCATGCGACTTAAAATAGTCAAGCGGTCTCCAATGCTACCATTAATACTGTCAATCGATTTCCTGTCTGACCTTAAATAGTCAACCAATCTACTATGTGACCCTATAAAAGTCAACATGTCCCCTATATAACTCTAAATAGTCAATCAGTTCCCAATGTGACCTTTAAAAGTTGAGCCGTCCCTAATGGGACCTTATTTAGTCATTTCGTTCCCAATGGGACCTTAAATCGTCAACAAGTTCCCTATTCGACCTTAAATAGTCAACTGCTCTCCTATGGGACTTTAAATAGGCAACTGTTCGCTTATACAATTTTTAAATAATCAACTCGTCCACTAAGAAATTGTAAATAGTTAATCGATTCCCAACTGAACTGAACCCTTAAATAGTCAACCAATCCCCTACGTTACCGTAAATAGGTTACCGATCCCCAATGGAACCTTAAATAGTCAATCGGTCCCTGTAGGATCTTGAATTGTTAATCCGTCCCCAATGCGACTTTAAATAATCAATATGGGAGCTTAAATAGTTAACCAATTTCGTTTAAGAACTTAAATAGTTAACTGGGCCTCTAAGTTGACCTTATATTGTCAATATGACACCTTAAATAGTTAACCGGTCCCTTATGCAACCTTAAATAATAGTCAATTGATTCCCCAAGCAATCGTAAATAGTCACGAGTCCTCTATGGGACCTTTAATAGTCAACTGATCACTATGAGACCTTAATTATGGACCTTATATGATAAAGCGGCCCCACGATTATAAATAGTCGACGAGTCCCTTATGCGACCTTGAATAGTCAATCGGGTCCTTATGCAACCTTAAATAATCAACAAGTCCTGTATTGGACAGTAAATAATAAAGAGGTTCAGTTTGGAACCTTAAATACTCTAATCTCCCAAATGACCTTAAATAGTTAACCGTTCCCCTATGCGACCTTAAATAGTCCACTCCTCCCCCATTTGACCAAAACTAGTTAAATCCAACCTTAAATAGTTAACCGACTCCAAATGTGATATGAAATAGTTAACTCTTCCCTTATAAAACCTTTTTAAGGCAGTCGGTGCCCCATGCGATCTTACATAGTCAACTATTCCCTAATGCGACATAAAATAGTCAACTTGTGTCCTATGCAATCTTTAATATTCAATCGCCCCCTGTGCAACTTCGAATCGTTAATTCGTTTTCAATAAGACCTTAAATAGTCAACCAAATAGTAAAGTGGTCCTCAATGGGACCTTAAATAGTCAATTCGTCCCTGATGTTAAATAGTCAATGTGGGACCTTAGATAGTCAATCGCAGCCTTATGCAACCTTACATAGTCAACCGCATTCCCAGTGGACCTTAAATAGTCAACCGATATCCTATGTAACTTTAAATAGTCACCTGTCCATATGCTATCGTAAATAACTAATATGTCCTCTATAGAACTTATAAATCATCACCCGATCTCCTATAGGACCCTGAATAGTCACCGATCCCCTATGGAACCTTAAATCGTCAACTGTTCCCTCATAGGACCTTTAATTGTTAAACGCTCCCTATGTAATAGTCATTCGATCCCCCACGCGATCTTAATTAGTGAAGCGGTTTGACATGGGACCTTTAATGGTCAAGTGGTCCCCCCTCTGCAACCTTAAAAAATTAACCGGTCTCTTATTTGATCTTAAATAGTTAATCGGTCCCCGATGCTACCTTAAATCGTCAATCGATTTCTTATGGGACCTTTACTTGTCCCCAATGCGACATAGCTGGTCCCCAGGCAATCTTAAATAATCAATCGGTCCCTAATGTGACCAGAAGTGGTCAAGTGTTCCCATGGACCTTAAACAGTAAAGTAATCGCAATGTGATCTTGAATAGTCAATTAGTCTCCCATGGAACCTTAAATAGTCAATTGGTCCATTATGCGATCATAAATAGTCAATTTTTCCCGATAGATCGGTATGGGGCTTAAAGATAATCTCAGGATTAGAGATAATCCTCCCCAACTAATACAAACAGACCTAAGGGAATAGGGAAGCGTGGGATCCCAAGAGAGGTAGCTCAGCGAGGCAGGTCAGCGCGTCGACCTAAGCGTGGCAGCCCAGGGAGATCGTCCAATGAAGAAACTAGCCGAGAGAGCTCACCCTTTATCTTTATTTATTTCATTTATTCATGTTGTATCCTTTTATATTGGCTACAATATATAACGGTTGTAATGATGTAATGTTACTGTATATTTAAATCAGGGTGTTTTAAAAGGGGTATTTAGTCTTCTAATAGACTTCTTCTTTTAAATTCTAAAAACTTACAAATGGGGTATGCATAAGGATAAAT
Organism: Sambucus nigra; assembly: GCA_949130495.1. Lineage (NCBI taxonomy): Eukaryota > Viridiplantae > Streptophyta > Magnoliopsida > Dipsacales > Adoxaceae > Sambucus > Sambucus nigra. The sequence continues at coordinate 1,176,618 of CASBWL010000011.1, read as the reverse complement.
GGGGTGTTAGTAAAAACATTCTTTTTTTGTGACTCATCACGTTCAATTCTAAGTGATCTCTTATTCACAAGTACTTAGAGTTTCCTATTTTTTCCTTGGTTGCGATATATTTACTCCAAGTGAAATACAATTATGAAAATCTTATGAGACTGTTTTGTTTTTAAGTTCTTTGTGACTATTTATTTCAAATTTGTAAAATCAGATTAATGCAACATTATAAATTTATATAAATATTTTTAGCGAACTGTAGATAAATATCATGTTTACTTAGGTTGAATCTGTAAGGACACAAATTTCCAATTGAGTCCTTTGTAGTTTTGGATCAATTCAGGACAAAAACGTTTGAGTCATAGGATAGAGTACATTGATCATCTTTCAAGCCTATGACATGTTTGTTGAAGACGTAGCGGCCAAGTGTATAAAACTTCATCAAAATGCTGAGTTTAAATGCCTCGTTTTTACGTCGTCAATAGTGGTTCCATGCTCCCAAGGTATGAATGCATTACATATATATATAGGAGCTTGGAACATGTTTATATTGGGTGTTAGGTTTTTAAAACTGTGTTTTTATTTTCAGAATGTTTCTATTAAAACTTATATAAAAAATATATAATGTTTATGGGCTAAAAAAGAATTTTTTTAACATTCTGTGAGTTCGTTCGAAGTGTCGTTCGAACGAGAATGTCGTTCGAACCACAAGTCGTTCGAACGATATTGCCAACGACTTCCCATTATGGCATACTGGAACTTCGTTCGAAATGTCGTTCGAACGAGATGGTCATTCTAACGAGATTTCTAATGAGATTCTAACGAGTTCATACTGGAACTTCGTTAGAAGACTCGTTTGAATGAGAATGTCGTTCGAACGAGATTTGACGGAAACAGGTTTTTTGGCAGTTTTGAGCAGTTTTGCCCACTTTCTCACTTGTTTTACCCCACTATCTTTTTACTGAATATCTATGTGCGGGAATAACTTTTTCTAACGAACTTTTTCACATCCTACCAACCTCTAAAGAGTGTTTGAGAGCAAAATTGTTTTAGAAAAAGTTCATTGTTTTAAAGTGTCAATTTTCAAGGAAAAATTAATATACACTTTAGTTTTACACCCACAGTTTTGTTTATCCAAGTTCATATATATATATATATATATATATATATATATATATATATATATATATATATATATATATATATATATATATATATATATATATATATATATATATATATATCTTTCTTGGAGTTTGGCACCGGGTTTATCTCTACATTAGTTTGAAGAGAAGTTTCGGTTTGCTTCTAATTCCCACAAAGAAGAAGAGATTTTCGTGACTTATCCACTTGGAGAAAGGCTCCTAGTTCGGGTGACGGTGACCACATAAAGTCCGATCGGTGGATTCCGAGACCGCGGTGGAGCTCCGGGGTTATTCGCTAGGTGGAGGTGTTTACAAAAAGGAGCGTCGAGGCTTGAGAGGGATCGAGTCGTGTGATGTAAGTCTTTTGTCTTGTAATTGTAAATTCCGTACTTAGTGGATTTGAGGCTAGGGCCGTCCGAGGTTGTTTCCCCTTGTGGGTTTTTCCTCGTACATCGCGGCGTAGTGTGATTTATTTATTTTATCTTGCATAATGACTTAGAACTCAATCTTAGGATAAATCAAGATAAAATTGGTTTTAATTGTCACACTTAATTTAATTTGGTGCATAATTAAATTTGGGTAATTGTTTATTTAATTCAAGTCTATTGTTAAAACTGGTTTAGCCTAATTTGGAAATAATGAGAAATATGACTTAGGCAAATTCTAGGACTTGGATTAATTAACTGTGTTTAAGTGAAAATGATTTAATGAATTAATTTAATTTCACTTGTGTTTAATTTTAATTTAAAAAAAAATTAAAATTTGGTAATTCGATTTTTTGAACCATCACCTTTACGCTTCCACATCTTTTTATAAAAGGAAATTGATTTTAAGAGAATTAAGGGAGCACATAATCTCAGTGGATCGTGGCAGCCAGGCCACTCTGCCACTTACAACACCTAGTTACACACGATGCACACTCTTTCTTACACAGAGTTCATACACTTTCACGGACACTTCACGTATACAATTTCACGTATATGATATACATAATCACACATTGGGCACAATTTCAAACACCGCACTCACATTTTCTTCGCACATAGTTTCTCTTACACAATGTTGAACACCACCCATACACATTTTTTCACAGTTTCTCAGTCGTACTACTCTGAACGAAATTTCTAACACTGGACACATAATAAAATAAATAAATAACAATATATATATATATATATATATATATATATATATATATATATATATATATATATATATATATATATATATATATATGTAGCGTATTGTTGGGAGGCATCCAAAACTTGAGAGTAATTTTATCATTTTCTAGTTTTTTTATTTTTTGAATATTCCACGTGCCTCACACATACCTCATAAATGAAACCTCTTTTTTAAACCACCCACTTCCAAAAACGTCTTATTTGACAGGTAAATTAATTTCAACTGTCTCTCTCTCTCCCTCTCTCTCTCTGCTTTACTTAAATCCTTCCCCTTCTCTTTATTATCTATTGGTTGCTTCATTGATGTAGTCTTATTATACCTTTGGTTTCTGAAAGAGATGAAGTTCTCTTAGTTTGTTTACTCAAGCACTAACACCTTTTTACTATTTATTTATATTATGCATACGTATTTGACAATAAAGTTCGTGTGATTTATCTATAAGAGGGAATCGAATCGGAAGGCAATGATTTTGTCGGTATTGTTCAATTTTATTGATCTATATTATTCACCACCCTTCCCTCCCCCACCCCTTCCCCCCATCCATCCCCCTTCCTCTCACACACAACAAAACTAGGGCCCCTAAAAAGAATTAAAAGGTGAGGGTATGATAATATTGTGTTAGTAAAAGCTTATGATTTTGTAACTCCTAAAATTATGTTAATTTGACTTTAGTATTATTTTAATGGAGAGAAGTCGTGTTCAATAATCTTAAACATCTTCATATATTGCAGAAAGTAGATTATCCATTTGAGTTAACGTTCGATGTTCACAGACCCAAGTTATGTTCGTTAAAATGACTGGGAGTTTATAATACTCTACTTTTTGGGGGAAGGTCTTGTTTAAACCCCACTTTTATGTCTCTAGCCCCCACTTTTATGTCGCCTCTATTAATGGGTTTAAAATCATTTAACCCACCCTACAAATGGGGTTTATAAAAAAAAGGAATCTTTAAATTTTATAAATTTAGATAGAGCTATTTTTGGATTAGACCAAACCTGTTGGAGCTACTTATCTAACCATTACCGAAAAACCAATCTAAAAGCTTCAATCAATCAATGAACTTTTCGCAACAAATAAATACCCAAACTTCAAAGTTTTGTATGATTTGAACTAAGTTTGTCAACAATTGATATTTCATAAAAACTTTGCTGGAATAAAGAGTATAAAGAACGGCTTCATTCATGCTTCTTATTTAAACTAATTCATCTAAAATATGAACTCTTTTGATGAGTTAAGAAGGCTAAAACAAAACGTACACACATTCAGAGGTAAGAAATGACAAAAGCATATTTGTAAGCATTTTGATGATCATCCACATATCCTAAAAAAGTCTACAGATTGATCGAAAAAGGCTAAAACAAAAGGTACACACATTCAGAACTATGAAATGACAAAAGCATATTTGTAAGCATTTTGATGATCATCCACATATCCTAAAAAAGTCTACAGATTGATCGAAAGTTCCATTAACCCAATTGTTGACCATTCAGTCTAAATTCAAACCTAAATGTAATTTCTTTTATGTTGTCAAAGAGTTGTTCTTTGAAACCTATTCATACTTTCTACATGGTTTCCAAATTATATGCGGAAGTAAAATAATAAGTTTTAACAAATTTCTTGATTTTTTTTTTATGACAGATGAAGAGAGATGTTCACTTTCTTACTTCCTATAATCAAGTCACATGTTAGTGTATATTTAAAAAATGAGTTCCGATTAAATCAGGGTTTTCTAAATGGGGTATGAAGTCTTCTAATAGACTTAGTCTTTTAAATTCTAAAAACTTACGAGTGGGGTATGCATGAGGATAAATTGGGTGTTAATAAAAACATTCCCTTTTTGTGACCCATCACGTTGAATTATAAGTTACCTCTTATTCACAAGTATTTAGAGTTTCCTATTTTTTCCTTGGTTGCAACATATTTACTCCAAGTGAAGTACAATCATGAAAATCTTATGAGACAATTTTGTTTTTAAGTTCTTTGTGACTATTTATTTCAAATTTGTAAAATCAGATTAATGCAACATTGTAAATTTATATAAATATTTTTGGCGAACTGTAGATAAATATCGTGTTTACTGTGCTTATTTAAAATATTTAAAAATTCAAAGTAATAAAGATCATACATGTAGACTGATGCTAAAGTCACTTAAGCCGAGTTCACCACTACCATGATAAATGAATCCAATTCATTTATCCCGCAACACATTATGTTTGCAAGTGTTATTGAGTATGAATGCATGTATCTAAACATGTTTTGGGGACGTGACTTTGCATATTAGCGAGGATGTATGTGAGGGTGTACGAGTGACGGTTTTTATCTCACTCTGTGAGAAATATATTCTCCCTCTCTCTAGCCCATAAACACAGTATATGAGTGTATTCGTGTATTTTTTTGTTGCTTCCATGTATTACGTCCCTTTATTAATTGTTCTTCTTACACTAATTATATAATCGTATAGTTTTTCATTTTTCATGTTTTTCCAAGTATATCTACGATAATAAGGGAAGGCCGACTATAGAATAAGTAATGCAAGATGAGTACCAAGGAATATCCTTATTGATCATGGCTCAATAGCATTTCATATGCACACTTGTGGTATCAACTAACACCACTGATTGTTTAAAAATATGATGAATATATATGACTAAAAAAATGGAGAATAAACAGTTAAGACTATGCCAAATTGAATTGTTTTGAATTAATAAATAAGTCGCTTAAGCGAAATTCACCAGTACCAGGACAATAATGCTAGGGGTAGGGTTTAACGCCCAGTACATGTATAATATAGTCATTACGACATAGACTCAATCATCATACAGTTAAATGGAGATAAAAAAATGGAGAGTAAAGAGATTATAGCATGCAAAATTGAATTGTTTACAAGTAGTAGACAACGACATTATGTTCATAAACAAAAACAAGTCATTTAAACGAAATGAAATCCATCACTACCTATGTCTAGGGTTTATATCGTTACTATACCAGAGCAAACAGAGGAGAAGAGAGGCTCAATCATCATACACTAGAGTTAAATAAAACAAATGAATGAAAACCTAAACCATCTTCTTAAGGTGAATACTTGGGGTAAACAAACAACAAACTTACAATGTTATTCAAATGTTGGGACGGAGCTTCAAAATTTTTGGATTTCAAACCCCGAGACTCCATCTATATAAATAGAAGAAGAAAACACAAAGGCCAGAAACAGAGCAACCAAACAGACTTGTTTTGACTAAAATCCTAAGCATCCAGAGAGAAAATTAAATGAAATAACTAACCCTATGGTAGCGGTGCCGGCGGTGGTGGACATGAGTATGACAAGAAAGGCGGCAACGGCAATAGCAGTTAGAGTGAAAGCTATAAATTCCAGAATGTAGTCCATCGTTTAGTTCTATGTGAGAATAGTAATTGAGAGTCATCATTTATTATATCCGGCCAATCCTCTATTCTCAGCAACTTCAAAACTTCCATTTCATAAAGCTTCAAAAAAGGAAAATTTTGAGTGTAAAAATGGAAGGTTTAACAAGCCAAGAGGGGAGAAACCTTGGGACTAAATGTTGAAGGGTTTATATTTGGATAATTTATTCACACTCTCCCTCATATGTTTTATCATTTCGGGTCCCACCGTTATATTTGGATCGTAATTGACACAAAATAAATTCGTCGTGTTAATCATGTGGTGTCGTATTCTTAATAAGTAATGTTCGTATTAGGCAAAAAAAATTGTGTGTTGTGGATATAAAATTGTGCAATGTCATCGTAAATTAGTCCCATAAAATTGTATATTGGGACTTTAAAACTTTAATTTATTATGTACTATACCCAATTTTTTGTATGCATATTATTATTCTTAAATATATTTATGTGTATTCAGATTTTGTTTATTGTGGTTGTTGATTTTATTTCCGGATTGATTTTCATCTCACGCTTATATTTGTTGTTTACATTTGGGGTAAAAATAATGACAAAATAAGAAATAAATTTGGAAAAAGGAAATAAAATCCCAAAAAACATAGCAAAATGTGAAGACATTCAATCGGACTCTCTGGCTATTTGGTATAGTTTGCAAAATTATACTGTCGTTATAGAAAACTAATATATTTTTTTTTATCAATTATCTATAATTTTCCATAAAGATGCTAAAAAGTAGTGAAATAGTAAAAAAACTTTAAAATATTTCCGAATTAGATAAATGGGATTGAATTAAATGCATATCTTAAACGTATTTTGTGTTTTTAACAAATGGGTTTCAAATGGTAACATAATGTATTAAGTAATGAAATATAAGTAATATATTTAATGAGGGCTTGGATATAACATTGAGTACAAGAGACATAAGTGATCTTAAAATGTTAATTGGGTAACTAAGGTGGTTGAAATGATTGATTATGTATAAACAAATTTTGGGAAATGTTACCATTAATTTGTTCCTTAAATGTGAAATTATGTGAATCATGGTCACTTCTCTTGAGGTGACGTCGCCCTTATTGAGCACTTTGGGGACATAGACACGCGTGTGATAATCCTTATGGTGTGTAAGACATTTGACTACTTAAATAAGAAAGATATTTCATGGACACGTGACACACAAAACCTAAACTCTCCAAAAATGAAAAAAATAATAAATAATTTTCGTACCATCAATTGAGTAATTGGGAGTTTAAAACAAATTCTTTCTCACATTAATACCCAACTGTTTGAAACTAAATCAAATATTCGCTTGATAGCCCACACTTATAATGTATACCCAATTTATTAGTAAAATTTACAATAATTTGTAGGGCAATTTACAATTAGGTCCCTTGGTAAGAATTTTAAACATTTAAGGACAATTTACTATTTGGTCCACTTGTTATGCCACTACCGTGGACTTCTAGATGAAGAGAATTAGTGGACCTAAATATTTAAAATTTGTCAAAATTCCTTTAGTGTTTAAAATTTGTTTGTGAGGGACCTAATAGTACTTCCCTTAATTTATAAATGTATGGTCTAAATAAAAAACCATTCATAACACATTTCTTATCGAATAAATTCGTCCATATGACATTATCCAAAACATGTACCTGAACAATCCACACTAATCAATCATTTTGCATTTAAATATATAGATTTGATGTACTCCACAATATTAAACAAATAACAATGTAAAACTATCTAGTTTCGATAAATATTATAATCGACATAATAATTATTTAATAATAAATTGATGAGCATATTGCCTCATTAATCCAATAATAATTTTCCATGAACAGGAACTCAACGTTGCCTCACAGACCTCCTCATTCTCCAATGAATAGTGGTTGTCAAGGATTGTACTCAGGCAACTCTTCCCCTTTCACATAAAAGTAACATTTTCTCTCTCCAAAGTGGGTTTTAGTGATTTTAGAAGCTTTTGGAAATGTGCCAAGGTTGGGTATTTATAGGTTTTAGCGGGGAATATAGGATTTTCCTCTTTGGGGAACTCTTTTCCACAATTGCTTATTTTAAAGGATTTCTAGAATTATCTGAACTTTGTCCTTAACTCATGACACAATAAGGTTACCTCATCACCCCAGGTGCTGCTTTAAGGGTGTCAAGCTCCAAGTCCATCACCTTTGGTCGTGACCTTCCTTTTACTCATGTGGCCTTTGTATATTAAGTCATAGCTTCAGGACTATCTAAGTTCGTGGGTACTCCCCTTAACCTACGTCTATCTCTCATAATTCATTTTACAAGGCACGACCTTTATAGGGTCGTGACCTCTTAAGGTTCCAGGGTCATTACAGCAGACGTGCGGCATTCATGTGTTGCTAAAGAGGTATAATTATTAATGACCAAACAACTGGCCTAAGCTACGATGGTCATCTCGTAAGGTGGTCACTTTGACCACAACATCCACATACAATGACCAGTTTAAAAAGGCACTGCGTGCAATGGACATAGACCATTCTACGAAAGATATTAAGATCACTTATCGTTAGTTTGCATTATCGATTAGCGGTGGAATGAAATACATGGAAATGATTGTAGATGAAGATTTCCTTGTGCAAAGTATGGTCGAGCTTGTTTTGAATTAATGAAATCAAAGGACTCGACATACACCTGGAATTGACCCCTACTGTCAGGATGAAATAAAAAGACCTTTTACTAATCATTGCCATATTACAATCGGGATCTAACAAGTACTCCCACTAGCATTCGCCATTGTTGATAAAGAGAATATAAATAACTAGAGTTGGTTCTTATACCATGTTAAGACAAAAATCTTAATGGGGAGTTATCATATATGTTTTATTTTTTACCGACATACAGGGATAATGGTTGTGGGTTAGTGTGGTGTAGGAAAAACAACATTTGTATAGATGGCGGAAGGCCGATAATGGAGTTACAAATATTGCATACGTCACGTTTTTAGTAATTTTTGTAAAACATTTGGTGACGTTGTCCTAAAGCAGCTATTAGGGCTTTCCGGCATTACACGTCAAGTAAGGAAATTTTAGAAGGTACTGTACAAAATTAAGGACATAAATGAGGTCGTGCACTCCTATATTTCCAATATTCCTAAGAAGAATTTGTGACTTTGTCATGATGGGGAATACCTATATAGCCAAATGATGACCAACTTATTATAAGTGTTTAACGAGATTATTAAGAGGGCGATGAGTATTCCTACCACTGCATCGATCGAGCTTATATTTTATGGACTTGTTTGGTATGTCTTCATATGTAGGGTGCAGGGCTTGGAATATAGTATTTTGGGTGCAACACGTACATTCAATGCTTTGTTAAATACACGTAAATGAATTAATAAGATGAAAAATCATACATATCGAACTTTCAACCGTGATGAGGGTCAAGTATAGGTGGTAACACAAAAGTGGAAATGCATATGTTGTACACATATCAGAAGGCAAGCGTGGTTGTGGTAAGTGTGAGATTTTTAATATGTTTTATTCCCATACAATTGCAACGCGTGCCAAACTAAGTCTCGATCACACGCGATAAGTTAGTGAGTACTTCACAACATATAACTATATTAAAACAGACATACCCCAATTACATCCCCTTAACCACGTAGATTATTGGCATCTGATATATAATCACGAATTGATACCTAACTCTGATCTAATACATGATTTTGGACGACTCGTCTCTACTCATCGTAAGAACGAGATGTATATTGTACAAAGGAGACCAAATCACTGCAGCTATTATCGCCAGTCAGGACACACACGTAAATGATGCCTATAAAATACCATGGTATGATGGTTTTCTAAAGAATGACATATTGGTGGGCCGGTATAAAGCGGTACATTATAGAGTTTGTCTTCAGGTTCACCATTAGAGACCAACCAGGGTTTTACAATCATTAGATATTCCGATGTGGAAGTGGGAGAGTATATCGATGGTTTTTATCACGAGGTTATCGACATCATAGAGGGGTCACGATTCTATCTAGGTTATTGTGGACTGTTTGACTAAGGTTGACCATTTCTTTCCCACGCAGGTCGATTATACGAAGGGGCAATATGCCCATCTTTTCATTGTAGAGATAGTGAGATTCCAAGGGGTGTCGCTCAATATTATATCAAATAGGTATAAAATGTTTGTGTCCCACTCCTGTTAGAGTTTTCAGGAGGCATTGGGAACTGACTCGCATTTGAGCATGAGATATCACCCGCCGATAGATGGGAAAACGGAGAGGGTGAATAAGATATTAAAGGATATGTTGAGGACGAGTATTATGGATTTTAAAGGTAACTAAGACCATTACTTGTCGTTGGTAGAGTTTGCTTATAATAATTAGTACCAATTTACTATTGGCATGGCGCCTTTCAAGGCTTCGTATGGGAGACCTTATTGTTCGCCCGAGTGTTGGTTAGAGGTAGGGGATAGCAAGCTTCTCAGGCCAAACTTGATTCAAGACACTTCAATAAATACTGAGTTGATTAGGAGCCATATTCAGGTAGCTCAGGATCTTTAGAAGAGTTACGTCGATGCTAACCAAAGACCCATGGAGTTTGATGTGGGTGATCAGGTGTTGTTGCCGGTATCTCCTATGAAGGGACTGATGTGGTTTGAAAATAAAGGGAAGTTGGCACCAATATATGTGGGGCATTTCCTGATCAATAAGAGGATACGACCAGTTGTATATAAGTTTGCCTTATTGTAGCATTTACAGCGGATTCATGATGTTTTTCATGTGTCGTCATCGAGGAGTATCTCAGGGACGAGTTGGCGTATTTTCGTATTGTGTTGGAGGAGATAGACTTTAAACCTTATATTACTTATGAGTAGATAACTATTGTCATTCTGGATCATAGGGAGCGAAAGTATCCGGAGCGTGAGGATGACATGCGAAAAAAAAATTGGAGCTCTTTATGTCAGTTACGTTCGAATTTTAGGGACGAACTATTTTATTATGGGGAGAATGTAATACCCCATACTGTTAAAAGCATTTTAATTCCATGTATGCATTAAATTGTAATTTTAATTGTGAAATGAAATTGGTGTTGATAAATATAAATTAGCGAGCTTTGGATTAATATTTATTTGTAAAAATATTTACTCGTGTGTGATAAGTACATAATAATATGATAATTTTTATTACACAATTAGTGAGTAAAAGCGAAGAATTTATTGACGATACATTTGGGACACACGTGTCGGGTATGATTGTATATTTTTAGTTATGTAACTCGAATGACCTTCTTGGGTGCACCGATAATCCAAAACAAGTCAAAATAGTCTAAAATAGGTACACGGGGGTTATAGTTGGGTTTCAGGGGCTTTTTAAACCTAACATGACTAGTATAGGGGTATGGTGGTATTTTTATCCCTATAACTTAACCCTAATCCAAAAATTAGAGTGTTTGATGGGGTATTAGTATGTTTATAGATGGATAGGAGTTGTCATTCTAACCCAAGGTTGTAAGGGTTAAGAGAGAAGAGAAATGAGAGAAAGGAGGAGCGAAAAGAAGGAGAGAAAGCTTTGAAAAGAAAGTGGATCATCTTCGGAGAAACAAACCAATAAAAAAGAAGTGGAACGTAGGATTTTAATCCATAAAGGCAACTATTTACTTGCTTTAAGTTATTCATGCAGTTAATCATGTTCATAATTAACACTATTTTCTAATATGGGAATTATAATGAATTTGAGACTGATATGAATATGAATTTGTGTATTAATTATGTGTTAATGATTAATGATTAATATATATGAGTTTAAGTATTTAATCTGGAAGGAAAGTATGTGAATAATGAGTCTTATTGACTATTTTAATAAGAGGTGAAAATTGTTAATGATGATCATAAGTAGTGCAGTTATATCATGATTCTTACTGTTCCGGTTAAAATAATGATGGATTCAAGTGTAAACAGACCTAAAGTGAGTATATACACGTTAGGCTTTCATATTTGGGTGTTTTTGGAGGCTTAGTACCTCCATGGATGGCCTATGGTGGTGAAATCCCGTAGTTGAAGACGAAGGGCAACCCGTCGAATCGAACTAGTTTGCTGGGAGGAGTGAACCGATTTGTTGGACTGAACTGGTTTAGTATTGTAATGAATCAGTTTGGTTTGTTGATTTTTTCCACTTTTGATACGTGTTATTTTATTCCTTTAGTGTTGGGAAATTGAACTTATGGGTTTCGAAACGGGTTTGGGTTACTCGGGAACATTATTGGAGCGTTAGTGCGTATCATAGGTTAACCGTTAACTATATTCAAATGAGATGATTTATGAAACAAATGAGTGAACGCTTAATGATATTTAAATTGGCAAGTCGGTTCCGACTTCAGGATTGATGGGATAGTACGCTCAGGAATTATATATTTAAACAAATGAGTGAACGCTTGTGTGTGTGTGTGTGTGTGTGTGTGTGTGTGTATGTGTGTGTGTGCGTGTGTGTGTGTTGTTGTTGATTGTGTGAACATACCTAACTCGATAATGCTATAGTTAGAAGGTTGCATGTAGTGGGCAGTCCACTGTGGCGCTGATAAGCAGTTTTTTTTCAGGTCACAGTATTATTTCATGGCCATTATCTGTGTGTGAGGATATGTGTTTGTTTGAAGACTGGTCGGGAGAAACGTGGTATGGATGATCGCCTACGTTGTTTGTGTTTAAGATTTGGGATCAGTAATGAGATTCCGTCCAGGTGGCCCAGTTGTGGTAAGTGATGTACCTGGTGCTTGATAGCATATAAGGGATGCATCCACAAGATCTGGTTCTGGGGATGCGGTACATACGTATATAGTGAGTGATGTATATGTATATGTATATATATATGTATATGTATATGTATATGTATATGTATATGTATATGTATATGTATATGTATATGTATATGTATATGTATATGTATATGTATATGTATATGTATATGTATGTGAGGTACTTATGTAAATATCTATTTGTAACCTGTGTTTAGCTACGTATCACGTATAATGATATACTTTGTAAGAATAGTACTAATTACCTAGTGGTGACTATTGGCGAAATTGGTCAAGTTAGTGGTTGTTACTCTAGTTAGGTTAGGTAGCATGGCTAGGATAATATAATCAACATGATAAGTGCTCACTTTAGATGAGAAGTGATGACAATCTCTTGTGAGTGTTACTGTGTGTTGATATGAATATAATACACTACACCATCACATTTATTGTGGATAAATACTTGCAATTATTTTCAAATATTTTAGGCTCTAACCCGTATCAAATAATTTCAAAACCTTTTAGGTGCTCAACGACATGTACACCAGGGCTAGTTGTTCTAATCGGACGTCACGTGCAGTACCCATAAATGCTGAATGATTTGATTTAGTTGCCTCAATTATTTCTATCTAGTTGGGTTCAGTATTTCATCTTTTCTTGTTGGGCGTGTTTCCCGTATAAGGATGATATTTTTCTATTGAGACTATTGTTCTTATTAGTTCTCAGTACATGGTTACACATGTTATTTGTTAGACACTGATGATTTATTCGGCTTAAGTTATTTATGATTATCCTAGGCTCATTTATGTTGGTATTTTATTAGTCTATGTTTTATACCGGTGATGTTAAATCGTGCAGCTGTTAAATGTTACAATTTAGAATTGGACTTAATAGGTTATTAGTTTAATCAATTGGCATACGACAGTGACGTTAAGAATGAAATCATACTTGATTCCCGTTTAATTTAATAAAAGGCACGATCAACTCGTATTAAAATAGGTGGGGTGTCACATTTATGTACTGTAGGGACCCAAATAATAAACTAGGCCCAATTGAAGACCATCCGACCAAGCCCAGTAGGATGTGGGGCACATTCGACCCAATTGCTCAAAGGAATCAATAAACATATTTGTCACATGGATAAACATAAACATTTATCACACGAGTATTGATAAGTTCAAACGGTTACTAACAATATCGGATGAGATTTTCAAGAATCATCACACGAGCTAACAACAAGATGGTAGACTTCCTTGCATAACTCAACCACTTTACACTACTATAAATGTAACCCTCTCCCCAGGGTCAAGGGGGATGTAATTTCGAGACTTGAGAGAACCTAATAGAATAACGTATTAATTTACCGAACCACTTATATCGTTATGTTGTGTGATTGACATCTTTTTATTTGTTATTTAATTTCTTTCTTGATTCATTTTTCCTTGCGATTAATTTTTACTCATAATTGGCGTCGTCCATGGGAACGACTTTATTTTCCATGAAATCAATCTCCATAAAGAACAACAATGATGTCTTAGCAACCTAACAGTTCACCTCTACCTGGAGATGTGCGAGCTCATTTAGCTCCACTAAGAGTTAGGTCTGAAGTTTATCAAGAGAATCCAAGGTTTCACCCAGAGTGACAACCTTCTGAAGAAAGCCACGAGCAGCGTAGGTCTACATAGATCTCGCGGTTGGTCGACGCTTATGAAGTAAGACTCTAAAAGTAAGGGGAGGCATCTCACCCCGAGTTGGAAGAGAATACCCTACTTTAACGATGATTAGAAGAAGTGGAGAGAGCCCTATAAGCACGACTAAGAAGAAGAGAATACCCTACTTTAACGGGAATAAGCACGACTAAGGATGTTTAAAATATGAAGGTCATAAACGAGGCCCTATAAGAATGACATACGAAGTATGGTTCGAAATGAGATGGACCAATACCATTTTAACCGAGGGGTGAGGTCCACAAAGGATTTGGCGAGGAGTGCTCTCATCACTCATATGAAGTCTTTTTTCTCAAGGACTATAGAAGAGGGGGGATCCCCCCAAAAAGTTCACAACCCCCCGATTTAAGATATATGATGGTAAAACTCATTATATCGACCATGTTAGGTAATACACACCGGCTATGACTCTCTGGAATCATAAAGACTCATTGATGTGTCATTTTTTCCCTTACAGTTTGGGCGACATCGCTGAAAGATGATTTGAAAGACAACCTCACCGGTCTACCAAGAGTTTCAAGGCGCCCGTCGAATCCTTCACTTCTCGATTCATCACCAACAACACTCATCTTAACAGAATGGATTCACTACTTATGATGAGAAAGAAGTCAGGAAATTCCCTACAAGAGTATGCCAAGTGCTATGGGGAGATCTTCAATGAAGTGGAAGACTACTCAAAGCAAGTCATCGTAACATCCTTCAAAATAGGACTACCCCATAAATCTATATTGTATTAATCCCTTACCAAAAAGGAAGCTAATACGATTGATGATCTCACGTCACGAATTAAGCCAAGGTGGAGGATGTGGTCCACACCAGTTAGTTTGAGGCTGGTCGTGCCAAGGCAAACAAAGGGGGCGACAAAGGGAGTAATCCAAAAAAGGGGAACAAAGGAATAGTAGTTCCAAGAATGGGGGAAAGAGAAATTCCTCTATGGCATTCAACACATTTTTTAAAGTTCCTATCTATAAGATCCTGACAAAAATCAAAGATCAACAGTTCGTCAAGTGGCCAAGAGATATAGGAGGAGATCCGACCAAACGAAACCATTGATTTTTCTCCCCAACTAGATGTACCCAACGTCTAATGTCTCAAAAGATGAAGAAGCTTCCTCGTCGAGTAGAGGAAGATCAATTATATAATCCGTCGGGCAAGCAGTGAAGCTACTAGTGGTAGTGATGTACTCAAGCAAGAACGCTGACGACCTAGGATGTTCACCATCGGGTAGGTGATCGTTCACCCTCCAAGCCTTTAGGAGTTTAAAACAAGAACCAAAAAATCAGCAAATGAAAATACAAACATCAACATATGTGTTCCTCCCCCCACTCAGGGCACAATACATGTATTTCTTACCCTCAGGGAGCAGTGGATTTTATCATTTTTTGGCAATGAACCCTTGATCCAAATACCCTTTATAGGAATCGGGGAGGATTACTTCCAGTACCATGTTGGACCTCCTCCCCTTTAGATTAGAGAGATAATTAGTGGTGTGAGACTAAATGTAGCATAACTTAATCTCAGGGTTGCCTTAGTTGGTCCTATAAAGTTCATTGATCTGATTGACTTTATTGGCTATGCACCAGGCATTGGGAGCACACTTAGCAGGGACTACTTCTAAGTAATCAAAGAACTCCAAAAATAGAGGGTTTGGGGGAAATTTTAAAACCCCTTGGACCACAACCAGGGTGTGAATCCAGTGCCCCCCATCAACATCCCTAAAAATTTTGGGCATGGGGCACAGTCGATTTCCACCCAAGGAGGAATGGAAAATGTTTTCCTAAACTCATCAATCCTTTTCCCATGAATGGTCGACATATTTTAGAAAAAAAATTTACTACTAGAGACAAACATAAGGAGGAAAAATGAGAAAACTGCGAAATCAATAAGTGAAGATGGAGTTTTACAGAGATGGAGAAATGCAAAGAAAAAATCTCCAAAGTCTTTTATGGACATGAGATTTGAAGCAAAGTGACGGTTTGGTATGTTCCTAGGGGTGGCAATTCGGGTTAGTCGTGTCATTTTCGGGTCGCGTTGATTTTTATTTTAGTATAAGTTTTAGGTACTCTTAAATCTATACAAGCTAAACGGGTCATGTTCGGGTCATTTCGGGTTATTACCGTAAACGGGTTAGCGGGTCAAAAATTGCCAGCTCTATATGTTCCATCTCTATTTAAATTCTCGTGCACAGTCATAAAGTACAACTTCCAAAATGGATTTTTGGTGTCTCTCTTTTTGCTCGAACGAGCGTACCCCTAAGATTTTTGCGCAATCACGAGTTTGCCCTACCGCTCCAACTTCATCAATAAGGTTTAAAAACCATTGGGACCAAATAAGAAATAAAATATGTTGGCCCTACAAATATCAACCCAAAGATTTTATGGGCAGTTATGGGGACCGAAATAATTAACTAGGCCCAGTTGAAGATCGACCGACCAAGCCCAACAAGATATAGGGCACATTCGGCCCAACTGCTCAAAGGAATGAGTAAACATATTTATCTCGCGGTTAAATATACACATTTATCACACGTTTATTGATGATCTCAAATGATTACCAAACATCTCACATGAGATATTCATGAATCATCACACAAGCTAACAACAAGATGTGGGAGTTCTTTGTATAACTCAACTACTTTATACTAGTATAAATGTAACCCTTACTCTAGGGTCAAGGGTGATGTAACTTCGAGACTTGAGAGAACCTAATGCGATAACAATGACCTTCGCGTGGACTTCGATAATTTCTCGAACCACGTACATCATTGTGTTGTGCGATTGGCATCTTTTTATTTTGTTCTTTAATTACTTTCTAGATTCAGTTTTCATTGTGATTAATTTGTACTCACGTATACGAAATTAAGGACAAAAATAAGGTTACATTTATAATATTCCTAAGGAGAATTTGGCACTTTCTTACGATAGAGGATACACGTATAGCCTAACGATGATCAACTTATTAGAAGTGTTTAACGAGATTATTAAGAGTGTGAGGAGTATTCTTATCACTGTATCAATCAAGTTTATATTATATGGACTTGTTCGGTATTTCTTCATACGTAGGGTGAAAGTCTTGGAAAAAGGACTTTTCGTGCGACACATGCATTCAACGCTTTGTCAAATATACATAAACTATAAGGATATATTTTATAAGTCCTCTTTACATTGGTGTATGTCATATAACGCTACAAACTGTTGAAGATTTGTTCAAGTTTGAAGATGCATCAAGATGAACTTGAATATCAAGGTTCTTCAACAAAGAAGCCTCCACGAGATTAATTTTGGTAAGGTTGTGTTTAAGTCCCTAACGGTTCATTATAAATGTTGGGATTATTTTTCTAAACTGTTTTTCAACAGCTGAGGCATTGTTTCTCGTTAAATATTTTTTAAGTATTGAGGCGGAATTTATTAAAAAAATATTTTTTTATGCTTCCTCTAGTCATTCGAGGGACAACCACCTGTTGTTCAAACGACACTGGCATGTCGCGCGATGTCGTTCAAAAGACATCATGTCTCGTTCGAGTGACATCTTGACTTCGTTCGAGCGACTGCACCAACTCAAGTTTTTTATAAATAGCTCATTAAACAAAACTTTTTCCCAAAGGAGACCTGAGTTTTACAGTTCTACGAAAACTGCAATCTACAAAAACATTTAGTCTTGTCCTTTAGGGTTTGAAACCTTATTTTTCAATTCAAAAAACATTTCAATCTTTTAGTGAATTATTTTGGAACCCAATATACAATCTTGTTTTGCCCTTGTAGAGAGGGTAAATCTACGGTTGATCTAGGTACCGCATGAGGGAGGTGCTGGGCTGGATATAACTGTGGTCATTGGGAGTGCTTGTGGGTGTTTCTTGATGTCTTATGAATTCGCTGCAGGAGTTCATTACTGAGTTAGGTTGAGGCCTTGTGGGTATCTACGGATATTCATTACAGATTTCGATGGTAATATTGTAATTTGTAAATTATAAATTATTAGTGAAATAAAATATTTTTGCCCTTCGGGGATTTTATCTTGAAATTGTTTCTTTTACTTGCATGCTTTATTTATTTAACGGCTTAAATCACTTAAATGCATGTTTAGGGTTTAAGAAGATAAAATTGGGTTGACTAAAATTGAAAAAGTTATTTTTACCCATAGCACACACTAAAGGGCATTAAAGTGTGTTCTCAAATTGGTATGAGGACAGGCCACACTATTTTAATGTGTTTGTGATTCAATGTCTTTAGGTATGCCTTTTGGACAATTTGAAGATTTTATAACACATTTGTCTGATAGGTCCTATTAGAAAACACGTATGAAGTATCCACTTAAGACCCTGGTTAAAAAGGATGACTCTGAGAGATGTTTTTGCTGTGAGGGGGTGGTCATATGATAGATGAGTGTCCCACTAAAGTAAGGGAGAATTTTAATAAACCTATACTACCTGCTTCTTACCTTAGTGATAGTGACCCCGGAGAAGAAAATTTGTATGCCACTAAACGTGTCCTTTCCACCTATGTGTCTAATTATGTGAGTAATGACGATAAATCTTCTCACAAAGAAAATTCTTTGCATGATTATTCCGCACCCACCGGTAGTGATACTCAAGAAAGTGGGGGTGATGTGAGTGACGATGAGAGTGAGGATAAGAGATATTTGCAATATGCCTTCAATGATCTGTATGCTGAAACCTTAAAGGTGAAGAAGGCATATTTGAAGTTAGAAGCTAAGTTAAAAGAACGTGCCTTAGAGAATAATAATATTGATGCTTTTACTGCGGATATTAGGGCACGTGAGAAGACTCTACGAGAAAAGCTAGAATATGTAGAGGGTGAGAGAGATAGTCTTCGAGGGTTGATGGAGGTTATGGAGAAGGATCTTTTAGAATTTAAGGATTCTAGGCATTTGCTCGAGTCGAGGATATGTGAGCTTGTGAAGAGCTTGAAAGAGTCAAGCAAGGTGAAGTTTGATTTGGAGTCTAGGTCAAAAAAGCTAGATATGATGTTAAGCATTGTCCAAATCAAGGATGATATGTGTGGTATAGCTTCATTAATCATGTTGCACTCATTCCCACATGTGTGAAAGAACCTCCTAGGGTTGTTAAGAGAGAGACACTTAGGTTTATTAGGAGAGAGACACCTAGGGAGTTTAGATAAGGATCGCCTTTAGGTAACACTCACCGCCATATTTACACTTACACAAGCTCTGGCAAGCAAGGTTATCTTAGGCATTTTTGTTACAAACTGTTGAATTCTCCTCGAAAGGGTAAAAATAGAGTCACTACGGTTCCCATAACCCCTGTACATCATTACACATCTATTTTGGTAAGGAAGTCAGATTTAGAGGCTTTAAGGATTATCCTTCATAACTCTCGTGTGCTTGCGTGTGATACTTCCCATGTGAGATCTTTAGGATGATCGTGTTGCTTGTTTGTCATACACTAGTCGTACTTCATGATATATTCTTGCTAATGTTATGATATGTGTATTATCATTGTGTTATAGTTTTTCCTTTTTAATATATTTTTTGAAAAACCAAACAGATTTTTGTTTTTGAAAATTTTTGGAAAAATACAAAAAAAAAATATTTTTTTTAAGAAAAATTGAAAAAACCCAAAAGATTTTATTTTGATACAATTTTTGGAGAAAACACAAAAAGATTTTTATATTTTGTTTACACCATTTTTGACTGGACATTTAGGATGATCGAGTCACAATTTCATTCCATACTCAAGTGGTGTTTTGATAGTGTTTTGATATGCGTCATTATTTTATTTTTGTACTTTACAATGTGTGGAGTCATTGAGATGTAATTTGAGATCATTTCCTACATGATTGACTCATAATTGCCTTTAATGCACACTTGCACGGATTTGTTTAATTATTGTACTTGTCTCACACATATTGGTCGAAGTGTTTTCATCTCAATTATGTCTTTAAAACGAACCATATGCGATAAAATTTGACAATGAAAGTAGTGCATGTAAGAACCGTTGCCCGTGAGAAATTTATTTAATTTGAAAAAAAATGATGAGTGAATATGGCAAAGGGATGCGATAGTACAAAATTAAATTATCGTGAAAGTCGCCGTTTGAAAAGAGCCCAAGAAAAAAACAAGGCAATAGAAAGATAAATACGCCAAAAATGGGTCAATAGGAGTTCTCTAAGGAGAGAATTTAGTTTGATCACCTCAAAAGAAAAATAAAAGATTTATTATTTATGAAGGAGATTGGTTGGAAAATAAATCAACGGGTTTGCACGTCCTGACAACGTAATGAAAAAGCATTACATTGTTTAGACGTTATTGGTATGGGAATCGTTCTTGACTTCGATGTGTTGATGGATTGAGCCAATGTCATTTAAATTTAACACTCTTTGACACTTAAGGACGATTTTGAGTTCATTCGTTATGAGTATTCGGATTCATCGTACGATATGTTATACGTGATTGCATTGATTATCCTATCGAATTTGTTCAGGCCTATTCATTCCATATCCACGATTTGGTCATCTTAGTATAAATTCATGGTGTGTGATTTTTAAAATTATTTTTGCATTTTTTAGAAACAAATTAAAAAATAAAAAATAGTTTGTGGAATACTTTTGAGTATATTTTGATGATCGTAGTTTATTTGATTTGCTTATTGTGACACTCCATGTTTATTCTTTGCCTTTTCTATTTCTAATCAATAAAAAGGGGGGAACGAATTATGATTTAGTGGGGGAGTTTTTATATTATGGGGGAGATTTGAGATTATTTAATCTTGTGTTTGATTTATGTTTATCTCATATCAAACTCGATACATCAGGAAGGTATTTGTTTTGTCTCATGTGTGCAGGTACAAAGTTTAAGATCATGTTTGGCACACCCTGATGAGAAAAGCTTAGAGATTTGAAAATTTTCAAGTTGAAGATTTTGAAGAAAGGTTTTAGACTTACATATTTAGCACCTTGTCATTTTTGGGTTTATGGGAGGGTATTAGATTTGTATTGGCATTTGATTTGATAATTCGAATGTTTTTATTTTGTATCCGCATAGACATAGGGGGGATTTATAAGGACATATTTTATAAGTCCTGTTTACATTGGAGTATGTCTTACACCGCTACAAACAGTCAAAGATTTGTTCAAGTTTTAAGATGCATCAAGGCGGATCCGAAGATCAAGGTTCTTTAACACAGAAGCCTATGCTAGATTAATTTTGGTAAGGTTGTGTTTACGTCCCTTAATGGTTCATTATAAGTGTTGGGATTATTTTTCTAAACTTTTTTTAAACACCTGAGGCGCTGTTTCTCGTCAAAAGAATTTTTTCTAAGTGTTGAGGCGGGGATTGTTAAAAAATAATTTTTGATGCTTTAATCGTTCGAGCAACAACTGCCTGTCATTCAAATGACAATGGCATGTCGTGCGATGTCGTTTAAACGACATCATGTCTCATTCGAGCGACTACACCGACTCAAGTTTTTTAGAAATAGCTCATTAAATGAGACCTTTTCATATGGGAGACCTGAGTTTTACAACTTTACGAAAGCTGCAATCTGCAGAAACATTTAGTCTTCTCCTTTAGGGTTTGAAACCTTGTTTTTCAATTCGCAAAACATTATAACCTTTTCGTACAATCTTGTTGAAGTTTTCTCTTGTAGGTACCGCTTGAGGGAGGTGTGGGTTAACTATGACTACGATCATGGGGAATGCTTGCGGGTGTCATTGTTGTCTTGTGGATTCGCTACCGGAGTCCATTGTTGAGTTAGGTTGAGGCCTTGTGGGTATATGCGGATATTCATTACAGATTTTGTTGGTAATATTGTAAGTTATAAATTGCAAATTATAAGTGAAATAAAAGGTTTTTGCCCATCGGGGATTTTTTTCTTTTGAAATTGTTTCTTTTACCTACATGCTTTATTTATTTAGTGGATTAAATCACTAATATGCATGTTTAGGGTTTAAGAAGATAAAAGTGGATTGACTAAAATTGAAAAAGTCATTTTTACCCAAAGCACACACTAAAGGGCCTTAAAGTGCATTCTCATAAACAAATTATCACGATGAGAAGTCATACATATCGAGCTTTCAACCGTGATGAGGGTCAAGTACAGGTGGTAACACAAGAGTGTAAATGCATAAGTTGTACACATATCGGGAGGCAAGTGTGATTGTGGTAAATGCGATATTTTTAATATGACTTATTCCCTTGTGATAGCTACACGTACCAAACTAAGTCTCGATCACACGCGATATGTTAGTGAGTACTTAACAATAGATAACTATATTAAAACATACATACCCGAATTATATCCCTTTAACCACATAGCTTATTGACATTTGATATATCGTACCGAGTTGATACCTAACTCAAATCTAAGACGTGATGTTGGATGGCTCTTCTCCACTCGTCACAAGAATGAAATGGATCTTGTACAAATGAGACCAATTCATTGTAGTTATTACCCCCACTCATGTCACACACGCAAAAAGATGCATGGTATTCTTATAAAAAATGATATATAATTTCCCCCAACAACTGCTACATGTTAAACTCTCATCGGGATAGCAACATCATCTTTATAAGTAAGTCCATTTTTTAATATGAAATGTTAGGATTTCACCGTATTGCACTATTTTATACATCATTGCATATCTTAATTTAATTTTTAGCAATATCTCATACTTTTCTATTTATTGAAGTGTTTGATTCGTTTAATTTACATTTATATTGCCAAGGGTATGGTAATACCGGATACCCACAGTTGGATACGACCTAACCTTGACATCACTTTTGTATTGAGCCTACAATAGCACCACAATTTGGATGCCACATGAGAAGGACGAAAAACAGACGTACTAACATGCCACTATGGTGACTCTACTCATATACGCGAAAGGGCACATTTGTGCCAATTGGTGTCATTGTTTAAAGATGCCGACTTTTACGACCTACATCGAATTTAATACATTACACTACATAGGGCTTTCATCACTGCCCTAATTTAGCGATGGTGGTCGTAGACTCACCCATTTTATTTATCGATGGGGGAGTTCAACATCACAATGCAGGATGTTGAGGTCATGTTAGGATTATATGTCGACAATCTTCTTATTACCGGAAAAAACACGCCATCGGGGCATAATAATCTGCGAGATCTATCCCATGAGTACTTTGAAGCTAGCCCAGATAGTTCTGAGTTTGGTGTCGGTGTCCAACTGAGGGTGAACTGTCAAATTGACTAAATTAGGATTTTACCATATGATGTTGATGGAACCACACTTACTATATATACACGCGTCTATGTCTTGCCTATGATTGGCGACATACCGTACCCTACAAATTTGATACATACGCGAAGTTATGGTACCTCCAATTCCTCCAGTATTTGTGATGGACTATGTATTATAACTGGTAAGGTGTTGTTCTCACGATGTTGTAACATAAGTCATCTTAAGATACACTTCATGATGTTAGAGATATAGATATAGTTGGGCCACGGGTGCTACTTCAGGTAAATTTAAGCTACATTTGCCATGTCTTTTATAGTTTATATGTAATACATATTATAAATGGATTTTCCTTAACATGTATTCATAGCTATGGTAATACGAGCGTCTATCTCACATGTGACTCGAACGAGTATTACGGGAGTCTGTTGTGGCTATTATGGGTGAGAGCGACGATGCACTACCTCATGGATATCTCGAATGAAGGTAATTTAACACATATTTTATACCAGTTGTGTATCAAGTTAGATGCATTGATCCTCCCTTACATGAGATTGGTTAAGAGTAAATAACACAATATTTTCTTTTAAAGACGACTTATTTCTCGGCAGTTTAAACTATTAGGTATTGTCCATCCGTAGTCTTCCCAACGATGTGTTTTTGATCGTTTTGAACTTCCAATGCATAAAAAAAAGGTAAAAAAATGTTCTAATTTTCCACTAGGCACGACTATTAATCACGTCGTTCGAATAAAAACTCGTGAATGTTTTGAAGAGAACCTATTTCTCGACGGATAAAACTATTAGGTTTTGTCTCTCCGTAGTCCATGTTCTTTCTTTATGTAAGCCTCTAGAGAGACCATTTATCTCTAATATATAATAAAATTCTATTGGGGGTCTCCTCTTTCTCTAAGAAAATCTTAGAAATCTAAATTTTATTCCATAGTTTCTTTTAGACCAACGTAATATTGAGATATTTCTGTTTTGTATATGGTGCACCCCATTATATAGGTGAGAATCACCAACACATGTACCAACTACATATATAATTGGCAACTCATATATCTTGGCATTTATATACCCTCTTAGTTATATAGAATATAATGTCATTTCCATATCTTAATCGCAAATGATATGATACTCATATACCGAGGAGGTCATGGCAAAGTTACTAAACTAATGCTATATCAGGTCTGATATATGGAGGGCCAAGATACCCCTCATTGAATTTGAGGTTGTAGAGTGGTACAATCAGTGCCTTTGGAAGTTTGATATACGATAACATGTTCTCGCCGCATGCCCAGTGAGGAGTTCGATCGGATGTGCACGGATGAGCCGATACCGATTTATATATATTTCATATGAAGTACATCGAGATGTGGGAGGAGTTGAGACATACTATATTTGCTGGCAAGCCGTATGTGGGTAATATGTATGGATATTACCCCGACATGTTGTGGTATCAACACATTACCCGTCGATTCATTAACCAGATTTAGGTTGACTCCCCCAAACACACATGGTGCACTCCCTTCCGGTTAAATTGTTTAGCTTCTGGTCCATTTATTATTATTTGCTTCATTAATACATATTATTACTATAATTCTGAACCCTTACTAGTGTACAATTCCTCATGTTATTGTAGATATAATGGTTGATTGATATACATGTGCATTCTAACATTGGATTGTTAGGTGCCAATGATTCAAGGGATGCCCTATTAGAGATCATGGGGATGTGCAGTACAAGATTAATTGTAGCCCATGAGGTTGGAAGAGTAAAGGAAGTTATTCAACCACGTGTAGTCGACCAGGAACCAGTTCTTAGTGTAAGGAGTGTTCATGGGGTACCCATGTAGAGGTGACCGAGGCAAACAAGGACCACGACAGCATACAGTCCACCGAGTTAAGCCATAGATGGTTGTGGACGTACAACCACCCACAATGGTGACATTTCTTGCACTTTCTAATGACCCGATGATGCTTTGTATTCCCCACACACGACTTTAAGAGATAACTTTCCTTTTAGAAATTCGAGCACCTTTGGTGCCACAGTGCCACTCCATCGTTTGATCATACCATTGGGACTACCTCACAATCATATTACTCACTTATAGATTCGCAAGAGTCTTGATATTTTATAGATTAATTTTTCATCGCCTCTCCTCAGTCAACTCGGACATCTGATAAGTCACGAGAGTCATTTCACGACCCCTAAGCGACAACTATAATGGATCAATATATGGAGTTCGCTGTGGAAAAGTCGACTCTTGTTGTCTCACATAAAGAGGTTATTTTTTAGGACATAGGGCCAACAGTCAAGGACGCACCTGTTCATAGTCACCCTATAACACGAAATGATGTTGAGTGTGTGTCTGCTCTTGTGAAGGCTATAGGCTAAGGTAGAGGAAGGTCGATTCATTTACTATGACTTTTTGTAGCACTTCGAGCTCAATATATTCACTTCGATCTTTGTCATAAAACATAAATTATTTATGCAAATGCATGACGTTCTCCATCCTGATAATTAATGCGATAAACTATCCATAGTCCATAACTCCATTACCATCAATCTCTTTCTATTCACACAGTGATATTTTGTTAGCAAAACTTAAATATTAGTTTAAAATCAATTAAATATATAACGACAATATTAACGTCCTAAAATGGAGATATAAAAAATAGAAAAATTGATGAACTTATCAATAATAATGGATAATGAGGATGAAAGATAATGAGAATAACATATATTTTTGCGTGATTCGGCCCAAGATGGAAACCTACATCCACAGAGTGTTTAGCCCATTGCACTCTTATTGAGGATAAAATTTAGGGTTGCATTGATAGCTTAATGATTGGGAAAATGAGACCAGGTCCCTTTTCTAGGTGGATACGTTCCCTATTTACAAGTCATTCATAGGGAATATTTTTTACGATAAATGTATAATCTTTATAGGTCAGAAGTTACACCTGCATACATGTGCTAATTGATTGAATAACAAACTTATTATCCTGGATCACGTTCTAACATCTCTGAAGGGTGTGCAATCACGCTCTTGCAACAATCACATTCCCTTATCCCTGTGACTAGTGAGAAAATTATAGTGTGCATATGAGAACAAACGCATATGATATGAGCAATCATCCCCGCTATGTGTGGCAACTGTCCATGTGGTAGCTGAGCAGATTAATAACCGAGCCGACCTCCCCCTCTAGGTGATATTGAGCACATTGCAAATCCACATTTGGTATTATTTTGGACTTTAGGTAGGTTGTGACTATAAGGGTGTAACAATAAGCTCCCAATATTTCATGAATAAGCTCTGGGTTTTCATGCATAGTGAGTGGATGGAGTATTTTATTCTGCTCGTACTAAAGTGGAGGGTCGGCTCTCATGTGGTCGGCTTGGGCAGACCAGATTGCCTTTGTCCATGCGAAAATCTATGAGGACACATTCTTTAATTTGATTCAAAAATTTCTTTAATTCTTTCAACAAATATCTTAGCTTTGGTTTCATAGGCCAAACATTGATTAGTATAGTCCACTGCGTTCTATTTTACTATTAGGCTCGAGGCTTCTATTTTCTCGGTTAGGTTCTTCACCGTTTTCTCTAGTTTGGTGCTCTTCATAAGAGTCCTAGTATAGAGTGTGTGAATGTCAGGGAGACCATCATTATCAGACTCATTAAGTACAATGTGTTAGTTATCCCCTAATGCTTTATTTGTTATACTCAAACATACATTCAATTCGTCATTCATGCGTTCACTGTGACTCACATACATCATTGTAGAGGTACTACTAGAAGTATCAGTAGTATTAATATTATCCAAGCAAAGAGCAGATAAACCCGAAGTAGGCAATACATCATGGGACATAACATCATCGGGCATAATAGCATCAAATTCAATATTATTTGCCGACATATCATCACAATAAACTATTTTAGCAAAAAAGGACATGCAAGGGTCAAAAGTGTTGGAAGTTTTTGGCTCATCTTCTCCAGCATCACTTAAATCATCCCAAGTCTTGCTGATATGCGCTCTAGCAGTGTTATTAAATTTAGCCCTACAATATGTAGCTAAGTGACCCATTTTACCACATATGAAACACTGGGTGTTTTTAAGGTCTCTTTTGAGGTTTGTGATTAATCTCAGTCTTGTTTTGTCATAATTTCTCTTATGAGGTTTGTTATTAGAGTGGTTAGGATATTCGAACTTTCTTTGTTTAGAAGCACCCTTGTTTCTAAACTTTGAAATTTTCTTAAATTGTTTTGACATGAGGGTTATCTGATTATGCAATGTCTGCAAATCACATTCCCCATCAGAGTTCAGGTCAATATTAGGCATAACTAACTAAGATGAGGTCACTTTAGACTGAAATATAATAGTTGAATTAGATGACTTTTTTATTATTCGAAAGATGTTATTTTTATTCAAGTACCATTTCAACAGTCCTAAGTTTACAACTAAGGAGTTCAGGGGTAAAGTTTGGATCGTCTATCTCCTCAATTGCATATCTTTTGTTATCAAACTTAGGGGGAAGGGATCTTAGAATTTTAGATACAATTTCTTTCCTATTTTACATTATACCATTTGCATGCATTTTTGTTAGAATGTCAGTCAATCTAATGTAGAATTCATCAAAAGTCTCAGTCTCATGCATAAGCAAAGTGTTATGCTGTTCTATCAACATTTTTGTTTTGGCAGCCTTAACACGTTTATCCCCTTTCATGGGATGTGACTAACGTGTCCCAAGATTCCTTTGATGTAGGGAAAATATAAATACGTTTAAATTCGTGCTCATTAAGGGACATGAAAATTGCATTTTCCCTTTATTATTACATAAGGAGGCATGTTTCTCTTATCTAGTAAACTCACTGAGGAGCTTTTTAATCCTTTCAGTATTACCCTCTGTTATAGGCTTAGTTGTGTGAGAATAGTCATTTTCAAGTTCTTCCCAAACATTATCTCCCAATGTACCTTGGATAAAAACAATCATCCTTAGTTTCTAGTGACATAAATTGGTTCCATTAATGAGGGGAGGTCTGGAAAGATTTCCAAGACGCTCAAAATTTTTGACCATAAAAGAATTTTGAACAGTTTCAAAGTACATGATCAAAAGTTTTGAAGAAAGCACTCAACTCTGATACCAATAGAGAAACGCTCACTAAGTTATTTTAACAATCAGTTAAAAAGTTAAATGAGTTCCGAACTACTTTTTGAAGAAACTCTTAGAAAAATCTCGAATAGAACACAAGATGTGTTTAAATAGTTTGTAAGAACAAATTACTTAATAATCTTGGTGTTGATACGAAAATTAGTCAGCTGATGTGGACCAATCATATGAAGACATGTGTCATCATACTAGCAAATTCTTATATTCACCGAGCAACCCGTAACACCGAGATACTCATCACCTCGAGCTATTTAGCATGTCGAGCTACTCAACGTGCAGATCATCTGGCCAGGAAGATCAAGAGACAATTACACATTCAATGGACATAGGATTAATGAACATTCTTATTATACAGATGTATATGTCTATTAGATAACGGCATATCATCTATTCATACTGACAACCTTAAGGCTATAAATACATTGTAACACCCTCCATAACGGGGTAATCGATCATTAACTATTATGATCAAGATTAAGTCAAAAGCATCCAACAATACAAAACAGTGGACGTAGGCCATTTTCACAAGGCTGAACCACTTTAAAAATCCTATGTCTTATTTTTTATTTCATATTTATCTGTGATTAATTAATTAGATCAAATCTAGTTTTTTTACATCAACAGATTGGCGTCGTCTGTGGGAACGACTATATGTAGTGTTTTCACTAATATATTCATCACAAATGGTTAAAATCCCAGAATCCAGTAATCGAAACAATGATCGAGTTCTCCCCAATCCATCTGCTCCCCCAACTTTTCAGGATCTCACTGGCATGGTAGCCAATTTAGCCCAGGGGAAAACAAATATGCAAGAGACCATGCAAACCATGCGTCAACTCATTCAGGCCGTTCGTAACGGCACACCTGCCCAGTCAGGTCAACGAAGCGTCCAAAGACCTACCCATTTATCATTTTTAAGAACCAGACGTATGCTATTTCCAGATGCTTCTCAGTCCCGACGTACCGGGTCTCATCATATCGAGGGTACCAATGATCCCTCTTATCGGCCTGGCCGGACCTCTTCTATAAGAGCTATAGATTCTCAATGAAATTTTACTCTAACCCCAGCACAAACAAGCGCTCTAGAGAGGCTGAGCAGAGCCTCTCCCTTTGACCGTTTGGGCCCTAGGAGGAATAGAAACCCTTATAGAATTGCGTCGAGAAATTCTCAATATCTAGATGATTTATGGGAAGATTCTACCCAATCACGACCAATAACTCCTAATGAAAGATCCCAAAAGGAGAATTCAGCGCGATCTGTTGCTCGAACGAATAGGTCCTGAGCTGGAAACAACGCATGGAAGGGATCCATTCAAAGGTTGGAGGACAGGTTAGGGGAAATGGTTAAGGCTAAAAACCCTCTCCAAAGAACTTTCATCGTGAAATCACCCTTTGTCCAGGCAATTTTGGATTTTCCCACACCATCAAAATTTAAAGCTCCTATAGTAACACCTAAGTACGATGGAAAAACTAATCCCGTCCTTCATATAGAGCAATACTAAGTTGCTGCTGATATCTACGTCGTTCTTGATGAGAAGCGGTGCAGAGCATTTTCAGGAACCAACACCGAGTCAGCCCAAATATAGTATAACAACCTTCCTCGAGGGCATATTGCTACATTCCATCAGCTGGCAGAACTCTTCATAGGGAATTTATATTTTGGAGCAAATCCAGTAAAGAGAGTAGCACATCTACTGAGTGTAAGGCAGAAAATAGGAGAGAGCACCAGGGATTATATCACTCGTTTTAATAATGAGAAACTTGAGGTAATCGACTACGAGGAGAAGACAACCATTATAACTCTGATGAGTGGTCTATTACCCAATAAGTTGTACTATACACTGGCCAAAGATCCCCCCAAGACCATGGCAGAATTGATGGCAAAGGCAGCTAATATCATGAATGCCAAAGAGGCTATGGATGCGAAGAAGAATGCTGACGCGAAAGCAGAGACGAAAGCCACAGTTAAAACTGAGATGAAAGAGCAAAAGCATAATGGGGGCAGTAAGCAGCCAAAAGTCAAGGAAACTCTAGAGCACTTGAAGAAGTATGGGAATCATACTCCCTTAAAGGTGGGCATCAACAACATTCTGGAGGAGATCAAGAACAACGAGGAATTAAACTGGCCGGAGAAAATAAGGACGGCCCCGGACAAAAGGGATAAGTCCAAATATTACAAATTTCATAGAGATAATGACCATATGACCAAGCGTTGTATAGCTCTCCAGAATGAGATCGAAGCACTTATTCGATGGGGAAAATTCAGCACGTTCGTTGATCGTCAAAATGATGAAAAGGCTAACAAAAACAAAAGGAAAAGGTCCAAATCTTCTTGCCGAGCAAAAGATAATAATAATAAAAGGGACCATAAAGATGATCCAGAAGATGACCCCGAACTCCCCAAAAGGCCAAGGCAACCCGAACGCGAGGTATTTTCAATCCATTTTGGATCATTTGAATGTAATGTGATTACAGGCAGAGATGCAGGAGGTGGGGTTCACACGGTTGAAAGGAAAGCTTACCTCCATGAGGCCCAAGCTTGTTCTTATATAGAGCGCATAAATATGACTGCAGATGATCGCCGAAGGAAGGTGAATAAGGATAAACTGGTCATTGTTTTTTACAAGAATGACCTGGAAGGTGTCTTATATCCACACGATGATCCCTTGGTTGTCAAGATGAGGATGAAGGATGTGGTGATCTTGCGAGTATTAGTAGATAATGGTAGCTCTACAGACATCATGTTCTACCCGTGCTTTGATAGCTTGATTTGAAGTTAGCCCAATTGGAGCCATATCATAGGCCCCTCCTTGGCTTCACTAGCGTGAAAGTCTTTCCACTTGGGATGATCAAGTTGGATATGCTAATTGGTACTTGCCTGCTTGTAGAATAGAAAAAGTAGGCTTTTTCGTAATGAATAAAAACATCCAATCAGCCTACAACATAATCATGGGGACGGTAGGCTTGAAAAAGTTCGAGGCAGTGCCATCCACGGTACATCAATGCCTGAAGTTTTCGACCAACTTCGGAGTTGGAATTATGAAGGGTGACCAGAAAGTAGCTCGAGAATGTTACTATTCATCTGCTGAGCAGGAAGAATTGGAGAAAACTAAGAAAATACCACCACGTACCAAGTGGAGGAGTCTGAAGATGCAGAGATCGAGAGTCTGGAACCCAGAGATGAGTCCGAACTTATGAAGGGTCAGGTTATGGAAACCAATGAGAACATCATTCTGGACGGCGAACGTCCAGAACGAACAACTCAAATTATCGCCTCGCTGGACCCATTAATAAAGCATGAATTAGTGTCATTTTTTCGGCATATAAAATAAGCTTTTGTGTGGAGTCATGAAGATATGCCAGGAATAGATCCAGCCTTCTTATGCCACGAGCTAAATGTTAATAAAGAGATCAATCAAGTGTAACAACGAAGAACGGTATTTAGCCCCGAAAAGAAGCAAGCTATCCAGGAGGAGGTTGAGAAGCCACAAAAGGCTTCCTTTATTGATGATGTCAAATATCCTGATTGGCTAGCTAATATGGTGATGGTAAAAAAAGAAGAATAACAAATGGAGAATGTGCATAGATTTCACAGATCTCAACAAAACTTGCCCAAAAGATCACTTTCCCTTGCCCCAAATTGATCAGCTGGTGGATGCTACTTTGGGGCATGAATTGCTGAGCTTTATGGATGCTTATTACGGCTACAATTAGATTAAGATGAAACCAGAAGACAGGAAAAGTAATTCTTTTATCACCCTAAGGGGTACATACTGTTATAATGTTATGCCATTTGGTCTAAAAAATACAGGTGCAATGTACCAGCGATTGATGAATAAGGTGTTCGCAGAACAAATTAGCAACAACTTGGAGGTTTATGTCGATGATATGCTGACGAAGAGCAAGAAAGACGCAGACCACATAGCTGATCTGAGCCAAACTTTTTATCAATTGTAGAAATATCAGATGAGGCTAAACCCTACTAAGTGTGTTTTTGTTGTACGAGAAGGCATGTTCCTCGGATACATTGTGAATCAGCGCGGCATTCAGGAAAATCCTGATAAAATAAAGGCTTTATTAGAACTGAAATCTCCAACCACTAAGAAGAAAGTGAAAAGCCTTATGGGGGGTGTTGCATCTCTAAACAGGTTCATTTCCAGAGCGAGGGATAAATGCCTCTCATTCTTCAAGGTGCTTAGAACGACTTTTGAGTGGAATGACGAGTGCGAGCAGGCATTTCTAGCTTTGAAGAAATACTTGGGGATGCCACCCCTGCTTTCCAGGCTGGTGATGGGAGAAAGATTATACTTATATTGGGTTGTCTCTGAGAGCACAGTCAGTTTAGCGTTGATAAGATTTGAAGATGGAGTACAAAAACCTGTGTATTATACGAGTAAAGATTTTCGACGAGCAGAGATAAGATATCCCAGGTTGGAAAAGCTAGCCTTAGCTTTGATAGAGGCAAGTAGGAGGATGAAACCTTATTTCTAGGCCCATACCATAGTGGTGTACACTGATATGCCACTTAGACAGGCTTTGCACAAGCTAGAAAAATCTGGAAGACTGATGTATTGGGATGTCGAACAAGGAGAATATGATATTGTTTATGAGCCAAGGACCTCACTCAAAGGGCAGGCGGTAGCAGATTTCATCACATAATTCACTTACCCATATACTGCCGACCAACAAGGGTCTAATGCAGTATAACTAGTGGATGTTAGGGAATCATAAAAGACTACCCCCGATCAACTCCTATCAACAGATGTAATGAAGGGGATAAGCACCGAGTAGTAAGAACCATCAGACAACAACCCAGTATTAGAAGAGGGTAAAAGGAAGTACCAAATATTCCATCAGGGAACTTTGTCAGACCAAGAGTTTGATAATGGCATACCCATATGGAATTTGTATGTTGATGGCTCTTCGTGTACCACAGGCAGCGGAGCCGGTATAATGTAATACCCCGTATTTTTAGGACTTTCAATTTTGGGGATTTATTAAATTTAATTAGAGATATTAATTTAATATTAATCCAAAAAATCATTTAAATACTTACTAGCGTGATGAGAGTTAGTAATTATTGGAATTGTGTTGTAAATTACTTTATGGGTAAAGTAAGAGGTGTAATAGTATTTAGTAAAATTATCACGAGAATCTAATTTGATAATTTTGGAAATTTATCGGGACGCGCTTGTGTCGTGTCGGGTTTAAATTCGAACTTTTAAAAGTGAATCAATTACAAGTCACCTATATGGTCATTTTGAGTGCGTCAATGTGTCCGAAAGGGTCGAGATAGTCAAAATAATGTACTCGGGGGTTTAGTTTGGGTCTCGGGGCGTTTCTAGGCCTAATTAATACCCCGGGAGGGCGTTTTAGACATTTTACATTTTTGGGAATGAAAACCCACGAAATTTCTAAGAGTATATTAGATAATAGGAGTTGTCTTCTAGGGTTAGAACAACCAAAAACCTAAGACGTCCATTGGAAGGGAAGAGGAGAAGCTTTTCAAGCAGTTCAAGGCCAAGAACTCCACCGTTTGCATCGCCGTCAAACTTTGGATCACGCAACGAGGATCGCAACCACACCAATCTTGTCCACTAATATGAACCAAGAATTCCCAGGCAAGTATCTATCTTGCTGTAATTCAGTTAATGCTTCAATGATGTTAGTCTAGGGTTGATTAGGACTAGTTTTCATGAAAGAAAGCATATATGGGAGACTCTAAATTGCATGTTGTAGAGGTTAAGGACATATTCTGGAAATCAAATACACATGTAGAGGTTAAACCAAGAAATTACAGTAAATTAGGAGTATAAAATCTGATAAAAGAATGGGAAGAAACTAAACAAAGAAAATATTAGGGTTCTTGATGTTTTTATGGATTGTGCCCCTTTTAATTCGTTATACATGATGAAAATTTGCATGTCTTACGTAAAATACCACTTATTTGAGGATATAACACTTGTAGTATAAATTGTTCAGAGTTTGGAAGTCAAATATATTGGTTTGAATGATTTTGGAAGAAGAAACCCGTAACTGGAAATTCTGCAAGTTTCATCATACCTGCTTGATCGATCGATTGACCCAGGAGCATCGATCGATCGGCGTATCGATCGATCGACGCATCGATCGATCGAGCACCTGCCATCGATCGATCGACCCTTCCTAGAAAACTCAAATTTCTTTTTTAAATAGGTGGTTCCAACTTAAATGAATAGAAATTCTTGGACACTATTGTTAGAATATTTTGGGAGGTAAAGAAGACCAGTAGGACTTTATAAAAATAAAACCCTTAATGTAAGACGAGATTAATATTTAACGGAGGTATTTTACACTTAAGGAACAACGGGGACGTGTGTTTAAGGGGTGAGACTCGTAAGGAAGTTACGTTGTAAAATAAATGAGTACCTACTAAAATTACACTTGGGGAGATAGGAATTCACGAGTGTTACGTAGTAAGTTGGAATAATCCCATAAATAAGAATAAAAGAGACAAACCGTTATACGGGATAATCTAGTAATGTGCAATGAGAATAAATATCATAAGTATGGGTCGTGGGTGTACCTAAATTAGAATTGGGAATAGTAGTATACATATATGACTGTGATTGTGCATCTACTATATATGTGTAAAAATCATGCCTGCGTTACTTGCTATCGCTGAGGTTACCGCGCTGGGACTGTCTTATTTGATGGGACCTTTATGGGGGATATTGAATTGTACCCTAGAACATAGGAATCCTTGGTACAGGCTATCGGATAAATAGTCGGATGGTCCTAAGAGACGTGAGGGTATGTGCTGACCTCTTAGTGACTTGGAACTACGCTTCGCCTCAATTTGTATGTGTTTTGTGTTAATACAGTTCGAGAGTGATTCCGAACTAGTATTTCCCTTAGTACGAGTGATACGGGGGCTTGATAGCAGAGTATGCCAGCACCATAAATGTATGTGGGGTGCTGATAGTATATATATATTATATGAGTGATTTATTTATTTATATATATATATATATATATATATATATATATATATATATATATATATATATATATATATATATATATATATATATATATATATATATATATATTTATATATAAACTTGAAATTTAGGAATTATCTACTGTGACTAAAGGTAGGTAAGTAATGAATAATTATTTCAACTTCGATATAAGTGTTTGAAAAGTTTGAGGCAATATTGAGAAACTTTATAATCAAATGAGGCTTATGTGAGAACTTTGGTTTTTTTAAAAATTTATTTCCTTAACACTAGAAATTGTCGGCTTGAGATCTTGTGAGTAACTTACGATAAGCCAAACTGTTGGGATTAGTAGTGCGGTAGGTGTGCGCATTAAAAGAGAGGTGAGAATTATTCAAGAGAGTGCCGCACACTAATATGATTGTTGCATTAGCCGGTAAGCATTTTAAATACTTGATAAACTAAATTTTAAACTGTTTTACAATCGGGCTCTGGCCTGTTTCCTATTTTCTCTTCTGTTGTATATATGTATATATTACAGGTGCCCAGCCACAGGGGTGTCTTGCATAGGATCTTTTGGAAGGAACGTGCTTTAGCTTAGGTGGGAGTTGCAGGCCTCTTGCTTAGACAACCTCATTATTGATTCCACTTCTAGTTTTATATTATTCAGTTGGTCATGTGTCGCCCTTTCCATTATGCAGTTGGTTTTATCATAGATTGTGATTCATTTATTCCCCGTATTTATACTTTGGGATTGTTACTGTCAGGATGTTTTTCCCTTGAAGTTTTAATATTGGAGTTATTTAGTTGAATGCTTAAATTGCTTGGATTAAATTTTTAGTCTAGTTGTGGTGTGATTTTCATACTATGGATTATGAAAGGATTTAAATATTTGTTTTAAATTAAATTTGGAAATTGATGTCTTAAAATGGTTTTTGTCACTTAACTTAATTATTTAGGGTGTTTAATTTGAAAAGTTATTTTGCGACAGTGATGCTAAGAATGAACCAACTGTTCACCTTGGTTATAATTTAATAAAGGACTGATCACCCGGTATTTAATTAGGCGGGGTGTCACAGGTGGTATCAGAGCATTAGGTTCTAGTGTCCTTTAGGATCTGTACGGCTTATTTCGCTTTCAGCTAGCGTTCTTGCTATAGAGCCCGTATTTTTAGGATTGTTGTATTCTGGCTTTTACGATTATGCCTTCAGTTATTTGAGATTTGATAATAACTATAGACTAATAAAATTTCTTGACATTTCAGATGCCTCCAAGACGCGCACCCAATGATAGGCATATCCAGGCCGAGCAGGCAGCAGCTCCAGCTCAGGGAACGATGAACGCCACAGAGGTAGCCGCTATCGTTGCTCAGGCGGCGAATGCCGCATTGGCGGTAGTGCAACAGGCTCCACCCCAGGTTCAGGCAGTGGAGCCAGTACCGACACAGCTTCCTTCTGCATGGGAGCGAGTTAGGGATGCCTTCCAAAAGGCGCATCCCCCAGAGTTTGCAGGTAGTTCGGATATCATTATAGCTAGCCAATGGGAAGAAGATATCCAGAGGCATCTGCGTATGTACGAGTGCACGGACGTGAAAAAATAGCTATTGGATTCCTTCAAGCTAGTAGGAGCCGCTTTGCATTGGTGGGAATCCACCACCACCTTGGAGGAGAGGGATATTATCACTATTCAGTCATTTTGGGCCCGGTTTGACAGCAAATACTTTCCATCCGCTGTGCAGACTGAGATGAGGCAAAAGTTACTGAATTTGAAACAGGAGAATTCGACTGTTGCTGAGTACGAAGAGGAGTTCACAAGACTTCTCAGTATAGTGCCAAATGAGGTACCCACTGAAGGGAAGAAGATACTATTATTTATGGACGGGTTGGCTTGGAGGATTTGTCAACACCTCATAAGCAATCAGTCACTGAGTACCTACACAGACGTACTCAATGTTGCTTTGTTACCCTTCCAGGATCATCGCTTCCATCTACAGGGAAGCAAACAAGCAGGAGAGTCCATCCAGCACGGCAGGACAGGGGTAATGGTACTAGTGGAGCACATAAATCCTAGGGGCAGACTCGTCAGTATGAGCAGAGTTCCCATCAGGGGGACCGTGCCAAGCGGTTCCGATCAGGTGACTCCAGGCAGGGAGTTGGGGGATTTAGGCAGGGCCAATATCGTCAGCCGCAGGGTCAGCAGCTGGGCCATTAGGGTCAACAGCGCTTTCAGCAGGGCCAGCAGGGCCAATGGAGGGGTGGTAACGGCCAACAGGGCCGTAATCAGTAGGGACAAAGGGGAGAAAATTTCAGGGACCGATGCTTCGGGTGTGGTAAAAATGGCCACAGGCGCCATGATTGTCCAGAGGGAGATAGGGCCCCACAGCAGCAGGGTGCCCGTAATGAGCTACAGAGGCCACTTTTTCCAGCTGCCCTCCCAGCACCAGCTTAGGCACCATCCCTACCAGCTATTCCAGCAGCTCCAGTGCTGCAGGGGCAGTTACAGTACGGACGTGTCTATAACGTCCACCAGGCAGCAGCTCCACAAGCGCTACCTGCAAGTGAGGGTACGTTTCCTATCCATGGTACTATGGGTCGGGTTTTATTTGATACTGGGGTGACACACTGTTTTATAGATACTCACTTTGCGAAGGCCTTAGGGTTATTAGCCACAACAGAGATCACTGTGGCATGCGTAGACTCACCACTGGGAAATGGATCGTTAATTATCTTTATATGCCGGGGTATGGGAGTAGATATTGGTAGCTTAATCTTACCAGCAGACATGTTAGTTTTAGATATGCATGAGCACGACGTTATCATTGGCATGGATTGGCTTGCAGCATACAGAGCCATGATAGATTGTTTCGGTGGGAGTATTGTCTTTGACATTCC
This sequence comes from Sambucus nigra, assembly GCA_949130495.1. Classification (NCBI taxonomy): domain Eukaryota; kingdom Viridiplantae; phylum Streptophyta; class Magnoliopsida; order Dipsacales; family Adoxaceae; genus Sambucus; species Sambucus nigra. The sequence goes on along the minus strand of CASBWL010000011.1, from coordinate 1,138,145 downwards.
GGGACAGGAGATGTTTGTAGTGGCGATGCCTCGCCCAGAGGGAGGCTCTACCGCTCATTTGTATTACATAAAGGAGGATACCTCTAAGGAGGTCGTGATTCCCTTAGACTCGATCCCAGTTGTTCGTGACTATTCTGATGTATTTTAGGAGATACCAAGCCTACCCCCAGTCAAGAGATATATTTTGTCATAGATTTGTTATCGGATACTTGACCGATAGCACGCGCTCAATACCATATGGCTCCTAAGGAAATGCGAGAATTACGATATCAGATAGAGTAGCTGTTAGGTCAGGGCTTCATTCGTAGGAGTACCTCACCATGGGGTGCTCCAGTTTTGTTTGTAAAGAAGAGAGATGGCGCACTTAGGCTATGTGTTGACTACCGGGAGCTGAACAAGGTCACGATACGGAACAAATATCCGTTTCCTCAAATCGATGATCTGTTCAACTAGCTGAGGGGAGCAACTTTCTTTTCGAAGATAGATTTGAGGCCAGGATACCATCAGCTACGGATTAGGGAGCATGATGTTTCGAAGACTACTTTCTTGACGAGATATGGGTCCTATGAGTTCATAGTGATGCCATTTGGACTTACAAATGCTCCAGCCGTGTTCATGGACTTGATGAACTAAGTGTTCAGAGAGTTCTTGGATCAGTTTGTCATCGTCTTCATAGACGTCATCCTGATATATTCACATACAAAGGAAGAGCATGCTGAGCACTTGAGGCAGGTTCTTTAGAGTCTATGAGAGCATCAGTTGTATGCTAAGTACAAGAACTGCAGATTTTGGTTACGGGAAGTGCAATTATTGGGACATATTATTTCTGAACTGGGGATAGCGGTTGACCCGAGTAAAGTGTCAGCAGTGAGGGAGTGGGGACAACCGACGACACCGACGAAAGTGCGTCGTTTCTTGGGGCTAGTCCGGTACTACAGGAGATTTATTCGAGGGTTCTCCAAGATAGTGGGTCCATTGACGAACCTGACTCGCAAGGGCGTACCATATGTTTGGGACGATACTTGTCAATTGGCTTTTGATGAGCTGAAAGACAAGCTGACTTCGGCACCAGTCCTTGATTTACCCAAGTCGGGCGTGGAGTATCTGGTTTACACCAACGCCTCCTTACGGGGACTCGGGGGAGTACTTCATCGAGAAGAGAAGGCTATAGCTTTTGCCTCCCGCAAGCTTAAGCCGCACGAGAGAAATTACCCCACTCACGCCTAGATTTAGCAGCAGTCATCTTTGCTTTGAGGATATGGAGACACTATTTATTGGGGGGAAAATTCTGTTTCTTCACAGACCACAATTCACTGCAGTACCTGTTCACTCAGCGAGAGCTGAATATGCATCAGTGCAGGTGGTTAGAGTTTGTGAAGGACTATCAGTTCGACATAAAGTACCAACCGGGGAAGGCCAACGTGGTTGATGATACATTGAGCCGCAGACCGGTAGATGATGTAGCAGACGTCTAGAAAGCAAAGTGGAAAGAGTTGGGTCCCCAAGATGTGGTAGCCTGTTCCTTCATATCTGTTAGGACGGTGACACCCAAGATTATTACGAGGGTAATACAGGCACAGACAGCAGACTCATTTTGCCAGGAGCAAATTGTACGAATTTTAACCGAGGGTGCTAAGTCCTATTCAATTAGTTTCGATGGAGGTTTAAGGTTTAATGGGAGATTGGTGGTCCCAGAAGGGGCAGACTTACGTCATGTAGTGATGACCCAGTCTCACGGGTCCCGATTTGCGGTGCATCCCGGGGGAGATAAGATGTACCAGGATATGAGACGACAATACTGGTGGAGTGGGATGAAGAAGGACATTGCTGAGTTTGTGTCCAAGTGTTCTACTTTCCAGATGGTAAAGGTGGACCACCAGAAACCGTGGGGGTTGCTTCAGCCGTTGGAAATACCCACGTGGAAGTGGGAAAGTATTTCCATGGATTTTATTACTGGGTTGCCTACATCACAGCGGGGCCATGACTCCATCTGGTGAATGTGGACCGTTTGACCAAGGTGGCTCATTTTCTGTCGGTACGAACAGACTATACCACGGGCCAATACGCTCAGTTGTTCATTGCTGAGATTGTTAGACTACATGGGGTGCCCCTGGATATTGTGTCAGATAGAGATAAGATTTTCGTGTCGCATTTCTGGAAGAGTTTTCAGGAGACCATGGGTACAGAGTTGAGGTTGAGTTCAGCTTATCACCCACATACAGATGGGCAAACAGAGCTTACCAATCAGATGTTGGAGGATATGCTACGCATGTGTGTCCTTGATTTGGGGGGAGGTTGGGAGCCACATCTTCCACTGGTGGAGTTTTCTTATAATAACTCTTATCAGTTCACGATTGGCATGGCTCCATTTGAGGCATTGTATGGCAGGCCTTGTCATTCTCCCACTTGTTGGTTAGAGGTGGGGAACAACAAGTTGCTCGGACCAGAGGTGATTCAGGAAACCTCCGCTAGGATTGTGATTATCAGGAGTCGCATTCGGGTAGCCCAGGACAGGCTGAAAAGCTACGCCGATGCAAAACGGTTCTTTAGAGAATTTAATGTGGGGGACCAAGTATTACTACGTGTATCTCCTATGAAAGTAGTGATGAGGTTTGGGAAGAAAGGGAAACTGGACCCGAGGTACGTGGGACCATTTCCCATTATCGAGAGGATTGGGCCGGTAGCATACAGATTGGGACTGCCAGAGCATTTACACCGCATTCACGATGTATTCCACATCTCGTCGTTAAGATGATACCTTCGGGATAACATGACCCACACCCACATCGCGATTGAGGATATTGGCTTACAGCCTGATAACTCTTATGAGGAGAGACCAGTGGCTATTCTAGACCATAGCGAAAGGAGATTGAGGTCGAAAGTAGTCCCACTTGTACGGGTCCAGTGGGAGCATCATAATGTGGAGGAATCCACTTGGGAGCGTGAGGCAGACATGTGTGAGAAGTACCCAGAGTTATTCTTACCAAGTACACCTTATTTTTTTCGAATTTTGGGAAAAAATTTCGTTATTAGGGGGGAAGTATGTATTTCCCCGTATTTTTATGACTTTTAATTTTGGGGATTTATTAAATTTAATTAGAGATATCAATTTAATATTAATCCGAAAAATCATTTAAATACTTACTAGCGTGATGGGAGTTAGTAATTATTGGAATTGTGTTGTAAATTACTTTATGGGTAAAGTAAGAGGTGTAATAGTATTTAGTAAAATTATCACGAGAATCTAATTTGATAATTTTGGAAATTTATCGGGATGCGCTTGTGTCGTGTCGGGATTAAATTTGAACAATTAAAAGTGAATAAATTATAAGTCACCCGTATGGTCATTTTGAGTGCATCAATGTGTCCAGAAGGGTCGAGATAGTCAAAATAATGTACCCGGGGGTTTAGTTTGGATCTCGGGGAGTTTTTAGGCCTAATTTACACCCCGGGACGGCGTTTTAGACATTTTACATTTTTGGGCACGAAAACCCACGAAATTTCTAAGAGTATATCAGATAATAGTAGTTGTCTTCTAGGGTTAGAACAACCAAAAACCTAAGACGGCCATTGGAAGGGAAGAGGAGAAGCTTTCCAAGGAGTTCAAGGCCAAGAACTCCACCATTTGCATCGCCGTCGCCGCCAAACTTTGGATCGCGCAACGAGGATCGTAACCACACCAATACTGTCCACTAATCTGAACCAAGAATTCCCATGCAAGTATCTATCTTGCTCTAATTCAGTTAATGCTTCAATGATGTTAGTCTAGGGTTTATTAGGACTAGTTTTCATGAAAGAAAGCATGTATGGGAGACTCTAAATTGCATGTTGTAGACGTAAAGGACATATTCTGGAAATCAAATACACATGTACAGGTTGAACCAAGAAATTGCAGTAAATTAGGAGTATGAAATCTGGGAAAATAATGGGAAGAAACTAAAGAAAGAAAATATTAGGGTTCTTGATATTTTTATGGATTGTGCCCCTTTTAATTCGTTATACATGATGAAAATTTGCATGTCTTACGTAGAATACCACTTATTTGAGGATATAACACTTGTAGTATACATTGTTAAGAGTTTGGAAGTCAAATATATTGGTTTGAATGATTTTGGAAGAAGAAACCCGTAACTGGAAATTCTGCAAGTTTCGTCATACCTGCTTGATCGATCGATCGACCCAGGAGCATCGATTGGTCGACGCATTGATCGATCGAGCACCTGCCATCGATAGATCGACCCCTCCTGGAAAACTCAAATTCCTTTTTTTAAATAGGTGGTTCCAACTTAAATGAATAGAAATTCTTAGACACTATTGTTAGAATATTTTGGGAGGTAAAGAAGACCAGTAGGACTTTATAAAAATAAAACCCTTAATGTAAGACGAGATTAATATTTAGCGGAGGTGTTTTACACTTAAGGAATAGTGGGGATGTGTGTTTAAGGGGTGAGACTCGTAAGGAAGTTACGTTGTAAAATAAATGAGTACCTACTGAAATTACACTTCGGGAGATAGGAATTCACGAGTGTTACGTAGTAAGTTGGAATAATCCCATAAATAAGAATAAAAGAGACAAACCGTTATACGGGATAATTTAGTAATGTGCAATGAGAATAAATATCATTAGTATGGGTCGTGGGTGTACCTAAATTATAATTGGGAATAGTAGTATACATATATGACTGTGATTGTGCATAACTATATACGTGTAAAAATCATGCCCGCGCTATTTGCTATCACTGAGGTTACCGTGCTGGGACAGTCTTATCTCGATGGGACCTTTATGGGGGATATTGACTTGTACCCTAGAACATAGGAATCCTTGGTACAGGCTATCGGATGGATAGTCAGACGGTCCTAAGAGACGTGAGGGTATGTGCTGACCTCTTAGTGACTTGGAACTATGCTTCGCCTCAATTTGTATGTGTTTTATGTTAATACAGTTCGAGAGTGATTCCGAACTAGTATTTTCCTCAGTACGAGTGATACGGGGACTTGATAGCAGAGTATGCCAGCACCATAAATGTATGTGGGGTGCCGATAGTATATATATATATATATATATATATATATATATATATATAAACTTGAAATTTGGGAATTATCTACTGTGACTAAAGGTAGGTAAGTAATGAATAATTATTCCAACTTCGATATAAGTGTTTGAAAAGTTTGAGACAATATTGAGAAACTTTATAATCAAATGAGGCTTATGTGAGAACTTTGTTTTTTTAAAAATTTATTTCCTTAACACTAGAAATTCTCGGCTTGAGATCTTGTGAGTAACTTAAGATAAGCTAAACTGTTGGGATTAGTAGTGCGGTAGGTGTGCACATTAGAAGAGAGGTGAGAATTTATCAAGAGAGTGCCGCACACTAATATGATTGTTGCATTAGCCGGTAAGCATTTTAAATACTTACTAAACTAAATTTTAAACTGTTTTACAATCGGGCTCTGACCCGTTTCCTATTTTCTCTTCTCTCTTGTATATATGTATATATTACAGGTGCCCAGCCATAAGGGCGTCTTGCATAGGATCTTTTGGAAGGAATGTGTTGTAGCTTAGGTGGGAGTTGCAGGCCTCTTGTGAAAATAGCGTTGCCAAAGCCGTTTATGAAAATAAACTATTTAAGCAACTCCGAAAGTTTGTTGAAGAAACTCTTTACTTAAATCAAAACGATTTGAACACAAGATGTGTTAACAAAAGTATGTACGAGATTAGGACAAGATTTGATAACAAGTTTTAATAAACAGTTTAAAATGTTTTAAACTCAGCACACTATTAGAAAGAGATGAGAAGATGTAGAAATATCGATACTCAGAATTTTTAACGTGGTAAAACCTCAACCTTGAGGAAACATCCACGACTCCCTCTACGGAGTAAAACAAAAACAATCACTAAAACAAATATATGAGTTACAACCTATTTAACTAACATGCACACAAAAACAAATCTATACAAGTTCAGGATTGTACCCTCTGGCGTCCTTAACTTTTCTGCAGATCTTGTTTGATGATGTAGTTGTATCAGTTTGTCAACTCTTCTTTGTTTCAGCACTTTACGTCGACTTATTGTTCACCAAATCTTATAGCCAACACTTTGAGTGTTTGTAGTGTGAAGATGTTTGTGAATGGTGTTCTAAAACACATGCATGCACACACACACACTTATTAGTTACAGACGATCCTAACAAATCACATATAAAGTCTATATGCAGTGTATTTGTTATTTTTCTTTCTTACAAAACCATGAACCTTTTTGACCTTTCAATATAACCCAGATTCCACGGAGATCTTGCTTAAGAAATCGGTCAAGACCTTTCTCAATCACTTTTGAAAATATTATGTGTATTGAGAACCCTCCAAGTGCGAATCCCACTAGATCAGGTTAGGTTTTGTAAAAACAGAAATAGAAAAACATCTATTGTTGATTCTGAAGTAAGAAAATGTTTTATCAGAAAACAATCAACAACGAAATTCTCAAGATGAGAAATAAATGCAACTAAGTGTGTTGTGACATGAAAAACTTCAGATCTATGATTTCTATTGAAAGAGAAACAAGATCTGAGTCTATGTCTAAGTTGGAAATAAGATTTATGAACACAAGGATTTCAGCAAACCAGAAATCACTCAACTCGAACTCTCATAACTCAAGAAACACTAAGGATGGTGTTTATTTGGTTATGGTGTTTATGGAGAGGTAAGGGGTTTAGGTTTAGAGGTATTTTGACGAAGTTAGGGTTTCTAACTAGGGTTTGGTTTCTCTCTCTAACTTCTCTCTTCTCTCTTCTCTCTTCTCTCTCCTCTCTCTATTCTCTGAGACTTTTCAAAATGGCAAAAGCTTTCGAAAGCTGAGATAAGGGGCCTTTAAATAGGAAGAGAAGAAGATTCCAGAGCTTCGTTCAAAATCAAGGGTTGTGATTGAGTCAAGCTCCTTTGACTACAATCTAAGGGTTCACAGCAGGCGGTGGATTAAACAGGCTGTGATTGGTTAAAAGGTATACACTGGGATTCACTCAAAAGACATGCAGGCCATCGATAAGGGTTGATCTAAGGGCTGAAAGCACGCGATGGTTTGTCTCAGTAAAGAAACACAGTTCAGGCCAATCAGAGGACAGCAGGTGTAGGCCTGGGAATGAATGTAAACGCGCGTCCCAAAATAATTACAAAGCCAATCCTAAAGTCTCTAGCGCTTTCGGTTTCTACCCAGAGTAACTTTAGGCTAATAAACACAACAATCCATATTTATACATTAACCCCAAAACCTTTTAAATCAAGTTTTAATTAAATAAAACCTTGTTTAAAATATGTTTTAAATTCCCAAAAAATTATTAAAAATCAAATTGAGGGATTTAAACACACTCACAACATTAATACACATAGAGGTGCAATATGAAATGCAAGAATGAAATTCTAAGTGTGTGAGTGATGGCTATAGTCTCAGGATCATCACAAGGTGAATAGAAGAAGAAGCAACCCAATCTCTGAAGCTCTTTGGTTTCTAGGATGGACACTATTTTGTCACAATTTCCAAACTAGATGAGCTCTTATACAGTCTAGACTCAAATGAGTCAAAAGCATAAGGGCTTCAATCTCCCCCTTTGGAAATATGAGACAAAATCTCCTTTGAGTCATCTCGACTCGTAGGGCGACAACAAATAAGAAAAACTTATTCCTATAAAGGTTCTATCTACCCAAATCCTAGAAAGCAAAAATTACATAACTCAACTATATACAGTTTTAACATCCTATTATTACAATGAAGAATGACTGTACAAGAAGAATACCTGCAAAAAAATTACTAAGATCAAGCTTTTTAGTATATGCAGTAGACTCAAATTTCTCCCCCATTTTGTCTCAAATGGACAAAGGGAAAGAACTTGGCAAATATGATAGGTATTAACTCAACACAAATCATACTAATAGATTTATGTAAAGAAATGAATCTATTATAATCAAGAGGTTTGGTAAATAAATCTGCAAGTTGTAGATCAGTAGAAAGATAATTGATTTCTAATTCCTTGGTTTCAACTAATTCACGAATAAAGTGATGTCTTATTTTAATGTGTTTAGTTCGCGAGTGTTGAACTGGGTTCTTAGAAATGTTAATCGCACTTTGATTATCACAATAGAGATGAAGTGTGGGTTCTAAAATACCATAATCACTTAGCATTTGTTTAAGCCACAACAATTGGGCACAACAGCTACCGGCGGCTATGTATTCAGATTCAGCAGTCGAGAGAGATGTGCAGTTCTGTTTTTTACTACTCCATCCTACCAAGTTATTACCAATATAACAACATGCGCCTGAAGTGCTTTTACTATCATCAGTACACCCAGCCCAATCAGCATCAGTGTACCCAATAATAGTGCTAGGTGTGTCATTCGTGTACCAAATTCCTAAATTTAGAGTGCCTTTAACATATTTAATTATGCGTTTAACAGCGTTTAAATGGATCTCCTTGGGGTTGTTTTGATAACGCGCACAAACACAAACAGCATACATGATATCGGGACGCGAGGCAGTCAGATAGAGTAATGTGCCAATCATACTACGATATAAGGTAGAGTCTACAGATTTTCCATTTTCATCTTTAGATAATTTCTCTGTAGTACTCATAGGCGTTTTAGCACTTTTAGCACTCTCGAGGCCAAATTTCTTAACTATCTCTAATGCGTACTTAGTCTGCGAAAGAAACAAGCCATCTGGTTGTTGTTTGACTTGGAGACCTAGGAAGAACTGTAACTCCCCCATAAGGGACATCTGAAATTCCTTACTCATAATTTCAGCAAAAGATTTTACTTCTGAGGTAGAAGTGGATCCAAATATGATATCGTCTACATAGACTTGAGCGATAGTAATGTGTTTGCCAAAATGTTTGACAAATAAGGTTTGGTCATTTCCACCTCTTTTGAAACCTTTGTCCAGCAGAAAACTGGACAGCCGCTCATACCAAGCTCTAGGAGCTTGCTTAAGACCATATAAAGCCTTTTTCAACCGAAATACATGATTAGGATAATTAGGGTCAATGAACCCTTTAGGTTGTTCTACATAGGTTTCCTCGGCAAGTATTCCATTAAGGAACGCAGATTTAACATCCATTTGATATAATGTAAAATGCATGTGACAAGCTATGGCAAGAAGCAGACGAACTGATTCTAAACGAGTAACAGGAGCAAACGTCTCATTAAAATCAAGTCCTTCTATTTGGGAGTAACCTTGAGCAACTAGTCTAGCTTTATTTCTAATTATCATCCCATTTTCATCAGTTTTATTTTTGAAAATCCAACGAGTACCAATAACCTTTTTGTGATCAGGACGTGGAACAAGAAACCAAACATCATGAATGACAAATTGTAAAAGTTCATCCTGCATAGCAGGAATCCAGTGAGAGTCATTCAATGCCTCATTTACATTCTTTGGTTTCAAGAGAGAAACAAAGCAAGCATAGAGAGCATAATTTCTAAGTTGGGATCTTGTACGTACTGGTTCACCAGGGTTACCAACTATGTTGTTTATGGGATGATCTTTAGAAACCCAGTTAGGTACTTCAGGTGACTCAATAGGTAATGAATTATCTATTTCAGAAGATTCATTTTCTAAAATATTTGACGATTCTTCTTCTATAGTTAATTCACTAGTCTTGCTTTCCACAGTAGTGTCACTAACAATTACATTTATGGATTCCATTAAGGTCTTAGTGCGAAGATTATACACTCGATAAGCTCTACTGTTAGGTGAATAACCTAAGAATATGGCTTTATCTCCTCTACTCTCAAATTTAGATAAGTGTTCCCTATCTTTACAAACATAGCAGGTACTACCAAAGGTTCTAAGGTACTTAAGATTAGGCTTTTTATTGTACCAAAGTTCATAAGAGGTCTGTTTCGAATTCTTTCTAAGATAGACCCTATTAATAAGATGGCAGGCTGTACGAATAGATTCTACCCAAAAATACTTAGGTAAGTTCTTAGCATGGAGCATGACACGTGCCATCTCTTGAAGAGTTCGATTCTTTCTCTCAGCTATTCCATTTTGTTGAGGGGTCTTAGGAGCACTGAACTCATGTTTGTAACCATTATAGTCACAATATTCTACAATACCAGTGTCTTTGAATTCACCACCTCTATCACTTCGGATTCTATTCACTTGAGTGTCTTTCTCATTCTCAATCCGTAAAAGAATCTTTAAAAAGGTTTGAAAAGTATCGGATTTTTGTTTTAAGAAAGCTACCCAAGTGAATCTGGTGAAGTCATCAACCATAACTAGAACATAACTGTGTCCACAAAGACTAACAGTTTGAGAAGGACCCATTAGGTCCATATGGATGAGTTCTAAGGGATTAGAGGTAAGGATATCTTTAACCCTTTTATGAGGTGCTTTAACAATTTTTCCTTCTTGACAGGGACCACAGACAATGTTATGAATAGGTTTAATTTTTGGTATTCCTCTAACTATCTGTTGAGAAGACAATTTACTCAAATTTTCGTAATTAATGTGACCCATTCTGTTATGCCATATCTCGTTGTCATCCATTCTGGCAACATTACAGATTTCAGAACTAGACATGACAGTATAACAATTGTCAGGGATCCTGAATCCTGTAATTAAGCATTCTCCCTTTTCATTTAAAATCTTGCAATTGTTCTTTGAAAAGGTAACAGTGTAGTTTGAGTCACATAATTGCGAAATGCTAAGTAAATTAGCCTTAAGACCTTTAACTAAGAGAACATTTTCAAGAAGAGGAAGTCCTTTTTCTTTAAGGGTTCCTTTGCCTATGATCTGGGATGATATACCATCACCAAAAACAACTTTTCCACCATCAAAATGGGTTTTATTTAAAAGTTTTGTATCATCACCTGTCATATGCTTGGAACATCCAGAATCCAAGTACCAACCAGAAGATGTAAGTTCAGCTTTTAAGGCAGAAATAACAATATTACACTTCATCTGGGGTACTAGATCATCTTTTCTAACCCAAATTGCTCTGGTTTTCTGTTTGCGCTGATTTGCTCTTATTTGATAAAATTTGCGAGCAGTAGATTTTTGTTGAAAAACATTTTGCGCATGATTTTGGGTAAAATTAGATACCTGAGCATTTGATTTAGAAAAGTTTCTGGGAATCCTTCTAGTAAATGTCCTTTTAGGTTTAGTCTTTCTATTCCTATAGTTAGAGTTTTTGTCTGGTGGCCTGGGAAGGACATAATTGTTACGACTCCTCCTAGAATAGTTAAAGTTATGATACATAGGAGTGTTGTAGATAGGCTTAATCAGTCTCCTAGCATAGCAATTATCGAAAGAGTGACCATATATATCACAATAGGAGCAATAAAGGTTGCTCAGAATAGGGTTTTCCTTAGGAAAGTCTCTAAACAAAGGTTTTGAGAAATTTTGAGGTTGAATTTTATTCCTAGGTAGCACAGATTTGAAGGCAGGTTCACTTTTCCTAATTGGGGGGCAGACATATTTTCCCTTTGGTAAACTTTCATGCTTAGAGCAACTTGTGTCTCCAGTGTTAGTGTTTTGATGATCAAACTCAGTTTTTAGAGAATGAAAGTCTGGACATGTTTCAATAGGTCTTTTGCCTCCTGACACAAATTTGATAGGTTCAACATGTTTAGTTTGTGTCTTCAAATTGGGGCAAAACCCTATTCCAGTTCTATCATCAGAATTGGTTTTAGATTCAGCAACGAATTCCTCAAAACATTTAGAATTGTTTTCAAATTTGGTAAATTTTTTGAAAACAGTTGCTGTCTTTTCTTTTGTTTGTTCCAATTCTAATAATGTCCCTTTGTATTTTTTCTCCAGAATTTCATTAGCTTCAGTTAAAGTTTTCAGTTTTTCATCAAACACTTTAACTTCACTGTCATGAGACATGCATTGCGTAGTATACTCTTCAGCATTCAGTTTTACCATTAGGCTTAGATCCTCTAGCTTTTTGGTAAGATCTTTCACAATCTTTTCTAGTCTAGTGCTTTTCTTAAGAGTTTTAGTATATAGAGTGTGGATGTCTGGGAGATCATCATTGTCAGAGTCACTAAGTGAAGTGTGTGAAGTGACCCCTAAGGTTTCATTTCTTAAACTCACGCACCCATTGACATCAGCAGTATCGATTTCCCTTTGACTCACACACCCCGAGGAAGTGGTATTAATGTTCTCAGTAAGTAAAGCATCTAAACCAGTTAAAGTATGATTCAAAGCAACAGAACTAGAATTACTAAACTCATCCTCACTATCAAGCATAGGCATATCATCATTGTATATGATTTTGGCAAAGAAGGATAAACAGGGATCAAAACCATCAGATGTCTCAGGTTCCTCATTTTCGGAATCACTTGAGTCATCCCAGGTTTTGCAGATATTGGCTCTAGAGTGTTTGTTTTGGGCATTTAAATTAACTCTACAGTCTTGAGCAATGTGTCCTAGTTTACCACATCTATAGCATTCAGTCTTCTTGAGGTCTCTGTGAGGTCTTGTGTTGTCCTTGTTCTGTTTGTCATGAGGTTTCTCATGAGGCTTGTGATTTGAAGGAGTAGAATAATTAGACTTGCCCTGTCTATTTGCAACACTGTTTCTAAATTTAACAATTTTCTTAAATTGTTTTGTCATTAGGGCAATCTGATTATCTAGACTTTCTAAGTCACAGTCCTCATCAGAATCATTACTAGGGGTGTTTAACTCAGGCTTGGTCATCTTAGAAGTAAAGCTAAGATTGGAATTGGTATGTTTCCTATTAGTGTGGGTCAATTGTTTCTTAAATTCTAATTCCATTTCCACAGTTCTTAATTTGCTACTGAGTAATTCAGGAGTAAGATTTGTATCACACATCTCCTCAATAGCATATCTTTTATTGTCAAATTTCTGTGGTAATGATCTCAGAATTTTAGAGACAATTTCTTGTCTATCATAAGTTATACCATTGGCATGAAGTTTAGTGACAATATCAGTAAGGTTCATATAGAAGTCATCGAAAGACTCAGATTCAGACATGATTAAGGTATTATACTGTTGGATTAACATCTGAGTCTTAGCAGCTTTTACCCTAGAGTCTCCTTCATGGGCAGTAATCAAGGTATCCCATGCTTCCTTGGAAGTGGTACAGGATGAGATTCTCTTGAACTCATGTTCGTTAATAGACATAAATATAGCGTTCTTGCCTTTGTTATTATTTCGAGAAACCTGTTTCTCTTCTTGAGTAAACTCACTCAATATTTTCTTAATCCTTTCATTGCTTCCATCAGTGGCTGGTTTAGTTGGATAAGAGTATCCATTTTCAATAATATCCCAGACATCATCTCCCAGAGTGCCTTGAATGAAAGCAATCATTCTTACTTTCCAGTAAGAAAAATTGGTTCCATCAAAGACTGGAGGTCTGGTCAAGTTACCATATCTTTCGTTTTTCTCGTCCATAATTGATTTTGAGAAAACAGTTTCAGAAACTCAGGATCTTTTTGAAAAAAGTTCACCAAAAGCTCTGATACCAATTGAAAATAGCGTTGCCAAAGCCGTTTATGAAAATAAACTATTTAAGCAACTCCGAAAGTTTGTTGAAGAAACTCTTTACTTAAATCAAAACGATTTGAACACAAGATGTGTTAACAAAAGTATGTACGAGATTAGGACAAGATTTGATAACAAGTTTTAATAAACAGTTTAAAATGTTTTAAACTCAGCACACTATTAGAAAGAGATGAGAAGATGTAGAAATATCGATACTCAGAATTTTTAACGTGGTAAAACCTCAACCTTGAGGAAACATCCACGACTCCCTCTACGGAGTAAAACAAAAACAATCACTAAAACAAATATATGAGTTACAACCTATTTAACTAACATGCACACAAAAACAAATCTATACAAGTTCAGGATTGTACCCTCTGGCGTCCTTAACTTTTCTGCAGATCTTGTTTGATGATGTAGTTGTCTCAGTTTGTCAACTCTTCTTTGTTTCAGCACTTTACGTCGACTTATTGTTCACCAAATCTTATAGCCAACACTTTGAGTGTTTGTAGTGTGAAGATGTTTGTGAATGGTGTTCTAAAACACATGCATGCACACACACACACTTATTAGTTACAGACGATCCTAACAAATCACATATAAAGTCTATATGCAGTGTATTTGTTATTTTTCTTTCTTACAAAACCATGAACCTTTTTGACCTTTCAATATAACCCAGATTCCACGGAGATCTTACTTAAGAAATCGGTCAAGACCTTTCTCAATCACTTTTGAAAATATTATGTGGATTGAGAACCCTCCAAGTGCGAATCCCACTAGATCAGGTTAGGTTTTGTAAAAACAGAAATAGAAAAACATCTATTGTTGATTCTGAAGTAAGAAAATGTTTTATCAGAAAACAATCAACAACGAATTCTCAAGATGAGAAATAAATGCAACTAAGTGTGTTGTGACATGAAAAACTTCAGATCTATGATTTCTATTGAAAGAGAAACAAGATCTGAGTCTATGTCTAAGTTGGAAATAAGATTTATGAACACAAGGATTTCAGCAAACCAGAAATCACTCAACTCGAACTCTCATAACTCAAGAAACACTAAGGATGGTGTTTATTTGGTTATGGTGTTTATGGAGAGGTAAGTGGTTTAGGTTTAGAGGTATTTTGACGAAGTTAGGGTTTCTAACTAGGGTTTGGTTTCTCTCTCTAACTTCTCTCTTCTCTCTTCTCTCTTCTCTCTCCTCTCTCTATTCTCTGAGACTTTTCAAAATGGCAAAAGCTTTCGAAAGCTGAGATGAGGGGCCTTTAAATAGGAAGAGAAGAAGATTCCAGAGCTTCGTTCAAAATCAAGGGCTGTGATTGAGTCAAGCTCCTTTGACTACAATCTAAGGGTTCACAGCAGGCGGTGGATTAAACAGGCTGTGATTGGTTAAAAGTTTTACACTGGGATTCACTCAAAAGACATGCAGGCCATCGATAAGGGTTGATCTAAGGGCTGAAAGCACGCGATGGTTTGTCTCAGTAAAGAAACACAGTTCAGGCCAATCAGAGGACAGCAGGTGTAGGCCTGGGAATGAATGTAAACGCGCGTCCCAAAATAATTACAAAGCCAACCCTAAAGTCTCTAGCGCTTTCGGTTTCTACCCAGAGTAACTTTAGGCTAATAAACACAACAATCCATATTTATACATTAACCCCAAAACCTTTTAAATCAAGTTTTAATTAAATAAAACCTTGTTTAAAATATGTTTTAAATTCCCAAAAAATTATTAAAAATCAAATTGAGGGATTTAAACACACTCACAACATTAATACACATAGAGGTGCAATATAAAATGCAAGAATGAAATTCTAAGTGTGTGAGTGATGGCTATAGTCTCAGGATCATCACAAGGTGAATAGAAGAAGAAGCAACCCAATCTCTGAAGCTCTTTGGTTTCTAGGATGGACACTATTTTGTCACAATTTCCAAACTAGATGAGCTCTTATACAGTCTAGACTCAAATGAGTCAAAAGCATAAGGGCTTCAATCTCCCCCTTTGGAAATATGAGACAAAATCTCCTTTGAGTCATCTCGACTCGTAGGGCGACAACAAAAAAGAAAAACTTATTCCTATAAAGGTTCTATCTACCCAAATCCTAGAAAGCAAAAATTACATAACTCAACTATATACAGTTTTAACATCCTATTATTACAATGAAGAATGACTGTACAAGAAGAATACCTGCAAAAAAATTACTAAGATCAAGCTTTTTAGTATATGCAGTAGACTCAAATTTCTCCCCCATTTTGTCTCAAATGGACAAAGGGAAAGAACTTGGAAAATATGACAGGTATTAACTCAACACAAATCATACTAATAGATTTACGTAAAGAAATGAATCTATTATAATCAAGAGGTTTGGTAAATAAATCTGCAAGTTGTAGATCAGTAGAAAGATAATTGATTTCTAATTCCTTGGTTTCAACTAATTCACGAATAAAGTGATGTCTTATTTTAATGTGTTTAGTTCGCGAGTGTTGAACTGGGTTCTTAGAAATGTTAATCGCACTTTGATTATCACAATAGAGATGAAGTGTGGGTTCTAAAATACCATAATCACTTAGCATTTGTTTAAGCCACAACAATTGGGCACAACAGCTACCGGCGGCTATGTATTCAGATTCAGCAGTCGAGAGAGATGTGCAGTTCTGTTTTTTACTACTCCATCCTACCAAGTTATTACCAATATAACAACATGCGCCTGAAGTGCTTTTACTATCATCAGTACACCCAGCCCAATCAGCATCAGTGTACCCAATAATAGTGCTAGGTGTGTCATTCGTGTACCAAATTCCTAAATTTAGAGTGCCTTTAACATATTTAATTATGCGTTTAACAGCGTTTAAATGGCTCTCCTTGGGGTTGTTTTGATAACGCGCACAAACACAAACAGCATACATGATATCGGGACGCGAGGCAGTCAGATAGAGTAATGTGCCAATCATACTACGATATAAGGTAGAGTCTACAGATTTTCCATTTTCATCTTTAGATAATTTCTCTGTAGTACTCATAGGCGTTTTAGCACTTTTAGCACTCTCGAGGCCAAATTTCTTAACTATCTCTAATGCGTACTTAGTCTGCGAAAGAAACAAGCCATCTGGTTGTTGTTTGACTTGGAGACCTAGGAAGAACTGTAACTCCCCCATAAGGGACATCTGAAATTCCTTACTCATAATTTCAGCAAAAGATTTTACTTCTGAGGTAGAAGTGGATCCAAATATGATATCGTCTACATAGACTTGAGCGATAGTAATGTGTTTGCCAAAATGTTTGACAAATAAGGTTTGGTCATTTCCACCTCTTTTGAAACCTTTGTCCAGCAGAAAACTGGACAGCCGCTCATACCAAGCTCTAGGAGCTTGCTTAAGACCATATAAAGCCTTTTTCAACCGAAATACATGATTAGGATAATTAGGGTCAATGAACCCTTTAGGTTGTTCTACATAGGTTTCCTCGGCAAGTATTCCATTAGGGAACGCAGATTTAACATCCATTTGATATAATGTAAAATGCATGTGACAAGCTATGGCAAGAAGCAGACGAACTGATTCTAAACGAGTAACAGGAGCAAACGTCTCATTAAAATCAAGTCCTTCTATTTGGGAGTAACCTTGAGCAACTAGTCTAGCTTTATTTCTAATTATCATCCCATTTTCATCAGTTTTATTTTTGAAAATCCAACGAGTACCAATAACCTTTTTGTGATCAGGACGTGGAACAAGAAACCAAACATCATGAATGACAAATTGTAAAAGTTCATCCTGCATAGCAGAAATCCAGTGAGAGTCATTCAATGCCTCATTTACATTCTTTGGTTTCAAGAGAGAAACAAAGCAAGCATAGAGAGCATAATTTCTAAGTTGGGATCTTGTACGTACTGGTTCACCAGGGTTACCAACTATGTTGTTTATGGGATGATCTTTAGAAACCCAGTTAGGTACTTCAGGTGACTCAATAGGTAATGAATTATCTATTTCAGAAGAGTCATTTTCTAAAATATTTGACGATTCTTCTTCTATAGTTAATTCACTAGTCTTGCTTTCCACAGTAGTGTCACTAACAATTACATTTATGGATTCCATTAAGGTCTTAGTGCGAAGATTATACACTCGATAAGCTCTACTGTTAGGTGAATAACCTAAGAATATGGATTTATCTCCTCTACTCTCAAATTTAGATAAGTGTTCCCTATCTTTACAAACATAGCAGGTACTACAAAAGGTTTTAAGGTACTTAAGATTAGGCTTTTTATTGTACCAAAGTTCATAAGAGGTCTGTTTCGAATTCTTTCTAAGATAGACCCTATTAATAAGATGGTAGGTTGTACGAATAGATTCTACCCAAAAATACTTAGGTAAGTTCTTAGCATGGAGCATGACACGTGCCATCTCTTGAAGAGTTCGATTCTTTCTCTCAGCTATTCCATTTTGTTGAGGGGTCTTAGGAGCACTGAACTCATGTTTGTAACCATTATAGTCACAATATTCTACAATACCAGTGTCTTTGAATTCACCACCTCTATCACTTCGGATTCTATTCACTTGAGTGTCTTTCTCATTCTCAATCCGTAAAAGAATCTTTAAAAAGGTTTGAAAAGTATCGGATTTTTGTTTTAAGAAAGCTACCCAAGTGAATCTGGTGAAGTCATCAACCATAACTAGAACATAACTGTGTCCACAAAGACTAACAGTTTGAGAAGGACCCATTAGGTCCATATGGATGAGTTCTAAGGGATTAGAGGTAAGGATATCTTTAACCCTTTTATGAGGTGCTTTAACAATTTTTCCTTCTTGACAGGGACCACAGACAATGTTATGAATAGGTTTAATTTTTGGTATTCCTCTAACTATCTGTTGAGAAGACAATTTACTCAAATTTTCGTAATTAATGTGACCCATTCTGTTATGCCATATCTCGTTGTCATCCATTCTGGCAACATTACAGATTTCAGAACTAGACATGACAGTATAACAATTGTCAGGGATCCTGAATCCTGTAATTAAGCATTCTCCCTTTTCATTTAAAATCTTGCAATTGTTCTTTGAAAAGGTAACAGTGTAGTTTGAGTCACATAATTGCGAAATGCTAAGTAAATTAGCCTTAAGACCTTTAACTAAGAGAACATTTTCAAGAAGAGGAAGTCCTTTTTCTTTAAGGGTTCCTTTGCCTATGATCTGGGATGATATACCATCACCAAAAACAACTTTTCCACCATCAAAATGGGTTTTATTTAAAAGTTTTGTATCATCACCTGTCATATGCTTGGAACATCCAGAATCCAAGTACCAACCAGAAGATGTAAGTTCAGCTTTTAAGGCAGAAATAACAATATTACACTTCATCTGGGGTACTAGATCATCTTTTCTAACCCAAATTGCTCTGGTTTTCTGTTTGCGCTGATTTGCTCTTATTTGATAAAATTTGCGAGCAGTAGATTTTTGTTGAAAAACATTTTGCGCATGATTTTGGGTAAAATTAGATACCTGAGCATTTGATTTAGAAAAGTTTCTGGGAATCCTTCTAGTAAATGTCCTTTTAGGTTTAGTCTTTCTATTCCTATAGTTAGAGTTTTTGTCTGGTGGCCTGGGAAGGACATAATTGTTACGACTCCTCCTAGAATAGTTAAAGTTATGATACATAGGAGTGTTGTAGATAGGCTTAATCAGTCTCCTAGCATAGCAATTATCGAAAGAGTGACCATATATATCACAATAGGAGCAATAAAGGTTGCTCAGAATAGGGTTTTCCTTAGGAAAGTCTCTAAACAAAGGTTTTGAGAAATTTTGAGGTTGAATTTTATTCCTAGGTAGCACAGATTTGAAGGCAGGTTCACTTTTCCTAATTGGGGGGCAGACATATTTTCCCTTTGGTAAACTTTCATGCTTAGAGCAACTTGTGTCTCCAGTGTTAGTGTTTTGATGATCAAACTCAGTTTTTAGAGAATGAAAGTCTGGACATGTTTCAATAGGTCTTTTGCCTCCTGACACAAATTTGATAGGTTCAACATGTTTAGTTTGTGTCTTCAAATTGGGGCAAAACCCTATTCCAGTTCTATCATCAGAATTGGTTTTAGATTCAGCAACGAATTCCTCAAAACATTTAGAATTGTTTTCAAATTTGGTAAATTTTTTGAAAACAGTTGCTGTCTTTTCTTTTGTTTGTTCCAATTCTAATAATGTCCCTTTGTATTTTTTCTCCAGAATTTCATTAGCTTCAGTTAAAGTTTTCAGTTTTTCATCAAACACTTTAACTTCACTGTCATGAGACATGCATTGCGTAGTATACTCTTCAGCATTCAGTTTTACCATTAGGCTTAGATCCTCTAGCTTTTTGGTAAGATCTTTCACAATCTTTTCTAGTCTAGTGCTTTTCTTAAGAGTTTTAGTATATAGAGTGTGGATGTCTGGGAGATCATCATTGTCAGAGTCACTAAGTGAAGTGTGTGAAGTGACCCCTAAGGTTTCATTTCTTAAACTCACGCACCCATTGACATCAGCAGTATCGATTTCCCTTTGACTCACACACCCCGAGGAAGTGGTATTAATGTTCTCAGTAAGTAAAGCATCTAAACCAGTTAAAGTATGATTCAAAGCAACAGAACTAGAATTACTAAACTCATCCTCACTATCAAGCATAGGCATATCATCATTGTATATGATTTTGGCAAAGAAGGATAAACAGGGATCAAAACCATCAGATGTCTCAGGTTCCTCATTTTCGGAATCACTTGAGTCATCCCAGGTTTTGCAGATATTGGCTCTAGAGTGTTTGTTTTGGGCATTTAAATTAACTCTACAGTCTTGAGCAATGTGTCCTAGTTTACCACATCTATAGCATTCAGTCTTCTTGAGGTCTCTGTGAGGTCTTGTGTTGTCCTTGTTCTGTTTGTCATGAGGTTTCTCATGAGGCTTGTGATTTGAAGGAGTAGAATAATTAGACTTGCCCTGTCTATTTGCAACACTGTTTCTAAATTTAACAATTTTCTTAAATTGTTTTGTCATTAGGGCAATCTGATTATCTAGACTTTCTAAGTCACAGTCCTCATCAGAATCATTACTAGGGGTGTTTAACTCAGGCTTGGTCATCTTAGAAGTAAAGCTAAGATTGGAATTGGTATGTTTCCTATTAGTGTGGGTCAATTGTTTCTTAAATTCTAATTCCATTTCCACAGTTCTTAATTTGCTACTGAGTAATTCAGGAGTAAGATTTGTATCACACATCTCCTCAATAGCATATCTTTTATTGTCAAATTTCTGTGGTAATGATCTCAGAATTTTAGAGACAATTTCT
Source organism: Sambucus nigra (assembly GCA_949130495.1). Taxonomy (NCBI): domain Eukaryota; kingdom Viridiplantae; phylum Streptophyta; class Magnoliopsida; order Dipsacales; family Adoxaceae; genus Sambucus; species Sambucus nigra. The sequence goes on along the minus strand of CASBWL010000011.1, from coordinate 1,117,348 downwards.
TGTCTATCATAAGTTATACCATTGGCATGAAGTTTAGTGACAATATCAGTAAGGTTCATATAGAAGTCATCGAAAGACTCAGATTCAGACATGATTAAGGTATTATACTGTTGGATTAACATCTGAGTCTTAGCAGCTTTTACCCTAGAGTCTCCTTCATGGGCAGTAATCAAGGTATCCCATGCTTCCTTGGAAGTGGTACAGGATGAGATTCTCTTGAACTCATGTTCGTTAATAGACATAAATATAGCGTTCTTGCCTTTGTTATTATTTCGAGAAACCTGTTTCTCTTCTTGAGTAAACTCACTCAATATTTTCTTAATCCTTTCATTGCTTCCATCAGTGGCTGGTTTAGTTGGATAAGAGTATCCATTTTCAATAATATCCCAGACATCATCTCCCAGAGTGCCTTGAATGAAAGCAATCATTCTTACTTTCCAGTAAGAAAAATTGGTTCCATCAAAGACTGGAGGTCTGGTCAAGTTACCATATCTTTCGTTTTTCTCGTCCATAATTGATTTTGAGAAAACAGTTTCAGAAACTCAGGATCTTTTTGAAAAAGGTTCACCAAAGGCTCTGATACCAATTGAAAATAGCGTTGCCAAAGCCGTTTATGAAAATAAACTATTTAAGCAACTCCGAAAGTTTGTTGAAGAAACTCTTTACTTAAATCAAAACGATTTGAACACAAGATGTGTTAACAAAAGTATGTACGAGATTAAATTGCTTGGATTAAATTTTTAGTTGAATGCTTAAATTGCTTGGATTAAATTTTTAGTCTAGTTGTGGTGTGATTTTCATACTATGGATTATGAAAGGATTTAAATATTTGTTTTAAATTAAATTTGGAAATTGATGTCTTAAAATGGTTTTTGTCACTTAGCTTAATTATTTAGGGTGTTTAATTTGAAAAGTTATTTTGCGACAGTGATGCTAAGAATGAACCAACCGTTCACCTTGGTTATAATTTAATAAAGGACTGATCACCCGATATTTAATTAGGCGGGGTGTCACGTATAATTCTTCACAGCCTAGATGGATTAGACATGGAATATGCATTGCGTTTCCAGTTCAAATCTTCTAACAATGAAGCTGAATATGAAGCTAAGATTGTGGGCCTCAGTTTAGCCAAAACACTGAATGCAGTGCAAGTTTTTATGCTCAGTGACTCACAGTTAATCGTAAATCAGATTCTTGGATTGTACGCAGCGAAGGGAGACTTGATGTCAAGGTATCACTCCAAGGCTATGGAGATTGTGTCCACTCTTGCTGCAGTTCAGTTGATCAGAATATCGAGATTAGAAAATGCCAGAGCTGATGCACTAACTTGGTTAGCCTCAGTTACTCGTATCGAGCTACGAAGAACGATTCCTATTGAGATTCTGACAGACTGGAGCATAGATGAAGATTTAATGGTGAGATTTATCACCCTGGATATGGGACCATCTTGTATGGACCCATCAGGGCATATATTGAAGAAAGAGTTGTACTAACTGACCACCTTGTAGCCAAGAGCCTGAAGTATAAAGCTTCTCGGTATGTACTGAACTATGGTGTTTTGTATAAAAGGGGCATCATCGCAGGTCTACAGAGATGTGTGCATCCTTCAGAAGTTAACGATTTAATAGAAAAAATTCATGAAGGCTCTTGTGGAGCTCATGTAGCAGTTCAGACTCTCCTGTAGAGGATAACGACGCAGGGATATTATTGGCCAACGATGAAAGCTGATTGTATAGCTTACGCTAAGAAGTGTGATAAGTGCCAACGTTTCTCTTCCATTCGAAGAACTCCCCAGGCATTGTTAACGCCCATTACATCTCCTTGGCCATTTGCCATGTGAGGCATAGATTTGGTCGGGCCTCTACCGACTACCAAAGGGAGGTTCAAGTATTTAGTAGTCGGTGTTGATTATTTCACCAAGTGGGTGGAAGCAGAGCCTCTCATTGACATATCCTATAAAAGAGTTTACCAGTTTATTTAGAAGAATATTATCTTCCGATATGGTCTGCCACATGCTTTCATCACTGATCATGGTACCCAATTTGATAATGAGGAGTTCACAGCATATTGTCATCAATTCAATGTCCAGAAAATCCATTCTGCACCAGGTCATCCCCAGAGCAATGGACAAACTGAAGTAACAGACATAACTCTGCTAAATGGGTTGAAGAAACGTTTGGATGATGTAAAAGGCAATTGGATTAACGAGCTACATTCTGTGTTATGGGCTTATCGTACAACACCCCGAACAACAATTGGGGAATCTCCCTACATGCTAGCCTTTAGAAGTGAAGCAGTCATACCAGCCGAACTGGGCTTACCCACACACAGAGTGCTTAATTTTAACTCTCCTATAAGCAATTTGATGTGACGTTTAGACTTGGATATGCTTGAAGAAGTAAGAGAAGATGCGGCACTCTGGAACGCAGCTTACCAGCAACGAACTGCCATGTTTTACAATAAAAGAGTCAAGAAATGTGATCTCAAAGAGGGAGATTATGTTCTTAAGAAGGTGATTCATAAGCATAACAAGTTAGAAGCCAACTGGCACGGTCCCTACCGAGTAACTACAGTTGCTCGACCTGGGACCTACAGAATAGAGACCTTAGAGGGAGAAGAATTCAAAAATGCATGGAATGCAGAGCATCTGCGCAAATATTATCAGTAACATAGATTCACATGTACTTCAATTTTTTTCAGTATGAATAAAGATGAGATTTTCTCCATATTCCTTTTGTTCATTTTTTTAGTACTCGTGCTACGCACTAAACCACCAACTACGGTTGGTCAGCATATCAGCAACCCCCAGCTATAATTGGTCGGCATATCTACAAACACCAGCCACGGTTGGTCGGCATCAATAAATTTTACCAATAATATTGGCATAACAATCATACAAGGCAAAGCCTGTTTGATCACGGGTGACCTCAAGGGGCATCCCAAATTAGGCAAGAAGATGGGTGATCTCACGAGGCATCCAATGTCTAGGCACTAAGGTAATCCTGAAAAGATTACTACAACTAAGCAGTATCATGGGATGAAAATCATTCCATTGCTTAGGCATTTATGGGTGATAAGTCACTATAACTAGGCAGCAAGTGGGGTAAGCTCCATTGTCTAGGCAAAGAAAACAAAATAGGACAAATCGTCCCTCTATAGATAGATATGCATAAGAAAGACATCTTAAACACTATTTCCAAGGAAAGAAGAGTGTATAAAGCTAACATTTTTATTCATTAAACACAGGAAAACAAATTACAAAAAATGAAGTTTTCTTCATTCAATACAAATTTCCTATTCTATTGTCTTTTTTCCGTCTGATCTTGGCACATGTTCCATTCCAGCAGGAGGGTCATCTAAAGCATAAGGAGAATCGATAAAATTCATATCTCGTAGCATCCTAGTGTTGCTCGAACTTGGTCGCTCAAGCAGATGAGGAGGTCGAGATATTTCATACTCTTTATGTAGATTGTAATCACCAAGGTGCTTGGAGATCAAACATTGAGGTATGGAATGAGCTGGAATCCAACTAATGTTTAAGTTGAAAGGAGGTACTGGTAAGTCAGTAGGTGGGGTCTTCTCATAGTGCTGGTGGTGCGACTACGTCAGCGACAGTGGCGACGACTTTAGGGCCTTTTTTGTGCAGCTGTGTTGCCCTAGTTACAACCTTCGACGGGCTGATGGGGGATCCGTGCGTCTGCAGCATCTCCCTCATGTGATGGACCTGGAGGAGTTGGGTCTAACGGGGGAGGTCCTTCATCCTGCGGTACGTATTTTTTTATTTCCTTGATTCCTTTCTCTCTCCTCATGCTTGACTGATTTGATCTTTTCTATTCTTCCTTGTAGCATATCAGTGTTTCGACCACTTGGCTGAAGAACATCAGGGACTAGATATCTTCAGCGACTGCTCATATTCGTGAGGCGGTTCCGGCCCCTTCTTGCTTGGTGCCATATGCCTCGTTCGAGGAAGGGTCTGGTTCTAGAAGTGGGGGCATATCGTCTCGCCATAGGGGGAAGAGGGCGCACCACAGGGATGGGGAATCCTAGAGAGAAGAGATATATATAGAGAGAGAGAGAAATATGCAAATTAGGTTCGGGCTGAGTCCCGTTATTTTTTCTATTTTTCCCTGAAAAATGTTAATGTAAAACATCAAAATATATGCAAATGAAGAATGAATTTTTTTTGTTAATTTTCTTGTTTAGTGATTAATGCACATGCTCTTTTTACTTTTCTGCTGAGACCATAAAAAAAGAATTTAAAATTGATTTGAGAAGAATTTTATTAAAATGAGATTAGCAAAAGTGTAAAGGAAATTCGGAATTTCCTTAAGATAACAATTATTTTATTGAGTTTTTTTTTTATTTTGACAAAAGAGGAGAAAGGGAAATTTCCCAAAATAAGGGGTTGCCAATCGGCATGACCCCTGTCCTACCAATTGGCATGTCAGTCCAGTCCAATCAATCAAAGGCTTTGATTACACTTTCGTCAATTGCTTAGTACTTGGTGGGGAAAGTTTTACTCCGATTCTGCAAGGCTCCTTGTCTTGGCTTAAGAGTTTCCAAGTATAAAAAGGGGCGTGGATGGGGCTTTCCCCCTCACACTTTCACTTTCTCCCTTTTTCACATTCTTACTTACTTACTATCTCTTAGTCTTGCAAGATGGCTCTCCCTAGTAGTCTTGAGTTTGCTAACTACCTTGAGGTCTTGGAAGCAATGTTTTCTTAAAATGTTGATTATGACGCCTTTCATATGCGACAAGTCTCTTTGTGGCACAACCGAACCATTGGGTGGAACATGCTGATGGTGGCTGTTGAGTTTTGGTATCCCAAGGATCATGTCTTCCGCTTCGAGTTAGATGATATTTATCCTACCTACAAGGAATTTTCTGCCTTGCTTGGGATAAATCCCAGCGTTAACTTGCCAAGGCGCTGCCTGAGTTTTCGCGTTCTCCTAGGGAATTATTGGCTAGGCTTCTTCATATTTCGCCTTCGGTGTCCAGGCCCTTGGTTATGGGGAATATGATTTCCCTTCTGGAGGTGTTGCAGTCCGTGCATTCCCAGGATGTGGGTGATGCCGGATATGCCAGGGCCGTCATCCTAGGCATTGTTTCAAAAGTTATATTGGTGACCGGGGAGACGCTGGTGGACCCCAAACTGTATGCCATTATTTCTTCAATGTCGTACCATCGCAATCCTGCAATGGTGATACTGGTAGAGACCTTGAATGGCCTGGATGCTTGGTGGGAGGGTCATTCTGACTTTCTAAGAGGGAGCCCCGTGATGTTGTTTATGTGTCTATCAGAAAGGTTTCGTATGGCGGTCCCTCCTGAGTATCCTTTGTCCGCGATTCCAAACTTCTTTTTGTTCTACTTCATTAATGTAGGCCTGGATATTGAGAGTTAGGGGAATTGGTTTGTAGAGAATGAGGCTCGAGGTCTATGTTGGCCCGTGCCTTGGTGGGGGGATCTGCTGCCCATTCTGGAGCTTAGAGAGTACCAGTACGTCAAACTGGTTGGCCTCAAGCAGACCTCTTTCTACTTTCCCTGGCAGCTGCTGCGCCAATATGGTTGGGAGAAAATTGTGCCACCACAAACACCAAACTTCTTTCCTGTGGAGGACCTGACAGAGCATATGCACATGCGACTTGGATCTTTATGGGAGAATCGTTATCCGTCGACCCATCCTTCTCAGTCTACTGGGCAAGTCTGGCATGTCTCTAGGGACTACATGAAGTGGTTGTGGAAGGAGGTAGTGGCCAGAATGTTGGTTGTGGAGACTGGTCAAAGGTGGTTTTCCATATCTGACACTATGGAGGGAGGCGTTGTGGTCAACCCCAAGCTGGTTCGGGATTATCGCTCCATGGAGCCTCTGCGATACTTCATTCATGCAGGGGAGGTTTGGGGAATCCCGGATGCAGGTGGTGATGGTACTGGTTCCTCTGGAAGTTGTGGGTAGGGCTTTGGGGAGCTTTTGTAAAAGGTGTTATTTTGTGTTTTGTGGGAATAATTAGAGTGATTTTCAGGAGTAGTGGGGCTTGTTATTATGTGGGTTTTTAGTTAGGTAAGTCATTTGACTCCTTATGTCGATGTAATCATACGAAAATTTTAGATAATGAAATAAATAAGTTTTTAATCATCTAGTTGTGCCCTTTGATGAATTTTTGCATTTTCAATTATCTATACTAATCGTTAAGGTATACATAATCCTTTTGTTCATGTATATGTTAAAATGAATTATCGTTCTTGGGGATAAGAAAAGAATAGCATTTTGTGAAAAAGAAGGGGGTCACGCTTATCTGAAGCGGACGAGCTGCCTATGTACCTCTAAGGGTTTTGAAAAAAATTGAAATTCATTTTTTGAAAATGTTTTTAGAGGATCAGACCCACGTAATTATGGGTAGGGGAAATGAAGAGTTTTTTTTAAATAGAAAGGAGATGAGAAGAGTCTTAGAGCGCCGAGATTTCGGACTAGGGGTAGAATTTCTTGGGACGGTCCAGGTTGACTGGAAGCGCCATATCTTCCCTGTCGAGGTCGGTGAGCACAGTGGTGCCGCCCAATAGGATCTTCTTTACAATGTAGGGGCCATTCCAACTAGGCTTAAATTTCCCTCTGGAGTCCCAGATGGGCTCTACTATTTCTTTAAGGGTTAAGTCCCCCTCTTAGACACCGTGGTCCTTGACTCTCTTATTTAAGGATTGCGGTATACGATGATGGTACCCTTGTATGTGATATAGATCTTTCAATCTCCTTTACTTTAGGAGGGTCAGCTCGTCAAGCCGGGTTTGGTACCAGTCTTCTTCGCTGACCTTGCTTTCAATCATGATGCGCAACAAGGGAATTTCCAGCTCCACGGGTAGGACCACTTCCATGCCGTAGACTAGAGAGTAAGGGGTAGCCCTAGTAGAGGTTTTAACTGAAGCGCGGTAGCCCCAAAGGGTGTAAATGATCCTATCGGCCCAATCACGACAACTCTCGATCATTTTGCTGCTGACAGCTTTGAGATTCTTATTGGCTGCTTTGACTGCTCCATTGGTTTGAGGTTGGTATAGAGAGGGTTTATGTCTATGAATTCCATACTCGCCGACCACTTCCGTAACCTTTGCCTCAAAATGTAGCCTGTTGTCTGATACCAACTCTTGTGGGACCCCATATCGGCAGATGATGTTTTTCTTAATGAATCTGGCCACTTTCTTGGCATTTAGAACTACATATGATTCGGCTTCGACCCATTTGTGAAGTAGTCAATAGCGACTAGGATGAACTCATGCCCACTATATTCCTTCGGTGTGACTTTCCCTTTGATATCGATGCCCTGCGTGGAAAACGACCAGGGAGAAGTTATGTTGTACAGTTCTCATGGAGGCAGATGTTCTAAGTTGGAGAAATTTTAGCATTTGAAACATCTTCAAACGTAGGTTGTGTACTCCTGTACCATGGTAGTCCAGTAGTATCCCTATCAGATGATCTTTTTGGCAAGCATATGGTCATTCATGTGGGGTTTGCATTCCCCACTATGGATTTTCCGCATCATCTCTTCAACGTCAGCCCCTGTGATGCAGTGCAAATGGGTTCTATAAACGTTTATCTTAAATAGTGCTTCATCACAAACAATATACTGGGCCGCCAGTCTATGAAGAGTTCCTCGGTCTTTCTTATCGGATCCTTGGGGATACCTACCGTGTCTAAGGAGGCGCCAAATATCATAGTACCAGCAGTCGACTATTTTGAATTATTCTTCTGTGGAGAGCTCGATATGGTAGCAGTGGGTTGGTTTATCTTATTTTTGGACATGGAAGGGGGACATGGTTATTCCTTCGGGCATGTCAATCATGGAGGCAAAGGTGTCAAGGGCATCAGCTAGGTTGTTCTTAGCTCGGGGCATGTAGTGGAAGGTGATTTATTGGAATTGGGAAACTAGTTCTTCAAGGTGGGCATGGAAGGGTAAGAGTTTATCATCCTTGACTTCCCATTTACTAAGTACTTGTAAGATGATGAGGGCTAAATCCTCGTAGACATCGAGGTATCGAATTCCTTTCTTGAGGTCAACTTTGAAGCCTACCGTGCACGACACGTATTCAGTCATATTGTTAGTGAACGGAAATCCAATTTGATGGCAATGTGAGTGTGGGAGTCATCAGGCGCAATTAGGAGGATTCCAATGCCATATCCTTTTTTGTTAGTAGCACCATCAAAGAAAATTTTTCATCGAAGATCTTCTTGGGAGGCGTAAAGGATATTCTCATCTAGGAATTCGGAAATCCACATATCGGATTCTTTCATAGGGTAGTTAGCAAGGTAGTCACAGATACGTGATATCTGTGATATCAAACTCGGCTAGAAGAATCAACCAATGGGACATTCGACTTGATAGGTCGGGCTTCTCGAGTAGGTACTTGATGGGATCCATTCGGGATACGAGTCTGATGGGGAAGGCGAGCATGTAATTTTTGGGTAACCCAGACATATGGTTCTTAGAGAGATATAAAATTAAAGAGGTCTTCAATCTTGAATCAAACCAGCAATACCCCAACTCACATAAAGCCCGTGCATTTTGACTCTCAAATATAGGTTATTGTTTTAAGAACAATGAAGGTGTTTGGTATTTCGGTTTGGAAGAAAAATGTGTATGGTGTAAAAGTGATTTCGATTTCTCTCGGCTAGCTCTTTAACCGGTAATCAATTGATCGCATATCTCTCTCTCTCTCTCTTTGTCTCTGTCTCTCTCTCTCTCTCTATCTATCTATTTTCTCTTAAAGAAGATAAACTCTCACTCTGATTTCTAAGCACCAATCCGCTCTTTCTTATTTCTTCCTTGGAGATGAACTCTCCTCTCTCTCTTTTTATATTCGATGCCGACCTCACCTCTCTAGACCAAATGAGATTAAAAACCCTAATTGAATATATATACTCAGCAACGAAAATTTATAATAAACTAAGGGTGCAGATCGATTTCTTTCAACGGACTGTAAATCTAAAGGTGTAAACACAGCGGTGGAAAATCCCTACGTTGGTTGGCTGATTTTATAGACACAGGGATTGAGATGGGAGTCTCGTTTAGGCCGTCGATTAGATCAGAGATTAAGGGTCGCGATTTGCGTATAGAAGAAACACACAAATCGCTATGTAAAAATCGCTCGGCTAAATCTAATAACCGCACATGCGTGTTTTGCCAAAAGAGAATAGCTTCCATGAGATTTTAAATGTTTTGAAAAATTCAATTTTCACCACAAAAGTTCTAAACATGTTAAGGTTCTACCCAGCCAAGTTTTTATACCATAAAAACTAATTCTGATTTAACCCCTAGACATTTTAAAAACCAATTTTAATATAATGAAAAAATCATTTAAAATGATGTAAAAAAATATTTAATGAGGTCTAACCACCAAATTAAATTATGCACGCGTAATAACATATATATATGCAGTGTGTGTCCTAATGTGGTTCAAGAGTTCAATACTTCACTTTTTGAAGTGCAACTTGAAATGTTTTGACTGGGATTCCTTTTTAATGAAGCTTGGATACCTTTTTGAGATAGAGTAACTCATAAAAAAATATAATCCTATTTTTTCTCGCTATCCAAACAAGTTGGAACTCCTATATGGCACAGACTCAAGTAAGTCAACCATATAGTGTGTTCTCAGCTACTGCATCCTCAACTGGGATGAATTGGTCGCACAGTGCCTTTAGAAATTTCGTAAGGCTCCCAGCATTCTCTATCGTCCTCATCATCATATTGTTCATCCTCATCATCTGGGCATTCATGACCCGGCCTCCCCAGGTGTAAACTCCTAGGGTCAGCCACGTCTCTACGCCTATGGTAAGGAGAAAGATCCTTGAGTGGGGCCTGGGGTGGTCCCCTGACCATTGGATTTTGAACACCTTTCATGGCTGCCATAATTATAATCTCCTCTCTGCCCCCAGTAGGTCTAACCTCCATGTTCTGAATAACTGAAGCAAGAGTCGCCTGCATATATTGTTGACTATCCACCAAGGAGCGCAGAGCCGCCGCCACCTCAGCCATTTCTGACTGAGTTGGGGTTTGAGTGGCACCTATAGTAGGAGGATCTGATGCCATTGAAGAGTTTTGATGGCCAGTAAAACCAAGTAATGTATTGGAAGTGAGCTAGATGAACTGACAGTGAGCTTGATACTCAAACCATATCTCTTTCAATGGTGGTTCAAGCTCAACCAAGGAAAATATTGGACCACCACCAGAGAATCCGGTAGAGTAGATACGAATGAAGGGAAGAAGATGGCTATCTCATTTCCACAGACAACACCAGATTGATGATACCAGAATTAGTGTCACCAAGTCAATATGATGAGTAAGTTCAAACCAGCATAATAATAGAGTATAAACAGGTATAAAAGTATAAAAAGAGATGAGACAAAGTAGAAATAACAATATATATAAGTGGTTCAGCCTTTGAAGAGCCTATGTCCACCGTGAGTGTGTGAGATCTGCTAAATTTGGGCTCTAATGGCCTCTGGATATAAGAACTCAAGCTTTATCTCTCTAAGTAAATGTTTAGATAGAGTTTCAGTAGGGTTAATAGTTTGTGATCCTTTTCACTGATGTAGAAGACAAGTATTTATATGGCTGAGGTGGTGTCGTATGCACCCCAGTCATGCATGAGGCATGCACAACACCAATTGTTCAATACTCTAATGACATCCGTCTCTTATGCATGTAAGTAAAGATTAGAAGATATTCTCCACATGTGGGGATGATGATATTTTAATGATTTTGCTCACGAGGGCTCGTAGCCCATGGGCACTCTCCTAAGCGTGCTTCATTCCACGTGCCTTTTCATATGTCGAACGCGTCTTGCTGGGATGAGGTGTTGGCCTAGCTGAGTACGAGACCACTCATGCTCTGGATAGTATACTTATAGTTGTGAAGTGTAGTCTCGGTCGAGTTGCATCAGGCTGAGATGAAAGGTCTCTCTAAACAGGTGTGGTCTTATCTTCTTGAGATAGATTAGGTCGTGAATAAGCCCAATAGGTTGTCATATGACCTCGGAATGGCTCTGGATGAGGATGAGGCAGTTGTTGCAGGATGATTAAGGAGAACACACTTTTTAAAGTCGGCTCGAGTTGAGCTTAGCTGAAGCCGAGACGAGGTCTCCTATGGGCATATCATGAATTTTGGTTATCTAACCTATTTTCGAGTCTTTAGGAGTCCTTACTGAATCCTTTGGGATAGATATCTTCTAGGAAAATTCAAATCGAGGACTGATGAAGGTATATTTCTAGGTTATTCACCAAATAGTAGAGCTTATAGGGTTTATAGCTTTGTCAATAAATGTTACTATAAAAGATGATGCTCTAGCTACATTTGTTGATGTTGAGGACGATTCCTCCTGCGAGATCGATGCACCCCGGTGTTGGTCACATTGAGTCTTATAATGACTCGATGGACCAAACAATGTAGAAAAGGGATCCATCACCTTGGGTTTGTAAAAGTCATGATCCCGCTAATATTATTGGGAATCGCCTTGGGTTTGTAAAAGCTCGTGTATGTCAAATCCATAAAGCAAATCAAATTCGAAACAACACATAAACATGATTAAGGCTAAGTATCTATAATCATAATGAAATTTCCTAGCCACATGGAAATTGAGGAGTGAATTGATTCAAACACATCAATATGCCATAGTAAATGTGTAAAACTAAAATACACAAAAACCAAAAATCTTTTTTTATTTTTCCAATATGACTCAATAAAAGAAAAATATAAATACAAAAGATACACATGTCATAACACTAGCAAACATGTATTCTGAAGCACAACTAGAGTATGAAAAATAATAAACATGCAATCAATCATCCATAAGATATATCATATGAAGCATCATGTTCAAGCATGTGAGAATCAACCAACCTAGTATTTAGTGTCTCCAAAATAGATTTCCTAAACCAAATAGATGTGTAGCTAACGGTTCGGGATTCAGGAACCAAGGAACCACTATACTTAAACTTCCTAGGGTCTTTTCTAAGATCATAGTAAAAATGCCTAAGGTGACCTTTCCTTCCATAGTGTGTGCATGTGTAAACACGATGAGGAACGGGACCTTTGGGTTGACCTTTTCTAATATTCTAGGATGTGGTTGAACTTTTAAAACAAACAATGGTCTTGGCTTTGACACTGGAGGAATTAGAAACAAGGGAGTCGATACCATCATCTTTTAACTACAAAATTTTAGACTCAAGTAAAGAATTTTATTCTTCAAGTTTTAGTAACTCCTTCTTTAAATTTACAATCATTCATAGAAGGTTATCTCTATCCCCCATAATGCAAGTGAATTTATCCCTAAGAGTCTTCTCACGTGACTCTAAATCTTAAATCAATCTATCATTATCCTCATCAGTACTTAAACTAACCTTAGAAATTTTACAGTCTTCTAATTCTTTTTATAAAAATCGGACTCTGTCATCACTCTCTTTCTAAGACAATTCTAAATTTATATAATCATGGTCTATGTCCACAAGCTTCTCACAAAAGAAATCACTTTGAGTTTGAACAGTTTGTAAAAGTTCTACACCATCTTTAAAACAAAAAAATTCTTTTTCAAGAATTTTAATTCTTTTAGCAAACTTCAAATTCAAATGATTTAAGTCGTTATTACTATGGGAATCCGCAGAGAGAAAAACAAATAAATCAACACAAAAGAGAATGATATATAACCACCCTAAACAATATAACCACCCTAAACAACACTAAACAAGTATCTACACGATAAATTAGTGCAACCCACTCTGATACCAATTTGAGAGAGCACTTGCGATCTTAATAGAATGTTTATATAATTAAATGTCCACCAAACACAAATCCAAATTATTACCAAATTTTAATTTGATTAATTTAGGTTTTCATGTGAGGATCATTCCAAACATAGTAAATTAACCGCGTATGCAAGAGCAAACATATATGAGGAAAAATCCCTAAAAAGGGCAAAACCTTTATTCAGCACTTTAGAAATAATACAAGATAGCCGACTTACAAATTACTTCATACCAGCCACATGTATAATGCACTAGTCTTCGTAATGTCTCTAAAAAATTAAACTTATCTCCTAGCATTCCACAAGCGACTGATTCACTCTCGGTATCTATCGATCCAACCTCGGCCTTTTTCTTCAGCAGTGATCCTTTCGAGTTCATAAGTCATCCATGGAGGTACTTCTCCACAAGGTGTATGCAATGATACTAAACTATCTATTTTGGGGATGTGTGTTGTGAATCAAAAGTGTTTTATCGACACAAAACTTTAAAAAAATTTGGAACAGATATCCAGAAAACGTTCCTTCAAAAGTCGTATAAAATTTGGAGTCAAAATAGGTATTTATAAGCACGTCACAAATTTCGAGGCGACAGTTTTTTCGAATAAAATGAGGCTCGTTCGAATGAGAAAATAAGTTTTTTTGAATGAAATAGTATCTCATTCGAACGAAAAGGCTATCTTGTTTGAATATGCTTCAAACGACGCCAAACAGTATGCCCTGGTCAAATGCTCGTCAGATGAAGATATCGGTCGACTCTTCTAACGACTTAGACATCTCGTTCGAACGAAAATGACTTCTCGTTTGAACGAAGCCAGTGAATTTTGAAAAATATTTTAGACATAAAAATGCCTCGATTTTAAACATAAGAAATCCTGTTTCAGATTTAATAAAATTTATAAGGACATATTTTCCATTATTGTCCATAGTTCCTAGTTTACATTGCGTATGGCGTATCCCGTTCCAACCGTCTAAGCAAATCACATTCACAAAGTTCAAGAAGATGGAACTGAATATCAAGCATCTTCAACAAAGTCTTTGACGTGAATTAATTTTAGTATGGGTTCAGTTTTGTGTTACTTAGATTTTTTACTAAGTATTGGGATATTTTTTATAAACTGTTTTTTTAAATGAGGCATTTTTCAAACTTAAAATGTTTTCTTAGATACCTCTAAGAGGACTTTAAAAAAAAAATTATGTCATTCAAACGATATTAGCATCTCGTTAGATAGGTCGTTTGATGCCCAGGATCTCATATGGATCAAACGAGAGCGTATTGTTCTGTTATTTAGAGGGTCGTTTGATAGGTCGTTCGAACCAACTTCAAACGACATCCCAAAATCGTTCTAACGACATTGAGATCTCTTTCAAATGAGATTCCGTTGCCTCAAATTTTTTGTTTTTCTATAAAAACTTATTTCGTGAAGCTTTTTTATTAAGACATTTATTTTACGCAAACTGCAGAACAACTGCAAAATAGTCTTCACTTTTTAGGGCATAATTTGTTTTTGATTCACACAAATCAATCTCAAATACTTTTGTTAATCATATTTGGAACCCAAACACTTCTGCAACGAAGTTTATTCTTGTGGAGTGTTGTCTCTACTGCTGATCTCGGGGATACTTGATGGTATTCACTGCTGAAGGAGGAACTTTGATTCTTGTGATTCTCGAGGGAGTCATTACTGATTAATGGTTGTGGTCTTTGTGGGTTCTTACGGAAATTAATTGTAGTACTTATCTAAAGTGTTGTGAGTTGCGATTTCCAAACTTTAGTGAGATACGGGGATTCTGAATCTTTATTTATTCAATCACATAAATTCATGTTTAGGGTTTAACTAAAATTGGAATTTTTCAAGGATTGACATCAAAGTAAATAAGTGTAATCCATTGAAATATTATGAACTCTAGAATTGGTATCACATCTGCATTTATTAATTGGTATTAGAGCAGGTTTTCGCCAAATTACCCTGCGATCATTTTTCGGCAAATTTTTTGTGATATCAATCATTTTTGAAAAATTGATTTTTGAAAAATCGCAATTTTTTCGATGGAAAACTTATATAATCAGATACCCGTCGTTGATGGCATAAATTATGTCTACTAGATCTTGTTTAAAACTATTGATGAAAGAGTATGGCTCGTTTGTGATAGAGGGTGACTCCTCCCACTGTCACCGTTAAAAATGTAATAAATCCCAAACTTGTGTCCGATTGGACTGATGATGAGTTTAAGTAGAGTACCTAAAATTCCCAAGGTATTAGTGCTATTTTTGGAGCCGTCACCCCCGACGAAATCCGACGTATTATGATTTGCACCACGTCAAAAGAGGCATGGGATATTCTCCAATTGACGCATGAGGGTACCAACGCAGTTAAGGCGTCGAAATTGAAAATTTTGACCACCCGAATTGAGACTATCACTATATTAGAGTTCGAGTATTTTGATGAGTTTTATGCTAGGTTTTCAGACATAGTTAACACGAGTTTCAATTTGGTTGAGAAAATTGATGATTCGAGAGTTGTTAAAAGTATTTGAGGTCACTCTCATCCCGATTTATTCCAAAGGTCACTGTTTTAAATTCTTTCGGTGTATTAGATTCACTTAGGTTAGAAGAACTTGTACGAGACCTTCAAACTTATGAGATCAACATGTTTTTCAAACCGTTAAGCCTAAGGATAGAGGGATAGCTTTAAAGACTCAGGTTAAGAAAAAAAAGAGGGTTTTTGAGTCTATATCTAAGGGTGAAGTAGATATCGATGACTTGGCCTTATTTGCTAAAAAAAATAAAAAATTCCTCAAAATTTCCAAAGAAAATTCTTCTAATAAAAAGATTTTTGAGAAAAATAAACGGAAAGATGAGGTCAACGATAGCGGTGAGAAAGAGGAAGATATAAGGTATTATGAATGCGAGGGAAAAGGGCACAAATCTTTTGAGTGTCCCACTATGCTAAAGAGAAAGGCCAAAAAGATTTCTAATACGACCACTCTTAGATATAGTGAGATAGAGTTGGATGGTTCTGGGAATGAATCACCGCATAGAAAGTGAGTTGCCTTCATGGCTAGTCACGTGAGCACATCTAGTTTGTCCCATGACGATGAGGACACTTGTATACGTGAGATCCTCAATGATGTTTCGAGTCATTCAGGGGATAGTTAATGAGAGGGTGATACCGCAAGCGAGGGAAAAAGGGATCTCCAAGAGTCGTTTAGTGATTTATACATCCAGACATTGAAAACTAAAAAGTTGAATAAAGAGTTAGGTCTTAAGGTGTTAGATTTGAAGAGAGAGATAGAAGTTTTGAGGGTTTGTGAGGCGTCAGCAAGTCAACTCGATAAGGTGAGAGTTTCTTTATGCGAGAAGTTGATCGTCTTAGGTCGAAAAAAGATTGAACTTGAAGCCCGTGTATCCCACCTTTAGAGAGATCTCGAACGTGCCCGGGAGGTCAAGAGAGATCGTCATGAAAGCCACCGTTTGAAAATAGCCCAAGAAAAAATAAAGGTAATAAAAGAAAATATGCCAAAAAGGGGCCAAATAGTATAGTTTGATTGATCTTTCAAAAGAAAAAATAGAAAATGGAAATTTATAATTAGGTCCCTTATTGACAATTTTATTAATATTTAAGCACAATTTACTATTAGGCCCACTTGTAATGCATCTAGAGTGGACTTCTACAAGAAGAGAATTAGTGGACCTAAATGTTTAAAATTTATCAAAATTCCTTTAGAGTTTAAAATTTGTTTGCGATGGACCAAAGAGTACTTTCCCCAATAAAAAATAAGAACATGTTTATCTTTAGAGGGAGTTTGGTTGGAAATCAACGGGTTTGGACGTCCTGATAAAGTCTTGAAAAAGCATTGCATAGTTTTAGATGTTATTGGTGCGAAAATCGTATTAGACTTTGATTTGTTGATTAGATTGAGTCAATATCATTTGAATTCAATATTTTTACACCTCAGGACAATTTTAAGTTCATTCGTTAGTAGTATCCAAAATTCATCGTGCACGTATGTTATGATTGTTTGAGTTGAATTTCCTATCGAATTTGTTCACACTCATTCATTCTATTTACACGATTTGATAATCTTACTGTTAATTCATGGTGTGAAATTTTTGTAAAATTATTTTGGTTTGACAATATTTGAAAAATCAAAAATAGTTTGTGGAACCTTTTGAGTTTATTCTTGCATGAGCTTAATTGATATGTGTTTGTGATTATTTGCTATGCTTGTTGTGACACACTCCAATTTATTATTGTTTATTCTTTTTCTTGTCTATTTCAAAAAAATAAAAAGGGGGAGAACCAATTATCCATTATAGGGGAGTGAGAGATTGAATTATAGGGGTGATTTGATTGATTGATTGATTTGATTTGATTTGATTTGATTTATGATGTTTATCTTATTTCAAACTCGATACGTCATGAATGTATTTCTTTGCCTATTGTACGTAGGACTTTGATGAGCATTCGAAAAGCACACAAAAGAAGAATGAGAGAAAATAAGGAGATTTTAAGATTTGAAAGTTTAAGATTTTAAAAACTTGCATATTTAGTATCTTTCCACTTTTGGGTTTCTGGGAGGGTATTAGATTTGTATTGAATTTGTTGATGATTTGAATGTCTTTATTTTGTACTGGAATAGCCATATGGGGAGATTTGTAAGGACATATTTTCCATTGTTGTCCCTAGTTCCTAGTTTACATCGTGTATAGCATATCCCGTTCAAACCGTCAAACAAATTCACGTTCACAAAGTTCAAGAAGACGAATCTTAATATCAAACATCTTCAATAAAGTTCTCAAGTTGAGGTAATTTTGGTATGGATTTAGTTTTGTGTTACTTAGATTTTTTTACTAATTATTGGGATATTTTTTACAAACTGCTTTTTCAAAATGAGGCATTTTTCAAACTTAAAATGTTTTTTGAGATACCTGTAGGTGGACTTTAAAAATTCGTTTATGTTATTTAAACGACATGCCTATGTCATTCAAATGACATTAGCATCTCATTAGATAGATCGTTTGATGCCTAGGATCTCATATGGATCAAACGAGAGCAAACTGCTTTGTTTTTTAAAGGGTCATTTGATAGGTCATTCAAGGAAACTTCAAACGACATCCCAAACTCGTTCTGACAACATTAAGATCTTGTTCAAACGAGATTCCACCGCCTCAATTTTTTTGTTTTCTTATAAAAACTTGTTTCGCGAATATTTTTTTATTAAGATTTTTATTTTATGCAAACTACAGAATAGCTGCAAAACAGTCTTCACTTCTTAGGGAAATAGTTCTTTTTGATTCACACAAATCAATCTCAAGTACTTTTGTGAATCATCTTTGGAACCCAAACACTTATGTAATGAAGTTTATTCTTGTGGAGTGTTGTCTCTACTGCTGATCGAGGGTATTCATTGCTGAAGGAAAAACTGCAGTTCTTGTGATTCTTGAGAGAGTCATTTTTGGCTGAAGGCTTCGATCTTTGAGGGTTCTTGAGGGAATTAATTGCAGTATTTGTCTAAAGTGTTGTAAGTTTCAATTTCCAAACTTAAGTGAAATAAAGATTTTTTCATGTGGGGATTTTTCCTGAATCTGTGATTGCATGCTTTATTGCTTTATGTATTCAATCACATAGATGCATGTTTAGGGTTTAACTAAAATTGGGATTTGTTTAAGGATTGACATCTAATTAAATAAGGGTAATCCATTGAAATATTGTGAACTCTCAAATTGGTATCAGATCCACTTTTAAAAAAAATAAAACATTCCAAAATAAATTTAATGAATAAATTTAAATACCTAAAAGCTTTATACCTTCATGGGATGTAGAGGAGTCTTGAACTTGGAGATGTTAGCGTTCGGTTTGATGAGCCTATGTCAGTCGATTTGTAATGGGTTACGCCAAATATGCCAAAGTGAAAATAAAATAAATATAATGCCTAAGCTAAAATATTTGCGCGTACTCTATAATAACCTCTTGCCAAACCCGATCATCTAACAACTTAAGTGTTAACCTCATATGCGCTTTCCAGTACGCGTAATTAGAACCACCAAAAATAAAAAACCAGTAAAATGATAAGATTTCCATATTCAAACCTGAAAGGATCTAACACGACAATTTAGTATATCTGCTCTAATACCAATTTGAAAATGGGGCAGTGGTTTCAAAATTCTTAAATTTTAATTTCTTCAAATTAATTATCTCTTTTTAAACAAAACTTCAATTCAAGTTCAAATTTACACAAACCAAATTAAACATGAATATTCCAAATTAACCTTTTTCTTAACCTAAAACAACCCAAATTAATTAAGCACCAATTACACCATTTTTTTTGGGTAAACCAATTCTATCTTTCTAAATTAAGCCTGCACCTAGGTGTGAATTTGCAAGATAAAATAAACAACCACAACGACGCGATGTATGAGGAAAAATCACAACGAAAAAAATCTTGGACAACTCAACCAAAAGTCCATAAAGTACTCGACACCCTCGCAAGTCTTAACGCTCTTAGTTCCTTCAACTTTTGTCTAGTGATAATACAGGAGTCCACCTATGTCTCAGAGTCCACTGATGGGACATAGCTATCGTCACGCATACGGAGTCCATCGTATGTACATCAACTAACACGGAATCCTCCACAAGAGACAATCCTCAATGATGTAGAGAACGATAAACCCACTGCCAAAAATTAATCCCAATCATATATCATGTAGAAGCTTGGATCTTGAAACAAATTGGGCGAAAACATGCGTTTTGTTTTGAAAGTTAAACCGTGAGTTTAAAACAAAACACTCTTGAACTTTTCTAAAGGTTTCTCACACTTGGCAGTTGGAAAAGTCTTTTATTAAACTTTAATCCCATACTGCATAAATAGGTTAGAAAAAGTAATGGGGAGTTGAGAAGAAAACTAGCACAAAAACTATTTTTGACAAAAAATGCTCTGGTCGTTCGAATGAAAAGCAGGCTCGTTCGAACGACATGTCCAACTCATTCAAACAAGATAGGAACGATACTTTTAACGAGAAGTCAGCACTAACCAAAAAGAGACTTCATTAGAAGTCGTTCGTATGAACATTAAACCTCATTCGAACGACCTAGGAAAGTCATTCTAACGACCTGACAAAAAAATGCAATATTTTTAAAGTCAACACCCAATAATGAATTTCCAAGGCCCAACATAATATAAGCATTCATACCTGAGAGATCCTTAGAAAGTTGATGACGAAAACGAGGCAAAAAACACGGCATATGATGAGATCTCGATTTGACTTGGTCGCTACGTCTTCAACAAAAATGTCATAGGCTTGAAAGGTCACTAACTTAACTTCGATCCTATGACTCAAAGTGTTTTGTTCAGAATTAAGTCAATACATACAAATTGACTCAATTAAAAATTTATCCTTACAAAGATATAAATATATGAAAAATATTAAATATACAATATATATATATATATATATATATATATATATATATATTAAAATATATTAATGTACAGATTATATAAATATACGAAATATATTAAATATACGAAATAGATACATACATGAAATATACGCAATGTACATATATACTAAAATATATGAAATGTATTAATGTACAAAATATGTAAATATATGGAATAAATTAAACATGTGAAATATATACATATATGAAATATATGCAATATACGAAATATATAAATATAGTAAAATATATTAAATATACGAATCATATACATATATGAAATATGTATATTTACAAATTTATGAACTATATATTGTGACACCCCGCTTATTAAATAAGAGGTGGTCAGCCAATCAATCCAATAGAACATGAATCTTAAATGATCCATTCTCAGCATCACCGTCACATAAAAGATAATACACTACAACCACCAAACATTTTAAAAACGGATGTCATATGTAATTTTGCAAAATTGATAAAGACAATTTATATCATCCAATTTATAACAAAAAGTTGATATATTCAAATATATAATTGTTTAACAACAATATTATAGGAAGCATAACCGAATAAGTTGTCGGTTAACAGGCTAAATGCAAAAGATTACACCAAGTATAATAGTGTATGAATACTAAACTTGGGCAACACACCTGAATATACAGACGGATCATGACTAGAGTATCAAAAGGATATGAAGTGTCTACTACAAAAATCCTACAACATCCGTAAATTGTCGTAGCTCCTTAACACTGGGAAGGAAAGTCAAAGAGGGCGCCCATGCGGCGGGATACCTAAACATATATAAGAGCTACACATGAAGAAGAAATATAAACGGGTCAGGACCCCGGTTTGATATGATCACATGTTAATAAAATTCATGACAGTTATGGATGCAGGGCTTTATAAATAGGTTAGAATTGTTATACATTCTATTCATAATCTAAGCTACCTAATCATAAATGAGATCAACCTAACCACATACATCTTACTTGTTTATAAATTTCACAATAATTTAACCTTACAAGACATTTACACATGAAGTAAAATTACCATTAGAGTTAGTTCGCCATTCTACTCATCCCTTTCAATTAAACCCCAATAAGGTACTGATAGTTAGACTCATACAACAACAATTCTAAGTTCATCCTTCCGGTAATTACCCCACTGGATGTGTTCCCTAAATGCTTATCATCTTCTAGGGCCTATAATAAGACCACCTGGGCACCCTAAATCATACGCATGGGAAGCGGCCATTTACCTTCAAAAGCGAGGCGTAACCATACCCAAAATTACTTCACTTCGAATAAAACAATTACAGTGTACCCACCGGTACAATGGCCTCAGTATTTTACTCAACCCGCATACATTAGCTAGGGGACTGACCTCATTCGTGTAACTTCCCTTATGATAGCATTTAGAGGGGCATGTACATATATGCTATAGTCACAGAATATATATATATATATAATCAGAGATGGACACATGTTGTAGGTTGCCCGGGCACTTGCCCAGGCCAGGTTTTTTGGGAATTTTTTTTATTTTGGGTCATATGCGAAATATACTAGAAAACAGGGGCAAAAGTTACAACTTGAAACAATATAAATCCCAAAAACTTAACCTACATTTTCTATTCTTCGGAGTAATAGAATAACAAAGAAAAAGAGGCTCGACTTCGTCTGTGTCTGCTCGTCTTCGTCAGGTGGCTACTGCTGCTGCTGCTGCTCTGCTCGTCCAGCTCCTGCTGCTCTACTCGTCTTTGTCCGGCTCCTGCTGCTCTACTCGTCTTTTTTCGGATCCTGCTGATGTGCTCTGATCCTCCCCCCGGACCTCCCCTACTCCTCCCCCCGAACACCAACCGGACCTCCAGGCTCCACCCGGGCTCCCCTACTCCTCCCCTGCTCTACCATTCTCTTCTTCCTTCCAGTTTTTGTAATGTAAGACCAACTCTATCCCTTAAACATCTTTTATTTATTTAATATTTAATATTTACTATTTATTTAGATATTTGCCCCCAATTTCTTTTTAGTGATTTTCCCCAATTTTATTTTTACGAATTTTCCCCAATTGTATTTATTTAATATGCAATTTTTATTTTTTTTATGAATTTTTAAGCTAAATTTCAGTTTTACAATATTAGTTATGAGCTAATTTTTTTTAATATAATGTTTGGTGAGCTAAATTTGTTTAATATTTAAACTTCTAATTTTAGCTATGGAAACGTTTTATAAAGGAACTCGCCAAATATGGTGCCTCCAACGAAAAAAATCAATGTGTAAAGGGAACCTACTCCAAAAAAGATAAGTCGAAGTCGCATTCTAGTTGATTTGTCAAATCTTCCTTATGATCCGAGTTTAACACCACAAATTATAGAATATGATGCGAACGACCAAGATAAGATTAGACGAGCGTATTTGCAAATGGGTCCTTGTCAGCCCTATACGCATTTATTTCCTCAAACAATGTTTTGAAACAAGGCTCGTCGTTTCAATGTAGCATGGTTCACTCAATTTGGGAGTTGGTTGGAATATAGTATTAAGGATGATGTTGCTTTATGTTCCCCTTGTTATTTATTTCGTCCAGAGTACGTGGATAGAAATCAAAGTGATGCTTTCGTCAGAGGTGGATTTAATAATTGGAAACAAAATCGAAGACATAGGGATGCTCACAATGTGGCATTTATGAAGTCTCGAGATTTGTTAAATCAAAATCAACATATTGAGGCTCTATTTGTTAACCAATCGAATGAGTGTCGGGATGAGTATCGATTGCGACTAGTTGCAACCATTGACCTGATTCAATTTCTTCTACGACAAGGGTTATCTTTTCGTTCACGTGACGAATCAGAAGGCTCGATGAATAAAGGTAACTTTCTTAAACTTTTACAATGGTTAGCCAATAGGGATGAAACAGTTTATAATGTTATTCTTAAAAATGCTCTCGAAAATCATAAATTAACATCACCGGATATTCAGAAAGATGTTGTGAATGCCATTTCTAGTGAGATTACCAATGAAATATTAAAAAACCTAGTGGGGAACCATTTTCAATATTAATTGACGAAGCTCGTGATGTATCGGTTAAAGAGAAAATGGATTTTATTGTGCATTATGTTGACAAAATGGGTTTTGTGATGGAAAGATTTGTGAGTATGGTACATGTTCCTGACACAACATCTATCTCACTTAAAGCGTCACTTGATTAATTTTTCAGCAAGTAAGCATGACTTGAGTGTGAAAAACTTGCGTGGTCAAGGTTACGATGCGTCAAGTAACATGCAAAGCGAGTATTATGGGCTTAAATCACTTATTTTGAGGGAGAACAAATCAGCGTTCTATGTGCATTATTTTGCACACCAACTTCAGTTGGGAGTTGTCCATGTCGCAAAAAGATCTTAAGCACATTTATGAGTTCTTATTCATAGTTAATAATTTAGTAAATATTACGGGGGCATCATGCAAGCATCGTGACATTATTCGAGAGAAGAAAGCGGAGAGAATTTTTAAGGAACTAGAAAATGGTGATATATCAAGCGGTCGAGGGTTAAATCAAGAGACTAGCCTAAAGCGGGCTGGTGATACACGTTGGGGCTCACACTATGGTACATTGATAAATTTGATTGTTATGTTTGGATCCATGCTTGATGTTCTTGCGGATTTGGTGGAACATGCTACTGATAGAAAAGGTGAAGCTTTAAATTTGATTAAATCAATGCAATATATTGATTACATATTTACCTTGAATTTGATAAGAAATGTACTTGCAATAACTAATGAACTTTCCAAAGCATTGCAATGAAAAAATCAAGATATTATAAATGTTATGACTTTAGTGAGATTTTCCAAGAATCGTATGCAACAAATGAGAGATTGTGGATGGGACAAACTATTGGCGTAGGTTTCTTCTTTTTGTATGAAATATGGTATCTCGGTTCCTAATATGGAGGATAATTTTAGTCTTTTGGGAAGATCAAGGCGAGGACCGGAGATAACAAGTTTACACCATTGTAAAGTTGACTTGTTCTACCTTTGCATACATAAGCAACTTGTTGAACTTAACAACCGTTTTGATGAGGTGAATTCAGAATTGCTCATATGTATGGCATCCTTTGATCCAAGTAAATCATTTTCTACTTTTGATATAGATAAATTGGTTCGTCTCTCTGAATTTTATACCAATGATTTCTCAGAACAAGAATGTTTTGTACTTCGGGATGAGCTTGAGTTATATGAGTTTGATATGAAATCAAATGGGTGATTTCTAGAAGTAGAAGGGATTAATGGTTTGGCTCAGAAGATAGTTGCAAAAGGAAAACACATTGTGTATGGTTTAGTCTATAAGCTTCTATTATTGCCTCTAATTCTTCCTGTTTCCACTGCAACGGTTGAAAGGGCATTTTCCGCTATGAATATCGTGAAAAGTGATCTCTGAAACTGTATGGGTGATGGTTGGTTAAGTGATAGTTGTGTGACATATATTGAAAAGGATGTCTTTGATTGCATTTCTAATGACGCAATTGTGGATCGCTTCCAGAAGATGAAAAGCCGCAGAGGGAGATTGTAGAATTTTCAAATCTGGTATGATGTATTTTGACAACTTTCTACTTTTGTATGAGAATTTCAAGATATGTTTATCTATTTCTTAGTAATGAATTGTTATTGCATTCATTTTTATTTATTTGAGTTGTAATTGTCTAAAAATATAAATTATCAATTAAATATTTGTAAACAAGTAAAAATAAGCCTAAAAAAATTTCAGGGGATATCGCCCCCGAACCCCCATCCATGCACTGTGCCCCACCAGCCCTTAATTCCTGGCTCCTCCACTGCATATAATTTGATACCGCTTAACTTCAAAAGCATATATGTAAAAAGGAACTATCACTATAAAGTATAACCACTTCCTGATAGTCCATAACAATAAAAATAACATAATGTCACCTTGTTATCCTAAGGTATTAATCTCTTCATTTCCAGTCGTAAAAATCTATAATACATTAATGAAGAATGTCCCTAAGATTTAAACCCAAAATAAAAAGGGGTATAAAAATCCTAAGCTTGGGATGAAAATAGAGTACCGATCGATCGCGTATTTGGGTTTCGCCTTGAGATCCAACCAGTAGACTTCTTGCCTTTGGCCCGGTCGGTTGGCTTCCTGACCGTGGTCGACCGGTCATACCGGATATTTCAGACATCCCCCATTTTTCTACAAAACCTAACCTGCAACTCTTCTCCTTTCCCTTTTTCATCAACCAACAACATCCATAAATCATCCATACATGATAACTAACTAGTATTAATCCCTAGAATCATATTTCTATCATCAACCTAAAGATCTATATAATAAATCATCAAAAATCCCTAAATGGGTTAAACTCAAGAACACTAACCCTAAATACAAATTATTCAACACAATCATACACATATGCAAGTTTAATAACTTGCCTTGTTGTTGGAGTCTCGAATTCTTCCTCTTTAGTGCGATTACAAGCTCAAATGGACAATCTCTTCTCTTTCTCTTCTTTCTCTCAAGCTCTCACTTCTCTTTATACTTTCTAAGTTAAACACGTAAATGAGTTATTAATGATCTTGAAAGACTGAATACCTAAATATAACTCAAATACATTAAGTCCAACATAAAATGCTACTACACACTTAAAATGACTCGTAACTCCTATTTAAGTCATAAATAGCCGGAAAGTACCCCCGGAACCCAAAAACAACCTTAGCACTTATTTTGACTATCTCGACCCTTCCCGGACCAACCGTTCTCTCTAACCTGACATCCAGGATATCGTTTATTAATTTCTATTCCAACGTCATATTAACTTGCTAAAAATGCTCACTTGGAATATAGACCATAACCGTCGCTTTAATGCACAACGACGCAACATATGCTTAATATTACACTATTTATATTCACGTAACGGTAAATATGCAATACTGATAAATATTAACTCTTAAATCACATAATTCAATATTTAATTCAATTTCTCATTTAGTTTAAATAA
The DNA here is from genome assembly GCA_949130495.1 of Sambucus nigra. Lineage (NCBI taxonomy): Eukaryota > Viridiplantae > Streptophyta > Magnoliopsida > Dipsacales > Adoxaceae > Sambucus > Sambucus nigra. The sequence continues at coordinate 1,091,115 of CASBWL010000011.1, read as the reverse complement.
TTAACCCATACGGACAATTAATAGAAAAATAAATGCTCAAAAGTAAGGGGTATTACATACTCCCCCCATTACAAGGGAATTTTGCCCTCAAAATTAGACGTACCTTGTAAATAGAGGTGTGGGTACTTCTCTCGGATATGACCACTCTTTCCCAAGTTGATTCCTCGGCATTGTGGTGTCCCCACTGGACTCAGACCAAGGGTACCACTTTCAATCTTAATCTACGCTCTTTGTGGTCTAAAATGGCAACCGGTTGTTCCTCATATGAAATATCGGGATGTAACTCGATATCATCCAATGGAACATGCCAATGATCTCCATTGCATCTTTTATTCTTCTTTAAAGATAAAACATGGAATACATCATGAATTTGCCGTAGCTGTTCCGACAAAGCAAGTTGATAAGCTACGAGGCCTTCCCTTGCAATAATGGGAAAAGTACCTACATAGCATGGTGCTAGTTTACCCTTCTTCCTAAATCGCATCACACCTTTCATCGGGGACACCAGCAATAAAACTTGATCCCCCACTTCTAATTCCACATGCCTCCATTTTGCGTCGGCAAATTTCTTCTCGCGATCTTGCACAATCCGTATGCGATTTCGAATTAGCTCGATCTTTGAAGAAGTGTCTTGGATCATTTGAGGTCCAATGAGCTTATTGTCTCCTACTTCCAACCAACAAGTAGGTGATCGACACGGTCGATCATACAATGCCTCATACGGTGCCATACCTATCGTGAATTGGTATGAATTATTGTATGCAAATTCGACCAATGGAAGGTATTGTTCCCATCCCCCTTTAAAATCAAGTATGCACATGCGAAGCATATCCTCCAACATTTGGTTGACCCTCTCTGTTTGCCCATCGGTTTGCGGATGGTATGTTGTACTCAACCGTAATTCTGCTCCCATCGCCTCTTGGAAGCTTCGCCAGAAATGGGATACGTAAATTTTATCTCGATCCGACACTATATTGATAGGCACCCCATAAAGTTTCACGATCTTCGTGATTAAGAGCTGGGCATAAAGTGTCGTATTATAATCCGTTCGTATCGGTAAGAAGTGTGTTGATTTGGTCAAGCGATCGACAATAACCCACATAGATACATGACCACGTTGCAACGACAACAATCCAGTGATAAAATCCATGGATATACTTTGCCATTTCTACACCTGTATTTCTAACGGTTGCAACATTCCAGTCGGTCACTCGTGGTCCACCTTCACTAATTGACAAGTGGCGCACTGGGAGACGAATTCGGATATGTCCCTTTTCATTCCCACCCACCAATACTGACGGCGCATGTCCTGATACATCTTGTCCCCACCCGGGTTCACTGCAAATCTCGAACCATGGGATTCAGTCATCATAGCATGTCTCAAGTCCTCTTCATCTGGGACTATAAGTCTTCCGTGGAAATGTAACCCACCCTCAGAACTAGTATAGTAGGAATCCGCTCCCTCGGTCAATAATTAACGCACCCGATCTTGACAGTCTGTATCCCCTCCTTGCTGTGACACCCCGCCTAATTAATCCCGGGTGATCAGTCCTAAATCAAGTTAGAACAGGTTTCTCATTTGGTCCATTCTTAGCATCACTGTCGTCTTATTTAATTACTAACCACCTAAGTGAGAAAAGTAGACTGGTGCCAATTTTTATCTTTCATTATTTAACAAACACCCATGAGGAAAATAAAACTATATAACAATCACCGATAACTAAATTAATCATTCATAAGTAAAAATAATTGACCGAATAAACCAACGGTCCAAATAATAAATCCCATAAAGATAAGAATAAACTCTCAACAAGTCTAATACAAATAAATGGAAAGTGAGCAACATGCTCGAATACTAATCTTGAACTTCTACATTTAAGAATGAAGAATGAGGTGTCTATCAAAACCCCGCAACATCCACACATGCTGCAGCAACGGATCCCTGGAATATAGTCAAGGCTGGCGTCCCTGTGGTTGGACACCTAAAAGGTTTTTAAAAGTTTTTATAGCAAGGGTTAGTACCCAAAACATTTGAAAAACATTTAACAAATGATTAACTTGCAGTAATAAATAAATATGCATGCTCTTCATATTTTTAGTTAATATCGCACTCTTTTGAGGACTTCCTTACCCTTCCTCTATTATACCCTACGAATGCTTTAATTAAATTATCTAGTTACTCATCTCATGACTAGATAATTAACAAAGTTCCTTTATACCCACCCTACTCTAACTGAGTATGTAGTGATTTTGATATATAAGTTATTTGTAACATCAACTTAACTAAATCATTTCCCTTTTTATATTCATATAACTTCTACACTTGTTATACCTGTGAAATCACTCACTTTTCATTAATATTCCGTATATAATTAATTATAAAATTATATACTTATAATCATATTCCAGCATTCACAATCATACTGTAATATATATAATAACTTGCAACCTCCCGAGTAAAAATACTCCCGGAATGTAAATTCTATAAAGTGCTATCCCACTAGGTATAATCACATAGCCTAGTTATCCCAAGTCAGAATTTTCACACCAACTTGATAAAAATAAAATAATTGGAGGCGGTCATATTCCTTCCCTGAAAGTGAGTTGTCCCTCACCCATATAACGGACGCTATGACCTCGGGAATATACTCGCCCTACTCCTCAAGCTAGGGGATTCATCCACTACGCGCAACCTCCCCCTATAGCACTATAGTAACAAATATCTAATCACTGATATTAATCGAGCACACCATATATATATATATACTAACGCCTCCGTATATATATAAATATAAAAGTCCCGGCTATACCGTTCACTAAAATCCGTAGCATAAGCCTATTAAAATTATTAAGAGTTTATGGTCCAACTCTAAGTATTAATCAAATTGCACTTTAATTAATTTAGTTATTGTTGGTGTCGCCCCCACCATAAATTTGGACTTACTCCCGTAGCCCAAAATAAATTTACTCGAGTCACAATTCCCGACTCTAATTTATTAGCCTCAAACCCTAATTAATTTATCTACAATTAATTAGATTTAAACTCATGTATTTAATTTCTCAATAATTAATTACATAAGATTTTTATATAAATTTTCCCTCTTGTATAACCAACTGGCGAAACTGCCAGATTCTGGCGACCGTCGATCGATCGACCCAGACCGTCGATCGATCGATCGAACAGGTCTTCGTCTTCTTTGCGAAGACAAGGCAACCATGGACGGATTTTCTTAAACCCTAATCTCTTCTAACATGAGTTTTAAGCCTTCTTATCACCAGAGCATACTAGAAACCTTATTAGGATTACCCAGAAAACTTACAACAATCATCAATTCGTCCATAAACTACTGATTTATAAATTTTGGGGAAAACCTATATTTTTCCTTAAACCCATTTTTACTCCAAATTTCTTCATTAAATTCGTTTTAATTTATCTGAATATCATCCTAACAGATACACATCAATATTCCAATATCAGATTTTACATAACTCCTCATAATTTCGGGCAAATCAGATTCATGTTTTCTTTTGAATTATCAAAACCCCATGTTTATACCATGTACACCAAAACGAATATTTTTAATTCATAACAGCACACAAATATGAATTTGAAAGACAGATTTTATGCTATTGCAAGTTATTCACTTGCCTTAGGTTTCGTAGTGTCTGAATCTTCAATGGATTCCAAGGTTGAAGATGACCTAGTTGGTTCTTTGAGATCTCCAAATTGGCTTTGGCTGCTGCTAGGGTTTCCTAACCCTTTAATTTCTTTCTCTGCTTAAGCTTAGCCAGCCCTTATTTCTTTTTATTAAGTTAATTAATCCATTCCCGTTTTTTGACTAATGGGCCAAGCCCAAGTGACCAAAATGCCCCCGAGTGGGCCCGACTATGTCTAAAAACGTCCCGTGACCCGTTTACTACCCCTGGGTACACTTTTCAGACTATCTCGGCCCATCCGGACTCAACTGTACACTCAGAATTTGCATCCGAATTAATTTATAAAAATACTTATCCCCCACCCAATATAGTCTATACCGACTTCCGGATGTGATAAGTACATATCTCGTCATTAATACTCGAAACGACGAAATTACATTATTACTATACACTCAATAAATAATTTTCCTTAAATATTAACCATTCAATCCCAGATTAATATTTATATAATATTCTATCATAATTAATTCATTAAATTACAACACACTAGTAATTTAGAATTTCCGAATTAATTAAATTTTAAATGTACCAAAAATACGGGGTGTTACATACTCCCCCCCTTATAAAGGAATTTCGTCCCCGAAATTAGATTGTACCTGCGTTGAAAAGATCTGGATATTGTTCCCGCATATCCTCCTCTCGCTCCCAGGTAGACTCGTCAACATTGTGATGACCCCACTGTACTCTAACCAATGGAACAACCTTGGATCGTAATTTCCGCTCACTATGATCCAGAATAGCTACCGGCCTCTCCTCATACGAGATATCTGGCTGTAAGTCGATCTCCTCGAGTGGAATGTGCCAAAAGGCTCTCTCGCTCCTTCGATATTTCTTCAGCGATGCCACATGGAATACATAGTGTATCCGCTGAAGATGTTCTGGTAACCCAAGCTTATACGCCACCGGTCCCACCCTCTCAATAATAGGGAAGGGTCCTACGTATCGCGATGCTAACTTACCCTTCTTGCCGAACCTCATCACCCCTTTCATTGGGGATACCCGGACTAAAACCTGGTCCCCAATTTTTAGCTCCACATGTCGTCGAGAAGCGTCAGCATAACTCTTTTGCCTGTCCTGAGCTATCCGAATTCTTCCTCGAATCAGCTCTATCTTGGAAGATGTCTCTTGAACAATCTCCGGCCCCAAGAGTTTGTTGTCCCCCACCTCTAACCAACAAACGGGTGAACGACAAGGTCTCCCGTACAGTGCCTCAAAAGGTGCCATGCCAATCGTGAATTGGTAAGAGTTGTTATACGCAAACTCTACCAAAGGAAGATATTTCTCCCATCCTCCCCCGAAGTCCAAAATGCACATTCTGAGCATGTCCTCCAGCATCTGATTAACTCTCTCAGTCTATCCGTCAGTCTGTGGGTGATATGCTGTACTCAAGCGCAACTCCGTTCCCATTGCCTTCTGAAAGCTTTGCCAAAAGTGGGCGACAAAAATTTTGTCTCGGTCGGATACAATATTTATAGGCACTCCATGCAGCTTAACAATCTCTTCTATGAATAGCTGTGCATAACAATCGTCTCAAAGTCTGTGCGTACCGGCAAAAAGTGGGCCACCTTAGTCAACCGATCCACAATAACCCATATGGAGTCGTGACCCCTCTGCGATACAGGTAACCCTGTGATGAAGTCCATGGAGATGCTCTTCCAATTCCACATGGGAATTTCTAACGGCTGTAGCATCCCTGATGGTCTCTGGTGGTCAACTTTCACAAGCTGACACGTGGCACATTTCGAAACAAACTCCGCTATGTCCCGTTTCATTCCTGCCCACCAATACTGCCTCCTCATATCTTGGTACATTTTATCCCCACCGGGATGTACCGCAAATTTCGAACCATGGGATTCTGTCATAACAGCGTGCTTCAAATCCTCATCCTCTGGCACCATTAACCTCCCATTAAAGCGTAGGCCTCCTTCTGAGCTAATCGAGTAACCCTCTGCTCCCTCAGCTAACAACTGGCCCACCCTATCCCGGCAAACCTGATCCTCAGCCTGAGCCTTCACAACTCGCATAATGATCTCGGGTGTGATGGATAAAGCTGACATGCAAGCCTTGGCTACGTCATCCTCATATTGGAGCTCTCTCCACTTAGCTTTCCATACCTCTGATATCTCCCCAGTCGGTCTTCGGCTCAATGCGTCTGCTACCACATTGGCCTTACCAGGATGATACTGAATATCAAACTGGTAGTCCTTCATGAATTCTAGCCACCGCCTCTGCCTCATATTCAGATCCTTCTGTGTGAAGAGATACTGAAGTGACTTGTGATCCGTGAATAGAGTAAACTGCTCTCCTAGAAGATAATGCCTCCATATCCTCAAAGCAAAAACGACTGCTGCCAACTCTAGGTCGTGAGTGGGGTAATTCCTCTCGTGGGGCTTTAGCTTCCTGGAAGCATAAGCTATAGCCCTCTCCTCCTGCTGGAGTACACCCCCAAGACCCCGTAAGGATGCGTCTGTGTAAACCCGATACTCTAGCCCTCCCTTTGGCAATGCAAGCACGGGCGCAGATGTCAACTTGTCTTTTAGCTCGTCGAACGCCAATTGACAACTATCATCCCACTTGAAAGGTACTCCTTTCCGAGTCAGATTCGTCAAAGGTCCTGCGATCTTAGAGAATCCTTTAATGAATCGCCTGTAGTAACCGGCCAAACCCAGAAAACTGCGCACCTCGGTCGGTGTCGTGGGCTGTCCCCACTCCCTCACCGCCGACACCTTATTCGGATCCACTGCAATACCCTGATCTGACACGACGTGACCAAGGAACTGTACCTCCCGAAGCCAGAATCCACACTTCCCTAATTTGGCATAGAGCTGATGATCCCTCAGTGTCTGCAAAACCATGCGCAAATGCTCTGCGTGCTCCTCCTCGGTGCGCGAGTAGATTAGGATGTCATCAATGAACACGATGACAAACTGATCTAAGTACTCTCTGAAAACCCTGTTCATGAGGTCCATGAACACTGCTGGTGCATTGGTGAGCCCGAAGGGCATCACCCTGAACTCATATGATCCATACCGCGACAAGAAAGCGGTCTTAGGAACATCCCCCTCTCGGATACGCAGTTGATGATACCCTGACCTCAAGTCGACCTTGGAGAAGTAAGACGCCCCTCTCAATTGGTCAAATAAATCATCGATCCGAGGCAACGGATATTTATTCCGTATCGTCACCTTGTTCAGTTCCCTATAATCCACGCACAAGCGGAGTGAACCATCTCGCTTCTTCACAAACAATACCGGTGCACCCCACGGCGATGTACTCCGCCGAATAAAACCCTGACCCAGTAGTTGCTGAATCTGTTCCCTCAATTCCCGCATCTCTGAAGGGGCCATTCGGTAAGGTGCCCGAGCAATCGGCCTCGTCCCCGGAGCCAAATCGATAACAAATTCGATTTCTCTGCTGGGTGGTAATCCTGGTATTTCCTGGAATACATCCTCAAAGTCCCTCACTACAGGAATAGAGTCTAAAGGAATTACCACTTCCTGTGAGGTTTCCTCCTCAATGTAATATAAATGAGCGGTCGAGCCTCCCTCTGGGCGTGGCATCGCCACAACAAACATCTCTTGTCCCGGAATGGCAAAAATAATGCTCCCACCGAAGCAATCAATCATGGCTCTATAGTCAGCGAGCCAATCCATACCGATAATCACATCGTGGACATGCATATCTAATACCAACATGTCCGCAGGTAATACCAAACCACCAATCTCCATCCCCACTCCCCGACATATAAAGAATATAAGCGACCCATTCCCCAATGGTGAGTCGACACACGTAACAGTGCTCTCCGCGGTGGCTAACAACCCTAAAGCCTTCGCGAAATGTGTAGCTATAAAGCAATGTGTAGCCCCCGTATCAAACAATACCTGACCCATAGTGCCATGGATAGAAAACGTACCCTCGATCGCGGGCGGCGCCTGCTGTGCTGGGGGATTAGGAACATCCCGAACGTTATACACACGTCCGTAGTGCATCTGCCCCTGCTGCTGTGGGGCGGGTGGGGCTGGCGCTGCTGGCGGCATCTGACCCTGTTGCCCCTGCTGGGCACCCTGCTGCTGGCCTCTGCCCCTCTGCGGGCACTCCCTCTTGAAGTGTCCTGGCTGTCCACAGGAGAAACAGCGTTTCTGGTCGTCACCCTGTCGTTGGCCCTGCTGGCCCTGACGTTGCTTCCCCGGGTGGCCTCCCCCGTTGTTCCCTTGACCCTGTCGGCCCTGAGGAATCTGCTGTTGCTGATTAGGACCTGGTTGCCCCTGCCTGAACCCCTGTCCTCCCGGTCGGAACCCACCAGACTTAAACTTCTTAGCCTGATTCCCTTGCTGAATGATAACCTGCTGCTGTGTGCCACTCGTCTCACCACTAGTGACCGCCTTGCCCTGCTGGCTCGGCTCACCTGCCTTCTTGTTTCCCTTAGCATGGAAACGATGATCTTGGCAATGTACAAGTGCGACATTAACGACATCTGTATAAGTCACTAACGCCGGATTTCCAATCAAGTGTTGCCTGATTCTCCAGGCTAGACCATCCATGAACTTCGACTTCTTCCGCTCCTCATCGCTCACCTCATTTGGCACAAAATTTGCCAACCGGGTGAATTCCTCCTCATATTCTGCTACTGACCTGTCACCCTGTACCAACTCGCTGAATTTCTTTCTCATCTCAGACTCTACTGCTGGAGGGAAGTACTTGCGGTCAAACCGAACCCAGAATTCAGAAATCGGCATCAAATCCCGCTCCTCAGTGGTGGTTACGGACTCCCACCACTGTAAGGCTACCCCCGATAGACGAAAGGTAGCCAGCATCTGTTTCTGCACCTCTGTACCATCTAACATGCGCAGATGGCGCTGAATATTCTTCTTCCAGTCACAAGCCTCGACCACATTGGTGCTACCTCGAAACTCAGGTGGGTGGCCCTTCTGAAAGGTCTCCCTCACTCGCTGCCAAGATGGTGGCCCCACTGGAGCCTGAACTGCTGGAGCCAATGGAGGCGGTGCCTGAGGCTGTGGAAAATGAGCTGCCATAGCTCGCATCGCTGTCTCGACCGCTTGGGCCACTATCACTGCCACCTGAGTGGTAGAAATTAACTCGGGTGGGGGTGGTGGTGGCGGTACCTGTGGCTCCTGGCGAGCCTCCCTCACCTCATCTCTAGCCTCAGCCCTCTCCGCTCTCTGTCTCTTTGGCGGCATCTGAAATAGATTGAATTGTATAAATACACAATTTATACAAAAACTAATAGCAGGAATACGATATCTCACAAGCGGAAAATATAATCAACAGTCCTAATAATAGGGCTCTATAACAACCGAACGCTACGCTGAAACGTAGAAAGTCGCACAGATCCTAAGGACTCTAGAACCTGATGCTCTGATACCATCTGTGGCACCCCGCCTAATTAATCCCGGGTGATCAGTCCTAAATCAAGTTAGAACAGGTTTCTCACTTAGGTGGTTAGTAATTAAATAAGACGACAGTGATGCTAAGAATGGACCAAATGAGAAACCTGTTCTAACTTGATTTAGGACTGATCACCCGGGATTAATTAGGCGGGGTGTCACACTTGCGCTTTTACTACTCGCATCACGATGGCAGGCATAACGGTCAATACCGACATGCATGATCTTGCTGCAGCATCATCTTGGCCAAGTTATTTCCACTTAGCTTTCCATATTTCCTCTCATTGCCCCACAGGTCTTTAACTCAGCGCGTCAGCTACCACATTTGCCTTGCCTGGGTAGTAGTGAATATCGAATTGGTAGTCCTTTACGAATTCCAACCACCGACGTTGTCGCATATTTAGATCTTTCTGAGAGAACAAATATTGTAACGACTTGTGGTTCATAAAAAGACTAAAGTTCTCACCCAGAAGGTAATGCCTACATATTTTTAAGGCAAACACCACTGCGGCAAGCTCTAAATCATGCGTGGGATAATTCTTTTCATGGGGTTTAGCTTGCGAGATCCATATGCAATGGCCCTATGCTCCTGCTGTAGCACACCCCCAAGCCTTGTAGAGAAGCATCTGTGAAGACCAAATAGTCTACTCCCGATTTTGGCAAAGCGAGTATAGGAGCGGAGGTCAACTTATCCTTCATCTCTTCAAAAGCTAGACGACAAGAGTCATTCCAAACAAATTGTACTCCTTTACGGGTCAAGTTCGTTAAAGGGTCCATAATGTTGGAAAAACTCTTAATGAAATGGCGAAAATATCCCGCCAAACCTAGAAAGCTACGGATCTCAGTTGGCGTCATTGGCTGACCCCATTACCTCACCGCTGCCACTTTGCCTAGGTCTATGGAAATACCCTCATCTATCACGATATGCCCTAAAAATTGCACTCCTGTAACCAAAAGCCACACTTCTTGAACTTGGCATAAAGATGATGATCCCGTAGTGTCTCTAGGACCAATCGCAAGTGTTCGGCATGATCAGCTTCAGTTCGAGAATATACGAGAATGTTATCAATAAACACGATCATAAACTGGTCTAGAAAGTCCCAAAAAACTCGATTCATAACGTCCATAAATACCGCGGGAGCATTGGTTAGTCCAAAAGGCATAACCAAAAACTCATAGGACCCATACCTGGTTAAGAACGCGGTTTTTGACACGTCTCGCTCTTGAATTCGCAACTGGTGGTATCCTGTCCTCAAGTTTATTTTGGAGAAGTATGGCGCTCCTCTTAATTGATCAAACAAATCATATATTCGAGGTAATGGGTATTTATTTTAGATGTTCACCTTATTCAATTCACGATAGTCGATGCATAGCCGGAGCGGACCATCTCGCTTTTTTATGAATAGTACAGGGCACCCCATGGCGACGTGCTACGCTGAATGAACCCCTGTCCCAACAGTTACTGAATTGGGTATCTTAACTCCCTCATTTCCAAAGGAGCCATACGGTATGGAGCTCGCACAATTGGCCTAGTTCCTGGTGCTAAGTCAATTATGAACTCAATTTTACGACTCAGAGGTAGGCTCGGGACCTCCTAAAAGACATCTTCAAATTCTCTAACAACAGCAATTGAGCCTAAGTAAATAGTGATTTCTTGTAAGGTCTTTTACTCAATACAATACAAGTGAGTTCTTGAGCCTACCTTCGGAAGAGGCATAGCTACCAAAAACATTTCTTGCCCCGGAATGGCGAAGACTATACTCCTTCCATAATAGTTAACCATGCCCGGTACTTTACCAACCAATCCATTCCCAAAATGACATCATACCCGATCATATCCAGGACGAGTAAATCGGCCTCAAAATGCAATCTACCAAGATCTATTCCCACTCCTTTACAAATAAAATGTATAAGTGAACCATCCCCCATAGAAGACTTTACACTAGTAAAAGTACTTTCGGCAAACTTCAACAATCCCGTAGAAAGAGAAAATTACTTGGTAATAAATGAGTGTGTGGCGCTAGTGTCAAATAACACCCGACCCATAAATCCCTGTATAGGAAACTTACCCTCAATAGCTGGCGGTGCTAACAGTGATGGAGGAAACAAAGGTTCTTGGATATTATACATACTTCTAAACTAAAGTTGTCCCTGTTGCAATGGGATGGCTAGAATAGGTGCTGGAGGTTGTTGTTATGCCTGCGGATTCTGAGGGCCTCCTGGAAATTACCCCCTATTCAACCGGGGACAAGCTCTCTTCCTGTGACCTGTCTCACCGCATTGAAAACAACGGCCCGCATAATTCTCCAGATGTCAGCCTCGGTTGTTGTTCCAAAACTTCCCCACACCTTGGCTCTACTGGCCTCGACCTCCATTATTCCCTCAACCGTCTTGGCCCTGTGGGACTATCTGCTGCTCCTGTTGAACTCCCTGATTTCGCCTAAAGCCGCCTCCACCGGAGTTGAAACCCCCAAGCGTTGCTTCTTATCCGAGTCCCCTGGTTGGAGGTCCCGCTCTTTCTGTTTATTCCTAGACCGCTGTGGTGGTGGTAGTGCTCCATCGGCACCATTCCCTCCTGGTTTACTAGATTGACTAGAATCTCCTATCTTTTAACTCACCTTCAGATGAAGGCGGTGGTCCTCGTAATGGAGTAAAGCCGCATTCATCACATCGCCAAAATTTTGCAAGGATGGGTTCCCGAACAGATGCAACCTTATCCTCCAACTCAAACCCCCAATAAATTTTAAAATCCTCCTTTATTTTGGATTTACCTCATCCAGCACAAAGTTCGCCAAATGGGTAAATTCCTCTTCGTATTCTGCCACTGTTCACTCTCCTTGAACCACATCCTAATGCTTCCTCCTCATCTCCTTCTGGACTGCTGGAGGAAAATATTTGTGTTCAAACAGAATCCAGAACTCCGAGATAGTCATATTATCCCTTTGTTTCGGAGTTGTCACCGACTCCCACCATTAGAGAGTTTCTCCCACCAATTTAAAAGTGGCGAGAATCAGTTTCCCCTCCTCATTACATTCCACCATTCGAAGACCGCGTTGAATATCCTTCCTCCATTGATTTGCAAAGATCACATCAGCGCCACCTTGAAATTCCGAAGGGTGACCTTTCTGAAAGGATTCTCTAACTCTTTCCCATGAAAAATTTCTCGTGTGGGCTTGAGCCACCGGCGCTGCAGGTTATTGAGCTTGGGGAAACTGTTATGCCATAGCAGTCATTGTAGTATTAACAGTCTGGACAACAATATTAGCCACCTCCTTCGCATTTATAGTGCCTTGCGGTGGTGGTGGGGGCTCTACATCATCTTCTACTCGATTAACCCTTACCGTGTGACCTCGTCTAGGCGGCATCTGAGATAAAAAGAAACTGAATCAATATACAGTCAAAAGAAATTATCCTTTCGGAAAAATCGTAAACACAGATAAGCAAAACAGTCCTAATAATAGGGCTCTATATCAAATAACGCTACGGTAAAACGTGATAAGTCCGCATAGATCGTAAGGACTCTAGAAACAGATGCTCGGATACCATTTGTGACATCCCGCTTATTAAAATAAGAGGTGGCCAGCCAATCAATCCAATGGAATAGGAATCTTATATGGTCCAATTCTCAGCATCACTGTCGCATAAAAGATAGTACGCGACAACCACCAAACATTTTAAAAATGGATGTCATATATAATTTTCCAAAATTGATAAAGACAATTTATATCATCCAGTTTATAATAAAAAGTTGATTTATACAAATATATAATTATTTAACAACAATATTATAGGAAGCATAACCGAATAAGCTGTCGGTTAACAGACTAAATGCAAAAGATTACACCAAGTATAATCGTGTATGAATACTAAACTTGGGCAACACGCCCGAATATACAGACGGATCATGACTAGAGTATCAAAAAGAAATGAAGCGTCTACTACAAAAATCCTACAACATCCGTAAAATATCGTATCTCCTTAACACTGGGAAGGAAAGTCAAAGCGTGCGCCCATGCGGCGGGATACCTGAACATATATAAGAACCACACAAGAAGAAGAAATATAAACGGGTCAGGACCCCGGTTTTATATGATCACATGTGAATAAAATGCATGACAATTATGGATGAAGGATTTCATAAATAGGTTAGAATTGCTATACATTTTATTCATAAGCTAAGCTACCTAATCATAAATGAGAGTAACCTAACCAAATACATCTTCCTTGTATATAAATTTCACAATAATTTAACCTTACAAGACATTTACACATGAAGTACAATTACCATTTGAGTTAGTTCACCATTCTACTCATCCCTTTCAATGAAACCCCAATAAGGCAGTGATAGTTAGACTCATACAACAACAATTCTAAGACCATCCTTCTGGGAATTACCCCCCATGGGATGCGTCCCTAAATGCTTATCATCTTCTAGGGCCTATAACCAAGACCACCTGAGCACCATAAATCATACGCATAGGAAGCGGCCATTTACCTTCGAAAGCGAGGCATAACCATACTCGGAATTACTTCACTTTGAATAAAACAGTCACAATGTACCCACCGGTACAATGTCCTGAGGATTTTACTCATCCCGCATACATTAGCTAGGGGACTCACCTCATTCACATAACTTCCCTTATGATAGCATATAGAGGGGCATATACATATATGCTATAGTCACAATATATATATATATATATATATATATATATATATATATATATATATATATAATGTGATACCGCATAACTTCGAAAGCATATATGTAAAAAGCAACTATCACTATAAAGTATAACCACTTCCTGATAATCCATAACAATCAAAATAACATAATGTCACCTTGTTATCCTAAGGTATTAATCTCTTTATTTTAGGTTGTAACCATCTATAATACATTAATGAAGAAGGTCCCTAAGCTTTAAACCCAAAAGAAAAGGGGTATAAAAATCCTAAACTTGGGATGAAAATAGAGTACCGGTCGATCGGCCCCTGCCCCCCGGTCGACAGCGTATTTGGGTTCTGCCTTGAGATCCAACCAGTAGGCTTTTTGCCTTTGGCCCTGTCGGCCGTCTTCCTGGCCGCGATCGACCGATCATACTAGATATTTAGGCCATCCCCTATTTTTCTACAAAACCTAATCTCCAACTCTTCTCCTTTCCTTTTCTCATCAACCAACAACATCCATAAATCATCCATACATGATAACTAACTAGTATTAGTCCCAAGAATCATATTTCTATCATCAACCTAAAGATCTATACCATGAATCATCAAAAATACCTAAATGGGTTAAACTCAAGAACACTAACCCTAAATACGAATTATTCAACACAATCATACACATATGCAAGTTTAATAATTTGCCTTGTCATTGGAGTCTCGGATTCTTCCTCTTTAGTGCAATTCCAAGCTCAAATGGACAATCTCTCTTCTTTCTCTCAAGCACTCACTTCTCTCTATACTTTATAGGTTAAACACATAAATGAGCTATTAATGCTCTTGCAAGACTAAATACCTAAATATAACTCAAATACATTAAGTCCAACAATAAATTCTACTACACACTTAAAATGACTCGTAACTCATATTTAAGTCATAAATAGTCGAAAAGTACCCCCGGAACCCAAAAACAACCTTAGCACTTATTTTGACTATCTCGACCCTTCCCGGACCAACCGTGCTCTCTAAACTGACATCCGGGATATCGTTCATTAATTTCAATTCCAACATCATATTAACTTCCTAAAAATGGTCCACTTGGAATATAGACCATAACCGTAGCTTTAATGCACAACGACACAACATATGCTTAATATTACACTATTTACATTCACGTAACGGTAAATATGCAATACTCGTAAATATTAACTCTTAAATCACATTCAATATTTAATTCAATTTCTCATTTAGTTTAAATAATTAACCCATACAGACAATTAATATAAAAATAAATGCTCAAAAGTAAGGTGTATTACATATATATTTTTATATTTACAAAATATATAGAGTTTTTAAAAAAAAATTGGCTTTGAGTGATTTGTCATATGAAGGTGGCAAACAAAAACCAAAGAATTTGTTTCCACCTTGTGGTGGAAAATTGTATTTAAGGCTATTGTACATGGAAAATAAATTCCAAGACAAATTTAGATTATCAAACGGCCTAAAAGTTCAAAAAATTCAAAAAAAAACAAAATTTTGATATTTGCCTTAGAATTTAAGTGGTATCAGTAATAACCTTGAAGTTGAAATTTTTCCACCTTTTAAATATCAGTCTTGGTTTCCTAACGGTTATGGCATAGAAGAAATTAATTATCAATCTTTTTTATATTCCTGTTGAAATATTGTTAAAAATTTTTGGAACGTTGTCCAATATTGATATCTTCAACATTACCTACTTCTTAAGCCGTGAAGGAGATTTTGGACAAAGATGATGTGATGGAGCAAGTTGATCTGAAGGAAGTGCCGAACTAGAAATAGCGTTCATCTATCGATAATGATTTAAGAGTTTACAAGGAAGCGATTCCAAACAACAGATGGGGCATTAAGTATGCAAACTTTGTGAGAGATTACATATCTAGAGAAGTAAAAGATGGGTCTTTTACTTGTTTCAAAAAATTGGATTTGGGTGGTCATTTGATTTCAAAATATACTTATGGAATCATATGCACAAAGAAGAGAGGAAAAACAAAGGCATAAGGGGTTCACGTGTATAAAGATTTGATACAGTTAGAATTAGACCGTTCATATTTTTAATATGCAACAGCAGATGAGGATTTTGGAGAATTCGGTTTAGCAAATCGCTCGCCTTCCCCAAGATTCAAAGCATTGTTGTTTGGAATATCCATGGACATGGTAACCTGATCTGAGGATGTTGTTAATGGATGCATTAGATTCAAGATTGATGGGTTGTTATTGTATTATGATCACAACTTAATTCACTGAAGGTTTTACAAACATTATGTATTTATTTATGTAAACACAATTTCTTTTGTTAAATCTATAAGACAGTAAAATTTTGGTTATTTGTATCAATACATGTGCTAATTTTGAATAGTAAATTTATCTGAATCTGATTTGTTATTGAGTTTAATGTAATTATTTTCTGAAGATTGATGGGTTGCTGGTCTTATTGTTTATAGTATCTTATATATAATGTTTGAACATATAAATAAAGATTTTTTATTCAATGGTGAGTAGTATTTTGTGTTACAGATATTCTATATTAAACTATGAATATATCTTAGTTGTAATTTCAAGGAAATGAAATCAAGTTATGAAATTTACTCACGAAATTTGATCTAAGAGATAATTTTATAATAGGATTTATTTATGAGGATAAAGACTTTGTACCATTAAGAAAACATGTTGGATCATCCGTGATATTTTTTTTCTAGTAAATTAGTAGATTTATCTTTTATATATCAAAGTCCATTATATAGTGTTCGGGTTAAATATTTTATCATGTTTTTCATACATGATAAAATGAGGAGTTATGAATGTGTCCCTAATCAAATTACAACATCAACAACCTTAAATAATAACTAGTTAAAGTTAATAAGCATTTAATTTTGAATTACACCATAAACATCAAACTTGTTGATAAATAAGCATTTAGTTTTGAAATACACCAAAAACATAAAACTTATTAAAGTCAATAAGAATATATTTTTTAATTACTCCAAGGACATCAAACTACAACTGCCTAACTATGTTCTTACAGACTATCCATATCACACTTTAATTGAAGTCAATAAGAATTTAGTTTTGAATTACATAACCAACATCAAATTTCAAATCTTCAAGTTTTCGACTCTGGGCAAGAATTTTCCTTGCCATCAATGATCAAAAAAATATCATCCAGTTATTTAGGAACTCAAATACCATAAAATCTCTCTCTAAAATTTCTTTCATAATGTAACAAATGACAACATCATAGTCAACCCTTAAACAAGAAAAAATATATCATTCAATGAACTTAGAATTAAATTTTCTCGAACATATCAACTTAGTATGAAGATACATACGTTTCAGGTTCTTATTCATGATTTTCTTCATTATGTTCCTGAATTTCTTACTAGTGAGGCCATTTTGTTTGAGATCCTTAAACTTGGATTTTTCTCTCAAGAGGACTCTCTCCAATAGCCTTCAACGTAATTTATCCACAATAATTAAACAATGAGTTTTGAGTCATTCAAATATTAAAAACTAATTATATATTTGCAGTCATATGTGTCAATTATCATAATGAATCTTACACAAATAATTTATTTGTGTTACAAAAAGTGAATATCATTACATAATATTTATTACAACAATAAATGCATCATGTACGTGATGATCGAGTTCATTACTTCTAGACAACATAGAGTTTAAATTGAGCTATTTCCTTCATTTGTGTCCATCACAAGTAAAGTATAAAGTAATGGGGAGTTGTCATTATTATTTTTCCCTGAGTTGATGTGGAAGAATATGTGCCTGAATTTCATAATGTTAGAAGCATGAAAAAGGCAGGATACAACTTCCAAGAATATATACAAGTACATTTTGAATGAATCAGTATCTATGTATCAAAGACAAGGTAGTTAACTAGTATATGAAAAGAAATACTTGCAATTTTTTACTTCGGGTAGCATCGTATCCAAAATTTATTTTTGGGGCATATATCAAATAGTCCCTTGAACATTTTTTAATACACGATTAGTCCAAGCCTTTTTTATTTTTCTCCAAAAATTCCTTCACCATGCCGCTAGTCCGAACCTTTAAAGATAAGAGAACAAGGGACTTTTTGGTACAAAATAGAAGGCTTGGACTAAATGTGTATTAGAAAATGTTTGATAGACTTTTTGGTATTTTATCCTTATTTTTTTTATGGCATGTAATCTCTAATTATGGGTTATTTATATGAATTTGAGAATTATATGATAAAAGGTTTATTATGTTTCTAGTAAATTAGAGAATAAGGAGGAGATTTCAAGCCACAACACTAAAGAAGTGGTTCGTCTCGCTAAATTATGTGTGAGAAGGGGACAATTGCACTGTTTCTAGTCTAGTATTTTGATCATGCTTTAGAATATGAATGTATGTATCAATGACCTGTTAATTTAAAGATTTTTTTAATTGTCAATCAAACGTCATTGTATTTTATGTAATAAGAAAAAAAATGTTTCTTAAATTATCTCTAAGGGGGCCTATATTGATTAGTAGTTGCATATCTTTAATTACAACCCCTCCCAAACTGAGATCTCTATACATATTGTCTCTAAATGTTTCATAACAAAATTGTATTAAATTTAGCAGTTTAAGTGCAAGTATTAAACAAATAAGTTCAATGGCCAATGAAATCTAACATTTGATAGGTTAGAACTTACCATGGACCCTTTTGTTTAAAGATGAAGTTGAGAGAAAAAATTACAAACTTTGAAATCCACTCAACTACTTAGTTCTTTTTTGTAAAAGACAGTTTGGACAATTTTGGTTGTTTGGGGTTACATATTTTAGCAAATCGACATGAATGAAAATATGGTCACTTATTGTGGAAATAGTTTAGCCTTTATTTTCACGTGTCATGATTGTACGAAGATACTCAAATCCCTTCCTTTCTTGCCATTCACATCATTTAATCTTTTTATCCCAAGAAGCATTTAATTTAGTTTATTTGCAAATTCAATATCAATCATGTTAATGTCATCGGTTCTGATTGTTTCCTTTTCTTGTTCAACCCGTAGGAGTTTTCTCAAAATATCATTGTTCGGCTTTTAAGGTTATAGTAAGCATCAAGTTGGTCTAGTGCTTCAAGAATCTTATTTTTCTCTCTCAATGCATTTATCTCATTGGCCTTCTCTATCAATCTCTTTCGATTTTCAAATTTCTTTAGATCATATCTCACTATTGATATTTTGAGTAGTTCTTTCAAATACGTAAGATCTTCATCTTTCTTTTGATGTTCATGGTGTATGGATACACTAGTTATGACAGATGTATCAAGATTCTCCAATTGCATTAAAGTCTGAACAGACTTTCGTATTTTCCCTTTTCAAATAGAATTTATTACCTGCACTCATGGATCCCAATCTCCTTCTCTTAGAATTTCCTTTTCAACTCCATTTTCTTCTCTTTAAATTTTTTTTCAAGTCCCTTTTTTTATCTTTCAATCTTAATATTTGTTCCTCGACCTCTTTCAACCTTTTCATCTTTGCATCGGCCTCTTCCCATTGAACAAGTTATTAAATGTATGGAGCTGTAAGACGGTGGTCTGAGATGTCATTTGAAGACAATTCCTTAGTGAGGTTATCCAAATTCCTTGCATTTATATTATCAGCGTCGTTAAGCAGTTCTTTATTGATTTCTCCAATATCATTTGCAGCAGTTGTTGATGCATGATCTTGTGGAGGAGAATATTTATCTTGAGTAAATAATGATGATTTTAGTGTGTTACTTATCAAATTGACTTCTTGAGTTCGAATTAACTCTCCTCTTATAACCTACATGAATGGAATGAACTTATCCTAATAAGTTAGTTTTTTTAGATATAACTTTTATTAAAAAATATCTTAAAGTATATGTTACATCTTATGCCAAAACTGATTCAATTGGATTCTCCTTCATTACACGATTCAAAGTTGTAAGGTTCCATTTAACAAATTGTGGGTAATGTGTAGGGCTTTTCGTCTACAAAATTATGGTGCTCCCACAAAATCAGTACTATAAAAGTTGATATGCAGTTTTTTCACATTTCAAATGTACTAAGAATTTGTAATAAAGAAGCATACAGAACAATAAATACATTTTTTTGAGTTTATTTTTATATTTTAGTCGAATTTTTGTGTTACTTATAACTAATAACAACACACAACTAGAAAACATATAGAATATGTAAGAGGGTAGTTTAGATAAGATGGAGGCGTAACCCCTTTGAGTACAGTAATGATAATTTAAATAGCAACACTACTGATTAACCATAGGACATACAAAAACTACTCAATGAAGATAGACTCGGTTTGAACTCACAAATCTCTCGTGTATAACTCAGAAGGTAGTAATGAACTCAGAAGTAACTTAGCTAGAGGGAGAGAGAAGTAAGCACCCTAGATACACCTTGGTAGGCAGTCAAACAAACCAACCAACCTCAAGAATCTCTGTCAAGTATTAAAGCTTCATAATAAATGGCAATGGTGGGTGAGTGAACTCTCTGGTTTGTAGTAACTCTCTCTAATGTATATTATCTCTGGTAATAACTTCTGAACTCTCAAAAGATCATCCTCTCCTCAGAGGTGGTTGGGGTCCTTAAATAGCCTCCCACACCACCCCGGAGGCAACTCCTCCATTAATGCCTGTGAAAGACATCCCTCATACTTTATGTCACAAACATTAAATACTTGATGCACTAGTTGTCTCCACGTCATAAACATTAAATGCCAAGACATGTCTTTTGCCTAATCACTGTGTGTCAGGGGAGTGTTGTCACAGAGGTGGCTCTCCAACTGTCTGACAACCCCAAATACCACGTTGGTTTACTCAAGTGCAGGTCTGACATTGCCTAGCTGGTTAGTGACATTAGATAAAGTGGATGTGACATTAAGTAGAGGGTTATTTGGCTCACAACTCAACGTCGGATGAAACTCCAAGCTGCTCCACCCGAGGTTCCACAGTAAAGGTCCTTCGGTGTTTTACCAGGTGTACCTAAGATGGTCAGGACAAGCCCCAACGGTGCCTCACTTATCAATCCTCCAAACCAATTCCCTCTAAAGTTCCCACGGCGAGGTCATTCGATAGAGCATAAAGGCTCTCCCAGGCCCTGCCAAGCCTAGTCTCTCGCGAGTACCATTTGACCTCACACTAAAACTCATTATTATTCTCGCTACATCATTACAACCATTATAGCTTATAGTCAATATAAACAAAGATACAATATGACTTACACAATAAGCTAAAGTATGAGTTACCACGCTAAGCTGCCTCGCTAAGTTGCCACGCTTGAGCTGCCATGCTGAGCTGCCTAGGTTTTTTAATCCCAAACACTGTTGCTAATGGGGGAATTATCCCTAATCTCAGGACTACCTTCAAGCCCCCTCTACATTTTCCCCTTAGTGGTGAGATTTTTTGTTGGAATAAGAAATATCTGCATGAAAACTTCTCAATCCGATAAACCTTCTCTATGGGTAAAAAAATATGGCATCCTTTCCTTCTTTAGAACCACTATGTTAGAATCTCCAGGAAAAAGTAAAATTCTCCCCGATGTACCTGAACCGAAGCACTATGGCTCATTGGTGCTTTGACGAAGGGACATCGCCACTTTTTCCTTATACTGAGATTCAACCGTTCTAACTTTATTATTTAAAATTTTCCCGAAAGGCCTGCTAACCTTCTCAAATACTCGTTCTGATTATTGGTAAGTGAAATTTTCCCTTGTAACGCTTCGCTATGTTCAAAAAAGTAGAAATTCTCCCCGATGTAGCCGAGTCACCATTTAAACAACGTTTGGACTTGTGACAAGGGGACATCGTTGCTTTTTTTAACCGTTGGGACATATTCTCCATTGGGAGTTATTGGATATGTATGACAGAAATTCTGGCCCCAAAACTCAAACTTACTGAAGAAGGAAACCCTTTCTATTCCCTAGGCGTAGCTTTGTAAATGATGTGGCGCTATCTTTTCAACTGTCAAGATGCCTCTCGAAGTGCCACGTGTTCATTTGAAATGATTATAGTCGGCCTTGCACGTGTGGTGGTGGAAAATTCAACAGACGGGTTCCTTAAAAGGCTTTAAACGTCTCTTTTTCCAAACCCTTCTCTTTCCTTCATCTTCTTCAAGCTCCCGTCTTCTTTAGAGAGAGAAAACTGTGTGAAAACCTCCATTGTTGTCCAACTCTTTATCCAGTTTCTTCCCTCTCCCATATTTTGCGCCTCCACCTGTGGTTGTGCTCCTCCCTCTTTATTTCTAGCCCTTCTTACCCAGCTGTGCCATTCATCGCCATTCTACTATGGCTTCTTCAAGTTCTTCTAAGGTTGCCACCACCACTGCT
The DNA here is from genome assembly GCA_949130495.1 of Sambucus nigra. Classification (NCBI taxonomy): domain Eukaryota; kingdom Viridiplantae; phylum Streptophyta; class Magnoliopsida; order Dipsacales; family Adoxaceae; genus Sambucus; species Sambucus nigra. The sequence goes on along the minus strand of CASBWL010000011.1, from coordinate 1,068,969 downwards.
CATCCAGGCTCCCCCTCTGCCCTTCTGGCGTCACTTCTGTCCCTAGCGCCGCTGCCCTGAATACTGCTCGTCAAGAGAAACTACGCTTCTATCATCGGGCTCCCATCTTTGGTGAAGATGATAAATTTTTTGATGTATGCAATATTTGCCATTTCTCATCCAAGTTTCACCATTAACTGTTGGGTGATGAGGATATGGATTCATCAAAGTGGGGTTATTTTCCCCCAAAGTGGACTCTGCCCTTTCGTTTGGACCGTGGTGACTTCCCCTATTCTCAGATTGACTTCGAAGCCCCTGGGGGGTCGCCAGCCCATTTCACTGCCTGGCATACACATATGCAGAGTTCTTATGCTTCTGCTCTTACAAAAGTTGGGATTCATCAAGCCTACTAGTTTGGGGAGTTCGCCCTTTCCAAGCACAACGTGGCGCTCAAAGTGCTAGTTTCGAGATGGAACATCAAAACTCACACGTTCTTTGCAGCATGGGGAGAGTTCACCGTTACATTAGAGGGATTCTATGAGATCCTTGGGTTTGAGCCAATAGGTGAGTTCACATATCATGACGAGGCCCTAGATGCCGAAAAGGCTGCTGATCGAGTTGAGCTCGATCGAATCTGTTGCAGTTGCACTGGTACCTTGAACAAAGCCACATTTACTCCCCTCATCAGCTATTTTTTCGAAGCTTCGGCCCTAAAGGATGTTAATGATGCAACGGGACAAAGTAGAGTTACATCCCTAGAACTACCAGCCTACATACTTGTGTTACTTTCACGCTTCTTCCTAACTGGGAAACCCAACGATCAGCCCAGGAGGGACCTTATAAATATTTCCATTCGTTTGGCCAGGGGTTTCAACCTTCCTCTGGCCTCCATTGCCTTGGGGTCCCTTTATACCTGGTTGGATCGAACCCATATCGATATGGCACGATCACTGGGTCATTATAACTTAGCTATTTTTGCCAACACCATCATTTTGATGGGCTTCCTTTACACCCGTTTTCCTGCCATTGTCGCCAAGTTTATTTCTCTGCCCGTGAGCTAAGTTATCAAGCCCCCACGCCCTATATGTTTCCATAAAAAATAAAGTCAAAAGGAGATAATAGTAGTTTTTGATCGTTTGGACTCCTTTGTGATGAGGCCATATAGTGAGTCTATATTTGCCAATAACTGGGATTTATTTCCTTCTGCAGCCTCAACGGTCAAGTTCATCCCAGTTGTAGAAGATCCCTCGCAGGCCGTAGTGCTTGTATTCACTCTTGGGTTTCTTCCTTCCTATACTGAATAGGGATACACCTCAGAACCCTACAACCTAGACAAAGGCTGCAGGCAGTTCGGGTTTGATCAGGGGGCCCTTCGACCTGTGTTTTAACACAACCACTCAAAGGCCACTTTTGCTAAAGCTTGAACATTCTATACTGCAGCAGCTGTGCTTGGTGTGACTTCTACCATCGATGGGCGAGTCACCTTTCCTAGTGCCACTAGGAAGGGGGCGTATCCACCTATTATGCCATTGAATTTCGTTTGGGGTAGTTGAGAATGATTCAAGAATATATCTACCCCCCTTAAGAGGAACTCCATGCTTGGAGTTGAGTTTTCCTTAAGTAAACCATTAAAGAATCTCCCCAGTAGCCACCCCCTCATTGCCCAATGATCCCTACTACCACTAGAAGCCCAAGGCCATTGCAACTCCCAAGAACACTGCCCCTTCGACCGAAGCTGCAACAGGAGAAGGGCCTTTTCAACTACCTGCTAAAAAGACCAAGAAGTCCAAAGGTGGGGTTTCCTCGAAATCCAAGTCCCAAGCTCAAGCACAAACTTCTTTGGAGGCATTACCTATTGCCTCTGTTCCCCCTGCCATGCCTGCAGAAAAGGCCGAGGAGTTGACAAGGCAAGCCCGAGCAGAGGTAGAACGAATAAACGCTGAGTTTTAACGATGTGTTGTCGTCATTCCCCCTTCGGCTGCCTTCGCCACGATCGTGGTTGATCCAACTGATCCAACGGCCAAGAGAAGAAAAAGGTCGAGGTTACCTCAAAGTACTGATGAAATAGGCGCAAGGAAGAAAACTCTAGGCACTAAGTCCCAAAATAAATGGACAGCCGAGATACCTCCATCTTCTGCTCCCTCTGTTGCTGCCTCCTCTCCACCTTCACCAGTGGTTATACCCTCTCGTTCTCCCTCTAGATCTCAGGTATGTGTGCATGTTTTATTCTTGTTCCTTTTTTCTTAAGGCAAGTTGCCTTTGCTTATTTCTTTTATAACTTTGGTGCAGGGAATTGAAGAATGGCCCAGTCCCCCTGGTTCCCCCCTGAGTCATTTTGTGGGGGGGTTTTAGTGTCTCTCAAACCGATACTACTCCTCCATGTTCCCCCATGATAGGTCTTACCTACTCTCGTTTTGTCCTCCCAACGGGCCAAAGATGCTGCTGCGAGGGCTGCTATCATTGAATCTGTTCGAATATCTTCCCAACCGAAGACAACCCCTCCAGCCCCTTCTGAATTACCGTCCGAGCAAGAGGTCCCTCTGCCCATCGTCGTGGTTGAGGAGAGAGCCCCTGAGGTAAAATAAAAATTTCTTGTTAAGTCTCACATATTTTACTTGGCCTGTTGCTTTGTTTATCATTCTGATATGCTGGGATGTTTTAGGTGCAAGTGGCATCTCTGATAGCTAACATTCTCCTTCCCACTGCATTGACGAGACCCCTGACTGAATTTCCCCTTTTTGGTGTCATAACGGGGGTAAGTTAGATGTATTCCTGCCCCATATATTTTTTTATTTACTCCTTGTGTCTAACACTTGGTTTTGTATTTGCAGATTTTGCCAAGCCTTACCCCACCCTTTGCTCTTAGTGGCCTTTTCCTTTCTGAGGCCAAGGCTAATGTTGCTGCTCGTTGTGTTAGTTCTTCTATACCCACCGGAGTTGGGGCATTTCTTGAAGGTCCAATGTCTTCTTCTGATGATACGCCCATGTTGGCCTTAGTACCTTTTATTGGCGAGTGAAGTTTGCCTACCGTTGAGGCTTCTTCAGCCAAGGGCCCCATTGAAGCTACTGAGGCAATGAGCCCGCCCCCAACGGTTTCTACCATTATATCCCCCGTGGTGACTCCCTTTCTCGCTCCTACTACTGCTGAGGTACTTCACTAATTTCTCTGTATTTCTCAGTTTCTCAAACTTCACCTATGTTTGTGACTTAATAATGAAAACACTTGTTAAGGTTTTTTCATAAACTCCACCTATATCGGTGACTTAACAACGAAAACGCTTGTTAAGATTTTTCATAAACTCCACCTATATCGGTGACTTAACAACAAAAACACTTGTTAAGATTTTTTATAAACTCCACCTTTATCGGTGACTTAACAACGAAAACACTTGGTAAGATTTTTCATAAACTCCACCTATATCAGTGAATTAACAAAGAAAACACTTGTTAAGATTTTTCATAAACTCCACCTAAATTGGTGACTTAACAACGAGAACACTTGTTAAGGTTTTTTCATAAACTCCACCTTTATCGGTGACTTAACAACAAAAACACTTGATAAGATTTTTCATAAACTCCGCCTATATCGGTGACTTAACAACGAAAATACTTGTTAAGATTTTTCATAAACTCCACCTATATTGGTGACTTAACAACGAGAACACTTGTTAAGGTTTTTCATAAACTCCTTATTTCCTCTAACTATTTTCAGGTTGCTCGGGAGGATTCTCCACCAGTTCCTTCTCCCATTGCCTCGCCCCATCGAGAACCTATTATTTCAGAAGATTCTAACCATAATGATCAAGGTTCGACGATCGGTGCTACCGCTGAGAGTGAATCTGGCTGTGAGCTTCATATGCCCAACCTGGCTCCTCACACCTTCTGCTTTATGGTGCTTCAATGTTCTCCTCAAATGTCTGCCAACCATCATTTGGTAGTTGAGCAGCTTGTAAATCATCATCCTAAAACGTTCACGGTAGATTTCCTACGTTCAAACATCTCTGTTATGAGTTACAGGCTTCAGGGCATGGCTACCGTTGTTGCTAAAATTACCAACACCCCAACCTCAAACGTTACCCGACCCCTCCTTAACTAATTTTTGGGTTATCTAAGGGAGTTCGGTCGCGACGGCTTCCATTTTGGCTGGATCATCGCGCATTTGAAGACTTTGAAGAGTCAAGGACTGGACAGCCAGAGGGAACTCTTGGGGAAACATCAGGAGGATCAGCGGGTCGTGGAAGCTAAGTTGACCGAGCTAGCACCTCTTCTTGGAGCTATTGACCAGGAAGTGAAGGATATCGAAGAAGCTCTATGTCTGGGAAAACTAAAACGAAAGAAACTCCTTATCGAGCGCATGCAAGCACAGACAAGGTTGGAGGTTTCTATTAATGCCCAACGGTCTTGCCTAAAAGCCTCTTTGGGCCTTCCTGAAGATTTTTTCTCCTCCCCAGATCTGTGGTTCCTCCTAGGCCAATGAGCTTTTGTATATATTTTTTTCTTTTTCCCTCCTTCTTATGTAATTCTTGGGCAATATCTCCCAATTTTGTAATGCCCCCAAAGTTTATGAATGAAGAAAGATATTTATTTTCTCATGCCATTTCTTTGTTACAACTATTTGCATAGATTGTGAAGTTCTGTAATTCTTTCATCTCTATTTGAGTTATAATAAAAAGAACTTGCATACTCATCATAAAAAGAACTTGCGTATTCATAACAACAGCCAGATACATCAGTGGTCCAAACATAATTGCCTACACATGATAGACTTTCAACCATTTATTATTAATCTTGAATGGTTTATCTTCTTCCATCCTAGAAATTAAGCAATATACTGAGTCATGAGCTTCTTTTACAATGAAATGTCCCTCCTAATTTGCTGCAAACTTAGGTAGAGGAAGCCCCATGATGTGTTTCACTGTTGCTTTCAATACGAGATCTCCCTCCATGAACTTCCTTGGTCTGACTAAGTTATCATATGCCCTGGAGAGCTGTTTCGTATACATTTGAAAGTGTTGCATCGCATTATCTCTGTGTTCATCCAACGCTTTCAACTCCACATGCTTATTCTGAGGGAGGATACTACTTCGCAAAGTATATCGAGCAGAGGAAACTTCTAACTCCATTAGGAGAGTCGCCTCGGCCCCATAGATAAGGGAGAACGGAGTATACCCTGTGGTCTTTCTCTTAGTCTTTCGATAGGCCCACGATACAGATGGTATGTTATCATCCCACACTCCTGGTAAATCTTCCATTATTTTAGCCAAGATATTAACCAAAGTTTTGTTAGTTGCTTCGGCCTGACCGTTTCCCTTTGGATATGCCACCGTCGAAGTATGATGGACAATGGAGTATTTGTCTGTGAGCATCGTTACTTCTGAATTGATAAAAGGGGTTCCATTATCTGAAAGGATAACCTTTGGGATCCTAAAACGGCAAATGATGTATTCTCTGATGAAGTTGCTCACCACCCTCGTTGTTTCCCTTCTCAGTGGTATCGCTTCAGCCCACTTTGTGAAGCACTCCGTTGCTACTAGTATCCATATCTTTCCCCTCAAAGAAGGATGTATTGCCCCCACCAGGTCAAACACCCAAGTATGAAAAGGATAAGGCGTTGCCAGAGAGTGTAGGTCTACCGATGGGGCATGGATCGTATTTCCATGAAGTTGATAAGCTTTGCATTTTCGAAAGAACTTAGTAGAGTCTTTCTCAATTATTGGCCAATAATACCCCAATATCATCAATTGGTCATATAACTTGGCCCCTCCTATGTGAGCTGGATTGTGCGCTTACTTGAGGACCTCGGTTGCTTCTTCATTTGTGATGCAACGCAATGTCTTATTAAAGTATCCCCTTCGATAAAGCTGCCCTTCCTGAATGTAGAATCTTGGGGACCTCTGCTTGAGTCCCATCGCGTCAATTTTTTATGCAGGGATAACTCCATCTCTGATGAAATCAATATAGGTTTGTCCCCAATTAGGTTGAGCTTACATAAAATGACATTCAGCTACTTCGAAGAAAAACTGGCATTTCTCACATTTTCGTTGTAGCTTCACCGCGTCATGTTTCATTCTGGGCTAAAAATACCCCTCTCTTGGTAACTCAGTTGTTTCACAGTGCTCTTCATATGTTTTCTTTAATCTCTATTCTGCCTCTTCTGGACCGATGCACCTCGATAACCATCCTCCTGCGTTCCTGTAGTAAAGGTTTCCCTGGTTTGTGAAGTATTGGGCTAATTCCCTCAGCCCCATCGCTCCTTCCCCAGATTCCAATTGCCCTCTAATCTCCCCCCTCCAGACTGTGTCGTCCTTCATCGGTAGAATTGACTGTATTATTAAAGGAGCTATTCTTTATTGGATCACGATGGTAGTTGTATCGTTTCTCATGACCATCTTCTGGGCAATGGTGGCATAGGCGTCTGGGTGACGATTCATCGTTCAGGGCTGCCTCTTGATCTTGTTCCGATGGAACTGGCAGAGGAGACTCTGAATGATTGTTTTGTATGGTGCCAGGCTCATGTGTTTCAATGCTTACTCTCCATTCACTTGCTGAACCACTAAATTTGAATCACCTTTGATGCAAAGTAAACGAATCCCCCTTCGAAGAAACTCTAGCAACCCTAGCACCAATGCTTCATATTCTACCTCGTTATTATAACAAGGGAAATCTAATTTATAGGAAAGGCAAATCTCCTCCATTCCTTTTAAAAGAATAACCCCTGCTCCTCCTTTCTTTTCCGCTGAAGATCCATCGAACTGCATTATCTATTCCTCATTCGTTGCGTCTAGGTGATTGGCCTGCAAATCATCTCCTAGAATACTTTCTTTGAGTGGCTCAGACGTTCCTGAGGGGAAGATTGCCAACAGATCGGCGTAAGCTTGGCTTTTGATCGTGCGAGGAACCACACACTTCAAGTCATATTTATAGAGGATAAGAAACCACCTAGCTTCCCACCCCATCAATATAGTTCTTGCCAACAAATACTTAATAGGATCACATCTAGTTACAATATTGTAATACCCCGTATTTTCGTAATATTTATTTTTGGGATTAATTAAACTAAATGTGAATTAATTTGGGAATTAATCCGGATAAAATACTAACGAGATGTGAGTTGGTATTTGATTATAATGTGTATATATGACTATATATGAATATTGAACTATGAAACTTGTCGTGAGATTGAAATACGGCAATTTGGAAATTTTGTTGAGACGCGTGTGACAGTCGTGTCAGGAATATTATTATTTAATTAAAAAGTGAATTTTAATTCAATTAATCGTATGGTCATTTTGAGTGCGCCAACGCGTCCGGAAGGGTCGAAATAGTCAGAAAACACTAGCCGGGGGTTTAGTTTGGGTCCCGGGACATTTTTAGGTCATGCCGGCAACGAAAAAGGGTAGTTTGGTAATTTTGGATTTTTGGGAATTAATATCTGATTTGGACTTTACCCACTAAACCCACTAACAATCCTAAATGACTTAATGGGCTACGGGAGTTATTGGAATTAGTTCCAAAAGTTTCCTAAGGCAAACCCTAGCCTCCATTGTCACCTTGGAGAAAAAGACTTGTAGAGAGAGAGAGAGGAGAATTCTGCAGAGAGAGGGAGAGAAATTCATCAATTCGCCATCAAAATCAGAGAAATACATAAGGCAAGTGGTTTAATTTACATTATTTTGCAGTGAATGTTTCTTCCATGCTTAGACAATTCTAAAATTACATTTGTTTGGGAGATTGATGAAAACCCATAAAATTGGAGTTATAAATTTAATTTTGGATATAGGTTTGCATGTAGAAATGTTATTGGATGATTGAACTAAAAGAATTACTACTTTTTTGTTACAAAAACGAATTTTATTAGGCTCATTCATGATCTAAAATTCCTAGGGTTCATGTTCTTGAGATTGGGGAAAAATGTAGAGTTTTGATATTTGGATGATGTTTAGGATAAATTAACCCCACAAAACACGTTAGTATATGACCTAAGTGTGTTTAGGAATGATTAGGAACCTTGAACAATTGTTGGATTGATGTTTAGATGATATTAGAGGTGAAGAAAAGATGGAAAAACGAGAATAAGAAAATCTGGACTCGAAACTGGCCTCTCGTTAGAAGACCTGCCCAGGTCGTTCGAACGAGCTCGTTCGAACGAGCTTCTAACGAGTTGACAGTTTGCCTTCTAACGAAAGGGATGTTCATTCGATGTCTTTCGTTCGAACGAGATCTCGTTAGATGCCCAGTTCGTTCGAACGAACTCTCGTTCGAACCAACCTCGTTCGAACGAGACTTCTAACGAGCTGACAGTTTAGGCTTTTCGGCCTGTTTTGATTTCGCATGTCCCGTAACCCTGTTTAATTGTAGAGATAACATTCCCTCGATGATAAATTGATATAGTTGGGTTATTTGGGATATATTGAGGAGTAAAACATAGAAGTGTGATTTGAATTGGATGGAAACTGTGGAATAGGACGTGAGTGACTACTACGATGCGAGAATTATTGACGGCTTAAATAATTGAATTAACCGGGAACATATGAATTGTGTAACATTATAAGTCGGTACGAGAATGAGAAGTGTACCACAAATAAATTACGGTGATTACTAAGAAGTGTGTATACTTAGTATATGTATATGATTTTATGTGTATGACATACCTACCATACTTGCTATCACAGGAGGTCTACGTTCGCTTAGGGCCATCTACTCCTTGTGTTGCCCGGATTTAGATTGGTACCTCGAGAACATAGGTCAGAGAATGACTTATTGGGATATTAATAAGTCTGCTGATTGTGGGAGCGCAGGTATGTGCGTGACCCATGTGATGTGACTGTGTTCGCCTCCATTGTTTGTGATTTGCTATTATCTGAGAACGATTCCTGAGAGATTCGGAATGCGTGATCCTTATGTACGTGATGTACCAGGATGGATAGCAGAGTATGTGTGCACCGCATCTTAGTCTCGAGTGCTTGTATTAAATAATTATGGCGTGACTAAAATACACTTAAATTAATGAGAACTTTCATGTGGGTATTGTGAGTATAAATACAGAAACGCTTTGGGTAACTATAAAGGAATAACCTGTAATGAATTGTATTGCTAATAATTGAGAATCTGAGTTTAAGTAAAGCCTCTATCTAAATGATAACGTTAGAAGGTATAATAAGAACCGAGTAGAAAGGATAGAACTCATGTCAGTTTAGTTAGAGGAAGATATAACTTAGATGGGTGCTATTCGTTAGGAGTGCACAATTAGTTGAGAGGTGAGTATTGCATGCGAGTGCACGTCCTAACATGTATTTTGCATTCATTGTTTTAATGTCATTAAAGCACTTGCTATTTTTAAAATACTCTCCACTTTCGGGCTCTGACCCGTTTGCTTTCAAATCTATTTTTGTAAAACCATTTTAGGTGCCCAGCCACGAGGACACCATGCATAGGATTTTCATTCAGGTGACGAGCTGTAGCTGTATGCGGAAGTTACAGGACTTTGCTAGTAGACGCTTCATCTACCTTGACTCTATATTCAGATTTTATCAGTTGTAGGGCATGTCGCCCATTTCTATTAGAAACATTTCCTATTTCAGATTTTCAGACTTTTGGCATGTAATTAATTCAGGATACATTGTTTTACTTAGTTCAGCTATGGTATTATTGTGAGGAGTTTTCCTCCGGACCTATTATTTTGTTGGTTATTCTATTGCTTCGTTATGGTGAATGGTTGTTATTCTTTCATTATCCTCTTATTGCATGTTAATCAAAGTTAACTTAAAATTTGGCAACTCACTTTTTAAATACTAGGTGGTTAGTAATCATTAAAAGGTCTTCGACAGTGATGCTATTAACTGAACCAACTTGGCATTTTATATTAATTTAATAAAGGAGTATCTACCCGGTATTTAATTAGTCAGGGTGTCACAGGTGGTATCAGAGCATCAGGTTCTAGTGTCCTTTAGTATCTGTACGGCTATTTATGTTTCCGCTGAGCTTTCTTTGATGTAGAGCCCTATATTTTAGGACTGTTGTATTCTTTTGTATATGCTACGTTCTTCAACTATTTTAAGTTTATAACTGCGAACTTATAAACTTTATTCTTATTTCAGATGCCTCCATGACGTGCACAACGGATTCCCAGGGATGCAACGCCAGAACCACAGCCCGCACCAGTTCAGGGCACGATGAATGCCGCCGAGGTTGCAGCAATTGTGGCCCAGGCGGTAAATGTCGTACTAGCCGTAGTTCAGCAGGCACCACCTCAGGCGCCAGTAACAGCGCCAGTTCAGGCACATGCATTCCCGTCTGCTTGGGAACGTGTACGTGATGCTTTTCAGAAAGCACACCCACCGGAGTTCGCAGGTAGCTCCGATGTTGTGGTTTCGAGTCAGTGGAGGAAGGACATTCAGCGGTAACTGAGGATGTATGAGTGCACCGATGTCCAGAAGTAGATACTAGCTACCTTTAAGCTAGTGGGGTCTGCACTGCAGTGGTGGGAGTCTATTACCACCATGGAGGAGAGAGATACTCTCACTATACAGGATTTTTGGGTGCGGTTAGACCGCAGGTACTTTTCGTCAGCTGTTCACACGGAAATGAGAAGGAACTTGATGAATCTTAGGCATGAAGGTAAGACTGTGGCCGAGTATGAGGCCGAATTCACTACTCGTTGAATATTGTCCCGGACGAGATACCGACAGAGGAGAAGAAGAGACACAAATTTACAGACGGGTTGACTTGGAGGATCCGTCAGCATTTGTTGGGGAATCTATCGTTGGCCACTTACTCTGATGTGGTTAACGCTGCACTGTTACACTGCCAGGATCACCGCTTTCACATGGCTGAGGGCAAGAGATCGGGAGAGTCCAACCATCAGGGCAGGACTGGAGGACATGGTGCCAGTGGGGCACAATCTGTTCAGGGGCAGAGACAGGGTGATCAGGGTTTCCAGTAGGGGGATCATAAGAGGTTCCGATCGGGGAATGTCAGGTACGGACAGGGAGGTTTCCGACAGGGCCATCAGGGTCCGAACGGCCATCAGGGCCAGCAGGGTCAGAATGGCCAACAACAGTTTCAGCAGGGCCAGGGGAGGAACGGTAACGGCCACCAGGGCCGAGGGCAGCAGGGACAGAGAGGGGGAACTTCCCGGGGAAGTGTTACGTTTGTGGCAAGACTGGCCATAAATGCCAGGACTGTCCTGATAGGGGCAGGGCCCCGCAGCAGCAGCAGGGTGCTCGACAGGAGCCACAGAGACCCGTGTTTCCCGCCGCCCTCCCGGCGCCACCACAGATGGCAGCATTACCACCCATTCCAGCGGTCCCAGTTCAGCAGGGGCAGCTGCAGTATGGGAGAGTATACCAGCTTCAGCAGGCAGCAGTTCCACAGGCACCACCCGCGATTGAGGGTATGTTTCCTATCCATGGCACTATGGGTCGGGTTTTGTTTAATACGGGGGCAACGCATTGTTTTATAGCTACACATTTTTCGAAAGCCTTAGGGTTATTAGCCACAGCAGAGAGCACAGTGACGTGTGTAGACTCACCATTGGGGAGTGGGTCACTTATTTTCTTTATATGCCGGGGAGTGGGGGTAGAGATTGGTAGTTTGGTATTACCTACAGATATGTTGGTATTGGATATGCATGAGCACGATGTGATTATCGGTATGGATTGGCTCGCAGCTTATAGAGCCATGATTGATTGCTTTGGTGGGAGCATTGTTTTTGCCATTCCGGGGCAAGAGATGTTTGTAGTGGCGATGCCTCATCCAGAGGGAGGCTCGATCGCTCCTTTGTATTACATAGAGGAGGATACCTCTAAGGAGGTTGTGATTCCTTTAGATTCGATCCCAGTTATCAGGGAGTATTCCGATGTGTTTCAGGAGATACCAGGCCTACCCCCCAGTCGAGAGATAGACTTTATCATAGACTTATTACCAAATACGAGACCTATAGCACGCGCACCGTACCGTATGGCTCCGGCAGAGATGCGAGAGCTACGAGATCAGATTGAGCAGTTGTTGGGTCAGGGGTTTATACGGAGGAGTACTTCGCCGTGGGGTGACCCTGTGTTGTTCGTAAAGAAGAGGGATGGATCTTTGAGGTTGTGTGTGGATTACCGAGAGTTGAATAAGGTCACGATACGGAATAAATATTCGTTGCCCCGAATCGATGACTTATTCGACCAGTTGAGAGGAGCTTCTTTCTTCTCGAAGATTGATTTGCGATCGGGATACCATCAGTTGCCTATCAGGGAAGAGGATGTCTCGAAGACTGTGTTCTTAACGAGATATGGTTCTTACGAGTTTCGGGTTATGCCTTTTGGCTTGACCAACGCTCCAGCAGTGTTTATGGACTTGATGAATAGGGTGTTCAGAGAGTTCCTTGATCAGTTCGTCATTATCTTCATTGATGATATTCTGGTTTACTCCCAGACAGAGGAGGAGCACGCAGAGCATTTGAGGCAGGTTTTGCAGACGCTACGTCAGAATGAGCTGTATGCAAAATATGAGAAGTGCGGGTTTTGGCTGAAGGAGGTTCAGTTTTTGGGGCACATTATTTTCGACCGAGGGAAATCTGTTGATCCGGGGAAGGTATCCGCGGTGAGGGAGTGGGGACAGCCCACGACACCGACGGAGATCCGTAGTTTCTTGGGCCTAGCAGGATACTACAGGAGGTTTATTTGGGGATTTTCGAAGATAGCAGGTCCTTTGACACATCTGACTCGTAAAGGTGTGCCGTTCATTTGGAGTGATGCCTGTCAGATGGCATTTGATGAGTTGAAGTACAAGTTGACCTCAGCACCTGTGTTAGCATTGCCGAGACCGGGAGTTGAGTATCTAGTCTACACCGATGCGTCCTTGCAAGGACTTGGAGGTGTATTGCAGCAGGAGAGTCAGGCCATAGCTTATGCGTCCCGTAAGCTTAAGCCTCATGAGAAGAATTACCCCACTCATGACTTGGAGTTAGCAGCAGTGGTATTTGCCCTTCGAATTTGGAGACATTATCTTTTAGGGGAGAAGTTTCGATTGTTCACGGACCACAAGTCCCTACAGTACATATTCACGCAAAAGGAGTTGAATATGCGGCAGCGAAGGTGGCTTGAGTTTGTGAAGGACTATCAGTTTGATATCCAATATCACCCGGGGAAGGATAACGTGGTAGCAGACGCGTTGAGCCGTAGGCCAGTAGATGAGGTGGCAGGGGTGTGGAAGGACAAGTGGAAGGAGTTGGGACACCAGGATGCAGTGGCCCGATCATTCATGTCAGTGATGACGGTTACACCGCAGATTGTCACGAGAGTGGTGAAGGCACAGGCAAATGACTCGTTCTGTCAGGAGCAGATAGTTCGATTACTAGTAGAGGGAGCCGAGTCCTATACCGTTAGCTCAGATGGGGGATTACGCTTCAATGGGAGATTGGTAGTTCCGGAAGGGGAGGAATTACGACACGAGGTGATGGCAGAGTCGCACGGCTCACGGTTCGCGGTACATCTCGGTGGGGATAAAATGTACCAAGACATGAGACGATAGTATTGGTGGAGTGGGATGAAGAGATATATTGCCGTGTTTGTTTCTAAATGCGCCACTTATCAGCTAGTAAAAGTGGATCATCAGAGACCGACAGGACTTCTACAGCCATTGGAGGTCCCGATGTGCATGTGGGAGAGCATATCCATGGATTTTATCACGGGGTTGCCTACGTCACAGAGGGGTCACGACTCCATTTGGGTAATTGTGGACAGGTTGACCAAAGTCGCTCATTTTCTACCCGTAAGGACAGACTATACTACGGGACAGTATTCCCAACTCTTTATTGCAGAGATAGTGAGGCTTCACGGTGTGCCCATAAATATCGTGTCTGACAGAGACAAGATATTTGTTTCACGATTTTGGGAAAGTTTTCAGGAGGCCATGGGCACGGAATTGCGGTTGAGTACGACGTATCACCCGCAGACCGATGGGCTAACCGAGCATACAAACCAGATGTTGGAGGACATGCTATGTATGTGCATCATTGATTTCGGGGGTGGATGGGAGCAGTATCTTCCACTGGTGGAGTTTTTTTACAACAACTCCTACCAGTTCACCATTGGCATGGCTCCATTTGAGGCGTTGTACGGTAGACCTTGTCGTTCCCCAGCATGTTAGTTGGAGGTGGGGGACAACAAACTACTTGGGCCGTAAGTAATTCAGGATACTTCGGCAAGGATATAATTGATACGGAGTCGCATTCGGGTAGCTCAGGACAGGCAGAAGAGTTATGCTGATGCGAAGAGGTACTTCAGGGAATTTGAAGTGGGGGACCAGGTTTTGCTCAGAGTATCTCCTATGAAGGGGATTATGCGTTTCGGGAATAAAGGGAAGTTGGCACCGAGATATGTGGGACCATTTCCTATTATTGAGCGGATTGGACCGGTTGCGTATAGACTTGGGTTACCGGAGCATTTGCATCGGATTCACGATGTGTTTCATATTTCATCGCTAAGGAAATATCTTAGAGACGATTTGGCTCATTCTCACATTTCTTTGGAGGACATCGATCTCCAGTCTGATAGCTCCTACGAGGAGGGGCCGATTGCTATTTTGGACCGAAGTGAGCGGAAACTGCAGTCAAAGATAGTTCCGTTAGTGCGTGTTCAGTGGCGACATCATAATGTCGAGGAGTCCACATGGGAGTGCGAGGATGAGATGCGCGAACGTTATCCAGAGTTATTCTTACCAGGTACTTTCTAGTTCTGAATTTCGGGACAAAATTCAGTTATTAGGGGGGAAATATGTAATACCCCGTATTTTTGTAATATTTATTTTTGGGATTAATTAAATTAAATGTGAATTAATTTGTGAATTAATCCGGATAAAATACTAACGAGATGTGAGTTGGTATTTGATTATAATGTGTATATATGACTATATATGAATATTGAACTATGAAACTTGTCGTGAGATTGAAATACAACAATTTGGAAATTTTATTGAGACGTGTGTGACAGTCGCGTCAGGAATATTATTATTTAATTAAAAAGTGAATTTTAATTCAATTAATCGTATGGTCTTTTTGAGTGCGCCAACGCGTCCGGAAGGGTCGCAATAGTCAGAAAACACTAGCCGGGGGTTTAGTTTGGGTCCTGGGGCATTTTTAGGTCATGCCGGCAACGAAAAAGATTAGTTTGGTAATTTTGGATTTTGGGGAATTAAAACCCACGAAAATTAGGAATTAATATCTGATTTGGACTTTACCCACTAAACCCACTAACAATCCTAAATGACTTAATGGGCTACGGGAGTTATTGGAATTAGTTCCAAAAGTTTCCTAAGCCAAACCCTAGCCTCCATTGTCACCTTGGAGAAAAAGACTTGTAGAGAGAGAGAGAGAGGAGAATTCTGCAGAGAGAGGGAGAGAAATTCATCAATTCGCCATCAAAATCAGAGAAATACATAAGGCAAGTGGTTTAATTTACATTATTTTGCAGTGAATGTTTCTTCCATGCTTAGACAATTCTAAAATTACATTTGTTTGGGAGATTGATGAAAACCCATAAAATTGGAGTCATAAATTTAATTTTGGATATAGATTTTCATGTAGAAATGTTATTGGATGATTGAACTAAAAGAATTACTACTTTTGTGTTACAAAAACGGATTTTATTAGGCTCATTGATGATCTAAAATTCCTAGGGTTCATGTTCTTGAGATTGGGGAAAAATGTAGAGTTTTGATATTTGGATGATGTTTAGGATGAATTAACCCCACAAAACACGTTAGTATATGACCTAAGTGTGTTTAGGAATGATTAGGAACCTTGAACAATTGTTGGATTGATGTTTAGATGAGATTAGAGGTGAAGAAAATATGCAAAAACGAGAATAAGAAAATCTGGGCTCGAAACTGGCCTCTCGTTAGAAGACCTGCCCAGGTCGTTCGAACGAGCTCGTTCGAACGAGCTTCTAACGAGTTGACAGTTTTCCTTCTAACGAGAGGGATGTTCATTCGATGCCTTTCGTTCGAACGAGATCTCGTTAGATGCCCAGTTCGTTCTAACGAACTCTCGTTCGAACCAACCTCGTTCGAACGAGACTTCTAACAAGCTGACAGTTTAGGATTTTCGGCCTGTTTTGATTTCGCGTGTCCCGTAACCCTGTTTAATTGTTGAGATAACATTCCCTCGATGATAAATTGATATAGTTGGGTTATTTGGGATATATTGAGGAGTAAAACATAGAAGTGTGATTTTAATTGGATGGAAACTGTGGAATAGGACGTGAGTGACTACTACGATGCGATAATTATTGACGGCTTAAATAATTGAATTAACCGGGAACATATGAATCGTGTAACATTATAAGTCGGTACGAGAATGAGAAGTGTACCATAAATAAATTACGGTGATTACTAAGAAGTGTGTATACTTAGTATATGTATATGATTTTATGTGTATGACATACCTACCATACTTGCTATCACGGGAGGTCTACGTTCGCTTAGGGCCATCTACTCCTTGTGTTGCCCGGATTTAAATTGGTACCTCGAGAACATAGGTCAGAGAAGGACTTATTGGGATGTTAATAAGTCTGCTGATCGTGGGAGCGTAGGACCCATGTGATGTGACTGTGTTCGCCTCCATTGTTTGTGATTTGCTATTATCTGAGAACGATTCCTGAGAAATTCGGAATTCGTGATCCTCATGTACGTGATGTACCGGGATGGATAGCAGAGTATGTGTGCACCGCAGCTTAGTCTCGAGTGCTTGTATTATATAATTATGGCGTGACTAAAATACACTTAAATTAATGAGAACTTTCATGTGGGTATTGTGAGTATAAATACAGAAACGCTTTGGGTAACTATAAAGGAATAGCCTGTAATGAATTGTATTGCTAATAATTGAGAATCTGAGTTTAAGTAAAGCCTCTATCTAAATGATAACGTTAGAAGGTATAATGAGAACCGAGTAGAAAGGATAGAACTCATGTCAGTTTAGTTAGAGGAAGATATAACTTAGATGGGTGCTATTTGTTAGGAGTGCACAATTAGTTGAGAGGTGAGTATTGCATGCGAGTGCACGTCATAACATGTATTTTGCATTCATTGTTTTAATGTCATTAAATCACTTGCTATTTTTAAAATACTCTCCACTTTCGGGCTCTGACCCGTTTGCTTTCAAATCTATTTTTGTAAAAAACATTTTAGGTGCCCAGCCACAAGGACACCATGCATAGGATTTTCATTCAGGTGACGAGCTGTAGCTGTTTGTGGAAGTTACATGACTTTTCTAGTAGACGCTTCATCTACCTTGACTCTATATTCAGATTTTATCAGTTGTAGGGCATGTCGCCCATTTCTATTAGAAACATTTCCTATTTCAGATTTTCAGACTTTTGGCATGTAATTAATTCAGGATACATTGTTTTACTTAGTTCAGCTATGGGATTGTTGTGAGGAGTTTTCCTCCGAACCTATTATTTTGTTGGTTATTCTATTGCTTCGTTATGGTGAATGGTTGTTATTCTTTCATTATCCTCTTATTGCATGTTAATCAGAGTTAACTTAAAATTTGGCAACTCACTTTTTAAATACTAGGTGGTTAGTAATCATTAAAAGGTCTTCGACAGTGATGCTATTAACTGAACCAACTTGGCATTTTGTATTAATTTAATAAAGGAGTAGCTACCCGGTATTTAATTAGTCGGGGTGTCACAAATATGAATTATAAAAGACAACATATAATGTCTAAGTTTTTGTGCTACAAAGACTAAGGCTAAACAATGCCTTTCCAAGCTACTATATCTGACTTCTAGCCCATGTATGATTCTGCTGAGGTAGTAGACCGGTCGTTCTTCCCCATCAATCTACTGCGCCAACAAATCTCCTACGGACCTCGTGGTGGATGTGAGGTATAGCTGCAACGGTATTCCTGCCCGTGGGGGAACCATGATCTGTGGTGAAACGGGAAGCTTCTTCAGCCCAGTGAGAGACTCCTGGTGAATCTCCTTTCATTTGAATTTCGTGTTTCCTCGTAGTATCTGCATCAACAGATGTGTCATCTCGGCTAACCCAGACACAAATCTCCTAAGATAGGAGACTTTACCGAGGAAACTCTTCAGCTCCTTCGTTGTTCTTGGACTTGGCATCTCCAAGATCGCTCGCCGCTTGTCTTGGTCCATCTGCACCCCTTGTCGATCAACCACGAAGCCCAAAAATTTCCCATTTGTTACCCCCAAAACGCACTTAAGTGGGTTCATCCTCAATTTATACTTCCTGCATCGGGCGAACACCATCCTCAAATCGCCCAAATGGGACTCCTTCTTCCTTGATTTGATGACCAAATCATCCACATAGAATTCCATGAATTTGTGGAAGAAGTTATGGAAAATGTCCATCATTGTTCTCTGGTAAGTAGCCCTAGCGTTCTTGATTCCAAACGGCATTACTCTGTATATGAAATTTCCCAATGGGGTTCTGAACGTCATTTTCTCTGCATCCGAGGGGTCCATATTAATCTGGTTGTACCCCACATACCCATCCATGAATCTATACATCTCATGAACAGCCGTTGCATCTATCAAGCTATTAATGGAGGGCAGAGGTAACTCATCCTTGGGGCAAGCTCTATTCAAATCTCTGAAGTCCACGCAGATCCTTATTTGGTTTTCGTCTTTCTTTCCCACCGGGATAATGCTAGATAGCCAAAGCGAGAGTTGTATCGGTTTGATGAACCCCGCCGCCAATAAGCACTGGACCTCTTCCTTTATCTTTAAATCTAGCCCAGACTTGTACATTCTTGTTGCTTATTTCATCGGAATGGATGAAGGAATTACGTTCAATTTGTGACAGCTGAATCCCTCATCCAGCCCTTCCATCTCCATGTATTTCCATGCAAAAACGTCTATGAACTCCCAAATCAACATAACCAAAGACTCTCGTTTCTCCTTATTGATATCTTTCACGATAAAAATAGGCCTTGGGTCCTTTTCTTCTTTCTCCAGGTTTAACTGCTCCAGTTCTTACGCCTGTAGTTTCGGTTGATCCGCCATGTATTCTAGTTCCTCGACAACTTCCTCCACAAATTCTTATACGTTGGAGTTGTCTATCACCATACATTATACCTATTGATCCACTAAAAAGCACTCATATATCGGTTCAGTCTCATTATCAGCTTCTTCATCCACCCGTTCACACCATTATAATCGATATATCACCTTTCCTTCTTTGATAACAACCTTCTTGCACTGTCTGCTGGTAGATGTAGTTGTCTTCCTCTTCTTCTATCTAGAAGCCTCGACCATTCTTTTTTTGGAAAATCAGCTTAGCACACTTTGTCGTTGGACCTTATGCTCCATCGGATCCACTCTGGGCCTCATCCTGTCTTTGAGCTGCTTAGAGATGTTTTGGGGCCGAGGGACCGCCTGGTGAGCTTATTCGGCTATTACTCTTGTGCTACTTGAAACCTACTTATTCTGCTCGTTTAAGGGCTCCATCCTTTCTCTGATCGAGGGAATCCATGCTCCCTCTATTCTTCTCGTTAGGACCCGGACATCTTCCTCCAACTCTGTGTAAAATACTTCATCCACAAAGTGAGCTTCCTTGATAGCGAAGGGCCTCTTCGTATCCCTAATAGTCACCTTTGTTCCCTTGATATTAGCTTTAGCACATTGGTGGTACGTTGAAGGAACTAGCCCTTGGTTGTGCATCCAGACTCTTCCTATCAGCAGATGGTAGGAAGTTGCACTCTCTATTACGTGGAACTTGATATGGGAACTCAGATTTTCCATTATAATCCCAACATTCACGTACCCAATGGACTTGGAAGATTGGTTATCATACATTGAAATCACCAAAGGCATGGGGACCAGCCTTTGTTCTGGAATGTTGGCTGCACGGAAAGAGTTGATTGGCATGATATTGATGGAAGCTCCCCCATCCATAAGAGTCCTTGCAAAACTAACTCCGTTGATGCTGGCAGTCACATACAATGGCCTATTATGTGGGAATCTTACCACCCTATCTGCATCGCTGAAGGTTACTTCTGACAAAAACCTCCTCACCAACCTGGACATGGGTCTCTTCCATCTCAACGAAGGGAATGCATTCTTCCTCACAATGTGAAGTATTGCCTGGGTTATTTCTAACCTACTCTCTTTCGGTATCCCCTCCTGGTCGAAGAACCAGGTGAATTTTAGGGATTTTGAAACCATATAGTACTCTAGGACTGGGTCTGCTTCCTCACCTTCAACGTTGTATATGTCCTCCACGTCTTTGGCTCTTGCCTCATCATAGGCCAGTACTACATTAGCCATTCCCTGCATGCAATCTTCCAGAGCTTCTTCAAACTCCTCATCCTTCTACGTTGGCTCTCTTTCTTCTCTCTCTGCCTCTTCATCATAGTCCACCACCAGATTGGCACCATGCGCTGGGAGTGGGTTGTTGTTAACATTCTATGAAGGGATTTGCAACGTCCCTGCCTTTACATACTTGTCACTGATTCTCCTCAGCATGAAATAACTCTCTGTTGGGTGTTGGATCTTCTGATGGACCTGGCAATACTTGGGATCCTCCCTTATTTTCGCATCGGGTTCCCTAACATGAATGCCCTTTGGTTCGTAGATCGTTCCTCCTTGGACCATTGCGTTGTAATATATAACAGCCTCCTCTACTGTACAAGGCAATGGTGGTGGATCCTCCCTGTCTCTTCCAAAATTCCTCTTATTGTCCTTCTTCGGCATCTTGCCCCCATCTCCTCCATCGGTGTACCCTTCCCGTGGGGACAGAGACCTCCCCCCCACAGGTTGTAATGGCTACCTAAACATCATGGGCACCGCCATCGGATTTGGTCGCACCACCAAGGAGATATTTCTTGTCGCTCTTAAGAACATCGAAAAAGTCCCCTCACACGTTTCATTAATGAGATGACAAATGTACTCAGGAAGCAGTCCCTCTGCACAGATCTGCAATAACTTGGACTCTTTGGCCTCCTCCCTCACATCGAGGGACCTTTCCCTGAACCTTCGAACGTATGCAACTACTTCTTCCCCGGGTCGTTGCTTCTCCCTACCTAGTTGGATCAAAGTAAAATTATCTTTCGCCATAAAGAACTTCTGGACGAAAAAAATGCATCTCTTCCCACGTAGAAACGCATTTGGGAGTCAAATGAGAATACCATTTATCGGTTAAGGATTTAGAAAACTCCCTAAACCAGAGCTTCTTATTATTACAATGTACCCCCAAGTGTTCAACGAAGCGCTTAATGTGCTCCTTCGGGTTTCCACCTTTACCTGTGTATTTTTCAAAAATAGGAGGAATATAGTCCTTTGGATAGGGCTCATCGTTGTATTCCTGGGGATAAGGTGTTCGAAAGTCATCATAAACCGAAACTACCTCGCCAGCAAATTACGAAGAGTCTTGCATGAACTTAAGCATCTCTTTCAGCATCTCCTTCCTCATTTCCTCCATGGGTGATGCTACTGGGGCAGCAACCAAGGGGACAATGGGTTGAGTTCCCGTTGCAACTGGAACAATCATCACAGTTGGGGCCGTTGATACTCCCGATGTTCCCACGGCTGGATTCACAACAGATGGTATACTCGCTGGGATTGTTCCCGTTACACCTGCACTTGGTGGGGTCGTTGGGGCTACCCCTGGTGTTACGAAGGAAATGGCTTCAAATCCTCCCAACACCGTTGAAGCTACCAGAGTTTGAAAAAACTCATAAAACTTACTCATGAGGAGTGCCACCTGAGTGGGTCCCAACCCTGCACTCGTGGAAGCTTGTGTCACCCCTGGAACGCCTATCGTCGCCTAAACTGGAGGTACCTAGATTCGAGAAGCCCCACCCCTTAGAGCCTCTAGTTCTCTCGCAGCTTGTTCTTCATTGTGTTGGATATCATCAAAGTTAAGCCTTCGATTATCGTTATATTACGCCATACTCCTTGCTTAGAAGAATACCTCCCCAGTAGAATTGCCAAATGTAAGAGGGTAGTTTAGATAAGATGGAGGCATAACCCCTTTTGAGTACAGTAATGATAAATTAAATAGCAACACTATTGATTAACCATAGGAAATACAAACACTACTCAATGAAGATAGACTCAGTTTGAACTCACTGATCTCTCGTGTATAACTCAGAAGGTAGTAATGAACTCAGAAGTAACTTAGCTAGAGGGAGAGAGAAGTAAGCACCCTAGATACACCTTGGCCGGCAGCCAAACACACCAACCACCCTCAAGAATCTTTGTCAAGTATTAAAGCTTCGTAATAAATGGCAATGGTGGGTGATTGAACTCTCTGGTTTGTAGTAACTCTCTCTGATGTATATTATATCTGGTAATAACTTCTGAACTCTCAAAAGATCATCCTCTCCTCATAGGTGGTTGGGGTCCTTAAATAGCCTCCCACACCACCCCCGAGGCAACTCCGCCATTAATGCATGTGAAAGACATCCCTCATACTTTATGTCAAAAACATTAAATACTTGATGCACTAGTTGTCTCCACGTCATAAACATTTAATGCCAAGACATGCCTTTTGCCTAACCACTGTGTGTCAGGGGACTGTTGTCACAAAGGTGGCTCACCAACTGTCTGACAGCCCCAAATACCACGGTGGTTTACTCAAGTGCAGGTCTGACATTGCCTAGCTGGTTAGTGACATCATATAAAGTGGATGTGACATTAAGTAGAGGGTTGTTTGGCTCACAACTCAACGCCCGATGAAACTCCAAGCTGCTCTGCCCGAGGTTCCACGGTAAGGGTCCTTCGGTGTTTTACCAGGTGTATTTAAGATGGTCAAGACAAGCCCCAACGGTGCCTCACTTCTCAATCTTCCAAACCAAGTCCCTCTAAAGTTCCCACGGCGAGGTCATTCGATAGAGCATGAGAGCTCTCCCAGGCCCTGCCAAGCTTGGTCTCTCGCGAGTACCGTTTGACCTCACACTAAAACTCATTATTATTCTCGTTACATCATTACAACCGTTATAGCTTATAGTCAATATAAACAAAGATACAATATGACTAACACAACAAGCTAAAGTATGAGTTACCATGCCAAGCTGCCTCGCTGAGTTGCCACGCTTGAGCTGCCACACTGAGCTGCCTCAGTTTCTTAATCCCAAACACTGTTGCTAATGGGGGAATTATTCCTAATCTCAGGATTACCTATAAGCCCCCTCTACAAAATAGCAAATATATCTTTCTATTTTTATTTTTATATTTGAAGAAGATTTTTCTTTTACATACAAGTAGTAAGAGAACACAACCAAAAGAGATACAAAATAATAAATATATCTTTCTATCATAAAATATATCACGAGACTCGTCAACTAAGATAGAAAATAACTCACCACAAAATATATCACGGGTGCTATCATTTTGTTGTTGTCAGGAGCATTTTCCAAAGTAACTTTATTGATAGTTTCATTATGCTTTGCAAGAAAACTAAGAAGCTCAAGAAAGTTTACTTTATTTGTTGAATCTTCAGATTCATCATTCCCACGTATAAACAAACCTTGGCATAAAAGATATTTCAGATAATCAAATGATGCAGTCAAACGAGTACGATAAATCATTCGAGTTTGATCAAACTGATTAGACAAACAAACATCTATGTGTTGAGCTTGAATCAATAGGTCGTCACAAGCCCGCAAATAATGATTGTGAGTGCTCGTATGATTCCCAACATGATCTATCAACTACTCTTTTTTCCTAATTTGAAAAGCCCTTACTAACAAATTTCTCACCACCCCCTTGGCCCCCTTTATTAGGTTTGAATAAATAACAAAAAAGACAAAATATAAAATTATCAATTATGTTATACTCCAACCACCTCCCAAATTCATTAAACCACGCAGGAATAAATCTACATTTATCAGTTCCAATTACTTTCCAAGGAAAAATGTGATTTTTAGGTTGACAAGGGCCCTTCTTCAAGTATGCTCGTCGAAGATTATTTATCCGCTTAGAATCACCATACTCGTAAATATTTTTTTCCAAAACTAGATCTCATGGGAGCTCATCAAAATTTGACCTCTATGTAAGGGGAGTCAGTCACTTGTGGAAGGTTGTGTTTTTCCTTCCATTTGCACATTATTTGACCCCACATTTCGCGATTGCACTTTAGGTTCAGAATAAGTTTCATCACCCCTTTTTCTTTGAAGTATTTTTCCATGACCCCTAAAAATACATTTGAAATAAATTAACAACAAATATTTTTGTCTTATAACAAAAGAAATTTTTTTAATAGAAAATTTTGTATTATAACAAATATACAATTTATAATATTATTTTTTTAACAAACAGGTATCACAAACAGTTCTACAATCTAGTTTTTAATAGAATATATTTGTTCTAGTTTCCAGTTTCTTATTTTATATAATTTGATTATATTTATTATATATATGTATTCCATATAATAAATTCCATAAAAGTATAACAGGTGTATGTAAAATCCATAAAAGTATGATTCATTTCATGAATAGCCTAACAGGTATAAAGATATCAAAATGGTAATAAATAATATGTGTGTATATTTATTTTTTATAAGTAAATGATTCAATAAAGCAAACCCGCCTAAGGGGGCGAAATCCCGTATACAGGAAATATACAAAAGCAAAAATCAAGGACCGTAATCCATAACTGACTAGCCTAGCACCTGTAACTCCTCTAAAAACTCAAGAAAGAGAGACATCGATGAATCCTAACTCTTCCTATACAAAGTAAGAAGGAGGCTGAGAAAATGATACCGAATACGATAAGGGGCAAGTTCGACCCCATCAAAGAATCTCACATTCGTCTCCTGCCAGACGGTCCAAAAAATACAATGAGGGACCATCCTCCAGACCCCCCTGGGCCACTCCAACCCCTAGGGCTCCTCCAAGACGCCATCAACTCACACACCGTACAGGGCATAACCCAAAGAATTTGGAAAAAAGAGAAGAACAAATCCCACAGACCCCTAGTCACCTGACAGTGAAGAAGATGATTGGACGTTTCCTCCTCCTTTTTACATAACCAACATCTGCTAGCCAACCTCCTCCCTCTTCTCTGAAGACCCTCCATAGTCAGGATGGCCTGTCTAGCAGCGGTCCACACAAAGAAGGAAAACTTGGGGGTCGGACTCTTCCAAATGGACTTCCAAGGAAAAGAACCATCCCCACGACCCCTCAGCACATAATAGTATTTCTTAACGAAAAAAACCCTATCCTGAGAGTTCGTCCACCTTAACCCATCAACCCCCAAGGACGGGATAGGCGCCAAATTCAACCCCTCAAAGAACTCCTCTGCCTCCTCAATCTCCCAATCCCGGAGCTCCCTCCTAAACTTCGGGTCCCACACCGAATGGTCTCCAACCCTCCGTCTGTGATTCTCAGCTGACCCCTCTTTATATCCCCCAATTCGAAACATCCCCGGGAAAAGATCCTCCAGACACCCCCCCTCCCCCCAGACATCCTTCCAAAACCTGATGCGACTCCCATTCCCGAGTCGGTAGGAAGTGAGCCTAGATA
This sequence comes from Sambucus nigra, assembly GCA_949130495.1. Taxonomy (NCBI): domain Eukaryota; kingdom Viridiplantae; phylum Streptophyta; class Magnoliopsida; order Dipsacales; family Adoxaceae; genus Sambucus; species Sambucus nigra. The sequence continues at coordinate 1,043,510 of CASBWL010000011.1, read as the reverse complement.
AAGTCCCCCACCCCATGTGCAGAGTGTCCCACCGAAGGACCCCACCCATACGAACCGAACCCATTCCTAGCTACCACCACTTTCCTCCACAACCTATCACTTTCCCTATTGAAGCGCCACAACCACTTACCCATAAGAGCTTTATTAAAATGGAAAAGACTCCGTACCCCAGTCCCACCCTCTTGCAATGGCCAACACACTTCGTTCACACTCAACAAACAGTATTTAAATTGATCCTCATGTCCTCTCCAGATAAAATCCCTCATCATCTTGTCGAGCCGCTTCCCAATGGAACCAGGTAACGGGAGCACATACATAAAATATGTAGGAAGAATAGATAAAACACTTTTGATCAAAGTGAAATAACCCCCTTTGGAAAGAAAACTATGCTTCCAACCTGCTAACTTCCTTTGCACCCTCTCAAGAACCCTCTCCCACATCGAAGGAGACTTAAACTTAGCCCCAAGTGGAAGGCCAAGATAAGTAGAAGGGAGAGAGCCGACCCGACAACCAAGAGCACTAGCCAATATACCCACATTCCCCACCTCTCAACAACAATCATCTCACTCTTCCCGACACGGCCTCCAAACACAGTAGGAGCAAACTCAACGTCCTCACCTCATCCACAGATGCCCCACAGAAAATAATAGTATCATCCACGAACAAAAGGTGAGAAACCACAACTAGATGGGGCGCTAAGCTCCCCATCAAAAAACCCGAGACCAAACCGCTCTCTACAGTATGACTCATCATTCGAGAGAAAGCCTCCATAACCAAGATAAAAAGAAAAAGGGGACAAAGATTCACCCTGTCGAAGATCTCGAGAGCTCGAGAAAAAACCCTCAGGGACCCCATTCACCATAACAGAGAATCTGACATAGGAGATACACCTCTTCATCCACCTACACCACCGCTCGCCAAACCCCATCCTCCTCAGCAAATATAAAAGGAAGTCCCAGTTCACATTATCTTAAGCCTTCTCAATATCAAGCTTACAGATAATACCAGGATCCCCCCCCCCTCTCAATATGGATTCGATGAACACATTAGCCACCAACGCTGCATCAAGGATCTGATGGCCACCCACAAACACGCTCTGAGCATCCGAAATAAGAGGATCAATCACTTTTCTAAGTCTAACCGATAGAACCTTAGAAATTAGCTTATACACGCTGCCGACCAGACTAATAGGCCTGAAATCTCTCACATCAATCGCCCCCCTTTCTTAGGAACCAAAGTAATGAATGTGGCGTTCAAACTCATCAGAAAATACCCCCATCATAGAACTCGCTGAAAACATCCATCACATCCACCTTGATAACCGACCAACAATGCTGAAAAAATGCCATGGTGAACCCGTCGATACCAGGCACCTTATCACCACACATTGATGTCAAAACCTGGACAACCTCCTCCTCTGTGAATACCCTTTCCAACTTATCCACCTCATCCCCCAAAATTCTCGCCACTAGAAGATTATTCATCTTGGGGCGCCACTGCTCCTCCTCATAATAAAGACGCTCATAGAACTGACTAATCTCCCTACGGACCTCAGCCTCCTCGGTGAACTCAACATCCCAAACAACCACCTTCCTGATATGGTTAAAGCGATAATGGGAGTTTGCGGCTTTATGAAAGAATTTTGAATTTCTATCCCCTTACTTAAGCCAAAGAGCCCTAGACTTTTGCCTCCAACTAATCTCCTCCTGAATCAATCTCTTCCCCACCTCCCTTTGTTTCACAACCCTAGTCACCCTCTCCGCCCCTGACAGACCGTCGAACCCTTCTTTCACGTCGAGGGCCCGAATATATTCCAAAATCTGCTCAATCACCCCCCCCCCACACACACACACATTGCCAAACACATCTCTGTTCCACCGAAAAAGATCCCCCTTGAGACGAGCCAACTTCGTCGCCAACCTGAAACTCGCATTCCCCTTTACCTCATACCCTTTCCACCGCTCCTGAACCATCCACTACACCAAAAAGGCCAAATTGGCACCCTTTAGCCTGCCAGACTTGTCACGGTCATTGATCGTGATAAAAAAACATGTGTTTTTTATCACGATCATTGACCGTGACAAGTCTGTGACAAGTACAGTTGTCACGAGCTTATCATGGTCAATGACCATGACAATTTTAATAATATTGTCATGGTCAAAGACCATGACATGTCCGAGACAAGTTTAACAGCAAAAAACCCTTTCCCCTCCTTTTTTTCTCACCGTTTTGTTTCCCTCCACTTTCTCTCTCTCTCTAAGCATTGCTCTCCCTCTCTCTCTCTCTCTTTCTCTTCCATTTATATTTATGTGTGTGTGTGTGTGCGTGTGTGTGTCGTGGGTGGGGGCTAGGGGCTGGGGAGGGGAGGGGAGGGGAGGGGAGGGGAGGGGAGGGGAGGGGGTGTATGTGGGTGTGCGTGTGTGTGTGTGGTGGGGGTGGGGAGGGGGTGGGGTTGTGTGTGTGTGTGTGGTGGGGGAAGGGGGTGGGGCAGGGAGTATGTTCGCGTGTGTGTATATGTGTGTGTAGTGTGCGTGTTTGTGCGTATGTGCGGGAGGGGGAAATTATGCGGGGGGTGGGGCTGCGTGCGTGTGTGTGGGGAGGGGGAGGGGGTGGGGGTGGGGTTGGGGCAAGGGAAAATGGGGCGGGGGTGGGGCTTGTTAATTTTTTTTATTAAATTTTGATTGGTTTATTAGATATTTTCCCTCATATCCAAGTAGGGTCCCTTGTAAATGAATTGATTGATTATTAATTTTTTTTAGTAAATTAATATATGAAAGTAGGATTACCCCTCATTGTAAATTAGTAAATTAATAATTGTATACTTTAATTGTTAGTTTAATTGATGAAAGGAATTAATTGAGTAGATGAATTAGAAGGAGTACATGATACACATTTGTTGTTTCCATTGCGATTGAATTATAGTGGATCGATGTTGGGTTGGTTAATTTCAAAAGTGGCATGACCACTGGATTATTGTCCATATGGGGGTGGGATTTTTCAACTTTTTTTTAAAATTACTTTTTATAACGAACAATATATATATATATATATACTCGAAATTCATATAGTGCTCATAGATATTAGCCTTCTAGTTCTTATGCATACGCATTCAATAACCCTTAGACCCGTTCGAGAGTCATTACCCATGTAATGAGATCTCGAATTGTCCTGTTTGGACAGTTTGGAACTGCATAATTTATGTATAATAATATTCTTAGTAGCTTAAATTTGTTACTTTTGGAGGAAGTTCTGCAGTCGTATCCTAATGTTCTATGGGTACATATTAAATTGACAAGTGTGACTGTTATTTCAATTGATCAATTGAAATAACACTCACACTTGCCAATCTACGTCATGTACTTGGAGAACTACGAGGATATGCTGCCGAATTTTTCTCAAATCGTAACAATGTGAATGAGCTGTTAAGTATATTACAGAAATATGCGGTCTTGAATGGGATAGGACCACTCACCTTTTAGAGGAGATGGAGGAAATAGGAATTTCTATTAAAAAAATTAAATTTGAAATTTAAGAATCGAAGACATAATTAAATAAAACATACTATAAATCTAAGTTTTGTTTATACTAATCCATGAATATACGCTTCTTACCTTTAATAGGTGATTAGTTGTGGTGGTTGTGATGGGATATTCAAAATACAAAGAGTGGATGGGTGAGGTAAATAGAATGGGGGATGTGTTTCGCAGAGGTGCTAATGAATTTGTGAAATACGCAAAGAGATGTCAAAATGATGACGAGTTTCCGTGTCCGTGTGCTAGGTGTAAGAATGGTAAGGTGTTTGAGTGGAAAACAGTTGAACTACATTTGTCAAGATCGAATATGCAAGATACTTATCGATTTTGGAGTTTTCGCGATGAATTAAAAGTTCCTTTTGTCCCGGAACAACCTTCACAACAACCTTCAACAAGTAGGATAGATGTATAAGGGGACAATGTAGATCATAATGTGTTAGAGGATTTAGTTGAGGATGCGTACGGAGTTTATGAAGCAGAGGAGAATGAGGTTACTGATGATGTACAAGGTTCAAGTGCTCTTGAAGATATCACGATAAACCTTGACGATGACTACCAAAGTTTAAAATTTAAGGCGACCCAACCGTTATACTCTGGCTGTGAGAAAGATCAAACAACTTTACATGCCACGGTTGGTCTGCATAGTTTGAAGACGCAGTACGGTTTGTCTGGCCATAGCACGACAAAAATTCTGAAATGGGTGAAGGGATTACTACCCAAGGATAATACGCTTCCAAATAGTTATCCTGTTATGAAGAACAGTTTGAAAGGTTTGGGAATGAAGTATAAATCGATTCATGCTTGTATGTATGATTGCATACTATACCGAAAGGAGTATAAAAATCTCAATCGTTGTCCGGTATGCGATGAACCTAGATATGTCCAATCTACTAGTAAGGAAGGCACAAGCTCAAAAGTGCCTCAAAAAGTGTTGAAATATTTTCCCGTTGGGCCTAGATTAAAGCGATTTTTCACAGTACCGTGGATAGCGAAGGCAATGACTTGGCATGCTAGGCATAAGTAGGGGTAATCTCATGCATCATCCTATTGATTCTACAGCCCGGAGGAGGATGAATTATGACTATCCCGATTTTGCTTGAGAACAACGCAACATTCGTTTGGCTATATCAACAGATGGTTTCAATCCATTTTGAAATCTAAGCACCAATCAGATTGTATGGCCAGTGATCCTAGCCCCACTCAACCTCCCTATGAGACTTGAATTTTTGATGATGTCTTTGTTGATACCTGGGCCAAAGGCACCAAGTGATGACATCGACGTCTACCTGGCTCCTTTGGTAGAAGAATTAAATGAGTTGTGAGAAGAGGGTGTGCAATCATTTGACTCTTTTAGAAAAGAAGAGTTTACGCTGAAAGCAATGTTGATGTGGGCAATTCATGATTTTTCAGCTTATGGGACATTATTCGGTTGTGTAGTACATGGTTATTTGGGGTGTCCTATTTTTGGAGGGGAGACTGAATCTCTTCGTCTATCCTTTAGCTCAAAAAAAAGTATACCATTGCCATAGGAGGTTTTTACCCCCGGCTCATAGTTTTATATCTGAGAAAGGTTCCAATTTTTTATTGGGCGGGGTTGAACATAGGCTACCGCCGAGACAACTTTCAGTTTCAGAAATTGAAAGTAAATCTTCTAAATGCGGCCCTAATTTTTCAATTTGTAATAAATATTCCAATTTGCACTTTATCAATCCATTTTTAATGCTTTTAATTTATTTGCACTTTATCATTTTCTCTCTTGTGTAGTGTACGTGTGTGTGGGCAGTAGGGGTGGGGGTGGGGATGTTTCGGATTTGTAGTAATTGTACATATTATGAGCTAGATGTTGTTATTTTGGAATTCATAATTGAGGTGTTAAACAGTAACAATTCATTTGGATTTGTAGTAATTGTACATATTTGCATGTTTTCTTCTAATTCATTTTGAATTGTACTAATAACAACATTTTTTTTTACAGCAAATGTCTCCTTCAGGTATTAAGGTGAGGATGATGATGCTGGTTATGATGATGTCGTCTGGGCTCAGTGGTAGCGGAGGCGACGAGGGATCCTCGGCTCCTAGACCCCCAAATATGGCAAATTAGTGATGGCCATCGAGAACAAGACGGGGATATTAGCGAGATCCCTCGAGCTAGTAAAGACGATCATCGGCCCCGGGTACACTAGTTGGAGGGAGATCCCAAATGAGCTCAAGTTAGCTATTTGGGTGGCACTACAGGTAATGTATTTATATTTATATGAATATTTTAATTTTAATTTTGATTTTGATTTATTTTATATTTATATTTATATTTATTCGTAACTAACATTGTATTTGTTGGATAGGAACAATTCAACCTGGATCCAAAGCTACGCGATTCCTTCTTGGATCAGTTGAGGGAGAAACACAAGACGTGGGAAAAAAATATGCGGACCCGGTACTTTGGGAAGACCCAGGAGTCCGTTATCCAAATACGTGAATCCATCTCGCCGAAGGAGCCGATCTCATTGGAAAAATGGCAACAGTTCATTGACAATGAGATCGGGGAGCGACAATTGGCATCTCGCCAATCGGGGAGGGAAAACCGGGCAAAAAAGACAGACGTGCACTACCCCTATCGGACATCTTACGTCGAGGTGGAGCATAGGATGATAGTAAGATTTAATTTTTCTATAACAACAGAAATATATTATTCTGCATTATTTTACTTTGCGGGCCGATACTAATTTTACTTTATTTTATTTTAGGGGACAGGGAGTGGCCCTGGGGGTAGGCCACATAGGCTCGATACTTATGTGGCTATTCGAACGAAGAAGGGGAAGGGGAAGGGGAAGGATAAGGAGGTGTCCCCGAGCGTCGTGACCACGATTGTAAGTAATCTGACAATTTACTTTTTATTAATAATGCTATACTTTTTTTATTTACTTATTTTACTAATCATGTGCTTTTTGTCATTTTAGGTAAAACTTCACGAAGTGCATGAGTCGCAGTTTGATGCCGACAAGGCATCTTTGTCCATAGAATCACTCAGCCAAGTGCTTGGCACTGATCTCAAGGGGAGGACAAGGGGGGTGAGCTCGCGGGTGGACAAATCTAGGATCATCGAATTGGAGAAGAGCGACACCGAGTTGGCTCGAACGGTGGACTCGCATGACGCAAAGCTGTACCGTTTGGAGGCGACGGTCCAAGATATGTTCTCATTCATGAAGCGTTCGTTGAGATATAACTGTAAGGGGAAAGGGAAGGAGAATGTGGTGGAGGAGCGGGTGCAGGAGGATGAGGTGCAGGATGACGAGGATGTGGACCTCGCTGCTTCATCACCGACACGTGCAGAATTTAATGATCCACTCCCCTATTTGGCTCCCTTCAATCGATCGATGTCGACACTTGGTTGTCCGAGCGTGTTTATAGTGGACATATTTGATGTCCAGCGAATAGGGCGGGGGTTGAGGGACCCGAATAGCGTTCAGGGTATGCCAGTCCATGGACGTTTGCTTCAAGACATCGAGTTTAAGGTGCTCGTCACGCATGTGATACCCGATAAGGAGAACTCCCCTTTGTGGTTGCGCGAACAATGCGGCGCGATGTATATTTCTGGGTGTGTCAATTTGTATATCGTGTAGCCTACTCACCTCCTTAGAGTTAACCTTACCTCAGACATTTAGTGACATTATATGAATTGAATTGTTGTTTTAAGTTGTTATATTTGAATTCTATTCGGATTATATCGTGATGCATATTGTTTTGAATCTATATTTGAATTATCTTTATTTTATTTGGATATATAATGTTTGAACAAGTACAACGTTGCTATAACAGGTACAAATATACTGTTGGGAAGTGGCAGTGGCCATACTGCCCAGCATATTTTTTTTAATTATGCCCAGAATTGTCACGGTCAATGACCGTGACAATTTTTTTAACATTGTCACGGTCCTTAACCGTGAAAAAACTTGTCAAGGTCAAAGATCGTGACAACAAAAGTTGTCACCCCCAGAATTGTCTCGTTCATTGACCTTGATAAGTCCAACTTATCAAGGTCAATGACCGTGATAATTTGACAGATTTGGTGTAGTGCATCCCAATAAACTCTTCCTCCTTTAACCACATATTCTCAAACCTAAACGGGGTCCTCTCCCCCTCCACACTCCAGTAAAATAGAGGAGTGATCAGATGTGACACGAGGCAAGCAAGATTGAGTAACCCCCGAAAAATGCTCCTCCCACCCATTAGAAAGTAAAAACTGATCAAGCCAAGAAAGCGAGGGCTCGTCCCTAAGACTAGACCAGGTGAAGGTCCCTCCCTCCAAAGGGAGATCAAACAGCTCCAACTCATCTATGAAATCCGAGAAATATGTGTGTATATAAAAGTATGGAAATGTAATAAATAATAAGAAACCTTGATTTTCTAGCTGGTTTTCCAACAGTTAGTAGCAAGGGGCGGGGGATGCCGATAAGCGACGGAGATGTCGGCTATTGGCGGCAACAAATGGGCGAAGAGAGACTTCTGATAGTCGTCGGCTCTTAGTTTGGAAAATAGGTGAAAAAAATGTGTGAGAGAGAAAGAAAAGAAAAGAAATATTATCTGCACTTAGGGATGGCAACGGGACGGGTTTGGGGCGGGTTTTCCAAAATCCTAGCCCGACCCATTTAATAAACGGGGCGGGGCAGGGCGTGGAGGTTTTTATTTAAATTAACTCCTAACCCGCCCCATTTAATAAACGGGGCGGGTCGGGCTCCTACGGGTTGGGTTAATTTTAAAAATAGTAAAGTTAACATTATTATATTATAGTCTTAGAGGTCTATAATGGTTCGTATTTCAATACATGAGACAATCTCCCAATTGTCAATCCATGTTTCTACATAGATCTTTTACAAAATTAACATACGTATAAAAAGTTTTTTTAGTGTGTGTGTGAGTATATATATGGTTTAATTGTAATTAACATACATATAAAGGGTAATTATGTAGGCATAAGTTAAACGGGGCGGAGTGGGGCGGTTTTATTTAGCTTGACTCCTAACCCGCCCAATTTAATAAACATTTTTTTTCAAAACCCATACCCTCTCCTAATTCATTAATCGAGTTTTAAAACCCGCCCCATAAGGGGCGGGACTCCTACAGGTCGCGTTAAATTGTCATCCCTATTTGCACTTGGTTTGTATAAGTGGGTAGGCTTTATTGCTTTAAACTATTTAAGATTTTGACCCTAAACCTTTAAAAATCTTATTAACTTTACCTTTAACTTTATATTTTTACGTATAGCACCCCTAAAAAAAATTAGGTAATTATTTTACAAAATCTCACGGGGGGCCTTCCCCCCCCCCCCCCCCCCCCCCACACACACACACAAAATCTCACGTATATGACTGTGTAGATAATATAGATAAATTTACAGCAATATCAAAGAAAAGTTCATGTCTTGTCTATGATGCCTTACAAGTATTATGATATAATAAGATAGTTAAAAGTTATCTATCAAAAATCCCCAAAATCATTTACACACTTTTAGAATTCTTTTTACATCACAGAATACTAGTTTCCATATTAATAAAGAAAAATTAACCGAATTACAATATTATATAGTTATTGAAGTATTTATATCAATTTTAAGTTATATTTGGGATTGTGTAGACAGGGATTATTTGTTATTCTATGTTTCTTTAGTGGTGATAATTGGTCATTGTTATCACATTAGATACAAAGCATATAGCCTCTTTTTTTACATATTCATAAAAAAACACATACAAAAGTTCCATGATGAATGCACCAACACTTTCAAAACCTCTTATACAAAGGGATTTAATTCATTTGGCTACACCGGCAATGTTCATACATTGAATCTATATGTGTCGAATGTACATTATCTTCATGAAAATGGTCGAAACCTAAGATTTGTCTAGCTTAATTATTCTTTTGAAAAAGAAATTCAATGGTGTTTCCATCAATCCCTTTCACTATTAATGTGAATGTTTTTGTATTGTTGAGACCTTCAAATGTGCACACTACAGATTTGTAGTTGAACATTAGTGTCAAATTATTGCTCAACTCATGAATCCTTATTTGTTGGCTTTCCTTCTTCAGGTTCTAACAACAAACATATAAGAGAGTATGTCAACATACCTAACAAACAAGAATTTATGATTGGGTGAAGAAAATAGATAAATTTACTGAAAAATTACATAAGTGTTCATGTTGTTCAAAACTACACTCGTTACTACTATGTTCTTTCTGTTATGTTCTTTTATTTAATGTCATTACATGGTCTTCGGTATATTAGAATTGTTATAACTCACCTTGGCTTCCTTAAATTTTCCCAAAAAACCTACCTCAAAAAGATTTCCAAACCGGAATCAAGGATCAGTTTGTAACTGTGATCTTCCTATAAGCGGTCCTCGCTAAAGGCATTTAGAGGAAAATGTGCAAGATTTTCAAAATCGGTCCATTTTATTTTGAAAAAAACTATTAGAGGTGTTGATTTGGTAAAAACATGTTGTTTAAAATGACACTCGTAAACCATCCATGGCATTCCACACCATTTGTTAAGCTTTCTTATTGGTTGTAGTCCACACCCACCATAATTCCGTTGTCACATACCACAACAAACCAATAAGAAAGTACATTAGTACAGCCAACAAATGACAACATTGTACTATGAATCCATTATAGTGTATAATATTGGGTGAAGAAAATAGATAAATTTATAGAAAAGTTATACAAGTATTCATGTTGTTCAAAATGATACTCACACTCCCTCCATAATGTTTCACACATTTATTAACTCTCGATTGTGGCCCACACCAGCATAATCCCGCTCGTGCGGACACCAACCAATAAGAGAGTACATCAGTATAGTCAACAAACTACAACATTGTACTATGCATTTATTATAGTGTCCAACATTGGCTGAAGAAAATAGATAAATTTACTAAAAAACACACAAGTGTTCATATTGTTCAAAATGACACTCGTATAGCCTCCATAATGTTCCACGCCAACTATCAAACTATTTTATTGGTGGTGGTGGTGCGCTCCACCAACATCCCGCTAGCACGGATCACAACCAATAAGAAATTACATCAGTATCGTCAACAAACAGCAACATTATATGTATTTACAAAAAATAGATAAATTTACAGAATAGTTACACAAATGTTCATCTCGTTGAAAAGAAGTATCAACATTTTACTATGTATAGACAAAAAACATTAAAAAAAACTATACGTATTTTTTTCACAATCACTATAACATTTATATTGGTTTTAATATTGATTTAACACATTTTGCGAGCTCAATTTGTGAATTACTTTTTTTTATTCAAACATATCTACCTCAATCTTGTGGCCATTTGCTCTTCAAATCACATCAAGATGAACTTTGAAGGAGTAGGGAAGGCTACTCTGGGAATTCGTATTGTGGTGGGGTCATAAGAGATGGCAATAGTGCTATCATGTGGAATTGAACAGATCTCCTCTTGGGATCAAAGATGCAATCTTTGCAGAAACATAAACTAATATAATTAATTTAGCACATTTCAATTTAGGGTAAATAAATGTGCGAGTCTCTGTGTGTGTGTGTGTGTGTGTGTGTGTCTGTAAGGAGGTATTTGTATTTATTCTTAAACCTAATTTAGGTATGAGTAAAAATGATATAGAAAACTCACTGAAAGATACAGCGTAGTTAGCGTAGCTTGATCGTTGATCCCACGAAGAAGAGAGAAAGAAAACATAATTGACTTTATAGAAAAGTACTCTTAGGTCCCTCGCTAACAAATTTTAAACACTAAAGGAATTTTGACAAATTTCAAACACTTAGGTCCACTAATTCTTTTCTTGTAGAAGTATACACTAGTATCACAATAAGTAGACCTAATAGTAAATTATCCTTAAATGTTTACAAATTATCAGCTAAATACCTAATTGTAAACTGCTCTTGAATTTATTCAAAGAATTGGGATTTGAAAACCTAAAATTTCCCCTAAATTGAGAGAGAGAGAGAGAGAGAGAGAGAGAGAGAGAGAGATTTCAAAATAGGAAAGTGGGGTTTGATGAGGGGTTTTTCCTCGATAATTAACAATTAGAAGTATGTTTGTCAACAAGTAACTAATAAGTCGCCAGCCACCAGGATAGGACGTTTGGTTAAAGTAGTCTCCAACAAGAATTTGCGACTAGTGTGAGCGCATGTGTAGGACCTCAGGCCCCAATTTAAAATGTGTCCATTGAGTGACACTAATTTTCATCGACATTTTTAGCTTGGTTGTTATAAGAATTAGTACCAAGCTAATACTTCTATTTTTCGTCTTAGGACATCCCAAAATAATATTTCAATTTTCTTTTTTTGACATAATCAATGAGTCAAACAACTCCCAATCCTGACAATTGATCGAGTAAAACGTCTCTAGTTTTAAATAACTACTATTAATTTCAGAGAAAAGGTAGATCTTTTAATAATTTATCCTCTAATAAATATTATTATAATGAAAATAACCCCCAAAAAATTATATATCAAGTGTAATTCCAAATGATCAACGACATTTATCTGGTAGCTTAAAATACCATTTAAAATTTCAAAATAAAATTGTAGCTCTCATTCTATTCATCACCCAAAAACCCTAAATGGAGTACCCAAACTGACAGAACTTCTATCTGACATGTGCTGTTGTCACAGTAGAAACTGTACAATATGAAAAGAAAATCTTGGAAGTGAATAATACGTAAAAAATCTGATTAAATACTAAGGAGCAACAATGAAATTTATGCATCTCTTTCCCTTCCATCAAAATTCCAACTATAGGATTAACCATAACAATCACATCATCCACGAGTAAAATCTTTCTGTTTTATTTGTTCTTCATCATCTTCTTCTTGTTTTATGTTTCACTTTTCCTTCAGAAGAATGGAAGTTTAAAAATTACAAGACAATATCACTCTATAAGAATAAAACAAAATCACTGAGCTCTTGTACTCAAAAAGTAGTCTCCCACTGTCAAGAAAACATGCTCTCCCAACACCACTTCCACCTCTGGCTGGTTTTCAATGCAATTGACCTTAATCTGCAAATTTCGTTAAATCAGCCTCCCGTATAAGAAATCATGTAAAAGGTCCAAAAGTAAATACAAACCTTGATATTTCCGAGTTGAAACTCGGACTTCAAATTGTAATGATCCCTGGATAGCATATACGCCTGGAGATTATGTGAAAACTTTGTGTTTCCTGCAAAGCACCGAGGAACATTAGAATAAGAAAACTAAAACATCGAAGGCAACCCTGAGGAAAGAAGACCAATATCCAACCTGCATATAATGTAAGTATAGCCTCTGTGTTGAACACTAATGCTGCTCTAGCTAAAGTGATTACAAATGCCATATTTGTAATCCCGTGAAAACTCTCCTCAGCTATGATGACCTGGAATTTGTACGTTATATATCAATTTTAAGAAAGTCGTGGGAAAACACGATTAGATAGTCAAACGCATGATGAAATCAGTACAAGTATACAATATTTACTTAGTATGTAGGTTGCTCTCTGGTATGTGATGGTTGGGGAGGGGGAGTACATGGTATCTTGCTTCACTAGGTTATTTTCAAAACAATTCATAAATGATAATCCACCATGATTCAATAAGCATTTCTCTACAATATTACTTTGAACCAGATGGTTTAGGTGCAAGGTACATTGCTTTATTGGATACACGGTAAGGTCGAGGTCCCGTCACCTATTTTGGTAGAACTCTTGTATTTTCAAGGATGATATGTTGGATTTTGTGTTTCTCTGTCTAGTCGCATCTCTATCATCCATGTGTTCACTTTTTCCTTTTTGAAGGATTAAGATTTAGGTATGTGTATAGGTTCTAAATCGGATAAGGTGGTCTAGTTACTTCTCATAATTCAAATTATGGTGTAAGTCAACTCCATACTAGTTAACTCAGTTTGACGAGCGGTGGTTCCAGTAATATTACACAATCTCTCTCTCTCTTTCTCTCTCTCTCTCTCTCTCTCTCTCTCTCTCCCCTCGTTGCCCAGCAACACACAGAGGCCATGGCTGTGAACCCACAACCCAACACTGTGCAACCACCATGGCACACCACCGGACCACTTCCATAACCCCCAATCACCACCTCTCATCAAACCCCCACCACCCGTCATACCAAGCCAAACATGGTTTTGGGTTTGATCTGTTATGTTACTCCTCACCTAAAATGCTTATAAATCTACAATAATAGAGAAGAACCCCGTCATAACCGTTGTTGCTCAAGTTGCTATTGTCGACCACCAATGGTTGATCCAGCAGATTCTGCTCCCTCTCTCCTTTGTCATGGATCTCTCTCTCTCTGAAAGTAATTTGAAGGCTTTGAGATTGGTTTACAATTTCAAGAGTTTGGAATGGTTTTATTTCTGGGTTTTTGTACATGTAGAGGTTTGATAGTGTTTGGGGTTGTGTCGGGTTGCGATTGGTACTCAATCTCACATATTTGCTTTCACACATCCAGCAAAAAAAAATTATACACAACACATATAAATGTATAATCTTCGATTTGAATAACAAGAAAATGAATGATGAAACTTATGTGAGTGTTTCCAAATTGTCTGTAATATCATTATACAGTGTTTGCAAACATATGGGAGAATGAAGGTGCTTTATAGTTAGTGCAAAGTGTGTTTGTGTTTGTAGTGTGATTGTATTTACCGTTTTTGCGTCTAAGTCGTCGTGGTTTGATGAGAGAGAGAGAGAGAGAGAGAAAGATTTTGACACATGTAATGGCCGTTAAGTTTTTTAACAAGGGGAGGGGTGACTTTGAAATACTTTTCAAACATTGGGAGAAATTTAAATTTGATCCAAACTTCAGAATTTTTTCGTAACTAACCTTCATAATATTATATGTCATTTGACAAGCCTTTTTCGTTCCAAAAGTCCCTCACCATATAAAACATTCTTTAGAACCATAAACTCAAAACACTAAAACCCTCATATAGACTTCTTCTTGGAGAATTTAGGCTTCTTAGTATGTACCCTCTTCATTCTAGTTTATAGCCCTTGCAGCTTCCGAATCGGCCTCCAACAACTTATTTTCTGCTTTATTGAAAGAATGTCGTTATATTCGGATTTTGATATTAAAAAGTTAATGGTTTCGATCGGCATCAAGGCTGAGTTCCAATCATTCGACTGTCGATCAAGAATTTTCAAGGAGAGTACAATATTGCCTACGAAGCCTAGATGTCCTAGAATATCCTTGAGACTAGGGTTTCGTTTTTTTTTAATTATCTCTCATTAAATAGATATATAAAAGTAAAGAAAAATAAAAATCAAAGGATGAGTGAGCCAGCCATGCAAAAACCTAAAATTGACTTAAACACCACTGTTTAATGTATTATTTACGTAACCCCCATTTTAGTAATGTCTTTGACATAAGCCCCAAAAATTTAAATTCGTTAATTAGACTTGACCCCAAAATACCCTTCTTTTAAACAATACTTCATCTCCCTTCATCTTCTTCCCCAAATCAAAACCTAATTTTTCATCAAGCCATAAATTCTAAAATCAAATCAAACTAACAAATTAGTTTGTTGCACGAAGGGTGAGTCAATTAGACTGAAGATTGGTTGGTGGTGGACAACCTCCAATGTTAGTTTGTCCAATCTCACAAGCCTTTTAAAAACATTTCATCCAACAATACGTAAGCAAGTCAATCTTACAATTATTTTATCTTAAAGCCCACGATTTGCGACTCATTTAGGTCGAATATCCACCATCTATTTGTCAATTTCAATGACAATGACTGTGGAGACATGGGTTGAAAGAGATTGGAGGTGTTGAAGCATTTGGTTTTTTAATCGATAGCGTTTCAATCTTTTTTTATTTGATTTTAGAATTTAAGGTTTAATGTAAAATTAGAGTTTTGATTTGGGGAAGAAGATGAAACAAGATGAGGTAATGTTTTACAGAAAGGTATTTTTGTAAATAAATTATTTTCGGAGTCAAGTCTAATTAACAAATTATATTTTTTTTAACAAACCTCTGACGTTAAAATTTTGGGGTTGCGTCAGAGATTGGTAAAGTGGGAGTTGAAGTCAAATAATACATTAAAAAATAAAAAATTTACAAAATAATAATATTAAAAAAACAAGAATTAAAGCATTACATAGCAAGAGTGTGCAATTGTCGCAAAGGGGCAAAACTCGTATACAAGAAGCATAACAAAAAAACAAAAAATAAAAGTGGTTGTGTGTGTGGTGGGGGCAAGGCCCACAAAGGCATTATTACAGGAACGAAAAAAAAATGAAACTCGATGCAAGACAAAAAAAAATATCACGACATTGTATATACAAAAAAGATAATAAATCGACTGGTGGAGTCATTTGGGCCGATAATTGTGTTATTCAAAGCATATTTTTTCTGCTCTCTCCAAACAATCCATATATCACAAAATAACTTTCAAATTCACACAACCACTTGCATGTCTTATTGGCAACATCATCAAGTTGAATATCATATAATAGACAAATGGGCGAACCATAGCATTTAGTGGTTTTAAGGTTTAGGGGTTATTATAAGAGGAGAGAAGTTTGACACTGTTCAATATGGTGAGGGGCATTTTGGAAGAAAAAAAAGGTTGAGACATGTTTAATAAATAAAAAATGTCACGGGACTTATTGCCAAATGACCCAATGTCCTATGTAGTCATATTCGTAAATAATGATTATGATCACTACAACGAGCAAGGCAAGTTGGAGAAGTTTAAAATTTCATCATCAGAAACTTAGAAAGGATTTTGTTTAGAAGCCGTCAAAATGAAACAAGCCTTCTTAACAATGACAGCATAAAAATACTAATTCTAGAACGATCATATACTTCATTCTCAACCTCCTAGCTTTACAACCACACCTAAACTACCCCATTGGTCAACTATAATACAATAAAGTCAACAAGACGATGTTACGACAATGTCTTCACCTAAGATATACAACACGTTTAGATGTTGATAAAACTATAAACTAAAGTAATGGCATGATAAGTATTGGATTCCAAAATCATTCTCATTAGGCCCTATTACAAAATCAAATTATGTCCTAAATATTGTGAAGTGATTTTGTTAATAAGTGATTATACGCGGCAGATTGATTTGCTTGCAATCCAATTAAACTTATTAAAAACCCCAACCCCATGTACCATGAACTCGTATCACAAGTCCAAAACACAAAAATACTGAGATCTCATCCTGGATTTTCAAAAGTGATGTTCCCAAATCTATCATTTACTTTTAAAGCCGTTATAACTCTAATGGATTTTAACAATAAAAAGATGAAAAAAATAAGGGTTCTTAGCCCAGAAAATACTGGAGGGATGGGTTGGTACGTTCGTAGGTATGTTGGAAAGTCTAAGAGAATATATATATATATATATATATATATATATATATATATATATATATATATATGAGCTTGGCTCACATACGGACGCCGAGGTGCGCAACTGTGCGGACAAACTTCCTGATTTAATGAAACACTAAGACTCATATCGTTTTGACCAAAACAAAAGAAAAGAGCCAAAATAGAAAACCCTTTTTGGCGTGAAACAGACCCAAATCCAAACTCTTTTCTTCTATTCTTCCAAACCCTTTTGGCCACTCTCACTCTACAAGATCAGAGCTCCAAATCAAAATATGAAGAAAAGGTATTATGATCAATTTTGGTACCATATATGTTTGTTTTCCACACAAGAATCGATCCATATGTTGAGTCATCTGTTTGGATAAAAAAACATGTTTGGTTTTAAACCCACGATTTTGAAAAAATCGAACAAGTATATTTAGTTACCTAATTGATGGTAAAATACTTATTTGACATTGGAACCTACGATTTTGAGTTACCTTTTTTGATTTTGAAATAATCGAACAGGTATATTGAGTAGCCTTTTTTTATTTTGAGTTACCTATTTGATTGTAAACTACCTGTTTGATTTTATGTTTTTTTTAATAAATATGTCTTTTATTTTTCAGGAGATGGAGTTCCAAAAAAGTTCATTTCACTCTCATATTTTACGTAATTGCGGAGACCGTGTGGTAATGCGAATGTCAAAGACTAAGGGGAATCGGGGCAACGTTTTGTTGTGTGCCCTAATTATAAAATTAATTCTTGTGGTTTTTTTTGGTGGATTGATACTGAGAAATCAGTTGATACCCAAAAAACAGTAGACACCAAAAAATCAGAAGAAACTGAATGCCGCGAGATTATCGTGAAGAAGTTTGACGAATTAGAAAAGAAGGTTGACAAAACATTTGCTTCACATGAGAAGAAGATTGCCAAAAGAGTTGATGGATGGGAGACGAAGTTTAACAATAATTATTTTCGTTTTAATTGTCTTATGTTTGTAATTATAGTGAAGTTTATTTTTAAGATGTTGGGTTAGGAGATTGAGTAGTCTACGCAATCTAAAACTTCACTTTGGGATATGTAATGTGTCATTTTGAATTATGTTATGTAATGCGCATCCGGTTGGTGTTATGTAATAAAAATCCATTTTGAATTATGTCATGTAGTGTGCCTTTGTTGACAAAATTAATTGTTAATCCATTTCAAACTTTGATCTTTTAAACACTTGATTGGTTAATTCGCTTGTGCGGACCTACATCAATTAAATGATATGGATCCGCGTCAGCGTCATTAACCATTATATCATTCATAGCTTTATTGTAACTGTTATATCACTCGCGTGTAACTGTTACATCCATTAAAAAATTTCAAAGTTTTTTGTAATTGTTTTCCTAACTGTTATATCAAAGTTTTTGCATTAATTGTTACATCCATTAACTGTTTTTTGTAACTGTTATATCAAAGTTTTTCTAACTATTTTTTGTAATGGTCTAACTGTTATACCATCATACCATTTCAAAGCCACCCAAAATTTCAAATCATAATATTCTATAACTGGTATAACTGTTTTTTGTAATGGTATATACAAACTCAAAAGATAAATGTTATTTTAAAAGATAACTTTTACAAACTCACAAGATAACTGTTATACCATTTTAAGCACATAACTGTGTAATGTCTTTATAAACTAACATAAGATAGAATTGCTGACTTTTAAACTAACTGTTTAATGTCTTTATAAACTTAAAACTAACATAACATAGAATTTCATAATTAAAAGGTACGAGTTTGGAAGAATAGAAGATGAACAGGTGCATAATTAAAACTAACTTAAAACGAACTATGCAAAAATTGAATAATTAAAAGTCGATTTGAGTCTCTTTCACAGATGAACAGGTACGAGTTTGGAAGAATAAAAGGAAAGAGTTTGGATTTGGGTCTCTTTCACGCCAAAAAGGGTTTTCTATTTTGGCGTTTTTCTTTTGTTTTGGTCAAAACGACATGAGTCTTAGCGTTTCATTAAATCAGGAAGTTTGTCCTCATATATTACCGTTAGTATGTTAGTAAGTTTTATGCTTAATATTAATACTATTGTTAGTATGTTAGTAAGTTTTTTTATACTTAATAAGTTAATACTACTGTTACTTTTATGCTTACTGTTAGTATGTTAGTAAAAGTTCAAATGCTTACTGTTAATAAGTTACTACTACTATTAGTATGTTAGTAACACTTGAATGGTAATTTCATAGTTTAATTTAATCACAAATGAACAGGAACCGTGAATTGACCCAAACCATATCGAGAACCATCAGTTCGGTTCGGCTCGGTTCCATATATATTTCGGTTCGATTTCGGTTCCAAAACCAGAGAACCGAACCATTTCGGTTCTGGTTCTGGTTTTGTAGTGGAACTGAACTAACCCGAACCATGCACGACCCTACTAACAGTTATAGTCCGTTAAAAAACACTATATATTAAAAAACATATATATATATATATATATATATATATATATATATATATATATATATATATATATATATATATATATATATATATCCAACGATCCACGTCACCACCTAAGTTGTATATCCATTATGTAATAAATTCAACTTCACAAATAAATAAACATATAAATAGTTATGTCTTTAGTGTTATTTTGTACTGCATCAAAATACAAAAATAAAAAAAATCCTTCACCTTAAAATACCCATAAACTACTTCATCTTTCCAACCTCCAAATAAACTTTTGAGTAAGGGTATCCATCTTCTTGATTGCGTCAAACAACGAAATGTGAGATTGATTACAATGGTTCAAAGGACAATATATCGTGCAACAAAGTTGCTCTAAATTTGTCATTTTTGTTACATCCTTCAGTCCTGAAAATCATAAGAAAAATAAATCTAATTAGTTTAATATGCACCACGATTTTGTCAAGATTCAACGAAAATCGGTCTTAACACATTCTCCCTTTATCCTAAATTAATAATATACATTAGAAATTTAATACATTCTATGAAGACGAAAAAATTACTTGCGAACTTTGTCTTTCAAAGAGAGTGAACTTTTTTAAATGCAAGACATACACATAGATCAATGTTCTCTTAAGGATTTGGGTGGATAACTTTGTAATCTTTTCCTATTTTATATACTATTTTATAAGTATAACTATTAATTTGGGAGATACTAAAAGGAAAAACACAACTATTAATTTAGGACAAACTAACATGAAAAATCTCATTGTATTTTGTAGCATTAAACACTAATTGATACACCTATCAATCAACTTTAGAAAGATAAAAATCCATAAACTATTTAACTTAATCATTATATGAGACAGTTGATGGAGACATCTATTACTATTATAAAATGCTCTACAAGTAGTGAATTCTCCTTTCTGATCAGAGTATCCACGTGGCACACCACGTCAGAATTTTTATTCATGTCTTAAAAGATTTCTATATAGTTGTTTTCTTCATAAGTATCTCATTTACTTCTAACTCTTTATCTTCTATCTCCATAAAATTAAATACCAAAAGTGTATACATTTCTACACTCCATCCATTTATGTCTTTCACTTATAACTTTCCATCCTCTTTCTCCATAAAATAGAATACCAAAAGTGTATACATTTCTACACTCCATCCATTTTTGCCATATATTCATGCACCTAGAAGCCTTTGTAACTAATATTATCTTCTGCTTCTTATCAAGGACCTAAATACCCAAACAAAAAAAGAACCAATATTTGTACAAAATTCGCCATCGATTAACCTGTTGCTAGACTGAATACAAAAGCTATCTTTTAAGGTTCATGATCAAATCTGGTAAGATTCAACACACGTTTTCATCGAACGGTGGCATTACTCCACCGATAAACCTTCTGAGTTAATGATGGATTCGTTATAGAAGTCTTAAATCAACACAAAGGTGGCGTCCAACAGAGATTGCAGCTACCGACTATGACCGCGAGGCCGCCCTTTACTTCCCACACTCAATTTTGTTGCCTCCTTCTTTTATAGTTGTTCGTCTTCAAAGAGAGGTGATTGATAAAAGAGTTAATGTTTTGTGTTCTCATTATCTTATGGTGGTGTCAGATGGCATTTCCAATATTGAACTCCCCAATTTGCTATTATGTATATTAAAAACTCTTTATATAATACTAGTTGGTTTTCAAATTTTAAAAATAAATTATATTGTTGGAATATTTTTTTATGACAAAATCAGTGGAGTAATTTTTTTGTTTGGAGAATGTTGATGGAAACAAAAGGAGGAACTGATCGAGTAATGGAGATGAATTTGATTATTCTATACCTTTAACTGCTAATTATATATGCATATATTTCTTCTTCATTGGCATTTGAATAATTGTTATTACCGCTCATTCTCAAAGGTATGATCCCACGTATGCAATGTATTTTAAATTGATGTATCTTCCAGCAATGCCTATCAAGATGGGCATAAGATAAACCGAATACAGTTTTCAATTTCCACTCCATGTGGAACCCACCTTATTGTAAACCCTCACCATTTACACTTTTAATATTTACTTTCATCCTCTAGCTTGCGCATCGCGCGGTTTTACACCTAATATAGATGATATTAACTCGTGCTCCAATCAGTATTCTGTAAATGTGACACCCCGCCTAATTAAATACCGGGTGATCAGTCCTTTATTAAATTAAAATCAAGGTGAACGTTTGGTTCATTCTTAGCATCATTGTCGCAAGATAAAATTTCCAATTTACACACCCTAAATATAAAAACCTTTTTAATAAACAAGAGTTTAAGAATCACATAAATACTGAGGATGGCAATTAATACACAAGAATTAAACCATCTAGATAAACCAAACCAAGTTTGAGAACTATAAATGAAATCATCCTGACAAAAGTTAACTCCCAAAGAGTACTGAATACTAGAAATATAAATGAACATAAGTCTCTGACAAATCCAAACGGAATAGGAAAACGGGTGACACATGCCCTAGCTAAGCATAACTAAAACAAGAACGGATCAATGAAGAGGTCGTCTAAGCAAGAGCCTGCAACTCCCACATAAGATGCAGCACGTCAAGTCCAAAGATCCTATGCATGACTCCCCTGTGGCTGGGCACCTGTAATACATACATATATATACAAGAGAAAGAGAAATAACAAGAAACGGGTCAGAGCCCGAGTGTAAAACAGTTTAAAATACTTTAGCAACTATTTAAAATGCTTACTAGATAATGTGCTAATCATGTTAGTATGCGACACTCTCTTGAGAATTCTCACCCCTCATCTAGTGTGCACACATACCGTACTACTAAACTCAGAAGTTTATCTAACTTATTTTTCCCATAAAGTTTTATCCCGAGAAGTACTAAGGCTATGATATTTAGTGTAGAAAATCAGACTCTTCAAGATTTCTTACGCTTTTTAGAACAACTCAATACCGTTATAAGTTCTCGAATACTAATAATAAAGTTAGAGTATTTATTCATTACTTAACTACTTATACACACAGTAGCAAGTTTTCATATATAAGTATATATTTTTTAGTCACTCGTATAATATATATACTATCGGCACCCCACATAAAATCTATCGTGCTGGCATACTCTGCTATCAAATCCCCATATTACTCGTACTAAGCGAAATAGTAGTTTGGAATCACTCTCGAACAGTTTAACACAATACACACAAAATAGAGGCAAAGCATAATTCCAAGTCACCAAGAAGTCAGCACATACCCCTCACGTCTCCTAGGACCGTCTGACTATCATTTAGATAGCCTGTACCAAGGAATCATATATTCTTATATAGAAGTCAATATCCCCCATAAAGGTCCCATCGAGATAAGACTGTACCGGCACGGTAACTCCCGTAATAGCAAGTAGCGCGGGTATGATTATTCACAAATAAATTATTTATTATATGTACACAATCACACGATCATATATAGATACACAATTTTTAATTAGGTTCGCCCACGACCCATAATTATTATTAACCGTACTTAGTACAATTTTACCCAATTATCTCGCATAAGGGATTCATCTATTTTATTCTCAATTATACATGTTTCACATTTACTTCTCATCTCTCGAAGTACTCTCTCTTACTAAATATAATTTCAATAGGTACACCCTCTCTAACCTTCTAGTCTAAGTCTTTCACGAGTCTTTAAATTCTTTAGTGAACGTACGCATAATTTCTAATGTGTGGCGAAACTCCTCATTAACCCACAATTTTATCCCATATCAAATTCCAACGAAGTCTACTTAGACCCTACGGGTCCTATTCATAACCCATTATACTCTATAAATAATAATCAAGGGTTCGTACGTATTTTAACTGGATTAAGCAAAAAGGGAGGAAATATGTTATTTTCTAGGAGGGATCGATCGATCGAGGAAATGGGTCGATTGATCGATCGTCAATTGAACGATGCTCTTGGTCGATCGATCGATCAAGTTGTTATGCCGAATTCTGACATTGTTAACCTACGGGTTTTCTTCTTCAACCTTAACCAAAACTCCATTAATGATTCTCAAACTCCCAGACAACATTACTACTAGTTGCATGTGATTTCCTACCTGAAACATGTCCAAATTCATCAAGGGTAATGAATTAATGGGGTAAATCATCATAATTATCAAGAACCCTAATTTTTCATAAAACTTCCATTCTTCTTATTCTTTTCCAGATTTCATGCTTCTAAACTCATACAATTTCGTGGGTAATCCTTTACATATAATTGGGATTTCCAGAATATGTCTATTTCCTCTAAAATATGTTATTTAAATCCTCTAATTCATCAAATCCTTTTATGAAACATGTGTATAAGAATTATAGTCTAACATTGATGAAACAATAACTAAAAGAAAAAAAAGATAGATACTTGCCTGGAATTCAAGGGTCTGATTTGTTGATGAAAAATATATGGTTGCGTTCCTCGTCTTGCGATCTACGTTTTGGTGGGGGTGGCGGTGCAATCGGATGGGTTATTGGCCTTGGATTTCTTGGAAAGATTTCTACCTTCTCCTCTAATGGTGGTCCTTAAGTTTTGTGATTGTTAAACCTAAAATCCCAACTCAATTGGCTGATATATCTTAGGAAAATTCGTGGGTTTAATTACCAAAAAATACAAAATGTCTATAATACCCTCCCGGGATGCCAACTAGGCTTAAAAATGCATTGAGACCCAAACTAAATCCCCGGGTACACTCTTTTGACTATCTCGACCGTTCCGAACACGTTGGCGCACTCAAAATGACCATACAGGCGACTTATTATTTATTCACTTTTAATAACAACAATAATTTAGTCCCGACACGACACAGACGCATCCCGGCTTAAATTTCCATAATGGACATTTTATTCACTCGTGATAATTTTAATAAAATCAATCTCATATATTACTTTACTCATCTAGTAATATTCAACAAATTCCTAATAATTACT
The DNA here is from genome assembly GCA_949130495.1 of Sambucus nigra. NCBI lineage: Eukaryota > Viridiplantae > Streptophyta > Magnoliopsida > Dipsacales > Adoxaceae > Sambucus > Sambucus nigra. The sequence continues at coordinate 1,019,162 of CASBWL010000011.1, read as the reverse complement.
AACTCTCATCACGCTAGTAAATATTTAAAATAAAACTCCGAATTAATATTAAATTAATATCTCAATTTAAATTTAATAAATCCCCAAATTTAAAAGACATAAGAATACGGGGTGTTACATACTTCCCTCCTAATAACGGAATTTCATCCCGAAATTCAAAAAATAAGGCATACCTAGTAAAAATAGATCTGAATATATTTCGTGCATATCTGCATCGCGCACCTAAGTGGACTCCTCCACATTATGGTGCTCCCACTTTACCCTACAAGTAGGACTACCTTCGACCTCAATTTCCTCTCTCTATGGTCTAGGATAGCCACTGGTCTCTCCCCGTAAGAGCTGTCGGGCTGCAAGTCATTCTCCTCTATCACGATGTGGGTGTGGTCCATATCATCCGGAAGATATCGTCTCAACGACGAGATGTGGAATACATCGTGAATTCGGTGCAAGTGCTCTGGCAGCCCCAATCTGTATGACAAAGGCCCAATCCCCTCGATAATAGGAAATGGTCCCACGTATCTCGGAGCCAACTTCCCCTTCTTTTTAAGCCTCATCACTCCTCTCATAGGAGAAACGCGCAGTAATACTTGGTCCCCCACACTAAACTCTCGAAAAGACCGTTTTTCATCGGCGTAGCTTTTCTGTCGATCCTGGGCTACTTGAATGCGAATCCTGATAAGCTCAATCCTAGCTGAAGTCTCCTGAAACACCTATGGTCTGAGCAATTTGTTGTCCCCCACCTCAAGCCAATAAACGAGAGAATTACAAGGCCTGCCATACAACGCCTCAAATGGGTCCATGCCTATCGTGAACTGATAGGAGTTATCATAAGCGAACTCCACCAGTGAAAGATACGGCTCCCAACCTACTCCAAAATCAAGGACACACATGCGTAACATATCCTCCAGCATTTAATTGGTACGCTGTCTGTCCATCCGTCTGTGGGTGGTAAGCTGAACTCAATCTCAACTCTGTACCCATAGACTCCTTAAAGCTCTCTCAGAAATGCGACACATAAATCTTGTCTCTATCAGACACAATATCCAAAGGCACCCTATGTAACCTAACGATCTCGGTAATGAATAACTATGCATACTGGCCTGTGGTATAGTCTGTCCGTACTGGTAAAAAATGAGCTACCTTAGTTAACCGATCCACTATAACCCATATGGAGTCGTGACCCCATTATGATGTAGGCAACCCAGTAATGAAGTCCATGGAAATACTCTCCCACTTCCACATAGGTATCTCCAATGGCTAAAGTAACCCCGACGGTCTCTGGTGATCTACCTTTACCATCTGGAAGGTAGAACACTTGGATATGAACTCAGCAATGTCCTTCTTCATCCCACTCCACCAGTACTGCCGCATCATATCCTGGTACATCTTATCCCCTCAGGGATGTACCATAAATCTGGATCCGTGCAATTGTATCATCACTCTCCAATACCACCAATCTCCCATTAAACCTTAACCCCCCATCCAAACTCACTGAATAGGACTCAGTGCCCTCAGCTAAAAGTCGTACAATCTCTTCCTGAAAAAATGTATTTGTTGCTTGTGCCTGTATCACCCTCGTAACAATCTCATGTGTGATTGATATGACAGATATAAAGGAATGGGCTACCACATCCTGGTTACCCAATTCTTTCCACTTTGCTCTCCATACTTCCACTACATCACCTACCGGTCTATGGCTTAAAGCATCAGCAACCACATTAGCCTTCCTCGGGTGGTACTGTATCTCGAACCGGTAGTTTTTCATAAACTCTAACCACCTGCGCTGACACATGTTCAGCTCTCGCTGAGCGATTAAGTATTGCATCGAATTTTGGTCGATGAACAATCGAAACTTCTCCCCCAACAAGTAATGTATCCAAATCTGCAATGCAAATACGACCACTGCTAGCTCCAGGTCGTGGGTGGGGTAATTCCTTTCGTGAGGCTTAAGCTTGTGGGAGGAAAAAAGCTATAGCCTGGTCCTCCTACTGAAGTACTCCCTCGAGTCCTTATAAAGAGGCATCAGTGTACACCAGGTACTCCACTTTCAGCTTGGGCAAAGCAAGAACTGGCGCCGAAGTCAACTTATCTTTCAGCTCATCAAAAGCCAATTGACAAGCATCATCCCAAATATACGGAATTCCCTTACGAGCCAGATTTGTCAACGGACCCGCTATCTTCGAAAATCCTCGGATGAACCTCCTGCAGTATCTGGCTAACCCCAAGAAACTATGCACCTCTGTCGGTGTCGTAAGCTGTCCTCACTCCCTCACTGGTGACATTTTGCTCCGGTTAATCGATATCCCCAATTCTAACACAACATGGCCCAAAAACTGTACCTCCCATAACTAAAATCCGTACTTCTCATACTTAACATACATCTGATGCTCTCGTGGAGTCTGAAGAACCTGTCTCAAGTGCTCGGCAAGCTCCTCCTCGATGTGTGAATAAATTAGGATGTCATCAATGAAGAAAATGACAAACTGATCCAAGAACTCTCTGAACACTCAGTTCATCAAGTCCATAAATACGGTTGGAGCATTTATCATCCCAAACGTCATGACTCTGAACTCATAGGACCCATATCTCGTTAAGAAAGTAGTCTTCGACACATACTTCTCCCTAATCCGTAGCTGATGGTATCTCGATCTCAAATCTATCTTCGAAAAGAAGGTTGCTCCTCTCAGCTAGTCGAACAGGTCATCGATTCGAGGCAATGAATATTTATTCAATATCATTACCTTGTTCAGCTCCCGATAATCCATGCATAACCTAAGTGAACCATCTCTCTTCTCCACAAATAACACTATAGCACCCCAAGGCGAGGTGCTCCTATGGATGAAGCCCTGGCCTAACAGCTGCTCTATCTGATCCCATAACTCCCTCATCTCCGTATAAGCCATATGGTATGGTGCACATGCTATCAGCCGAGTGCCCGACATCAAGTCTATGATGAAATCTATCTCTCGACTGGGAGGTAGGCCCGGTATCTCCTGAAATACATCCGAAAACTCATGAATGACTGGAATCGAATATAGGGGAATCATAATTTTCTTAAAGGTATCCACCTCTATGTAGTACAAATGGGTGGAAGATCCTCCCTCTGGGTGAGGCATCACCACCAAAAACATCTCCTGCCCCGGTATGGCAAAGATAATACTCCTATCGAAACAATCAATCATGGCTCTATACGCAGCGAGCCAAAATATGCCAATAATGATGTCTTTCTCATGTATATCTAAAAATAGCATGTTTGCAGGTAAAATCATGCTACTAATTTTTATACCTACACCCCGGCATATATAGAAAATAAAATACCCATTCCCCAGTGGTGAGTCCACACATGTCACAGTGCTCTCTGCCGTGTCTAATAACCCTAAGGCCCGTGCAAAATGAGTAGCTATAAAATAGTGTGACGCCTCAGTATTAAATAGAACTCAACCTATAGTGCCAAGTATAGGAAACGTACCCTCAATCGTGGGTGGTGCCTGAGGTGCTGCTACCTGGTGGACGTTATAGACACGTCCATATTGCAATTTCCCCTGCTGAACTGGAGTTGTTGGGATGGATGGTAGGGCTGACACCTAAGCTAGGGTTGGGAGGGTGGCTGGGAAGAGTGGCCTATGCGGCTCATTACGGGCACCCTGCTGCTGTGGGTCCCTATCCCCCTCTGGGCAATCCTGGCGCCTATGGCCATTCTTGCCACATCCGAAACACCTTCCCCTGAAGTTACCTCCCCTCTGCCCCTGCTGACCACGACCATATTGGCCGTTACCACCCTGCCACTGGCCCTGCTGAAAATGTTGTTGGCCTTGTTGCTGACGGTATTGGCCCTGTTAGGCATGTTGACTAGACTGGCCTTGCCTAAATCTCCCAAATCCCTATCTAAGATCACCTGATCGGAATCGCTTGGCAGGGTCCCCCTTATGGGGACTCTACTCACTGTGACGGGTCTGCCCCTGGGCTGCTGTTTCCCCACCAGTACCACTGTCCCCTATCCTACGCTGCTGGTTGGACTCCCCTGCTTGTTTGCTTCCCTACTGATGGAAGTGGTGATCCTGACAGTGCAACAATGCGGCATTGAGTACGTCAGTGTAAGTACTCAATGATAGACTGCCTATGAGGTGCTGACGGATCCTCCAGGCCAATCCATCTAAAAATAACAGTATCTTCTTCTCCTCAGTGGGTGCCTCATCCGACACTATAGTGAGAAGTCTGGTGAATTCCTCCTCGTACTCAACAACGGTCATACTCTCCTGCTTAAGATTCAGTAATCTCTGCCTCATCTCAATCTGCACGGCGGATGGAAAATACTTGTGATCAAACCGCGCCCAAAATGACTGAATCATGATGTTATCCCTCTCCTCTTAGGTGGTGGTTGACTCCTACCACTGCAAAACGACCACCACTATCTTGAAGGAAGCCAATAGCTATCTCAGCACGTCAGTGCATTCATACATGCGCAGATGCCTCTGGATATCCATCTTCTATTGGCAGGCGACTACGATGTCCGAACTACTCGAGAACTCCGGGGGATGCGCCTTTCGAAAGACATCCCTAACTTGCTACCATGTAGTGAAAAGCTGTGCTGGTACTAGCACTGCTGCCTGAACCTGGGGTGGAGCCTGTTGCACCACCGCTAATGCGGCATTCACCTTCTAAGCAACGATGGTGGCTACTTCAGTTGCGTTTATCATTTCGTGAGCTGGAGCTACTCGCTGCTCGGGTTGGTCATTCCTGTCTTGGGGTGTGCGTCTCAGAGGCATCTAAAATGAGAAGGAATTTTATTAGTCTACAGTTATTATCAAAGATCAAATAGCTGAAGACGTAAGCGTAAATACAAGAATACAACGGTCCTAAAATAGGGCTCTATATCAAAGACGTTAAGCTGAAAGCAAAATAATCCGTACAGATCCTAAAGGACACCAGAAATTGATGCTCTAATACCACCTGTGACACCCCGCCTAATTAAATACCGGGTTATCGGTCCTTTATTAAATTAGAATTAAGGTGAACGGTTGGTTCATTCTAGCATCATTGTCGCAAGATAAAATTTCCAATTTACACACCCTAAATAATTAAGCTAAGTGTCAAAACAATTTAACACCTTATTTTCCATTTTTTTTATTAAATTCCAATGTAAAAACCTTTTTAATAAACAACAGTTTAAGAATCACATAAATACTGAGTATGGCAATTAACACACAAGAATTAAACCATATAGATAAAATAAACCAAGTTTAAGAACTATAAATGAAATCATCCTGACAAAAGTTAACTTCCAAAGAGTACTGAATACTGGAAATATAAATGAACATAAATCTCTGACATATCCAAACGGAATAGGAAAACGGGCGACATATGCCCTAGCTAAGCAGAACTAAAACAAGAACATAATCAATGAAGAGGTCGTATAAGCAGAAGCCTGTAACTCCCACAGAAGATGCAGCACGTCAAGTCCAAAGATCTTATGCATGACGCCCCTGTGGTTGGGCACCTTTAATACATACATATATATACAAGAGAAAGAAAAATAACAAGAAACAGGTCAGAGCCCGAGTGTAAAACAGTGTAAAATAGTTTAGCAACTATTTAAAATACTTACTGGCTAATGTGACAACCATGTTAGTATGTGACACTCTCTTGAGAATTCCCACCTCTCATCTAGTGTGCACGCCTACCGTACTACTAAACTCAGAAGTTTATCTAACTTATTTTTCCCATAAAGTTTTATCCCGAGAAGTACTAAGGCTATGATATTTAGTGTAGAAAATCAGACTCTTCAAGATTTCTTACGTTTTTTAGAATAACTCAATACCGTTATAAGTTCCCGAATACTTATAATAAAGTTAGAGTATTTATTCATTACTTAACTACTTATACGTAGAGTAGCAAGTTTCCATATATAAGTATATATATTTTAGTCACTCATATAATATATATACCATAGGCACCCCACATAAAATCTATTGTGCTGGCATAATCTGCTATCAAATCCCCGTATCACTCGTAATAAGGGAAATACTAGTTCGAAATCACTCTCGAACAGTATTAACACAATACACACAAAATGGAGGTGAAGCATAGTTCCAAGTCACTAAGAGGTCAGCACATACCCCTCACATTTCCTAGGACCGTTTGACTATCATTCAGATAGCCTGTACCAAGGAACCTTATATTCTAGGGTACAAGTCAATATCCCCCATAAAGGTCCCATCTAGATAAGACTGTACTAGCGCGGCAACCTCGTGATCGCAAGTAGCGCGGTTATGCTTATTCACAAATAAAGTATTTAATACATGTACACAGTCACACGGCCATATATAGATACACAATTTCTAATTAGGACACGTCATAATTACCCCTATTGTACAATTTGCCTATGACATGCCCATACCAATGTTGGTCAATATATAATATTTTTTATTAATCAATAACACAAAATATATCAAAACACTTAACAAAACTTATTTTGTTTGACAGGTGGTTCAAATATCAACATCATTTAGGCTTCTCTCGACTACCCTATAGATCAAGTCAGAGAAACCTAAGATGAAAATATGGTATAACCAAAATGAAAGCATTTTCATTACGAAAGTCATCTCTGAGTATGAGCTTATGTTTAACATATAATATGACTATATGATCCATTTATTAAAGCTTGTTTATCTATTAAAGAAAAAATCATTTCAAGTTCTAAATAAATATGGCTCCTTATATTAAAATCTGAATACATGGCAAGAAAATAAATATCCATACAATAAATAATCACACCTTACTTTCAGCATACATCCAATGCTTTAAATCAAATTAATCTAGGCATATACCTAGGTCATGAACATAAAATTTGATTTTATTATCATCATAAATCAAATGTCAATCATTATATGCTTCGAACAGTTTTTTCTTATGGCGCAAATATCCACAAACTTAGCATATATATCATTGAATTTATAATCGAAAAGACTTAGCACACGTGCCATTCTATAAATTAGTTTATCTAACAAACTAAATTAAAATTTAAATCCAAAACCCATCACACAAATTTCATATTAATTCAAAATCTATCTATATGAGGCGAAAAACAAACATTGCCATATATGTTTCAGTACGACGAGTCCAATTATAATAAAGATAGTGCAACAATTTAAGTTTAAACAAATCAAGTTTTAAAGATAAACAAAATAAAAAATAAAAACAAGAATAAAATTTGTGTATTTGTATAAGTGTTTAATAGAGCATAAAATTGTAGAATTATTATATAAGAAAGATGTTAAAGCATATAAATTGAAAAACTACCATAGTAAAGTCATTAACACTTTATTCTAAGACTACTATATATTTCTCCAAACTACTTATAGTATGAGAATACTATGGAATCATGAGACATATAAAGGGAACAATACAAAGTTTATTATTTCCACTCCTAGAATATATAGTATTGTGCATGTTAACCAATTGGTAGATTGAGCTTTATAAATAGTAACTTTATATATCATTAGTATAATTTATAAATAATAAAGCTTAGTCAAATATGTAAGTGCACACACATTCTCTGTTACCCGAACACTACACAATCGATGCTTGAAATAATTACAGCATAACACCTTGAGGTAAGCACCTAATATTTGTTTTGTTTATTGACATTCTGGTCCCCAATTAAGAAATTGACCAAAAAATGTCATATCCAATAAAAGTAAGATTATTTCCATAAAAAAAACAATTTCTTCCAAGCTTACAGTTATTAAAGTAAACAAAATAATAAACCAAACTTACAATTATTAATACAAAGTGAATATAAATTTGTTCAATTTAGACTATCATGTGTAGCATTGAAAACTCCAAATCAATACACACTTTAAGTATACAAAATCATAACATAGAAACACATAGTCTTGTGTAGTACTAAATTTTACAATAAGCGAGAGTATTGTGTTGTAACAAAATAATTTCATTTGAGTGTACAACCACCTAGAAGTTGAAAACATGAAGTTTAACTATACACCTAGAAGTTGTCATCACATGATTAAGTTGTGCACTGATAATTTCATAAACTTACAACACATTTGATCAGAAAATAAAGAGAAGTATAAAATTAAGATGGCTAACTTAATAATAATTAAGTTCAACACGTATAAACTTTCATATTTTAGGTAAATTAAGTTGAATTTGTTTTTTGATAATTTGAAGTTTAACTATACACAGTTGGACTAGACACTCCAGTTATTTTAAATACTACCGGGAAAGCACTATGATGCACACCCGTTATTAAATTAGTTCCTTCTTTTTTTCCAAATCCAACTTCTAACAAATTCACCTAAGGTCATGCATCACGGTAAAGAGTCATCAAAATTAAATGATCTACGCAGTGTAATTGTAAACATATATTAAATCAAATTAAAAACTATTAGATTTAACATTAACATAATACTTAAATAACATAATCCAAAAAAAACATAAACATGTATCTCCCATCCTAATCTCCATACACCCAAAATAATTTGAACAGAAATTCCAAGGAAGTCTCCATGTTTGGGAGTAAGTCAAATACGGATACAACTTATATTTAACCCGAAGAAATACCTATATAGGTAAATAACAAACTGAATAAACAAGTATATGTTAAAATTTCATTCCAATATTTTATTAAACACCTGGTATGAAAATGAAACCTTAAAAACACATCACTTAACTCCATCATTTTGACTATATATTATGGCACGAGTATTCATATGGAGCATACACGTGTATTTACATTTGTAAGAAAATCAAAATTATGAGAGAAATCAAATATGAAATTTGGGGGCTTTGCAATGGACACACTACATTCAAATATATAGTAGATGGATAACTACAATCAGTATTTAGGTCATAGTATATTTACTCTATTATTTAAAAATTTAAGTGGACAGTAATGTTAATCCGTGAACGTAAAGGAGAGAAAAAGTTGCGTTGGCTAGAGCAATCAATCTTGATCCAAGTCCCTTGAAGCTAATAACATTGCATAGTTACAAATTTGAACTATCTAAGTGGTTCAAATGAAGGAGCAATTTCCAATGAAGTATAAAAATTAAGCTAACATTTAAAAAAATAAACTATGGAAAATGCAGATTCTATATGGACATTCAAACACACAAATCAATTTTGATTTATTCAAAATTAATTAAACTTAAAATATCAACCCAATTAAAACTTGCAACGATTAAACGGATTATTGTGTTAAAAAATTAGCCAGTTATAGCTTACCCTTAAACATGAATCTAGGTGATAGTAAGGATAAAATAAATCAATCAACCATAACGCTTAATGTATGAGGAAACCCCAAATGAAAAAAAAAATCGAACGACCCAGCCATGCAAATTCACTATGTCAGGAATTACACAAGGACCCAATAAAAGACTTATATAACCGACTCGACTCCTTCAAGCCTTGGCGCCTCTTTCTTCCTTTGACTTTCTGCACAATGACACATAGGAGTCCACCTACACACTGCTACAATGTATGTTCATCACACGCCTCGGTATCTACTGATCCAGGCTCAGTAGCATCACAACCTTGGAGTCCACCGCATTAAACCACAACAAGCACATAGTCCACCGTATGAAACAATACTCAACAGTAAGAAGAGTATAAACCTTGGTTCACAAAATGGAGATCTCAAACTAGCATGCATAGATGAAACTTGGATCTCAAAACTAATTGTGTGAAACTAGAGTTTGAAGACTTTTTAATGCTTTTCGAAAAATAGTTTTGAATTCCTTGAGAAAAGAAAACTGATACCAACACTTCTATTTATAGAAAACATGTTTTTGAGGCGGGATAATTTTTTAGGCAAGTCGTTCGAACGAAAACCAAGGGTAGTTTGAACGAAGTTACCAATCTCGTTTCAAGTCCGTTTGAATTTCAACTGAACGAGAAGTCATAACCCGTTTGAACCACTTAAATATATTATTCGAACGAACAACTTAATCTCGTTTGAAACAGGTCGTTGGAATAACTTTTCACAAAAATCTTTAAAAAAAATTATGAGAAGATGACTCAAACATTTTAAAATAAACAACACCTAATGATATCCAAGGGTAAAAAATAATACGAATTTATACCTCGTGAGATCCATAGATGTTGAAGACGTGGCACGAAATATGACATGATATGCAGATGCTCTAACTTGGCCTCTACGGTCTTTAATCACAGGCGATAGGCTTTGAAGGATAAACCAACTCAAGGCCTCACTTATTAATCAAACAATTTTTTCCAAACGGAATTAAGTTAATTATATACAAATTGACTCTATTGAAAAATTGTCCTTACAAATCTCCCAATTTGGCTATTATTGGATAAAACACAAAAATAAAAACCTATGGGTCGTTAAGCTCTTTAAAGACTCAATATCAACAACAAAGGGAAAATGTACATACACTTGATAGACACAAACATTGAGTAGCTTTGCTCTTGTCGCATCATTATAAACATGCACACTTGAACACACCTTTCAAACACAAAGAGAATATATAACAATATAAATTAGCATATGAAAACCCCCTCCCTTTTTCTAACAATCTCCACCTAAGATAAGACGTCTCCCCCTAATGTTAAAAATTACTCCCCTTGAGCTAAAGAGTTATATACCATTTCTCCACCCTTTTGTTCAGGAGTAGACAAAGAATAAGGTGCACGATATAAACAACTTATCCCCATAAATGTAACACATGTAAACATAAAGTAAAACTAGTGTATCGCAAAATTATGCGAAGTGAAACATGTAATGACGAATAACTCGGCAACACAAGCAAAAATAATCCAAACAATGTACGAAATATACCATTTTTTATGCATAAATGAGAGGCCAATTATAACAAGCAATAAAAGATACCAATGTGATCATACAACATGCTAATATGAATCGAAGACTGAGCATACGATAAGTATGGATTAAATGCAACTGTAAAGACTAAAAAACTAACATACCTTATATATATACCAGAGAGGCGTGCGCGGGCACACACACACACACACGCACATACACAAACATATATATATATATATAGGGAGAGGTTCACAAGTGGTCCGCGCCAGCGGCACCCGAGACCACACCTTCACCTCACTAACCCCCCACCCCACCCCCCACCACCATCACCATAGCAGCCCTTGTGGAAGCTCTTATGACAGCAGGGCTGCCATGGGGGTGGGGGTGGGGGTGGGAGGGTGGGAGTGGGGTGGGGTGGGTGGGGGGCGTGTGGGGGGGGATCGATCGACACGCGTATTTGGTGCCGCTGGAGCGGACCAATTACACTATAGGAATTAAAATTAATGTGTTATTATGTGTTTTTTGTTAAGGTCCATTAAAAAGTCCATTCTTTTGGTCCACTTGTGAACCTCTCCCTATATATATATATATACACCACAAAACACATAAGCTTTTTACACTCGTATAATATCGACGAATCTAAACATATGTGGAATGGAGTGAAGGGGCTCCTTAATAAACCTACGATAAAACCTCCCGTGGCCCAAGAAAGAACGCACGTAAAGATCACCTATAATGTCAATTTTCGCCCTATATACTTCTATACCTTTGGATGACACAATGTGGCCAAGAACTATGCCTTCGGTGACTATAAAATGACACTTCTCCCAATTTTGTATCAAGTTTTTTTCCACACATCGGGCTAACACCTTCTCGATATTAGCGAGGTAATGGTCAAAAGAGTAGCCGAATACATTAAAATCGTCCATGAACACCTCGAAGCAACTTTTGACCATGTCGCTGAATAAACAAATCATGCACTGTTGAAAGGTCGCGGGTGCCTTACATAATCCAAATGTCATACGTTTATAGGAAAACTTGCCAAAAGGACATGTGAATGTAGTATTCTCTTGATCTAACACGTCCACCTCGATTTGGTTATACCCAAAATAACCATCTAAAAAGCAATAGAAAAGGTGTCCTGAGAATCTCTCAAGCATTTGGTCCATAAACGGTAAAGGGGAGTGATGTTTTCTAGTCCCGACGGTAAAGGCAAATGCACCACCCGATGATGGTACGTTTTGGAATAAGCTCCCCCTTTGCATTTTCCACCACGGTCATTCCCGACTTCTTTGGGAGGACTTGAATAGGACTCACCCATTTTCTATTCGAGATGGGATAGATGATCCCCACATCCAATAATTTAATGATCTGCGCTCTCACGATGTCTTTTATCGTCGGGTACAAATGCCTTTGCATCTCTCTCGAGGGTCTCTTGTCCTCCTCGTGATGGATTTTGCGGGTACAAATCAAATGAGTTATACATTTTAAATTCGCGATGATCCAACAAAAAAAAACTTCGGTGCTTCCTCAAAATAGCCATAAGCTTTCCGTGTTGATCTTTATTTAGACTCGAGGAGACAGCAACGGGATATGTCTCATCCTCTCCTAAATAAGCATATTTGACATTAAAAGGAAAATTTTTCAATTTAAGGGTAGAAAATTTCTCGTCGGAGGGAACCGTGAACAATTCCCTTGAGGGTAGTTCCTCAAATTGAGAGATCCAGATAATATCTCTCATGTCCTCATCGCTCTCACTCGCATCCAATAACTCCCCCATCTTCCTCACCTCACACTCGAAATCGATGTACGCACCATCTCTCTCACTTATCGTAACGAGACATGCCTCTAACGGATCCCTAGTGTGATTACCCTCAAAGTGTTCGTGCACTACCTCCTCTATAAGATCTGACTCATGTAAATCGTCCTCATCACCCATTTTCTTAGTGATGTTGAAGATATTAGTCTCGAGGGCCATGTTTTCGAATGTGAGTTTCATTTTCCCATTTTGCGTGTTAATTAAAGAATTATCCGTAGCTAAGAATGGGTCGCCAAGGATCACATGAACATGATGGCTTGAGGAAAATGAGGGCTCCGTGTCCCAAATGACAAAATCTACCAGGAAGTAGTAAGTGCCGACTTAGACAATCACGTCCTCAATAATCCACCGAGGTATTTTTATGGAACGATCCGCGAGTTGGAGAGTAATTTTTGTGGGCTCAAGGTCCCCCAAATCAAGCTATCAACAGATGGAGTAAGGGAGAATATTAACACTCGCCCCTACATCTAATAGCGCTCTCTCAATTTTACTCTCTCCAATGGTGCACGAAATGGTAAGTGCACCTGGATCTTTATACTTCGGTGGGAGATCACTCAAAATTACCGAACTTATGTTTTTTGCTAAGAACACCTTCTTATTTACCTTTAACCTACGTTTCACCGTTAGCAAGTCCTTAACAAACTTTGCATATGCGAGAATTTGTCGGATTGCCTTGAGAAAAGGCAAATTAAGCTTTACTTGTTGAAGCATTTCTATGATATCGTCACGGGAGGCCCCTTTAGAGGGAGGGACCAACCGTTGAGGGTAAGGAGAGACATTTGGGGTTTTCACTACCACCTCTGCCCTAACTGTGTCCTCTTTATCATTCTCTTCCAAGTGGGCATCTTCAGCCTCTTTCATGCTGGGCAAAACCCCCATATCATTTTGCTCGTCGTGTGGGGGAGGTGACAAGTCATCAACTTTCCCACTACATGGAGTGGTAACCACTTGACATTGCCTTTACTCTTGTCGATATTAGAGCTAACACTATCTTAACCTAGGGGAGGACTTTGGCCTTGGGCGAAAAACTTGCCCTTCTCTTGGACACTTACGGAAGATTGTAACTTAGAGAATGACACCTTTAAGTGGCAAAATTTTGGGCATTTTCAGTGATTATCGCTAACTAAATGTGCATGAATTGGGCTAAAATGTCCTTGAGACTCTTCCTTTATGGGATTGTTTAAGGCACAGGAGGGGGCGCTTGCATAAGTGGTGCTTGTTGGTATGGTGGGAGTGGTGGCGATTGCTGGGCAACATATGGATTCGATTTAATCACTGCGTTCGGTTGCCTGTAACTAAAATCGGGATGGTTTCGCCACGAGAGATTTTATGAATTCCTGTGAGGGGTGTTAAAATTACCATTATAGGCTCCCACCGCCTCAACTTGCCCTTTTAGCATAACATTGTAGGCGGGAATTATCGGACATTCCTTTGTCAAATGTCCCACCTCATAAATTGCGCACATATCATCCTTAATTTCTTGAGTGGAGCTGGATACGTCCTCCCCCTAGGTTCGAATACATCCACTAATCTCTTGGATAATTGGTTAATTTGGAGCTTCAGCTCGGCTTCCTTATCCAATTGATAGAATCCAGATGAGGAAGGAGCCGTGCGTGTGTCTAGCTTTATGTTGGTTGTTTGAATCTGATGTGTCCCACGCTTGAGTAGTCTTGATGACATACTTAAAGTAGGACTCCGCATCATCCGCATCGAACCCAAAGAACTCTCTCGGGCACATAGTCTCAACGAGTTGCTTGGAACTTAAGCTCAGCCCATGATGTAAGTAGGAGATGAGTCTGCACTTCTCAAAATTGTGGTGTGGGCACATGTTAATTAACTATTTGAACCTCTCCCAACATTTATCGAAGGGCTCATTCATGTTTTGCCTAAAGGTCTGAATTTGAGCCCTAATAGAATTGATCCTATGTGTGGGAAAGAAATTTTGGGGAAACTTAGCCTACATATCCCTCTACGTACCTATCGAGTTCGGTGCTAGTGACCAAAGCCAAGTCTTGGACTTATCCTTAAGATAAAAGGGAAAAATATTGAGGCATACTACGTCTTGGGTGCATCTTTGATCATTGAACGTCTCACACGCCTCCTTCAACTCTCCAATGTAGAGGTAGAATTTTTTCGACTCCATACCGTGAAACGTTGGGAGAATATGAATCATCCCATTCCTAAAGTGAAACTTCCCCGCAATATACGAAAATATAATGCATCTCAGAGCGACGATTTGCCCGGGTATAAGAGATCTCTTATCGGGAGATACGGTGTCACTCCCTCAAAACTAGCGTGATTAGACATCACACTCACACTTATAGAATTGTTTTCCTCACTGGAGTTCCTTGATGTATGACTACACGGTGTAGGAGGTGGTATCGAGAAATTTGAAACGTTCAGAGTGTGCGGGCTCTCAAGATTGAGTTCAGAGTGTGAGGGATCTCGTGGTATGACTAAATGGGCTCTCGTGGTATGATTACATGGGATTTTTGCGTACCCAGAGTGGAAGGAAATATGCGGCACATGAGAGCATTTTTTTTGTTCCAGAAGGTCATAGCTTGCCTATACTGATGGACGTGGTCATTGGAGTCAGTCTTTCCATCATAGATTTTAAACCTAGGAGTTTCAAACTTTTAAGGAAGTTCTGATTCTTCGATCAGCATTGAAAAATATGACTTCATTTGATTGATGAGGTCCCTCCTGGACAGTTCCTTGGTGGATCTACCCCCATGATTAGTGGGGTTTAATCAATTTCGCCTCATCAGGGGGATCCCATGCACAAAGTGCTCTTAATCACGACGTAAACTCCTTCCTCGATTGTGAGTTTTACTCACCTGAGGTCTAAGGGTTCGGCCATGGCACTTGCACTCGTCTTTGTGGATAACTGTCTCCATTATATCTAGGTGATGGTATAAATGCGCATTGTCTTATTCTTAGAGGCGCGTGGCCTCCTCCCATTACACCATAAAATGAGAATGATCAAGGTAGGAGGTTCACAACCCATGATCGTGATTAAGTGATCACGACCTATGACCGTGACCATAATCAAACCTATCAGAACACAAACCATGATCGAGCCAAAGAGTGACATCCAACGAGTATGGTCACGGCCATAGAACGTTACCATGGGGGTCACGATAATGGTTTGTGTCTATCCTATGACCAAATGGGCATCAAACTCTCGCCAAGGTGGGCCATGGACCCAGACCGTGACCAGGTGCATGACAACATAAGGGTTTTAATTAAGTTTGGTCATGGCCTTAGATCATGGCAATTGAAATAGTCACGGTGGGTGTCACGGACCTAGGCTGTGACCAAATCATGTTGATATAATCAACCACAATCAATAATTCATTCCATGTGAACTCTTTCTCTCTCTCTCTAGACTGCTGCGGTGTCTATCTTTCTACACTGCTATCCTCTCTCTCTGAAGAATTTTTTTCCTTCAGCGACCCTCTCTCTTTTCGGCGACCCTCAATCTCTAGTTTAGGCATTCTCTTTCCCATGACTTGTTTTTAAATTGTGTTTTTACTCTGTGTGTGTGTGTATGTGTGTATATGTTTGTGTATACGTGTGTATATATGTGTATGTGTATGTGTATGTGTATGTGTATGTGTATGTGTATGTGTATGTGTATGTGTATGTGTATGTGTATGTGTGGGGTTAAAATACCCAAATGAACCATGGTAATTTTTAAAGAAAATGTGTTGTTTGGGTCCATTAATTGCGACTCAAGAAAAATAAATAATTCCCCATTGTATGATGAATTCCTCCACCATCAATGGTTGAAATACGCAAATGAACTAGGGTAGTTTTTAAAGGAATGTGTTATTTAGGAGGTCCATTAATTGAGACTTAAGAAAAATAAATAATCCCCCATTGTATGATGAATTCCGCCACCATAAATGGTTGATTTCATGTTAGCACGACTCCAATAAAGATGTCATCTTTCCGATATAGTGATAGAATTTGACGCAAATTCTATATTAACTAACTCTCGATTTATGTCTTTCACCACCTATGTTTATGGTAGTGAGATCGATATATCTGTTAACATCATCACAAAGCACAACCGTGTATTTTATTTCAGTTATACATAGAGTTGTCTAATTTTTGCATCAAAACATTTAAGTATTGCATAATCAAGCACGTAGCTTGATATTCTTGTGGATGTGATCGGTAGATGAGTGACCTGATTCCCATATTGATTGCCATACAAATCTTTCAACATCAATGGATTCAACATGTATACAAAAGTTTCTGACGCATTAATAAATATTTTATACTTTTGAAGTTGGAAGAAAATTTATGGCTATGTAAACATGTAAGGTTTTATTTACTTGAAAAACTATTTTTATGGACAAAACTAAAAATGAATTTATAAATTGTGTAACCTCTAATTCAGAACAATTCCATTTGATTTTAATACTTGAACTGTTCTTGATGTTAATTTTGTGCACATTCATACACATTGTTCCAATTTACATCCCTTCGCATATATGTGTCACATTTTTTGCCTGCATTGGTTCTAGTCAAAATTGTGTGCACAGAGGGATTTTGTAATTGTTCACCCGACATAGTCAGAATTTTCAACAATTATACATAATTAGATTAAAATCTAAAAATACCCAAATTAAACATACCCAAATGTGAAAAATACTCAAATGTTTTAATTTGATTTTAAATCCTAAGGTTGTAAAACTTAAATTGGATCGGTTAAAAAATGATAGCTAGTTAAGGATTCATTTGAACCATTACTTATAGGACTCATATTCACACCCTCATATATTTTTCTCAAGAAAAATGAGGCATGATGATAATCATTGACAACAATAGTACGAGAGGTTCCATATGGACCACATTTACACCTCTTTTATTTGTGTTTTCCATTTAGATGGAAAAAACATTCACTCATTGTGGATACAACTACGTAAAGAGAAGGCGAAAAAACATTCACCCATTGTGGATACAAGTATGTAAAGAGAGCGTCGACCAAGTTTGTGATGTTTTGCGACATATTCACATTAAATTTAATCTTTCCAATAAATGGAAGAAGAAAGGAGTTTAAGTTCATATCACGGAGATCTATACATCAATCAAGATATGCTTCCCATTAGTTGGACACGTGCAAAAATCCATAGATTTATAAAAAGTAATACCGAATGGATGAAGACCAGACACATTTAACATATTTCAAAGTCTTATTATGGGAATATATATAAGCATATAAATTCATAAACATCATTAGTTAGTCTTAAACTTGTTAGTATAATGATTTCATCGCATATCATTTTTTTTATTATAGATAATGTCGAGCGACAATGGACAGAACATACCAAGTCATGACGTGACACCCCAACAAGGATTCTCATCTCCTGCACCCCAATAAGGATTCTCATCACCACATGGTGAATAATTATTTACTCCACCATTGGTTCACTCTAACACTGCATCTACGAGTAGACAACAAACACCCATTACTCCAATACCCCCACCCCTTCTCCTAACACGTCTGGAGCAAATGAGAATAGCCCATTGGGTTCTACTTTCTCGATAATAATCCTACTAGAAATAAAAAATGACCTTCAGATCTTTAAATCCCAGCGATTGTCGGTTGGGAAAATGAATGTGGGAATCAGAGCAACAGATAGCTGGAACTTAGTTGATTAAGTCATTAAGGATGACGTTAATGACTAACTTTGTAAGCATTTTTCATTCCCCAACCGTTCAAAGTAAAAGGTTCTTTCCCGGGTTACTGAACAACTGAGAACATATTGGAGAAACCTTCGACAAAGACATTTCCTAAAGGGGGCATCAAGCTTTGAGATTTTGACTCTGAAAGACAAAGTTCCATCGAATATTGAAATGTCAATCGGCCAATGGAACAACTTTTTTGAAAATGAGACGATGGACAAAAAGCTAGTCCAGAGGGAGAAAAATAAACAAAATAAGGCAAATATAGTTTATATCCATAGGCTTGGGTCTAAATCGTATGAATATTTGAAGATTTAATGGTCAGATAGGACAAGGGGCGGTCCAGAGGTCGACAAAAGACCTAATTGGGGAAACATATATGTGCATTCCTGATGGAACAAAGATAATAAATTCACACCACACTTGGTTTCAACTCTGGTAAGTATGACCATTTATTTATTTGTATATATACACACAATATAAAATAATGTTAAAATGATAAGAATAAATATAATTTCACACTACAAGAATCGATCGAAGCGATTAGCAGTCGGTCCGATTTGATCCCCTATGATGATATTGGAAATGATTCCCTGACCCAGACCTTTGAACCTGATAAAAGTGGGAGGACGAGAGGTTTTGGATCATATATGTCGAAAAACAAATTAAAACACACCGCACCTCTCATGGATGAGCTCTTTTCAGTCAAGAATCGCATCTTGAGCCAAGAGGAAAGTCAGTCCAAAATAGATGGGGATGCCTTGGAGTTTAAGAGTATTCTGGGAATGTTGACATGTGAAATTGGGCGCTTTGTGTCCTTATTTACTCATGGTTTTCATCTCCCGATGCCTTCTCAAGGTTTTTCCTACCCTCATTCTCAAGGTTTCCCTATCCTCTGTCTCAAGGTTTCCCCTCCCAAATGTCGCCTCCTTCAACATTCCTCTCCTCGGTGCCCTTGCCTAACATTGTCCCTAGATTATTGGCGTGTTCACACTTATATTCTTGATTTTTAGAACTCGTGTTCACAATCTCCCTTTGCAGATGGGAGAGGCTCAGATAATGGTTGATGAAATATACAACGGTTCAGGAGAAATGCCTGTGCACATTGACAATGGAGAAGGGAACGTGCAAAAAAATTATCATTATTCTTTTACCACTTGGTCAGTTTATTTGTTGGTCAAGCCTAGGCTATGAACAATTTTTGTCAGTTTGTAATATTTGAGAACAAATTGTAATATTTTGTTTATTTAAATTATTTTAAGTTTGTGGGTCATTTATTGATAATATTTGTGTATGCAACATGAATTTATGTTTAAGTTGTTTAATTTGAGTTTAAGTTGTGTTGAATAATTTTAATGAATTGTGACTTGTACGTTCTTATATGCAACATGACATTCATTCCAACCTATTTATGTAGGTGAATTGAATTTTGAAGATTATTTAATATATTTTTCCACAATACAAAGAGTGGATGGGGGAGAGTAACCGAATATCTTATAATTTTATAAAGGATGTTCAAGAATTCGTTAAATATACATATAGAAATCTTAAAAGAGACAAGATTCCCTATTTGTGCACCCGTTGTATGAACAAAAAATATAAGTCTTTAGGAGACGTTGAGTTGCATTTACTAAAGTGGGGAATTTTTCAAAACTAGAAGATATGGATATATTATTGTGAAAAGAATTTACCTTGTGTTCCGGAAGAATTATCGGTACCTGACCGCATAACGAAATCCCACCGAGTGCAAGTGGTACATGATTCTCCAACACATCGTCCTTTGACCGACATAATTGATGATGCTTACGGAGTCTACCACCATCAAAACCACCAACCTATAGATATAGATAATGTATATTATGACCAAGTCAATGAACAAGTTAATGCTGAATTATCAGAAGATCGGGAATACATACGGTTGAAAGCCGACACTAGACTATTGTATAAAAATTGCGATGAAGATAACTAGATATTCTTTACAATGATTGGTTTGCACAATTTGAAGAGTCAATTTGTTTTGTCAGGCAATAACATAAGCAAAATTATTATGTGTGTTAAAAACATTTTCCCGAAAGAGAACACATTACCATATAATTATCCTAGCATAAAGAAGGGCTTGAAGGGTTTGGGTTTTAAGTACAAATCTATTCATGCATGTAAGTAAGATTACATATTGTACCGCAATGAGCACAAAGAGAAAGATGGGTATCTTGTACGCGGTGAGCCTACATATGTGGCCTGTGAGAATGGAAAAGACAAGACTACAAAATATCGCAAGTGCTCGCAAGTTTCACAAAAGGTTTTGAAGTATTTTCCTCTAGGACCATGGTTAAAATGTTTTTTCACTGTACCGTGGATAAATTAGGCAATGAAATGGCACGCTCGATGAGAGGTGGGTGGGAATCTCATGCGTTATCGGGTATATTCACTCATGTGGAAACTTTCAAAAGCATGACATTATGAATTTGCTAAGGAACCGCGCAATGTCCGTCTTGCATTATCAAGCAATGGGTTTAACCTTTTCGATAAGTTAAACACTAATCGAAGTTATTGATCAGTTTTCATGGTGCCTTTAAGTCTCCCTCCAACACTATGAATGGGAAAGGAGTTCACATTATTGTCTTTATTGAGACTCGGGCCGAAGGCTCCCGATGATAATATTAATATATTCTTTGCCCTATTAATTTAAGAACTTAAAGATTTATGGGATAAAAACGTGAGGAATTTGACTCTCATGAGCGTGAAGATTTCACACTTAAAGCAATGGTGATGTGGAAGATCCACGACCTTCCTTTTTATGGGACCTTGTCTAGTTGCAATATTCATGGTTATTATGGATGCCCATATGGAGAGAAAATTGAAGACACTTAGCTACATTATTGTGATATGATGAGTTATATGGGTCATCGTAGATGTTTACCGACTAATCGTCCTTTTAGGAATGACAAGTCTAACTTCTTACCTATCAATCACGAGTGTAGGACGAAACTTTCTCGGTTTTATACAAAGCAGATCGAGGATAAGGCAAAGGCTGTGACTGCGGGGAATGCGTATATAGGCAAACACCCTCAGTTTGTAAACATAAAGTGTAAATCTAGGCAAGATATGAATGACTCTAGTAAACTGAGGGCATGATTCAGACGATCGATATTTTTTAAATTTTCGTATTATAAAGATCAACGTGTAAGGTGTGTAATTGATGTGATGCACACATAGAAGAATTTTACGAAACATCTGATAGGAACATGTCCGGGTGGATCTCATTTAAAATATAAAGAGCGGACGCACCATGATCTACTAAAGATGAAAATAAAAAAGAAATCGTGGTTAAAAATTGATCCCAAAATTGAAAGAATTTCTATCCCCCGGCTACTTGCACTTTGCCTACTAGTGAGAAAAATACCATCCTAGACATGTTGTTCAACTTGAAGACTTAGAGTGGTTATTTCGATAATTTGCAAAGGGTAGTAAGATACCAAATAAATGACCTTACATAGTGCAAGTCTCACGACTGCACGTTATCATCCAATTAATCCCCTCTGTTGTTTAGGCATTGCTTATTTGAGTAAAAAGATCTTTGTCAGGCAATTATGAAATTAAGTTTGTGCTTTATACTACTTTGTGCAAAAGTGGTAAACATAAAGCACATTGAAGCTGCGGAATCAACTTTAACCAAGGCAATTTGTGTATTAGTGAAGTATTTTCCATCGTCGTTCTACGATATCAACATCCACCTGTCACACTCCATTAAATTCTGGCGTCAACCGCCACCAAAACTAAGTCGGGCGTGAGTAAATAAAATATCATTCTTAGCATGAGACAGATATGAGACATATAAAATTAATTCTCAAGATAAATTATAATCAATCCCGAAAGATAAACCATACAACTAAGCGATAAAAGATCCATCTCCATGCTAAACTCAAAGTAAATCCAATCTCTAATAATATGAAACTGAATAATTTTCAACCGAATCCAGTGAAATAACTGAATAAAACTCATAACAACTTTGGAACCGAATGGCCCAATCAAAACCATAAACTATGTCTCAAAGTAAATATGAAGGAATGGAAAACTAAACTAAATCAATACGCATAAGGTAGAGCAACTCCAACTGCACCTCCAAGAAAATCTTTAAATAATTCTATGCAGCTTCGCCAAATACTATTTCCTGAAAAGTTATTCAGCGCACGAAGTCAGAGCCCTGAGCATGAATACACACTACTCCCCTCAAATAGGAGTCTTGAATCCAGACAGTAGCATTATACGCAATAAATATCACAATAGAGTATTTTAATTACGAATATAATTAAACGCAAGAAAGATAAATTTCTAACCACCCCCAAAGATTCTTATAAAAATCACAGTAATATCATTTTAATTATTCCACAGTCCCAAGTGTTAATTTAATTAAATTAACCTCAATTATCATTATTTTTAATTTTTATTGTGGCGGTCCTCCCGCCCCGGATGGTAATTTTCATCAAAGTTTTACACTTCCCCTTGCCAAAATGCCAGCCGAATATGTTTAAATTGTCGATCCCCCATAGTTTGATAAGGTTCCACATACGACACGACATAAATCGCCAGCCGGTGCATTTAAACTATCATTCCCCGCACATTATATCGCCATAAATTTTAATACCCATTTTTATCTTAGGCATTAATTCTCGTTTTCTCAATTTCATAATTAACAAATTATCCCACGTTTTTAATCGATGTGAGATCCTCAAAATACCCCTTAGCCTCATACCTAAGGGTCCTCAAGCACACATACGTCCTATCCTACATATAGGATGAATCACCAATGTAAAACACGTCCTAGTCTCATGCTTAGGCTAACGAAAAGACGATATGACATAGAAATCTTCCCCCACCCCAAAATATAAAATCCCCACAAATTGACACTAACTAGTCCCACACCTAGCAAGCATAAATTTAATCAAGGCCTACCCACTAGTCTCATACCTAGTAATCATCCTAAAATAGGGTTGAGCAATATACTAACCAAAAGCCCCTCGTCCCCGCGATGGCAAACGTGAATAAAATAAATCACACAATACACAATTCATAAGAATAATATAACACTTAATCATAAAAGTCCCAGTTCAATTTAATTCAATGAATAACACCGTCGTCATTTTCAACATAATTATTTACGTTCAAAAAGGTTAAATTAATTAACGTACAACAATATTCAATACGTTATAATCGTTATCTTTTATAAGTCATATAATTTTTATAAGTATAAGCGCGTCCCATTAACCATATAAATAATCCCATAAACAATCTACATGAGAACCTGCACCCAAAACCATAAAAATCCAAAAATATAACCTACGCACCCAAGGGTTTCAAAGATTAAATCATAATCAAATTTTTCATAAAAATAGTCCCAAATTTAAGTGTCCACTTTCTCTAATTAAGTTATTAATTGATTTTAATCAAAAACACGTGATTAAGGGTTTTGGCGACACTTAAAACGCATAATACTAAAGGAAATGAATAGGTTATTTATGCCTGAGACTAAGATGAAGAAATTCTGACTACACGGTTGGATTCATCTCAAAAAATTAACAAAATGACGTTCTTGAACAATCTTGAGAAAACCCGGTTTAAAGCTTCAAAACTTGGGTTGAAAATAGCTCTCTGTAAGGACATTTTGTCCAACATACTTGTATATGTCATTAGCCGTAACACCGTTGAAGAAATTCATGTCCATATCGTCATCAACGGAATTCGAGTATCGAATCAAGGAAGGAATCAGAAATCCAGTCAGCCGGACCGGTCCGCCTCAATGAAAAAGGAACCGATCCGCTAACAGCCCGGACCGGTCCGCCAAGAAATTAAAAGAACCGATCCGCTTCCGGACCGATCCGCCTCCCTGCCGGACCGATCCGTCTTGAACATTGAAGCCAGTGAGCACCGAACCGAATGTGAACCGAATCAGCCTCAAATTAAAAGAACCGGTCTGCCATCGGACCGATCCGCCTAAGGCCCGGACCGGTCCGCCCTGGATAACCACGAACAGATCGTGTGGAGATTTTTAGGGCAAATGAATTCTTATTTATACCACGATCGGGGAGTTGGTTTTCTTGAGACTTACACACGATTTCCTGAGTTCAATAACTCTTAAGTCTTCATGGTATTTGAGTCCATTGATTCATACCCTTGATTCACACAAATTCCATACATTTGTGAGTCACTTTTGGTAACCCAAGAACACCATTGATGTTGTTCAATCCTTTGTGAAGTGGACCGCTTCTTCCTCTTCATTGCAGCCCTACTGGAAAGGGATATTCCAGCCGCGACTACAGAATCCGATACTCGAGGATAATTCTTAGTCAACCTGTATTTCATTGTAATCCGATTGTAAACCGTCTTTTACAAATTATAGTGATATACAAATGGTTTTGCCCCTGTGGGGGATTTTTCCTTAAACTTTGTGTGTTGAATATCTTGTGCATGATTTCATATTGTTTCAATCACACCTAGTTGCATGATTCAGGTTAATTTGGGTTAAAAAGGTGTTTATTATATTATTTCTTATTTGAACGCGAGCACACACGTCTTCAAATTGGTATCAGAGCGGGTTACGCTAATCTATCGCGTATTCCTTTTTCCGCAAAATTTTTCTAAGATATCAATTTTCTGAAAAAATTGATTTTTGAAAAAGTGCGTGTTCAAATGGAGAAGTCATATTATAAAATGCCTATTTTTGACGGGACAAATTATGCTTATTGGAAAGCCCGTATGAGGTCGGCTTTAAAAGCCATTGATGAACGTGTCTGGATTTTGGTTGAACGAGGGTGGACTCCTCCCACCGTGACTGTTGATAATGTGACCAACTTGAAACCTGACATTTCTTGGACTGGTGAAGAATTTAAATGGTCATCTTTTAATTCTAAGGGTCTAAGTGCCATTTTTGGGTCTGTCACACCCGATGAGTTCAAACGCATAATGACGTGCACCACGTCAAAAGAGGCATGGGATGTTTTACAACTCACCCATGAAGGAACTAATGTTGTGAAAGAGTCTAAGTTGCAAAACTTGACAACTCAATTTGAAACAATCACCATGCATGATTCTGAATGCTTTGATGAATTTTATGCTAGACTTTCTGACATTGTGAATACTCGTTTTAATCTTGGTGAACAAATTCCGAATGCTAGAGTTGTTAAAAAGATTCTTCGTTCTTTGCCTAAGCGTTTTATCCCTAAAGTCACTGTGCTAAATTCTATGGGTAATTTAAATACACTAAAATTGGAAGAACTGGTAGGAGATTTACAAACCTATGAAATAGACATGTTTCCTAAATCTGCCAAGCCAAAAGATAAGGGAATTGCCCTTAAAGCCCAAGAGAGAAAAAGTGAGGGGTCGGCAAGAAAGAAAGTCGAGTCATCTAGAAAGATAGAAAATTCTGATTCTGAATGTGAGTTTGACTTAGATGATTTGGCATTATTTGCTAAAAACTTTAAGAAAAATCTGAAATTTAAAAAAAATGGAAACTTCAAAGATAAAAAGAATTTTCAGAAAAATAAGTTTGAAAAGAAAGATTTCAAAGAACCCCCTAAAGACAGTGAGAGGTGTTTTGAGTGCGACGGTAAGGGACACAGAGCGTTTGAGTGTGCCACTCGTCTGAATAGGGAAAAGGGCAAAGCTGTTCTAAATGCTACCCTTAGTGACGACAGTGAGGTCGAGTCGGTGGACTCGGGAGATGAGTCACCGCATGAGCGTAACTTCACCGCGTTCATGGCTAGTCATGTGAGTACTCCTAGTGCATCTCACGACGATGAGGATGCTACTTCACAGGGACACCTCGACAGCGAGAGCGAAGAGAGTGAGGGAGAGGAGGAAGGTAGTGAGGACGAGAGTAACCTTCAACGCGCCTACGCCGAGTTATATAATGAGTCTTTCAAAACTAAAAAACGTAACAAGGCGTTATTTCTTAGAATCACCGCGTTAGAAGAAGAGTTAGAAGAGACGAGAGAGAGAGAGTCCTCCACCTGCACCTCCATGAGAGAGAGAGAGTCTGCCTGGGTTAGTAAAGAGAATTTGCTTAGAGAGAGAGAGAGCAGTTTTGAGAAAGAGAAAGCGGACTTGACTAAACAAGTGGCTAGTCTTACTAGTGAGCTCCATTCCTCCATGGAGACTAGGAAGAAACTTGAAGCCCTTGTTGCTCAGCTTACTCATGACCTTGAGAGAGCTAGGAAAGTCAAGGTTCAAATCGAGGACAGATCTGGAAAGATGGGAAAGATGCTCCTCGGTCCCGCTTTAGGTTTTGGTGACAGGCAAGGAATAGGCTTTGATGGTGCCTCCACGTCCCAAATTGCACCCGGACCAATTCCTGAGTTTACTACGACTCCTTATGGCCGTCATAAAAAACCAAGAAGGAGAGTTCGACCAAGAAAAGCAAACCAAGGTCCTCCTAATACTGTGCCCTTTTGCTCCCATTGCAAAAGAAATGGACACCTTAGGGATGATTGCTATAAGTTGGGTCGGACACGACGTACGTTTGCTCCACCACATCAGACTGATGAGTTTGCCAGTCTGAGAGAGCGTGTTGAGTTTCTAGACGCCACATCTCAGAGTTTGATGGAGGAATTCCGACGGATGACCTTACCATCAATGAATGCACCCCACATTCCGGCTAAAACCAACAACAACAAGGGAATACAAAAAGGTACCTACTCTTGGGTTCCTAAGAAAGAGAAAAAAGGCCCTTGTTGTCCATGTCGCTCTCAAAGCCCATAATACCTCACAATGGTATTTTGATAGTGGATGCTCCAGACACATGACATGTGATGTCTCATATTTTACCCATCTTGAGGATTATAATGATGGGAGAGTCACCTTTGGAGATGGTAGCAAATCTAGCATAGTAGGACGAGGTACAGTAGAGTTACCAGGATTTTCAAAGCTAGAGAAAGTGTTGTACGTCAAAGGTTTGAAAGCAAACCTTCTTAGCATCATCCAGCTGTGCGACGATGACTTTGCAGTGAAGTTTGACCGGAAAGCTTGTAAGGTCTATAATCAAGCCGGTAAACTTTTAGTGCAAGGGGTGAGGACAGAGGATAACTGCTATGGGACTGAGCCCACACCCTCACTTGTCTGCAACAGCGCCATGATCACTCCTATGGATCTGTGGCACCAACGTCTAGGTCACGTGAATGTTAGAGATCTTAATCGTTTAGCTAAAAAGGACCTAGTACGTGGCTTACCATCTCTTGGAAAGTCAACTTCGACCGTTTGTGGACCCTGTCAGTTGGGAAAACAAATTCGTAGTCCTCATAGGAATTTGCATTCCATTACCACCTCTCGTGTTCTAGAGTTGATTCACGTGGATCTTATGGGTCCTACTCGTACTGAGAGTCTAGGTGGTAAGAGTGTGACAACCCGCAATCCGAAATAAAGGGTGGCCAGCCCTATACCTCGATAACATAGGAAATCATGGATAAATATCATTCTCAGCATCACAACAATATACAAAGTATAAGGAATAACCACACTATATTCCAGAAAACGGGTTATCAAAAATTTTGGTTTTGAAATAAGAAGAAAACATTTTCAATAACCCATGATAGAAATAGAGGATGGAAAACCCCACAAACGCATAAGAACTAAAAGGATACAAAAGGGACCGAATGGAATCATCGGTCAATAATAACCATACAACGTACAATAAGTTCCAGGTGTTACATAAAAGATCCATTATACAATTACATCGGTTTAGGCCACATGCCCGAATAAAACTGATCTTAACTAGAAAGCAAAAATGGAGGCGTCTACACAAAACATCCCGTGATACCCGCACGATGTCACGGCTCCTCAAAGGACATGTGGATGGAAGGGTCATTACGGGCGACCGTGCGGCGGAACACCTGAACGGATTATATATATATATACACAACAGAAAGTGAAAACCGGTCAGGGCCGGATATATGTGATCAATAGATAAATGACAGGTATGACAATGATGCGCAAGTAAGCATGAATGATAATTTAGCTATATGAAATGAAACTCACTATACAAGAACTTAAAGTACTACTGAGCCTTTTTCATCTTTCATCATAGTTCAATTTAAATCTTCCTTGACATTCCTTATCAGGAATACAATTACTATCATGTGCTCTTAATGGCACTAATCTCAATAGCATGCTCTTTGTGGCATAAATTTGCTCTTTATGGCATTCATGTTCCATCGAGTCCAACTCGATAATTAGAATAGTCATAAATATAAATATAACGATTCTAAGACCGCCCGTCCGGGTTTCCCCACTGTGCGCGTCCCTAAATAACCATCATCTTCCAGGGCCTAACATAAGACAACCTGGGATCCTATCGAAATCGTCAGGAAGCGGCCATATGCCTGCGGGGTAGTCAAGACCACACCCAGAATCTCCTACCTATCGCAGAAAAATAAAATAAGCGCTCATATGGCCTAGGACTATATCCACCCTGCATTCATTAGCCAGGGGGCTTCACCTCTCGCACGGACTTCCCTTAAGATGGCATTTAGAGAGGTGTGTAACATCCATTTTATTTATTTCTATTACATGATTTAGTAATTTATCATTTACCTTATCAATTTCCCATTTTAACAAATGTAAAAGCTTAAATCGGGACTATACGTACTACGTACCGTCATAACATCCTCGATAAGAAATTCAGACTCCAAAGTTATTTCCAAAGCCTCCTTTAGGATTTAACATAAACCACCAAGTCAAATTCTAACTCAAGTTAAATTCTAAAGTCTCCAAATTGACCTTAATATGTTCTAGACCCTTATAGAACTACAAGATAAAAGTAATGCCTAAACATCACTTTAAATTCCCCCTTAAAAGAACCCTAGATGAACCCTTTCGAGTCTAGGATGTCGATCCAACTCAACTAATACTCTAAACCCTATGTTTACTTCATTTAAGAAGGTCCCTAATTACTAATCCTAAAGAAAAAGGGTTAAAATTTAAAAGAAAAATTTTGGAAAAGTGCAGGGCTACCGAATCGATTCGCCCCCTTGGCCGAATCGATTCGGCCAGAAAATTTGAGAATCTGAAAAGTTTCCGAATCGATTCGGATGGAAACCGAATCGATTCGGTCAGAAGGTTTGGGTTTCTGCATAATTGCCGAATCGATTCGGACCAATTCTGAATCGATTCGGCTCACAAGACCTGAGCACTGGACCTAACCGAATCGATTCGCCCAGGGGGCCGAATCGATTCGGGCCTGCGATTTTGCCAAGATTTGGCTATGGAGTCTTGGACTCCATTTTCTACCCCAACTCAAATTTCTTCAAACCAAACTTATATACCAACACCAAGATAACATTAATGATACTATTGACCATCTTAAACCTCATGAATCATCCCAATCATCTTTGAATGAATCAAAACCCACAAAAACATAAGAAAAACCCTAACTAACTTAATCAAGATCAATACATCATTATCATCACAAATCATCTATCTTAAGTCACAAATAGCAAGTAGAAACTTGCCTTGATTCAGCAAATTGCAGGTCTCTTAGTTGTAGAAGCAAGAATCTCTCTCAATCTCCAAATCTCCAATCTTTCTCTCTACTCTTCTCTTTCTCTCTTTAGGTTTAGGAAGGGAATTAGGGAAATTGGAAGACTTAGAAAGCTTAAGTCGTGACCTAAGACAAATATCCCACTAAATTAACTAATAGTGCGATAAAATAATACGCAACTGCATAATTAAGGCACAACCAGTCAAAAATGCCCAAAACTACAAAATACAATATGGTACATTATTTGACTATTTCGCACGTTCCGGAATCAACTGCAACCTCCAATTTATCATTTGGACAATTTAAAATTCAATTTAGGTTCCTGTCTCATTATTAAGCCAAATATCATTTTGAATTCAGATGATATTAATAAGCATGACATAGAAATATTTACCCATAATTATGATATGTATGCAAACTCCAAATAAATATGAACTTTTCTACATTGAATTAACATTCAAATCATAACCCAACACTTGTCTCTAATTACTATACTAAGTAATTACTATAAAATACGGTCTCAGAAGCGAGGGTTATTACAAAGAGGTACATCCTCGTGATGGTAGATGATTTCTCCAGGTACTCCATTGTAGGTTTTCTGAGAGAGAAATCCGATGCTGTAGAATTTTTAACGACCAAGTGCCGTGTCCTGCAAAATCAATACGGTGTCACTATTAACAGAATACGTAGTGATAACGGCACTGAATTTAAGGAAGCAAATGTGGATTTGTACTGTGATAGCCTTAGGATCAAACATGAGTTTTCTGCTGTGAGAACTCCTCAGCAAAATGGGATTATTGAGAGAAAGAATAGAACGATCCAAGAGATGGCTAGATCTATGCTTCTAGGTCGTAAAGTTTCTAGGAGATTTTGGGCAGAGGCAGTGTCTACTGCATGCCACACGGTGAATAGGGTGTATCTGCGTCCACACACACTTCACACTCCTTATGAGTTGTGGACTGGCAAGAAGCCCAACCTGGCATATTTTCGTGTTTTGGGGAGTAAATGCTACATCCTACGGGATAGAGAGCAATTAGGAAAGTTCGACTCCCGGAGCGACGAGGGAATATTTCTAGGATATTCATCGAATAGTAGAGCGTACCGGGTATTTAACCTGAAGAGCTCTAGGGTTATGGAATCAATAAACGTTACCGTGCAAGATGACGAACCTTCGACGGTTATTGATCCTAACCTTCTGTGTGAGGATGAGGATTGTTCTGACAGTGATTTACCTGTTCCTCTCTCACACTCTGTGGACCCTTTTCCTGTGTTAGGGGACACACCTGCTTGGGTTCGCAAGAGTCATGATCCTTCAGCCATTGTTGGCGATCCCACTCTAGGGGTCAAGACTCGTGCTCAACTAGATAACGTTGTTAGTCATCATTGCTACACGTCCAAAGTCGAGCCCAAGAACCACAAAGAAGCACTCAAAGATGAACACTGGATATCTGCTATGCAGGATGAGTTGCTTCAGTTTAAGAAGAACAATGTCTGGGAACTTGTCCCCCGACCTAGTGATACTAATGTTATTGGTACCCGGTGGATTTTCAAGAATAAAATGGATGAAAATGGTACCATAACCAGAAATAAGGCTAGGTTGGTCGCTCAAGGCTACACACAGATAGAGGGTGTAGACTTTGGGGAGACATTTGCTCCTGTTGCGAGGCTTGAGTCCGTCCGCTTACTTCTCGCCATCGCATGTCATCTGCACTTCAAGTTATATCAGATGGATGTCAAGAGTGCCTTTATGAATGGCAATCTACAGGAGGAGGTTTATGTGGAACAACCAAAAGGGTTTGAAGACCCTAAGCACCCTGATCACGTCTACTATCTGAGAAAAGCCTTGTATGGTTTGAAGCAAGCACCCCGTGCTTGGTACGAGAGGCTTACTTCCTATCTCTTAGCCCGTGGCTTCAAGAGAGGGGGAGTTGATATGACGTTATTCGTCAGGAGAGATGACGGTGCTATCTTGGTTGTCCAAGTCTATGTGGACGACATAGTCTTTGGATCCACATGCTCCCAGCATGCTCACCACTTTGAGGAGGAGATGAAAAGTGAGTTTGAGATGAGCATGGTAGGCGAGCTTACATTCTTCCTTGGTCTCCAGGTTCGTCAGCTAGAGGATGGGATGTTCATCTCCCAATCCAAGTATGCTAGAGACCTAGTGAAGAAATTTGGTTTAGACTCCGCTAAGCATGCACGTACACCTATGAGTACCACTACCAAGCTTAGTAAGGACACTACAGGCAAGGACGTAGAGCAAACCTTGTATCGGAGTATGATAGGTAGTCTTCTCTACTTGACTGCCAGTCGTCCCGACATAGCCTTTAGTGTTGGAGTCTGTGCGCGATATCAGGCATCCCCAAAAGAGTCACATTTACTTGCTCTAAAACGTATTATTAAATACGTGAGTGGGACTCTCTCTTACGGGATTTGGTATTCCTTTGATACCGATGACCGTCTGTCCGCCTATTCGGATGCCGATTGGGCTGGGGATGTAGATGGATGTAGGAGCACTTCTGGTGGGTGTTTCTATTTTGGTTCTGCTCTTGTCTCCTGGCTGAGCAAGAAGCAAAATTCCATCTCTTTGTCCACTGCGGAGGCTGAGTATATAGCCGCCGGGAGTTGTTGCACACAACTCTTGTGGATGAAGCAAATGCTGGAGGATTATGGGATATCACAGGACACCATGACAATTTCCTGTGATAACACGAGCGCGATACACATATCCCGCAATCCAGTTCAGCATTCGCGCACAAAACACATCAGGTTACGCGAGCACTTTATACGTCAGTTAGTTGAGGAGAAGGTCGTAACCCTGAGTTTTGTTCCTACCGACCGTCAGTTAGCCGATATTTTCACGAAACCTTTAGATGCCCTTAGATTTGAGAGTCTTAGGAAGTCTTTGGGGATTTTCACAGTTGACTGAGGGGTTGGTCTATGTCTAGAATAGGATGCTTCTTCATGTTCATATCGTATGCTTCCTATTGCTAGTCTGTTTATATGTACTATTCTTTATTGTACAGCTTTTCTTTACTCTTTTTGCTGAATATATTGCTTTTGAAAAATACAAAAAGATTTTATTTTGATAAATTTTTTGAAAAAAAAAAAATCAAAAAGAGTTTTGTTTTTATGGATGAGCATTTAAGTTAGCCAAGTCACAACTTCATTCCATATATCCATGTGACTGCTTGATAGAGATTTGAGAGGCTACATCATTTCATCCATGTGCTTAACATTGATTGGAGTCCTTGAGATGTAATTAGTGATATATTCCTACATGTTTGACTCATATATCCTTTACTGCACACATGCACGGCTTTATTTGATTATTGCACTTGTCTATCACATATTGGCTTGAGTGTTTCTATCTAAATTCTGTCTATACAATGTACAATATGCGATAAAACTTGACAAGATTGGATTGCATGTAAAAACCGTTTTGGTGAGACTGTGTGATTATTTGCATAACGGGGAGGGGCTGCGAAAGTTGATTCTTTATACTTTGCGCAAAAGCCACCGTTAAAAAGGACCTAAAAATGGAGGTATTGTAATATCCGAGGTCCTAAGAGGTTAAAAGAGCCCGAAAAAATTTAAAGGCAATAAAAAGCAATTCATGCCAAATATGGGCCATTGTAGGTTTCACCTTCAATTCTCCAAAGTTTGAGAATTTAGTATACCTCTATTAAAAATATAAATCTGAGGGAGTTTTGGTTGGAGATTGATAACGGGTTTGTACTTCCTTGAAAGTCCTGAAAAAGCATGAAAAACATTTTGGACGTTATTGGTGTAGAAATCACTTTGAGCTTTGATTTATTGATGTGATTTAGTCAATATCTTATATTTTCACTCTTTTACACCAAAGGAAGCATTTGAGTTCATTCGTTAGGAATATTCATCGTGCACATATGTCATGTTTGTATGCATTGATTTTCCTATCGAATTTTGATCACACCCATTCATTTACGCCATCACCGACTTGGTCGTTTTATGTTCATTCATGGTGTGATACTTGCATTGTGACACCCCGGTTTTGCTTGTTTATTTCATTTCTCTCATTTTGTCTATTTGGGGACATCATAAAAAGGGGGAGAATGAATTATCTGATTATGGGGGAGTTTTTTTTTTTAAATTTGAGGTTCATCATAAATCTGGTAGATCTGCATATGTTAATTATCTGATTATGGGGGAGTTTTTTTTTTTAAATTTGAGGTTCATCATAAATCTGGTGGATCTGCATATGTTTATTATCTCATTTCACACTCGATACGTCACTTGGTATTTGCTTTATCTCATGTGTGTAGGTACATCCTTGATAATCCCATGATGCACACCCTGATGAGAAAAGCGTTGAGATTTCTGATCGGAAGATTTGTAGAACAAACGATGCAGCCTTTATCATTTGTACCTCTTTCAGTTTTGGGT
This sequence comes from Sambucus nigra, assembly GCA_949130495.1. Classification (NCBI taxonomy): domain Eukaryota; kingdom Viridiplantae; phylum Streptophyta; class Magnoliopsida; order Dipsacales; family Adoxaceae; genus Sambucus; species Sambucus nigra. The sequence continues at coordinate 984,887 of CASBWL010000011.1, read as the reverse complement.
TCATGGAAGGGTAGATTTGTATAGGCATTTTTTATTCTAGATAATTCGAATTTTTTATGTATGTTCCGGCATAGACATAGGGGGAGATTTGTAAGGACATTTTGTCCAACATACTTGTATATGTCATTAGCCGTAACACCGTTGAAGAAATTCATGTCCATATCGTCATCAACGGAATCCGAGTATCGAATCAAGGAAGGAATCAGAAATCCAGTCAGCCGGACCGGTCCGCCTCAATGAAAAAGGAACCGATCCGCTAATAGCCCGGACTGGTCCGCCAAGAAATTAAAAGAACCGATCCGCTTCCGGACCGATCCGCCTCCCTGCCGGACCGATCCGTCTTGAACATTGAAGCCAGTGAGCACCGAACCGAATGCAAACCGAATCAGCCTCAAATTAAAAGAACCGGTCTGCCATCGGACCGATCCGTCTAAGGCCCGGACCGGTCCGCCCTGGATAACCACGAACAGATCGTGTGGAGATTTTTAGGGCAAATGAATTCTTATTTATACCACGATCGGGGAGTTGGTTTTCTTGAGACTTACACACGATTTCCTGAGTTCAATAACTCTTAAGTCTTCATGGTATTTGAGTCCATTGATTCATACCCTTGATTCACACAAATTCCATACATTTGTGAGTCACTTTTGGTAACCCAAGAACACCATTGATGTTGTTCAATCCTTTGTGAAGTGGACCGCTTCTTCCTCTTCATTGCAGCCCTACTGGAAAGGGATATTCCAGCCGCGACTACAGAATCCGATACCCGAGGGTAATTCTTAGTCAACCTGTATTTCATTGTAATCCGATTGTAAACCGTCTTTTACAAATTATAGTGATATACAAATGGTTTTGCCCCTGTGGGGGATTTTTCCTTAAACTTTGTGTGTTGAATATCTTGTGCATGATTTCATATTGTTTCAATCACACCTAGTTGCATGATTCAGGTTAATTTGGGTTAAAAAGGTGTTTATTATATTATTTCTTATTTGAACGCGAGCACGCACGTCTTCACTCTCCAATGGAGTTAAGATTTTGAGGGAAGAAGAAGATCTAAAAGAGGAGATTGCTGCTCTTAGGGTTTAGAATAAAGTGTTTTTAAAATTCCTAAACCCGTCACTTTGTTTATATACCAAAAATAATTTGAGTTCTAATTAAATACAAAAATAATTTGAGGATAAAAAATATGATTTTTATCCTCCTTAACTCAGATCCTCCCCCGATTTTTATAAAAAAAGTTATAATTTCCAAATTTTAATCCCGATTTAAATTCCACTTAAAACCTTAGTTTTTATATATAAAAACCAACATATTTAATTGCTAAGAATAATTAAATCCAAAATTTTATTTTTTCTCAAATTTCCTAATTAATTAATTTAATTAACTATTAAAAACATGGGGGGTTACACCACCTGCTTGTGAATTTATACGATGAGGCTTTATAGTGTGGCCCTGTCAGGTATCGTTGGATGTATCCTTTCAAGTGCTTGATGAAAACTTCAAATATTACGTTAAGAATACACGGTATATTGGAGGGTTAATTGCTGAAGAATACATAAATGTGGAATCATCGCAATAAGCTCAGTGGCATATGCCAGAATAATAGCTGAGGAGGTTGAATCCTCATGGAGAACGAGTGACTGGGGAACCTAATTAGTTTGAGGATGAATTGCCTATTGGGAACCTTAATGAGGTGAGGCGTGAGACACAATAATTTATAATACAAGCAAGCAAATCGTTACACATTCGAATCGCAAGATGAAATTGAAGATTGAAGAGAGTAAGTAGCTATATAATTAACTGAACTATTCTTGTTTGACTATATGTCTTCTATATATTATGATCTAAACTCTACAATTTACCATTTGGAAGTGTAAGAATGAAATTGCCCAAAATAAGAGGAGAAATTGCACGATGAATAATTTTAAGGCATGGATATCAAAAGAGGTAATTTCCACCTCTTATGCGTGTGGTTATTAATTCACGCATGGTAAAAATATGCCCTAATACGAGTTCGTGAATAAATACAAAATCTAAAAAGGGGTTCCTAGAAAAACTTCCTAAATTTTGTGCAAAAGAGTTTAAGAAAATCAGCACCAACGTTTTTTATTTGTTTCATATCCTTTTGAGGAAAAGCTTTTGATACAAAACAACGGAATTTTAATTTCTGCCTTGACTATCTATGATTCTAGCAAACATGATAAAAATACAAAAGATACGGTGCTAACCTATTATGGGATTGTCCTACCAATCCTGGAACTCGATTATTTAAATTTCATTGAAACCGTATTTTATTGTGACGGGGTGAAGCTAGAGGATACTACGAATACTTTTTTAAGAAGATGGACCGAACCCCCAACATATTATTAAAAACTTAAGGAGAAATAGCCGCTCCCATGGTATATAAATCATATAAAAAATATTCAAAAGTTAAACCCAATGAGTCGAATGAAAAAAAATAAAAAATACGAAAGTTAATAGAAATGCCCATGTTGGAAATAGCTGTCGAAGACAGCTGTTATTTTAAGTTGCAAAACATAGAATTGGTTCTCTCCGTGTCCCACGTCGGTGGGAGAGTTCAATTGTGTTGTGTATATTTACAATTTTTTGGGAACAAAGGTTTAGGCCTTTGGGCATTCAATGTTTTGTGGGTATGTGGGGAAGACCCAATGGGCCAAGTCACACACGCGCGCGTGCGCCACCGCCGCCGTCCGTCCGGCCCGGCCGTGCCCGTGTCCGGGGCTTGGGCTCAATAAGAAATAATTTTTTGGACAAATAAATTAACGATTTTGGGCCTTAAAAATTAATTTTTCAACGGTAATTAATTCCGAAAAATTAAAACGTGTTTTGTTCCGTGTTGATTTCTTCAAACGAGTTGCCCACTATTTCCAGATTTTTCTCCACGTTGTTTACCAACGTCTCTTTTTTTTTTTGCCCCATAAAAGAGGTTGTAGCCTCCGTTTTTAACACAGAGTTATCTCCCAAAAAATTTCTGCAAACAGTTCTCATTTTCCAACCTCCAGATTTTTTACAGAAATAATCTTTCCCAGATTATTTATATTTATCTTGATCGAACAGTATATGCATTATATAATGGGTGTCTGTTGAGCGAATCAGATTCGTGCTGCTGATTCGTATTATTTTCGAGGGTATTTTATCCTGGGGGTGACGGGGTTGTACACTATCGGCACAAATTGGAGGCAGACCCGCGAAACACCTTAAAGAGAGCGACATTGTCCGCGACTCAGCCGTGTTCTTGACTGTCCAGTTCCGGATTTCTTATATTTTTCTGCCCCAGATTTATTTGCTCCAAAAATTGGGTAATTTCATTCCTGATTTTAATTCTGCATTTAATTGTTTATTACTGCAACAACAATTACGACGAGATGTTTTACAGAGATGAAGGAGATGAGATATGACACTCTTCGTTGATCTTAATTTGAGGCATGCCTCATATGTTCATGTTTAGGATACCATGAATAAAATGAGGGAGGTTTTGAAAAGAGCAGAACTCTGTCAACGCACGACATTGAAAATTAACATTCGTAAGGCCACCAACAACCGTACTGACTTCTCTAAAGTAGTGATTTATGGAGTAATTCACCGAAATAAGCATGTCTTTAATGTCAGACAACATATGTCTAATATGCCAAGGAGGTTTCCAAATGTGTTTAATAAATTTCACATGATCTTTAGAATCCGATTATATTCGACATAGAAAAAACCATTTTGGATGGCCAATTGAAGTTCGCGTTTGAGAGTTTGAGATTCAACTTATAAATTAGATCGAATCCCAATAGGTGAGGAGAAGACCGATTTGAATATGCCTCTTAAATCCCTAATAACACCACTACAAGAGGATTTACCTGTATTATCCTGAAACACCCCAACCCAGTTACAAGTCAAAGTGAGTCAAACCATAATTAATCTAACCAAACCATAATCACGAGTTTTGATTTCAGAGTCATCATCGTAAATTCATATAACTGAAAACCTTTTTACAACATCAGAGTAATCATGCCCATAAAAACTTTCATGAAGGATAAGTTAACTTAATTACATCATTTACATTTACACAAAATCATTGTTTCTCCCATTCCTGGCTAACCCAACCTGACCTCCTAGATTTGGCAGTGATATCGCATTACCTGAAAAATGTGAACATAGGAACCATGGGCAAAAATAGCCCAGTGAATGCATCACTACTAAACTACTGCATGAATTTAAATGCAATAAATCATGTCCATATAATTATGTATTAACTTATCCGGCTCATTCATAATGAATGACCAACTTTTCTGAATCATTATTCACATATCATGTCTAAATAGACAATTCTCCCCCATTCCTGGTCGAGGAGTAACCCCTTGTCATTAATAGACAAATCTCCCCCATTCCTGGTCGAGGAGTAACCCCTCATTTCGGTAAACCGAAATGAACAATTTCATATTCATTTTATTATGATCATACCAACAACACGATACAAATATCTCTTTCCAGTGAGTACACTCACCTTGGTTGACAACTACGTATTCAGGTTTCTTTCTGGTGGAGCTGAACTGGGTTGATTAGACCTTACACCTGTCAATCCAACTAGATCAGTACTGAACCTCAATCATAAATATTATCCTAACATAATTATGTAACTTTCCATGACTATACATCAACAATATAATTCTAATTAAGTCGCATTCCATAAAACATAGGTAAAGGCAAAACAATGATATACATGTTGATAAAGTTACGGACATTCAACCGCAAGAAATACCTTATAAGTAATTTATAACCAAAGTCAAGTAAATATGAAATTATACTTGTCAATGTATATACACATGAAACATGTACTCAAAGTACCCTTCGTAAGGACGAAATACAAACATCCATTCAAGGGGTATCCAATATGGCCTGAAATTATTGTCATACATACTTAACCATCCTATATTTCTAAATTGTATAAATGCAGGGGTCCAACCTTATCAATATGAAAACATATATGAATATATTATCCAGTACAAGTGACGGTGTAATTTTTCAAGCTTCCTAGGGCAAATTATGACCATTTCTCTACAACACAAGAAATCTGCCCTACAAGCTCCTCTATTGATCCTTCGAATTCCCAGAATTTTTATACAGCATAACTTTCCATGATTTTCAACACACTTTTAGTAGACATACTGAATAGTACAGAATTAAAGTTTCATAATATTTGGACTTCATTTGCTATCTCAAAATCTTGACCAAACTCAGGGCATACCGAAATCAAGTATACAAACAGCAACTATATACCAACTTGAAATCATCATTACGGCCTAACCACAAGGATATAAATTCTAATTTTCATATATTATATGAATATATGAGTCTACTTTCATTTCCAATTGGAATTTCTCAATTCCAGTAATCACACAAAGAGATATGCAGATTTGAATACAAGGGGTTTCAACATAAAGCAATTTTAAGGGTTTCTACACTCAACTTAACATAAGCTTGCATCTAACCATACATATATATAAAGGGCTGAAAATTTCGTAAACTTATGATGATTTATAACATATAAATCAGTAATATAAGATAAATAACAAGACTTACAATTAGGATTACCTTCAGGGCTTTTTACGTAATTTCCACGGATTTTTCTACACTTTTTCTCCTCACTTTTTCTTCCTAAACCTCAACTTTCTATTTCCTCAAGCTAACAACACTTGAAACTGAACCTAGGCATTGTTTTGATGAAGAAATATGTTAGAGGGAGGGTTTTAAGTTGGCCAAGGCTGCCTCCCAAGCCAACCAATCAATTTAAAACATTTGGTTTAACAAAAGACAAAATACCACTTAAAGGGAATGGACAACTTTGCCCTTTGTTCGTAATTTCGGTATAACTCTTTACTCGGACATCCATTTGATGATCCGTTTGTTGTGTTACAACCCTAACTCACATGTCTACAACTATCTAGTTTTCACCTCAAGTCATTTATAATGTTATAAAGGTCAAAACTAGTCTCTAACAGGAACATTTCTACCGAAAACAACAAAAATTTATGTCTGTAAATAGTTCGACCTTTCATGATTTATGAAAGTAGGATTATAATAAACACAATCACTTAACATTAGATATACTAATATCACATTATTCATATCACATAAGATAAGCATGATTTAAATATAATTTATCATAATTATATTCGGGTTGTCACATATCCCTTCATGCCCTATTAAATTTAAGCTTTAATCTGTTAGAGGATGGAATCACCCAATTGATATATCTGAGGTGAGCTTTGTGTTTTTTGAATTTGATCTTGAAAAGATGGGCAATGTGTCTGTCAAAGTGATTTTGGGGATCCTCAAAATATACTGAAGATGATATGTTTTGGATATTGTTGATAGAGTTCTCAATAACAAAAATATGAGAGAAGGTGACATTATCGCGAACATCTTTATTCCGGGCTTTCCAAATCACCCATAATATGATAGCAGACAAAACATTGAATAAAAACTACATGAAGTTAGAGTTAGATTTCTTAATGGACCAGACTATTAATATTTCATTAATTAAGGAGTGATTCATCAATAACCCGAACATTAGATATAAGAATTCCTATACTTTAGAGGAGCAAACACAGTGCAAGAAAACGTGATCTGCAGTGTCGAAGTAAACATTACACGTATGGCATTTAGAAGCAAGTCTTATCTCTAAAAATTGAATGTTGTCATAAAAAGGAATAGCTCTATTAATGGCCCTACAAAGCATCACTGAATATCTTCCATGCCTGTAACATTTTGGAAGACAATTTTCAATGCGGAATGATTCCACTCTCTAAGAGTTTGCTTCAGTATCTATAACTTTAAGGCAAACGCTTTTAAAGGTTTTTCAACAATTTGCTTGGACCAGACATTGTGTATAATAACATTTAACCCTATGTGATTAGTACACATTTTCTGGAATTTGAACATTTGGGGGATATCATCCAACACTGTGTTTGACAGAGATTGGGAGAGGAGCATGATCAGGGTACGCTTTGTTAAGATGTTTTACCATAATTTTTAAGAATTTGGATATCCAAATGTTGTTGCATAAACTTGTGTCTAATCTATCAAATATGTACTCTTCACCATTTCTACTACTCCACCAGGTGTATTTAGAACCCAAGTAGCCCAAGTCAATAAGGGAAGTATTTGAAATGAAATAGTTAAAGTCTTAACAACTTTAAAATCAATGGCATATCCTCCGCATTTTTCATCATTAGTGGAAATAATGTTAAAATCCACATGATACATATGAGGAAAAAGATCATGGATATCAACTAGATTTTCTAAAGTGTCCCATAGGATATGTCTTTCCTCTTTAGATCATTTATCATAATTGAAGGATAACATAATCTTAGTGTTGATGTAAAAAATTAGATCAATCTAATTATTCAATCACAGATAAATAAATGAGACAAAGAATTTTTAAAGTAGTTCAGCCTTATAAGAATGCCTACGTCCACTGTTGTGTTATTGCTGAGTGTTTGGAAATTCTCGATTACAAGTTCTATCAAGAAATTCCGGTCCCCTTACAATGAGGATTGTACAATGTATTTATAGCCCTGAGGCTGTAATGCGAAAGGGTAATACATTAAATTATGTACATATGAAAGGGTAATACATTCAATGCCCTTTAAGCGTGTGCGTCTGAATGATAAGCATTTAATGAATAGTCAAACTGTTGATTATCCTGCTATTAAAGCTTTGTTCGAGGTGCAGCTCGGACCGCCTGAGTTGCTCGGACCGCCTAAGCTTCTCGGTGTTTAGGAGTTCCTCAGAGAGTTTTTGTTCCTCGGAGCGTCTGAGTTCCTCGGGGAATTCTTGTTCCTCGGAGCGTTTGAGTTCCTCGGAGCATCTGAGTTCCTCGGGGAAGTAGTGTTCCTCGTTGTATTCTTATTCCTCGGAGCGTGTGAGTTCCTCGGAAGTATTTATTATTGCCATGTAGATTGCCACGTGTCATCATTCAATTGAGCCATGTCAGCAGACTAAATTTGGTATCAACAGAAGCCCCCAATGTTTCATAGTTTGAAATTTGAGGAGTATGGAACATTCTTTCTCGGAATATGGTAGCTTTAATTGGTCTTCATGATTTTTAGGAGTGTTTCCCTTGTATTTATTTCTCCTTCCAAATTCTTAGAATCAGACTTTTTGAATTTGTATGCCCGCTTCGATTCCCGCGCCCCTTTTCGTCTTTTTATCCGCCGGTAACGTAACCGTCTCTTTTTATAATCATTACTTTTCCTTTTCCCAAGGTAGAATATTTAAACGCTGCAGTAAATCCCATTGTCTTCTACTTTTTTAAATTTGTATCTTCGAGTTTTCCGTCGTCTTTTTCTCTCCTGTGTATTCATCTCTTCCATCGTTCGTTGTCATTAGATCCACTTTTTTTCTGTGAGATTTTCTTTCTTCTTCTTCATTTCTTTTATTCATCATGGTTTACCCTGTTGAATCTCTGGATAAGTTTCGCTCTGATTTTTCTATTCCCTCCTGGGTTGTTCTGGAAGAGCTTTCTGAGCCTTCTGATTATTTTCGTTTGGCTGAGGGACATTGGTTTCCCAGTCTCTTTATTGCTGAGTGTGGATTTTCTTTTCCACCTAAGGGTTATTTTGATAACGGACACACACACAAACAACATACATAATATCAGGACAGGCGGGAGTAAGGTATAAAAGACTTCCTATCATACTACGATATAAGATTGAGTCGATGGATTTACCATTCTCATCTTTCGATAGTTTGACCGAAGCACTCATTGGAGTCCTAGCATCTTTGGTAGTTTCTAAGCCAAACTTTTTGACAATCTCTAAAGCGTATTTGGATTGCGATACAAATAAACCATCTCAATTTTGATTAACTTGAAGACCTAAGAAGAATTGTAACTCCCCCATAAGTGACATTTGGAATTCTTTATGCATAATGTCAGAAAATGTTTTGACATCTGTTGGGGAGGTAGATCCAAAAATGATATTGTCCACGTATACTTGGGTTATGATAATATTTTTGTCAAAGTGTTTAACAAAAAGAGTTTGATCATTCCCTCCTCGCTTAAAACCATTGTTTAGAAGGAAGGTAGACAGACGCTCATGCTAAGCTATAGGAGCTTGATTTAACCCATAAAGGGCTTTTTTAAGCAGGTATACGTGATTTGGATAATGAGGGTCAACGAACCCTTTGGGTTGTTCTACGTGGGTCTCTCCACTCAATATACCATTAAGAAAAGCAGATTTCAAATCCTTTTGATAAAGTGTGAAATGCAAATAGCAAGTTATTACAAAAAGTAAACGAATAGACTCAAGGCAAGTGACAGGTGAAAAGGTCTCCTCGAAATATATTCCTTCAATATGAGAGTAGCCCTGTGCAACTAATCTAGCCTTATTCCTAATGATCATCCCAAATTCATCAGTTTTATTTTTGAAAAGCTAACGTGTGCCAATAACCTTTTTATTTTCAGGTCGGGGTACAAGATACCATACATCATGAATAATAAATTGAAGCAGTTCCTCTTGCATAACACTTATCCACAAAGGGTCATTTAGTGCTTCATTAATATTATTTTGTTCTATAAGAGAAAAAAAACATACATAATGGAGCAAAAGTACGTAGTTGGGATCTTGTATGAACTGGCTCAATAAGGTTACCAACTACACTATCTAACGGATGATCTTTGGAAATCCAATTAGGCACTTCAGGGGCCTCAGTTTGTAAATGATCATCTATCTTTAAATAATCATGAGTTAAAGTGTTGTCGGATTCATCCACTATAGTTGGTCCTTTAATCTTACTTTTGACAATAGTGTCACTTACAACCACATTAATGGATTCCATTACGGTTTTGGTACGAAGATTATAGATACGGCAGGCTCTACTATTTGGTGAATATCCACGAAAATAGATTTATCTCCTCTGGTTTCATATTTGGATAGATGTTCTCTATCCTTACATACATAACAGGTACTACCAAAGGTTCCAAGGTATTTTAGGATAGGTTTCTTCCCATACCAAAGTTCATAGGATGTTTTTTTGGTATTTTTCCTTAGGTATATGCGATTGCTTATATGACAAGCTGTACGAATGGATTCTACCCAAAAATATTTAGGTAAGTTCTTCGCATGAATCATCACGCGGGCCATGTCTTAAAGAGTGCAATTTTTACGCTCAATAATTCCATTTTGTTTAGGTGTCTTAGGGGCACTAAATTCATGTTTGTAATCATTATATTCATAGTATTCGATGACACCTGAATCTATGGATTCACCTCCTCTATCGCTACGAATTCTATCTACTTGGGAGTCCTTTTCATTTTCAATACGAACTAGTATTTTCAAAAATTAACGAAATGTTTCTGACTTGTGTTTTAAAAAGGCAACCCAGGTAAATCAAGTGAAATCATCAACCATAACTAGAATATAACTATTGCCACAAAGACTAACAGTACGAGAAGAACCCATTAGGTCTATATGGATTAGTTTTAAATGTTTTGTGGATAGAACTTCTTTAAATTTCTTGTGGGGAGCCTTAACAATCTTTATTTCTTGACAGGGACCACATATGATGTTTGAAATTGGTTTTATTTTTGGAATACGTCTAACTATCTCTTGAGAAGATAATTTACCAAGGTTGTCGTAATTAATGTGACCCAACCTATTATGCCATACCTCATTGTCATCCATTCTGGCAAGGTTACAGACCTCTGTACTTAGATTGACTATATAACAGTTATCTGGAGTACGAAATCCTGTAATAATGCAATCATCATTTTTATTTAAAATTTTACAATTGTTCTTCGAAAAGGTGACAATATAATTGGAGTCACAAAATTGCGAAATACTTAGCAAATTCGCTTTAAGACCTTTTACCAAGAGAACATCCTCAAGAATAGGTAAATCCTTCTTCATGGAGTGTTCATTTACCAAAGATCTGGGCTGATACAGCATCTCCAAACTAGAATTTTCCACCGGAGAAGTTAGTTTTATTTAAAAGTTTTGTATCGTCCCCGATCATATGTTTAGAACATATGGAGTCTAAGTAACATCCAAACATTGTGTTTTCAACTTTTAAAGCACTAATCATAATGTTGCATTTCATCTGGGGTAATAGCTCATCTTTTCTATCCCAAATTACTTTAGTTTTAAATTTGCGCTTATGAGCTCGTATTTTATCAAACTTGCGAGCTTCAGTTTTTTGTCTAAAAGATTTTTGTGCATGTGTTTAAGGATTATAAAAAGTTTGAGCATTTGGTCTAAAAAAGAATCTAAGATTGCTTTTAGTTGATGATCTATTAGTATTTGATCTTTTCTTTCTATTACGATAGTTAAAATTCTTGTCCGGCTGTCTAGGTAGGATATAATTTTTTCATCTTTTCCTAAAATATTTGAAGTTATAGTAAACATGAGAGTGATAGATTGGTTTATATAGGCGTTTAGAATAGCAACCATCAAGGGAATGTCCAAGGAAATCACAATAAAAACAATAAAGATGACTCGTAGAAATCTTAACCTTAGGAAAATTGTTAATCAAGGACTTGTCTAAGTTTTGAGCTCTAGACTCATTCCTAGGTAGCACAGGACAAAATGACAAAGCATCTTGTCTAATGGGAGGGCAAACATATTTAGCCTTATTTTCAACATTATGCTTAGAATTACTTGAATCACCAATGTCTAACTTTTGTTATTGTGAATCAAACTTATCTTTCAAAGCTTGAAAGTCTGGACAAGTTTCAACAGGTCTTTTGCCACCAGACACAAACTTGATAGGTTCAAAGGTTTTAGTTTGCTTGGAAGTTTTGGGGCAAAAACTCATTCCATTTATGTCATCAGAATTGGTCTTACTTTCAGCAACACAGTCTTCAAAACATTTAGAGTTATTTTCAAATTTTGTAAACTTTTTGAAGACTGTAGAAGCCTTTTCTTTTGTTTGTTCCAATTCTAATAACGTCCTTTTGTATTTTTTTTCCAGAATTTCATTTGATTCAGTCAACTCTTTCAATATTTATTTAAAAGTCTTGGGTTCATTTTCATGAATTAGACATTGAGAAGTATACTCTTCATCATTTTGTTTGACCATATGGCTTAGGGTTTCTATCTTCTGTGTAAGATCTTTGACGATTTTTTCAAGTTTAGTACTTTTCCTGAGAGTTCTTGAGTGCATTGTGTGAATGTCTAGGAGGCCTTCATTGTCGGAGTCACTAAGTGTACAGGTGCAGTGTCCCCTAGCGAGTTCAGTTTAGGACTCACACACCCATTTGCATCAACAATAGATCGTTCCCTTTGACTTTCACACACAGTGTTTGATGAATTAGCAGCATTCTCGAGTAATAAAGCAGACAAATCAGTAAGGATAACATCATTCAACATACCATGATCAAATTACTTATCATCAGTGTAAATGATTGTAGCAAAGAAAGGCATACAAGGGTCATAAGGACTAGGTGACTCCAGTTCCTCAATTTCTTATTCACTTGAGTCATCCCAAGTCTTGTATGAATTAGCCCTAGTGTTCTTGTTCTTATTCCAATTAACTATACAGTCACTGGCTATGTGTCATAACTTCCCACATTTGTAGCATTCAGTGTTCTTAAGGTCTCTACTGGGTTTGTCAAGTCTTTTCTCATGAGGCCTATTATTAAAGTGGTTTGAATAGGTAGGTTTGCCTTGTCTATTTGCCATTTTATTTCTAAATTTCACTATTTTCTTGAATTGTTTAGATATTAAGGCAATCTAATTATCTAAACTTTCTGACTCACAGTCCTCATCAGAATCTAAGTCAATTTCAGGCAAGGGACATTCAGGTTTAGTCAACTTAGAGGTAAAGACAAGATTGGATGTAGATTGTTTCTTATGGGTCTGTGTTAATTATTTCTTAAATTCTAATTCTATTTCCACAGTTCTTAGTTTGCTACTGAGGAGTTCAGGGGTAAGATTTTGATCATCCATCTCCTCAATTGCATATCTCTTATTGTCAAACTTTTGTGGAAGTGACCTTAGAATTTTAGACACAATTTCCTTTATGTCATAAGTTATACCATTAGCATGGAGTTTAGTCACAATGTCTGTCAACCTAATGTAGAAATCATCAAATGATTCAGTCTTAGTCACAACTAGTGTGTTGTACTACAAGATCAACATTTGGGTTTTAGCAGCTTTAACACGTGCGACTCCTTCATGAGCAGTCACAAGAGTATCCCAAGCTTTTTTAGAAGTTATGCAGGAAGAGATTCTCTTGAACTCGTGTTCATTTATAGACATGAATATAGCATTTTTACCTTTGTTATTACTAAAGGAAGCATATTTCTTTTCTTTAGTGTATTCACTTATCAACTTTCTAATTCTCCCATCACTTCCATCTATTGCTAGTTTAGTAGGAGGAGTGTAACCATTTTCAATAGCATCCTAGGCATCATCTCCCAGCGTACCTTGAATGAAAGCAATCATCCTTACTTTATAGTAAGGGAAATTAATGCCATCAAAGAGAGGAGGGACCTGGACAGGTCACCTAATCTCTCAAATTTCTCGTCCATAGTTTGTTTTGAGAAAACAATTTTAGAAACTCGATATCTAAAAGAACTTGTAAAACCAAAGTTATGATATCAATTGAAAAAGTACCACTTAAGTCGTTTAATTCAAAGTTAAACAGTTTAAATGGCTCCGAGTAGTTTTTTTTAATAAACTCTTTAATCAAAACAAACTACTAACACAAGATGTGTTTAAAGGAATATATGAACGAGTTATTTAAGGTATAGGTCTACTAGTTTTGAAAAACAAAACTTATAAAGATTTCTAAATCAGCACAGTCACAAGAAGGAGGTGAGAGTAAGAGTAAGCATGCAAGCACACAAGATTTTAACGTGGTAAAACCCCACGCAATTGAGGAAACATCCACGGAGGTCTCTACACCTCAAAAGAAAAATCCACTAAAATATAGTAACAGGTTACAAACTATTTAACAATCTAAACACACAATCAGACCTAATCTAAGTTCATAAATTATACCAACTCCTCTGGATTATTCTGATTTCTCCCAAGGCTTCTGATGTTGTAGATGTTCTCTCAGCTTTGTAACTCCACTCCTTTTAAATTTCAATTGACTCTAAAAGTCAATGATCTCTCTACCAATACTTCTTTAGTGTTGTAGTGTAAAAGGGTTGTAATGTGATGTGCCTAACACATGCATGCAAATCACACACACTTATACAGACAATATACCTAAACAAATTACAAGTATCATTCTAAAATGCAGTAGAAACTTTTATTTCACAGTTTGTTTGATAATCTCAGACCACGGATCTTTATTTTTATCCACAGATCTTGAGGGAACCTTGCTATAAAAGGCAGCCAAGGTCCTAAACGCTTTATTTATTTTATTTACAAGGCTATTTCATAAAATGTGAAATATTCACGAAAGTGTAAAACCTCAATCAAGATCTTAACTAGATCTAAGTCTGATTTCATAAACTGTAAACATAAATGAGTTTGTTAGTTTTGGTTTTAAAAACAACATGTAAGAGGTAAAAAAACCAACAAATGAAGATTTCTTGAAAAAAAATGAGCCAGAGCATATAAACGTTTTTGTATCACAAATAGTATAGATTTTCACTTTCTATGTAGAGAAAATGAAATCCAAACTTCGTGAGTGTTGGACAAGAGATTAAAGATAGTAGAGGATGGATCTTCTTAACTAACGAACACACTCAAACTCACAGGTTATTTTTCTGAATGAAAATCAAAAGTTTGGCTAGGTTTCATTTTCTCTTTCTTTCTTCTTCTTCTCTCTCTCTCTCTCTCTCTCTCTCTCTCTCTCTCTCTCTCATTTTTCTCTCAGAGGTAAAATGATCAAAAGATTGTAATTGTGAGGACGAAGGTCTCCTTATATACAGGTAATAGAAATATCTGGAACTTTGAGGTTCAATGAATGGCTGAGATTAACTCCTGAGATCAAAGGTAAATCATAGGGCTACAAACGCACCACATTTAAACGATCTCCCATTGGTTGATTCAGTCGCTATAAGGATTGTCTAAGATTGCATGCAGACCATTGATGATAAATGATCCAAGGGTTCTCAGTTAATCTCAAGTATGTGAGAGTAAAGAAACACAGATCCAACTGATATCTCAATAACACGTGTAAGGCCATGATCAAGTGAAAAATGCGTATTTTTGAAGTATAAAAAATCTCATTTTCCACCACATAAGTCTCTGTGGCTTTCGAATCCTACCCAAGCAACCTTTTAGGAGAAATGGATAATTATAAATCAACCCACAACATTTTTAAAACCAACTCTTAAATGTTGAAAAATGTTTTATAAATTCGTAAAAATTATATACCATATCCCAAAAATTATTAAAAAATCATTTTCATGGGATTTAAACACACACACACACCCCTAAATCATAGTGAATGCAACAAATTAATGCAGTCCCAGGTGCACTGTTGGTGTTTTACCTTTGAGACTTTTAAAGGAATTTTAGATGTAGATTACGAGGCTCTTTGGTAGACTAGGATATGAGTCAATTTTGTCACTTAAGTGAGTCAAAGATATCGTGTGCTTCAAGTAGACATTATCTCAATAGAAAGTAAACGAAATTTGAAAACTATATTCACGAATCCAAATTATAAAGTGCCCATTTTTTATAAAAATTAGAAAAACTAGCCGTTACACAAAAAATGTTAAAAATGTTAGTCTCACGGTACTCCACTTTCTGCGAAAAAAATAAGACGCATAACAATTGATCTGATGCAGAAAATACAACCATGTTTAATTCTCAACAAAATGACATTGAAGACCGAAATGATCCAATAGTTGTATGTTTTCTTTTATTTAGTGTTTTTAAAAGAAAAAAAGTCGTATGATTGTAAATAACAATACCATTCACATGCTTTATTACTGAAAGAGTAGTCTCCATCATGTCTTTAATGCATTCATAATACAGTTTCACTAACTAATATTAGGGGTGTGCATCGGTTCGAAACCGATCTATTTGGAGAGAATCGAATCCAATCCAATGGAAGTCGGGTTTTCACTTTCAGAATCCAATTCATTTTGATCTAAAGTCATAATCCAATCTGACCCAGTCTAATTAAGGTTGTATTTGATCGTTTTTTTAATCGGCTTTGACTCATCTACCTTAAGCATTATTAAATAAAAAATAAATTAATTGGATCTAATCCAATACAATATATCCAATCAAATCCATCAGATTTAATACAATATAATTTAATATTGTTCATTTAATCTAATATAATTGATAAGGTGTTTAAGACTACAAACTAATAAAATATTATAACCAATAGCATATTTTATATAGGGACAATTAATGTTTAGTCCCTAGGACGTAAGTAAATTTTGCACTTAGTTCACCTTATTTTTTTTATTTTCTATAAAGATCCGTATCTATTTTTTTGATAATTTTTTTCTTAGGGCTTACAATAAGAGGGGAAAAAGTGTTTTTAAGTATTTTTCTATAATGGGGGATTTTTTGGAACAAAATAAAAAGTGTTGGAATAAACTTTAATTGACAAATTATCGAGGGATTTTTCATCGAATGACCCTCTTATATATAGTTGGTTTGGATTGGTTTCATCGGTCTATAAATATGCAAAACCGCAACCAATTCAATTAAGGTCGATTTTTTACAAACCAAATCCAATCCAATTCAGTTGAGGTCAGTTTTTTTAATTGGATTAGAACGATTTGAATTGGATCGATCGATTTCATCGGTTTGATTTGGATCTTGAAGACGCTAACCATTATATTAGGCCATCCATAGAGGGCAACGTAAATGTGCACATTTGCATTGTTTCATCCCACAATGGGTAAGAAACAATGTATTTTCCCCTGTTCAAATGCGTAGAGACAGTGTAAATTTACATTCCAATTAGACATTGTGTAAATAGAGCCCACATTGGTGGGCGATAAACTGTCACTCACCCCAAGCCATTGGGCGATAATATATTACTCCCCCAGATTTTGTATTAATAAAAAAAAATGAAAAAATGATATCAACCTGCTGGACGGGAAACTGATATCCGTCTAAGGTGCCATGCCCATAACACTTCTGAACTTTAATATGTTATCCGCCCAATCCATATTTATATTGTTCCACTGTGATTTCATCTTTAGAGCAACCCTTATAGGTATGTTAAAAGTGTAAAAATTGTGTTTTGATGGGATGCTGTATGCTATAATGGTATATATGCCATTTGCTATCGCATAATTTAACAAATATAGAAATAGACTAGAAACTGACAGTTTTTTTGGGCAATTTATAATTAGGTCCCTTGTTGATAATTTTTAAACATTTAAAGACAATTTACTATTATGTCCACTTGTTATGCCACTATCGTGGACTTCTATAAAAAAGATAATTAGTGGAGATAAGTATTTAAAATTTGTCAAAATTCCTTCAGAGTTTAAATTTTTTTTGCGAGGGACCTAAGAGTACTTTGCTATTTTTTTTTGTGGGCCCAACCCCTTATGCGAAACATCACGTTCCGCGAAAGGAATAATCTTTAAATACGACGTAGTTTTGGTTGTTTTTTTTCCAAAAAAAAGTGAAGCTTTATTCAAACCAAAGGTATTTTACAAGTGGTGTTCGTTACTGCTGACCTAACTATTGCACACTGACTCTAATCACGACATAAAAAGGGAAATAAAAAATTAGGAACAAGCATACAAAAAAAAGAAAAAAAAAGGACTAGACACCGAAAAAGCAGCAAGAGCATCAGCACACATGTTAACTTCACGAAAAGACAAACAAAGGATTACGTGATGGAATCACTAATATACTTAAGATTGTATACTTACAAGTGGAACGGTAAATGTTGGTCTGGCAAAATGACGCACGACACGATAACACGGTACGAACCGACACGAAGTTATAAGTTAATGGGTGACCCTTAATGGGTTTGGGTCATATCAGTGCCAACTCGATAAGACACGATAATTAACAGGTCGGGTTAGGGTTACCTCCTTCACCCGTTAATATCCTAAAAGCCCCGATAAGACCCATTAATTTAAGTAAATAAAAAATATTTTTGAGACTTATAAAGAGTTTATGTAGCTTAATGTTACTTTATTCATAACGAATTTAACTAAATGAGAGAGTTAATAATGTCAATAAATTAATAGGTCTAATTGTATTTAAAAATGAACTAATATATTAACTTGTATACGATTAAAAATAATTCATAAACTTAATGGATAATAACGGGTGGACACGATAACAAGTCGGGTTGAAAATATTATTTTTCACACGGTAAGAAAATCACTCATTTAGATACGAACCCGATAAAAATAGACACGAATATATGGGTGACAATTTTAGAAACGATAAGAAAAAACGACACGGAACAACACAAAATTGATCCGAAATTGACACGATTTGTTGTGTTCGTGTCTGATTTTTTTGGCACGAAGTCGTGTCGTATCGTGTTCGTGTCTGAATTATGAGTCTTGTCGTATCGTGTTATCGTATTTTTTAGGCATGAAATTTAAAAAATTATGGTATTCGTATCGTGTTGTGTTATTTTTTATTCGGGTCGTGTTCGTGTCAACTAAAAAAAATACAAATTCATATCGTGTTCAAAAAAATCTTATCGTATCAGGTCGGCCGAAAACACAATCCTTTGACCCGAATTACCAAATACGACCTATTGCCATGTATATAATTTTTACATTGTGTGATTGTGAATATCGAAAATACAATAATATTGTAATATTCTTATACAATCCGGACGATCTAAAACCCCTCCCACTTTTTATGTTTCCTCTCACTAAACTGTACCGCCCTAGAGACGAATGCTTTCTATTTCTCTGTCATACAAAACACACAAATAATTTCACCTATCACAATGGATGAAGTTGAAGATGTATCACCGGAACAACAACTACCCCGTTCCCCAACGCACGAAGAAAAACACGAGAAACCCCTCCAAATCACCCTCGATCTACAAATACCCATCTCCCAAAATCTCCCCTTCATCCCCAAACACCAAGATAATTATGAGAAACAAAAAGGGGATTTTGAAAAAACGGCCAAGAAAAGGTTTGGTCGAAAAAAGAAGGTAGACATGTCAACTGACGATGAAAATGGGGTTAGTAGTGCCAAAAAGGAGAAATCTTTGGGGGGAAATGAGGGGTTTGTGCAAAGGAGTTGTAGGAGAAAGGAGAAAAAAGTTGGGTATTGTGGTGATGATGATGATGAAGAAGAGGATGTTGGGGGTGGAAATAGGAGTAGGGGATGCCGGTATGCGAGTAGGGTGAAGAGGGGTTCGGCGTTTCCACAAAAGGCAAGAGGTGGAAGAAAGAAGGATGAGAATGTAATGTCAATTCTTGTTTCAACTTCACCATTTCTTGATTAATACTTTTAGGCCCACTTATGATTTCTTGGTTGTGTAAATTGTTTGATTATGTAAATGGTTCATTGTGATTAGTAAATTGTAAATGAGTTAAATTGGGGGAGGGGGGGACTTTTTGTGACTTCTATTTCAAATGAGGTGTTCTACATTTCCACAAAAGACGAGGTGGAAGAAAGAAGGATGAGAATGTAATGTTAATTCTTGTTTCAACTTCATTGTTTATCATTTCTTGATTAGTAATTGTAGGCCCGCTCGTGATTTCTTGGTTGCGCAAATTGTTTGATTATGTGAATTGGTCCATTGTGAATTAGTGAAATGTAAATGAGTTAAATCCAATTTTATGCAATGTGTGGTAAAATAGACAGAAACGAATTGAGAGAGGACAGTCGATTTTTTGCTATGAAGCACCGACACTCTCTCGGAAGCCATGAGCTGGCTTTGACACGAGTCCCACACGCGACACGCTCCGACACGTTGGGACACGTAAAAGGACACACTGGGACACGTAAAAGGACACGTTATTTTTTATTTATTTTTAATATTTAATTTTTTTTTCTTATGTGATGGTTATTCTACTTTATTTATGATTTTTAATGTTAAAGTGTGTTTGAATTTTGTTTTGTATGGTCCATTTTCTTAATTTCATGTTAAGAATGCTCTAATAATGTATTTTATGGGAAAAATCTGTTTTATTTCATTAATATATATATTTAAACATATGTTATATATTTAAATATATATTTTATATTATATGTATCCTAGTGTGTCGTATCCTAGTTTTTGAAAAAATTACGTGTCGCGTGTCGTGTGAAACAAGTATTACGTGTCGAGTCCGTGCTTCATAGATTTTTTGTGACTTTTATTTCAAATGGATGCATTTTACGTTTTTTGTGAAATAATAATAGGGGAATCCATTATGCTACTAGGGTGAAGAGTGGTTCTGCAAGTGCACAAAAGGAAAGGGGTGGAAGAAAGAAGGATGAGAATGTAATGTCAATTCTTGTTTCAACTTCATTGCTTTATTAATAATTTAAGGCATACTTACGATTTCTTGGTTGCACAAATTGTTTGATTATGTGAATTGGTCCATTGTAAATGAGTTAAATCCAATTATATGCAATGTTTGTTAAATATATAGAAACGAATAGAGAGGGGGGTGGGGGGAGGAGAAATCGACTTTTTGTGACTTTTATTTCTAATGGATTCATTTTTCGTTTTTTGTGAAATAGTAGTAGGGGAAGCCGTTATGCTAATAGGGTGAAGAGGGTTCTGCAAGTGCACAAAAGGCAAAGGGTGGAAGAAAGAAGGATGTGAATGTAATGTCAATTCTTGTTTCAACTTCGTTGTTTATCATTTCTTGATTACTATTTTTAGGCCTACTCATGATTTCTTGGTTGCGCAAATTGTTGATTATGTGAATTGGTCCATTGTAAATGAGTTAAATCCAATTTCATGCAATGTTTGTTAAATAAATAGAAACGAATTGAGAGAAGGGGGTTGGGTTGGGGAGGGGTAGTCGATTTTTTGTGACTTTTATTTTAAATGGATGCATTTTACGTTTTTTATGAAATAGTAGTAGGGGAAGCCGTTATGCTATCGGGGTGAAGGGGGGTTCTGCAAGTGCACAAAAGGCAAGGGGTGGAAGAAAGAAGGATGAGAATGTAATGTCAATTCTTGTTTCAACTTCATTGTTTATCATTGCTTGATTAATAATTTTAGGCCTACTCATGATTTCTTGGTTGCGCAAATTGTTTGATTATGTGAATTGGTCCATTGTAAATGAGTTAAATCCAATTTTATGCAATGTTTGTTAAATAGATAGAAATGAATTGAGAGAAGGGGGTTGGGTTGGGGAGGGGCAGTCGACTTTTTGTGACTTTTATTTCAAATGGATGCGTTTTACATTTTTTGTGAAATAGGAGTAGGGGAAGCCGTTATGCTACTAGGGTGAAGAGGGGTTCTACATTTGCACAAAAGGCAAGAGGTGGAAGAAAGAAGGATGAGAATGTAATGTCAATTCTTATTTCGACTTCATTTTTAATAATATCTTGATTACTATTTTCAGGCCTACTCATGATTTCTTGGTTGCGCAAATTGTTTGATTATGTGAGTTGGTCCATTGTAAATGAGTTAAATCCAATTTTATGCAATGTTGATAGAAACAAATTGAGAGGGGGAGTGGCAGTTGACTTTTTGTGACTTTTATTTCAAATGGTTACATTTTACGTTTTTTGTGAAATAGTAGTGAGGGAAACCGTTATGCTACTAGGGTGAAGATGGGTTCTACAAGTGTACAAAAGGCAAGGGGTGGAAGAAAGAAGGATGAGAATGTAATGTCAATTCTTGTTTCAACTTCATTGTTTTTCATTGCTTGATTAATAATTTTAGTCCTACTCATGATTTCTTGGTTGCGCAAATTGTTAGATTATGTGAATTGGTTCATTGTGAATTGTAAATGAGTTAAATCCAATTTTGTGCAATGTTTGGTAAAATAGATGGAAACGAATTGAGGAAGGGTGTGTGTGTGGAGTGGGGAAGTCGACTTTTTGTGACTTTTATTTCAAATGGATGCATTTTACGTTTTTTTGTGAAATAGTAGTAGGGGAAGCTGTTATGCTACTAGGACGAAGGGGGTTCTGCAGTTTCACAAAAGGCAAGGGGTGGAAGAATGAAGGATGAGAATGTAATGTCAATTCTTGTTTCAACTTCATTGTTTATCATTTATTGATTACTAATTTTAGACCTACTCATGATTTCTTTGTTGCGCAAGTTGTTTGATTATGTAAATTGGTTCATTGTGAATTAGGCCTTGTTTGGTTGTCTAAAAATTGTAAATCAATCCATTTTTAAATTAGTTCATTTACAATTGACCCATTAATTGCATTTGGTTTCGTTAATAAAAATTTTCATTAATTGCCCAATTTCAGCCCATGTGTAAAATCTGAAATTTGAGCATTTCACCAAAAACGTGAAATTCATCCATTTGAAATAGGAGCATTTAGCATATGATCATACCTATCCATAAGCTCTCTCTCTCTCTCTCTCTCTCTCTCTCTCTCCATTTGTTTTTAACTTATCGATGAAGTTAAAGACGTATCTACGGAACAACTACCTCGTTCCCCCAAAGAAAAACACGAGAAAGCCCTACAAATACCCCTCTCCCCAAACCTCTCCTTTAATCCCCAAACACTAAGAAAACGAGGTTTTCGAAAAACTGGCCACGAAAAAGCCTGGTCCAAAAAAGAGTGCAAAAAAGGAGAAATCTTTGGGGGAAAATGAGGGGTTTGTGAAAAGGAGTTATAGGAGAAAGGAGAAAAAAGTTGGGGATTATGATGATGAAGAGTATGTTGGGTGTGGAAATAGTACTAGAGTGAAAAGGGGTTCTACAATTGCACAAAAGCCACGGGGTGGAAGAAATAAGGATGAGAATGTAATGTCAATTCTTATTTCAACTTCATTA
Organism: Sambucus nigra; assembly: GCA_949130495.1. Classification (NCBI taxonomy): domain Eukaryota; kingdom Viridiplantae; phylum Streptophyta; class Magnoliopsida; order Dipsacales; family Adoxaceae; genus Sambucus; species Sambucus nigra. The sequence goes on along the minus strand of CASBWL010000011.1, from coordinate 962,050 downwards.
TTTATCATTTCTTGATTACTAAGTTTGGTTGCTCAAATTGTTTGACTATATAAATTGGTTCATTGTGAATAGGCCGGCAAAATGGGTAAATTAAGAGGAATCCATCAACTAACCACCTAAAACAATACTGACTAGGTCCCATCATTTGTTGTCCGGGTTAAAGTGGGTTTCATTGCCACCTCTCCGGGTCTAGGCGTGTTATTGACGGGTCATGAGGGGGAGTGTGGCGGAGAATCGAGTTATTATAACTGTGTAAACTTTTGCCTTAACCTTCTTTCTCTAACTATTTCTAAATCTCTCTTTATGCAACAACTCATGGGAGGAAAGGGATGGGTTGACCCAAACCGACCCTATTTCTGAACCGCCCAAATTCGAATTGCCACATGTCGTAACTCGTTTTTGAACCGCCCAAATCTGACCCGCCCACAACCGCCCATTTGTTGAATCTAATTGTGAATTAGTGAATTATAAATTTATGAATTTGAAATGAGTTTAAATTCAATTTTACGCAATGTTTGGTAATCTGAAACTTATGTTAAGTTTCAATAAAAAAAAGATAAAAACGAATTGAGAAGGAGGGGGGGATCAACAATGGGTCGAGTCAGAACTGGGTGGGTCAGCAGCGGGTGGGGACAAGGCACTGAATGGGTTTGGATTGGGCCTGTGCTGGATCGGGTCGGGTACACCCGTTTGAAATTTCTCTTATTTTTCTTTTTCTTCTTCTTCTTCTTCTTCTTCTTACACACACACACACACACACACACATCACAAAACCATCTCTATAAACTAAATCAAATAGTTTGAACTTTAAACGGTTTGAGTTATTATGGTGTGTGCGACTCACACAATGTGAAAGATAGAGAGGAGAGAGAGAGAGTTAGGCGGCAAGAGAAAACCCTCATTTGTAACCCGTTTTGACCCGTGCTTAACCCGATAGATTGGGCCTCGTAACCCATTTCAACCCGTGCAACAAAATAAAGGGGACCCAAGCAGCTTCATTTGAGATGCTGTCGGGTGGTTTCTGCCAATCCCCCCATTTTGCCAGGCCTAACCTCAGGCAAGAACCTATGCTCAGGAGTTTGAGTCATTTTGTGGGAACACATTGACGTGTCGTGTGTGTACAGGCTAATGAGTCGGTTGAAATCCTGAGTTGGCGTAGAGTTACTCTTTTAAGGTTTGTGTAAATTGGATTTTCTTCGATGTGTTAGTGTACGGTCCTATGGCCAAATACTCCCTCTATCCATAGTTGTTAGTATCGTCCGATTCGCGATTCGTATCGTACGATACGATTATGAAGGAAAAGATACGAATCAGATACATTAATCGATTTGGACTAATTATCGTTTGAATCGAGCTTGTATCGCGATATGATACATGTATCATTTGAATCGCGATACAAAAACGATTCACATCGGCCGACTTGGGTCGAGTTTTGACGGACCCGAGAGGCAAAAAAAAACCCTTGAAAATTGTTTTCTTTTATTTTCTTTCGGTCGAAAGTCATTTATTAACTTCATAAAGACTTTCTGACAAAAAATACACAAAACCCTAGGTTCGCATGATCCCTTTCCCTTATTTATTGTGCTCCCTAAGAAGCACGGATACTTCTTAGAAGGCAACGTGTCCGTGTCCGACACCTATGAAGCACGGACACTCTCCCGGAAGCCACGAGTCAGCTTTGACTCAAGTCAGACACGCGACACGCTCTGACATGTTGCCGACACGTTGGGACACGTAAGTCCTTTTTTATTTAGATTGGACACACTTTGGACACGTAAAAGGATACGCTCTGGACACGTGAAATTATTATTTTTTTTAATTTTCCCTAATGTGATGGTGATTTTGCTTTATTTATGATTTTTAATGTCAAAGTGTGTTTGCATTTTGTTAAGTATGGTCTAGTTTCTTAATTTCATGTTAAGAATGCTCTAATAATGTATTTTATGGAAGAAAATCTATTTTATTTCATTAATATTATATATACTTAAATATAGATTATATATTATACGTATCATAGCGTGTCGTATCCCTATTTTTGGATCAATCACGTGTCGCGTGTTGAAACACGTATTACGTGTTCGTGCTTCATAGTGTGCGCCCCACCATTATTGCTTTGTTCCCTTGATTGAAACAACTATGTCTGGACTTTTCCTCTGTTTTTTGCAAAGAGAAGCTTCCAAAGGTTGAAATAAAAGAGAAAAACAAGGGGGGTTTTCTGTTTTGGTGCTTTGGTAAGCAGCTTTAGCTTATATATTTACTCTTTCTCAACCTATTTAATATCTTTCAAGCCTATTTATTAAGTTGTCTTTGTTACGTAGCTTTGATCTTTGACTATTTCATCTTATTTATTTTGGAAATGACTAAAAAAAAAGAGAAATGTTGTGATTGATTGTAATCATATCATAGAAACGTATCACCAAACAATGTAATCATATCATGGAATCGGCCTAAAACCATATTATGTTGTATAATTGATTGTAATTTAATTTAATTTTTACAAATTTTTATTTTATTTTTTGTACCGTATTTGTATCTTATGATAAGTATCGCGATACGATTTACGATTCTCGATATGTAGGATTTTCGATATGCGATATGTATCACAATTCAACAATTATGCCTCTATCTCAAGTTAAAAAGTCCATGAGTCTACTGTTCTCCCACCAAAATTAAGGGTTCACTTTCCTAACCAACTTTCAGGATGGTGAACAAGATTTAATTGGCCATTGATTGAGTGTCTTCTTAATCCATACATAATAAAGACATATTTATATAGAATAAAGACATGTACTCTTAATTTGAGACAGAAAGAGTATAACAATGACTCACTTGATGAGTGTGATAATTAACTTGGGACGGAGGGAGTATAACTCTAACTGTCTTTGTGATTGTGTGATAATAACTATTATTCATTATTTAAATATTTTTTTTGGACTTTACCCCATGATAATGTGGTAATTAGACATAACCTCCCGCTTTAAAAAAACAAATAGACGTAATTTAAGTTTAATTTTTTGAAAAGCGGGAGGTTATGTCTAATTACAACATTATCTATATTACATTGTTATATTTTACAAAATTTGTGACATGTCACAGTGTCACATGAGCGCACGCTAAGGGGTTTGTTTTTGCGTCTTAAGTTTTAATCTGAATTAAATAGTTACTAAGTAGTGTTTGGTCTATTAGAAAATTGAGTGGCTATCAGTAAGAGGTAAAATTGCCTCTACTGACCGATTTTGACTAAATATATCCATTTAGAGTTTTATTCATACATAAACGGCACAATTTTAAGTTTTAAATTTCAGATTTCAAATGAAAAAACAAAGGCAACCTTAGCTATAATTAATTTTAGGACCGCAAACTAAAGACAATAGGATGTTGGACCGCACAAGAAAGTGGAACTGTGAGGGGCTTAAGACTAAATGATGTGAATTTGGGTGCGGAAGCAAAAAAAGAAGTTAACTACACAACAACTAGCTACACAACATCTACACTACACAACAACAACTAAAAGAAATGAAATGGGTTTCTTCCTCTCTCTCTCTTCTCTATTCTCAATATTTAAGGTTAAGTACAAATGAGGGCCAAGTGGCCTATTTATAGGAAGAGTTAGCTTGCTAATCTAGCTATTATTCAAAAAGACTAAAAAAGGTAACTAATAGCTAAAAATGACATATTAGTCCCAAACATACTTGGAAACTAATAAAGCTCTAAAAATAAGGGAAAATTACAATAAAATGCAAGAAAATACTAAAGTAAACCCTAATTCTCATCACTAACGGCTCCGTTTTTTGAGATCTCCAATATATCTCAGTTGTGCATAAACTTATTTGTTTAGTTCGGACGTGTTTGATTGGAGTGGCGGCAAAATAAACCCCAAAGAAAATTTTCCTTGGCATATGCCCGGTTTAGTCGAAATCCATTACTTGGAAATGTGGAATCTTCCATATTTTCATGTCGAAGGGGTGGTAGGAAGAAGGATGATAATGTAATGTGGATTTTTTTTCTTTATTATTTTTCATTTGTTCATAAATTTGTCCAGTTAAGGCATTCTTGATTGGTACTTTTCCCGTGGTTAAATACCCCCTATAGAAAATATTCTATGGCACATGTCCAAAATATTTACTTTAGACGATCGAACTCGCCAAATTTTGGAAAATGTGGAACATTTCATTTTTTTTTCATGTCAAATTTGTGAGTCATGGATATCTTTTTTCGTGTCCAAAGGAAATTTTGCCGCACTAAAATTTACATTTTTACATATTGATTGTAGTTGTGTAAAAAGATAAAAAGAATGGGTTTATTAAGATAAACCAATGAAAACTTACATTGGATACACTTTATTCAGGGAAGGTAAGAAAATAAAAGTAGGAAAATGCAAAATTTCAGGCTTTGACAAGTTGTACATTATGGATGGGTGAAAACTGTTTCCACAGGCAACTTTGTAACCAAAAGTTGGAAAATATGAAATCTTTTATATTTTTCATAGCAGATGTTGTCAATCAAGCATAATTTAGTGTTTAATTTTTCATGCGGGTTATCCTTTATATTTCTTGATGGTTTTTGGATTTGGCAGGGAAATGAGTTTGAGTCAAATATGTGTCATCAGTGTCAGCGGAATGATAAAGGACGAGTTGTTCGGTGCACAAAGTGTTCATCAAAGCGCTATTGTGTCCCCTGCATGACTAGATGGTACGCATATTTCTGTGAAAGCTTTGTTTTCCTGATTTCAATTTCTTCATTCCAATCTTACCATGTTCAACTCGTAGAAGGCAAAATAATGTCTATTGATTCATTTAAGTTTCATCAGAGTTATAGTTGAAACTATTGATTTCAATATTCAGTTCTATTTCATGATACTCATTTACAGTTTATACACGTTTCCCACAATATATACACACACACACACACACATACTAGCATATGCCCTTGCTGATGATGCTGTTTATGTTTGTCAAATGCTAAGCGGACCAAGGTTTTGTCCGAAGCTTGTGACCCTAATGCATTGATATGTCATAAATACCCCAAAAGTACAATGCTTCAATGCATTTGGGACACAACTCAAGACAAAAAGTAAATACATATAGAATTCTTGTTTAAATTTGCATCAACTGTGTATTGTTGCATACTACACGCTTGTATCTTGCATCTGTGGCACACCTAACGCTCCACGCCTATGATAGACCTTATGTGTTGTGCCTATGACAATATTAAAATTTTTACTTGCACTAATGATTCATGGCTATGTCACTACCATTTGAAAGGCACTATCATCAAACTTAAATGATAAAGAGAAAAAAGAATGTTGATTTAAACTAATCCCACACATTGATAATGCCCATTTATAATAAAAATGTGTCTCTGAAAACTTTGTACAATGGCACTATGTTAGTTTGGTCCCAAGTGTATCCGTTCCTACGACACTCCTATGATTTTTTTTATTACATAAATTGAAAATAGTTTACAAAATTACAGTTCCAAAGAATAATCCTTCACGTGTCTACTGTATTACCCTTATGTACTTATAACAATTTACAAACAATTTTTTCACTGAATAATTATTTGACTATATGTCTATGAAGCACGGACACTTCTCCGAAGGCCGCGTACGAGTGTCGGACACTCCAAGGACACGGACACGCAAGGGACACGGCTGGGACACGTGTTCGACACGCCACGTGGCGTGTCGGGCTTAAAAGGCATTTAAAAATAGTGGGACACGGCTGGGACACGACTGACATAAATATACAATAACTTAAAAAAAAAGGGGCAGGAAACATATGTTTTTTTTCCTCCTTTTTCTCACCTGCTTATTCTTTTTTTTTTTAATCTCTTGTTCAATAAATTGCATTAGCCATATGCATTTTGATTGTTATTATTAGTATGGGATTTAGTATCATTGTGATGTTTGATGTGTAGAATGGATTTAATACTCTTAATGCTTATATGTTTAATGTTGTTCTTACTATGAGATTAGTATTAATGTGATATTTCATATTTTTTATATATAAAAATAATTATAAAAAATATTTATTTAATACCGTGTCGTGTCCTTATTTTTTTAGATTTGCCGTGTCCGTGTCCGTGTCCGTGCTACATATAGCATCTAGATGTGTGTATAGATCTTTATACATATACATATAGCATCTAGTTCAAACACTTTCCAGTTTTGTCATATAGATGTGTGTATAGATCTTTTTGTTATTTAGCTGTAATATTCTTGCTGTCATCATTAGATTTGTCTGGAAATGTAGGTACCCCAAGATGTCAGAAGAGGATTTTGCTGAGGCTTGCCCTGTTTGTCGCTATTATTGCAATTGCAAAAGTTGCTTGCGTCGAGAAATACCGCAAAGAGTTATTTCTTCAGCTCCTCACCTTTGTTTATTGTTTATTGCTTTTTTTTTGAGACTTAAATATATAATATTAGTCTAACATGTTCATGAATGTTTGTTGTAGGACATGAACAGGATGACATTGGAATATAATGACGATGAACAAGTAAAGTACTCTAAGTATATCTTACAATCACTTCTCCCTTTTCTGAAAAGCTTTAATGAAGAGCAAATAAGCGAGAAGAAGATGGATGCTAAGATTCAAGGTATTTTCTTCAATTCTAGTGTTTCGAGACACGAGTCACATGACCATAGTTGTCAATTATTGTTACCACATGATACAATATGGTTTAAAATGTATAAAAAGAAATAAATGTATAATCATTCTTAGGACACGATTATATCATAGAAGTTTGCCTTTGTGCTACACAGTGTGTTCGAATCTCAATATAATCCCGTTATTATACGAATATTACAATTCCCTATAGAAAAAATGATACGAGTATTAGATTAAAAGATACAAAAAAAGTCAGAATACTGTAAATATAATGACTATAATTTCCAATTCTACAAGGAGAAAAAAATGATACGAACTATCACGGCTATTTTATAGTTGGACTTGCATTCAACCACGAGATATGTATCTTTTTTTTCTGCACCTTGTTTCTTGTGAAATTATGGCTTGGATTTAGATGTTAGTGAACATTCAAGCTTATTCCTTGTAAAAATTTCCCAGCGGAATCATTCATTGGGAAAACCATTTATCCAGTGATATTTTTTCTCCCAGTGAATCCAAGAGTTGATATGGTGTTTGTTTTGACAGGAGTCCCATTATCAGACGTATATATACGGAACGCAGGTATCCACCAGAATGAGCGTATTTATTGGTAAGGTTCCATGAAAAATATCTACTTGCCATGTCACTCTTTTCCTCCTATTTATGCAATGGACATGACTTTGCTACATGTTCTACACAGCGACATTTGCAAGACTTCCATTGTTGACTTCCACAGAAGCTGTTCAAAATGTCAGCTTGACCTTTGTGTTACTTGCTGTCGGGAGATTCGCAATGGCGACTTTCGAGGAGGTGATGAGGAAGTGATTATGCATTATGTCGACAATGGGTCCAACTACTTGCACGGTCTAGAATCTAAGAAGTTTACGAGGCAAACTAGGAGAAACTCTTCGGTCGAACATATTGAATCTAGCTCTAAGGAAACTATCTCCAAGGAAACTAATACTGAGAATCATGTCAAGTCAGCATCGGTGTGGAAAGTTCTGGAAAATGGTATCATCCCTTGCCCACCTGAGACCATGGGTGGTTGTGGTCAAGGTGTGATGGAATTGAAGCATATATTTAAAAAGAAAGATCATGTTTCGGAGTTGTTAGTGAAAGTGGAAAAAATAGCCAAAGCATGCGAACGTGAGGCGGGTCTGCCTGAAACTCCTCCTGCACAATGGTGCTCCTGTTTCGACTCTGGCAAAGAAAATTTACAAAGAAAAGCTTCGTCTCGAGAAGATTCTGATGATAACCATTTATACTGTCCGATTGCTGGGGAGATTCAACCTGAGGATTTAAAGCATTTCCAGTACCATTGGTCCAAAGGCGAGCCGGTGATAGTTAGCAACGTGCTTGAGACTACGTCTGGTTTGAGCTGGGAACCGATGGTGATGTGGCGTGCATTCCGTCAGATTACAAACTTAAATCATCAACAACTTCTGGACGTGAATGCCATTAATTGTTTGGATTGGTGTGAGGTCAGTTTAGTTTTTTCTGTTTTCGCTTCATTTTTTTTCCGTTTTGTACGCCTCTTCACACTTTTATATGTTTTTTTGGGAACCCTTTTCGGCTGAAATAAAGGGAACAACTATAAAAAACGAAAAATCAAAGGCACAAGCAACATTGTTTCAAAGGAAAAATAAAAATTAGGGCATTAAACAATGGAGAAAATCCTAACAGAACCCAATTTCAAAGCGAGTGATTGATGGGGGTATACTTTCTATGTTTATGTTCTCAAATTTTGTGTTTATCGGTATATTTTGTTTTTCTGATGAGGATGTCCAGTTGATTAAACCATTATTTTGAAGAAAATTTGCGTTATATTCCATTTCTGGAAGATAAATAAGTTGCATCTTGTGTTTTTCTGCATTGTTATGTTGAACAAATTTATTAATGTATGTTATCTTCGTTGTAAAATTTGTGTATTAATGTTTGTTGCAGCCACTTGCATTTTCCAAAATGATTGTGTGAATGTAATTTACTGAAATTATATTTTTATACACATTTTTTTACAAATTTTAATTGAACTTTTTATGTCAAAATACCCATACATTAGAAATTGAACTTCTGTGGAAGTCCACTTAGAGCAGCAGCAACGATATGAACATCTCCTGGACTGAATCTAAAAAAAACTCTACTAATCAACTTTCAACAGAACCCTTCCAATTTGCTTTTCACATGGCCTTTTTTCTCAACTTTTGTTTTGTAATTTGAATTCCATAATTAATATATTGATCATTTCTTATATGACATGCAGGTAGATATCAATGTTCATAATTTTTTCACAGGGTATTTGGATGGTCGATTTGATGATAATGGGTGGCCTCAGATTCTGAAGCTAAAAGATTGGCCCCCTTCTAGTTTATTTGGGGAGCGCCTGCCACGGCACAATGCGGAGTTTATCAGTTGCTTGCCCTTCAAGGATTATACGCATCCTGAATCTGGCTTCTTAAATTTGGCCGTTAAATTACATGAAAAATCTTGTAAGCCAGACATGGGGCCAAAGACGTATATTGCTTATGGAGTTGCTCAGGAGCTGGGACGTGGGGACTCTGTAACTAAGCTTCATTGTGATATGTCGGATGCGGTATGCTTTATTCATTTGAATTTTTAAACAATGTTCATATTTATTTTAAAATCATGCATATGTTAACTTAATGCGCCTTTCACTTTTTGAATATGTTGTGGTTTGTTGTATCTTATTATAAGTAAATAAGGGTAATTGCAAAATGAGTTCAGTGAGGAGTAGAATTTGGTCAACCCATGCCTAAAATTACAAATCCATGCTTAAAAGCCCGATGCCCTAATTTTCCATTCTATATGGACGTGCTGTATTTTAACAGATATAATATTTTTTTCTAAAAAACTGATAAGCTTTAGGTGTTAGAATTATTATTGTAATGTTCCGACCCGGATTTATGGGTCACCCGAACCGATTCGTCCGCGGTAGTGTGAAGTGATGTGAAACAATCCTAGATAATGTTTTTAGTCCTTTTTTTTCAATCAAAGTTCCAATAATTAGCGTGCAATCCATTTTCTAGCAATATATCACAATATAACAAGTGTAGAACCCATTAGAGTGCCTTCAAGGTTCATGTAATAAGAGCTACTAACGTAAGGGGTAAGGAACACTTGCCTGTAAAACGCTTTCAAACGCAAAACCACATTTATTATTCCGTAACGAACGAAGGGTGCGAGTCAATGTCCAATGGGATTCTTAGCAAAATGCAATATAAAAACGAACGACAGAAAGACCGGATAATTAATAAGTACATGCAATTTATATAACCATATATACAAAGACTTTGTTTTATATAGAACATATTTACTTGTTTTGGTTAAATTACATTCACCCCCTTATTACCTGTTCCATTAACATTTCACATAATCTTTTATATACTTTACCCCAACCTGATTAACTTAAGAAAATTGCTTTCTTTATCACCTTTTAGAAATCATTCTTATATCATAAAAATCATCAAATTACCCAAGTATCTTTAAACACACACCACCAGTGTTCTGTGGTACTTATTCATACTTCTTAATCTTAGCACCCTTAAAACAAACCTTTAAGAACACATTACCGTGTAAACTTGAGTTTATGCCACTTTAGGCTACTCATTTACCCGTAATTTATTCTTCATTACATACTTGCACTTAACCGTTCCATGGACTTTATTTAATTTACATTAAATTCCCTTTAGTGTCCATTTTAAACCTTACTCGGGCGTATTCATTTCATTTCATTAAACATTTTTGGAATTTTAACCAATTCCAATTATCCCTTTATTATCCTGGAGATAGCCGTATCGCATTTGTGTTTACGGACTTGTACTGACTGTCAATGTTTAAAAAGGCGAGGCGTTTTGGTCGAGGCGAGGCGAGGCGTAAGCCTTGAGGCGTGAGCCTCACCGAAAAGAAAAAAAAAAGGAAAAAAATATAAGAAGTCTAATAAATTCATAAAAAAATAATTCAACACATTAAATGATGCAAAAGAGTCCATAATCATTCAATTCATCAACCAATCAAACTTAAAGTTCATCTCCATTACATCATTACCTTATTGTTCATCACAAACATACAAAAACAAAGCATCCTCAAGTTTGCTACTAAAACAATAATGGATCATCCGTATCCAAGGGCTTGAAAAGCGGATTTAATCCATCCTCATCCCCGCTACCATCACCACGCTAATAGAATCGTCCGTGGAATCATCATCATATCTATTGGTCATCTCGTCATCATCATCACCCGAGTCAACATCAACAAATTCATCTTCTTCATCCACCAAGATCCCCTTTCCTTTACCTATAAGATAAAATATAATTATTTTAACCCTTTAAAATAATTATTTAATGTAATAAAAGACAATAATTTTTTTTAATACTAACCTTTTTTTGAAGTGTTCAATTGTGAATTATTCCTCTTTCTTCCTCGTCCCCCTCTAGCACATTCACGGCGAATGGGAATCTCTCCTACCCTTGTCACATCATCCATCGCTCCTGAGGCATTCGTAACCACCGAGGCATCTGTCGAATGGGAATCATCATCTTGCCTCGCAACCCACTCATCATCGGACGATAGATGATCAATAATCAATGGGTCTTCATCCTCTTTAAGCGCCTTCTTTCTCTAAAACTTCGTCTTCAACTTCTTGTTATACATTATATACACCAATGAATTCAACCTCTTTGTTGACAAACGATTTCTCTTCTTTGTATGGAGCTGTATGATTTTTACAAATAATATTTTATTAGTCATTAAATAAATAATAATTTTTACAAGTAATTATTTTTTACCACTGTTCTAAAAAAACCCGCCTAGGCACGCCTAGGCTTGAGGCTTGAAAGAAACGTCCTGCCTTAAGCTTTTGACGCCTTATGCTCGTTAAAACCCTTAAGGCGCACCTTTTTTCTAAAAACAACAATGCTTTAGTGAAACGATATCGCCTTTTAAAGATTTTTTTACAAACCGGACCATTATCTCATCCAAAATAGTCAAATAGTATTTTTATTTGCAAATATTCAGACATATTTTTATGATATGTACAATTTTAGTATTTTAATAACCCTGTTATGGTTAAAAAATATTAAAATATATTAAAAAGGCATAAATGCCTTTTTACGCCTAAGGCCCGCCTAGGCTTCTAAGGCTTAAGGCTTAGCCTCCACGCCTCGATCACACGCCCCGTTTTTTAGAACCTTGTTTTTTACTAACGAATACCTGAGTAAATGTGCTCCAATTGCGTTCACATGCGGACGAAGAGCATGTAAGACTCAAAACTAGGGCTGTGTTTCAGCCGGATCGGATCGGAAAATGCCTATTCGGAAAAAATTCCGATTTTTTTGGAAATAAAATAACTATTCCGATTTCCGATCCGATTTTTTCGGAAAATTAAAAAAAATTCCGAATTCGGAAAAATCGGAAAATCGGCAAAAATTGGAAATTCACAAAATATATTAAAAATCCAGAAATTTCGGAAATTCCAAAATTAAAAAAAAATAAATTATGGATTTTCGATTACTCGAAATTCTCATTTTAAAGAAACAATGAAAATGGCTTAGCCCAACATGTAAACACATGAGGATTTGGCTCATTTGTCATATTTGTGTAGAAGTTAGGAGGATACTCTCCTTTTATAGAGCATATTTTGGAGTCCTCTCCCTCTCCCAACCGATGTGGGATATGGGAAACTTTCAAAAAATCGGAAAAGAAATCGGAAAAATCGGAAATCGGAAAATAATTCCAAAAAAATCGGAAATAATTAGGAAAAAAATCGGAAAAATCGTATCGGCATAGTTTCGGAAAAATCGGATCGGAAAAATCGGAAAATCAGAAATTCAGAATTATTTCCGATTTCCAATCCGATTTTTTTCGGAAAAATCGGAAATCGGAAAATCGAAAATCGGCAAACTAAAATTTCATTCCAAATTCGGAAAAAATCGGATCGAAAATCGAAAAAATTGGAAAGTTCGGAAAAAAAACACAGCCCTACTCAAAACCCTCACTGCAAAACTAGTCAATTCTGGAGTTCCATCTCCAAATTGAATCCACCAATCCGCTAAAATAAGAGTGAAGTAATCCATTAGTTCAATAGTGTATTTAATGGTATCAATCAAAGCAAAGCGCACTTAAATAAAAGATTGACTTACCGGGACTGCGCAATTTGCAACTTGTTTTCGCTGATGCAAAAGAAAAAAAACCCTTCCTATTCCTGAAATCATCAATCTGTAAATTCGTTTTCAGTCTATCTTGCTCATTCGGAATAAGCTTTTCCATGCAAGTCAATAAATCCAATTTAATTTCAGGATGGTTAGATAAGTTCTCTTCATATTGAAAATGTGGATTTAGGAAATACGCTGCCGCATGCAAATGACGATGTAACTGGAACTCCCATTTCTTGTCAATTATGCTCCATATCTCCTTATAAGACCCCTCATCTCCTCCCAAGTTTTTCGCTATGGCCTCCTTTGCCTTGTCCATGGCACCATAAATGAAACCCATCCCTGGCATCTTCTCTGCATCAGTCATTCTCAAAACCCCCACAAGAGGTTTTGTGCTTCTAATTGCATACGACATACTACCCCAAAAATTTCTATCCAGCAAAATGATTTTTTTTATTTGTTTCCATTAATCCTTCTTTGCCCAGCTTGACTTGATCTAGCCCATTCAGGAGAAGTGAACATACGCTCCAATGGTTCCTTAAGGCTATACATACTCTGAAGTGTCAAATAAGCGGCAACAAATCTCGTTGCAGCGGGACGAATAAGATCCTTCTTCGTATGATCTCTCATCAGTTGCAAAACTCACCCATGGTTATATATGAAGTTACTCACCTACAAGTATATATTACATTGTTAATATGTGAAACGAATTAAAAAGTAAAAAATCAAAATTATAAATGAATTAATACCTTCTTTGACTTTATCAAAGCGTTTTTGTGCTGTGGTAATTCCCCAACTTTCTCCAACATTAGGTCAATGCAATGGGCGGCGCATGGTGTCCACCACAAACGTTTCCTCTTCTCCATCAACAACTTTCTCGCCGCCTTATAATTCGAGGCATTGTGGTTACAACTTGAATGACCAACTCCTCCCCCACCTCCTCAACAACACTATCAAGAAGCTTAAACAACATGTTTGCGTCCTTTATAGCATCAGACGCATCAACTGATCGCAAGAAAACCGTGCCATGTGGATTATTAACGAGAAAATTTATCAAATGGCGACCTCGAATATCCTTCCAACCATCTGATAATATGGACACACCCCTGTTTGCATCCACGTTTTCTTCACATCATCAACTACTATTTTGGCACGCCTTTCTTCCTCGTCTAATATCCACGTGCTAAGCTCGTATGCAGTAGGAGGTTTCAACCCGCGATCATACTTTCCAATTGCCCGCACCATACTCATAAAGGATGGACTTTTTGCCACATGAAATGGAAGACCATTTTCAAAGAAAAATCTACCAATATCAAGTCATGCTTCATCTCTAGCCACCTTTTCAGTTTTAGGCTTAGGTTGATCATCACAACCCTCATCATCAAAACCTATCCATGGGTCCCCTAATCCCCCTAGCCGTACTACCCATGCTTGAACCATCTTTTGAACTCGTGAAATACGCACCACTCCCAATATGTTCCTTGGATTTTCTTCGGGCTACATCTTTTTCAAAGTTATTATTTTTCAAGAAATCCGCCATTTCCTGTCTCACATCCGGAGTAACTCCATCACATTCTCGAACATTTTTTTTCGTTCCCGCAAGATCTTTCATTCGTTTGACACCTCCTTTTATAACCTTATTGCAAAAATTACATTGGAGGTAGACATATCCTTTCCCATTATCAACCTCCGTACCATATTTCCACGCCAGATCATTTCTAGACATAATTCAACTACAAAAAATATATATAAAACAAAGTTATAAAAAAAACAGTGTATTAAACATACTTTTTACAAAAAAACAGCAACTTAATTGGGAAAAACAATTTTTATTTGAAATTTATAATATAAAACAAATTTTTTCTAATATGACTAAAAAATTGAAGGACAGAAGTCCTAAACTAAAAACTGAACACTGACCAAACAAAAATATAAACACTGACCAAACGCAGGTTCTAAACTAAAAAACTAAACAAAAACTGAATAAAACTAAACAAATACTAAGCTAAAAAACTAAATACTGAATAGAGACTAAAAACCTGAATAAAAACTGGAAAACGAAGGACGCAGGTCTTACCTTCAACGAACGAAGGCTGAAATTGAAGATCGAAGGCCGGAATTGCAGAAGGAAGGCAGGAACTCAAAAATCGAAGGCCGAAATTGAAGAACAAAGTTTAGGGAGGCTGTATTTGAAGTTAGGGCTTGCGTTTTTAAGTTACGGTGAGGCTTATTTTGTTTTTTGTAAGTTGCGACCGAAATTGAAGAACAAACTTCCGATCTTTATTTTTTTTAACAAACTTGACTTTTTTTTTATTGACCAAGTGAAGAGTCGTATGCCTCATAGCCTTGAGGCGTAGTGCCTCAGGTACAAAAGGCGTAAGCCTCAATGAACAGTCTTGAGGCTTAAGCCTCGAGGCGTACGCCTCATTCGCCTTTTTAAACATTGCCGACTGTCACAAATGCTGCCATATGCACCCTTGTCAGCAATTTTGGGGTCTAAGCCGAAGCCGCATCCCAAGGCTACTGGCCGCCTCAAATTTTCTTGGCACAACTTTGTGAAAACTCTTTCACTATATATTAATTCCATTTATTTGTGGTTTAACCGCCATTTTATCAAAACACCCGGCTCATCGCCGTACTTCATTTGCCAAATTACCTTTGCCCCAAAACATATTACTTTATACGTTTGCGACTTTATTCCATTTCCATGTTTAAGGACCATTTTTACCATTTAGTGTTCATTTAAAGTCTTAGTATAACAAAATTTCCTTTTTCACACAATTACAATGTTTGAAAAAATTATTACAAATTTTCTCTTATTGGGTTCATTATATAAACTTCCCTTTTCCCAAGCTTACTTGCACTTTAGTCATCAAATATTTCAAAATTACCATTTGAACTCATTTTAACTATAATTCAAATTATGCCCCATTAAAATTTTTAGTGACATTTTTATACTTTCTTTCAACCTTAAAAGTAACTTAATTAGTCTAACATTACCTTGAAATTATTAACACAATAATTTCAGTTTTAACATGTTACTAGTTAGCCAAAAATTACAACAAGCGACTTTTATGATACTTTTTCACATAAAACTACAGTTTATTGTCCTGGGACCCTTAAATGTAACATTTTATTAACATGAATGGCACCAACATCATTGACATAAAACAATCCACTTTATGTACCAAAATTCATTTTAATTAAGAAACCCACTTGAAATTTCCCATTTTTAACATAATCTTCATTTTGTTAAAAATGCTAATATACACTTTTCTCTGGGCAAACACCTTATGTCTACCGACATTGAAGTCCATTTTACAAAGTAGTTTCATTTACTGCACTTGAATTCTGCTCATTTTTATGCCCAAAATCAACATTCAACATGCCAACTTTTACTCATCTTTACTAACTTTCAATTTAAAGACATTAAACCATGTTTCTTAACCATTATTGACACAAAGTAGTATCATTTTTGGTGTAGAATAATTTCTGAAATTATTAGTGCCATAAATTCATGTATAACCCATATGTCACACATTCAAGTAACTTTCACATTCAACCCATAAAGGTTAGCTTCTACACCCACGAAATCCATTTTTTCATGTATTTTGTACTCAAATATCCTCAAATAAAACCCAACACGCTTTCATACTTGAAAATTCTTATTTAACATCATATATCTTATTTTCAAACATTTTTATTTCATAAAAATGTTCATTAAATCCAACCATATTCAACTAGTATGGTAGTATGTTTAAATCCAACACATACACACACACACACACACACACACATATGTAATAATCATGCTCTAAACTTGAATATAATAGCGAATATAGTAAGAAAGGCTTTCCTCACCTCAAATGAGCTCCCATTAATCATGGAAATGACTATGAAGAGGGTAAACCCCCACTTTCAAAGGTGGCCTCAAGGGGTTTACCATGCTTCCTTTAGCTTCCTTGAAAGTCTTCTTTGAAAACTCCAACACCAAAACTCCATAAAAATCCACCTTCAACTTCCATGCATGTTTCTATCTCTTGAATACCCACTTAACTTCACCTCAAAATAACCCACTACAACTCCATGCGACAATTGATAATGGGAGACTAAACCTTTCTGTCGAACTATGGGGTGAATAATGATGGAAATAACCTAGCTAACCATGGTGTACCTAGAGGGAAAGTGGGAGAAAAGTTGCTGCATAAAACCAAGTATGGGAGGTGGGTTCATCTCTCTCTCACATTTAAACCCATTTAAACAACTTAATTAAATTCATCACCACTTTAGGAAAATTTTTCCCAACCAAATGTAGTTAGTAGATTAGTCTAAATCTGTTGAAATGAATCTAAGATCGACATGCCATATATTCAAACCAATCACAAATCGACAACTCAACAAACCCACATTTTCTCTCTCCCGGCCCCCACTTTAAATTCCCCAAACAACCCCTAAACAAATTTTTTGAAGACGTGCAAGGACAGAAAGTTGTCTAGAATTAAATTTTATAGCTCGTGTAATATTTTTCAGAATTTTCTATGCACTTTTATTTTTTGACAAAAAATCCATTTTCTGACGACGACACATTTTTTTAACAAAATAGGGTCTCTTACAATTTCCCTGCATACAAAACTTTACTTAGAAAAACACTTTTTAAACTGTTTTAAAATATATATAAACTTTATTAGATCCTTCTTGAGTCATTATTTTATGTGACATTTTACAGAAAATTGCAACCATAAAATAAAGCGTGACACTTTATTTCTGCCAAAAGTCCCAAAACTTGCGTGAAACACTTATTATATGTTATTAACATGATACAAGTGTTTCACACACTTTTATTTTGTCGTTTAAGGTCAATTATCATTTTTACCAATTTATTATCCTTTTTATGCGTATGTGGGAAACCTACAGTGCAACGCATGCAACTTTTAAACTTTCGTACGATCCAATTATTTAACTATTACTTTTATTTACTAGAATCAAGGTTATTGCATTATTCACTCCTTAGAAAATTTCAACCTCGAAATTCGCATTTCTTTTTAACAATAGAAAACTTAATCTTCATTATCTTATCTCCGAATTTACACTTAAGCTACACAAATTTTAATCATCATAATGCATATTCGAACACCATAACCTTAGCATTGCTTCGACTTCTCGAGCCTTAAAACATGTTAACCTCCACATAAATGCACCTCAATGCTTTGACCCCTTCGGTCTCACGGACTATCTTACTTCTTGTGATATCCTCGAATTCATAAAACCCTTCTCGTATCGTAACCCATACTTTACAAGCTCAAATACCGAATTAACCCACACTACACATGATAGTGCACAATGACTTTGTGAACGACATCCTCCTTAGACTTGTTATCCATTCATCAAGCACATCCTTCAAGTCATAAACTTACTCCCACGATTTTCTCGTAAGCAATAACCTACCGGTTAGCAAATGACACCATATAGGCCTTAGATTTACAAAATGATACATGCAGGGATTCAATAGCCCGCTGCCCGTGTTACCACGCACACACGACACTCGTGCAACCCAGTTAAGACAAAACATATAGAAGGCGCACCCAGTTACCGTGATGCATCAACCATACCTGACCTAACATGCATCAACACCGAGCCAAACCGCGCCACATTAAAAAAAACTATCATGCAACAACTCCGAACTACCGGGATAAGGAGAAAATGACAAATTTGACAGTGAACGGTCAACCTTTGACGATTTAAACTACGAACTGTCAACCTTAAGTGATGTATGTGAGCATGCTGTCGATGGGAAGTCGCGACGCTAGACTTCCCTCCTTAGAACAAAACCTGTGCCTTTCATTCACCCCGACGAGCACTAAGACTAATGCTTTAACCTATGAGTGCCGACAATCTTTCCCAAATTCTGAACCTAAAATCTTCCTTTGGTCGACATAGCACCATGTGCTTCGGTATCACACTTTACACAAGGATAACCGATTGAACACCCAATTCCTAACAACTTTAGAACATAAGCGATCGGTGTTGAACCCCACCTACTACAATGATCATTGTCACGATTCCTGCATTACGCAACTTGCAATTTTTCGGGTAACCTGTCGTATTTCCGCATTCCCCAACCGTTATCAATCATGCGGGCTTGCTAAGAACCCACTCATTCCCTTACCGGGACCTACCGAAAGGGATGCAAAATTAATCCTGAAGTTTGGGGTCATTTTTAATTTTGGACCCGATATTTGAGAAGTTGCATTGTTAACCCTGAGTTTTAACATGGTTGCAATTAAATCCCCTGTTACGCTAGTGTTAAAAATCGTAACGGAATTGTTGATATGGCATCTTACGCGGCAAACGATACTATTTTAACCATAAATAGATGCCACGTGTCTAGAAATAAACAAAAATTAATTTAAAAGTAGAAAAAATAATAAAACTCAAATATATATATATATATATATATATATATATATATAGAGAGAGAGAGAGAGAGAGAGAGAGAGAGAGAGAGAGAGAGAGATAACATTTCAACGAACTTACAAAAAAAATCAGCTCAAAACGATTTCCTTAGATGAATGTCAGTTTTTAAGCGTTTTCCTTTTTCCTTTATTTGAGGTTTTTATTCTTTTATTTTTTATTTTAACTCTTTTTAATTAATTTCTGTTAATTTATTGTTAATATAATTAATTTTATCTAAATTATGTGACAATTTTAAATGGTAATATATTTTTAATTATTTTTTTTAACCTACATGGTTCATACTTGGAAAATAATTGACACATGGGATGACACATGGGTTGTACACATGGATTTCTACTAATTTCCGTAAAGTTTGTAACGGAAAGAAAACGGCTGGTCAACATTGCAACCATGTTATAACATCGCAACTTTTGAAAGATCGGGTCCGAAATTGAAAATGATCCAAACTTCAGGGTTTGTTTTGCATTTTTCCCTAATATCTTTTAATCTTATTAAAGCCTGAACTCTCAGTAAGATGACATAAAAGTTGCCAATACCTAGTTATGAGTTTTGCATCAGTAGTTATAAGTCAATATCAGATTGTACATTGACGGTATAAAGCCCCTATACTTTCCAGCTTGCGTTTGTCGTCTTTTTTATTTTGGTCTTTTGACTTTCCTCCTCTCCCCCTCGAGATAATTCGGTATATGGACATTCCACCCTATGCTTTCATTAATTAGACTTGCCTCCAGCATGTGCATCAACCCACTTGTACCTTATTCATTATCTGTTTTATGCCCCCCTCGGGGGTGGGGGGTTCTAATTAATGAATTTGTAGGGGGTTAAGTCTAAATACTAAATTATCTCAAGGGGTTAAGCCATTAAACACCTTTTTTTGTGGCTATTTCTGATTTTTGGTGATGGTTTTTGTTACAGGTGAATGTGCTGACGCATAGTGCGACGGTGAATTTTACATCCGATCAGATTGCCAAAATAGAAAAACTAAAAAAGAGGCATAATGCTCAGGATGAAAAGGAAAAGTCCGAGAGGCAGTGTCGTGATGATGAGGATAAGGGAGGTGCAACTGCCGCAAAACTTGATTATATAACTTCTCATCGATTTAGTGCGGAGAGCATATCTGATATTTACATAGAGGTTAAGGTGGAGAGATGCCCACTTGGCGGTTTTAATGAAGAGAAAGTTAATGAACATGGTGGAAGTGGGGAAAATGCAGGAGAAAGTGCTTCATTAGGTTCTCGCGGAGCTGAAATCACTAACAGTCAACACAATGCTGATGGGTTAATGAAACTAGAAAAAAATTGTGATTCTGTTTTATCAGCGCGCGAGAATATTAGCACTGATAGGGACGAAAATGGAAATGGAAAGGCAAAAAAGAGAGGAAAATCGCATGAAGATACGGATAGGAATGTTAAAAAAACCAAAGTTGAAAGCCAGACGTGTATTGAAAGCTCTAAAGCGGATCAAGATGGAGAGGAAAGTAGTGACTTGGGGACACTTACGGGAAACAAAGTGGAAGGATTTGAAAATGCAGAGGGTGGTGCTCTTTGGGACATTTTCCGGAGACAAGATGTTCCTAAACTAGGGGAATATCTAAGGAAATACAAAAGCGAATTTAGGCACATATATTGTTCTCCAGTCCAGCAGGTAATAACTACACATTATGTTTCGTTTTTAGTGCTTGTTCGGTTTGAGCTTAAGAAAGGGATTGGCATATCGGATTTCCGGGAAAGTTCTTTTTTCTGATATCTTGTATTTGCTTTTGTTTGGTTCATATAACTTGGTCGGTAAATTTCCCTCCTAAAATTCAACCAAACAGTGAAACTAAAAGCGAGGAATTCCAATTAAGATGCAAAAAAATAACTGGCCCGTAAACGGTTCGAACTCGGATTGGATTTATTCATTAAGCAGCTAATCAGATTTTGATCCAGATCGGCTAATCTAATTCAGATCCAGACAGATCGATAATATCGGGTTCAGAACTGGATTTATTTATATATTATTGTATCCCTTAATTTTGGATTTAAATATATTTTGATGTATTATATATTTCATATATAAATTATATATTACATTTATTTATCATATATAAACATTTCTATATTATTTTTTTTATACCGACATTAATATATATTAATTTATACTATACATCATACTTAACTGGATCGAGTCCTTACCTGATCATATTTTAGGCTTAGATCCCTCTTCGATACATTTAATGATTGGATAATCAGGTTTTGAAATATAATTTGGATCTACACAAATGGATCGGATTCTGTTCTAGGTCTGATCCATTGGCAGCTTACTGGTGGGTCACATCCTTATAAATTGCATATACATGAATTTCACTATCTCGATTGCCGGGGGTCGCATTCTTATAAATTGTATAGATACTTGAGTTCATTTGCTCTCATGTTATTGTATGTCTGCGGTCTGACATTTCTAATTTATTATCTTATCATTCTCCTGCTGCTACAGGTTGTTCACCCTGTCCATGATCAAACTTTTTACCTGACAATTGAACATAAGAAGAGGCTTAAGGAGGAATACGGTCAGTGTTCATATATTTGGTATAGATTGGTTGATTCATTGCCAGGTTTTACACGGGTTTATTTCTTTAATTTTTGATGATTTTTTGTTTTGGATTTAGGGATTGAGCCGTGGACGTTCGTGCAAAAAGTAGGAGATGCAGTTTTTATACCTGCTGGCTGCCCTCATCAAGTTCGAAATTTGAAGGTAGAATAGTTTGTTGAAGTTGTCTGATTCATGCGTTAGTTAGCTAACAGCAAAAGTTTTGTTTTTTGTTTCCTTTTATTTTCCTTTTTGCCTTTGGCCGGCGACGTCAGCCGGAACTTGGGCATACCGGAAAAGGCCCAACCACAAACCATGTTCCAGATCAGTCGGAACAGCTGCAAAATTGACCGATGAACCCTAAATCTACCACGACAAATCCACCTTAACCTAACCCTAACTCACCCTAATCAACTTGATGCACCCCCACACACATCACCTGCGACTCATACTCCTTGCGTAATCAGCCACGACCCTTTTCCTATATTGTGCCACACCCAAATCCCCCATAATTTGCCGATAAATAACTATCATGACCCACGGAAGAAATGGGCATCTGGTACACGTGTTAATTTTCCTTTTCTCCGATCAGGGTTACTAGACAGCTAGACGCCGTCCGTGCTCAGGGAATAGATTCACGACCATCTTTTGGATGACCCTAAACAAGCAAGACATATGAATACAACGTTCCTTTGAGTGGCGTTTGAATTACTCCCCCTGATGATTTTTTAGCCTCAGAGTGTGTTGAGGAAGTCAATCCGTATGCTATTCAGTTCCAACATCTCGATACATATTCTTTTAAATGTAGAGCAAGAGGAGGATGTGCATCACGGTTATATCCCGAACACCAAAGATTTCCAACAGCCTATTGAGGATAAAAAACAAACCCATGACGCAGAAGTTGGGTGTTTTACTCGCGGGGAATAGGGACACATTGCTCGGACTGTCCATATCGATCCGGGGAACGGAGGCAAGAGCGTTACCACCGCAACGACATCCTAGAACTTCGAGATGCATTTGTACAAAAGACTTGTGAACGAGATTTGTTTACACGGGTACAATCCTTGCAACAAAATTTTTCTTTGTTATCGATCACACAAAGTAGTTTCATCTTCTTTACACTCGGGCAAAACTTGAATGAGGAAGAGCATAAAATCAGCCTGTACATTAACGGTTGCAACTGTGAGTCAAATCCAAGTTGTACTTGCGAGATTTTGAGAAACGTGGGATGCCGTTGAATATGGAAGAAAAGTTGGAGAATATTTCTACTTATTAGCCACTGGTAACCAAGGAGCAAACGCTAATGCGGGATACCTCCAACCACAACCAAGACTACTATGGTGCCCACAATGAACTTTAAATGCCAAGTATGTGGTGGTTCGGTTCACAAGGTCTACGAATGTCTTATAAGAAGAAAAGAAACCCGCGTTTGTGAAGGATGGAGTAGGAAATAAAGAAGGGGTTATGAGGTATAAGGGAAAGTGTTGGTGACACAAGTGAATGTTCTGCCGGAGAATAATAAAATTCCCTCTTAAAGCTCGTGGTCGAGCTTCTTGGAAGGAAAGGAGAGTGATGCATGCAAAGGTTAGCTAAGGGTAAAGGGAGATAATGTTTGTTTGAGTAAATTACTCATTTGACCCCTAAACTATTCAAATTGTTTCAAAATGACCACATAAATTCTATTTAGTGTCAACTCATCCTTAAAAACTTAAGGCTCTTATGTCATTTTAGGTGCTAATTAACTTAGACGAAAAATAGTCATGTGCCAAGCAATGAGCTATGATTGGGGGAAAATAAAAGTTACAACAATTTTAAAGGTTTAAGAGTAATTTACTCTAAAATCATGGTTCAAAATAATTAAAAAAACAGCAAACAAGAAAACCATCTCTTCCTTATCTTCATCTCCATAATGGGCACGTCCCTCCCCTTGCTACTTCCGGCGAAACCCTCCCATGCCAATTCTGGCACCCCCCCTCCCCCACACCCCCTCAAACCGTGGGACCTTGGTTCAATAGTGAACCCACACGAGGTACTTTTTCGATAGGTTTATTATGCTGGAGATCCAAACTAACCATCACCGGAAAACGACCATAAGAAAATGGTACCTCTTCGGAGAAATGGTTGGACGAAAGATTTAGAGTTCCAATGAGATTAGTGAGATCACTAAGGTCTTCAGGTGGGGTGGTGGGCAGGTGGATTTCACCGTAAATGGCAGGGGGGGGGAGGATTTTGCCGGAAGTGGTAGGTGGGTTTAGCCAATAATGGAGATGAAGACAATGAGGAAATGGGTTTTGTGTTTGATGTTTTTTTTTTAAAATCATTTTGAACCATGATTTTAGAGTAAATTACACTTGCCCTTTAAAAAATGTTGTAATTCTTATTTTCCCCAATAATAGTTCATGTAGAGGTTGTACCTTTATGCGATGGCAAGTGCCCTCGCTCAAGTTACGGTTGGTCTCGGGTTTGAAACATGGGAGAAGCATCTCCATATTCATATATAGGGTGAGGCCAGCCGACAGTTAAGCGAGAGCCTTGTGCATTGGATACGACATTTTTAATAGGTCATGTGTTTGGCACACGACTTTTTTCAGTTCAAGTTAACACTTAGTGACGAAAGGGCCTGGTTGAACCCGTTTGTTTATTTTGAGGGCTGATTTGACACTAAATATAGTTTAGCGGCCATTTTGAAACAATTCAAAGTTTAGGGACCAAATGAGTAATTTACTCCTTTTATTTTTCTATTCAAAGTTCAATTAGTTACGTTTATCTTTTAGTTAGTGCCCGCCCTCCCAAATTTATAGTCCCACTTGCTTTTGTAGTTTGTCCCAAATTAATCGTTTTGTTTCTACAAATAGTATATAAAACTCGGTGAGATTTCAAAGTTACATATTTAAACAATTATCATTGAGAGTACGATGACATAAGTCCATGTCTTGCACTCAAATGTATTCATCTTTTTTAGTAGCATTCAAAGGTAATCATTTTTTTTAGCTGGATAACTTTGGAAAGTAATTTTCTCTTAAAATGTTGAACTTTCAAACGACGACTATTAGTTTGAGGTGGAGGGAGTTGTTCATATTTATCTAGGCCTCTTCTAAGTGCGTATAAATAGGCCTATCCCTATGTAATTAATCAGTTATGTATTAGTTGAATAAAATAATTTTCTTTTGTTGCAAGTGACACTCTTGGAAAGTAATATTTTTCTTAAAACGTTTGACTTTTAAACAACAACTATTGAATTTGGAACGGAGGGAGCAAATTCTTATTTATATAGGCCTCTTCTAAGTGCGTATATATAGGCCTCTCCGTTTGTGATTAATCATTCAATATTGGTTGAATAAAATAATTTTCTTTTGTTGCGAATGACACTCTTGGAAAGTAAACTTTTTTTTTTTCAAAACGTTTGATTTTCAAACACTGACTATTAAATTTGGGACGGAGGGAGTAATTCATTTTATCTAGGCCCCTTTCAACTGCATATAAATAGGCCTCTCCCTTTGTGATTAATCATTCAAGTATTAGTTGAATAAATTAATTTTCTTTTGTTGAGAATGCCACTCTTGTTTTTCGTGTCCCACAAGCATGAGGCCTTAAGGAGAGTTTTGTGCATTGAGTGAACCCTAAACCAATAAAGCACAACATGTATCCACATTTAAAAACTGGATTTATAATGGGGAACATGTGGAACCCGTATTGCACCCGTGTCATGTCTGATATTAAGCATGGACACGGGGTGCTCTCCAACATTTTCTATTTTCAGAAGAGAATGCATGTGGCGTAAACATAAATTACGAGGCATTTTAAAAAAAATCTCATTAAATGGAAAGAGGGCTATGTCATTTTGTACACAATGATGGGATTGTACACAATTCTAAGCATAGGCCAGGCCAGTTTTTTATTTTATTTTTATTTCTATTTTTTTATCGGGTTATTTGGGTTTTGGCCCTTACTAGTTATGCCCGTTTTGCGTTTAGGCCCCAAATAAAACTATTATACCTTTGATCACAAATTAAAACGAATTCTGTTAGTCGACTAATTTTGACCGTGATGTCTTACTTAAGTCACTAAATTACCCTTAAAAATAAAACTAACCCACCCAACACAACCTAAAACTAACCCACCCTACACAAACCCATCTCCATTTCTCTCTCTCTCTCTCTCTCTCTCTCTCTCTCTCTCTCTCTCTCTCTCTCTCTCACTCCGCCCCTCCCTCACCTCTGCAACCCCATGCCACCTCCCAGCAACTCACTCAACCCAACAAATCCATCTCCATCCCTAGCCTCCCCTCCTCTCTCTCATCCTTCCCCCCGTAGCCTCCCCGCCTCCATCCCTCCGTGTCGTCCAATTCACCCCATGCCGCCTGCTCTCCCTCTCTCTCTTTTGGGGGGAAGAACAAAAACAACACTCACACAGCACACTCGTCTCCATTTCACCTCTGTTTTTTTCTTTATTTTCTCTATTTTCTGAAATTTCTGTTCTTTTATTTTATTTTATTTTTATTTTATTATTCTTGATTTTTCATTTCAGATATCTCTTTTTCAGATCTAATATATACTTGTGTGTTGTGTTTGTGTAAATTAATATTTTATTTTATTTTTTATTTAATTTTCAAATCTAGAAATATATATATGTATATTTTCTAAAAAAATTTATGTTTGTTTTCCCTTTTGAGATTCTGAAAATTTATAGGATTTTTTTATATCTTTTTCTTCTATTTGACATTTTCGGTACTATATATATATATAGTACCGCTCTTGTGTGAATCAGTCTGCATTTTAAGAGTGCGGACCGGACATGTGTCACCTGGCGGTGAGCCTAGAAATTATCGGCTAAATTATAAGCACACTCTCTCCCTTTTTTGGGCTCACTGCCATGTGACACATGTTCGGTTGGAACTCTTAAAATGAGGACTGGTCCGCATAGGAGATGAAGATGTATATATATATATATATATATATATATGTATATATATATATATATATATATATATGTATATATATATGTATTTAAGATGTATCAGAGGGAAGAAGATGAAGGAGAAGAGGATGAGAGAGAAAAGTATAGGGTTAAAGGGTACTTTGAGGAGGAGGATATGTTCGGTCAAGGGTCATTTTCGTCTTTTAAACAGTGAAAAAAGGCTCCATTAACGGCTGACTGACTGGGCTGTTTAATTTGGGGGCCAAAGGTATAATAGTTTTTAATTGGGGGCTAAATGCAAAACAGGCATAACTAGTGGAGGCCAATACCCAAATAATCCTTTTTGATTTTGCATTATAACCCTACAGTTTTTTCTCTGATAACATTCTTTTACTGATGATACGAAAGTGATACAATTGTAAGGGGGTGAGGGTTCCCAGAAATTAACAAATAAAGGAAACGAACTGAAAAACAACAAAAACTTAAAAACCCGAACAAACAAAGTCCAACGATGAATGAAGATAATTTCCTTCCACAAGTTGACTAAGAGACCAAAATTTCCCATTTTAAACTTTAAATTCATATATTACAAACCCCAAGTTGGTGTAATATATGAATTATAAATAAAGGTCGTACTCAGTGCACAAGGCTCCTGTAGAGTCTGGGAGAGGCGAATGTCGGCTGGACTTACCTCCATATATGGAGAGGTTACTCCCATGTCTCGAATCCAAGACCACAACCGTAGCTTGGGCCAGGGAACTACGTTAAAATAATCTTTAAAACTACTAAGCTAAAATATGTACGAAGTCTAAATAAATATGAAAAACCAAAATAATGATAATTCCTAAAATTGATTATTCTAAAAGAACTAAAGTCTTGACCAAAATCTGAAAATACCAATGTCAGACTCTTGTTTTTCTTGATTTGCTTCTTCTCAACAATCTTGAATTTGCATCAATTCTTGTAAACAATTTCACCAACTCTCTCTATCTCCTAATCATTGCTGAGCATATATAGGAATATCACATTGTCTCAAGCAAAGACTGACTGAACATAAAGTAATAAGCTTTGATCCAAGATGAGCATTGGACCCAAAAAAACTTGATCAATAAATTGTATGCTCGATTAAGTGTTAATTATGGCCTACTACATACTACCCTGTTTGGTATCAGAGCTATAACTTTTAGTGGGAAATTTATAGAGTACACAAAAGTTGATTGATGCTCTGTCTTTGAAATATTTTTTTTATTTTTTTATTTCGTCTTTATAAAAGTTCTCCTTTATCTTTTACGTAATTTATGATTTCTGAGATACGTAAGAGCTTAATAATATGTTTTTGTGCCTTCTCCAGTCATGTATAAAGGTTGCCCTTGACTTTGTCTCACCTGAAAATGTTCACGAGTGCATCCGTTTAGCAGAGGAATTTCGAGCTCTCCCTCAAAATCACAGGGCTAAGGAAGACAAGTTGGAGGTATATCATCTGATTTCTTTCTGTAATTTCCTCTTTTCTCTTTGGGTATGTTTCGATGCCTAGAATTGAATTTCAATGAATTCTAATTCCATGGTGACAGAATTCATTTGTTTGGTTTGTCTGGAATTTTATGAGAATTCATTATCATGTTTGTGTTTTTCAGTGTGTGCAGTGTTCGTGTAATATTGTGTGTGCATTGTGTGAAACTGTGTACAGTGTGTTGAATAATTCTGTGCAGTGTGTTTGTATGTTAAACTTTCTGTGCGTGCGCGAAATGTGTGTTTGTATGTGAAACTGTGTGTGTCCGCGCACACATGCAGTGATGTGTGTTTATGCATGGATTTGCCAATTCCATAAACGCGCGAGATTGTGATTATCTGCAATCGCTTTTGAATTAAATTTATGGAATTGAAATTCTTCGAGTTAGAATCCACAACAACTCCAAGCTCATTTTTTCTAAACAAACAGTGGAAATTGGGATTCAAGGTCAAAATTTCAAAGCTTGGAATTGGGGTTGCCAAACACAGCCCTTTGAGATATCTACATCACATCTGATTTCTGTGCAAAGTTCTTTTATTTTGTTAGCCCCCACCCCTCTCCCCGGTATATAGTCTTTTTATGTAAATGCTCAAGTTTTTCCTTTTATTGATACACGGACTCTATATCTCTTTTTGACACAGGTGAAGAAAATGACTCTACATGCAATGCAAAATGCTGTCGAGATTTTGGACGAATTTATCAAGTAAGCTTCATATTATTCACATGTTTGTTTCTCCATTCAGTTGTTTTTTTACCCCATATGTGTTTGTGCCTGACAGATTTAAAAAATCTTGCTAACATTTCCCTGTGTTGGATTGTGAAAGTATGATTGGGAGAGGGAGCTTAGGGTTAGAGTTTTAGTTTTGGTATGAATATTGAGGATCTGATCAGGTTTTCGTCCTTTTGTTTAGTGTGGTATATTCAAAAAATGCTTTTTCTTTGTTTGATTGAGTGTATTATATGAAGTGTTTCAGGTTTATTCAGTCGAAATGTTTGTTTAATTCCAAGCAGCTTTTTTTGTTTAATTACAGACTTCCAGTATTTTATATTTATGAATATAAAATTTTAAGTTCCTTTGCTTGATGTGCTCTTTATTCTTTTTTTGTCAAATTCAGTGTTTTTAATTTTTTAATTGAACTGTTTGCGATTTTAATCTGTTTAAACTTACTTCATTGACCGTTTTTTAAACTATTTATAAAATTAATTTCAGTTTGTGAAGCTTTGTTTGGTATGGCTGAACCTAGGCCCCTGTTGAAATGTTCATCAAATGACATTGGTTGTGACTGTATGTTGTTAGCTGATCCTACTAATTTGTGCAAGGTGAAATGCATTTTATGTGGAAAAATTGTGTTCGTGAGTGGGTTGGGGCCCGTGGATGGGTGGTGGCGGTTGGGGGAAATTCATTCATAGAATGAAAAATCATATTGGTGGTATAAAGGGAAATGTTACAAAGTGCATAAAAGCTAGTGAGGAAGACGAAACCGGTGTATAGTAGCAATAGAAGAATTAAGAAATAAGGTGCGAAAGAAAAAAGGAAGAAACGAAAAGAGGTTGATCTTAATGCTATTGATGAAGAAGTGGAAGGTGGTAGGGTCAAGAAAAAGGTAGCATTTTCTTGGGCGATCGATAAATTTGCATCCGATATAAATCGTGGCTCTTCAATGTATCAGAGCAAGAGAACGCGTCAAAAAAATATTAATGATGCACTTTGTAAGGAAATAAAAAAGGTGCATCAATATTTAGCTCGTTGAGTGTATGAAAGCCGGTTTTCCTGAAGAATGTTGACAGCTATAAATGTTTGTCGAAGCGATTGGACAATTTGGCCTGAGTTACCAACCTCTGACCCAATACTTGTTGAGGGAACCACTGTTAAAAGTAAGAGGTTGAGAGGACGGAAAATTACTTAAAAATCAAGAGTAGTTGGCTGCTAAGGGGTGTTTGATGATGACCGATGCTTGGACCGTCCCGAATAGAAGCATAATGAACTTGTGTGTAAGCAACGAATACACAACCTTGCTTCCTTCAAAAGAAGATTCTGAGGAGGCCCACACAAAATGTTGCTTAAGTGGTGATCGACAATGCTTCCAACATCATGGCCACGCCGGATTTGTTGAAGATTAAGAGGCCAAATATATTTTTGAGTTTGTGTTGGAGCCTTATTCTTGAAGGAATTGGTAAGCAACCTAGGTTTAAGGGTGTGATTGATAAGGCTAAGGCATATACTATCTTCATCTATGCACATTATAAGACATTGGCAAAGATCAGAAGGTTTACAAAAATAAGACGCGTCGTGAATAATGCAAGACTTGATTTACTACAACTTTTCTTTCATGGCATTGTTTTGAGTTCGGCCTTTTGGAATAATGCAACACTTAGGTTGAAAGTATTCGCTGCTTTGTGAAGGTGCTTCGCCTTGTTGATGGGGATCGAATACCATTAATGGGTTATTGTACGAAGAATTAAAACAAGCAAATGAGTTAAAAGAGGCATTCAAGCATGTCTAGACCTAAGTCACAAATACGCAAAGCAAAGCGGGTGCGAGTGCGAATGCACGAGTACGTCATTTTTCAAAAATTATAAATGCGGGAGCGGCGAGAGAGCGCCTATTAATTTATTAATTTAAAATTGTATAATAATATTAAATGATATATAAATATAGAGTAATACAATATAAACACTTTTTTGTAACACGGTTCATGTCACACACATCGGGTGGTGTTTATAATTTACACAAGTCTATTTAAAATACCACCCAATATGTATTTGACACATCGGTCGGATCACAAAAAAAGTCTATAATATTACTCAAAAATATATATTCCAAAAATTATATTTAAATCTCATCATTTTCACAAAAAAAAAAAAAAATACTTATTTACCTCACAAACTAGATGGTGTATTCATTATAATTTACTACTTCCACATAAAGGCAAAAAAAAAAAAAAATATAGTTCCCTATACCCATTATTTGTTTATCAATATATGTAGATGTTTTTTTGTTGTCGTAAAACACATCAAAATCAGCAAAACATACCCATCATTTCACAGACAAACCGACCAAAACAAAACAACCACATCTCAAACAGAAAAAAGCAAAAGAAGGCCAAGACCAAAGCAGGGGCCCACGTATGTGTTTCTAAAAATCCATATATCTTCAACATCACCACAATCCCAACAATCATCCTGAAAATCCACCCACAATTCCACCAACCTTCATGAAAATGCACCGAATCATGTGTTGTCCTGAACAACCAAGAAATCCATCTTCTTCTCAAACCCTCCCAAAAAACCCTAACACAAAAAAAACCTAACATCAGACCGAAATAGCTACCACTGGACTGAAATGCACGAGACTGAAATGTATTTTTATGTTTCAGCTGAACACACGGATTTGGGAAGATGGAAGCGCAAATTCAGTTTCAACAGATCGCGATTTGGATTTCACCAAACCGTGATTTTGGTCCGGTTCCGATGTCAAGCGTCAAAGTGAGGCTTGGGGGCGGGGGCGGATGCGGGGGGTGGTTTGGCCGAACTGTGTGACTAAGGTCTAGACTGATTACTAGCCAATCTTTGGGATCATTGATACAAAAGCTCACGATCGATTTGATAGTCAATTGCATTTAGCGGGCTACCTTTTAAATATTTATTACTGTTACAAGAATCTAAGCATACGAAATGATTCCTAGTCATGGACGTGGTCTTTACATGTGTTAGAGCACTTTTTCGAGTGATGAGTTTAATCTTCAAATTCCTGTCATAAATTAGGAGTTATTGAGATACAATGCAAGAGCGGGTGTGTTTGGGAGACGATTGGCCATTGTGGGTTGTGCAAAAGAATGAGGAATTATGATCCTGGTATGGATATTGAATATCTATAATTTAGTATGATTCTCAATGTTTAAAAAGGTGCTAGGCGAGGCAAGGCAAGGTGTAAGCCTCACCAAAAAACAAATAATAATAATAATAATAATATTAAAAAAATACTAATAAAACCATAAAAAATAAAGTAACAAAGAAATATAAAATAAAACAGCAAAAAAAACATCTTTGAAAATTTCACACAGTTAAACAATTTTTTGTTCCCCTAAGATGGCTTTTTTACATATTGCTAATTTTATAATATGACAATAAATTATTCAATGCAAAATCAAATTGACCAACTCATTTTTTTTAGTTTCATTCACATTGGTTATTTTATAATATGACAATAAATTAATCAATGCAAAATCAAATTGACAAAATCAATTTTTTAAGTTTCATTCACATATTGGTTATTTTTTTAAAATTTCTTTCAAGTTACAATAGTAAATAGTATAAGTTAAGTGCAATTTTACAACAAAAAAAAAAAGAAAAAAAGAATAAGAGTTAGTAGATTAAAACAATATTTTTTTAAAGTACAGTGTAATTTTAGAAAAATGAAGAACTTTAACCTTTAAAAAACAGACTTCATGATGGAAGAAGAAATAGTTTTCTTTCCCCACGCCTTAGCAAAAAGGCGTGAGACGCATCGAAGCGTAAGCCTCAAGGCACAATGAGGCGTAAGCCTCAAATTCAACCTTGAGGCTTAGGCCTCAAGGCATTTTTTGTCCGCCTCGCCTCGAGGCGTAAGCCTCAAACGCCTTTTTAAATATTGATGATTCTAGTCATTTTTTTCAATTACTAATCGTGTTTCTTTAATAACCAGTTGGGTGGTTTTTTAACTTTGGCAATGGGGTGCTCAATTTGGAAAGGATGGCTTTAAGGATCCTCTCATTAACTATTTGTTCATCTGGGTGCGAGAGAAACTGGAACGCAACTCTAATATAATTAGTTACTACAAAGTGACTATTAATTTTAATATGAATATACTATACTTTTTTAATTATTTTATATAGATACATTCAAAGGAAATGAATAGACTAGATGCAAGAAGGTTGAGTAAGTTATGTCCAATTTAATGCAAAACTAATCTATAAGAAGAAAGTGTTGAAGGTTGAAGGAGCTAGAAGTCGATGTATTACTTTCGATCGAAGCTAGTAAGACTCAAGGATGGATTGTTGATGGTGGTGATGGAAATGATTGGGGAAGTGTCTCCAGCTGATAGTGTCTTATAACCAAAATGATAGAAATGTGGAAGTAAGAGAACTTGATGAAGAAGATTTTGTATGGTCCGGAACTTGGAGGTGGGGGATGAGGAGGTTGACTTTGAGTCCAATGAGAGAGTTGGAAAATGTGAAGAAGAGCAAGAGCTCGAGGTTTAGTTGACTAGTTTATACATTTTTTGTTTGTGCTTATTTTTTGTTGAAAAGATACTCTTTTGTTTTGTGTTAAAATTATGGAATTTTTTTGGTTGGAGAATGTATTTTTTAGAATTTAAGTTTAGTCTCTTTTGTTATTATATTGAAAACATTTTCTGAAATTTGTTTGTGCTGGAAATATATGAGATGTTTGGTTTGGACTCTTATGCATTTTAATTTAGTATTTCTTATATTATATATTTAAAAATGAATTAAATAAAAAATCGCCTAGCTGCCTAGTCCCTTAAAGTCCTCTCGTTGCTCGCGTAGTACCTTTTAGAATATTGCTCACTAGTGTGTTATATACATGGGAAATTATATCCTACAACTTTGTAATCTGGGGCGGGTTTATTTGCGACACGATTGCTGATCGCTTCGTCTATTTCATTGTAAGGCAGATAGTCATTGATTAATACATGGAGAGAGAAGGGGGTTATGATCGAAAAGGACTTAAGGAGTGGTGTTCTTGATAAAGGGAGATGAAGCTCTTCCATGCTTGTTCTCTTCCAACCTCTGGCAACGGGACTCCTCTTGTGATAACGATGACCACCATTGCTCTTCATGATCTTGCACTTGTGTATATCTATGTCTACCTTTTGGGGGGGCATTTTACTATAGTCAAGACTGTTGGAACCCCGCTTTGAATGATATCGCATTACTGGTGTTGAGCTAGTTGCTCCAATGCTAACAGATATTCTCTTCCCCCCCGAATCGCCTTTTAGCCATCGCTTCCCCTTTTAGGGTATTTTAGTGCCCCAGATCTCCAAATCTTGCGTCTTTCCTTTGTTTTGAAGAGTAGAAAAACTTAAAAAAAGAAAGAAGCAAAATCAAGAAAGAAATCATAAATGTTACGAAGTTCACTTAATTTTCCCCAGATCTCCAAATCTTGCGTCCTTCCTTTGTTTTCAAGAGTAGAAAAACTTAAAAAAAAAAAAAAAAATCGAGAAAGAAATCATAAATGTTACAAAGTGCTCTTAATTTTCTCCATTGTGAATATCTAAAAATCCTAGATACCTCGATACTAAGTGCCGAATAGAACAAGTAAATACAAAATAAAACATTTATGTACCTAAAATGATCCAAATAAACAGTCGAAATGAACCGTGAACCGAGATATCATCCCAAATAAGCCAATGCCTAAAGTAATGAATACCAAGAACTGTTGCGTATCACGTATACCACCCACCAAAGCGTTCCACATTTTAAGTAACTTTGGGTTGCTCACATGTGAAATCTGATTAAGTAGGGATACATTGTCGTTCTCCAGCTTTTTGTACCTTTTAGTAAGTGGTCAAAATATACAGTCAGCCTTTGATACTTCTGGTATTCTTATACTAGGGTTAGAACATCGACTTGCCTATTGTGTGTACTCCCTCTGTCCCGAGTTTGGAGTTCTTATCATCTTTTAGTGGATTAAGGATACAGTCAATCAACGGTCAAGATTAGCACTAGTTTACTATCGTGGAATTTGGTTTGTTGATTATGTCCAAAAAAGAAAAGTGGACTATTTAACTCGTAATTCAGAATGTCAACGCTCAAAACAGTGTGGCTGTTAAAGGGAAAAAAACACGGGACTCTTAATTTGGGATGTAGTAAACCATGCGACATTTGTTGTGCTTAGTTTTCCCACCTTCTGATTATTATTTTTAGATTGAGCACTGCAATATTTTAATGAACTGCATCTGGGAGTAAGCAATGATGCAAATTGTGTTTTGATTAGTACCCTATACAAGTTGATTTATATTATGCTTTGGTAAAAAGCCAATAATGATTTGGAAATAGAATATGAGATTTTTCTATTGGTATTATATAATACTGCTGCATAGATATTGTTGACTTGGAGGGTATTCCGATTTACAAATCACCCGTTGATCTAAAACGGACAAAGTGTCTCCTAAACTATTGAACATTTGACAACCCACACATTTTTGTTAAAAAAAAGTTGATAAAAATATGATGTTGTGCACTAGTTGTCACGTTTCAATAGTTTGGCGGGAACTTTATTGGGTTTTTAGATCAGGGGGTGATTTGTAAAATCACTATAATCAGGGACTTTATTGTAATTTACCCTTGAATTTTTAATATTCTTCAAATGATTAATGATTAATTTTTTTACTTCTTTAATAGGCTCGAGAAAGTTGACGGGGCTTAGTAAACGATATCGGAAACAACTCGGCTGTTGAAATTAATTTTTGTTTTTGTTGGGAGAATTTATTATCCCCATTTTGGAATGTACCTAATTTGAGCCTTAGAAAAATGAAACTGGCCATTTGCATGTTCATCTAATTTAACCTTGGTATTTGACTATATGTATGTTCTATGTACCTTATTATGATATTGGAATGAAAACTGTTGAAAATTAAGTGTTTTTTCATCTATTAGTTTGCTTCTGTGTGTATGAGAGATGAGAGGGTTTTTAGTTTGAGCTATAAGCATAGATTCAATACCCTTGGAATAACATATGGATTCTACCAAACAAAATAAATTCTTCTTAATGATGGTGAAAATCATAATAGGGTAAATTAAACCTAACCCCTTTGAACTATAGCGGTTTTGTAAATAGTCACCCTAATCTAAAAAACTTGACAAAGAGACCTTTAAATTATTGAATTTTTACACCCAGAAAATCTGCATTTTTATGAATATAATCATGTTTTTATCAACTTGTTTTCATCAACTTGTTTTCAATGAAATTGTGCTATGTGTAATAATTTAATAATTTAGCGGCTCTTTGTTGAGTTCTTTATATTAGGGTGGCTATTTGCATAATTGCTATATTTTAGGGGGTTTGGTGTAATTTACCTATAATACATTACTTGAGGAACTTGATTAAGGACTTGCAAGTACTACGTGCTAAAAATCTAAATTTTGGTCATATGTGAATTTGCGCTTTTAGTTTGCAAGAGTATTATTATATGATATTGTGACACCCCGCCTAAATAAATACCGGGTGATCAGTCCTATATCAAATTTAAAACAGGAATCTCAAGGGTTCATTCTTAGCATCACTGTCGAAAACTTTTTAGAACTTTACTAACCACCTAGTATTCAAAAAGACTGATGTTAAATTTTATCTTTTTATTAAACAATTAAATATGCATGCTGAATAACAAATAAACCATACATCCAAACCATGAGTCTAAAACAGTACTAAATGACTAAATGACCTGCCGAATAAACAATCGGCTCAAAATCCTAATAATAATAATTCAATAAATGAATACATAAACCAAATACTGAGTCTAAAAGTAAAAGGGGAAACATGAACTGAATGAATCTACAAGTGAGATAAGAATCCTACTCTAGGAATAAAGAAATGATACGTCTAAATCAAATCCTGCAACCATCCACAATGTTGCAGCTGCGTAACCCTGGAATAGATAAGTCAACTATGGCATCCCTGTGGCTGGACACCTGTTAATATACATATACATAGACAAGAGAGAAGAAGTACAAGAAATGGGTCAAAGCCGGATTTATAAAAATGTTTAGCAAGCATTTTATTGCAATAAATGAAATGCGTAGTATATAATGTTCATAATTGCTATTACGATCCCACTCTCTTGAGGACAATCTCACCTCTCTTCTATAGTGCACACCTATCGCATTCATTTATTCCGCCTAGCCATCTGACACACTTCTAACTAGGAAAAAAGCTTATCTTTCTAGTTACCCCTCGTAGTAGTATATCATATTTGATCTCAACAATTATCATTTTTAAATAAGTGTTATCACACTAAAGTCAAGTATTTACTATTTACGTTTATATAAGATTTCACTATCTTAATAGTCTGTAATTATCTCATTGTAGATATACCATAAGCATACATATATATCCCTCACTATTATATATATGTATCAGCACAATCTTAATAGCCTACAATTATCACATTGTAATTATATCACAAGTATACATATATATCCACCACCATTATATATATATATATATATATATATATATATATACACTAACACAGCACCCTAAGGATACACATATAGTGCATTGCATACTCTGCTATCATGTCCCGGTACGTCTCGTACTCAAACAAGGACTATCGGTTCGGAAATGTCCCACGAACCATATAAACAAATCACACATATTGGCGGCGAACATAGTTCACATACCTATGGGTCACGCACATACCTACGCTCCCATAGTCAGCGGACTTATCAACTCACAAATAAGTCTTTCACAGTCCTATGTTCTGAGATACAAGTCAAATATCCCCCCGAAGGTCACTCAGGATAAGACCGTCTCTACACAACCCCCCGCGATAGCAAGCAGCTAGGTATGTCATACACATAATAAAATAATCAAATAGGTATTCACGCACCCTATTAAAATATTAGGTATTCACACAACCTTTCATTGTTTTACGTATTCACACAACCTATCATTGTTTTAGGTATTCCCGTAACCTATTATCATTTTTCTATTGGATTATGTATTCCCATATTTATATATATAATTCACACATTCATATATATAT
The DNA here is from genome assembly GCA_949130495.1 of Sambucus nigra. Classification (NCBI taxonomy): domain Eukaryota; kingdom Viridiplantae; phylum Streptophyta; class Magnoliopsida; order Dipsacales; family Adoxaceae; genus Sambucus; species Sambucus nigra. The sequence goes on along the minus strand of CASBWL010000011.1, from coordinate 924,039 downwards.
ACATATATTCCAATTATTACTAGTTCGCTCGTATTAAATACGATCCAATACCAAAATAGCTACATCCCACTATTTAATATAATTTATATAATTATATATCTCACCTCATATATACTTGATTAAGTTCATATTAGTCTCACAAAGTTCCCAACAATTTTTAGTTTCAATTCGGGAAAGTTTCATCACTAATTAAAACTCCAAGGGTATTTTAGACATTTCACAATATATGCCTCAGTAATGAAATTCCTAGTACTGCGTACTACTCTCCATTTGCTATGCGTGGCCACAAACGGCACGTAAATCCGAATTCGTATGACAAAGTTATGCTCATTTAAAGTTGTGCTAAAAATCAAATAACTCGTTCCGTCTTCAAGGGTATTTTAGACCTTTCAATTTTTGTGTCTAATTAAAAATATTCCCAGGACAGCGTAATACTCTTCGCTATCTATGTGTGGCCGTGAACGGCACACTAATCCGAGTCCGTATGCCAAAAGTTAGGACATTATAAAGATTCACCTCAAAGAAGATTTAAAAAAAAACCTTTCTTAAAAAGTTTTCCCACATTCTGCCCAGATTAATAAATTGATGTTTTGAGGCATTTTGGAGCAGTTTTGGAGGAAGCGCGTGAGACAACAAAATGTAGAAAACGCGATTTTCTACAGGGTTGCGCGGACAGAATCGCCATTAAAGCTCCAAAACCTTCGATTATACTCAAATCTTTTATTCCAAAAACCTCCCAAGATTCATCCTAAATCCACCCAAACTTTATCATTAACAATTTCGTCCAACAATACCACTAATGGAGATTCAAAAACCAAGATCTAATCATGTTATTCACTTCTCAAATTAAGTTATAATCTCACTATTAACCCAATTTCTCACAAAGTTAAAAATCCCCTATCAATGGTTATTCTTCATCTTCTTCACCATAAACCCACAAATTTCAATTCAAATTCCTACTTCCAAATTTCCAGAATTAATTGACATAATTACAACTATTTACATCATTAACTACAACTCAAATTAAAGCAAGAAAACACTTGCCTTGGGGGATTAAATCCGACGATCCCATGTCGAAATTCTTTCCCGGATTGTTCTTGTCATCCTTCTTTCCTTCTTCTTCTTTCTCCTTTCTCTCCTCTCTCAACCCTTTGTGTTTTGGAATGACTCATGGCTGCCCAACACACTTAAACCTAGGTTAAAATTCCTCAATCCCGTAATTAAGCCTATTGGCCAATTAAAAATGACTTAAATGCCCCCGTATGGGCTCGATCATGTCTAAAAATGCCCCGAGACCCATTTACTACCCCCGGGTACTCTTTTTCGACTATCTTGACCCTTCCGGACTCAACCGTGCACTCAGAATTGTCATCCGAGATACTTTATAAAATTTTCCAATTTCAACCTCAAAATGCGACACATGTGAAAATTTTCAATAACCCGAATTAATTTGAATTTCTAAATCCCCAAATTTAAATAATAAATTCTAAATCTCCAAATTCAATAATTTCTCCAATTTAAATAAATTAAATTTAAATCACCAAATTAAATGAATTTCTCCAAATTAAATAAATCCAACTCACTAATTTAATTAATTTATATATCCTCTAAAATATGGGGTGTTACATACTTCTCCCCTTACAATGGAATTTCGTCCTCGAAATTTGGATAAGACTAGTACTCAAAGCTTCAGATATAATCTCGTACACCTTCATCCTCATCCTTTCCCACACAATCTAAATCGTTATGATGTTCTCATTACACTTCTCCTAGCGCTACCCCTTAGTCCAACGGTCCCTACACTACCGTTCAATCCTGTGGCCAATTTGCTTTAGTCATCTTATATTATAATGTTCCATCATATAATGTATCATCTCACATTGCTGCCTACACAACACTTTGAAGCTTCCAACTTCTGACACTACTATGAGCCTAACCACTAACGGCTATAATACTTCCTTTACTGGGGAATACTCCAACATCCCCTTGCGATAACTCCCTTATTCGTTTACTCTTTTAGCACATGTATTTCTACATCTATCGATCGCGGATAATATATAAAAATTTAACTATCTAGGGTGCCCATACACCCTATATGCTGCACATAACTGCCCAATTCAACTTAACGTAATAAACTTGCTATAATTAAGCTTTTCATATTTGAGCTGATTATACGGTGAGGTTATACTAAACTACCCTACCAATTGCAACTTAATTATCATTTAGGTTATCCCACCGATCTACTCGTGGTGAAAGTGTTCCACAAAGTTTTCTCACATCAACACTATATGGCTCTATCGGCCTTAAGTCGTAGTATAATTATCAACTCATAGTTATAACTATATATGTATAATAACCACGGTACCAAACCTATGTCCTATGGCCAAACAACTCCCCACTTCCAACGTTGTGCTAAGTTTCATGCGTGGGATGTCTCGCAAAGCAAAATCCAAACAAGGAACCCTCCCGATACACTACTACCTAACATTGTTGGTCGTTGAGATCCGTTAGGCCCTCAGTCCATAGCACATACCCCCCAAATCCCCGTCTCTTAACATAAAAGTATATTCGTTCACTCCCATGTTACACAAGACAATATATAATACGGTTCTTTTACTATCACCAGTTTCTTAGCGCGAATAAATCACGAGCTATATCTCTCCGCTCAATAATAAGTTAGTATACCCTGAATCACATCAGTAAATGCCCCTACTCATTGGGATTACATATAACAATGCCAACATATTCTCATATGTCTATTATGAAACACAGTATCAAATATATACACATATATGCACACTATAATATATATATTCATCCACTGGCCCTATATTTTTAATAGCTCTCAACTTAAGGAGTTTTCCCTACACGTTCAGTAACTAAAATTTTAAAACCGATGCATTAGCATCCAACTACGTCTCGTCACCGCGGACGTAAATTAAGGTCCCTACGTGTAACATCCTGCAACTAAGTTTAAAAAAATTTCTCAATGCACTATTCTCTAGCATTTTCAACAAAATTCGTAGGTCCAAAGCACATAACTTAGATATCACGAATCCTGTCTCTCGACACATTATTTAATTTGCCTATGCCCACGTCTCTCAAGGCATCACACAATACGGTGTTCTAGCTATCACTTAATTCTCAGCACGTAAACAATAATGATCTAAATCTTTAAGCTTAACGGTTGGCTGATATACCTTGAATTACACCGGTAAAAGTCCCCACTCACTAGGATTTAAACATAACGAGACAACTATACTCATCGAAGTCTATGGTATATATATATATATATATATATATATATATATATATTGACTCGACCCTCCTTCGGGTGATGATTCATGAAGTAGATAGTCTTACCCTGGCACAGCGAGCATCATAGACTTCCCATACAGTTTACTATTGCTCCAACCCTCGGTATACAGTCACTATGCAAGATAAAAATATGTTCCCTTTCATATCCCTCAAAAGGAGAAAAAAAATCTATCACATAATATACGACACCCTCCTAGTGTCCTCACCTGCTCCCCTGCAGATGGAACTAACGAGAGCCCTGTTACGCGACGACAAAGATATGTATACTATTTCAATATTCACGACATCTCTACTAAACCCGTTTCACATGTGAATTTAGTATTAACAAACTACTGTCACACAGAATATATCTCAATCACCTCGAGTGGCGGTTCAAATGGTTCGGGGACATAACGCCCTCGTCCTAACCGAACCAAAATTTCTTATAACTGTTGCCCCTACTGGGCATCCCATTTCTATCCCCGATTGGCGATAAACACGGTATACACAAGTGTTCTTACTCTTTACACATAGGACACCTCTCCATGTTATCTTCCTTGCCTGATCATCGGGTCCCCGATTGCTACCCCCGTTGTCCATTTGGCTTCGCTGGCCCTCTTGGACTTGTTGTTGTCCTCAATGGACCTGACTGAATCCACCATTACTTGGTAAAAATTCAATTTAATCGAAACATTTAACTGGGTCCCTATTGGGTATACCCTCATGTGGTGCTTCACTAACACCGTTAAATTTAGTCTTTCTTTTCAGCTCAATTTTCAATTCTCAAGCTTCACTTCCCATGGAAGCGTTGATATAAACTTGTAACGCACAACCTTGATGATGTCGACACTAGTCATCTTGTTCGGATTTTACACTCATGCTTCTGTATTCTACTCACGAGCCCATTAATAACTTATGTACCCTTCATATACTTCATATCCCCTTCGTCGGGTACGAAATTCACTAACCAAGTTAACTTCTCTCTCGCGATCAGTTTCTATCTTGCTCACTTGTGATAAGTTTCGAAACTTCATTCGCACCCCTGTCCGAACAACAGATCGAAAATCTAACGATTAAATTGTACTCAAAATTTTCATTTAATCCCATATTCTTCTTATATATAGTGACTGGCTCTTGTCACTTTACGTTGCTCCTATGAGCTTAAAATTTTATTGTCCAAAATTTACTACTGAGTATCGTTGTACTCTACCCTACATAGTTGTCGTTGGATTTCTCCTTCCATTGGTTTATCACACTTCCTCTTTTTTCTGGATTCTTATCGATGGCTCCTCGAAAGAGTCCTTTCGACTTTCCCCACCCCTTGCCGACTATGCTGGGTGAGTGTAAGATTTTCACCATTGTCATCCTTGACTGTGCTAGGGGAAACTACTGTCCCCGAGATTTTCCTATCATCACTTTTCTAAACAACAATTGTGGTGGCTTCTATCGCCATTACTATTTTCAGGTTACTCTATTGCTTCTGTCGCCTTCCTCCTGCATTCCTTCTAACGGTCCCCGTTGATTGTCCTATAATGTTCGGTGTCCGAAACCTAACCGAACTCGTACAAAAATCACATCAACTATACTTGATAGCAGGAGAACGAAATCACATACGTAGATGAATTTGACAATCCTATCATAAGGCTCTACATCAAAGAACGCTAAACTGAAACGTGAAAAGCCATACAGATCCTAAGGACACTAGAACCTGATGCTCTGATACCACCTGTGACACCCCGCCTAAATAAATACCGGGTGATCAGTCCTATATCAAATTTAAAACAGGAATCTCAAGGGTTCATTCTTAGCATCACTGTCGAAAACTTTTTAAAACTTTACTAACCACCTAGTATTCAAAAAGACTGATGTTAAATTTTATCTTTTTATTAAACAATTAAATATGCATGCTGAATAACAAATAAACCATACATCCAAACCATGAGTCTAAAACAGTACTAAATGACTAAATGACCTGCCGAATAAACAATCGGCTCAAAATCCTAATAATAATAATTCAATAAATGAATACATAAACCAAATACTGAGTCTAAAAGTAAAAGGGGAAACATGAACTGAATGAATCTACAATTGAGATAAGAATCCTACTCTAGGAATAAAGAAATGATACGTCTAAATCAAATCCTGCAACCATCCACAATGTTGCAGCTGCGTAACCCTGGAATAGATAAGTCAACTATGGCATCCCTGTGGCTGGACACCTGTTAATATACATATACATAGACAAGAGAGAAGAAGTACAAGAAATGGGTCAGAGCCGGATTTATAAAAATGTTTAGCAAGCATTTTATTGCAATAAATGAAATGCGTAGTATATAATGTTCATAATTGCTTTTACGATCCCACTCTCTTGAGGACAATCTCACCTCTCTTCTATAGTGCACACCTATCGCATTCATTTATTCCGCCTAGCCATCTGACACACTTCTAACTAGGAAAAAAGCTTATCTTTCTAGTTACCCCTCGTAGTAGTATATCATATTTAATCTCAACAATTATCATTTTTAAATAAGTGTTATCACACATAAGTCAAGTATTTACTATTTACGTTTATATAAGATTTCACTATCTTAATAGTCTGTAATTATCTCATTGTAGATATACCATAAGCATACATATATATCCCTCACTATTATATATATGTATCAGCACAATCTTAATAGCCTACAATTATCACATTGTAATTATATCACAAGTATACATATATATCCACCACCATTATATATATATATATATATATATATATACTAACACAGCACCCTAAGGATACACCTATAGTGCATTGCATACTCTGCTATCATGTCCCGGTACGTCTCGTACTCAAACAAGGACTATCGGTTCGGAAATGTCCCACGAACCATATAAACAAATCACACATATTGGCGGCGAATATAGTTCACATACCTATGGGTCACGCACATACCTACGCTCCCATAGTCAGCGGACTTATCAACTCACAAATAAGTCTTTCACAGTCCTATGTTCTGAGATACAAGTCAAATATCCCCCCGAAGGTCACTCAGGATAAGACCGTCTCTACACAACCCCCCGCGATAGCAAGCAGCTAGGTATGTCATACACATAATAAAATAATCAAATAGGTATTCACGCACCCTATTAAAATATTAGGTATTCACACAACCTTTCATTGTTTTACGTATTCACACAACCTATCATTGTTTTAGGTATTCCCGTAACCTATTATCATTTTTCTATTGGATTATGTATTCCCATATTTATATATATAATTCACACATTCATATATATATACATATATTCCAATTATTACTAGTTCGCTCGTATTAAATAAGATCCAATACCAAAATAGCTACATCCCACTATTTAATATAATTTATATAATTATATATCTCACCTCATATATACTTGATTAAGTTCATATTAGTCTCACAAAGTTCCCAACAATTTTTAGTTTCAATTCGGGAAAGTTTCATCACTAATTAAAACTCCAAGGGTATTTTAGACATTTCACAATATATGCCTCAGTAATGAAATTCCTAGTACTGCGTACTACTCTCCATTTGCTATGCGTGGCCACAAACGGCACGTAAATCCGAATTCGTATGACAAAGTTATGCTCATTTAAAGTTGTGCTAAAAATCAAATAACTCGTTCCGTCTTCAAGGGTATTTTAGACCTTTCAATTTTTGTGTCTAATTAAAAATATTCCCAGGACAGCGTAATACTCTTCGCTATCTATGTGTGGCCGTGAACGGCACACTAATCCGAGTCCTTATGCCAAAAGTTAGGGCATTATAAAGATTCACCTCAAAGAAGATTTAAAAAAAAACCTTTCTTAAAAAGTTTTCCCACATTCTGCCCAGATTAATAAATTGATGTTTTGAGGCATTTTGGAGCAGTTTTGGAGGAAGCGCGTGAGACAACAAAATGTTGAAAACGCGATTTTCTACAGGGTTTCGCGGACAGAATCGCCATTAAAGCTCCAAAACCTTCGATTATACTCAGATCTTTTACCCCAAAAACCTCCCAAGATTCATCCTAAATCCACCCAAACTTCATCATTAACAATTTCTTCCAACAATACCACTAATGGAGATTCAAAAACCAAGATCTAATCATGTTATTCACTTCTCAAATTAAGTTATAATCTCACTATTAACCCAATTTCTCACAAAGTTAAAAATCCCCTATCAATGGTTATTCTTCATCTTCTTCACCATAAACCCACAAATTTCAATTCAAATTCCTACTTCCAAATTTCCAGAATTAATTGACATAATTACAACTATTTACATCATTAACTACAACTCAAATTAAAGCAAGAAAACACTTGCCTTGGGTGATTAAATCCGACGATCCCATGTCGAAATTCTTTCCCGGATTGCTCTTGTCATCCTTCTTTCCTTCTTCTTCTTTCTCCTTTCTCTCCTCTCTCAACCCTTTGTGTTTTGGAATGTCTCATGGCTGCCCAACACACTTAAACCTAGGTTAAAATTCCTCAATCCCGTAATTAAGCCTATTGGCCAATTAAAAATGACTTAAATGCCCCCGTATGGGCTCGATCATGTCTAAAAATGCCCCGAGACCCATTTACTACCCCCGGGTACTCTTTTTCGACTATCTTGACCCTTCCGGACTCAACCGTGCACTCAGAATTGTCATCCGAGATACTTTATAAAATTTTCCAATTTCAACCTCAAAATGCGACACATGTGAAAATTTTCAATAACCCGAATTAATTTGAATTTCTAAATCCCCAAATTTAAATAATAAATTCTAAATCTCCAAATTCAATAATTTCTCCAATTTAAATAAATTAAATTTAAATCACCAAATTAAATGAATTTCTCCAAATTAAATAAATCCAACTCACTAATTTAATTAATTTATATATCCTCTAAAATATGGGGTGTTACAGATATATACAGTTAAACATAGGATACTTTTATTTTTTGATTTATTTGATTTAAATTGCGCTTCTTAGTGCCTTATTTGATTGACTGTCACCTTTGTAATCTCTTTCACATGCCCCCAAAATTTTAACACTTGTAATTCTTTTAAAATCGTATTTGCAAATTAGACTTGATGTGTCTAAATAAATTATAATTATTTGGGTTTAGTCAATTTTCAAAGATTTGTTACGCTCCTCTGATGTAATATTTAAATTGTATTAAATCTCATAACTACTTTAATTGTGCTAAGTCCCGTAAGTGGGATTAAATACTTGTGATTCCAATAAATATTTGACCAAAATGCCCTTGTATCACTTCACCTTCTTTTTCAAATTCAAAGCCAAATTTTCTAATAAAACCTTTAATCCCCAAACCTAAACCACTTCAATTGCCTTCTTCAACAATCCCATCTCTCTCTCTCTCTCTCTCTCTTGTGCGCGCGCGTGCGCGCACACGTGCACACACACTGATAATAGTTTGTAAAGAGTATAAATCAAAGACCAGACCGTAGCTGACTTCATTGTTGAGTTTAGCAACTTGAAAGAAGCAGAGGGGGAGAACCTTAAACCACATTAAATACAACAAAGTTACCATAAAAGCCCAATCTCCCCTTGTACCAAACTACAAATCCTAGTGTTCGAGGATGGATCCTTTTAACAACTCAAGAAGTGGAGCATGACTACACACGACTTCTTACTCTAGGAGGTCTCTGCTTGGCCATACATCTAAATGTATTACACGTGGTGGCGCTATACATCTAAATGTAATACACGTGGTGGCGATCAGTTTCTCTTAGTTAGCTATTGATTAAATCCCGAGGCTATATGGGGTGAAAGGTTACCGCATGGCCATTTACTTTGAGATGGTCTTGGAGCTCATACTTTAGATCTTAAATCCAAAATAAAGAGGGTTCCTAGGCAAGAATTTATTTGCTGATCATTTGGCGAGAATGGTGTCATTAGATGAGGTTGGTCTAGATGTTCACATAACAATAGTGGATGAGCCAGGCTTTGCCAACTCAAAATATAAGCTAGGATCTATTATTCCCCAATCAAAATATAACAGTGGATTACTATTTTAAGATAAACTTCAGGCAAGGCTTTGACGTCTTTGGCCTCATGATACTACCTTAGCCAAGGATTCCTATTCAAACATGACTTCAACTCCTCTCTGTACAGATGCTTAGGACCTTGGAAGATCAATGGAGGTATATGTGGACCCCATACTACCAATAGGACTTAAGTTCACAAAGTCTTAATGAAAGGATACGTTTGGCCAACTTAAGGGAAATAAGCCAAAGCCCTAGTACAATGATGGAACCCGTGAGAAATATTTTCCCATGTTGAGTCCATGGCGTTTTCCATAATGGGAGTGGACTTTGTATGCATAATGTCGTCCATAAACCACTTCACAAAATGGGCAGAGGTAAGAGCCGTTAACTACACTCACCGTAAGAAAGACGACATCATCGAATTGGAAGAATATAAAATTTTCTTTTTTGACCTACCTAAAACCATTCTCTCAAACAATGGAAAGTAGTTTGACAATTTGGCATTTCGATAATTATATTCAAACTACAGTATCAGCAACCATTACTTGTCACTTGTGCACACTCGGGTATGTGCGAGCCACTAATAGATGCATCTTTGCAAGATTAAATAAGAGGTTATAGAAAGAGAAAGGCTTATGGGGCAGAGATCTACCTAACATCCAATGGGCCTATATGACCATAGTAAGAGGTCAGACTGTTCTGAAATTTTAATTTAGTCATAAGCGAATGAATCTATCAATAGTATAAAATGCTACTGTGACGTCGAACCCACACGGACTAAGCAAAGCATATTATTTTTTTTTATGAAAAAAGTAATATTTTCTTAAATTATATTCCTAAACTAGGTTGCAAAAGTTTTGGGATTTATGATAACTTAATATGCAAATAGACTAAAATGAGATGAAGTAACAACTAAATTAGTAGAACATAGCTTTAAATGAGAAAATCAATAAATAAAGATGTCAGGGTGTTAGAATCAATTACAAAGAACCATATTTAAGTTCATTAAAACTCCTATTTTTTTGCACAATAACTAGGCGGCTGAGCCTTATTATTATAGTTCATATTCCATAAAAAATTCCATTTTCATTAATAGCAATATATGTGTTCTTATTTGAACAAACTGATTTTAGAATCAAATGGTTCACTAAATCTATCAAAACACATCTTATATCTATTTAAAAAACAAAACAAATTGAATCTATTAAAACACAATAAATATTTAATTCTAATTTTTATAATTAATCATTTAAGCCATACCATTGTGGAGATGTTGAATCATTTAAATATTAAATACTCTAATTTCATACTAACCCTAACAATGAATTTTGCCCAACATGTTATTAATAAAAGCATAAATAAAAGACAAAATTTTACTTGGATTCGATGAATTCAAAAGTTCATAAATATTTAATGATAATAATACACTTCAAAATATTTTTCCAAATGAGAAAAAATAAATTAGAAAGGTAAAAAATAAAAAAAGTAAGAGATCTGGCCGATTGAGCGTCCCTCTAACTCTATCTTCTTTTCACCTTTATAGAGATTTAGGAGTATTAGACTTGTAGTCAAATAAGTCTCCCCCGTCTTTTAAAAACTAAGACTTTCGATTGTCATGTAGAGGGAATGGATGTTTGGTGCATATGCACATGTCTTTAAGACTAAGTGGGAGATGTTTGAGATTTTAGACTTAAAACCATGTTATAACATTTATTTATTTTAATAATATTATGTCTAGTTAATTTAAAATGATAATCATGTGTGAGAATGCTTTATATTTATTCTTTAAATATATTGTATGTAATATTGGTTAATTGGACTCGGTAGGAATTCTGGTGAATTGGGCTCGACTTGATTACAGGATATCGGAATTCCGATTCTAGTGCAATTGAACAATTCACAATCTATGTAAAGTATTGGCATCCTATTAGTAAAGCTGGGAGTTCAATCCTAGTAGTTTATCTCAAGCTACGAGAACTTGTTTGATGGTTCAGGAACTTATTTAAAAAGTAATTTTTTCTTAAATCATATTCCTAAACTATATAAAGTATTGTGACTAATACACTCAAGAATGTAGTGAACGCGACCACCCATGATATTCAAGTCTAGGTGCTGACTAGATAAAACTTGAAAAATCTCATAACATTTTCAAAGGATGCATATATTCATAATCAAGAGGATTACGAGGATCAAAATGCTTGCTTAATTGTTTCTTTGAATGTTATGGGAAAGATTCATTTCATTAGATCTCAATCTTCGCTGATTCGACGATCGTTGTGTAAGTATTGTTGAACACATTAATTGAAGAAATCCATATTTAAGAAAGATCTTGTATTGTAATACCCCATTGATAAACTTACAAAATTTATTTGCACCAGTAAACCTCGTCAGTGGATTATTTAATAATCCGGTAGAGTAGCAAAATTAAGCTTGAGAGTAATGGAATTTGTTAGATATTGGTTAAAATCAATATCGACACATTGATTTAATCAATCGGGTATTGAAAACTTAATACGGGGATTCATATTACGTACCAAATCAACTTTGCAAATAAGACCTCATTGAGTGATTTTGAGATAATTAATTTGGAGTGCAATCATGATCACGTTTTGAACTTTAATTCGCGATTTTTTACCTCCACATCCCTATATTTTTTATTATTTTAAATGACTATCAAATTTTAGAATAAAATGATACATTTTCAAAACATTTGGGATTTATGTGACACTTTTTAAAATTTATGGACTGAAGCGATTATTTGACCAAACTTCAAAGGACTAAATAGTTAATAACAAATTTTTTGGAGTTCATGTGCACATTTAAACATGAGGTGACATAAGAAGCCTCTAATTGTCACTTGCACACCTATGACTCGGGGTTTGCGTGTTTTACTCAAATAAACCTATAGGGTGTGGTGATGAGGTCTAATTACGAACTTTGCTCAATTTTACAAGTTTAAATTTTCTTATCAATTGAAACAATCCTAGCAACATTAACAATGAGGTGAGATGATAAAAAATAGGTGGATAAATAATTTGAAGTAATAAAGTAGGAAATCTAGGTAAATTGTGACAAAAAAACACTAGATTAAAAACCAAAGGACAAATTGATGAATTAAACAATATTCAAGTGAGATTTAGGTTATGTGTTTGATATAGATGATGAAATCAAGATAAAAAAACACACACGAATTACCCAGAAGACAAATTTATGAAGAAAAATCTCCAACCCTTGGGAAAGACACCTGGATGATTTCCAATTTAATTTGAAAAATTTCATAATATGGAAGAAGACACCTATCTCTTGTGCATCCAAGAGAAGTTTCCTATGAACATTCAAATATCCCCCATTGATGCTGAGTGATCCATCTGAAGCTCCATAGGACCGACAAGGAAGTCTCATCTTCCTCCTCACCGTCTCACAATTCTTGAACTCTCTAATAGCTCAAACATATCATTTTTAGATTTGGAGTGTGGATCCTCAATTCTAATGTAGAATGATTAGATTGAATCCAAGATAAGTGGACCTGCTTTTAAAATAATCTCAATTCATGAAAAATCTTAGATCGAGTATAGATCTAGGTTTTCTCTCAATTATGGAAGGAACAAGTGATTTTGCCTACAAAAGAAATTTATATTCTATCAACCTAAATATAACTTTCTCAGTAAGAACAAATTTTCTATTAAGCTTTGTCTCTCGAAATTCTATTAACTTTTGGTGTTTCGTCTTTCGTTTTTCTATAATCTCTGCCTCATTTTCTTAGACGATGGGTTTTAGAGAGAACCTCCTCCTTCTCTCTAGACTTCTCCCTCATTTCTTAAACTTTTCTACACTCCCTATGGATACAAATCCAAAGTTTTGTTTGGAATAACTAATGAAGAAGTCTCTATGGATACACTCCCTATTGCCCCCAACCAGGTTCTCGCCAGCTGGTGCAAAGTGATGCGAGCATTCAGAAGGTTGTTACTGGGTTTTTGGGAACAAATAATGAAGAAGTCAATGTTGCAAAGATTTTGGGAACAAAAAATGAACAAGCCTTACTGCACGTGAATAATAGAAAAGTCGAAATGGTCTCGGATGAAAACACAAGCTCCAGGTCAAAAATATCGGCAAAAAATAATCACAATGCAGAAGACCACAATAGTGTGGCTGTACAGTTTTGCTTTAGACATAAAAAAAGGCTTTGATTTCCCATCAGTTTAGATGACACCAACTTTTGCTATGACAATTAAGGATCCATCTGTGCCAGATTTGACTGAGAAGGAGAATACAAATCCCACAGGTAAATTTGCGTCAATTGTAGCAGATTATATTGTAACAGCAACTGATGCATATCACATTCTAGTACGATGGCTCTAATCAATGTTAAGAGTCAGGAATATTTTTTTCTTTTAGATGGTAATAGGAAAGAAAAAGACAACACGGACAAAGAAAAACAGATAAAGCAGTCCTAGATAATTAACCATTGTAAATTATCATTCTTAGATGATGCACTATTAGTTCACTATAAAAAATCATCTTGGTAAGCCAAAATACCCTCTAAGTTTAATAGGAAAAACCCACACCAAGTTTCATTTAGGGTGTGCTTGATAACAAAGTTAAAAAATAATTGAAAATTAGTTCGTTTTCACGACAACTAGAAAATTAGTGGAAAAAGATGGGGGCAATATGGTCTTACTTTTGGAATTTTTGAGGGAAATCAATTCTTAGGGGTTCGAGTAATAAGTATTTTCCCTGAAAAATGATAAAATTACGGAACAATTTTCGTATTTATTGCCATTTTTTTATAGAATGTTTTTGAAGTCCAGCACTACAAAAATGAAAAATGAACTAAAATTACTATTTTCCTTGGAAATAATTATGCCAATCAAATAGAACCTTAGTTTTCCTTCTCCGAACTTTATATACACATTAATATGTATATAAAGGCAACATCAAAGATTTTGGAAAAAAAACTGAAACAAAAGCTGCAATAACAAACATAGCTAATCCAAGCTCACCGAATAGCCTACTCACAATATACAATGTAGATGCTTCACTTGGAGAAGGTGCAAGAAAAGCCGCTCTAGCCGGTGGAATTTGAGATGAGGGAAAAGTAGACGACGACGACGGCGATGGAGATAACGATAACGATGGCAAACCTAAAGGAGACGGTATCGCAAGTGGAGATGGAGCCATCGCAAGTTGAGGAGACGACATGTCAGATGGAGATGGTGTTGCCGAAAGAACATTAACAACATTGATGTTCACCCTTTGTCCGGCTAAGCAGTGACTAGGGCCTCCACAAATGAAATAATGATGGTCGAGTTCGGTAAGGGTGATCGAGTCGTTTCCTGTTTTGTAGTTGGCAGCGATTGGGGCCGATATGTCGCATGGTATATACTTTTCTTCTGTGTCGACTTGGATCACGTCGTGATCCATTTGCGGGTACTGAAAAACTGTTCACAATGACAATTATTACATAATTTGAAGCAGATGTATAGTTATATCCATTTTGAAAAGTTAATTTTGAACGTGTTATTATAAATCATTTTTAGATTAATCAATAATTTATGATCCACTGAAAATAATTAATCGAAATAAAATGCACATGCATGTACTGTATTTGTAAAGAACATGAATGAATAGTTTTGATTTGAATTGAAAATAGATGCTTATGAATTTTGATAGGACATAATGAATTGAATGCAAACGTCATGCACAAAATTACATATAACATGCTTTAATGAGATTTATAACAAGGCTAATGCCTCTTAAATTCGTGGACACATTTTTTTATAGAATACTAGTGTCCCTTCTTCATATAACGTGCTTTTTTATATTTATTTTTCTGTATTAACATAGTGTTTTCTCTTAAAAGAACATTTTCATGCAATATTTTTATGTATCTTTCGTTTCTTTATTTTCATTCAATAGAATTATGGATTTTCACCAACTTAAGTATTATTACAAATTTTGGGGTAGAAGAATTGACTCTCAACTATTTTACAAAAAATTAGTTATGTTTAAGTGAAACCCAAAATTTTAATCAATCTTAGCTTGTTATATAACACACATCCAAATAAAAGGACCATGACAAATAAGTCATATTTATACAAGACATTTCTTAATTAGTCCTAGTAAATTAAAATTTACCCAACATGTCCTATTTATACATATAGTGAATATTCACTACATGTTTACAAATAGGATCTATTCGGGCAAAAATATTTTTTTCAAGGAATGTTTTGAAGCAAAAATAATATCATAGGACCTATTGGACCACATAATTAATAAACGAGACTAATCAATAAGAACAAAGACAACAAAACAAATATGAAACATCAGAATCAGATAACCCCTACACCCGATGGTTTATAAGATTATAAAATTTTAAGGATTTTGACCCCTGAAATTTTTCCTATTAGGACACTCACATCTCTAAATACCAATATTTAATTATTATATTAGGTTAAAATGAACATGTCCTATTTATACATATAGTGTTGTTTTTTCACATAATTTACACGACATCAAGATTTGTATATTTGATGCGTGGTAATTTGATTGAATTTGTTGACATTTTGATTTGTTGAAATGATAAAATCTTTACTTCTGGAATTTCTTGAAAACTATAAATATTATAGATTATTTTTTCACATTAACAAAAATACTAGAGAGAAAAAACAGGACTCACGAATGATATCACCAAAATGAATTTCTTATCGGTAGTCCATAATCTGTAATCAACTCCCTCACAGTGCCAACCACCATTGCCCCCAACCTTATAAATAGTTGTATTAGAGACTTGGAGTGAACCAAAAACTCACTAGCATGATGATCAACACAAACACGTTCACAACCAAACTCATTTTTTTTTTCTTTTTTCTTTGTTAGATGAGAGAGAATTGAAATTGAAAGGTCTTGTTAGGTTTGCAATATTTATAAGTGTGTTTTGGACACACCAAGGGGCTGAAATATTAATCGCATCTCATTTGTGCATTTAAGTATTAAAACTATTTTTCTATTGAGACAAAAATGCCCAAAAGGTCTGTTTGTATTCTCATATTTTCGTCCAAGTATCTCTCCAAATTTAGTGACCTTTTGATCTTTTTATAAAATGTATCTCTTAACAAACTATATAAGCCAAATAGCAAGCTTTGTCTCTCGAAATTCTATCAACTTTTCGTCTTTCTATAATATTTGCCTCTCTTAATAGTAAGTACCGTCTTAACCAATTTTTTTAGTTAATTACTAAATTTTTATTAATACAAGACATACAAATTGGTTACAAAAGGTAGAAATATATATCTTTTGTACATATATTCTCATAGGATTTGTAAATCAGGAAATAAATATCTACTAAATATTAACTTTCGATTATCAAATCATATATAATATGGCTAGTAATTTTTTTTTTATTTTTGTCGGGGGTGGCTCTTACTCTATATCAAAATTTGAGGGGGGCGTGGTCCTATAATTTTTAAAAATATCTATTTTTGTGTGTGGGTGGGTGGGGGCTGGGGTGGGGTGGGGACGGGGGACGTTGCAATTTATTTTTGGGTTATTGGTACTTCAGTACCCTCAAGTTTAGTCACTTTTGCACTTCAAACCCTAATGTATCAAAACTGACACATAAAATCCCTAAGTTTTCACATTGCTGCAATTCAAACCATGCCGTTGAATTGACTAACGAAAATAGTCAAAATGAGGGTAAATGCGTCAAAATGCTATTTCCCGTCAAATTTTGAGGTTTTATGTGTCGGTCTTGATACATTGGGGTTTGAAGTGCAAAAGTGACTAAACTTCAGGGTAGTAAGTTGCAAATAACCCTTTTTATTAACTATATTATTTATTTAAATTTATTATTATTAATTATCATTTATAACTCTTAAATTTTGTACTTTTAATTACTAGATATTTGTAATATATGCAATATATGTTCAGTTGTTTATTTGTATGTGTAATAGTTAAATTTGTATGTCAATGCACACAAGTAGTATTTTAACGCACAATTAAGTATCAGTTGTGAAAAATAATATCAAATTTCATGAGTTCTTTCCCCTTTTATCAACGACACTCTTCGTGTCTCCAAACATTCTAGTCGAAAGCGTTATCTCACTTAATTCCAGTATAATATATCTTTCAATTTATCTCTTTTTATTTGTTTGGAATTTAGTGCGTCTATATATAGGGAAATAGTTCTTCAAGTGCGAACCTTTATTAATGTACCTAAAAAACAAACAAATTTTTTTAAAATAATAAAAAACTTAATTTTACAACCAAACTTGTTGGAGATGATCTACGATTTTCCGATTTTGCATTTCACCGACTTTTCATTTGAATTTTTGCAACTTTATATGTAATAGTACTAAATTTGTGTGAGCTTTTTGGATAGGACAATAAGATTGGTTTTAATTGTCATTCAATGTCTTTTAGATTTGATTTAAGTATATTACTAGGCACATTTTAACTGCAATTTTTTTGACAATTAACATTGAATTAATATTTTAATCTGCAAGTGTATGTCTTGCCCTATAAAATAAAAAATTTAACATATATTGCATATATTACAAATATCTAGTAATTAAATGTACAAAAATTAAGAGTTAAAAATAATTATTTTTGATAATAAATTTAAAATACTAATATAGTTGATAAAAAGGATTATTTTCACTTTATTACCCGAAGTTTAGTCGCTTTTGCACTTCAAATTCCAATGTATCAAGATTGGCACATAAAACCCCAAAATTTGGCGGAATAGAGATTTTGAGGCTTTTACCCTCATTTTGACTATTTTCGTTAACCAATTTGATGGTAGGGTTTGAATTGCAGCAATATGAAAACTTTGAGGGTTTATGTTGGGGTTTGAAGTTCAAAGGTTACTAAACTTTAAGGTACTAAAGTACCAATAACCCTTTATTTTGTTATGTGATGCACTTCTTGACATTTGTAGTTTGGTATCCCATAATTCTCAAATTTAGAGTTTAGGGCCCATTTTGACGGATTCCGTCTGTTGACCAACTCCAACGTTGACTTGTTCGTAAAAAGCCTAATATACATTCATTGGGCTATGGAAATTGTTTAAAGTATCATTTGCCCTCGTCACTAATTCAATAATATATTTTGATGAAAATGTAAATTAAACACAGTTAGTAAGAAATAAAATCTAATACAAATTTGAATCTTAATTTCATATTTTGAGTTTTGAGCTAAACCTTTATTTTAGTTAATAATTAATAAAATTCTAATTGATCTAAAAGCACAAGGTATATAAATTATATAATCATATTATATCATATTATATAGAAGTCATGCATTGGTGCGATGACCAGTGCCCTCTTCCAAACTACGGATGGTCTCGAATTCGAGACGTGGGAGCAACCTCTCCATCTATGGGGGTAAGGACGGTCGACATACGCATCTCCCAGACCCTGTAGTTAAGCAGGAGACTTGTGCACTCGGTACGATCTTTTTTTATTATATCGTATCATATGTCTTTACTCTCTCTCTCTCTCTCTCTTTCTCTCTCTCTCTCTCTCTCTCTCTCTATATATATATATATATATATATATATATATATATATATATATATATATATATAGTCCTGCTCTTGTGCGGACCAGTCCGTGTTTTAAGAGTGCGGACCGGACATGTGTCACCTGGCAGTGAGCCCAGAAAAGAGAGAGAGTGTGCCTATAATTTAAGCGATAATTTCTAGGCATACTGTCAGATGACACATGTCCGGCCCGCATTCTTAAAATGCGGACTGGTCCGCACAAGAACATTATATATATATATATAGGCCTTCTTTCCCATTAAGACATGTGGATATCATAAATTTAGCTAGGCATCTCATTCCATCCCAAATCACGGTATCCCCAAATATCTCTCTTCTTTCAATTAGTAACCCTTGAATGAAAAGCTTATATCCTCTTTCTTAGCTAGCCAATGAAAAGCCTTCACCTTAATGGTACACATCTATAACGATCTATTTGCCTTTGTAATGTCTACCCTCTATTTCACCTTCACCTTAATGGTACACATTTTGAACTATCTCTTTGCCTTTGTAATGTCTACCCTCTATTTCATCTCCCTAACCTTATTCTCTCTCACCTTATTGCCTATCACACACACTCCTTTCTTCTCACGCTCGCATCCACATCGGGAGACACCATTCTGAAGGCATTGCTCCAAAGATCACTCTAGACATGGGTTTGGATTAGGTTTATCTTTATCGCCCTAATTTTTAGTCTGGAATATAACTAAATATGTCGTTTTTGCTTTTTTGTGTGCGGGGAAAAATAAACAACAACATATCAATTAAGATCCCCCTCTAATAGCAAGTCCAATTACATATTCTTGATGTGAGTTAATTCATTATGCTAGAGGTTCATTTAGTTTAACCAAAATCCATTTGTTTCTTTGTCCCTTCCTTTACAAACCAATCCGCAACTCTGTTGCGTTCACGCAATGCATGTGTGACTTTAGCTTTACTTAATCTCACAAGGTCAATTCAGTTTTCTATTATGTTTGAATATGAATGGTAGATTGCATCCCCTTTATTTATTATCCAGACTTCCGTTTAGGAGTCTAACTCAATGAGTTCATTCTCCCACTCGCTTTCCCGAATAAATTTAAGACCATGAAATATTCCTTCCAATTTAGCAAGCAACACCCACGACCCTTCCAAAAAATACGACTCACCAAATTCATATATCGTCTCTCATAATTCCGCTAAAAGCTCCCTTGTTGGTAAGAATATCTCAACTGACATCCGTATTTCTCTTCATTCCACCTGCAGATGGGAAAACCCAACAAATAAGTAAGTCCTCTCTACCACGTACTTGATTACCAACCCGACCAAAGGCTATTTCAATATCCATAATAAGCATTTGACAGGAGTTAACAATCAAGTACAAAGGCATTTGTTTCCTATTAAGAAACTTATAAATTTCTTTCCTTCCAAATGCACCAAATTCAAGAAATAAAAGTAATATACTGAGTGTTAATATTATTATTGTTATTATTATTTCTAGGGTCACCACTACCCCAAATATTTGCAACTAGCTACACATGGAGATGTTGTGACATAACTATTTTCCATTTATGAGGATGGGTAAGAATACACCCAATATCATATTCCATCTGGCAGCACCTTAAAAATGGCCAATATGTTTAAAATCAGTACAAAAATCACATCCCACATGACTAATAAGGCCTCTCACAATGATTTGTTGGTTGGTTAGTATTTTACCATGGAATATAAAAAAAACAAATTTCATCTTATGCGATTTTTTTTTCAAATGTCATTAAAAGGGGTGTTAAGGTCTAAATCAACAAGGGTAAGGTAATAAGAATTGATAGAAAATTCCCAATTGGGTGTATTTTTCTAGTTTAAACACGCGACATAGGGGTACCCATGCTATCATTAATAGAACTAGTACTAAATAAATTATGAAAAATATCCAAGTCCCACTCTCCCCGACTATTTATAAGGGAATTGACATGAATGGAGGTTTCATTACGATCATCACTAGGGGTGATAAGCTTTCTTTTTCCACGCCAACAATCTTCGAAAACACGAATGTTAGTACCATCCCCAGTGATCCACTTGGTGAGGATGTTTATACATTTATAAACTCTTCTCCAAACATGGTAGGAGATACTTTTCTCAGTCTAAAACTTAGGTTGGTGTCATTAGAGTACCTATTTTTCAAAAATGGTAGAGACTAAGATTTTTGACTTGCTAAAAATCACCTTTTGACAAGAAATCTCACAAAACTCAGTGAGAGTTTCCATCATAGTTACAAAAGAGGATTGACTAGTGTGGGTGGTAAAATCACTCTATAGTTATTTTAACACAATTAAGTTGAGGAGAAAGTAAGATCACAGCCACACAACACAGCATATACATGGTTCGACAGCATGCCTATGCCCATGGGGTCTCTCTCTCTCTATTAATAAACTCTTGATAACAAAGATCACATGTCCTCTTTTTCAAGGGTTTGGGTTACATTTATATACATCGGAAATAAAATAAGTCATGTGGGGCTCCATGGCCTTAGATTGCTGTTGTGATTTTGTTGAGGGAATCCAACCCCATAATTTTTGTTGATCGACTTCTGTTTATTTTAAGGTCTTAATAACTAAGGACAAGGCTTATAACCATAGGTGGGAAGATGCCTTTGGGCAAAGCCAATAAACATTTGGACTACATTCGTAAGTCCTATTTCAAAAAAGCCTCACTACAACGAAGGGGGTCCCTGAACACGAGTTCTTATAAGATTTATTGGCCTGTATAGAGAGATCAGTTAAGGTGGTTCTCTTTAGCGCAATTTGCTACAGCGAACGAGCCCAGATATGTGAAAATATGTTTTCTTTTTGGGGGTATTTTGGGGTTTTCACCACAAATTGGTTTCACCTATTAATAGAACGTGTTGAGGGGTTTAACCCTAGTTTTGAGAAGTCATTAGTGTGATTTCTCTTGCTCTTAGAGTGAGATTTAGGAATTCTCCACTTGTATTCCAAAATAGTGAATCACTCTGAGTGAACATTAAGGGTTTACATTTGTGTAAGATTAGATGCTTTGGGAACTAATTTTGAGTATTTCCTATTGAGGATTTGGGTAGAATATTTATGAGGAGATTAATCTTTATGAGTGCCTTCCAATATTTGTGTCAGGGTTATTTTGTTTGTGAGAAGAGAGATTATTTGTGTGTGAGGAATGAACACATTATCCTTACATTTGTAATCTTCTTCTATTAATGACACGGATCACCTGGGGACCTAACCAAATTGTTGGACTAAGTATTTTTTTCTTTATCTATTTTCTATTTTCTTTAATTAGATTGTTATATTTGGGTGATTGTTTGCTAGTCACAATGACTTAGTTAATCACTATATATTATGAACCCACACAACAAATTAGTATCACATCCTACGTTGCAAAATAGGGTCTATATTGCTTATGGCGTCAAAGATAAAGTTTGATGTGGAGAAATTTTATAGAAGGAACAATTTTGGACTATAGAAAGTGGAGGTGATAGACACGTCGAAGAGGGATTATTTTATTCCATAGAGGGAAAACCTAACACAATGAAGGATCAAAAGTGGAAGAAGATTCATAGGGAGTCTTATTCTATGATTTGGTTGTGTTTGTTTAAGTAGATTAAACACAACATTGTGACAAAAACTTCCACTAAGTTGATTTAGAAGAATCTTGAGAAGCTTTATTTGGATAAGTATTTGACAAATCAGATTGATCTCAAAAAGGAATTTATCGATTTTGTATGGGACTGATTACTTCATTGCAAGACAACCTCAATGACTTTAGTAGGCTTCTCCATGAACTATTAAACATGGAGGTGAATATGGAGGGAGAGGACAAGGTTGAAATTTTATTGGATTCTCTTCCCGAGGGGTAAAATAATTTGGCAACTACAATGATGTACGAGAAGAAAATTATTATTCTAAATGAGGTCGCATCAATACTTCTCTCCAGCAAGAATAGGACGAAAGTTGTTCAGGGTGACAATGATACCGTACGCCTAGTCATTCTTGGAAGATTGAAGAACTGAGGTTTTAAAAGATCAAGGTTCAAGTCAGAGGGGAACACAGACCGTGAGTGTTACTATTGTCATGATATTGGGCACATCATTGCATCTTATTTCAAACTTAATGTCCAAGTCAAAGGGGAACCGAGAGCTGAGGTTCTAAAAGATCAAGGTAAAAAACAAAGGGGCACAAGGACTGGGAGTGTTTCTACTGTCATGATGTTGGGCACATCATTGCATCTCGTTTCAAACTTAATTTTAGGAATGGGAAAGGTAAAGAGAAGGTTCAAAACACACCAGTAACGGTAGCGGATGCAAGTGAATTTGAGGCATTTACAATAGGGATTATTGTTCCTCTTATAAATAGGTGAAAGTTGGTTTTGTTTTGATGGGCGATGGGAGTGCTTGTAAATTTTTGGGAGTTGGATCAATCAAAATCAAGACATATAATGGGTCGGTGAAAACTTTGTATGGCGTGCGATATATTCCAGGTCTTCGGGTGAACATTATGTCAGTGAGTGTGCTAGACTCTGTGGGTTACAAGGTGGTAACATTAGGTGGAGGTAGGAGGGTCATGCCATTTTCTCTTACGGTGTATAGGGGCTCCAAGGTGAAGAACTTGTATGTTTTCCAAGGGAATACGATAATAGGTGGAGATTTGTGGGGTCTTCCATTTTGGCGAGTGAAAATTCGTATTTGAAAGTTGGCAATAGGGGATTAGGCAAGCAAAGCTTGAATTTTGAGAAGATTGGCTATCATTACTCTCATTCGGATTGTAAAGGGAATACACAACATTCTGGGATAGCAAAATCCACTTTGAGGTGGAAATCAAAATTGTAGCAGTCCTTAAAGGGAGGCAAACCTATGAGGACATGAATGGCATTAGATTATGATAATCATAGTGGCATTGAGTTAGTCCATTCAAGAGCCACGAAGACGAGGGGGAGGAAACCATTGGGTCATGATAGAGATGTGAGGGAAAATTGAGTACGTCCTATTCTCCAATCGTGGGAAAAAATTACTTTCAGTTATCAATCATTGGTTAGGGGGTGGTTGGAGGAGGTTGCTAGGTGTGATGACGAACCGACGAATTTCGAGGGTCCTATGGAGAATTGTGGTTTTAACAGGGATGGTGAAGGACTTTTTATGGATGACCAAGATATATATATCGTTTAAAGTGTAAACCGAGGGTTAGGTTTGATTATGCCCAAACCTAGTTAGAAATCTTCGTTAGTGTCTTAGTATTGCTAATCATGAATTTTGGCAATGATCCTCACTTTATGTAGGGTGTTTATGAAAACTCGTTTTGGTATGGTGGTTATTTTTTCCAAGACGGATATTTGTGGGGTGTTGGCTTAAAATATCCATTTATAGGAAGCTTCGCTACAGTGAAGGGGGTAGTTGAGTTCTTCCAGGGTTTATTTGCAAGTATATAGTGCGAGTAATGAAGATGGTTCGCTACAGAGACGGGCCTCAATATGTGAAAATGTATTCTCTTGTTGGGAGTATTTTGGAGGTTTCACCACAAATTGGTTTCAACTATAAATAGAACGTGTTAAGGGTTTTAAACCTAGTTTTGAGAAGCCATTAGTGTGATTGTTTTTGCACTTAGAGTTAAGTTTGGGCATTCTCCTCTTGTGTTCCGAAATACAAAATCATTATGAGTGATGAAAATGTAGGGTTATATGGAATCACTTGTATCTTTAGTTAAACACACAAATTGACTTTTTACCAAATTTTATATTATTTAAATTAAGGTGAACATGCAATAAACTTATAAAGACAAAATCCAAACTAAATAGGCAGAAGAAGAATTTGAGGAAAAATTCCTTTCGGGCAAAACTTTTAATTCAGCATTATTAAAGAATTTGACATATGCGTATTGACTTACAAACTACTTATATATTCACTAAGTATACAACATAAGGGTCTTCAAATCTTCAATAAAAAATGATGCAGTCCAGCACCGTCCATAAGCAGATTTTGCCTTGGTATCCACCAACCGCCCTAAAGAATTTCAATTCCTTTATTCTTGAGTAATAAAACTTTGACTCCATAAATTAGTAGTAGAGAAATTCTCTACAAGGGTTTTGGAACTTTGATTGTGTTCTTCTTGGATTGGAAAAGTGATCCTTAAAGATCCAAAGGGTTTGGATGAAAAAAGTGTAGAGTTTGATCACAAAAAGAACTCTAGAAAGGATTCTTTAAAAGTCTAATCTCACATCTCTATTTATAGGAAAAGTTATTGCAAAGAGATAGGTATTAAATATTTGGAAAGATTTGTTTTAAAAACTAAAAACTCGCGTACTCGTTTGAACGAACTCACATTTTGTTCGAACGAAGTACCCATTCTCGTTCGAATGATTTTCGACTAAACTTCGAACGACATTCTAGAGTGTACCCCAAAGGCGATTTTTCAGATCTCATTCGAACGAAGGAACCTCGTTCTAACGACCATTGGAAACTCATTCGAACCACATTTCAAGTTGTTCAAACGAACTAGTGACAATTATAAAAAAAATTAAAAATATCATTTTAAAATATTTTGAAAACTTTTAAATTAAAACTCCTTAAAAATTGACTCTAAATAATTAAAGTCTTTACCAAACCACCTCAAAACTCTTCTCGGGTAAAGTTGTGACAAACTATCTTCAATCCTGGAAATGTCACCAACGTTTCTTCGATGTGAAGATTCAAGAATGTCCATGTAGGTGTAGTGGGGTGTAACAGGATAAGACAAATAAAATTAAATTGAGAAATTATAAAACTTGCTCTTATAAATCTCCCACTTTGCTATTCCGGTATAAAACACAAAACGAAGCCAAATTGACCCTTAAGAGTAATACAACTAATGCCCTCCCTAACCAAGAAACGAAAATGCAAAAATGTATAAGTCTTCAACTAAAAGTCTTCATCTTGTGTGGTCCATGAAAACATCATCAATGCAGAATGACCTACACACATGAGACAAAAGAAATATCATGATGCATACAAGAGTTTAAGTAAAATAAAAACTCCCCCTCAATTTGTTCTTCACCTTTTTGTCCTTAATAGACAAAGGGTTTGAAATTAACCATGAAAGCATTAGCATAACCCGAAGAAGCAAAAATATCATCACAAAGATAATCAACAAGCACATATGATGAATATCGAATAAGCGTACCAACTATTTTTGAAATTTTTTAAATTTTTCATGGAAGAAAACATGTTTATAAAAGTTACATAATACATAACACCATAGAATAATACTAAAATATCTGAATCATGAAAGTATAATGTAATTGTGTGAACATTCACCATGGACAAATCAACATTGGCATTCATAACATTGGTTCACAAAGTGAATGAGATACTTCTAAGGAATGAACTCAATTTCAAACTTAGCACTACACCAAAATGACAAAATTGTCACCTTTCAGCCGGTCACCCTTGTCAAGGTCATTGACCGTGACAAAAAACACGCGTTTTGTGTCACGGTCATTGACCTTGACACGACCGTGACAAAGAATTGTCACGATCAATGACCGTGACAATTCTTTAAATAATTGTCACGGTCAATGACCTTGACACGACCGTGACAATGCTTGCAGCAAAAACCCTTTCCCCCTTCTTTTTTCCCTCCCGCCGTTCCCTCCCTCTCTCTCTCTCGACGCTGCTCTCTCTCTCTCTCTCTCTCTCTCTCTCCTTTCAGGTTTAATTCTCTCTCTCTCTCTCTCTCTCCTTTCAGGTTTAATTCTCTCTCTCTCTCTCTCTCTCTTCCATTTATATATATGTTTGTGTGTATATATATGTGTGTATGTGTGTATATATGTGCGTGTGTGTGTGCGGGGGTAGGGGGTGGGGCAGTGTGGGGGTAGGGTGGGGGCAGAGTGGGGGTAAGGGGTGGGGTAGGGTGGGGGTAGGGGTTAAAAATGTAATATTATTTTGATACAACATTAATTTGTGTATGAGTTTCATAATTATAAATAATATCCAAAAATATTGGATAACAATTTATTTTCATTCAAAATAAATAAGCAATTTTCTACAAATTTCATAAAAAAATGAAGGCCGACTTAATATGTGATTTAAGTGTGAAATAATCGCTATATACTTATACTAATGGAGAAAAAAACGATATATGGCGTTTTTTGTTTTTATTAGATGCAAAATAACACATATAGGTATCACATGACTTTATATCCATCAAATAAAATTTTACCATAAAATATAATTTTGTGGAAGGCAAGATCTATTACAATATATTTACATACCTAAATGATTTTTTTTAAATGACATTTCAACAAAAAACTACAATAAGGGTTAAAATGGCATCCGAAATTGCTAAAAGCATGAAAAATAAAATATCATTTAGTCTATGTTGTTGAAAAATTTGATCAAATTGGTGAGCCCTTCATATTTTAAAAATGTTGTTTTTATTCCTATTTAACTTTTCTTTCTATACACCCTTAATTATATTTAAAGTTTAATAAAATAGGAGTTATAGAAAGAAAAGTGGAGTTTAAATAAAAACACTTTTTTTAAATTTTAGGTTCTGGTGCATAATCTTACTTTGTCACAATTAATTTATATGCCTCAAAGTTAATTTATCACTCTTAGTTTATATTTGTGATAATACTTTTATGAACCACAACTTTAGGTTGATTATTTTAGAACTTAAACTTCAAGATACAAAAAATAATTCTATAGAACAGCTTAGATATCTTAACAAAACACATATCTAACATTGAATATGATTTATAAAAAGCACAAAATAATAGTAGAAATTCAATACATGAAATTAACATTGAGATTATTTTAAATAGACAGTCACTACATGAAATTAACATTGAGATTATTTTAAATAGTGAGTGGGGGTGGTGGTGTGTGTGTATGTGGTGAGTGGGGGGTGTGGAGGGAGGTGGGGGTGTGTGTGTATGTGGTGAGTGGGGGGTGTGGAGGGAGGTGCGTGTGTATATATTTGAATTAACCCATGAATTTGTATTTTTGTATTTGAATTAACCCATGAATTTATTTTTGTATTTGAATTAACCCATTATATGAAACATACTTGAAATTAAATATAGTGCGCATAGATACTAGCCTTCTAGTTCTTATGCATACGCATTCAATAGCCCTTAGACCCGTTCGAGAGTCATTACCCCTGTAATGAGATCTCTCGAATTGTCCCGTTTGGACAGTTTGAGACTGTATAATTTCTGTATAATATTCTTATTGGCTTAAAGTTGTTACTTTTGGAGGAAGTTCTGCAGTCGTATCTTAATGTTCTCTGGGTACATGACGTAGATTGACAAGTGTGACTATTATTTCAATTGACCAATTGAAATAACACTCACACCTGCCGATCTACGTCGTGTACTTGGAGAACTAAGGGAATATGCTGTCGAATCTTTTTCAAATCGTAACAATGTACATGAGCTGTTAAGTATATTACAGAAAAATGCAGTCTTGAATGGGATAGGACCACTTACCCTTTAATAGGATAATTAAATGATGGGATAATTAAATAAAACATACTATAAATCTAAGTTTTGTTTACCTTTAATAGGTGTTTAGTTGTGGTAGCTGTGATGGGATATCCGAAATACAAAGAGTGGATGGGTGAGACTAATAGAATGGGGGATGTATTTCGCAGAGGTGCTAACGAATTTGTGAAATATGCAAAGAGATGTTGTAATGATGAAGAGTTTCCGTGTTCGTGTGCTAGGTGTAATAATGGTAAGGTGTTTGAGTGGAAAATAGTTGAACTACATTTGTTAAGATCGGGTATGCAAGATAGTTATCGATTTTGGAGTTTTCACGGTGAATTGAAAGTTCCTTTTGTCCTCGACTAACCTTCACAACAACCTTCAACAAGTAGAATAGATGTAGAAGGGGACGACGTAGATCATAATATGTTAGAGGATTTAGTTGATGATGCGTACGGAGTTTATGAAGCTGAGGAGAATGAGGTTACTGATGATGTAGAAGATTCAAGCGCTCGCGAAGATAACACGATAAAACTTGACGATGACTACCAAAGTTTAAAATTTAAGGCAAACCAACCGTTATACTCTGGCTGTGAGAAAGATCAAACAACTTTACATGCCATGGTTGGTTTGCACAGTTTGAAGACGCAGTACGGTTTGTCTAGCAATAGCGTGACGGAATTCTGAAATGGGTGAAGGGCTTATTACCCAAGGTGAATACACTTCCAAATAGCTATCCTGTTATGAAGAACAGTTTGAAAGGTTTGGGAATGAAGTATAAATCGATTCATGCTTGTGTGTATGACTGCATACTATACCGAAAGGAGTATGAAAATCTCGATCGTTGTCCGGTATGCGATGAACCTAGATATGTCCAATCTACTAGTAAGGAAGGCACAAGCTCAAAAGTGCCTCAAAAAGTATTGAAATATTTTCCCATTGGGCGTAGATTAAAGCGATTTTTCACAGTACTATGGATTGCAGAGGCAATGAATTGGCATGCTAGGGCAGAAGTAGGGGGTAATATCATGCGTCATCCTATTGATTCTACTGGCTTGCGGAGGATGAATTTTGAGTATCCCGATTTTGCTCGATAACAACGCAACATTCGTTTGTCTATATCAACAGATGGTTTCAATCCATTTGGAAATCTAAGCACCAATCAGAGTGTATGGCCAGTGATCCTAGCTCCACTCAACCTCCCTCCTTCACAGTGTATGAGACCTGAATTTTTGATGATGGCTTTATTGATACCTGGGCCAAAGGCACCAAGTGATGACATTGATATCTACCTGGCTCTTTTGGTAGAAGAATTAAATGAGTTGTGGGAAGAGGGTGTGCAATCGGTGGATGTATTCGTTTGAAAGATTGATGAAAGTTTTTAAAGATTACGTCAAGAATACGCGATATATTACAGGATCAATTGCAGAGGAATACATCACCGTGGAGTCATCAATATATACTCGGGAATATATGCCTGACTCGACCAGCGTTGATGACACTGATGAATTCCTCGATGATGGTGGTAATGTGATGGGAAAACGAGTGAAATTAACGAGTTTGCAACATGAACAAGTAGCTCGTTATCTATTTGACACACATGAAGATGTCGAAGAATGGAAAGAGTAAGTTTCGAATATTATAATGTTTAACATTATTTTAGATTATTTTATACATGATTAATTTTGTAATATGCAGTAAATATGAAACCCGTGAGAACAATAAAAGACGAAAATCAATGGTACAATCAGACAACGAATTTAGGCTATGGTTGACACAAGAAGTAATTATAATGAAAATAGTCGTTATATAACGTTACATTACACTCAAATTTTACCACTAATATAATTAATTTATCTATATTCTCAGCTCCTAAAGATGGGTGATGCGACATCAAGGCTTGCTCGTCTAGCCACTGGACCCTTGTTCGTGGCACAAGAGTACAAAAAGTATCGATTGAACGGTTACATTTTCGGCGCTAAAGTGTACGAGGAAAGTACAAATGTACAGAGCTCGGGAATTTCATACAAGGCTCTTACTTTCTTTCGAGCGAGCGCAAAAGATGAAAACCTCGTTGAAGCTGAAATGACTTACTATGGTGTAATCCAAAATATATTTGAATTGGATTATATAAGCTTCAAAGAGGTTGTATTTTACTGTGAATGGGTAAGAGTTGAGGATAAAAATGCTTGTAAAGTTGATCCTGTCACCAATTTGATCATGGTTGACTTGTCCAAGTTGAAGAGCAACGACCACGTGAGCGATGAGCCGTTTGTTTGTGCATTTCAAAAGGTTAAGCAAGTGTTTTACTCGGAGTATATCAATAACGAGCCGTGGTCAATTGTCCAACACGCGCCAAGGCGTCTAAATAGTAGTGTGGATGACTTTGCTGCTCCTACCGAATATCAATCCATTTTTGATGATAACCCGAATTTGAAACAATTTTTCAATTTGTAATAAATATTTCAATTTGTACCGAAACATCCATTTTTAATGCTTTTAATTGATCTGCACTTTATCATTTTCACTCTTGTGTAGTGTGCGTGTGTGGAGAGGAGATTAATACATAAATATTCCAACTACATCTAAGTTTTGTTTATACTAATCCATGAATATACGCTTCTTACCTTTAATAGGTGATTAGTACATAGTTATTTGGGGTGTCCTATTTGTGGAGAGGAGACTGAATCTCTTCGTCTATCCGAACACTAAGAAATGCCATAATCCTATGGAGCGATGCTCTGCAAATTCCTCCCAACCGTTATGTAGCCAAACATTAGCAGTTGAAGTTGTCAATTCCACTTTCCATACCCCACCACTTGGAACTTCTAGCAAAACATGGGAGACCATTGA
Source organism: Sambucus nigra (assembly GCA_949130495.1). Taxonomy (NCBI): domain Eukaryota; kingdom Viridiplantae; phylum Streptophyta; class Magnoliopsida; order Dipsacales; family Adoxaceae; genus Sambucus; species Sambucus nigra. The sequence continues at coordinate 892,886 of CASBWL010000011.1, read as the reverse complement.
AAGGTGGAATTGACAACTTCAACTGCTGATTTTTGGCTACACAACGGTTGGAAGGAATTTGCAATGCATAACTCCATAGGATTATGGTATTTCTTAGTGTTTAGATATGAAGAGAATTATATTTGACACGATTGCCCGGGGTACATTAGCTGGAAGGAGGTGCCATATGAGCTCAAGTTAGCTGTTTGAGTGACACTACAGGTAATGTATTTATATTTATATGTCAATTTCGATTTCGATTTCAATTACGATTTATATTTATCTGTATTTGAGGGGCGGATACTAATTTTACTTTATTTCAATTCAGGGGACAGGGAGTGGCCTAAGGGTAGGCCACATATGCTCTATACTTATGTGGCTATTCGGACGAGAAGGGAATGATAAGGAGGTCTCCCCGAGCGTCACCGTACAAAATCTCTTTTCCATGCAAATAGTTTGTAGATTTGAGATAATTGATGGTGATGTTGTTTCTTCTTAAATAGTTTCTATTTTGAATATATATTTGCATTATCTTTAGTTTGTTTGGATATATGATGTTTGGAACAGGTACAACGTTGCTATAACAGGTACAAATATACTGCTGGGCAGTGGCAGTGGCCATACTGCCCAGCAGATTTTTTTTTAATTCTGCCCAGAATTGTCACGGTCATTGACCGTGACACGTCCGTGACAAAAAGTTATCACGGACGTGTCACGGTCAATGGCCGTGATAATTTTTTTAAAAAGGGTCACGGCTTTGTCACGGTTATAAACCGTGAAAAACGTGTCACGGTCATTGACCGCGACACGATCGTGACACAAAATGCGAGTTTTGTGTCAAGGTCAATGACTGTGACACGACCGTGACAAAAAAAGTTGTCTCGCCTCGAAATGTCACGGTCATTGACCTTGACAAGTTGGATTTGTCAAGGTCAATGACCTTGACAATTCGGCAGATTTGGTATAGTGTAGGTATAAGAATATTGAACTTAAATGAAACTGACTCGACTTATGCAACATTACATGAATTTAAATGCTTCTCAAATCAATAACGCCAAACTATATAATACTTTTCAAGAGAGTCCATTGTGCAATCCTATTAATCTTCTAGTTTATAACACCCTCAAAATCTCACATATATAAGAATTCACTCTTAAATTTTGAAGATGTCATAATGCTCATATGTAGCTAAGTATCAATGAAAATAAATTGGCCTTGGAACTTCTGTTATTATGTGACGTTAGTCTTGTAGGCTCTTTGTGAAAATAGTGGGTTTTAACGCAAAGAGAATTTGCTCTTTCGTAACCCTTTTACATTGCTTAGCATATAATAAATTTTTTGAGAATCGAATTTTGGGAAATGGTTCTTACAAGAACAACTTATCTCTAGTACATTTAGTTCGTTATTAAGCATGATTGGGATGAGAACACCTTATTCGACATATGATAAGAAAGTACAATTGTAATAACCCCCATTTTCTCACATAAAGGCTGGCCAGGCACGATACGCCGAAGATGGGGCTTGTCGGTCAATTAATACCATTCTCATCACTAACGTAAAATAAATTATAAATTAAAGGCCCATCATTGGATTTTAAGTCAACATTTCCATGATAAGTATATAAATCCAAATCAACATAAAGTGCACGATAAGTCTGACATAAAAGTAAGTACCACAACCCAACATATTGTAAATAAATAAATCTCGGGCTTATGCTCATGCAAATGTCCCAAATAAATAACTATGACTGAAAAAACACGTAAGCTAAAGTCAATAATATGAGAAGCTGATAAGTATGAGAGATCGCAAGGCTGGTACAACAACACTCCCGCTATCCTTGTCTAGAAACAACATGGGGGAGAAACATTTAAATTTGGGTCAATTTGTAATAATGATTTTATCGATAACTAAATATTTAGGTGTAACAACTACATTTAATTGCTCACACCCATACTATGCCAATCTCATGAGTTTCACACAAATGGCAAAAATATATATTATGCATTTTAGGATCAAAAGTATAGTTATTGTTCACATTCTTAGGCAACTAAATTTATCTCATTACAGTCCGAATAATTATTTATACATGTCATTTCATATATCTGACACACAAAGGCATCTACCGTTGGTGTCTAATTCGTACTTTATCAGCAAGTTCAGAGGAATCTTTGATCCTAAGCGGACATCACAAAACACACATAAATTGGGGGCGGTCCCTACGCAGGATACCTGTTCACGGCCCATACCTAGCGGTGACACAGGCTGGGTCAGCGTCAACACCTACCTCTCGTACATAGCGCCTATAACACCCTGAATTTTTAATGATTTTTATAATTGGATTAAATAGGAATTAATTTAATTAAATCCGTATTAAAAATACATTTTAATTAGCGTGATAAGGGTTAATATTTATTTATATGAGATATATTGAATATTACTTAACGAACAAGTAATAAATTATTAGTCATGGATTACATTTGTCGTGAGTGAAAATACAACAGTTATGATAACTTTAGTTGGGACACGAATGTTAGTTGTGTGAGGACTTAAATTTATGAGATAGAAGGTGAATTTATTATAATTACTCCATATGGTCATTTCGAGTACGCTAATGTGTCCGCAAGGGTCAAAATAGTCCGAAAAGTATACTCGGGGGTTTAGTTTGGGTTTCGAGGAAATTTTAGGCTGAACCGACACCCCGAGAGAGTATTTTGGTCATTTGTATTTTTGAGGAAGGAAGACCCACGAAATTTGTAAGTTTATAACTTCTGGTAGGTTAGAGGAACTAGGGTTAGAAGTTGTAAACTCACAGAGAGGCCATAGGAGGAAGAAGAAAGGATACCCTAAGGCCATATCACACCATTCTTGCACCACAAACATCACAATCGCATAGATCGGGAGGAGAGGATCACAACCATACCATTCTTCTACAAAGGATCAGACCTTCAAAATAAGGCAAGTGTTTAAATTGCTAAATTTATGATAGATATACCATCCATGTTAGAGTAGGATGATTAATCTATGAACTTCATGAATTGGTTTAATTTAAGAGATTTAAAAACATGTTCTTGGGTTAAAATTGACTTAGGAAATATCCCTTATGCATATAGAATAAAACTGATGATGTATCCCTATAAACTTGTAAAGAAATCTGTGTTTTAAATGCGTTCTTGAACAAAAATGATAATCTAGGGTTTTGGGGAAGTTATTATGGATTTAATTCAATTCATGGACATTTCTTGATGATTTGATGATTCTATTACGTTAGAAATCATGTATATATGTTAGGATAATGTTTGGTAGGTTTGGTTGGGAGTATGTAATTGTGTAATGAAGGTTTGGTTGATTAAAAATGGTGAAACCCGCAACTGTTTAAGGAAGAAGATGAAGACCTGTTACAGTGAATCGATTAGGACCAAGGCTGAAATGATTTGGTTTCCTAACCTTTGACAAATTTTTCCCTTTTTGCTTAGAATGTGTGAGAAGCGATCGAGTTAACTTTTGAGGTAATTTATAAATATAATGGGAGTTATTTTAAATACCAGTAGGCCAAGGTTAGTGTAAGACTTAATCACATGAAGAGAGTTTAGGGCCAAAGTTAATTGAACTTAATTGGGTGACAAAATTTAAATTTGGGGAACCTTATCCTGGCATGAGAATTCCTAGGGAACCGAAGCCTAGACCAGTAGGGTATGAGTGAGATAGCTACTGAATTGACTTAAGGAAAGTATATTAGTGATACGTAGGCTATTCGATAGTTATATAGACTACGTACGGGATATATCGTAGGCTACGTGCCTACATTTACTGAAGTTATATACATAGGTCTTGTGAATACCTAATGCCTGAATTATTATGTGTATAGCATACCTACGCTGCTTACTATCGCGGGAGGTTTTACAAAGGGGACAATCTTATCTTGATGAACCAATTGGGGGATTTTAGATTGGTACCTCAGAACATAAAACCTAGGTATGGGCTATCTGAGATATGATAGTTTTAACGATCAAATGGGTGCGTAGGTATGTTCGTAACCCATAGGCCTGGAATTATATTCGCCTCCAATGTGTGTGATTTGTATTTATGGGTCGAGAGTTATTCCGAACCGATTGTCTTTTATTTAGTAGGTGATGTACTGGGACTTGATAACAGAGTATGCATGCACCGCAGGTCTCAGTCTAGGGGTGCTATATTAGTATATATATAATAGAGTGATAAATATATACTTGTGATTTATTCTACTGTGTGTGCTTATTAGATGAGAAATATAGTGCTATCTAAAATAACATAAGTATGTGGAAACTTAACATTGAGTTGGGGAAAATATTTTGTCAATTTAAAACGATATGGAACTATTCGATAACGTATTGTATAGGTAATACAGGAAGAAAATATGAGTTAGTGTGTGTAGTAAGATATTTGGTTTGAACTAGTTGGGCAGGGTAGAGTAACTAGGACATGTCAGTAGTATGCATTAGGCGTACACATTTGTTGAGAGGTGAGGATCTCAAGTGAGAGAACTTTTAAATACTTGATAAAATTTTCAAATGTCTTACTTGGGCTCTGATCCGTTCTTCGAAATATATTTATTTTTTAAAAAATATTTTAAGTGCCCAGCCACAGGGACACCAAGTATAAGAGTTCCCTCATTTGATGTGCTGCAGCTGCTGTGAAAGTTTCAGGACCTCGGTGGTAGATGGATCCATACTTATCATTGATTCCTTATGAGATATCTATTTCAGTCGGGCATGTCGCCCACTCTTCTTCAGAAAGTATTTTAGAGACAGTGGATTTTTATCTTTACTTTGAAGTTGTTAGACTAGTTTTCATTTATGGATTACTATATTGGGGTTTTAGGTTGGAGTGTTCATTCCAGTCCTGCTTATTTTATTCAGTCGTTTCACTATTTATTATGTTGGTTGATGGAATGATGATGATGATTTCTTATTCTTTTATTTATTCTTGATGTTGTTGCATGTTAATCATAAGATTAAAAATTGGCTCCTACTTAATTAACTAATAGATGGTTAGTAATTAATGGTTTCCAACAGTGATGATAAGAATGAACCAATTGGATATCTGTTTTAATTTAATAAAGGACTGATAACCCGATATTTAATTGGGCGGGGTGTCACAGATGGTATCATAGCATTATGTTCTAGTGTCTTTAGGATATGTGTGGGTCACTATGATTTTCAACATAGCATTACTTGATATAGAGATCTATTATTAGGACTGTTGTATTCTTTATTGTGCATTTACGTCTTCAGCTATTTTGAGATATATTAAACTGAGGACCTACAGAAAGTCTTTCTTATTTTAGATGCCTCCCAGACGTGCATAGTGGGTCCTTAGAGATGCACAACCAGAGCCTCCACCAGCTCCGACCTAGGGTACTATGAATTCTGTAGAGGTTGCCACTATAGTTGCATAATCTATTAATGCATAATTGACTACAGTTGCGCAGTAGGCACCGCCCAAGGCACAGGCTGTGGCACCAGCACAGACACACATGTTCCCTTCTTCTTAGGAGCATATTAGAGAATCCTTTCAAAAGGCACACCTTCTCGGGTTCTAAATATTGTGGTTGCTAGCCAATAAAAGAAAGATACCCAGAGGTATTTGAGGATGCATGAGTGCACGGACGTTCAGAGGCAGATTCTAACCACATTTAAGCTAGTTGGGGTGGTATTACAGTGATGGGAGTTTGTTACCACTGCGAAGGAGAGAGACAATATGCCGATACAGGAGTTCTGGGGTTGATTTGATCGTAAATACTTCCCATCCTCCATCCAGACAGAGATGAGGTAGAAACTTTTAGATCTCACCCAGGAGGGGAAGATAGTGGCTGAGTATGAGGAAGAATTCACGAGGTTGGCTAACTTTGTGCCAGGAAAAGTGCCTACGACGGAAAAGAGGATATAGTTATTTACATATAGTGTTACTTGGAGGATCCAACAACATTTGTTGGGTAATCTTGCTTTGAAGACATATCTTGAGGTGTTGAATGCTGCTCTATTACATTGTCAGGATCACTGCTTACATCTAAAAGGAAGCAAAGGAGCAGGAAAGTCCATCCAGTAGGGCAGGACAAGGGGTGGTAGTGCCAGTTGGGAATAATAAGATCAGATGCAGTCTAGGAAGGGTTCGCATAATTCCCACTAGGGGGATCCTGCTAAGCGATTTATATCTGGAGACTTTAGGCAGGGACACGGAGGTTTCAGGCAGGGCCAACAGAGTCAACAGGGCCAACAACACTTTCAGCAGGGCCAATAGAGGGGTGGTAACGACCAGCAGAGTCAGAGGGGAGGAAAATTTAATGGTAGGTGCTTCTTCTGTGGCAAGATTGTCCACAAGTGTCAGGATTGACTTGAGAATGACAAGGCCCCAGAGCAGCAACAGGGTGCTCGCCAGGAGCCACAGAAGCCTCTCTTTCTAGCCGCCCTGTCAAAACCAGTACAAATGAGAGCCTTGCCTGCTATACTAGTTGTTCCCATAGCCCCACCTCAACATGGGCATTTACAGTATGGGCATATGTATAACATCCACCAGGCAACAGTTTCTCAGGCACCACCCACAGTCGAGGGTATATTTTCTATACATGGGACTTTGGGGCGTATTTTATTTGACACGGGGACTTCACACTCACTCATAGCCACTAGATTTGCACGACCACGGGGTTGTTAGGCACGACCGATAGTACAGTTACATGTGTAGACTCTCCACTGGGTAATGGGACGCTTATCTTCTTTATCTATCGGGGAGTGAGTATAGATATTGGGAGATTGATTTTGCCCGTCGACATGCTTGTGTTAGACATGATAGAGTATGCCACTATTATAAGCATGGATTGACTAGCCACTTATAGGGCCATGATTGACTGTTATAGTAGGAGTATTGTGTTTGCTATATCGGGCTAGGAGATGTTTTTAGTGGTGATGCCTCGTCCTAAGGGAGGATCATCTACCCATCTATATTACATTGAGGAGGAGACCTCTAAGGGAGTAATGATTCCCTTCGATTCGATCCTCTTTGTTTGTGAGTTCGTCAATGTGTTCCAGGAGATATCGGGATTCGCACGCACACCTTGCTGTATGGCTCCTATGGAGGTGAAGGAGCTACGAGATGAGATCGAGTAGATTTTAGGGAAAGTTTTCATCCGTAGGAGTGCCTCGCCTTGGGGTGTTCCGGTGCTATTTGTGAAGAAGAGGGATGGGTCCTTATGGCTATGTGTTGACTCTTGGGAGTTGAATAAAGTCACGATACAGAATAAATATCCATTTCTCCAAATCGATGACTTATTTGATGAGTTGAAAGGAGCTGCCTACTTCTCTAAGATAGATTTGAGGTCAGGATACCACCATTTGCATATCAGGGAGCAGGATGTGTCTAAGACTTCCTTTCTGGCGAGATATAGGTCCTACGAGTTTTGGGTTATGCCATTTAGGTTAACCAACACACCAACTGTGTTAATGGACTTGATAATAAGGTGTTCCGAGAGTTCTTAGATCAGTTTGTCATTATCTCCATATATAAAATCTTGATATATTCTCAGACTGAGGAGGAGCATAACGATCATCTACGTAGAGTTTTGCAGACACTGTGTGAACATCAGTTCCATGCTAAGTATGAAAAGTGTGGATTCTGGCTACGTAAGGTACAATTTTTAGGGCATATAGTATCAGACAGGGGGTATCGGTGGATCCTAGCAATGTGTAAGCGATGAGGGAGTGGGGGACAACCCACGACACTGATAGAGATACGCAGTTTCTTGGGGTTAGCCGAGTATTACAGGTGGTTAATTTAGGGATTTTTGAAGATTGCGGGTCCGTTGACCTGGCCTTAGTGGCCTCTCTACTGTTAACCCTGCTGGCCCTATCGACCATGTCTGTTACTAATATCGAAACCCCTAGATCTCTTATGTTTCTTTGAAGGTTGAGGACTCCAAAATTACTAGGCCTTCAGGATGTTACTCCCATTCACCCTACTTTACTGGTTGAATATCTCGGAGTGGTGTCTTTTCTCCCCCTTATCTTTCTGGAATGCCTATGATCCTGGTAATGCAGTAAGGCATCATTCACTACCTGGTTATATGTGATGAAAGACAAATTCCCTAATAATGACTGTTTGATGTGCTAGGCCATCCCTGAAACAAGCTTCTCTATCTTCCTCTGCTCTATACTCACACCCTCCTTAGCAAAATAGGAAAGAGCGGTAAACTCTTCCTGGTATTCTTCCATAATGTGACTCCCTTGCTTAAGGTCCATGAACTTCTTTTGCATCTCTGTTTGCATTGACCAACGAAAGTACTTCCCCTGAAATCGCTCTTAAAACTCATCTATGGTAAGAATGTCTCTCTCGACAACTGTCGTAATCACCTCCCACCATTGAAGTTCGGCTCCCATAAGTAAAAATGATGCTAACATCTACTTCTGCACGAATGTGCACGATACCATCCGTAAATGCAACTGAATATATCTTTTCCACCTACTCTCACTAGAATATCCAGACTGCTAGCAAATTCCGGTAGTTGACCTTTAGTGAAGCCCTCCCTAGCTCTGTCCCAAATCAATCCAGGTGTCTGGACTGGTAGCATTGCCTGCTGTGGGTGTGGTGGCTGCTGTTGAGGCTGCGGTGGTGGAAAATGCCTTGACATATGTGCCATGGCGGTGGACATTACCCGAGCCTTTATGAAAATGAAAATAAATTGGCCTTGGAACTTCTATTTTTATGCGACGTTAATCTTTTATGCTGTTTGTGAAAACAGTGGTTTTTAACGCAAAGAGAATTTGCTCTTTCGTAGCCCTTTCCATTGCTTAACATATAATAAATTTTTTGGGAATCGAATTCCTGGAAATGGTTCATACAAGAACAACTTATCTCTAATACATTTGGTTCGTTATTAATCACGATTGAGATGAGAACACCGTATTCGACATATGGCAAGCAAACACAATTGTAACAACCCCCATTTTCTCACGTAAAGGCTGGCCAGGCACGATACGCCGAAGATGGGGCTTGTCGGTCAATTAGTACCATTCTCAACACTAATGTAAAATAAATTATATATTAAATGCCCATCATTGGATTTTAGATCAACATTTCCATGATAAGTATATAAATCCAAATCAACATAAAGTGCATGATAAGTCGACATAAAAGTAAGTACCACAACCCAACATAATGTAAATAAATAAATCTCGGGCTTATGCCCATACAAATGTCCCAAATGAATAACTATGACTGGAAAAGAACATAAGCTAGAGTCAATAATATGAGAATCTGATAAGTACGATAGATTGCAAGGCTGGTACAACAACAATCCCGCTATCCCTGTCTAAAAACAACCTGGGGGGTGGGGGGGTGGGGGGTGGGGGGGAATTTAAATTTGGGTTAGAGCCTGAGGTGTGAAAGAATCAACTTAATTAATTTAAGATGCAATAATACAATTGATGCAGAATAAATATTTCCCCTTCGTCACTCACAGGAGTTTAACACCTCACCCCTCATCTAAGTGTGATATTATTCGCATTCCAATACACCCCAAATAATAATTATGACAACGTGTCAATTTGTAATAATGGATTTATCGATAACTAAATATTTAGGTGTAACAACTACATTTAATTGCCCACGCCCGTACTATCCTAGTCTCACAAGTTTCACACAAATTGCATAAACATCTATTATGCATTTTAGGATCAAAAGCATAGTTATTGTTCACATTCTTAGACAACTAAATTTATCTCATTACAGTTCGGGTAATTATTTATATATGTCCTTTCATATATCTGACACACAAAGCATCTACCGTAGGTGTCTAATTCGTACTCTATCAGTAAGTTCGGAGGAATCTCTTATTCTAAGCAGACATCACAAAATACACATAAATTGGGAGTGGTCCCTACACATGATACCTATTCACGACCCATACCTAGCAGTGACACATGCTGGATCAACGTCAACACCTACCTCTCGTAGATGGTGCCTCCACATAGTACTTATATAACCTACATAACTTCAAGCCCACCTGTGCCGAGGTGTGGTGCCTGGTTCGAATGCATGAACCCCCGAGCCGATAGGACAATCCCGACTATTGGTATGTCCACACAAATACATAATAGTACTTATTATTATTATTTCATATAATATGTATAGGTAATTACTCCATGATTACCATAGAAATCCCACACATAGTCCATAATATTTTCATTTATTAATAATTTACCATCTAGTGACTTTTTAATTCCACTTCATAGAATAATTACTTAACCAGTTAGTTAATTGTAATTTTCCCTATCTAATGTGGGTACATTTGTATTTTTAATAGATTCTTTATTATCCTAAACCTGGTTCCACTCACTCAGTTGGACTCATAAAAATAGTCACAACCAAACCCGAGGCCCAATACCCTCATTGTTGCTAATATTCCTTAATAGCCAACCTCCCAATACCTTAGGTATCAAACTTCCATCTAACTTTTCTCGAATTAAAATACCATTTAAACTCATATACAATAGACCAAACCCAGGCCAAATAATGAATGGAACAAACTGCCCACAACCCCTTCACGTCGTTCGAACGAGATATGGGGTCATTCACGCGATAACACATGTCGCTCGAACGAGGGCCCAACTCATTCGAACGACTTGTCGTCTTCTTAACTCCGCTTTTCTCCAATTTTGTCCTTCCTAGATTAAATTATCAAACCCAGACTAGTTATACGAAACCCAAAAATTTACATATACATAAACCAATTTCTCGATCCAAAAATCAACCCAAAATTCATGTACTCAAACCCAAAATTTATGTCTTTTAAGGGTCTTAATCGATCGAAACATTCTTTAGATTTTATCCTATTTAATTCATCATATGGGGTATCTATCATGAGATTTATATTAAAATTTAGTTCATGAATTAACAGTGACATCCTCTACATCAATTAGTCAAATATCCCCAAATGACTATCAAAACCCTAAGGAATCTACCATCAATTTCTAGATTTTGATGCTTAAATATCTAGGACGAATTCTATATTAAATTCAGTCCTCTACATGCACAGAATATTTGTTTGTCATCAAATTAATTATAGCAAACCTAAATCCCAGAAATTTAAGGTCATTATAATGCATCGAGAAAATACATTCAAAACTTAAATTAAGTAATAGAATTCTTTCCTTAGAAATTTGTGGAAGAATGCCCCATGAATTCCCTTAGATTCTTTGCCCTTTTTTCCTCACTTTTTGGTTTCTCTACTTCCTCTCTTGATTGGTAAAAGAAGGTGATTGGATGTCTCCTCCTCCTTCTTACATAACCAACATCTACTGCCAACCTCCTCCCTCTTCTTTGAAGCCCCTCCATAGTCAAGATGGCCGGTCTTGCAGCGGTTCACACAAAGAAGCAAAAGTTGGGGGACGCATGACTCTTCTAGACGGGCTTCCATGGAAAAGAAGCACAATCACATCCACTCAACACATGATAGTATTTCTTCATTGAAAAAGGAAATCCTGAGAGCTTGACCACCTCAACCCATCTTCCCCAAAGGATGGACCAGCAGCCAAATTTAACCACTCAAAGAACTCCTCTACCTCCTCAAACTCCCAATCCCGGAGTTCCTTCCTAAACTTAGGGTCCCACAATAATCGATCCCCAATCATCTTCCTCATCCTCAATTGATCCCTCTCTATCTCCCCCAATACGAAACATACCCTGGAAGAGATCCTCCAAAGATCCCCCTCACTCAAAATATCCCTCCAAAACCTCATATAACTCCCATTACCGAGCCGGTAGGAAGTGAGCCTAGAGAAATTACGCCACCCAAGTGCAATATTCCTCCCCCACCCTACCCCATGAGCATAGCGCCCCATCATAGGACCCCACCCATACGAACTGGCCCCAATCCTAGCTACCACCACTTTCCTCCACAATCTATCGCCTTCCCAATTAAATCTCCATAACCACTTACCCAGTAAAGCTTTATTAAAATGGGTTAACCTCCTCACCGCAGTACCACCCTATTGCAGTGGCATGAACACCTCATCCTAACTCACTAAACAATATTTAAATTGATCATCATGCCCTCTCCACAGAAATCCCTCATCAGCTTATCGAGCCTCTTGACAACAAAACCAGGTAAAGGAAGAGCAGACATAAAATATGTTAGAAGGCTTGATAATACAATTTTGGTCAATGTCAACTGACCCCCTTTGGAAAGGTAACAATTCTTCCAACCTGATAACCTCCTTTGGACCCTCTCAAGGACCGGATCCCACATCGAAGAGGACTTAAACTTAGCCTCTAAAGGGAGACTAAGATTAGTAGAAGGGAGCGAACCGACCCGACATCCAAGAACACTAGCCAAATAGCCCACATTACCCACATATCCAACGAAAATCATCTCACTCTTCCTAACATTTTTACGTAGACCCCACATATCCTCAAAACACCCAGTAGCAACCTCGATGTCCTCACCTCATCCACAAGTGCCCCACAGAAAATAATAGTATCATCCGCGAATAGAAGGTGAGAAATCTCAACTAGATGGGGAACATATCTCTCGATCAAAAAACCTAAGACTAGCCCACCCTCCACCATATGTGACTCATCGTCCGAGAGAAAGCCTCCATAACCAAGACAAAAGTAAAGGGGACAACGAGCCACCTTACCAAAGACCACGAGAACTCGAGAAGAAACCTTCTGGAACCCCATTTATAAGGACAAAGAATTTTATAGAGGAGATAAACCTCTTCATCCACTTGCACTAGAGCTCCCCAAACCCCATTCTCCTCAACATATATAAAAGGAAATCCCATCTCACATGACTGTAAGCCTTCTCAATATCAGGCGTGCAGATAATACTAGGATCCCCACCTCTTAACTTGGATTCGATGCATTCATTCGCCACCAACGCTGCATCAAGGATCTAACGACCACCCACAAACATGCTCCGAGCATCCAAAATAAAAGGATCAATCACTTTTCTAAGTCTAACTGATAAGACCTTAGAAATAAACTTATACAAACTGCTGACCAGTCTCATATCTGTCGCCCCCCTTTCTTAGGAACCAAAGTAATGAACGTGGCATTCAAACTCCTCATAAAGTACCCCCATCAAAGAAATCGTTGAAAACATCCATCACATTCACCCTAAGAACTGTCGAATAGTTATAGTAAAAGGTCGTAGTGAACCCATTCGGACCTGGTGCTTAATCACCACATGTCGATCTCAAAACCTGGACTACCTCCTGCTCTGTGAACACCCTTTCCAAGTGATCCACCTCGTCCCCCGAAATGCTCGCCACTGCAAGCCCATTTATGTTGGGATGCTAAGGCTCCTCCTCCATATACAATCTCTCATAGAACTGACTAATCCACCTACAAACCTCACTCTCCTCGGTGAACTCCACCTCCCCTACTACCACCTTCTCGGTATGGTTAAAATAATGATGAGAGTTAGCTGCCTTATGAAAAAATTTAGTATTGTTGTCCCTTCCGTAAGCTAAAGAGCCCTAGACTTTTGCCTCCAACTAACCTCCTCCTGAATCGATCTCTTCCCCCCCTCCCTTTTTACTCTACCCTTACCACCCTCTCCTCCCCCGACAGACCGCCCACCCCTTCTTTCTCGTTAAGAACCCGAATATCCTCCATAACCTACTCAATCACACCCCCACTTTACCAAACACATATATGTTCCACCGAATGATATCCCCCTTGAGACGAAGCAATTTAGCCGCCAATCTAAAGCTCGCATTCCCCTACACCTCATACCCTTGCCACCAATCCTGAACCCTCCCAATAAAGTCCTCCTCCTTTAACCATATCTTCCCAAATCTAAATTGGTTCCTCCCCACCCCTCCACACTCCATTAATATAAGTGAGTGATCAGAATTCACTCAAGGCAGGAAAGATTGAGTTGCCCCCAAAAAATGCTCCTCCCATTCATTAGAATGTAAAAATCGGTCCAACTGATAAAGAGAGGGCTCATCCCTATGACTGGACCAGTGAAGACCCCTCCCTCCAAAGGGAGGTCAATTAGTTTCAACTCATCAACGAAGTCTGATAAATCTCGCATAAAAGAATTAGACCTAACCCCACCACTCCTTTCCGAGGGAAAACGAACGATGTTTTAGTGTCCCCTTATGCATCACGGAATACCCCAGACACTCCTAGCCCCTTCCAATTCCTACCATAGCTCCCAACGAGCCGAGTCCTCCACTAGCCCATAAACTCCCATAAAGCTGCAAGTGAACCGATCCTCCACATTTATAAATAAGAACGAAAGAGACCAATACCCTACTAAAACATCAATTTTTTCCACCACTCTGTAATCCCATAATATGATAATCCCTCCTAACTCTCCCTCTGAATCTAGACAGCACCACTATATCCTACGACCTCCCCAAATAGACCGAGTCAACTCCTTATCCATAGAACTCAACTTTGTCCCTTGTAGGCAGACACTATCTGACCCCCTCCACGAAAGAGCTCCACTAACCTTTTTTTTTATCGAGGTCATTCAAACCCCGCACATTCCAAGAGATGAGTCGTAACTTCATTGGAAACCATTAAAAACCCAACCCACCCCCTCTCTACCACCTCTACTATCTCCCTCTGCCTCTACTTTATGGTATGGAACAACCTAAGTGCCTCTTTCTCATTTCTCACAAAATGAATCCATAAGAATTTACTAAACCCTCCTATCACACTAGAAACCCATTCCTCCGCCTCATCCTCAAGGACCCTCTCATCATCCCTACCTTCGGAGACCTCCCCTCACCCCTCAGAAACCCTGAGTTCAACCCACAGCCTAGGAGATAGGTCAACCATATTACTTGAAATTTCCTTCCCACACAACGACTCCCCAGAGGCGCCAAAAATTCCTGAGCATAAGCCCCCCTCCAAATCTCCTTCACCCTCCTCCACGATCGTGCAAAGAATTCCACCTTTAAGAAGTACCGTACGATATTTGCTAACTGGATCTCGTCCCTCAGACACGCCTAAAATCGGAGCCGTACCATCAAGCCTCACTCCAGACAAACGTTTTTGCCGTTATCAACCAAGCCTTTCCAGTTATATTTACCAGAACCTACTCCCCTCTATGCCTGTATTTTTTCCTCAATACACCATTCTTTAACACTTTACCCGAATTAAGACAAGGTCCGATCTTATTAAAATTTGACTACTGCTTACCATTTTTATCAACAAATGTGAGACTGTATTTATCCTTAGTGATTGGAACTAAAGCATGGACATCTTTCTCCGACCATCTGACAATAAAAAATGAGACCCGTCTTTATTACCACAAGAAACACTACTGAGATCCTTTCCACACATGATGTCACCAGATGCATCCACTTCCATCAAATGTGACTTCTCAAGTTGAACCACATGCTTGCCAATCCCGTCACACCAAGTAGAAGTAACCAAAATATCACTTTCGGACACTTTATCACCCACCCAATAAGGCCACTAACCTTGATCTTGTTAGCCACCCTACCTCCCATAATTCCCAAACCTCGTACGCTAGATTGCTCATATCCCAAACAACATCCCGCCTGCTTAACTGTGTTGGTGACCTGACGACCGAAGTTTTTCTCTAAAGCACTTGAAATAACCACGCCACTGTGCTCTACCATGCACTTCAAACCGCATGCTCCTGAGGCGACAGACCCGTCCGCGATAACCCCATCGGAAATGGTCTTGCCCAGAGCGAATATAACTGTTAAAGCTTTAGAATGTTGCAAGATCTAAATAGTGCCCTTGTGTTGAACCTTAGCGCTATTGCGATTCAGTTTAGAAGACTCTGAAATTATAATAGCTACCGGCACACTGACCTCCACTACTTCCTTGACACCTGCTATAACTCTGTTCCTAGAGTTAAAAGGGGCATGAACCTCTTTAGCCAGAGAAACATCTCGAACAGGATCCTCCTTAATTACTAGATGAGAGGGAAACCGTCTGGTCGTGTAATGACCAACCACCTATTTATCCTTATCCTTTAATCTACACTTCTCCTTCTTAGGTAAACCTTCACCTCTAAAAAAAGACATAGGATGCATCTCAACATAGACGGAAAGTGCAAATACCCAACCACCTGCTTTGATAGAGATTCTATACGGTATATACTCTCACTCCCTTTAACCAAAAGCCTATCCAACCTCAGCTCTACCCCCACCTGAGTGTCCTCCTTTATATTCAAGTAACCCCCACACTAGTTACCTACATACTAGAACACGTTTAGACCCCACAAATGAAGTGGAAGTCCCTCAGCCCTAATCCAATGACTATAAGGACGTCTACTAATTTAGAACAATGCCCTAGTGGATGCCACTTGTCTAGGAAGAGATGAGCTCCATGTATAGTCCATTATTTCTTCTCCAAGATCCTATTACCTTCTTTCCCAGACGCAAAAATGAAATAAAAGATAAAGAGTTCAGATATCTTACTACCACTCCACCAACCGGTCTCCAATGCATATTAATCCACAACTTTAACTTCTCTAGCGACGGTGGTAAGCAATCAGTACTACCAACTCTACCCACCAAAGCTCTCTGAAAAAAGATAACTCTTCACAAACATGAGTCATCAACAATGGATAACTCGGCTTTCAAACGAGGATCTGTATGAACTCTTAACAGAGAGAAAGGCCAAGGCTCAATGTAGGCCACTTGTAGATATGATCTAGTGTCCACTACCCCCCATGATCAATCTTCGTTAAGAACTCATGAGATGTGGGATTCTTAGTCAATAAATGAATGTAATTGCCACTGTTGGAGTGATACTTTAATAAATGAGTGATATTGATTATTGAGTAATGATTCAGTTGATAGATTAGTTGTAAATTCTTCATTAATTTAGTAATCAATGCTATCTTATTTAGGGAAATTCTTCTCTTTCGATCAATTTGGTATTAAATAAGTTTTTTCTTAAACGTCTGTCCATCAGTTAGTAGAATAATTAGTCAGCAATCATATATTTTTCAAGCACAGAGCACTTTTACTCTAACATTTGGTGTACCATCCTACTTGAGTATTTATTAAATTATAATATACGATTTTAAAACATTAAACTTAAGATTCTATACGTAAAACATGTTTTTATTCATTTCTTAGATATATCTTTCGTGTTTGGAGGAAAACATGAATTTTGAATATTGAATCACTGCAATTGTTAATTACTTTGGTTGTTTCTTGGGATGTTGTAAAATTTCTTTTCGGGTGCCATATATATTTGTATATAGGTTCATGACAAAATATTGCTTAACACTTATAGGAGATCCAATGTAACAATAGCGATATCATCGAGAACATAGAACATATATTTTGTTGTAGATTTAGATAATTATATCAAACAAGAAAGTTTATTGAATGAATGTAAATATTTTTAACAAGGAAAACTTAGTTAGAGTTATACAATGGGATGTGCATCCTATTCATAGGAGGGTGCAAGTACAATTTCAATCTATCTAAAAAGCATTGTCATTTAACTTGTAGACAACAATGCTAAACATAATGTTGCTCATTTGCAGTTGAATAGCTCCTGCATTTACCAAATATAACCAGGTTGAGCTCGTTGGAGTGAAGATTATATAATCATATTTAATGTTCAGTTTTTACCAAATATAACTTGGTTGAGGATGATGGAAATTAAGGATGCATAATCATTTTAAAGTTCAGTTTTACCAAATATAACCAGGTTGAGCATGATGGAAATAAATATGTACCATGGTAAAAATATTTGATGTTGGTATCCTCCTTGGTTTATTTACCCATGCTCTACTAAAGAAACAATTGCATTTCTAGTAACCTCATTCGAATTTATGGCTATGATAAAAAAAGAAGTTAGTGTTGATGTTCAAAATGCTAATAGGGACTTAATATGTAATGGTCAAGAAAGTTTGCCTTTTCTAGAGGAAAACCCATTTTTCAAGCTATTAAGGTATGTAAGGTTAAGAGACTTATACCTAACTACCCTTCAAACCAAAAATACCTTCCGTCCTCTAGCAATAATGGTGCAAATGATCACCATCTCAAGTATGCCCTTAGAAAATTTGAATCCGAATAGATCAAAGGAAAAATTCTAGACTACACAGATGAGTATTCAGTTTATTGTTAACCGCGTTATATTTTCCAGCGTGAAATACCTCAAACTAAAATGAATCGGATAATACCCTTTGTCTTCCTGAAGTTACCGTGAATCATAGGAGTTCAGCGATGACAGATTCTTATGACGCACCCTCAATATCAAATTCTCTTCATAAGCCTGGAATGGTAATGGGTTGTGAGTTATTGCACATGATTGCCTTAATGGAGATGGTGAGCAGCAAAGGAGAGAACGATCAATATTTGGCATTTTTTTACATATAATGTAGACAATTGATAGTTTTTGAAAGAGTTACTGTTAAATAAAAATGTAATTAAGATTAATATTAAATTAGTTTAATTGTAATTAGTGTACATTTTAATTTAATGTAACATATTGATTTTGATGATTCCAAACAAACTTTTATTATGCAATTATATAAATATTTCTTAGTTAATTATATATATATATATATATATATATATATATATATACACATTAACGTTCTTTCTATACTATATATTGTAAAGATACAAATCTATGTTTTTGAATAATGTTTATATCTTCATAAAAGAACATTGCTTTTCCTTCCATCATCGATTAACAAATATGTTATATATCTTATATACAACTGTGTGCATGTCAAAGACAACTATACTATTTACATATATTGTTTTAATAACACAACACACACTTATATATATTTATCTAGTATATATAATATATAAATACTTTTCATAATTAAAGAATTTTTTTTGTTATACATATATTATTTATATACGTTTTTCTATATTTTTATAGATATATAATTTTCTTAGTAGTGACTCTACAAATTATATACTATAACATATATTATATAATATAATTATCTACTAAATTTGTTATATATAATTTTAGTAAAAATCACATATATATAATTATAATATACTTATACCTTATCTACTATATTATATATCACTTTATATATAGGTGTAAGAGGGTACTTTAGATAAAATGGAGGCATAACCCCTTTGAAGTATAGTAATGATAAGTTAAATAGCTAAAACCTTGGATTAGTGATAGAACACGCAAACGTAAATTCAATGAAGATAAAACTTAGTTTAAACTCACAAGTCTCTCGTGTATAACTCGAAAAATACTAATGAACTTAGAAGTAACTTAGCTAGAGGGAGAGAGAAGTAAGCACCTTAGATACACCTTGGCAGGCAGCCAAACACACCAACCACCCTTAAGAATCTCTATCAAGTATTAAAAGCTTGTTAATAAATGACAATGGTGGGTGAGCAAACTTTCTGGTTTGTAATAACTCTCTCTAATGTATATTCTATCTAGCAATAACTTCTGAACTCTCAAAAAGATCATCCTCTCCTCAGGGGTGGTTGGGGTCCTTAAATAACGCCCACACCATCCCCGAGGCAAATCAGTCATTAAAGACTATGAAAGACATCCCTCATACTTTATGTCACAACATTAAATGCCTGATGCACTAGTTGTCTCCACGTCATAAACATTAAATGCCAAGACATGCCTTTTGCCTAACCACTGTGTGTCAGGGGGTTGTTGTCGTAGAGGTGGCTCACCAACTGCCTGACAACCCCAAATACCATGGTGGTTTACTCAAGTGCAGGTCTGACATTGTTTAGCTGGCTAGTGACATCACCCACAGTAGATGTGACATTAAGTAGAGGGCTGTTTGGTTCACAGCTCAACGCCCGATGGAACTCTAAGTTGCTCCGCCCAAGGTTCCACGGTCAGGGTTCTTCGATGTTTTACCAGGTGTATCTAAGATGGTTAGGACGAGCCCCAAAGGTACCTCACTTCTCAATCCTCCAAACCAAGTTCCTCCAAAGTTCCCGCGGTGAGGTCATTCGATAGAGCATGAAAGCTCTCCCGGGCCCTGCCAAGCCTGGTCTCTCGCGAGTACCGTTTGACCTCACACTACAACTCTTTATTATTCTCATTACATAATTACAACCGTTATAGCTTAGAGTCAATATAGACTAAGATACAATATGACTAATACAACAAGCTAAAATACAAGTTATCACGCTGAGCTGCCACGGTGCCTTAATCCCCAAAATACTGTTGCTAATGTGGAATTACTTCTAATCTCAAAATTACCTTCAAGTCCCCTCTACATTTGCCCCTTCGTGGAGAGATTTTTTAGAATAAGAAATGTTTGCAAGAAACTTCTCAAACTGATGAACCTTCTTTGAGTGAAAAAATTCTAGCCTCCTTTCCTTTGTTAGAACCATAGCGTTATAATCTCCAGGAAAAATTAAAATTATCCCCGATGTACCTGAGCCGAAGCACTACGACTTGTTGGGGCTTTGACGAAGGGACATCGCCACTTTTTCCTTTATACTGCGCTTCAATCGATCTAGCTTTTTATTATTTGAAATTCTCCCGAAAGGCCTGCTATCCTTCTCAATTACTCGTTTTGATTCTTGGTAAGTGAAATTCTCCCTTGTAATGCTTTGCTGTGTTCGAAAAAGTAGAAATTCTCCCCGATACAGCCGAGTCACCATTTAAACAACGTTTGGACTTATGGCGAGGAGACATCGTAGCTTTTTTTAATCATTGGGACATTATTTCCGTTGGGAGTTATTGGGTATATCTGACAAAAATTCTGGCGCAAAAACTCAAACTTGATGAAGAAGGCAACCGCTACTGTTCCCCAGGCATCGCTTTATAAATGAGGTGGCAATGTATTTTCAACTGTCAGAACACTTCCCGAAGTGTCATGTGTTCATTTGAAATGATTATAGGCGGCTGTGCACGTACGATGGTGGGAAACTCAAAAGTTAGGTTTAAAAGGCTTCAAACGTCTCTTTTATTTCAAAACCCTTCTCTTTCCTTCTTGTTCTTCAAGCTCCCGTATTCCTTAGAGAGAGAAATTGTGTGCGAACTCCATTATTTACCAAGCTCTTTTTAGCTTCTTCCTCCTCTCATCTTCTACACCACCGTCGGTGGTTGTGCTGCTCCACCTTCATTCCCAACCCTTCTTTTACCAAGCTTCTTTTACCAAGATTTTGTCTGCAATGGCCTCCTCCAGCAACACTACCACAACTTCCACCAGTGCGCCACCTGCCATCTCTGGCGCCACCGCTGTGCCAAGCGCCGCTGCCCTAGATGTTGCTCGTCAAGAGCAACTACACTTCTATCGTCGGGCTCCTATCTTTGGCAAAGGTGGTAAATTTTCTGATGCATGCAAGGTTTGTAATTTCTCATCCAAGTTAGACCCCTTACTGCTGGGTGATGAGGAAATGGATTCATCAAAGTGGGGCTATCTTCCACCCGAGGGGACTTTGCGTTTTTGTCTGGACCGTGGTGACTTCCCCTATTCCCAGATTTACTTTGAAGCACCTGGGGGTCACCATCCCATTTCACTGCCTGTCACACACATATGCATAGCTCTCACGCTGCTACTCTTACAAAGGTTGGGCTTCATTGAGCCTACTGGTTTGGAGTTCACCCTTTCCAAGCATAACGCGGCACTCCAAGTGCTGGTTTACAGATGGAACATCACAACTCACACGTTATTTACTGCGTGGGGAGAGTTCACTGTTACGTTGGAGGACATCTGTGAGCTCCTTGGGTTTGAGCCAACGGGTAAGTTCACATATCACGATGAGGTCGAAGAGGCTGCCGATTGAGCTGAACTGGGCCGAATCTGCTGCAGTTGCACTAGTTCCTCTAACAAAGCCACATTTACTCCCCTCATCAACTATTTTTTTGAGCCCCAACCCCGAAGGATGTCAATGCTGCAACGGGCCGAGGTAGAGGTACATCCCTGGAACTACCGGCCAACATACTTGTGTTGCTTTCACGCTTTTTCCTGACTGGGAAACCCAACGATCAGCCCATGAGGGACCTTATAAAAATTTCCATTCGTTTTGCAAGAGGCTTCAATCTTCCTCTGGCCGCCATTTCCTTGGGGTCCCTCTATACCTGGTTGGATCGAACTCACATCGACATGACGCGGTCACTGGGTCGCTACAACTTGGCAAATTTTTCCAATACCATCATTTTGACGGGCTTTCTCTACACCCGTTTTCCTTCCATTGCCTCCAGGTCCATTTCTCTGCCTGTGAGCCAAGGTATCAAGCCCCCACGCCTCCTATGTTTTCACAAAAAACAAAGTCGAAAGGAGATAATTGAAGTTTTTGATCTTTTAGTCTCCTTTGTGATGAGGCCATACAGTGTAGAAGATCTTTTAAACAAAGTCAAAAGAATTTGCCCATAGTTGGGATTTCTTGCCTTCTGTAGCCACAACGGTCAAGTTCATCCCAGTTGTAGAAGATCCCTCGCAAACCGTGGTGCTTCTATTTACCCTTGGGTTTCTTCCTTCCTACACTGAATAGGGATACACCTCAGAACCCTACAACCCAGACAGATGTAGCAGACAGTTCGGGTTCGATCAGGGGGCCCCTTGACCTGTGTTTCAACATAACCACCCAAGGGTCACTTTTTGCTGAAGCCTGCACCCTCTATACTGCAGCCGCGGTGCTTGGTGTGATGTCCATCATCGACGGCCGTGTCACCCTTCCTAGTGCCACTAGGAAAGGAGACGTATCCACCTATTTTGCCATCAAGTTCCATTTGGGGCAGCTAGAAATGATTTGTGAGTACATTCAGGCCCCCCCTCAATATCCCCCAGTCCTTTCTTTCCCTTCTTATGAACTGGGTCTTAAGGGGAACTCCGTGCTTGGGGTTGAGTTTCTCTTAAGTAAAACCATTAAAGAATCTCCCCAGGAGCTACCCCCTCATTTCCCAATAATCCCAACTATCGCCACGAAACCCAAGGCCGCTGCAGCTCCCAAACCAACTGCCCTTTCGACCGAAGCTGCAACGGGGGAAGGGCCTTCTAAGCCATCTGCCAAGAAGGACATGCCCCAGGTTCAAGCACAAACTCCCTTGGAGGAATTTCCTATTGCCTCCATTTCCCCTCCCATGTCTCTAGAGATAGCTGAAGAGCTGAGGAGGCAGGTTGAAGCTGAAGTCGTAAGAATAAATTCTGAGTTTTAACGGCGCGCTGTCGTCGTTCCTCTTTCGTCTACTTTTCCCACAATCGTGGTTGATCCCATCGAGCCACCGATAAAAAGTAGAAGGAGGTCGAGGGTACTTGAAGGTGGTGATGCAACGAGCTCAAGGAAGAAAACACTGGGTACTAAGTCCCAGAAGAGACGAGCTGCCGAGGTACCTCCATCCCCTGCCCCTTCTGCTGCTGCCTCCTCGCCACCTTCACCAGTTATTATACCCTCTTGTTCTCCCTTCGAATCTCAGGTATGTGTGTATTTTTTGTTCTTGTTCCCCTTTTCCTTAGGCAAGCTGCATTCACTTATTTCTTTGATAACTTTAGTATAGGGAGTTGAAGAAGAAAGGCCCAGCCCCTCTAGTCCTCCTAAGCCCCCTGTAAGTCGTTTTGTGTGTGTGTGTGTGTGTGGGGGGGGGGGGGGGGCGTCGCGATATCTCTCAAGCCGATACCACTCCTCCCCATTCCCCCATGATATGCCTGACCTACTCTCGCCATTTGGCCTACCAACGGGCTAAAGACGTTGCTACGGGAGTTGCCACCGTTGGGTCTGCTGAAATGTCTATCCAACCAGAGGCAACTACTCCAGCCTCCTCTGAATTACCTTTGAGCAAGAGGTCCCTCTGCCCCTCGTTGTGGTTGAAGAGAGTGCCCCTCAGGTAAATTTCTTATCAAGTCTCACGTCTTTTATTTATCCCATTGCTTTTGTTTATCATTATGATATGTTGGGCTATTTTAGGTGGAAGTGGCATCTCTTATTTCTAACCTTCTCCTTCCCATTGCACTAACGAGACCTCTGAACGCAATTCCCCTCTTTGGTGCTATAACTTGGGTAAGTAACGTTTGTAAGTATTTCTCTCTTTTTGAGTACTAATTTGTCATTTTTAACACTTAGTTTTGTTGCTGCAGCTTTCTCCAAGTCTCTCTCCACCCTTTGCACTTAGTGGCCTTTTCCTTTCCAAAGCCAAGGTTGATGCTGTTGCTCCTCTCGTTAGCTCTTCTGGACCCACCGGTGTTGGGGTATCTCTTGAAGGTCCAACGTCTTCTTCTGATGATACGCCCGTGTTGGCCTTAGTTCCTTATATTGGCGAAGGAGGTTTACCTACCGTTGAGGCTTCTTCAGCCAAGGACCCCGTTGAGGCTACTGAGGCGGTGAGCCCGCCCCTAACGGTTTCTACCATTGTGGCCCCCCATGGTGACTCCCGTTCTCGCTTCTACTACTGCTGAGGTACTTCGTAAATTTCTCTCTACATTTTTCAGTTTCTCGAACTTCATCTGTGTTTGTGACTTAACAATGAAAACACTTGTTAAGGTTTTCCCCAAAACTCCACCTGTATTGGTGACTTAACAATGGAATCACTTGTTAAGATTTTTCCATAAACTCCACCTATATCAGTGACTTAACAACGAAATCACTTGTTAAGATTTTTTCATAAACTCCACCTATATCGGTGACTTAACAACGAAAACACTTGTTAAGATTTTCCATAAACTCCACCTATATCGGTGACTTAACAATGAAAACACTTGTTAAGATTTTTTCATAAACTCCACCTATATCGGTGACTTAACAATGAAAACACTTGTTAAGATTTTTTCATAAACTCCACCTATATCGGTGACTTAACAATGAAAACACTTGTTAAGATTTTTTTTCATAAACTCCACCTATATCGGTGACTTAACAATGAAAATACTTGTTAAGGTTTTTTCATAAACTCCACTTATATCGGTGACTTAATAATGAAAACACTTGTTGAGTTTTTTTTCATCAACTCTTTATTTCCTCTAACTATTTCAGGTTGCTCGGGAGGATTCTCCACCAGTTCCTTCGCCCATTTCCTTTCCCCATCAGGAACGTGTCGCTTTAGAAGAATCTAGCCATAATGATCAAGGTTCCATGATCGGTGTTGTTGCGGAGAGCGAATCTGGCTGTGAGCTTTCTCTGCCCGACCTAGCTCCTCATGCATTCTGCCTAATGGTTCTTCCGCATTCTCCTCAGATGCTTGCCAACCATCGTCTGGTCATTGAATAACTTGTAAATCATCATCCTGAGACATTTACGGTGGATTGCCTGCTTTCAAACATCTCTGTTATGGGTTACAGGCTTCAAGGCATGGCTACCGTCATTGCTGAGATTGTCAACACCTTAACCTCGAATGTTACCAGATCCCTCCTTAACTAGTTTCTGGGTTATCTGAGGGAGTTGGGTCATGACGAGTTTTATTTTAACTGGAT
Source organism: Sambucus nigra (assembly GCA_949130495.1). Lineage (NCBI taxonomy): Eukaryota > Viridiplantae > Streptophyta > Magnoliopsida > Dipsacales > Adoxaceae > Sambucus > Sambucus nigra. The sequence continues at coordinate 867,553 of CASBWL010000011.1, read as the reverse complement.
TATCACGCATTTGAAGACCCTGAAGAGCCAACGAGTGGACAGCCAGAAGGAACTCTTGCGAAAGCATTAAGAGGACCAGCGGACCGAGGAAGCTAAGTTGGCCTAGATATCACCTCTTCTTGGAGCCATTGACAAGGAGGTGGATGACATCGAAGAAGCTCTGTGTCTGACGAAGCTGAAATGAGAGAAACTCCTGATCGAGCGTACACATGAGCAAATAAGGTTGGAGGTCTCTGTCAACGCTCAACGGTCTTACCAAGAAGCTTCCTCGGGCCTCCCTGGAGATTTTTTCTCTTCTCCAGATCTGTGGTTTCTATTAGGCCAATGAACTTGTATATATATATTTTTTCTTTCTTCTTATGTAATTCTTGGGCAATAGCTCTCAATTTTGTAATGCCCCAAAGTTTATGAATGAAAAAAGATATTTATTTTCTTATGCCATTTCTTCGTGTTACAACTGTTTACATAGGTTGTGAAATGTGAAGCTCTGTAATTCTTTCATCTCTTTTTGAGTTATAAAAATAAAAAAGAACTTGCATACTCATCATAGAAAGAACTTGTGTATTCATAACAACAACCAAATACATCAGTGGTCAAACATAACTGCCTACACATGATAGACTTTCAACCATTTATTATTGATTTTGAATGGTTTGTCTTCTTCCATCTTAGAGATTAGGAAATAACCTGAGTCATGAGCTTCCTTCGCAATGAAAGGTCCTTCCCAATTTGCTGCAAACTTGGGTAGAGGAAGCCCCCTGATATGTTTCACTGCTGCTTTCAATACGAGGTCTCCCTCCATGAACTTTCTTGGTCTCACTAAGTTATCATACCCCCTGAAGAGTTGCTTCGTATACATTTGAAAGTGTTGCATCGCATTATCTATGTGTTTGTCCAATGCTTCCAACTGCACATGTCTATTCTAGGGGATCATGCTACTTCGCAAAGCGTAGCGAGCATAGGGGACTTCTAATTCCATTGGGAGAATCGCCTTGGCCCCATAGACAAGAAAGAATGGTGTATACCATGTGGGCTTACTCTTAGTTGTTTGATAGGCCCACAATACGGCTGGTATCTTGTCATCCCACGATCCTGGGAAATCCTCCATTGTTTTAGCCAAGATATTAACCAAAGTTTTGTTAGTTGCTTCGGCTTGACTGTTTCCCTTTGGATATGCCACCGTCGAAGCATGATGGACAATGGAGTACTTGTCTGTGAGCATCGTTACTTCTGAATTGATAAAAGGGGTTCCATTGTCTGAAAGGATAACCTTTGGGATCCCATAATGGCAAATGATCTATTCTTTGATGCAGTTGCTCACTACCCCCGCAGTTGCCCTTCTCAGTGGTATCGCTTCGACCCACTTTGTGAAACACTCTGTTGCTACTATTATCCATATTTTCCCCCTCGAAGAAGGATGTATTTCCCCCACCAGGTCAAACGCCCAAGTGTGAAAAGGATAAGGCGTTGCCAGGGAGTGTAGGTCCACTGATGGGGCATGAATCATATTTCCATGAATTTGACAAGCCTTGCACCTTCGAACGAACTCAGCAGAATCTTTCTCCATCGTTGGCCAATAGTACCCCAAAGTCATCAACTAGTCATATAACTTGTCCCCTTCTATATGAGCTGGATTATGCACCTGTTTGAGGACCTCAGCTGCTTCTTCCTTCGTGATGCAACGCAAAGGCCTGTTGAAGTATCCCCTTCGATAAAACTGCCCCTCCTGAATATAGAATCTCAGGGCCCTTCATCGGAGTCTCATCGCATCAATTTTCTCTGTCAGGACAACTCCATCTTTAATGAAGTCAATATGGGGCTGTCTCCAATCAACCCGAGCCTCCACGAAATGACATTCCGCTGCCTTACAGAATAATGAGCATTTGTCGCACTTCTATTTTAGCTCCGTCGCGTCCTATTTCATTCTTGGCCAAAAATACCCCTCCCTCTGCATTCTTCGATAAAGGGGTATCTCAGTTGTTTTGCAGTGCTCTTCATGTGTTTTCTTCAATCTTTGCTCTGCTTCTTCTGAATCGATGCACCTCGACAACCATCCTTCGACGTTCCTGAAGTAAAGGTTCCCCTGATTTTTGAAGTATTGGGTTAATTCTCTTAGCCCCATCGCTCCTTCCCCGGATTTCAATTGCCTTTTGATCTTTCCCCTCTAGTCGGCATCCTCTTCTATTGGTAGAATTGACAGTACCTTCGAAGGCACTGTTCTTCGTTGGATCATGACGATAGTTGTATCATTCCTCATGAACGTCTTCTAGGTCATGGTGGCATATGTGTCTGGGTGACGATTCATCGTTCTGGGCTGTCTCTTAATCTTGATCCGATGGAACTGGTAGAGGAGCCTCTGAATGATTATCCTGTATGGTGCCAGGCTCATGTATTTCAACGCGTACTCTCCATTCACTTGCTGAACCACCAAGTTTGAATCCCCTTTGATGCAAAGTGAATGAATCCCCCTTCGAAGAGCCTCTAGTAATCCCAACACCAATTCTTCATATTCAGCCTCGTTGTTAGAACAAGGGAAATCTAACTTGTAAGAAAGGCAAATCTCCTCCATTCCTTTTGAAAGAATAACCCCTGCTATTCTTTTTTTTTCGCTGAAGACCCATCGAGCTGCATTGTCCATTCCTTCTCCGTTGCATCCAGGTGATTGGCCTACAAATCGTCTCCTGAAACACTTTCTTTGGGTGGCTCAAATGTTCCTGAGGGGAAAATAGTCAACAGATCAGCGTACACCTGACTTTTGATTGGGCGAGGAGCCACGCACTTTAAGTCATACTCGGATAGGATGAGGAACCACCTAGCTTCTCTACCAATCAGTATAGTCCTTGCTAAAAAATACTTAATAGGATCACATCTAGTTACAATATGAATTGTAAAAGACAACATGTAATGTCTAAGTTTTTTTCTACAAAGACTAAGGCTAAACAATGCCTTTACAAGCTACTATATCTGACTTCTGGTCCATGGATGATCCTGCTGAGGTAGTAGACTGGTCGTTCTTACCCGTCAATCTTTTGTGTCAATAAAGCTCCCACGGACCTCATGGTGGATATGAGGTATAGTTGCAATGGTATTCCCGCCTTTGGGGGAACCATGGTCTGTGGTGAAACGAGCAGCTTCTTCAGCCGTCGAGAGACTCCTGGTGAATCTCCTCCCACTTGAACTTCGTGTCCCTTCACAAAAGCTGTATCAACGGATGTGTTATTTCGGCCAATCCAGGCACAAATCTCCTAAGGTAGGAGATTTTGTCAAGGAAACTGTTCAGCTCCTTCGCCGTTCTTGGGCATGGCATTTCCACGATCGCCCGTTATTTGTCATGATCCATCTACACCCCTTGTCTATCAACCACAAAGCCTAGGAACTTCCCACTTGTCACTCCAAAAATAAACTTCAGTGGATTCATTCTCAATTTATACTTCCTGCAACGAGAGAACACCTTCCTTAAATCGCTCAAATGGGACACCTCCTTCCTCGATTTGATGACCAAATCATCCATATATAATTCCACAAATTTTTGGAAGAAGTCATGAAAAATGGCCATTATTATTCTCTGGTAGGTCGCCCTAGCGTTCTTGAGTCCAAACGGCATCGCCTTGTACATGAAGTTGCCCAACAGGGTTTTGAACGCTTTTTTCTCTGCATCCATGGGGTCCATCTTCATCTGGTTGTACCCTACATACCCATCTATGAAGCTATACATCTCATGACCAGCCGTTGCATTTATCAAGCTATCGATGGAGGGCAGAGGGAACTCATCTTTGGGACAAGCTCTGTTCAAATCTTTGAAATCCACACAGATCCTTATTTGGTTTTTATCTTTATTTCCCACTGGGACAATGCTAGATAGCCAGAGTGGGTGCTGTATCGGTGTGATGAACCCTGCCATTAGTAAGCGTTGAACCTCTTCCTTGATCTTCAAATCTAGCTCAGGCTTGTACGTTCTCGTTACTTATTTCATTGGAATGGTTGATGGCATTACGTTCAACTTGTGGCAACTCACTTCCTTATCCAGCCCTTCCATCTTTGTGTATTTCTAGGTAAAAATGTCTATGAATTCCCGAATCAATCTGACCAAGGCCTCTCGTCTCTCTTCACCGAGATCCTTTGAGAATAAGATAGGCCTTGGATCTTCCCCTTCTTTCGCCAGGTTCAATTGCTTCAACTCTTGTGCCTGTGGCTTTGTCTGATCTTCCACGTAGTCTGGTTCTTCGGTGACATCCTCTACGAACTTCTGTATGTTGGAGTTGTCTATCAACATGCATTGTCCCCGTTGATCCACCAGAAAGCATTCATATATCGGGTCAACCTCATCATCAGCTTCCTCGACTGCCCGCTCACACCATTATAATCCACACACCACTTTTCCTTCTTCCGTAATGACTCTCTTGCATTATCTGCTGGTAGCGGGCAGTGTTTACAGAGAATACAGTTCGTGCCTCTTGTCCCATGCCTAGGGTTTGTTTTATACATGTATATCTTCGGGGAGTGAGGGTGTTGGACTCCCCCACGTCCATCTTTCTCTCCTGGAATATCTCTGTCCGATATTTTTGGAGAGGACAAAGTCATAACTGAATTAAACTAATGTTCGTTGGGCTCGAACTTTGGGCTGTTTTAGTTAGGCTACTCGTCCGGGCCCGTAATGCTAAAATCAGGTACCCACAATTGCCCCTAAATTTATTGGGCTACAATTTTGGGCTCAACAAATTTAAATGATTAGCCATTATGGTCCTTTTGCATATCGTGCAACTCCTCCCAAGGTTTGAGGACTGATTTAGGCGGCCCCTGCTTCGTATCCTGTTCACTATGATTAGTAATATTTAAAAGGCATTATGAACAGTCGTTTCATAATCATCGTTTCGAGATTCTTATTTCTCTTCCATCTTCTGCGAGTGCCAACGATTTGCGTCCTCTTCTCCAGGTCTTTATTCTCTTTGCTTTTGACCTCCTTCGTCATTTGGGCTTGTGATTCTTCATCGTCCAAGTCAAAATTCCATCTTGTAAGTCTTATGTGCCTTCTCTCTGTGTTTATTCTTTGAATTTGTTATTTTAGAGTTTACAAATGGCAAAGATTGGCAATAGGTCGGTGTCTGAGTTTAGGAAGTTTTACAATATCCCAGAGTGGGTAGATATTGAGTGCGCCTCCCTCCCTAGAAATGTTAGAGAGATATAAGGTGCCCATTGGATTCACGTCTTGTTACTTTACCAATGGGGGCTTACTTTTCCTCCAAACAATCTATTCTTGCACTTCTTCGAATATTTTAACATTGTTCCTGCACAGTGTTCTCCTAATGTTTGGAAGATAATCAATGGCGTCCATAGAATTAATCAGCTCTATGGCACCAAATTAGGGCTCACCGAAGTCTGCTTTGCTATTCCCTTTCTCGAACCAGTTCTGGTGTTCTCTATCTCAAATCCAGGAGTCCTGACAGGGTATTGGTAGTAAATCTACCTGATTCCCATAAGGACTATTGGCAAGATGGCTTTCTTGCTAGAAATTGGCAGTTCTCCCCCCAAACTGAGGAGTCGAGGTCTGATAGTTTCTCTATTCCCTTTTATGGGGAGGAGTATATAGGTAGTCTTTACTCTGTTCTTTCAATTTCTTTATTGATGTGTGATCTTTCTGATTCTTTCCTGTTTTTTCTTCAGCGAGGTCAAAGAATTTAGAACCTGCCCTCAGCGAGGTTCGACTTTCAGAGTTGCTCAAGGCTTGGAATATCAGGGAGTCCTTAGCTGACGACGAATATCCCCGATCTACCGCTTTTCTGCTCGAGTACAAGAATATTGGGTCCAGCTTTATAGGGAGGCCCGTGGACAGTATTCCTGAGTTCGACTCCTCCAAAGAAGTTGCTGCTGATCCCATCCAGCTGGACGAAGAGGAGAGCAGTTCTGGGAGTGATACTAGATGTGCTGCTAAAGGTGATCTCGGTGAGGAGAGCTCTAGCGGTGAAAGTTCTTCTTATTCGGAAGAGGTTTCTGAAGCTCGAGAACCCTCGAGCACGTCTAGCAGCTCCATCGAGGAGATGGTTCCACCAAGAAAAAATTTAATCCGAGATGATGATGACGATGACCATGTGCTTCTTGTTCAGAGGTCGAAGAAACATAAATCCAACACTGGTGTTGTTGCCACTGGTGCTCGGTCTACTATTCTGGAGTAAGAGAAGAAGAGGAAAGAAGACGAGCAGGTGAGAGAGAGAGAGAAAAAAAAGGAAGAGGAGAGAAAAAAGGTTGAAAAGAAGAAGAGGGTGGAGGAGAAGAAGAGAATGGAGAAGGAAAAGGAAAGGGAGGAAGAGAGGAGAAAAATGGAATTGAGGACGAAAGCTGGGCAAGCCTTAGTCCCTGTGTCCGCATTGCCCGAGGGGGCCTCAGTTGACATTTCTTCTCAACTGGCCCCCGCGCTGTTCGAGAGGGCAGTCCTTCCTGCAGATTGCCAAAGGGCGATTGGGTCTGATCAATTGGTTCTGCAAGCTAGTCAGAGGCTAGCCTTGGTAAGATCTTTTTCTTTAATGCTTTGACGAATTTTAGTTGTTTCCTTTTTCTGATATCTTCTTTTATTTGTAGTTTGTGACTTACTTTACCGTGCTCTATCGTTCTTGCGATGAGATGGTGAGCAAGAACGGCGAGCTGGAGCAGCAGAATGCTGCATTAAAAGTGAGGGGCACATAACTGGAGGTCAGCTTGAAGACTGCTGATGCCGCCCGAGCTTCTTCTGACCTGGCCCTCGATAATTCCAATAGAGAGAAGGAAGCGGCAGTTAAGGAATTGAATGAACTGTGGTAAGCCTATGACCTAGTTTACTCGAGCAAGCTGGCTGTTGTGGAGGAGAGCAAGGCGCTAGCCAAACAGCTGAAGGAGAAAGAGTCCCAAGTGGTCACTGTTAAGGAGGACTCATACAACTCCGGGTGGGATGCTGCGTATGAGGACGCTGAGGTTCAGATAGGCTATATTAGCTGTCTGAACTTCACAAAGGGCTGGAACAAGGCCCTTCTAGCTGCTGGTGTCGATGTTTCCTCTCCTTTGTTCGACGAGCATGACCTAGGCCCAAAGCTAATTATGGATGAAGTCCCTGCCCCAGTTACTGAAGGAGTTGATCCTGCCTCCCAGATAGTTCTTGCTGATGCTCCTCCTTCTCAGGCGACAGAGGTTATCTCTTCTGAGGGAGGAGCTTCTACTGCTGCTGACAAGGGGAAGTAGCCAGTATCTTCTGAACAGCCTGAGGTTGCTAGATAATTTCACCCCTAGGGTTGCTCTTTGTACTTTCTGTTTTTAATTTTCCTTCTGACCCTTCAATGTATTTTGACCCTTTTTGTATCAATGAAATGAGAAGACTTTTCCCTCTTGTGTACTGAACACTTATATTTTTCATTGCTCTTCTATTGTTTGTAGTTGATTAATATTAATGATTATATACCAGCCACTTCTTAATTGGGAAGAATGCTGGGTCCTGATGCAAGCCCTGAATTTTGTCATACCTTTGTGAGGATTTACAAATTACTGTGACTGAGGAACAAGCGTTTCATAGAGAAAACTGAGCTCGTTGCTAAACTAAAGGACAGGATCCAAGAGATGGAGAAAGTTGGTGCCTTAGTCCAAGAGGAGGTGAATACCCTGCGAGCAAAGCTTCTAGATGCGTCTGAGATCAACTAGGTTGGGGAAATTCTCTAGCAAGAGAATGAGGCTTTAAGGAGAAAGGTCTCGCGTCTCAGGGAGCATGCACCGAGCATCGCTCCTGCAGTATTACGAGGTTCCTCCTTGTCGTGAGCTGGAACTGGCCCGAGCGATGTTCCTCCGGTGCTGCGAGGCCCTACTCCTCTGACTGTTTCGCGAGCTGTTACTCGAGCAAGAAGTTCAGCTAGGGAATTGGAAGAGCTCCAAGGTGATGTCCAATGAGCGTTTGTGATTGCTGCTGGTCTTCAAAGGGATATCACTTGGCTGAGGCATCTATTTAAGGGAGGACCTTAGCGAGTATGGGCCGATGGTTATGACCAAGGTTGGTTGGATGCTCCAAAGAGGCTAACAGAGTTTGAAGAGATCGCCTTTATCAGGGGATGGTTGAGTGCTTTGAGGGAGCTGCAAGTCCCAAGGAACTCGATGCTCTGGTATCGTCATGAGATTTCTCCTTCTACTTTACTGCCTAATCCCTTTCGGAGAGATGATCAGTGGATCCCTATTGATGCTATCCCCCGGCATCTATTGGAGTTGAATGCGAATGAAGTCGAGGAGGATCTAGTTCCCCATCCCAATGACGGTCGAAGAACCCAAGTGGCTGATTATCTTGCTCAGAGGCCTCATCCTCATTAAGATTTTGCCAGTAGTAGCTTTGTATATTTTGTAATGAAGTAATGTAATGTAGATGTTTTGGGCAAATTTTTCGACTAAACATGGGTTGTATTTGTTGTAAATGTGATGAAGTAATATAAAGTTTATGTTCTGGGAGAATTTTCCGACTCAACAAGTGTTTTATATTTTCCATCCTTCTTAGATTTTTCTTAATAACCTTGGGCCTCTCTTGGCCGACTAGATCTGTATTGTCGAGTAAGTGTCCTTCCAGTCCAGTATGCTTATAAGATACCATTTTCCCCCCACTTTACCTTTTAGGTTGTGTCGTCACACTTCCTTAGGCCTAAGTGGGGCGATTGGCGAGGACACACCTGGTGTTGGATGCTTTATCTGATCAGGATTTTATTAACCAAACATTATTTGGCAGCCAATTTTGAACTGACCACATTGCCTAAGGATCTCCTGTAGGGATTCATATATTGCCAAGGGCAATGATAAGAGGTTTTTCATGTTTCATAATGAAAACCCGAGGAGGGAGATTTCTCTGCTATAGCTTAATGATTAATGTGCCTGTCACTTGGAAAGGGTGCGTGAGTTATGAAGTTCATGTACTAGTTAACTGACACTTCATAGAACGCGAATGCCAAACAACTTTTATTAATGATAAGGAAATAAGTTTATGTTCTCATAAGTACAATGTAAAAGAAGAATCTAGAAATAGAATTTCTTAAGATTAGCAGCATTCCATGCTCGAGTATCTCTCTACCCTCCAGCGTTTCTAAGTGATAGGCTCCTTGCAGATTGTCTCTTGTTATCTTAAATGGTCCTTCCCAGTTTGGCCCTAGCTTGCCGTCTGATGGTTTTACTGCGTTGCCCAGGAATTTCCTTAGGACATAGTCTCGAACTCGGAATGCCCTTGGGTTGACCTTCTTGTTATAGTTCCTTGCGAGTTATTGCTGATAGCTCGCTAGTTTCACTAGGGCTAGCTCTCGACGCTCATCGGCTAGGTCGAGCTCAGCGAGCAATGCTTCATCATTATGGCCCTGGTCGATAAGGATGGACCTCATTGTTGGCAAGCCTACTTCTAATGGGATGACTGCCTCCATTCCATACGTTAATGAAAATGGGGTTTCCCCCGTTGCTCATCGTGGAGTGGTACGGTAGGCCCATAGAATATGCGGTAGTTCATTTACCCATGCGCCTTTGGCTCGCTCTAATCGTTTCCTTAATCCGTCGATCACCGTTTTGTTGAAAGCCTCGGCTTGGCCATTGCTCTGAGGATAGGCCACCGAGCTAAAATGGTGTCTGACTCCATGCTCGTCCCAGAAACTCTGAAAGGAGCCGCTCTCGAATTGCGTTCCATTATTAGTGATGATGGTCATGGGGATGCCAAAACGGGTGATTATATTTTTCCATATGAATCTTATCATATCTGCATCTCGAATGTTCGCTAGGGGATCTGCCTCGATCCATTTGGTGAAGTAGTCAGTTGCGACCAATAGATACTTGCGATTATCGGCGGCGGTAGGAAGTGGTCCTACAATGTCCATTCCCCATTGGGAGAATGGCCACGGCTAGAAAGTGATTTTAGGTTGCTAGAAGGTTGGTGGATCATAGTAGCATAAAGTTGGCATTTCTCGCACTTGCGAACATTTACCGCAGAGTCTCTTTGCATATATGGCCACCAATAGCCTTCCTTCATTGCTTGAAAAGCCAGAGACCTTCCTCCAATATGGCCTCCACAGATTACCTCGTGAAGTTCATGTAGAACTTGCTCGACATCCCTTGGGTGAACACATTGACGGTAAGGACCGGAAAATGATCTCTTGTATAGCTTGCCCTCAGGAGATAAGTGAAAGCGAGCGGCGTTGACTCTTATCTGGTGAGCAGTCTTCTTATCAGTCGGAAGTATACCATCCTTCAAATAGTCCCTTATGGGATCCATCCAACTGGGTGATGATTTGATTTGGAGCACATGTTCCACGGTTGGTAGTTCTTTATCACGGTTAATGCTCGAACGAGCGAGGAAGTCGATGGGGATTATCCTTTTTAAATCGGAATCGATTGCCGAACTCAGGGCCGCTAGGGCATCAACATGGCTATTCTGCCCTCTTGGAAACTGCTGGAAGCTGACTTCCTCGAAGCTAGTCATTAGCTTTTTTGCCAAGGCGAGGTAGGCTGCCATTCTTTCATCCTTTGCATTGTAGTCTCCACTTATCTGATTAGAGACTAATTTCGAATCGCCAAACACATGTAAATGTTTTGCCCCCAAAGTGTGTGCTTTCTGGAGGTCGGCTATTAAAGCCTCATATTCTACTTCATTGTTGGAGGCTGTAAATTCAAGCCTGATACCCTGTTTGAGGATTGTATCCTCCGGGGTGATGAGGATAATGCCTACTCCTGCCCCCTTTGAGTTGGAGGCTCCATCAATAAATAATTTCCAGACTCCCTCTGTTGCGTGGTTCTCTCCTTGCTTCCCTGGTTGAGGTTGGTCGAGGGGCTGTTCGCCTGTGAATTCGGCTATGAAATCGCCAAGGACCTGCCCCTTGATTGTGTTCCTTGGTTGAAATTGGATATCAAATCGTCCGAGCTCGACTGACCATTTAGACAGTCTGCCCGACAAATCCTCCTTCCTCAGGATTTCTTTAAGGGGGTACGATGTAAGGACTACGATAGTGTGAGCTTCAAAATAGTGCTTCAGCTTTCTTGAAGCCACCACTAGTGCAAAAGCGAGCTTTTCCAGTGGTAGGTATCGCTGCTCGGCATCTAATAAGGTCTTGCTCGCGTACTAAACGGGGTGTTGGATTCCCTCTTTTTCGTACACCAATGCAGAACTGACGGTGTGACTAGAAACAACGAGGTATAAGTACAAAGAATCTATTTCTTGGGGTATGACGAGCAATGGTGGCGAGCTAAGGTAAGCCTTGAGTTCGTCCAATGCACGCGAGCAATCTTGATTCCATTCTACTGCTTTGTTTCCCTTCAGGAGCTGGAAGAATGGTTTTCACTTCTCTGAGGATTTTGAGATAAAATGGTTCAAGGCAGCGAGCATGCCCGTGAGTTTCTGTACATCCTGGATCGTGCGAGGAGGTTGTACCCTGTTTATTGCATCGATCTGGTCTGGATTAACCTCGATACCTCTCTTACTGACCAAGTACCCAAGAAATTTTCCTGACTGGACACCGAAAGAACACTTGCTTGCGTTAAGTTTCATTTGGTACCTCCTGAGGATTTCGAAGGTTCTTTATAGGTCTGAGAGGTGGTCTTCTTTCTTCCTTCTTTTGACGAGCATATCGTCAATGTAGACCTCTATGGTGTTTTGCATCTGGTTTTTGAACATCTTGGTGACCAGCCGCTGGTAGGTTGCCCCTGCGTTTTTAAGCCCGAAGGGCATGACCTTATAGCAGCATAACTCAACCGTGGTGATGAAAGGTATCTTATCTTGGTCTGGAGCATATAGAGGGATCTGGTGGTACCCTGAGTATGCGTCCAAAAAGCTCATTCTTTCGTGAGCTGATGTGGCATCCACCAGTTGATTAATTTTTGGAAGGGGAAAACTGTCTTTAGGGCATGCTCTGTTAAGGTCAGTGAAGTCGATGCAGACTCTCTATTTCCTATTGCTTTTTGGAACTACTACTGGGTTGGATAACCATTTAGGGAATTGGACTTCCCGTATGGATCCTGCATCCAATAGTTTTTCGACTTCTTTTTCTACGGCTTTGGCCTTCTCGGGGGTAGTTCGTCGTGCCTTCTGAGTGATAGATTTAAAAGTGGGGTCGACATGCAACCGATGACAAGTCACACTGGGATCGATCCCAGGTAACTCATATGGTTCCCACGCAAAAACATCTACGTTGCTTCTCAATAGAATTATCAATTCATTCTTCTCTTAATCTGTGAGAGAAGCTCCGATTAAGAAAATCCTGTTATTGCTGTTATCTCCGGCTGTAACTTCCTCCAGGTCCTCGACGACTCTTTCATAGGGGAGGAGCCTGGTCTCCTCCACTCCGGGTCTTCCGTACTTTAACTGCTATTTTAAAGGTGTCAGACCTTCTTATTCCTCAACTTTGTCTCTAGGCTTGTTGGCCTTCTTCTCTGGCCTTGGACGGATGGCCTCTATGAAGCACCTTCTTGACATTGCCTCCATTACTCCTTGCTCGGTTACATACTTGAGTTTCTAATGGTAGGTCGAGGAGACTTCCTTCATCGCATGCAACCATCCTCTGCCGAGGATGGCTTGGTATGGCGAGTCGATGTCAACTACCAAAGACTCAATCATCTTGGAGACATTTCTTGCTCGTACTGGCAGCACGATCTTTCCTAAGGGCATAGTCACTTTTCCAGTGAAGCCAAATAAAAGGACAGTGGCTTCCCTTAGGTCGGCGATGCTTAGCTTTAATTTCCTGAATAGGTCGAGATACATTACCTCGGATGAGCTTCCTTAGTCGACGAGCAATTTGTCGACGTCATAGTTAGCTATTCTGAGGGTAATGATCAGAGCGTCATAATGTGGGGTTCTCACTCCCACCAGATCTTCATCCGTGAATACAATATGCTTACTATAGTCGACGTCATCTGCTCTCTGACGCTTTCCTGACTTTGTTTTTGCTGGATCGATTTGAAAAGCTTGCATCACTGCTGTAAGCTTTTTTACCTCCATTCGAGCTGAATTTCTTTAAATCTGCTTGACATCAGATGCCCCATGAATTACTGCGAACTCATGTCTAGCATCATCTTCGAGCACGTTGTCAGGCTTTGCCTCTCCATTGGCAGTAACTTTCTTTGCCTTCTTCTCCATAAATTCGTTCAAATGTTTGGATTGGGCCAGCTCCTCGAGGTGGGACTTAAGAGCCTTACAATGCTCGGTCTTATGTCCCCCCTCTTTATGAAAAGCGCATCTCAGCGCATTGTTTCTCTTTGAGGGATCCCCTCCCATCTTTCTGGGCCACTTAATAAATGGCTCATCCTTGATCTTTGTGAGAATCTTTTAGATGGGCTCTTTGAAGACAGTGTTGACTGCCTGAAATGCCTTCGACACATCATTCTTGCTTCCTTTGTTAGGGCCATTCTTGCCCCTATTCTTCCCTCCTTTCTTCTGGTTCTCATTTCTATCACTTCTTTTGGCAGTGATCTTGGTTCGATCGTTTTCTGCTGTGCTGGGGCGAATGACATCTTCTACCTTGGCGTATTTCTCAATGCGAGACATCAAGTCGTCGATGGTAGTGGCCTCTTTCTTTGTCAAGGACTGGTATAGGAGGGAACAGCTGGGTAGCCAAATCTTGAAAGAGGCTACCGCTACCTTCTCTGAGAAATCCTCTACTTCGTTGAATAACTCCCAGTACCTTTTCGCATAGTCTCAGAGGGTCTCTTGAGGTGTCTTCTTCATTGTAAGTAAAGCATCCATCCTTTTGGGATGGGAGCTACTAGTAATGAAGAGGGCTGTAAAGAGCTCGGCCAGGTACTCGAAGCTCCTGATAGACCTGTGTGGGAGCCTCCCAAACTATTTTTGCGGCACGTCATGCAAGCTTAAGGGAAAGATTTGACACATCAGTGCATCTCGATGGCTCCAGAGGGTCATGGCCTGCCTATACTGTCTAACGTGATCAATGGGATCAGTTTTACCATCATAAATCTTGAATCTCGAAATAAGAAATTTCTTGGGAGCTTCCTCTTCTTCTTCTATTTCCCTTAAAAAAGGGGATTTCATATGAGTTTGGAGTGCTCGCCTAGCGAGCTCTCTGGTAGATCTGGCACCGCAATGCGCAGGGTGTTGGTCCATCTCTCTTTGGACCAGATTTTGTATGTTCTCGTTGCTGTAAGCTGGGCTTCGATAATAGCGAGCTAGTCACAGTTGCTCGCGCAGGTCATCCTATGACTCGTTTCCCTCAACCTTTTGGGATCCGCGTTTGGGGCTCCTTCCTCGACTGCAAGACTTGCTCGCCTGAGGGCTAGGAGTGCGGTACGAACGTCTCCTGGTGTCACGATGGAGATCTTTCTCCATTCTTTCTAACCTTCTTTTGAGGCGAGCATTCTCAGTCTTGTGCCTGCGAGAAGACACCCTTTGTTCCTGGAGCCTCGCCTCATATGCATCAATCAACCTGGAGATTTGTGTAGACCTTTCTAGTCCTTGGCTTTCCTCTGAGGCTGGCCTTTCCAGGCGAGCCCTCTGACCTGAACGCCGAACTTCAGATCTGATCCTTAGAGCAGAAGGTTGCTCCTGGATATCTCCTGCTTGAGGAGCATTACTACTGTGACCAGACATTTCGAATTTTTTTGTTGGTGTGGGCTTCTCAGGGAAGATAAACGTTCCCACAGACGGCGCCAATTGCGGTGACAATTATTATTCAACACAAATAGATAATGGAAGCGCAATCACCAAGCAAAGTAAGAAACATAAAATGCCAATCACACAACAAGAGATGTACGTGGTTCAGCAAGAATGCTTACGTCCACGGTGGTGCAGTCAGTATTATTTCTTTTTACTCCGGGGAGTGTTTACAGAGAATACAGTTCGTGCCTCTTTCCCCAGACCTGGGGTTTGTTTTATACATGTATATCTTCGGGGAGTGGGGGTGTTGGACTCCCCCACATCCATATTTCTCTCCTGGAATATCTCTGTCTGAGATTTTAGGAGAGGACTAAGTCATAACTGAATTAAACTAAGGTTCGCTGGGCTCAAACTTTGGGCTGTTTTAGTTAGGCTACTCGTCCAGGACCGTAATGCTAAAACCAAGTACCTACACTTATGCTGAATCAGATCTACTTAGACATTACAATAGTGTGCTTTAGGTTGGTCACATGGATTTGAGCGAGGAAGAGTTGTTAGTCTTGCTCGACACTGATGTTTCCAATCAAGCTAAGGAAGCCTACTCCTACCTGTGAAGTCTCCTTGATCGGTTCGTGGCAAATAATGTTTCCTATTATGAGATATTTGGATAATTACAAGAAGACCACAAACAATCTAAGGCCATGCTCCATGACAACTATGAGTCCAAGTACAAAGCTTTATGTAAAGGGTGGGGCTTTGACGATAAACTTCAAAAAAATACCTTTGCATTGAATAAGAGAGACATTGTGATATAAAAAGAGGTTAAATTAGCTCAGGAGATAGATGCCCTATTGGAGAAAGAAAATAATGACCTAAGGAATAAACTTGACATCCTGAAGAAATAAATTGTCACCAATCCCAGTGAAGGTTCTTCCTTCTTAGAAGAGGAGAATGCAAGACTACTAGAGGAGATATAGTCCTTGCAGAACGAGAAACCTAAGTTGGGATAGTCTTTAAGAAGAGTTATTATAATTCGGCCTAATGTTCAGGATAAGAGAACTGAGAAGACTTTGGATGACCAAGCTGCCCAATTGAAAGCAAAAACTACTACTATTGTTGATCTTTCACTTCAGCTGAAGGCCAAAGTTTCTACCATTTTAGACCAAGCTACTCAATTAAAGATCAAGAGAGATGTCATAAAAAATCTTTAGCATTAAGTAGAGAGATTAACTTTCCAATTTCATAAGCAACTCAGGGAATTTTGGATGGAGGGTTATAATGAGATGTTATCCTATATAGATGATCATTTAGCTCAGAGCAATCATGAAGGCTATAAATAAGGATGGATCAACCTGTTAATTATGCTGAAGTATGACCAAAATATTAACTTATGGCACTGGAATGACCTAGGTTATAAGAGTTGGATTCCTCCTAATGTCATTCCCCAATGTTTAATCACCAAATATTTGGGGGACTATGGCCTTTATGATGAACTTGAGATAATTTATCCTCACATTTGATTGACAAGCAGAGAAGTACCAATAGGTAGATGCTGAGGGATTTTAACCACATAAATTCTCCATACACTTTGGATGACCCTCCTGCTAGCATGGATAAGGCTCAAGGAAAGTGTCCAGCGGAATTACTATTGTATCTATGTCTTAATTGTAATTTGTTGAAAATTAATAAAGTTATTTGAGAATTTTTCATGATTTATACTCGTCATTATTATATTTCCTTTTCTGCCGACTAGGTAATCTTCTATGATTAGTTAGTCAGCTTTAGAAATTGGGTTGTTCTTTATTCGTTATTTAAGCTTTTGGTTATTGCCAATCTTTTCATCAACTAGGTGGCCTATATAGAGACTAGTTAATTGACTTAAAGACTAATGAACTTGCTTAAATGTGAAGAGTTTGATCGTAAAGTCGCAGATTCTACTAATGTTATTTTTAGATAAAACTGTAATAAGTTTTGTTAACATTAGTTATCAGCGGCGACCAAGTGTATTAAAAATGTATGTGCATATTCCTATGCTTATGAACATGTACATGTATTCCTATTTTTAGCCCAATTAGGTAAAACTTATTTTTAACTTTTTGAGTTGTACATGTAGTTTTACAAGCTTCTAGTTCTTAACTTGTCAAAGAAGAAGTTATACATGAAGCACTTTTCTGAAGTTGGAAAAGTTTGAAAAGCTGAGATGTAAACTTTATGGTAGTTATACTCAGAAAAATAAAACATGAAATAGGATTCGTGGTTAAAACAAACTGATTTTCATTAACTAGATGAGTTTGAACTGAATAAACTGAATACATGAACATAAAAATCACTAATAATATTTGCGAAGATGATCAGCATTCCATGGCTTCTTAAATTCTTCCCCTTTCAAAGTTTCCAATCTATAAGTACCTGGTCGAATCTTTGTTGAGATACGATAAGGACCATGCCAGTTGGGTTCTAACTTATTATTTTTCTGAATCACCTTTTTTTAGAATCAGATCTCCTTGTTTCAGGTTGGTCAGCTTGACTCTCCTGTTATAGAACCTTATTGTCCGTTGTTGGTAAGCATCCATATGAATAACAACGTCTTCTCTGACTTCTTTAATCATATTCAGATCTAGTAGTCTCACCAAATCTCTTTTGTGTGAATCAAAATTAAGCACTGTGTGTGTCAATAGACCTATCTCGACTGGTATCACTGCCTCAGTGCTAAAAGTAAGCATGTAAGGTGTCTCTCGTGTTGTTGTTCTCGGTGTGGTCCTATAAGCGCAAAAGACACTATAAAGCTCATTGATCCAGTTGCCTTTAGCACCATCTAGTTGTTTCTTTATACCATCTAGCATAGTTTTATTGGTGATTTCTGTTGGACCATTACATTGAGGGTGACGAGGGCCTGAATGAAGTTTTTGAATTCCTGATCTCAAATAATATTCTTCAAACTCATCATTATCAAAATATGTGCCGTGGTCGGTGATGAAAGTATATGGCATCCCATAATGACATATGATCTTCTTCCATATGAATTAGAATACTTTTTGATAGGTCATATCCACTAAGGGTTCAGCCTTAACCCATTTTATAATGTAATTTACTACGATGACTAATTTTTTGAATTTCCCTTTTGTGGTGGGCAATGGTCCGACCAAGTCAATTCCCCTAATGGAAAATGGCCATTGTGAAGTGATTGGATTTAGAGAAGCACTTGGCTTTATGTGAAATGCAACAAATCTTTAACATTTATCACACTTCTTGGCAAATGAAATACAATCAGCTTTTATCGTCGGCCGATAGTAGCCTTGTATATCTATTCGTTATGCCCAAGACCTTCCGGCCAAATAGGCACCATAAGAACCTATATGAACTTCTTTAAGCAAGTGCTATACTTTTATTGGGTGGACACATTGTAGTAAAGATATTGTATACCCCCTTTTATACAGAACACCTTTTCCTAGTATGTAACATGATGCCTTGTAATTAAACTTCTTAGCTTCTTTCTGATCGATAGAGGCAATATTCTTAACTTAATATAATTTATGATAAGATCTATCCATGAAGGACCAAAGTCGATGGACATCATGCTGACCGCCTCCATATGAATGCTCCTACTAGTGAGGATCTTTATTGGGATTGTTCGTTTAAGTTCCATGGGAGTGGCTAAAGCCAACTGAGCAAGTACATCTGCTCGGGCATTATCCAGTCTTGGGATTCTCAATATTTTGTCTACAGGGAATGAAAAATTACTTTAATGGTCTTCTTCTAGTACCTTGTCATTATCTCTCTTTTATCCCCATAGATTTGAAGCAATTGATGAGCAATGAGCTGTGAATCTTTCACTTATTCGGTGCTCAATGAAGATGCTAACTCTAGTCCTATAATCAAGGCTTCATATTTTGCTTCGTTATTAGATGCCTGAAATCAAAATCTCAAGGAATACTCCACATCTAAATTATCAGGGGTGTTTAAGATGAGCCCGACTACACAATGGTGCAAGAAGACCCGTCAATGAACAATTTTCGTATTAGAATTTCATTTTTGAACTCTTTACTTATTAGTACTCCATACTTAAATATTTTTTTACTTTTCTTAGCTAGTCGTTGAGCTCTTTCCTGGGTAGATGAGGATTTTGGTTGGTTGGAGACTATATGAATTTGCTTTTGAGCTGAGCTCTCTTCCGGAGAAATCTGTTCGGTGGTCAAATTTAGATGATTTGATGCCTCTACATATGTTAATTCTACTATAAAATCTTCTACAGCTTGCCCCTTCATCGAAGTCTTGGGTTCATAGACGATATCATACTCTCCAAGCTCTACTGTCCAAGACATCAACCTTCCTGACTTCTCGAGTTTGTATAGTGCTTATCTTAAAGATAAGTCAGTGTACAGTACAATAGTGTGAGTCTGAAAGTATGGTCTCATTCGCCTAAATGCCTCTATAAGAGCTAGCGCCAGTTTTTCCAAGCATGGATATCCAATTTCATCTCCTCGAAATGCTTTACTTATGTAATACACGGGCTTTTGGACTCATTCTTCTAGTCGAATGAGCGTTGAGCTAACAGCTAATTCTGAAACAGCCAAATACAAATACAATTTCTCTCCCATAATTGGTCGGGATATCAATGGTGGAGACCCCATATGCTTTTTAAGTTCAACAATTTTTTTTTCACATTTATTATTACATTTAAAGGTTTTTGAGCATCTTGAAGAATGGAAGGCATTTATCAGTTGCTCTAGATATGAAGCAGTTTAAAGTTGTTACTCTTCCTATAAGATTTTGTACCTCCTTTATGTTAGCCGGGGACTGCATCTCCAACAAAGTTTTGATTTTATAGGGATTAGTTTCTATCCCTTTTTGATTGATAATATATCCCCTAAACATCCCTTCCTATACTCCAAAAATACACTTCGTCGGGTTGAGTTTCATTTGATGTTTCTCGAGTTAATCAAATGTTTGGGCTAGGTCGCTAATATGGCAGGCAACAACCTTGCTCTTAGTTAGCATATCATCAACATAAACCTATATATTCTTGCCAATTTGTTCTTGAAAAACTTTATTTACTCACCTTTGATATGTTGTTCTAGCATTTTTTAACCCAAAGGGCATAATGTTGTAACAATATGTTCCTCAGTTAGTAATGAATATTGTAGTTTATTTATTTTAGACTTTATTTTTATTTAGTTATAATCGGAATAGGCATCCATATAGCTGAGAAACTCGTGACCTGTAGTCGCATCTACCAACTGATCAATCATTGGAAATGGAAAATAATCTTTTGGGCATGCTTTATTGAGGTCGGTAAAGTCAATATATATGCGCCAATTCTTCTTCTTCTTCTTCTTTATCATCTCCACATTAGACAGTCACGTTGGATACCTGACATCTTCTATAAACTGTGCTTTCTGCAGTTTCTCTACTTCCTTGTGTATTTCCACATTTTTCTCAGAACTGAAAACTCTTCATTTCTATTTGGCTGGCTTGGAGTCCTTAGCTATTTTGAGCTCATGGCAGAGGAAATTGGGTCAATTTCTGGCATATCCTTATGGCTCCATGCGAACACCTTTTTCTCTCTCTAAGGAATTTAATTAATTCCTGTTTGAGAGAAGGATTCATCCTTAAACTAATTTCGGTAGTTCTTTATGACTTCTCATCATCCAGGAAAAGGGAATTTATCTCCTTCATAACTGTCCCTTAACCACATCCTTTTCTTTTCTAGGATCCAGGGTGTCGATGTGATAAGCGACGGTGATCTTCTTGACCTCTTGTTGGTCGACTGAGGCATAGTAGCATTCCCTATCATCTTTTTGGTTCCATTGACCACATCGATGCTATAGTTAGTCAGGAACTTCATACATTGATGAACCGTGGATGGAACGGACTCAAATTGTTTTATTCCCCCTATGTCGAGAATAATGTTGTTGGAAGATGGAACATTCTTATCCAACACGAAGAGACGAACACGCTCTTGCCTGCTCATCGAGAAAGTGCCAACTAGAATATCCAAGTTGACAGTACCCAAGCGGTATACACTTTTCCTATAAATCCTATGAGTGGTCTATGATATGGTTCCATCATGCTGTCTTTCAACCTAAGATTACTGAAACACTCATAGAACATTATGCCTTCCGAGCTTCCATTATCAACTAATATCCTTACAACCCTACCTTTACGAACTCAACATGTGATGACTAACGGGTCATCATACGGATAAAGCATCCCATTCCGATCTTTCTTGGAGTAACCAATTACTAGCCTCTCTTTGTTAACATTCCTTGGTCAGCCATCGTTAGAGTCCGTCTTGTCAATCTATCTGACAGTCGGACAATCATTTGCTTCATTCATATAGGCCTTCCTTTCTGCTATTGCAACTTCTCCTCCAGCGTCACCTCCTACAATAAAATGACATTCGAAAGAGATAATGCCGACGTCCATTTCTAGTTCCTCAAGTCTATTAAGTAGGTTGGGAGGGATCATCTCCGACATCTTATTTGTATGCTCTTTTGTTGCCATCTGTTGCTCGACGGGGTGAGTTAGATCTCCTCCTGTTGCTCTGACCATGCTCTTGGTCGATGAATTTGGACAACTTTCTTCACCGAATCAGAGTTTTTACCTCATTTTTCAAAGCAATGCACTTGTCAGTGGTATGCCCATGATCCCTATGAAATTCACAAAAACTTTGCAGGCCAACAACTCCTTATTATTCCGAATTTCTTCCAAGATATGATGTACACCTTTAGTGAGGGGTGTGTATTCTTCAAATTTCTTCATTCTGTCCAGTTTTTCCTGCTTCTTATCTCTTCGATCCTTTTTAAAAGAATAATTCTTCTACTCTTTGGTTTTGGAATTTGTTACTCCCTTGGCAGCCATAGCTTCCTCGGCGTTCATTATCTTGGCATCTTTAGCCATCAAGTCTATCATAGTTTTTGGTGCTTTCTTTGCTAGAGAGGAATAGAGGTCTTTAGCGAGTAGCTCGCTAATGAGTGATGTGATAGCAGTCTTTTTCTTGTAATCATCAACTTTTAACTTTTCATTATTAAATCGGGTGATGTAATCTTGTACCGGCATCTGACGGACAGTCAAGAGATGAGTGACATCCTTGATCGGCTTAGATCCAAATCGAAAATTAGCAACTAATTGCTCGACGAGTTGATTGAAGCTAAAAATCTTACCTCTAGGGAGGCTATTGTACCAAATCTGGGTTGGTGCTATGATAGAGCTATACAAAGCCCTGCATCTCATTTTATTGTGGATTAAGTAGATATTGACAGCGGCTTGATATTGCTCTATGTGTAGGATTGGGCTCATTTTCCCATCATACTTGTGTGTTATCACTGGTGTTTTAAATTTTAGGTTTTCTGGCTTTAGTCCCATCTATAAAGATGTATTTAGACTCCACTCCCATGTATTTTTAAAATTATAAAAAGTCCCATAACCACCCAAAACCGCCTATAACTTCCCTGTAACTGCCCATCCTTCTTTTTGTAGACAATGACACTTGTCCCATATAGGACCAACAACTAAAAAAAATAAAAACATAGGATTAGTGATAAATAAATCATTATAAGTAGGGCTAAATACTTAAGATCCCTTTAAATTTTGTCGAGGTAGGGTATCGATAATGGCTTGAACAAAGGGTGATCCTTTGACGAAACTCCTTTGCAACAGTTTTTTAGCTTTAGCCATTTCACCCAGATGATCCTCCAGACGCTTCATGGGTCCCTTCCAGGATTATCCTCCTGATTTAGTGAGACTATCTTTTGTGGCTTTATTGTGCCTATTGGCTGAGCTCTCTTCTGAAAAAGTCTGCTCGGCGCGTACAAAACCGCTAATACTGACTCTTGATCTCTAGGGGCCTTCACGATGGTATTAATGCACATTTTGATTTCCCCTGGTTACTCAGGGACCTAGCCAATCAAAGGCAGACTCCCTACTGATCCTTTCCAAATCACTTGGCCTTTCATAAGAAAATGATTTATCGTCATAGTAGTCTGTCGAATGAAATGAGGAGGTTACTCCTGGGCGGTAGGAATGGTCATGGGAAGCACTGGAATTATGACTCCTTTCAACTCTGGTAGGTTTTGGTGGCATGTCTCTTCTAGAATTAGAAGATTTATCTTATATTATACGAGCTAATTATTTAACTGACTCTTGCATTGCTTCCTGTCCTTTCGCCAGATTGAGCAAAATTCTTTAAAGATCCGCGTCTCCAAGGGGAGCAGATGACTCTAGTATATTAGTGGTAGCAACATGACTGCTTTCTGGAATAGTAGTCATCCTCTAAGGCAAAGGATGAGTTATGGAACAAAATGAGATAGAGAACGATGATAAACAATCGTTCCCACAGACGGTGCCAATCTGTTGATGTCTAAAAATGGACTTATTCCACTTTTATAATCACAGATAAATAAAAGGAAAGTAACACAAACCACACACACAAAATACAAGGATTTTTAAAGTGGTTCGGCTATAGAAGAAAGCCTACATCCACTGTTATTTTATTTAAGGGTTTACAATATCTCAGAAGTGAGTGATTTGAGTCGTCTTGGACTTGTCCCCTATAGCTGTGGGGGAACATGCATTTTATAGGGGTCTCAAACCCTAGAGATGGAACGTCTTGATATTATCAGGCATTTACATTTGTATACAATGAATGAGAGATTAACTATTCATAGTTGGTTGGCATTCTCGTCCGAGTAACGATTGGTATTCCAGCTGGTTGGCCGTCTAGCGTTGGTCGATAGTCTGGTCGAATAAGTGTCACTGTAGCCAATCAAGAGTCTGGTCGGCCATACTGGATGATAAGTGTGCTCTCATTTTTAGTCCACGTGGGAGTATAATTTTTACTTACAACAATAAGTAAACAAAAAACATCAAAATATACAAATAAAAAATTCAACAAACTCCTTAAGGGAAATCCAAAAACAACACTGAATATAACCCAACTAGGATATTATCCATCCAAACAATAGGGATATCTTGAACACGAGCATGCTTTGCGAGCCAATCTGGTTCCCTTTGTGTATTTATGGATCCCTATTTTACTTTGATGTTGGTATTAATGGTTACCATGTGAACATACTGACCAAAAGGTTAAGATGAATCCTCTAAATCATGGGCTAAAGCTTGGTGTTTGGGGTGAAAAAAGAGGAAGCTTTGGTTGCATTATAATGATGTTTGGGGCAAGATGAATGGAATGGTAAGCATTATTTATAGAATATTGATTTGATTTCGAGTGTGTCTAAATTAATCTATTTAGAGGTGAGGAATAATAGAGAGGAGTGACCAAGATAGACTCCTTTTAGGTATTGGAAACAAAGCATCAATAATTTGGGGATCCTAACACCAATTAACTTCATTAATTAGTTATGAAACAAATATGAGATTGCATATGGCGGTGATTATCATGAAAAATTGAAAATAGGTCGCCACCTTCCTAGTTTTGAGAAAATATTATAAGCCTAATTAAAACTAGTTAGTGAGTATTTTTCTTTTTTGAGTGGGCTTAAGCATTCTAACATATTTATCAAATATTGGAATCATCAAACTCTCACATGGGAGGTTGGAATTTATACATGATTTCACGTTTAGCAAATGGAATTATTAGTGATTAACAAATATTTTATTTGAATTCACTCATGTCAAATGCGATATGAGGTGTGAATTTAATACAGTTAGGAATACGCACTTTCGAGGTGCTACTTTAGCATTAATTTAGGAATATGCATATGTGATAATGGATTGATCTTCAAAATTCTTTATTTTCACCAAAATATTGAAACCTTGGATCTAAACCCGTCGTCGCTCTCCATCGATGCTTTCATCTCCAACAACATTCATCTCCATTAACGCTCTATCACCTCTGTCAACCGTAAGTCACCCATCCATTATCTTGTTACAAACTCATATTGAACCTAATTATTCTTTGAAATGTATATTAGGTCTAGTACGTGTTATGTTTTTAGTTTAGGCTTAATAAAAAAAATATGGCACATAAATTTGTTATATATCTCTCTCTTTTCTTTCTTTCTATTTTTAAATTTTCAAGAGTAAATGCACGAATTTTCTTTGGGGGAGGGGGTTCATGAGTTTTCTCAGGAATGCAGTCATCGATTTTCACCCCAAAATTCCTATTTTCTCAGAAATTAAAAATAGATTTCCAAGGTATTGGAATTTGATGGAAATATTTAGATAACGAAAGTACTATTGCAATTGTCGTATGTTGTGTTGTGTGTATTTTGCTTAATAGTGGGTGCTTGTAATTTGTTAAATCCAGATTTTAGAATGTGTGATTGATATGCCTCGAAGTGCATCTTCCCACTCAGAGACACTAACCTCGGCCTGCTTCACAACCGAGGTGGTAGAGGCCCATAATGACCGGCAGTAATATCGTCTCTCACAAGGTCGGCTACGGCAGATGTTACGTCAACCTCATCATCAAGGCTTATCTCTGGGATCAGGCACCCATACACAACATCGTCTTCAATTGACGTTACATTGTGTCAACCGAGATCAACTAGGGACTTGGGATCAACTTGTATAGGGTCGGCCACAGCCGACGTTGCCAGCATCACCTCAAATGAGCCCTGCATATGACCACAAACGCATGGTGTCGGCCAAGGCCGACATTACGAGTATCATCTGAGACCGGAAAAAGACATAAGATCAATCAACAAGCACCACGTCATCATAGGCTTCGGCTGACGTTACACCTCATACCCAACCTTGGCCGGACGTCCCGACCGAGGTCTTTATGGAACATTGATCTTTGACAAGGGTCGTACTCCACCGACCTCGTACTCACCCAAGCTGAGGTTGGTATCAAGCTAAGATAGCCGAGCAGTGACAAGTGTATGTAAGGGTAGGAACACGTGGACAAAATCAGTTGTAACCAAACCGATCCCCTCATGTGGGGGAATATTTCATCATCATTCTCTACATGTGACATCGACAGATGTCTTCATTAGATTGGCTAGATCAGCACACACATGCTCATTGCATGCATGGGGGGTACATTACACCCCCCACACACTATATATACTTGTCTTCTCTTACCTTGAGAGGGACCCCAAAAATGACAACCCTAGCTGAAACTCAGTCATTTTACACAGTTGAGAGAGAAAGATTGAGAGATTGTATCCATGGCCATTAGTGCCTTCATTCAGTGATATTACTCACACACACTCACAGTGGACGTAGGCCTAATTGGCTGAACCACTTAAACATTTTGTGTTCATCCTCTTCTCCTAATCTCTATCTCATATACTTATATATTCCTGAGCTTCCATTATTATAACTAATTTGACCTTATGAACACCTTGAAGGGTGTTGTTGTTTCGAGCATCATCATTTTGGCGCCGTCTGTGGGAATGAGAAGCTATCTCTTCCTTATTTTTTGCTTAACATCACCGGAGACTCTGGTGGTGAACCAGGCCTCACCCCTTGCGTGGAGTTGTTTCACCATTGAAAGAGGTCCATTAAGGTATTAAGCTCATCTACTTCACAAGATCTTTAGTTTTAATGTATGGCACCGTAATTGCCACCACCTCTTCCACCACTAGGTGATGGAGGACCTAGTTCCAACCAGACACCACCCTAGTCCGAAATAGCTGAGGTGACAGCAGACTTGATGTCTTTGGCTACAGCGCAACAAGTAATGAAGGATCAATTTGCACAACTCAATTAAAATATGATGAGACCACCTGGGGTCTCATCGGAGATGATTACTCCGGAGGCTGCTCAACCCCATCCAAAATCCAGGGGACCACCCCAGGCACCATAAAAAGATCAACCTACACCTCAACGGAGGAAGGACATTGCTGACCCTAGGCGCTTACGTCTGGGGAGGCAAGGACACCCTTTCCCTAAGGATAGGTATGATGATATGGAGGCAGAAGACGCTCCAGAAGATTATTGGGAGCCATATGAGGTTTCAAATAACACAGTACGTCCTATCCAGCAGAGCCGAGGTTGTGGAGGCAGAAGAGGTGCAGGTGCCCAATAAAGAGGATCAACTTTTGATCGATTGAGAAGAGGGTCGACCTTTGAACGGCTCGGCCTAGTAAATTACCTGAGGCAGAGGCTATCCAGGTCATGAAGTATTGTTGGCTCTCAAAAGGGAGATGGGGAACGCCCGCCTCATCATAGCCGACCTAATCAAGGCCGAGATAGGGATCAAGAGGAGGTCAACAGTCGACGTTATGCTACGGTTGGGGAACCCTCAGTTCACCCCTTGGAGGTGGCTGAGGACAAGCTCGGCCAGGCCAACGTTACGAGATCAAGGAATGAATCCATCCAACGTCTTGAAGAGAAGATATGAGACCTCATCAAAAGCCGAGACCCATTGCAAAGAGGGTTCTCAGAGGGCTCTCCATTAGTGGCTAAGATAGTGAGCTTCCCAACTTCTGCCAAGTTCAAGCGACCTACGGTGTCTCCCAAGTATGATGGTAGCACCAACCCTATACATCATATTGAGATGTACCAATCTGTGGTGGACATTTACTCAATAACAAATCAGATGAAGTGTCGATCCTTCTCCGGGACTTTGACGGGAGCTGCACACATCTGGTTTACCTCTCTTCCGAAGAACTCAATAGAGAACTTTAAGGGTTTGGCTGAACGGTTCATCCATAATTTTTGTTTTGGGGTAAGACCTCAAAAGAAGACCACACATCTACTATATGTCAAACAAGGGAAGAATGAGAGCCTAAGAGACTACATCACAAGAGTCAACAAAGAAAAACTAGAGGTTAAAGATTACGAAGAGAACATAGCTACGACCGCTCTCAAAGGAGGTCTCCAGAAAGGGAAGTTGTTGTGGAAACTTACAGAAGACCCTCCAAAGTCCATGCCAGAGTTATTGGCAACTGTAGGTAAGGTCATGAACGCTGAAGAGGCCATGGCTGCAAAGTATGAGGATGAGAATGGCAGTGGCAGCAGGAAGTTTCGAAGAAAGAAGGACAAAAAGAAGAGGTCGGCTGACGATAAGTTTTCACGCTATACCCCTCTAACGGTGAGCTGCGAACACATCCTCAATGAGATCAAGAATGACCGATCTCTAAGATGGCCAGAGAAGATGAAGGCCCCTCCACATAAGAGGAACAAGAACTTATGGTGTGAGTTCCACCAAGACCATGGCCATATGACGGAAAAGTACTTCGCCTTAAAGGATGAGATCGAGAAGATGTTGAAATTCGAAAAGTTGAGGAAGTATGTTGATGGCAAGGCTCCTAAGAGGGGAAGAGATGACCCTAAAAAAAAGAGAAACAACAGATGTCATGACGATACTCTAGCAAGAAGAGACGATAACTTGGATGGTGATGATGAAGACGATCCAGAACTCCCACTAAAAGATGACAATACCCCAGTGAAGAGGGTTAGTATGATTTCCTTCGGTGTTAGAACCATATGCAGAGGACTTACAAGGGGTGGCTCTGAAGTGGCTGATCGAAAATCTAATGTGGCAGAGGCCAAGTCAGTGTCCAAAGTAGAGGTTGTAAATATTGCGTCTTTAGAGACCAAGAAGAAGAGAAAGAAAGTGGATATGGACACTCTTCTAGTCGGGTTCTCCCGACTAGACTTCAAAGGCATCTTAGCTCCGCATGATGATCCTTTGGTAATTACAACAAGAGTGCATGGATGCGAGGTACAGAGAATTCTTGTAGATGGAGTAAGTTCAACAGATGTAATGTTCTGGCCTTATATCAAAAGCCTAAGCCTTAGCAGAGCTAGGCTAGTACCCTATCATCATCCGTTAATGGGCTTCAGCGACGAAAAAGTCCACTTATTGGGCATGTATGAGATGGACGTGCAAATGGGAGATGAGTGGCCTAAGAGGTTGACCCGAAAGATCAATTTTTTCGTTATGGATGAAAACGTCTTTTCGGCCTATAACCTCATCATAGGAAGAGTAGCCCTTAAGGAGTTTGAGGTTGTGTCGTCGACGGTCCACCAGATGCTAAAATTCCTGACCCCCTATGGGGTAGGGGAAGTGCAGGGTGATCACACTATAGCACGATAATGCTACTTCAACTCATCCGACGAGAGAGAGGCCCATAAGAGAGCAACCACCACGTATAACAATGATACACTTGACCCTAGAGATGAAACGAAGTTAAAGAAATGAGAGGTCGCGGAAGAGGTAGAATCCATCGTCCTCAATGAGGACGAACTGGAAAAAACTGTCCAGGTCGACAAGGCCCTAAAAGCGGAGATCAAGGAAGAGCTGATAAATTTCTTGAGGAAGAGGCAGAGTGTCTTCGCTTGGAACCACGCGGACATGCCTGACATCGACCCGGAGGTAATGTGACACAAACTCAACGTGGAAAAAGATGTTAGGCCAATCAAACAAAGATGAAGAGTTTACTCTAGAGAGAATTATGACATCATCAGAGAAGAGGTCAGAAAATTAGAAGAGGACGAATTCATCAGAGAGGTTATATACCCAGAGTGGTTATCAAACGCCGTCATTATCACCAAGGTCAATGGAAAATATAGGACGTGCGTAGATTTCACCGACCTGAACAAGTCTTTCCCTAAAGACAGTTATCCCTTACCTTGGATCGATCAGATGGTAGATGCCATGGCAGGGCATGATCTCAATAGCTTCATGAACGCGTATTCTAGCTATAACCAGATCTTCATGGATGCTGAAGACTCAGAGAAGACAACCTTCATCACCGATAAGGGGACATATTGCTATAAGTCCGTGACCAAAAAATGGTCACGGCCGAGAGGGGTCACAAAAGATGGTCGTGGACTTGGGCCGTGACCCATACCGTGATGGGTCACGACCCTCATCCGTGACCCACAACCGTGACAAATTGGTCGCGGACTTTGGTAGCGACCCACGCCCGTGACAAAAAAATATAAAAAAAATTAGTCACGGCCTTAATCCGTGACCCACAACCGTGACAAATTGGTCGCGGCCAAAGTTGCGGCCCACGACCGTGACAAAAAATTAAAAAAAAATTGGTCGCGGCCAAAGTCCGCGACCCAAGACCGTGACAAAAAAATTAAAAAAAATTGGCCGCGACGCTCATCCGTGACCCACAACCGTGACAAATTGGTCGCGGCCAAAGTCCGCGACCCACAACTGTGACAAAAAAAATAAAAATAAAATGGTCACGGACTTTGGCCGCGACCATTTTTATGCGCGACGAAAAAAATAAAAATGGTCATGGACAAAGTCCATGACCATATTTAACTATAATTTAAAAAAAATTATATATATTTTTTGGTCCAATCCTAAAATTGGGGGTCCTGTGAGTGCACCGTCGGTTGCTACGTGTAACGTTGGTCGCGTACGAGGTATTACAAATATTTATTATTGGCAAAATAATAAAAAAAATCACAAATTGCGAATCGAGAACATTGTTAATAAACCAATATATATACAAACTTATAAATATTACACGTCTTAATAATTCACAGACCAAAAAAAAATTGGGCAGAGTTGCCTCTATTTTCTTGACATTCCAAAACCTGTAAATATAAAACCTGCTTATTATAAAGCCCGCACGACCATAAAATTCAACAATCAAATTATAAAAGCCAGCACGACCATAAAACTAAACAATAAAAGCCTGCACGGCTGTAACACAAAAAACAAAATCCTGAATGTCCACAATATATAAACAATCTTCTTGCTGTATACCATTGCCTCCTTCGTTTGTTCCACGTGCAAAAATCCTACAAATGATAGGATACATAAAAAAAATATCAGTAACCAAGTAGTTTTACAAAAAAATTAATCAAGCTGAAAAATTGCATATATGAGTTAAAATTATCAGTAACCAAGTAGAAATATGCAAATTATCGTCGTATTCTCAAATCGGGAGTCCCGCGGCTGCGGGGTCAGTTCCTACGAGTTACATTGGTCTCGTGGGAGGTGTTGGGCCACCCATGGGGCCGTTCGGGGGTTGTTTCGAGTTTTCACCCTCTAACGTCATGTTTTTAAGCCTAAGTCTAGAAATATGCAAATTACCGTCGTACTCTCAAATCGGGAGACTTGCGGTTGTGGGGTCAGTTCCTACGAGTTACATTGGTCCCGTGGGAGGTGTTGGTGCCACCCACGGGGACGTTCATGGGCTGTTTCGAGTTTTCACCCTCTAACGTCATGATTTTAAGCCTAAGTCTAGAAATATGCCAATTACCGTCATATTCTCAAATCGGGAGACCCACGGTTGTGGCGTCAGTTCCTACAAGTTACATTGGTCCCGTGGGAGGTGTTGGTGCCACCCACAGTGCCGTTAGAGGGTTGTTTCGAGTTCTCAACCTCTAACGCCATATTTTTAAGCCTAAGTCTAAAAATATGAAATTATCGCGGTTGCGGGGTCAGTTCCTACGAGTTACATTGGTCCAGTGGGAGGTGTTGGTGCCAGCCACAGGGCCGTTCGGGGGCTGTTTCGAGTTTTCACCCTCAAACGCCATGTTTTTAAGCCTAAGTCTAGAAATATGCAAATTACCGTCGTATTCTCAAACCGGGAGACCCGCGGCTGCGGGGCCAGTTCCTACGAGTTACATTGGTCCCGTGGGACGTGTTGGTGCCATCCACGGGGACGTTCGGGGGCTGTTTCGAGTTTTCACCTTCTACGCCATGTTTTCAAGCCTAAGTCTAGAAATATGCAAATTACCATCGTATTCTCAAATCGGGAGTCCTGTGGCTGGATGGTCAGTTCCCATGAGTTACATTGGTCCCGTGGGAGGTGTTTGCGCCACCCACGGGGACGTTCGGGGGCTGTTTCGAGTTTTCACCCTCTAACGTCATGTTTTTAAGCCTAGGTCTAGAAATATACAAATTACCATCGTACTCTCAAATCGGGAGACCGACAGCTATGGGGTCAGTTCCTACTAGTTACATTGGTCCCGTGGGAGGTGTTGGTGCCACCTATGGGAACGTTCACAGGCTGTTTCGAGTTTTCACCCTCTAACGCCATGTTTTTAAGCCTAAATCAGGAAATATGCAAATTATCATCGTACTCTCAAACAGGGAATCCCGCGGCTGCGGGGCCAGTTCCTACGAGTTACCTTAGTCCCGCGGGACTTGTTGGCGCCACGCACGGGACCGTTCGGGGGCTGTTTCGAGTTTTCACCCTCTAACGTCATGTTTTTAAGCCTAAGTCTAGAAATATGCAAATTACCATCGTACTCTCAAACTGGGAGACCCGCGGCTATGGGGTCAGTTGCTACGAGTTACATTGGTCCCGTGGGAGGTGTTGGTGCCACCCACGGGGACATTTGGGGGCTGTTTCGAGTTTCCACCCTCTAACGCCATGTTTTTAAGCCTAAGTCAAGAAATATGCAAATTATCGTTGTATTCTCAAAACGGAAGTCCCGCGGCTACGGGGTCAGTTCCTACGAGTTACATTGGTCCCGTGGGAGGTGTTGATGCCACCCACGGGGACATTTGGGGGCTGTTTCGAGTTTTCACCCTCTAAAGTCATGTTTTTGAGCCTAAGTCTAGAAATATGCAAATTATCGTCGCATTCTCAAATCGGGAGACCCACAGTTGTGGGGTCAGTTCCTATGAGTTACACTGGTCCCGTGGGAGGTGTTGGTACCACACACGGTGCCGTTAGAGGGCTGTTTCGAGTTCTCACCCTCTAACGCCATGTTTTTAAGCCTATGTCTAAAAATATGAAATTATCGTCGTATTCTCAAACCGGGAGTCCTGCGACTGCGGGGTCAATTCCTAAGAGTAAAATTGGTCCAGTGGGAGGTTTTGGAGCCACCCACAGGGCCGTTCGGGGGCTGTTTCGAGTTTTCACCCTCAAACGCCATGGTTTTAAGCCTAAGTCAAGAAATATGTAAATTACCGTCGTATTCTCAAACCGGGAGTCCCGCGGCTGTGGGGTCAATTCCTACGAGTTATATTGGTCCCGTGGGAGGTGTTGGTGCCACCCACGGTGATGTTCTTGGGCTATTTCGAGTTTTCACCCTCTAACGCCATGTTTTGCTTAAGTCTCTAAATATGAAAATTACAGTGATATTCTCAAACCGGGAGACCTGCAACTGCGGGGTCAGTTCCTACGAGTTCTATTGGTCCCGTGGGAGGTGTTGGTGCCACCCACGGGGACGTTCGGGGGCTGTTTTGAGTTTTCACCCTCTAATGCCATGTTTTTAAGCCTAAGTCTAGAAATATGTAAATTACTGTCGTTTTCTCAAACCAGGAGTCCCGCGGCTGCGTGGTCAGTTCATACGAGTTACATTGGTCCCGTGGGAGGTGTTGGTGCCACCCCCGGGGCCGTTCGGGGGCTGTTTTGAGTTTTCACCCTCTAACGTCAGGTTTTTAAGCCTAAGTCTAGCAATATGAAAATTATCGTCGTACTCTCAAACCGGAAGTCCCGCGACAGCGTGGTCAGTTCCTACGAGTTACATTGGTTCAGTGGGAGGTGTTGGTTCCACCCACGAGGCCGTTCGGGGGCTGTTTCGAGTTTTCACCCTCCAACGTCATGTTTTTAAGCCCAATTCTAGAAATATACAAATTACCATCGTACTCTCAAAACGGGAGACCCACGGCTATGGGGTAAGTTCCTACAAGTTACAATGGTCCCGTAGGAGTTGTTGGTGCCACCCACGGAGACGTGCGGGGGCTGTATTGAGTTTTCACCCTCTAACGCCATGTTTTTAAGCCTAACTCAAGAAATATGCAAATTACCGTCGTGTTCTCAAACCGAGAGTCCCGCGGCTGCGGGGTCAGTTCCTATGAGTTACATTGGTCCCGTGGGAGGTGTTTGCGCCACCCACGGGGACGTTCGGGGGCTGTTTCGAGTTTTCACCCTCTAACGCCATGTTTTTAAGCCTAAGTCTAGAAATATGCAAACTACCATCGTATTCTCAAACCGATAGTCCCGCGGCTGCGGGGCCAGTTCCTACGAGTTACATTGGTCCCGTGGGAGGTGTTGGTGCCACCCATTGGGACGTTCGGGGGCTGTTTTGAGTTTTCACCTTCTAACGCCATGTTTTCAAGCCTAAGTCTAGAAATATGCAAATTACCATCGTATTCTCAAACCGGGAGTCCCGCGGCTGCATGGTCAGTTCCTATGAGTTACATTGGTCTCGTGGGAGGTGTTTGTGCCACCCACAAGGATGTTCGGGGGCTGTTTTGATTTTTCACTCTATAACGTCATGTTTTTAAACCTAAGTCTAGAAATATGCAAATTACCGCCGTACTCTCAAATCGGTAGACCGGCAGCTATGGGGTCAGTTCCTACGAGTTACATTGGTCCAGTGGGAGGTGTTGGTGCCACCCACGGGGACGTTCAGGGGCTGTTTCGAGTTTTCACCCTCTAACGCCACGTTTTTAAGCCTAAGTCAGGAAATATGCAAATTATCATCGTACTCTCAAATCGGGAGGCCCACGGCTGCGGGGTCAGTTCCTACGAGTTACATTAGTCCCGTGGGATGTGTTGGTGCCACGCACGGGACCGTTCGGGGGCTGTTTCGAGTTTTCACCCTCTAACGTCATGTTTTTTAAGCCTAAGTCTAGAAATATGCAAATTACCATCGTACTCTCAAATCGGGAGACCCGCGGCTATGGGGTTAGTTCCTACGAGTTACATTGGTCCCGTTGGAGGTGTTGGTGCCACCCTCGGGGACGTTTGGGGGCTGTTTCGAGTTTTCACCCTCTAACGCCATGTTTTTAAGCCTAAGTCAAGAAATATGCAAATAATCATCGTATTCTCAAATCGGAAGTCCCGCGGCTGCGGGGTCAGTTTCTACGAGTTACATTGTTCCCGTGGGAGGTGTTGGTGCCACCCACGGGGACGTTCGGGGGCTGTTTCGAGTTTTCACCCTCTAACGTCATGTTTTTAAGCCTAAGTCTAGAAATATGCAAATTACCGTCGTATTCTCAAACCGAGAGACCCACGGTTGTGGGGTCAGTTCCTATGAGTTACATTGGTCCCGTGGGAGGTGTTGGTGCCACCCACGGTGCCGTTAGAGGACTGTTTCGAGTTCTCACCCTCTAACGCCATGTTTTTAAGCCTAAGTCTAAAAATGTGAAATTATCATCGTATTTACAAATCGGGAGTCCTGCGGCGGCGGGGTCAAATCCTACGAGTTACATTGGTCCAGTGGGAGGTGTTGGTGCCACCCACAGGGCCGTTCGGGGGCTGTTTCGAGTTTTCACCCTCATACGCCATGTTTTTAAGCCTAAGTCAAGAAATATGTAAATTACCGTCGTATTCTCAAACCGGGAGTCCCGCGGAAGCGGGGTCAGTTCCTACGAGTTACATTGGTCCCATGGGAGGTGTTGGTGCCACCCACGGGGATGTTCTGGGGCTGTTTCGAGTTTTCACCCTCTAACGCCATGTTTTGCTTAAGTCTCGAAATATGAAAATTATAGTCGTATTCTCAAATCGGGAGACCTGTAACATGCGGAGTCAGTTCCTACGAGTTATATTGGTCCCGTGGGAGGTGTTGGTGCCACCCACGAGGCCGTTCGGTGGTTGTTTTGAGTTTTCACCCTCTAACGCCATGTTTTTACGCCTAAGTCTAGAAATATATAAATTATCGTCATTTTCTCAAACCGAGAGTCCCGCGGCTGCGTGGTCAGTTCATACGAGTAACATTGGTCCCGTGGGAGGTGTTGGTGCCACCCCCGGGGCCGTTCGGGGGCTGTTTCGAGTTTTCACCCTCTAACGTCATGTTTTTAAGCCTAAGTCTAGAAATATGCAAATTATCGTCGTACTCTCAAACCGGGAGTCCTGCGACAACG
The DNA here is from genome assembly GCA_949130495.1 of Sambucus nigra. Classification (NCBI taxonomy): domain Eukaryota; kingdom Viridiplantae; phylum Streptophyta; class Magnoliopsida; order Dipsacales; family Adoxaceae; genus Sambucus; species Sambucus nigra. Next base: position 832,283 of record CASBWL010000011.1, on the reverse strand, counting down.
TGGTCAGTTCCTACGAGTTATATTGGTCCCGTGGGAGGTGTTGGTTCCACCCACGCGGGCGTTCGGGGGCTGTTTCGAGTTTTCACCCTCCAACGTCATGTTTTTAAGCCCAAGTCTAGAAATATACAAATTACCATCGTACTCTCAAAACGGGAGACCCGCGGCTATGGGGTAAGTTCCTACAAGTTACAATGGTCCCGTGGGAGTTGTTGGTGCCACCCACGGAGACGTGCGGGGGCTGTATTGAGTTTTCACCCTCTAACGCCATGTTTTTAAGCCTAACTCAAGAAATATGCAAATTACCGTCGTGTTCTCAAACCGAGAGTCCCGCGGCTGCGGGGTCAGTTCCTATGAGTTACATTGGTTCCGTGGGAGGTGTTTGCGCCACCCACGGGGACGTTCGGGGGCTGTTTCGAGTTTTCACCCTCTAATGCCATGTTTTTAAGCCTAAGTCTAGAAATATGCAAACTACCATCGTATTCTCAAACCGATAGTCCCGCGGCTGCGGGGCCAGTTCCTACGAGTTACATTGGTCCCGTGGGAGGTGTTGGTGCCACCCATTGGGACGTTCGGGGGCTGTTTTGAGTTTTCACCGTCTAACGCCATGTTTTCAAGCCTAAGTCTAGAAATATGCAAATTACCTTCGTATTCTCAAACCGGGAGTCCCGCGGCTGCATGGTCAGTTCCTATGAGTTACATTGGTCCCGTGGGAGGTGTTTGTGCCACCCACGAGGATGTTCGGGGGCTGTTTTGATTTTTCACTCTATAACGTCATGTTTTTAAACCTAAGTCTAGAAATATGAAAATTACCGTCGTACTCTCAAATCGGTAGACCGGCAGCTATGGGGTCAGTTCCTACGAGTTATATTGGTCCTGTGGGAGGTGTTGGTGCCACCCACGGGGACGTTCAGGGGCTGTTTCGAGTTTTCACCCTCTAACGCCACGTTTTTAAGCCTAAGTCAGGAAATATGCAAATTATCATCGTACTCTCAAATCGGGAGGCCCACGGCTGCGGGGTCAGTTCCTACGAGTTACATTAGTCCCGTGGGATGTGTTGGTGCCACGCACGGGACCGTTCGGGGGCTGTTTCGAGTTTTCACCCTCTAACGTCATGTTTTTTAAGCCTAAGTCTAGAAATATGCAAATTACCATCGTACTCTCAAATCGGGAGACCCGCGGCTATGGGGTTAGTTCCTACGAGTTACATTGGTCCCGTTGGAGGTGTTGGTGCCACCCTCGGGGACGTTTGGGGGCTGTTTCGAGTTTTCACCCTCTAAAGCCATGTTTTTAAGCCTAAGTCAAGAAATATGCAAATAATCATCCTATTCTCAAATCGGAAGTCCCGCGGCTGCGGGGTCAGTTTCTACGAGTTACATTGTTCCCGTGGGAGGTGTTGGTGCCACCCACGGGGACGTTCGGGGGCTGTTTCGAGTTTTCACCCTCTAACGTCATGTTTTTAAGCCTAAGTCTAGAAATATGCAAATTACCGTCGTATTCTCAAACCGAGAGACCCACGGTTGTGGGGTCAGTTCCTATGAGTTACATTGGTCCCGTGGGAGGTGTTGGTGCCACCCACGGTGCCGTTAGAGGACTGTTTCGAGTTCTCACCCTCTAACGCCATGTTTTTAAGCCTAAGTCTAAAAATGTGAAATTATCATCGTATTTACAAATCGGGAGTCCTGCGGCGGCGGGGTCAAATCCTACGAGTTACATTGGTCCAGTGGGAGGTGTTGGTGCCACCCACAGGGCCGTTCGGGGGCTGTTTCGAGTTTTCACCCTCATACGCCATGTTTTTAAGCCTAAGTCAAGAAATATGTAAATTACCGTCGTATTCTCAAACCGGGAGTCCCGCGGCAGCGGGGTCAGTTCCTACGAGTTACATTGGTCCCATGGGAGGTGTTGGTGCCACCCACGGGGATGTTCTTGGGCTGTTTCGAGTTTTCACCCTCTAACGCCATGTTTTGCTTAAGTCTCGAAATATGAAAATTATAGTCGTATTCTCAAATCGGGAGACCTGTAACATGCGGAGTCAGTTTCTACGAGTTATATTGGTCCCGTGGGAGGTGTTGGTGCCACCCACGAGGCCGTTCGGTGGTTGTTTTGAGTTTTCACCCTCTAACGCCATGTTTTTACGCCTAAGTCTAGAAATATATAAATTATCGTCATTTTCTCAAACCGAGAGTCCCGCGGCTGCGTGGTCTGTTCATACGAGTAACATTGGTCCCGTGGGAGGTGTTGGTGCCACCCCCGGGGCCGTTCGGGGGCTGTTTCGAGTTTTCACCCTCTAACGTCATGTTTTTAAGCCTAAGTCTAGAAATATGCAAATTATCGTCGTACTCTCAAACCGGGAGTCCTGCGACAACGTGGTCAGTTCCTACGAGTTATATTGGTCCCGTGGGAGGTGTTGGTTCCACCCACGCGGGCGTTCGGGGGCTGTTTCGAGTTTTCACCCTCCAACGTCATGTTTTTAAGCCCAAGTCTAGAAATATACAAATTACCATCGTACTCTCAAAACGGGAGACCCGCGGCTATGGGGTAAGTTCCTACAAGTTACAATGGTCCCGTGGGAGTTGTTGGTGCCACCCACGGAGACGTGCGGGGGCTGTATTGAGTTTTCACCCTCTAACGCCATGTTTTTAAGCCTAACTCAAGAAATATGCAAATTACCGTCGTGTTCTCAAACCGAGAGTCCCGCGGCTGCGGGGTCAGTTCCTATGAGTTACATTGGTCCCGTGGGAGGTGTTTGCGCCACCCACGGGGACGTTCGGGGGCTGTTTCGAGTTTTCACCCTCTAACGCCATGTTTTTAAGCCTAAGTCTAGAAATATGGAAACTACCATCGTATTCTCAAACCGATAGTCCCGCGGCTGCGGGGCCAGTTCCTACGAGTTACAATGGTCCCGTGGGAGGTGTTGGTGCCACCCATTGGGACGTTCGGGGGCTGTTTTGAGTTTTCACCTTCTAACGCCATGTTTTCAAGCCTAAGTCTAGAAATATGCAAATTACCATCGTATTCTCAAACCGGGAGTCCCGCGGCTGCATGGTCAGTTCCTATGAGTTACATTGGTCCCGTGGGAGGTGTTTGTGCCACCCACGAGGATGTTCGGTGGCTGTTTTGATTTTTCACTCTATAACGTCATGTTTTTAAACCTAAGTCTAGAAATATGCAAATTACCGTCGTACTCTCAAATCGGTAGACCGGCAGCTATGGGGTCAGTTCCTACGAGTTACATTGGTCCTGTGGGAGGTGTTGGTGCCACCCACGGGGACGTTCAGGGGCTGTTTCGAGTTTTCACCCTCTAACGCCACGTTTTTAAGCCTAAGTCAGGAAATATGCAAATTATCATCGTACTCTCAAATCGGGAGGCCCACGGCTGCGGGGTCAGTTCCTACGAGTTACATTAGTCCCGTGGGATGTGTTGGTGCCACGCACGGGACCGTTCGGGGGCTGTTTCGAGTTTTCACCCTCTAACGTCATGTTTTTTAAGCCTAAGTCTAGAAATATGCAAATTACCATCGTACTCTCAAATCGGGAGACCCGCGGCTATGGGGTTAGTTCCTACGAGTTACATTGGTCCCGTTGGAGGTGTTGGTGCCACCCTCGGGGACGTTTGGGGGCTGTTTCGAGTTTTCACCCTCTAACGCCATGTTTTTAAGCCTAAGTCAAGAAATATGCAAATAATCATCGTATTCTCAAATCGGAAGTCCCGCGGCTGCGGGGTCAGTTTCTACGAGTTACATTGTTCCCGTGGGAGGTGTTGGTGCCACCCACGGGGACGTTCGGGGGCTGTTTCGAGTTTTCACCCTCTAACGTCATGTTTTTAAGCCTAAGTCTAGAAATATGCAAATTACCATCGTATTCTCAAACCGAGAGACCCACGGTTGTGGGGTCAGTTCCTATGAGTTACATTGGTCCCGTTGGAGGTGTTGGTGCCACCCACGGTGCCGTTAGAGGACTGTTTCGAGTTCTCACCCTCTAACGCCATGTTTTTAAGCCTAAGTCTAAAAATGTGAAATTATCATCGTATTTACAAATCGGGAGTCCTGCGGCGGCGGGGTCAAATCCTACGAGTTACATTGGTCCAGTGGGAGGTGTTGGTGCCACCCACAGGGCCGTTCGGGGGCTGTTTCGAGTTTTCACCCTCATACGCCATGTTTTTAAGCCTAAGTCAAGAAATATGTAAATTACCGTCGTATTCTCAAACCGGGAGTCCCGCGGCAGCGGGGTCAGTTCCTACGAGTTACATTGGTCCCATGGGAGGTGTTGGTGCCACTCACGGGGATGTTCTGGGGCTGTTTCGAGTTTTCACCCTCTAACGCCATGTTTTGCTTAAGTCTCGAAATATGAAAATTATAGTCGTATTCTCAAATCGGGAGACCTGTAACATGCGGAGTCAGTTCCTACGAGTTATATTGGTCCCGTGGGAGGTGTTGGTGCCACCCACGAGGCCGTTCGGTGGTTGTTTTGAGTTTTCACCCTCTAACGCCATGTTTTTACGCCTAAGTCTAGAAATATTTAAATTATCATCATTTTCTCAAACCGAGAGTCCCGCGGCTGCGTGGTCAGTTCATACGAGTAACATTGGTCCCGTGGGAGGTGTTGGTGCCACCCCCGGGGCCGTTCGGGGGCTGTTTCGAGTTTTCACCGTCTAACGTCATGTTTTTAAGCCTAAGTCTAGAAATATGCAAATTATCGTCGTACTCTCAAACCGGGAGTCCTGCGACAACGTGGTCAGTTCCTACGAGTTATATTGGTCCCGTGGGAGGTGTTGGTTCCACCCACGCGGGCGTTCGGGGGCTGTTTCGAGTTTTCACCCTCCAACGTCATGTTTTTAAGCCCAAGTCTAGAAATATACAAATTACCATCGTACTCTCAAAACGGGAGACCCGCGGCTATGGGGTAAGTTCCTACAAGTTACAATGGTCCCGTGGGAGTTGTTGGTGCCACCCACGGAGACGTGCGGGGGCTGTATTGAGTTTTCACCCTCTAACGCCATGTTTTTAAGCCTAACTCAGGAAATATGCAAATTACCGTCGTGTTCTCAAACCGAGAGTCCCGCGGCTGCGGGGTCAGTTCCTATGAGTTACATTGGTCCCGTGGGAGGTGTTTGCGCCACCCACGGGGACGTTCGGGGGCTGTTTCGAGTTTTCACCCTCTAACGCCATGTTTTTAAGCCTAAGTCTAGAAATATGCAAACTACCATCGTATTCTCAAACCGATAGTCCCGCGGCTGCGGGGCCAGTTCCTACGAGTTACATTGGTCCCGTGGGAGGTGTTGGTGCCACCCATTGGGACGTTCGGGGGCTGTTTTGAGTTTTCACCTTCTAACGCCATGTTTTCAAGCCTAAGTCTAGAAATATGCAAATTACCTTCGTATTCTCAAACCGGGAGTCCCGCGGCTGCATGGTCAGTTCCTATGAGTTACATTGGTCCCGTGGGAGGTGTTTGTGCCACCCACGAGTATGCTCGGGAGCTGTTTTGATTTTTCACTCTATAACGTCATGTTTTTAAACCTAAGTCTAGAAATATGCAAATTACCGTCGTACTCTCAAATCGGTAGACCGGCAGATATAGGGTCAGTTCCTACGAGTTACATTGGTCCTGTGGGAGGTGTTGGTGCCACCCACGGGGACGTTCAGGGGTTGTTTCGAGTTTTCACCCTCTAACGCCACGTTTTTAAGCCTAAGTCAGGAAATATGCAAATTATCATCGTACTCTCAAATCGGGAGGCCCACGGCTGCGGGGTCAGTTCCTACGAGTTACATTAGTCCCGTGGGATGTGTTGGTGCCACGCACGGGACCGTTCGGGGGCTGTTTCGAGTTTTCACCCTCTAACGTCATGTTTTTTAAGCCTAAGTCTAGAAATATGCAAATTACCATCGTACTCTCAAATCGGGAGACCCGCGGCTATGGGGTTAGTTCCTACGAGTTACATTGGTCCCGTTGGAGGTGTTGGTGCCACCCTCGGGGACGTTTGGGGGCTGTTTCGAGTTTTCACCCTCTAACGCCATGTTTTTAAGCCTAAGTCAAGAAATATGCAAATAATCATCGTATTCTCAAATCGGAAGTCCCGCGGCTGCGGGGTCAGTTTCTACGAGTTACATTGTTCCCGTGGGAGGTGTTGGTGCCACCCACGGGGACGTTCGGGGGCTGTTTCGAGTTTTCACCCTCTAACGTCATGTTTTTAAGCCTAAGTCTAGAAATATGCAAATTACCGTCGTATTCTCAAACCGAGAGACCCACGGTTGTGGGGTCAGTTCCTATGAGTTACATTGGTCCCGTGGGAGGTGTTGGTGCCACCCACGGTGCCGTTAGAGGACTGTTTCGAGTTTTCACCCTCTAACGCCATGTTTTTAAGCCTAAGTCTAAAAATGTGAAATTATCATCGTATTTACAAATCGGGAGTCCTGCGGCGGCGGGATCAAATCCTACGAGTTACATTGGTCCAGTGGGAGGTGTTGGTGCCACCCACAGGGCCGTTCGGGGGCTGTTTCGAGTTTTCACCCTCATACGCCATGTTTTTAAGCCTAAGTCAAGAAATATGTAAATTACCGTCGTATTCTCAAACCGGGAGTCCCGCGGCAGCGGGGTCAGTTCCTACGAGTTACATTGGTCCCATGGGAGGTGTTGGTGCCACCCACGGGGATGTTCTTGGGCTGTTTCGAGTTTTCACCCTCTAACGCCATGTTTTGCTTAAGTCTCGAAATATGAAAATTATAGTCGTATTCTCAAATCGGGAGACCTGTAACATGCGGAGTCAGTTCCTACGAGTTATATTGGTCCCGTGGGAGGTGTTGGTGCCACCCACGAGGCCGTTCGGTGGTTGTTTTGAGTTTTCACCCTCTAACGCCATGTTTTTACGCCTAAGTCTAGAAATATATAAATTATCGTCATTTTCTCAAACCGAGAGTCCCGCGGCCGCGTGGTCAGTTCATACGAGTAACATTGGTCCCGTGGGAGGTGTTGGTGCCACCCCCGGGGCCGTTCGGGGGCTGTTTCGAGTTTTCACCCTCTAACGTCATGTTTTTAAGCCTAAGTCTAGAAATATGCAAATTATCATCGTACTCTCAAACCGGGAGTCCTGCGACAACGTGGTCAGTTCCTACGAGTTATATTGGTCCCGTGGGAGGTGTTGGTTCCACCCACGCGGCCGTTCCGGGGCAGTTTCGAGTTTTCACCCTCCAACGTCTTGTTTTTAAGCCCAAGTCTAGAAATATACAAATTACCATCGTACTCTCAAACATGAGACCCACGGCTATGGGGTCAGTTCCTACGAGTTACATTGGTCCCGTGGGAGGTGTTGATGCCACCCACGGAGACGTTCGAGGGCTGTTTCGAATTTTCACCCTCTAACGCCATGTTTTTAAGCTTAACTCAAGAAATATGCAAATTACAGTCGTGTTCTCAAACCGAGAGTCCCGCGGCTGCTGGGTCACTTCCTATGAGTTACATTGGTCCCGTGGGAGGTGTTTGTGCCACCCACGGGGACGTTCGGGGGCTGTTTCTAGTTTTCACCCTCTAACGCCATGCTTTTAAGCCTAAGTCTAGAAATATGCAAACTATCGTCATATTCTCAAACCAGGAGTCCCACGGATGCGAGGCCAGTTCCTACGAGTTACATTGGTCCCGTGGGAGGTGTTGGTGCCACCCACTAAGACGTTCGGGGGTTGTTTCTAGTTTTCACCTTCTAACGCCATGTTTTTAAGCCTAAGTCAGGTAATATGCAAATTATCATCGTACTCTCAAATCGGGAGGCCCACGGCTGCGGGGTCAGTTCCTACGAGTTACATTAGTCCCGTGGGACGTGTTGGTGCCACGCACGGGACCGTTCGGGGGCTGTTTCTAGTTTTCACCCTCTAACGTCATGTTTTTTAAGCCTAAGTCTAGAAATATGGAAATTACCATCGTACTCTCAAATCGGGAGACCCGCGGCTATGGGGTCAGTTCCTACGAGTTACACTGGTCCCGTTGGAGGTGTTGGTGCCACCCTCGGGGACGTTTGGGGGCTGTTTCGAGTTTACACCCTCTAACGCCATGTTTTTAAGCCTAAGTCAAGAAAGATGCAAATAATCATCGTATTCTCAAATCGGAAGTCCCGCGGCTGCGGGGTCAGTTTCTACGAGTTACATTGGTCCCGTGGGAGGTGTTGGTTCCACCCACGGGGACGTTCGGGGGCAGTTTCGAGTTTTCACCCTCTAACGTCATGTTTTTAAGCCTAAGTCTAGAAATATGCAAATTACTATCGTATTCCCAAACCGAGAGACCCACGGTTGTGGGGTCAGTTCCTATGAGTTACATTGGTCCCGTGGGAGGTGTTGGTGCCACCCACGGTGCCGTTAGAGGACTGTTTCGAGTTCTCACCCTCTAACGCCATGTTTTTAAGCCTAAGTCTAAAAATGTGAAATTATCGTCGTATTTACAAATCGGGAGTCTTGCGGCTGCGGGGTCAAATCCTACGAGTTACATTGGTCCAGTGGGAGGTGTTGGTGCCACCCACAGGGCCGTTCGGGGGCTGTTTCGAGTTTTCACCCTCATACGCCATGTTTTTAAGCCTAAGTCAAGAAATATGTAAATTACCGTCGTATTCTCAAACCGGGCATCCCAGGGCAGCGGGGTCAGTTCCTACGAGTTACATTGGTCCCATGGGAGGTGTTGGTGCCACCCACGGGGATATTCTGGGGCTGTTTCGAGTTTTCACCCTCTAACGCCATGTTTTGGTTAAGTCTCGAAATATGAAAATTATAGTCGTATTCTCAAATCGGGAGACCTGTAACTGCGGAGTCAGTTCCTACGAGTTATATTGGTCCCGTGGGAGGTGTTGGTGCCACCCACGGGGCCGTTCGGGGGATGTTTTGAGTTTTCACCCTCTAACGCCATGTTTTTACGCCTAAGTCTAGAAATATATAAATTACCGTCATTTTCTCAAACCGAGAGTCCCGCAGCTACGTGGTCAGTTCATACGAGTAACATTGGTCCCGTGGGAGGTGTTGGTGCCACTCCGGGGCCGTTCGGGGGCTGTTTCGAGTTTTCACCCTCTAACGTCATGTTTTTAAGCCTAAGTCTAGAAATATGCAAATTACCGTTGTACTCTCAAACCGGGAGTCCTGCGACAACGTGGTCAGTTCCTACGAGTTATATTGGTCCCGTGGGAGGTGTTGGTTCCACCCACGCGGGCGTTCGGGGGCTGTTTCGAGTTTTCACCCTCTAACGTCATGTTTTTAAGCCCAAGTCTAGAAATATACAAATTACCATCGTACTCACAAAACGGGAGACCCACGGCTATGGGGTCAGTTCCTACGAGTTACATTGGTCCCCTGGGAGGTGTTGATGCCACCCACGGAGACGTTCGGGGGCTGTTTCGAGTTTTCAACCTCTAACGCCATGTTTTTAAGCCTAACTCAAGAAATATGCAAATTACCGTCGTGTTCTCAAACCGAGAGTCCCGCGGCTGCGGGGTCAGTTCCTATGAGTTACATTGGTCCCGTGGGAGGTGTTTGTGCCACCCACGGGGACGTTCGGGGGCTGTTTCGAGTTTTCACCCTCTAACGGCATGTTTTTAAGCCTAAGTATAGAAATATGCAAACTACCGTCATATTCTCAAACCAGGAGTCCCACGGATGCGAGGCCAGTTCCTACGAGTTACATTGGTCCCGTGGGAGGTGTTGGTGCCACCCACTGGGAAGTTCGGGGGTTGTTTCGAGTTTTCACCTTCTAACGCCATGTTTTGAAGCCTAAGTCTAGAAATATACAAATTACCATCGTATTCTGAAACCGGGAGTCCCGCGGCTGCATGGTCAGTTCCTATGAGTTACATTGGTCCCGTGGGAGGTGTTGGTGCCACCCACGAGGACGTTCAGGGGATGTTTCGAGTTTTCACCCTCTAACGCCATGTTTTTAAGCCTAAGTCTGGAAATATGCAAATTATCATCGTACTCTCAAACCGGGAGTCCCACGGCTGTGGGGTCAGTTCCTACGAGTTACATTAGTCCCGTGAGACATGTTGGTGCCACGCACGGGACCGTTCGGGGGCTGTTTCGAGTTTTCACCCTCTAACGTCATGCTTTTAAGCCTAAGTGTAGAAATATGCAAATTACCATCGTACTCTCAAACCGGGAGACCCGCGGCTATGGGGTCAGTTCCTACGAGTTACATTGGTCCCGTGGGAGGTGTTGGTGCTACCCACAGGGACGTTTGGGGGCTGTTTCGAGTTTTCACCCTCTAACGCCATGTTTTTAAGCCTAAGTCTAGAAAATACAAATTACCGTCGTACTCTCAAACCGGGAGACCGGCGGCTATGGGGTCAGTTCCTACGAGTTACATTGGTCCCGTGGGAGGTGTTGGTGCCACCCACGGGGACATTCGCAGGCTGTTTCGAGTTTTCACCCTCTAACGTCATGTTTTTATGCCTAAGTCTAGAAATATGCAAATTATCGTCGTACTCTCAAACTGGGAGTCCCGCGGCAGCGTGGTCACTTCCTACGAGTTACATTGGTGCCGTGGGAGGTATTGGTGCCACCCACGGGGCCGTTCGGGGGCTGTTTCGGGTTTTCACCCTCTAACGTCATGTTTTTAAGCCTAAGTTTAAAAATATGCAAATTACCGTCGTACTCTCAAACAGGGAGACCGGCGGCTATGGGGTAAGTTCCTAGGAGTTACATTGGTCCCGTGGGAGGTGTTGGTGCCACCCACGGGGACGTTCGGGGGCTATTTCGAGTTTTCACTCTCTAACGCCATGTTTTTAAGCCTAAATCAAGAAATATGCAAATTATCGTCGTATTCTAAAACCGGAAGTCCCACAGCTGCGGAGTCAGTTCCTATGAGTTACATTGGTCCCGTGGGACGTGTTGGTGCCACCTACGGGGCCGTTCGGGGGATATTTCGAGTTTTCACCCTCTAACGCCATGTTTTGCTTAAGTCTTGAAATATGTAAATTACCGTCGTATTCCTAAACCGGGAGTCCCGCGGCAGCATGGTCAGTTCCTATGAGTTACATTGGTCCCGTGGGAGGTCTTTGTGCCACCCACGGGGACGTTTGGGGGCTGTTTCGAGTTTTCACCCTCTAACGTCATGTTTTTAAGCCTAAGTCTAGAAATATGCAAATTACCATCGTACTCTCAAACCAGGAGTCTCGCGGCAGCGTGGTCACTTCCTACGAGTTACATTGTTCCCGTGGGAGGTGTTGGTGCCACCCACGGGGCCGTTCGGGGGTTGTTTTGAGTTTTCACCCTCTAACGTCATGTTTTTAAGCCTAAGTCTAGAAAATACAAATTACCGTCGTACTCTCAAACCGGGAGACCGGCGGCTATGGGGTCAGTTCCTACGAGTTACATTGATCCCGTGGGAGGTGTTGGTGCCACCCACGGGGACGTTCGCAGGCTGTTTCGAGTTTTCACCCTCTAACGTCATGATTTTAAGCCTAAGTATAGAAATATACAAATTACCGTCGTAATCTCAAATCGGGAGACCCGCGGCTGTGAGGTTAGTTCTTACAAGTTACATTGGTCCCGTGGGAGGTGTTGGTACCACCCACGGGGCAGTTCGGGGGCTGTTTCGAGTTTTCACCCTCTAACGTCTTGTTTTTAAGCCTAAGTCTTGAAATATGCAAATTACCGTCGTACTCTCAAACTGGGAGATCCGCGGCTGTGGGGTCAGTTCCTACGAGTTACATTGGTCCCGTGAGAGGTGTTGGTGCCACCCACGGGGACGTTCGGGGGCTGTTTCGAGTTTTCACCCTCTAACGCCATGTTTTTAAGCCTAAGTCAAGAAATATGCAAATTATCGTCGTATTCTCAAACCGGGAGTCCCGCGATTGCGGGGTCAGTTCCTACGACTTACATTGGTCCCGTGGGAGGTGTTGGTGCCACCCACGGGGACGTTCGGGGGCTGTTTTAAATTTTCACCCTCTAACGCCATATTTTGCTTAAGTCTAGAAATATGCAAATTACCGTCGTATTCTCAAATTGAGAGACCCGCGACTGCGGGGTCAGTTCCTACGAGTTACATTGGTCCCGTGGGAGGTGTTGGTACCACCCACAGTGCCGTTCGGAGGCTGTTTCGAGTTTTCACCCTCTAACGTCATGTTTTAAGCCTAAGTCTATAAATATGCAAATTACCGTCGTACTCTCAAATCGAGAGACCCGCAGTTGTGGGGTTTGTTCCTACGATTTGCATTGGTCCCGTGCGAGGTGTTGGTGCCACTCACGGGGCTATTCGAGGGATGTTTCGGCTTTTCACCCACTAACGCCGTGTTTTTAACCCTAAGTCTAGAAATATGCAAATTATCGTCTTGTTCTCAAACCGGGGGGTCCCGTGATCGCGCGATCAGTTCCTACGAGTTACATTGGTCCCGTGCGAGGTGTTGGTGCCCCTCACGGGGCCGTTCGGGGGTTGTTTCGGCTTTTCACCCACTAACGCCATGTTTTTAAGACTAAGTCTAGTACTACCAATCTCTTTCAATGGCTGACGAAGCCAAAGCCAAAGGAAACGCGACCTTCGCCGCCAAAAACTTCACCGACGTAATCAGATTCTTCACAGAAGCAATCCAACGTTCCCCCACCAATCATGTCCTCTACTCCAATCGATCCGCCGCCTACGCCTCCTTAAACCAATACACACAAGCCTTAACCGACGCTCAAAAAACTGTCCAACTAAAATCCGACTGGTCCAAAGGCTACTCCCGCCTCGACACCGCTCATCTCGGCCATCACAATTACGGCGACGCCGTTTCCTCTTACAAAAAAGGTCTCGAAATAGACCCCAACAATGAACCCCTCAAATCCGGCCTCGCCGATGCCCAATCCTTCGCCTCCAAATCACGCTCCCCCCCAGCCGCCTCAAACCTCTTCGGGGACGCATTTTCCGGCCCCGAGATGTGGGCTAAACTAACATCCGATCCCTCAATAAGAACATATCTTCAACAATCGGACTTCGTTAAAATGATGCAGGAGATTCAGAAAAACCCAACCAACTTAAATCTCTACCAAAAGGATCAGAGAGTTATGCAGGCGCTTGGGGTTTTACTCAACGTCAAACTTTCCACGCGTATGCTCGACGATATGGAGACGAACGATTCAATTCTGGAGAGAAATGACGAGCCCATCAAGTAGCCTGAGCCGGGATCGGAACCGGAACAAGTACCGGATGAGGAGAGGGAAATTAGAGAGAGGAAAGCGGAGGCGCAGAAGGAGAAGGAGTCTGGGATTGCGGCTTATAAGAAGAAGGATTTTGATACGGCGATTGGGCATTATACAAAAGCGATTGAATTGGAAGATGAGGATGTTTCGTTTTTAACTAACCGGGCATTATACTGTTATATATAACTGTTATATATATAATTATATATAACTGTTATATATAACTGTTATATATAACAGTTATAGCTGTTATATACTGTTATATATATAACAGTTATATACTGTTATATATAACAGTTATATACTATATATATATAACAGTTATATATATATAACAATTATATACTGTTATATATAACAGTTATATATAACATCATATATATATATATATATATATATATATATATATATATATTTGTCTTTCCATCTTTACATTATGTTGAATCACTTTATGTCGAACTCTAGAGTAACTTGAAATTCTTGGTATCACTTTCTCAAGCATCATATAAGTAAGAGGAGCAGGGGTTTAAGTCTTAGAAGCAGGTGCTTAGGTAGTAGAAGCAGCATAAGCAAGAGGAGCAGGGGCTTGGGGCAGGGGCAGTAGCACTAGTAGGGGGATACTATCAAGAATTTCTCGAGTCTTTCAAATTAACAGTTAGTATTGATTGTCGAACAGTTGAACTTGTTGACATTATATACTGTCAAGAATATCACTGTGTACTTTTGCTTGTACAAGACCACCATATTGTGCTAAGTTTTATTGCCAGACTAAAAGTTTGCCACGTACACTTGATCATTAACTATTATAATATGAACGGTTAACTATTTTTAGTTACGGCAGTGTTGGTCTCAAGGAAGCTGATCTTGTATGTTGAATTCAATAATGGATATGCTCTCGAGTGGAATTGACTAACCTGCGAGAAAGTCTTTAAATATCTATTTGAAATTCATAAGATCATGATGACATTATAAGGTAGGGATTTCATAATCTTATTTTTGCAAATTTACGTCGTACACTCAAATCGGGAGCCCCGTAACAATGCGGTCGGCTCCTACGAGTCACATTGGTCCCGTGCGAGATGTTCGTGACTCTTACAGGATCGTTTTGTGCCAGTTTTACGTTTTCACCCTTCGATGGCATGTTTTTATGCTTAAGTATATTTTTTACAAATTTACGTCGTACACTCAAATCGGGAGCTCCGTGAATAAGCGGTCGGTTTCTACAACTCACATTGGTCCCGTTCATGGCTCTTACAGGACCGTTTTGTCTCTATTTTACGTTTTTACCCATTGATGGCATGTTTTTATGCTAAAGTCTAATTTTTTGCAAATTTAAGTCGTACACTCAAATCGGTAGCCCCGTGACTACGCGATCGGTTCCTACGAGTCACATTGATCCCGTGTGAGGTGTTCGTGACTCTTACGGGACCGTTTTGTGGTTGTTTTACGTTTTCACCCTTCGATGGCATGTTTTTATGCTTAAGTCTATTTTTTGCAAATTTACGTCGTACACTCACCCGGGAGCCCCGTGACTACGCGGTCGCTCCTACGAGTTACATTGATCCCGTGCGAGGTGTTCGTGACTCTTACGGGACCGTTTTGTTATTGTTTTACGTTTTCACCCTTCGATGGCATGTTTTTATTCTTAAGTGTAATTTTTCGTTAATTTACGTCGTACACTCAAATCGGGAATGCCGTGACTATGCGGCCGGTTCCTACGAGTTACATCGATCCTGTGAGAGGTGTTCGTGACTCTTACGGGACCGTTTTATGGTTGTTTTAACATTTTTACCCTATAAAAGTATGTTTGTATGCCTAAGTCTAACGTTTGACAAATTTACGTCGTATGCTCAAAGCGGGAGTGCCTTGACTACGCGGTCAGTTCCTACGAGTCACATTTGTCCCGTGCGAGGTGTTCGTGACTCTTACGGGACCATTTTGTGTTTGTTTTATGTTTTCACCACTCGAAGGCATGTTTTTATGCTTAAGTCTAAATTTTTTTGCAAATTTACGTCGCTCACTCAAACTGAGAGTCCCGTGACTATACGGTCGGTTCCTACGAGTCACATTGGTCCCGTATGAGGTGCTCGTGACTCTTACCAGACCGTTTTATGGTTGTTTTACATTTTCACCATTCGATGGCATGTTTTTATGCTTAAGTCGAATTATTTTTAAACTTACGTCATACACTCAAACCGGGAGCCCCGTGACTACGCGGTCGGTTCCTACGAGTCACATTGGTCCCGTGCGATGTGCTCGTGACTCTTACGGGACCGTTTTGTATTTGTTTTACGTTTTCACCCTTTGATGGCATGTTTTTATGCTTAAGTCTAACTTTTTATAAATTTACGTCGTACACTCAAACCGGGAGCCCCGTGATTACGCGGTCAGTTCCTACGAGTCACATTGGTCCCGTGATAGGTGTTTGTGACTCTTACGGGACCGTTTTGTGGCTGTTTTACGTTTTCACCCATCGATGGCAATTTTTTATGTTTAAGTCTATTTTTGTTGCAAATTTAAGTCGTACACTCAAACCGGGATCCCCGTGACTACGCGATCGGTTCCTACGAGTCATATTGGTCAACTGGGAGGTCTTCGTGACTCTTACGGGACCGTTTTGTTGCTGTTTTACGTTTTCACCCTTCGATGGCATGTTTTTATTCTTAAGTCTAATTTTTTGCAAATTTACGTCGTACACTCAAACCAGGAACACCATGACTACGCAGACGGTTCCTACGAGTCACATTGGTCCCGTGCGAGGTGTTCGTGACTCTTACGGGACTGTTTTGTTATTGTTTTACGTTTTCACCCTTCGATGGCATGTTTTTATTCTTAAGTGTAATTTTTCGCAAATTTACATCGCACACTCAAATCGAAAATGCCATGACTACGCGACCAGTTCCTACGAGTTACATCGATCCCGTGAGAGGTATTCGTGACTCTCACGGGACCGTTTGATGGTTGTTTTAACATTTTTACCCTATAAAAGTATATTTGTATGCCTAAGTCTAACGTTTGACAAATTTACGTCGTATGCTCAAAGCGGGAGTGCCTTGACTACGCGATCAGTTCCTACGAGTCACATTGGTCCCATTCGAGGTGTTTGTGACTCTTACGGGACCATTTTGTGTTTGTTTTACATTTTCACCCCTCGAAGGCATGTTTTTATGCTTAAGTCTAAATTTTTTGCAAATTTACGTCGTACACTCAAACCGGGAGTCCCGTGACTACGCGGTCGGTTCCTACGAGTCATATTGGTCCCGTATGAGGTGCTCGTGACTCTTACCGGACCGTTTTATGGTTGTTTTACGTTTTCACCATTCGATGGCATGTTTTTATACTTAAGTTGAATTATTTTTAAATTTACGTCGTACACTCAAACCGGGAGCCCCGTGACTACGCAGTCGGTTCCTACTAGTCACATTGGTCCCGTGCAAGGTGCTCGTGACTCTTACGGGACCGTTTTGTGTTTGTTTTACGTTTTCACCCTTCGATGGCATGTTTCCATGCTTAATGCTAACTTTTTACAAATTTACGTCGTACACTCAAACCGAGATCCCCGTGACTACGCGGTCGATTCCTACGAGTCACATTGGTCCCGTGAGAGGTGTTCGTGACACTTACGGGAAGTTTTGTGGCTGTTTTATGTTTTCACCCATCGATTGCAATTTATATGCTTAAGTCTATTTTTTTTTTGCAAATTTACGTCGTACACTCAAACTGGGATCCCCGTGACTAGGCGATCGGTTCCTACGAGTCACATTGGTCCCCTGGGAGGTGTTCGTGACTCTTACGGGACCGTTTTGTTGTTGTTTTATGTTTTCACCCTTCGATGGCATGTTTTTATTCTTAAGTCTAATTTTTTCGCAAATTTACGTCGTACACTCAAACCGGGAACACCGTGACTACGCGACCGGTTCCTACGAGTCACATTGGTCCCATGCGAGGTGTTCGTGACTCTTACGGGACCGTTTTGTTGTTGTTTTACGTTTTCACCCTTCGATGGTGTGTTTTTATTCTTAAGTGTAATTTTTCGTAAATTTACGTCGTACACTCAAACCGGGAACGCCGTGACTACGCGGCCGGTTCCTACGAGTTACATCGATCCCGTGAGAGGTGTTCATGACTCTTACGGGACCGTTTATGGTTGTTTTAACATTTTTACCCTATAAAAGTATGTTTGTATGCCTAAGTGTAACGTTTGACAAATTTACGTTGTATGCTCAAAGCGGGAGTGCCTTGACTGCGCGATCAGTTCCTACGAGTCACATTGGTCCCGTGCGAGGTGTTCGTGACTTTTACGGGACCATTTTGTGTTTGTTTTATGTTTTCACCCTCGAAGGCATGTTTTTATGCTTAAGTCTAAATTTTTTGCAAATTTACGTCGTACACTCAAACCGGGAGTCCCATGACTACGCGGTCGGTTCCTACGAGTCACATTGGTCCCCTATGAGGTGCTCGTGACTCTTACCAGACCGTTTTATGTTTGTTTTACGTTCTCACCATTCGATGGCATGTTTTTATGCTTAAGTCGAATTATTTTTAAATTTACGTCGTACACTCAAACCGGGAGCCCCGTGACTACGCGGTCGGTTCCTACGAGTCACAATGGTCCCGTGCGAGGTGCTCGTGACTCTTACGGGACCGTTTTGTCTTTGTTTTACATTTTCACCCTTCGATGGCATGTTTTCACGCTTAAGTCTAACTTTTTACAAATATACGTCGTACGCTCAAACCGGGAGCCCCGTGACTATGCGATCGATTCCTA
Source organism: Sambucus nigra (assembly GCA_949130495.1). NCBI lineage: Eukaryota > Viridiplantae > Streptophyta > Magnoliopsida > Dipsacales > Adoxaceae > Sambucus > Sambucus nigra. The sequence goes on along the minus strand of CASBWL010000011.1, from coordinate 814,382 downwards.
CGAGTCACATTGGTTCCGTGAGAGGTGTTCGTGACAGTTATGGGACCGTTTTGTGGCTGTTTTACGTTTTCACCCATCGATTGCAATTTTTTATGCTTAAGTCTATTTTTTTTGCAAATTTACGTCGTACACTCAAACCGGGATTCCCGTGACTACGCGATCGGTTCCTACGAGTCACATTGGTCCCATGTGAGGTGTTCGTGACTCTTACGGGACCGTTTTGTTATTGTTTTACGTTTTCACCCTTCGATGGCATGTTTTTATTCTTAAGTGTAATTTTTCACAAATTTACGTCGTACACTCAAACTGGGAACGCCGTGACTACGCGGCCGGTTCCTACGAGTTACATTGGTCCCTTGAGAGGTGTTCGTGACTCTTACGGGACCGTTTTGTGGATGTTTTATATTTTCGCAACTCGATGGCAAGTTTTTATGCTTAAGTTTAATTTACATCGTACACTCAAACCAGGAGGCCCGTGACTACGCGGTCGGTTTCTACGAGTCACATTGGTCCCGTACGAGGTGTTCGATGGCATGTTTTCTATGCCTAAGTCTAACTTTTTGAAAATAAAATAACAAGTCAGCGAACAGTTTAAAGACAAAGAGAGTAAATATATATGTAATGTATAATTGAAGAATTAAGCCAATAAATCAAACCTTGAGCATCCACCAAAAGAATTGAGTTGGCAGTGCACCTCACACTTTAACTATGGCATTTTCTCGAGAAGTTTCTGGAAGCAAAGAAAAAAACACCTGAAATAATAAATGTTTTCTCTCATCAGCTACACATTAAACATAACAATGTAATGTTGTGAATGTTTATTAAAATTATTATCATTTCATATTTTATTAAACAATTGAATTCATGTTACTTAGGAGACAACATTTACGACTTAATCGTAAATAATCAATTTCATCATTAATAATTTGAGGAGAAACATTTCTAAATAACTTGAACTAGTAAACATTGCACATTTAGATGTCAAAATCTTAAAAGCGCATAAAACAACATAAAAGTTAATAAGGACCATAAGAGTTATGGGACACCCCTTAAAAAAAATACCCGATAAATTCACCCCCTTAAATATTAATTCGTTGTAATTAAGCCTAGAAACAGGATTCCCTCCATTTTTTACCTAAAAGAGAAAAAAAAATATCCCAACCCAAAAATAAAATTCAAACAATAAAAAAGTAAAAATAAATAAAAAAATCTCCCATCATCACAATCCCTTCAATTCCTCTTCCTTCATTTCAACTACCACCTCACCTTTAGCTTCTGCCCCCCGCACTCCCTCCAACTAACCACCACCATACCAAAACCCTACCACTAGTAACCCCCCGACCAACCAAACCCTTGTCCAGCTTCAATCGGCACAAACCCAATGCAGATCTGGTGCCGACCGCCCACCTTGATGTCTGGATCTAACCCCGACATACAGAAATTGATGTAGGTGTGCGTGCGTGTGTTCCGTTGTGCGTTTGTGCGTGTGGGAGAGGTAGATATAGGAACCTGCTATGGTGGTCGGTGGAGTGGAGATTCAACCGGCGGTGGAGCAGAGATCAGCCGGGGGTGGTGTATTTGTTCCATGTCAAGTTGTAGCCTCCTAATATCTTGACATAAACGTAAAAAATGCACATTAATCACATGATACGTGATATACTTTTTCATAGGCAAATCAAGAGCACACCCAACAAATTTAATAACATGTACATTTATCGACACTAGTATCAATTCAATAAATTCAACATAGTATCCAACAACCAAGCCAACAATATCTCACTATAGTAATGTGCACACGTGTTTGCGACTCGTATGCCAAAATAATCATTTAATCATATTTTGTCAAAAAAAAAAGGCAAGCATATATTGTCAAAAAAAATACATACAGATACAATCTAGGATTTATTGACATAATCTATACATACACACATATAATCTAGGGTTTACTTAAACCCTAATATTTTTTTGACATAAATCTATGCATATATATAACCCACAAAAAGGCGGATGTAATTTTTTTTTTACTTATTATAAATCCATTTAATTATATTTTGTCAAAAAAAATATAATGTGTAGAGTTTTGAATAATATTTTGCCAAAAAAAATACATACATACAATCTAGGGTTTATTGACATAACCTATACATACACACATACAATCTAGGGTTTACTTAAACCCTAATATTTTTTTGACATAAATATATACATAGATACACATACAATTACACACATAAAAGAACAAAACATAAATTAAAGTATCTGTATTTGTATCTCATCAAACAAAAATCAAAACAGATATATATGATTGTATCTCATGAAACCGAAATCAAAAAACCAATAACCCTCATTCAAATATATGTATCTCATCAAACAAATCAAAATAGAAATTAAAGTAAGCTAACCTTACCGGTGGCAGTAGGGGTCGGCACCAGAGAGAGAGAAAACCCACCGGTGTTTGACGAGAGAGAGAAGCCACAGCTTTGTCTTTGACGAGAGAGAGAGAGAATCCGGTAAATGAAAATGAAAGGGGTAAAATGTTAAAGTGCATTTTTTTTAGGAATTACATGGTCACAGCCATCAGCCGCGACCCACCTCGCAACCCATAACCTTGCTGCTGCTATATGAATGGCCAATGGTCATGGCCTACATGCGCGACCAATGTCAGACCTTGAATTGAAGGATGGTTACGGACCATAGCCGTGACCCCCATGCGCGACTAGTTTCAGACCTTGAATTGAAGGATGGTCACGGCCCATATCCGTGACCCATACCAATAAATGGTCACGGCCCATAGCCGTGACCCTCAATCAGTGATACGCAGCCCTTTTTCATCAACCCTATTGCTTGAATGATGTATGGTCACTGCCCATAGCCGTGACCCATACCAAGAAATTGTCATGGCCCTAAGCCGTGACCCCCAATGTGTGTACTATCTTCTTCGTCATGCCAACAGTCACGAACTTGGGACGTGACCCCTTCGCGACCAAACTTAGAGGGAATTTTGGCGCGAGTTTGGCGCCGAGATGGTCACGACCCAAGTTCGCGACCACCGTGGTCACGGACTTGGTCCGTGACCACTTCTAGAGCATCGATAATTTTTATGTGATAATAAATATAGTCACGCCAAATATTGAGTGGGTCATGGCCCAAGTCTGTGACCAGCTGGTCGCGAACTTGGGTTGTGACCCACTGGGCGTGACCATTCGCAGGATTTGGTGTAGTGAGAGCTTAAAGGCCCGCACTCACGTGGCAGACCTAGATAAGACCTTCGATACCATGGACATGTACATAATGAAACTCAACCTCACAAAGTGCGTCTTCGGAGTAGAAGCTGGAAAATTTCTTGGATTCATTATCAATCAGAGCGGAATAGAGGCGAACCCTGAGCGACTGACAAGAAATATTAAGGACGTTCAGAGGCTTACTGAAAGAGTAGCTGCACTCAACAGATTTGTTTCCAAAGCGACTGACAAGTGTCTTTCGTTCTTTAAGGTCCTTAGAAAGTCCTTCGAATGGGACAAAGAGTGTGATGATGCTTTTAATCAGCTCAAGTTCTACCTCGGATCTCCCCTGCTCTTATCTCGGCCAATAGTGGGAGAGAAGTTGTATGTTTATTTAGCGGTCTCTGAGTAAACTATAAGCACAACCATAGTTTGGGAAGACATTGGGGTGCAAAAGCCTGTGTACTTCAATAGTAAGGCCCTTCAGGGGTCTCAACAAAACTATCCTGGAATGGAGAAATTGGCCTACGCTTTGATACATTCTTCCAGGAAGATGAAGCCCTACTTACAAGCCCACTCTATGGTCATCCTCACTGACTCCCCACTAAGACAGGTCCTCCACAAGCCTGAGAAGTCAGATAGATTGATGACCTGGGACATTGAGTTGGGAGATTATGACCTTACTTATCAACCCAGGGTTTCCATTAAAGGGCAGGCACTTGCAGATTTTATTACTGAGTTCACGTGGGAAGAGACTGAAGTTGAGAACAATCCAGTGATCGTAGAGGGATCAAATAGTAACGTCTTTCTAGAATTGGAAGAGGTTGTGTCCAATAGAACCAGAAACGTAGTGGCCGAGAATGAGGAAGACAAGTACCTCTTCAAACAAGGAACCCTGTCAGAGGGGAGCTTCCCATCGAATGAAGACGTTTGTAACCTCTTCGTCGATGGGTTTTCTTGCGAAAGTGGAAGCGGTGCAGGGCTGATACTCTCAGCTCTGGATGGTACAAACGTTGAATATGAACTAAGGTTCAACTTTAAGGCATCAAATAACAAGTCAGAATATGAGGCCGTAATAGCAGGTCTCTCCTTGGCAAAGGCCCTTAGGGTTGGTCGACTCCTACTTCACAGTGACTCGAGGTTAGTTGTCAACCAAGTGTTTGGAGTTTATGAGGCCAAGGATGAAAGGATGGCTAGATATCTGAAGAGGGTAAGAATGATGCTAGAAGGTTTCAAAAAGGTAAAGATGAAGAGGGTGCCTCAACAAAACAACAGCCACGCAGATGCACTAGCAAGGTTGGCTTCAGCAACAAGGACATACATCAGGAGGACAGTACCAGTCGAGATCCTACTCAAACCGACCATTAAGGAAGAGGAGGTTATCAGCCCTTGCCTTAACTTGAACCTACGGGACTCATGGATGGACCCCCTCATCAGATATATCAAAGAGGGAGAACTGCCTAAATCAAAGCCGGAGAGGAGGAAATTGAGGTACCGAGCTACAAAGTTCTCAATAATAGGAGATGTCCTATATAAGAAAGGATTTCTATTACCCCTCCTCAGATGCGTTCATCCTACAGAGGTTCCCTGTGTCCTACAGGAGGTACACGAGGGATCCTGCTCCAGTCACATAGGAGGAAGACCTTTGGCTAAGAGGATTATCATGCAGGGATACGGGTGGCCGACCTTGGCCAAGGATGCTGCAGCCTATGTGAAGAGGTGTAACAAGTGCCAAAGATTCTCTCTATCCCCCATCAACCTCATCGGCCTATGACGTCAATCAGTTCCCCTTGGCCATTCGTAGTATAATGGATTGACTTGGTGGGTCCCTTGCCAAGGGCTGCAAATAATTATCGATTTCTGATAGTAGCAATTGACTATTTTTCTAAGTGGGTAGAGGCTGAGCCGATGATCACAATCAAAGAGCAGAAGACCTTCCAATTTATCTGGAAGAGTATTATATGAAGACATGGTCTCCTTAACACCCTCATCTCAGACAACGGAACCCAGTTCAAAAATTCTTCCTTGGAAAAGTATTGCGAGAGAGTTGGGATCAAGCAATTTTTCTCTTCTCCTGGCCGACCCCAGGCAAATGGTCAGATCGAAGTCACGAACAGAACAATCCTTAACGTGATCAAGAAGAGGCTAGAATAAGCTAAAGGGAGATGAACTGAAGAGGTTTATGTTGTGTTATGGGCCTACAGAACAACGACTAGGACACCAACGGGGGAAACCCCATTTATGTTAGCACATGGCTCAGAAGCCGTCATACCAACAGAGGTAGGACTCCCCACTCACAGGGTTCAGACCTATGACCCTAAGAAGAATGGGGAGGAGATAATACTTAACTTAGATTTGATTGAGGAAAGAAAGGAAAACACCGAGATCATACAGGAAGCTTGCCAACAGAGAACAATAAAGTTTTATAATTAAAGGGTAAAATCAAGACCCATAGCCGTAGGAGACCTAGTGCTGAAGAAGATGTTGCAGAAGGCAAAAAAGCTTCACCCAAATTGGCATGGCCCTTACAAAGTGGTCGAGGAGGTTGTACTCGGGAGCTACAGGCTAGAAAACCTTGAAGGGTAACCTTTCTCCAATCCATGGAATTCTGATCATCTGAAAAAGTATTACATATGATGTTGCAATGATTCCTATGTAAATGTATCATCTTATGAAGAGATTATTAATGAGAAGATCAGTTCCTGTGTCAATTCTTTGTTCATTATAATTTAACATCATTAATTTGGTAAAAAATTAATGGGGGTAACATCTTAGTTTGATGACCTCGGACCTTAAAATATCATAATTTGGTGACAAGGTCTGAGGTGAACATCATACTTGGATGACCTTAAACATCATTAATTTGGTTAAGAATTTATTGGGGTAACATCTTAGTTTGATGACCTCAGACCTTAAAACATCATAATTTGGTGACAAGTTCTGAGGTGAACATTATACTTGGATGGCCTCAGACCTTAAACATCATTAATTTGGTGAAGAATTTATGGGGGTAACATCTTAGTTTGATGACCTCAGACCTTAAAACATCATAATTTGGTGACAAGGTCTGAGGTGAACATCATACTTGGATGACCTCAGGCCCTAAACATCATTAATTTGGTGAAGAATTTATGGGGGTAACATCTTAGTTTGATGACCTTAGACATTAAAACATCATAATTTGGTGACAAGGTCTGAGGTGAACATCATACTTGGATGACCTCAGACCCTAAACATCATTAATTTGGTGAAGAATTTATGGGGGTAACATCTTAGTTTGATGACCTAAAACCTTAAAACATCATAATTTGGTGACAAGGTCTGAGGTGAACATCATACTTGGATGACCTCAGACCTTAAACATCATTAATTTAGTGAAGAATTTATGGGGGTAACATCTTAGTTTGATGACCTCAGACATTAAAACATCATAATTTGGTGACAAGGTCTGAGGTGAACATCATACTTGGATGACCTCAGACCCTAAACATCATTAATTGGGTGAAGAATTTATGGGGGTAACATATTAGTTTGATGACCTCAGACCTTAAAACGTCATAATTTTGTGACAAGGTCTGAGGTGAACATCATACTTGGATGACTTCAGACCTTAAACATTATTAATTTGGTAAAGAATTTATGGGGGTAACATCTTAGTTTGATGACCTCAGACATTAAAACATCATAAGTTGGTGACAAGGTCTGAGGTGAACATCATACTTAGATGACCTCAGACCTTAAAACATCATTATTTTGGTGAAGAATTTATGAGGGTAACATCATACTTTGTTGACCTCAGACCTAATAACCATTAATTTGGTAAAATGTTACAAGGTTAACATCATAGTTTAGTAATAAAGACACTGATGCACAACATACAAAAACATTCGAAGGCAAGAGAAGCAAAGTTCTCCTCAGAGAATGGTATAGCACAAAGAAGTTAGAATTACAAGTCAAAAGCTAATAGAAAATGTGTTCAGAGGTTACAGACCAATATAAATCAGAAATAAAAAATTACAGATAAGAGCTTCACAAAATACAGCCTAAGTTTCTGCAATCTCAGGGTTAATGGCAATGCCCCCACTTTCTTGGCCAATGTTGGTCACTTCATCCCCATTGTCCTGAGGATTAACATCTTCAGTCCTTGTATCTTATGGTTGAGCAGTCTCAGCAGGAGCAGCACCTCCTTCCTCCTCGACCTCTTATAAGGCTTGAGCAAACCGAGGATCAGCATAGCCCAGACCAATGAAGTTCGAGGCTGCCAGGCTCCCTGACTCCTTCTCTTTTATTACAGCCCATTTTCCAGTGGCCTTAACACCCCTTTCGAGGTACTCAAAGCCAAAGCTGACGAATTAGTCAGAGACCTTGTAGTCTTCTAAGATCTTCTCTGAGGCATCATCCAGAGAAGCCTTCACAGCGACATCGACCTTGTGTTGGAGAGAGTCAGAATGGGTCTTTAGAGCAAAGCTGTGATCCTTCTTAAGCTTGCCCATGTCCTTCTCCAACTGCTTAACATTATCTTCAGACTTCTCTAAGGAAGCCTTCAGATGATCCACTTCAGCACTCAGAGCGGCCTCTATCTTCTGGGCATCTCTGCCCTTCTCAATCAGAGGGAGCTTCCTCAGGGTCCAGTCAACGAATTGGTGCATAGTGAGGAGACCCTCCAAAACATGTTCAAGAGTATTAGTTGAAGGTTTGATATAATTTAAAGCCGATATTACACTTCAACATAAACAACAAAAGTCTTACCTAGATAGATCGGTGGAGAGCAAACTCGGCCAGTAGAGGAGTGTCTAGATAATGGCAAAATTGCTTATTGGCGTCGGTCATTAGGAAGCCGATTGCGTCCAAGGCCTTCAAATTCTGGCCAGTAAGGTTGTCACCGATCTTCAACAGCTCCAGATGAGCAACTAACGGGTCCTCAGAAGAGATGGGGATCGCGCGATCCCCCTTGGAGGTTTTCTTCTTCTGCCTCTGATCCTCAGGGGAAGGTTCATTAGACTTCCTTTTCTTTGAGGCATCGGCCCTTGAAGTGGTAGGGGGAAGAGGAGGTGCATTCAGGTCTGCTTTCTTAACTAGTTTTGTAAGTATGGGGGCTTCCATTTCCCAAATACCATCTGATATTCCTTTCGGGTGCTCTGTAAAAAGAAAGGTCTGAGTTAAAAGATCAGAGACGTAGCAAAATCAGAGGTTCAGCTAGTTGAAAAAATAAAGTAACTTACGAAGCTCGGTCAGGGGACTCCCCCCAAGGCCAGTCTCAATGAGGTAGTAGGGGGTCATCAAATGCTCCTACTTGACCAGCAGACCATATTCCCCCTGATCTTGAAGTTCTTTAACCTTCTGAAAGTTATTCTGTCTTAATCCAGGGTCGGCCTTGGTAGCCATTGACATCTTTCCCCACCTCAGAGGTATTCTCGGCTCTAAAGAGGAAGAGGGTACACAGGCACCAAATTCCCATGCCCCTGAGGCGAAGAAGTATCCTGGTTTCCAGTTGTGGTTCGAAGTCTGGGTAACCAGCAATATCTTCTTAGTAGACTTCCGAGCTAGAAAGTGGTAGTAACTCGGATGATTCCTAGCATAGGAGGGCATATACCACCCTGTGAAGACCTGAACGGGAAGGTTCTGAATGATGGACTGCCCTCTATAAGTCGATAGCACCAATTATCACCCTCCAGGCATTGGGGGGAGAGTTGGGAGGGAGCCAAGTTAATATAATACAATATGGCCCTTATTATTGGATGAATGTGAAGACGAAATCATAACTTAAACATATGCTCATATAAGCAGATCTCACCATCTTGGTCGCCAAAGGCCCTCTCATCCCTCAGAGGCCTCCTAAGTTTTATGGAGGGACCTATGGAATAAAGATGCCTGAAAGCTACGAGGTCGAGTCACTACAAGAATTTGCATCATTAGCAACATACAAATTATGCTGTTAAAGTTAGAAATATGTTGCTAAAAGGTATTGGCAACATATTTTGCTATGTTGCCAGCTAGTTGCCCATTGCCTGTCTAGGAAACTCTTTGGCAACACAACAGACATGTGTTGCTAAAGGTATACTTTTGGCAACACGCAATTGTGTTGCCAAAAGTATTTTACAATTTATCAAATTTATAATAAAAAATATTATTTGTGTTGCCAAAAGTCACTCAACAGCAACAAAAATAGTTGTTTTGCCAAAAGTTATACCTTTTGGCAACATAAGAGTTGTGTTGCCAAAAGGCTATACCTTTGGCAACACAGGTCTTGTGTTGCCAAAACTATACCTTTGGCAACATAAGAGCCGTGTTGCCAAAATCTATACCTTTGGCAACACAAGAGTTGTGTTGCCAAAGGCATAGCCTTTTGGCAACACAAGAGATGTGTTGCCAAAATCTATGCCTTTGGCAACACATGAGTTGTGTTGCCAAAGGTATAACGTTTTGGCAACACAGCTCATGTGTTGCCAAAAGGCTATACCTTTGGCAACACAGCTCTTGTGTTGCCAAAAGTTATCTTTTGCCAAAACGCTATACCTTTGGCAACACAGCTCTTGTGTTGCCAAAAGTTATCTTTTTGCAACTAAATATATGTTGCCATATCCAAAGTGATAGATGTAGATAATAACTTTTGTCTACAAAAAATTGTGTTGCCAAAAGTACTAGATTTTTATTTATCACCTATTATTTTTTTCGCAATTGGAAACATTTTTAAAATTGCACTTTTTTCATCGAACGTACAACCTTATAATCCAAAATAACATTGCAGATTTGTCATACAATCATAAGTAATACAAAATTCCATATTTTCAACCAAATCTCCTAAATATGAATTACAAAATAATATTTCATCACAATCCAAGTATAAAGGTACAAAAATAAATGCCTCCCAAATACGAACATAACAAATCCTAACACATCAAAAGATGTAAACATGATCTAACCTAATACATTAACACATCAAAAGATGTTTAAAAAGTCCACATAAACAAAAACGACGGTGACAATATGGCTCCCCTACACATAAGAAACCCCGGCTCCAAGCCACCATGAACATATTAACTCCAAGCCAAATCCGTCATTAACCTACACAAAATACAAAAATAAATGACTACATGAGTTTTTATAACTTCAAATGCATGTATGTTTGACTTAATCAATTTAAAACACTATTTAATTTCAAAAAATTTCGACAGAGTTTCCTTTGTTTATTTTCATGAAATTCAACCTGTTTTTAACATTAAAATAAACCCAACAACAAAAAATACAGCTAAACCACCATTAAATCCCTTTCACCGATTTAATATCTAAAAATAGTATCCGAGTAGCTACATAAAATTAAATAAGTATCTGAGTAGCTACGTACCTCGATCCTCCGTATCCATTGAATTTTTCATGTGTCGCAAATTCATTTTTATTCTACACAAAATACAAAATAAATTATAATCTATCCGACTTCAAAAGATAATAATAATTTATAACTATTACAGTTATATATATATATATATATATATAGTTATATATAACTGTTATATAAACAATTATAATAGTTTATATATATATAAACAGTTATAATAGTTTTTATATATAATTTATAACTATTACAGTTATATATAACAGCATATATGTACATATATATATATATATATATATATATATATATATATATATATAGGACTCTTTATGGTGCAGACCCCATTACATACCATTTTTTTAAAATAGTAAAAAAATGAATTTTTTGATGAAACTTCATGGATATGATTTTCACAGATAGAAGATCATTTCCAATTGTTTTCATCAAAAATTTCAATAAAAAAACCATTGAGATGAGGTGAAATGTAAAAAAATGGTATAAATATTCAGTTTCAACCGTTGAAATGTTTGGTTGGCGCCAGCCACTTTATTGATTGAATTTTTTGATCAAACTTCATGGATATGATCTTCTCACTGTCGAGATTATATCTATGAAGTTTCGTCAAAAAATGCAATCAAAAAGTGGTCGAGACGATCGTCAACATTTCAACGGTCAAAAATACATATTTATACCATTTTTTCATATATCCCCTCATCTCAACGGTTTGTTTATTGAATTTTTTGATGAAAATTTTTGGAGATGATCTTCTAACCGTGGATATCATATCCATGAAGTTTCATCAAAAAATGCATTGTTTTACTATTTTAAAAAATGGTATGTACCAGGGTCTACACCATAAGGAGTCCTTATAGGAGGGGGCCTCTCTCTCTCTCTCTCTCTCTATATATATATATATATATATATATATATATATATATATATATATACTGTTGTATATACTATATATATATATATATAACTCTCCTCTTTGATAATCAACATGAACAACAAAGAGGAGAGTTATAAATACCTCTGTAGCAAATTGAGCACAAAATTAACCTCAATAAAAGCAAATCATTACAAAAAGTTAAATGAAATTTTCTTAAAATAATAAAGATTATATACTAAAATAATCAAATCGGGAGCCCCATGACTACGCGGTCGGTTCCTACGGGTCACATTGGTCCCGTGCGAGGTGTTCGTGACTCTTACGGGACCGTTTTATGGTTGTTTTACGTTTTCACCCATCGATGGCATGTTTTTATGCTTAAGTCAAATATTTTGCAAATCTACGCCATTCACTCAAACCGGGATCCCCGTGACTACCCAGTCGGTTACCACGAGTCACATCGAACCCGTGCCAGATGTTCGTGACTCTTATGGGACTGTTTTGTGGTTGTTTTACATTTTCACCCTTCGATGGCATGTTTCTATGCTTAAGTCTAATTTTTTAAAAATTTACGTCGTACACTCAAACTGGGAGCCCCTTGACTATGCGGTCGGTTTCTACAAGTCACATTGGTCCCATGCGAGGTGTTCGTGACTCTTACGGGACCGTTTTATGTTTGTTTTACGTTTTCCCCCTTCGGTGGCATGTTTTTATGCCTAAGTCTAATTTTATGCAAATTTATGTCGTACACTCTAACCGGGAGTATCGTGACTACGCGGTCGGTTCCTACGAGTCACATTGATCCCGTACGAGGTGTTCGTGACTCTTACAGGACCGTTTTGGGTTTGTTTTACGTTTTCACCCTTCGATGTCATGTTTTTATAGTTAAGTCTAATTCTTTGCAAATTAAAGTCGTACACTCAAACCGGGATCCCCGTGACTACGTGGTCGGTTCCTACGATTCACATTGGTCCCGTGCGAGGTGTTCGTGACTCTTACGGGACCGTTTTGTGGCTATTTAACATTTTCACCCTTCGATAGTATGTTTTCATGCACAAGTATAATTTTTTGCAAATATACGTTGTACACTCAAACCGAGAGCCCTGTGACTACGCGGGTGGTTCCTACGAGTCACATTGGTCCCGTACGAGGTGTTCGTGACTCTTACGGGACCGTTTTATATTTGTTTTACATTTTCACCCTTTGATGGCATGTTTTTCTACTCAAGTCTAATTTTTTACAAATTTACGTCGTACACTCAAACTGGGAGCCACGTGACTACGCGGTCGATTTCACCGAGTCACAATGGTCCCGTGCGAGGTGTTCGTGACTCTTATGGGACCGTTTTGTGGTTGTTTTACGTTTTCACCATTCGATGGCATGTTTTTATGCTCAATTCCAACTTTTTGCAAATTTACATCGTACACTCAAACCGGGAGCCTCGTGACTACGCGGTCGATTCCTACGAGTCACATTGGTCCTGTACGAGGTGTTCGTGACACTTACGAGACCATTTTTGTTTGTTTTACGTTTTCACCCTTCGATGGCATGTTTTTATGGTTAAGTTTATTTTTTTACAAATTTATCCCAGATCATAAAGTCCAGTATATGGATTAGGGTCTTATCTCATTTTTCGGGAAGGAATATGACCGCCTCCACAACGTTTATATTTTGAGCCAGGTTGGTGAGTTATTTTTGACTTGGGTAACTAGGTTATGTGAGCACACCTAGTGAGATAGAACTTTTGAAGAGTGCCCTTTTATTCAAATTAAGAAATTATTTAATTAAACTCAATTTTTCGATTAAATCCTAAAGCATGCATCTAGGTGTGATTGTAATCAATATGATCAAGCAAGAACAGTCAATCACAAACGAAACACACAAATGAGGAAAAATCCGCCAAAGGGGCAAAACCTTTTTATTTTCACTATAATTTGTAAAAACAGTTACACTAATTACAATGAAAATAAGTGTGACATACGAAATACCCACGGGTGTCGGTTTCGATGTCGTCGGCTGGAATCTCCCATAATAACTCCAGGTGGGCAGTAATGAAGAAGAGAACGACTTCTCCATAAATTACTCCAGATGAGTAAAACGATCCTCTTAAAGGTTTAACGATTCACATACATAGATGGGAGTGTTTATGTGAATAAAGAAGGCATAAAACCTTAAAAGGTGAAGTGTATTTTCTGGACTGGTTTTCGCAGAAATCGTGTTTGTGAAAGACATAAAAAAAGTGTAGAAGGGGGCCAGATATTTATACAAAAATTAAGACGGCAACTTCGTTCGAATGAGATAAGCATGTCGCTCGAACGAAGGACATGTGTCACTCGAACGAGATCGCGCGACATGCCTATCTCGTGCGAACGGCGGTGCAATGTCGTTTGAGCGAGATCGTCGACCGAGGCACTCCACTTTTACACTTAGAAAAAATACGGCTTTTGATAAAACAAATGAGACTTCAAAAAAATATTTTCTGAAAAATTCTCAAATATTTATGCAAATATAAACAACTCCAATAAATCATTTTACAAATATTGCGTAGTGGAGTAGTGGGAATGAGTTGAGCAGCACGTCGCATGTAGCATTATGCACGTGTGAAGATGATGGATGCATGGGTTTGGATCAAGGCCATCATGGATGTTCGTGTTGACGTGCCGAATGTAGCAGTGTCAAACATGCAAACTGTGATCTAGGGAAAACAGAAAATTCATAGATTCTACCCCGAACATTTATAAAATTATGTCCTTACAAATCTTCCCCTATGTCTATGCTGGTACATACATAAAAATACGAATTATGAAATCAAATGACATACAAGATAATATCCCCATTAAACCCTCAAACTGAGAATACTAAATGACATGTCTTCAAATCTTCAGCTCTTCAGAAATTCCCAAAGCTTTTCTCATCAGGGTGTGCAATCCAATAATAATCAATTTTGTACCTACACACATGAGATAAAGCGAATACTTGTGACAAGAAACTGTTTGAAATATAATGATATACAAAAGTTAAAGATCAATTAAGATTAATCAAATCATTCATCAATTAACCAAACACCAAATAATTCTCCCCCATAATTCTACTCCCCCTTTTTATGATGTCTCCAAAATAGACTGATATGAGAAGCACAAATAAATGCAAATGGAGAATGTCACAGGGTAATGAACTTCTATTTTCGAATTTTCCAAAATTTTTCACACAAAATATACAACAAAGAATCACACCATGAAAGAACACAAAAACAACCAAGTTGATGATAGCGTAAATGTAGGGGTGTGATCAAATTCGATAAGAAAATCAATGCATAAAATCATGACATATGTGCACGATGAATATTCGATACTCCTAACGAATGAACTCAACATCTTCCTTAGGTGTAAAAAGATGGAAATATGAGACAGTGACTCAATCAAATCAGCAAATCAAAGAGCCAAGTGATTTCCACACCAATAACATCGAAAACGATTTAATGCTTTTTCAGGACTTTCAAGGAAGTGCAAACCCGTTTAAATTCTCCAACCAAACTCCATCAGATTTATATTTTGAATATAGGTGATCTAAATTCTCAAACTTTGTAGAATTGAAGGTGAAACCTAATGGCCCATATTTGGCATGTATTGCTTTTTATTACCTTTAAATTTTTTCGAGCTCTTTTAACTGATTAAGCGCGTGAAAAGTATGCTCGCGTAAGTGCACAGTCGTTGTTTTCATTTCACTACGATAATACAAAAACTTAAATTACGACTACACTCAACTGGCGAGTATTGCGGAAAGTCGGGTATCGAAAGATTCACTGATACGAGTTGCTAGAATTTAGATGATTTAATACTTCTCAATAAAAGTGTAAAAGATAAATTACAAACTAAAAAGGAAAAGATGCGAAAAAGGGAAATGTTAATCTAGGCGTGAGAAAATAAAGCTAGATTAATAAACGCGAGTAAAAACTATAGGTTGCGTCGAATATCCCTCACCCGAGTTAATTGTATAAAATGGTTACATGGGTCGACGAGTTATTACAAATGCGTCTCGTTTTGACAGTTAATTAAATCAAGGGTTGTCACGCCACTAAATCCGCATAAAAGCCTAATAAGATTTTGGCGTCAACAAATATCCTGGAAATTGCGCATGAAAGGTCGTAAGCACGGGACATATATGATATGCCCCATCAAATCTCCTAGGCACAATAACCAGGACAACGCACCCGAAATAGACCCGTAAACCCTATCACCAAAGCCAAGCAACGCGTTAACCCGAGTGAGTTCCATTCAAACACAACCTAATTTAAATTACCTAGAAAGCATGGTAAAAACGCGGTAAATGGAAAGCGGTAAATAAACACGATAAATCTACACTAGAAAGCGATTAAATCAAAGCATGTAAACTAATTAACAAAGCATGTAAACCTAAATTAGAAATCATGTAAATTAAACTACAAAGCAAGAAACAATGAAATACAACTATATTAATGGAGTGGGAAATATGAAAGTACCAATTACAAACCCTAAAGGGTGTCAATCCAAGATAGGAAGAAGAAGAACATTCAAATCCCCCAAACCCTAACCTACAACTCTCTAAAATCTATTCTAAAGCTTGATATCTGATATTACAACAAAATTTGGTATTTATAGTAAGTGGGAATAAAAGAAAAGAAGAAAGAAAAGAAAGGTAAAATATCTCCTGGAAATAGGGGATCGATCGATCGACCCAAAACGTCGATTGATAGATCATGAAAAAAATATCCCACTGTTGAGAAGGATCGATCGATCGACCCAAAACGTTGATCGATCGATCAAGCAGGTCACAGCACACTGCATTGCTGTTTTTGCTTGAATGCATTTTTCGTCCGCTAAAACTCCCGTAACTTCTTCATACAGACTCGGAATCGTGCACGCGAAGCTTACGAAGAGGGCTATAACTTTCGTATAGATGTTGGGCCAAGTTCCTAAGCTGTGAAAAGACTAAAACGCCCTTGAACGTGCAATCGTGTACAGAAATTGAGTGGAATGCATCCGAACTTCACACTTAGCATCCAAATACCTATAAAAGTTCAATTAACCCCTGCAAAACATGTTAATGTAGAAATCCAAGGTTATATGGTTAACGAGCATAAATATAGGGAATAAGATACTCGAGGGGGCTAAAATGCGTAGGTTCGGAGGTTGAAATACGCAATATTTGCGTATCATCACACCCCCTAACTTACATATTGCTAGTCCCTATTAATGAAATACGATGCAACAAGAACTACAATCAAACCAAAAGTAGGATAAGTACAAAAGTATGGTATAAAAGCAAAGGTCACTTTCGCGGGAGATTCGATTACATTAAGCATATACAATAAGTCGTTAAACCCCTAGGTCACCCTAGTGGACGAGTGTCATCTCATGAGGGTTTTCAGGGATGATACCCACAAACATCACATGGTTTCCTCAAAATATGCCCAACCCAACATGAGACAAGCCCTACAACAACGAAAAAGATTTCATACGCATTATTAGTACATTGAACGGATTCAAACAAAAGTCCGAAATCATTAACATTATAGAATTGTGGGAGGGGGAGCGAGAACATGCAAAGTATGATTTGGAGAAAAACTTATGTAAACCGAATAAACTTTAAAGCAAGCATATATTCAATCCTCACGGGCATTACACTCATCAAGAGAATTCACTTGAAACAGGGAGGTAACACACGGAACATGCGGGCATAAAGAGTAAATGTAAATGGAAACTAGGCCGCACACATGTCACAAATGAAGAATGCTATATATAAACTGAAAAACTCTAATCTCAATGAAAGATAACGCACATTAAAAGAGGTGAAATGCATTTTCACGGATTATCAAAACTATTTAAACCTTTGAATTACATGCACCTAAGATCACATAGGACTTGTATAGGGTTGTAATGTAGGTTAGGCTAGGGTATGAAATGAAGGAATGTATATACAGATTCAAAGTGTTCGGGATGAAAACTCGAGATAATGGAAAAATACGGGAAATATCAAAATTGGAAAAACAAGTTCCAAAAATGCATTAGATATATCATCGGGGAGAGTAATCAAAGCTTATTGAACTATACACAACATTTACAACTTTCTCTTTCTTTTCTTTTCTTCTTTTTCTCATTATTTCTTTTGTTTTCTTTTAGTTTTTTCTTTCTCTTTTTCTTCATTTTTTCACCTTTCTCTTTTCTTTACTTTTCTCATTCTCATATGCCTAAATTGCAACCGACATCACAACACAAACATTAAATCCCAAGTAACATTCCAAAAAAAGGTGTGGAAAGTGTATGTATGGGCTGAAACTCCAATTTAGAGTTGGTATGGGAATTGGGGTTATAAAACGAAAGGCTAATATTTAGGCTCAAGGGGGTTAACGAGGGTAAACATATAAGGGTGAGGTCAAGGCTAATATGGGTGATACAACAAAGAATGCCTGTGATCATTTCACAAAGTTTACGCAATTCTAGAGTGAAAACAATTTATGAAAATCATGCTCAAGTAACACATTTCAAGTATGAACTCAATTAATGAACGATCAAATGAAAGAATAGTGAGATTACCAACGAATTCAACGTTTTCAATGAGAAAAGAATACTGTATACACTCATAAACGACGAAAGTTACAAAGCTTACTCGGTGTAAGTATATACAATGCAACAAAAGATTACCGAAATATAAAAATCTTAAACCAAATCAATAAGGCAATAAAAGTGCATGTGCTCATGGGATTAAAGTTTAATTCATGAAGTTATTCATAATATTAATAAGTGAGGACTAAAGTCTAATAATTTCTAAAATCGAGAACATGCATCGTTGGATTGTCTATTGGATTGGGCAATTATTGAAATTTATCATCGGAAACAAAGGCAAAAAGCCCAAAAAAAGGAGAAAAAAGAAAGAAAATATTTTTTTGGAAATTTTGAATTTTTCTAAGAAAAGCATTTTAAGTAACTAACATGTGAGAAAAAACATGGACAAAATAAAGAAATGGATAGAATATCCCACACCCCCTAACTTAAAACTTGACATTGTCCTCAATGTGAATTAAGAACCAAGTTAAAGAGAGGAAAATAGTGATATTTCCCAAAATTGGAGCGATCCCCATAAGAACAAGTCCAAAGAATCTATAAAACAAGTTAGTACCGAGCATAGCGAAAACAAATAACAAAAAGTTAACTAATTACAAGAGACTAAATTTAAAAGGGAGGAAAAAAATAAAAAGAAAGAAATAAAAAGCTAACTATATACAACCTACTATTTAGGCTTCACACTAACTATACACTAGAAGTCTAAATAGCTGAGGGTCCATTGTGAAAACGATTTGACTTTCGAGGATAACTGGTGTACCCTCACATACAAGCATGCCCTCCAAAAAATATGAATTCTGTTTGAACAACGGAAGGCATGTGTAAGGCGTAAGAAATGAACCATCGCCAATTAAAGTTTTGGAGGAACGATGGGGGGTTTGGATTGAACGGGTGACAAACAAATGTGGGGACCTAGAAAATCTGAATATCCTCCCAATGATTTTGAAATTGGAATGGGAGGCGACGCACATGAAGGCAAAGATGCGATCGTGGAAGGCGACTCAAGCAAGTACTCCTCATTGGAGAAAAGGTTTAAAATATTAAAGTTTGAAACCGAATCATGGGGTACTTGAGATGGTGTGATAATAGAGAATGAAAATGGGGATGAAAGAAATTTGATCTCATGAGATGAATCATCATCGCATGAAGATTGAGTTTCGAATGAAATAATATCATTTTCAACGAAATGTTCTTTTTGGGGGGCCAAAGAAGAAATCATTTCATTGCAAATAGATATTACGCCATTTTCATCCTCACTTTCAATATCTATTATGCAATGGGCAAAGTCTAGAATGGCTTTTTCCAAAGTAGGTAAAAGTACCTCATTTGGTTCAAACATTCCTCGACCTCAAAAGTCTCGGAAGCAAAATCGTCGTCGGACTCAAATAATAAATCCAATTCATGTTCCCAACAACAATTTTCTTCCCGATAATGATTTTCAAGTTTCTCATTCTCATGCATACGCAAGCCCTCATCGAATGTCATAGGTCGAGGTGCGGATGCATGAAAATGGGAACTTTGAAAATTACCATCGGACTTAAACGAAAACTCATTATTATAGGAATTTTGAAAACTATTCCTATTATAAGGAGGTAAAGTCCCAAAATCATTAACACCATCATCAAAATTCCAATAACCCAAAATTTGACTTTCGTTATACTCGCCCAAAGTCATATTTGAATTTGTTATACTTTGGGATTCTAAGTATTCACCGAAAGTCATAGGTCGAGAATTTTGAGAATTATAACAATGATTACCAAAAGAATTAGAATAAGACATGGTTACCCCAAAAATGTCTTGAAGTGGAGAATTCCACAAAGCAGGTGCACGCGGGAAAAATTTGAGCATTTCTAAGTGCTCAAATGTGGAAGTCCTGCAAAAGATTAGCAAATAATACAAATAGAAAGAAAATACTAAGAAATACTAAATCAAATAAAGTCTAAAACAAACTAGTCCCCGACAGCGGCGCCATTTTGATTAAGCACGTGAAAAGTATGCTCGTGTAAGTTCACAGTCGTTGTTTTCGTTTCACCGCGATAATACAAAACCTAAATTACGACTACTCTCAACTGGTGAGAATAGCGGTAAGTCGGGTATCAAAAGATCCACTGAGACGAGTTGATAGAATTTATATGATTTAATACTTCTCAATAAAAGTGTAAAAGATAAATTACAAACTACAAAGGTAAAGATGCGAAAAAGGGAAATTTTAATCTAGGTGTGGGAAAATAAAGCTAGACTAATGAAAGCGAGTAAAAACTATAGGTTGCGTCGAATATCTCACACTCGAGTTAATTTGTATAAAATGGTTACATGGGTTGACGAGTTATTACAAATGCGTCTCATTTCGACAGTTAATTAAATCAAGGGTTGTCACGCCCCTAAATCCGCATAAAAAGGCTAATAAGATTTTAGGGTCAACAAATATCCCGAAAATTGCGCACGCAAGGTCGTAAGCACGGGACATACATGATATGCCCCGTCGAATCTCCTAGGCGCAATAACTAGGACAACACACCAGAAATAGACTTGTAAAACCTATCACCAAAGCCAAGCAACGTGTTAACCCGAGTGAGTTCCATTCAAACACAACCTAATTTAAATTACCTAGAAAGCATGGTAAAAACGCGGTAAATGGAAGGCGGTAAATAAACATGATAAATCTACACTAGAAAGCGATTAAATCAAAGCATGTAAACTAATTAACAAAGCATGTAAACCTAAATTAGAAAGCATGTAAATTAAACTACAAAGCAAGAAACAATGAAATACAACTATATTAATGGAGAGGGAAATATGAAAGTAGCAATTACAAACCCTAAAGGGTGTCAATCCAAGAGAGGAAGAAGAAGAACTCTTAAATCACCCAAAACCTAACTTACAACTCTCTAAAATCTATTCTAAAGCTTTATATCTGATATTACAACAAAATTTGGTATTTATGGTAAGTGTGAATAAAAGAAAAGAAGAAAGAAAAGAAAGGCAAAATATCTTGGAAACAGGGGATCGATCGATCAACCCAAAACA
This sequence comes from Sambucus nigra, assembly GCA_949130495.1. Classification (NCBI taxonomy): domain Eukaryota; kingdom Viridiplantae; phylum Streptophyta; class Magnoliopsida; order Dipsacales; family Adoxaceae; genus Sambucus; species Sambucus nigra. Next base: position 793,313 of record CASBWL010000011.1, on the reverse strand, counting down.
TCGATCGATCGATCATGAACAAAATATCCCACTATCGAGAAGGATCGATCGATCGACCCAAAATGTTGATCGATCGATCAACCAGGTCACAACACACTCCATTGTTGTTTTTGCTTGAATGCATTTCCTGTCCGCTAAAACTCCCATAACTTCTTCATACGGACTCAGAATCGGGCACCATTAACGACCACGCGAAGCTTGAGAGGAGGGCTACAACTTCCGTGTAGATGTTGGGCCAGGTGCCCAAGCTATGAAAAGACTAAAATGCCCTTGAACGTGCGATCGTGTACGGAAATCGAGCAGAATGCATCCGAACTTCACACTTAGCACCCAAATACCTATAAAAGCTCAATTAATCCATGCAAAACATGTTAACGTAGAAATCTGAGGTTGTCTAGTTAACGAGCATAAATATAGGGAATAAGATACCCGAGGGGGCTAAAATGCGTAGGTTCGGATGATGAACTACGCAATATTTGCGTATCATCATTAACCTCCTTAGACCTCGGATAAAAATATTCCTCAATTTTTTAGGTTCAATTTAACGGTGGCTTATTTTTCGCAAAGGCAAAATAAAACTTTCGTAGCCCTTCCCCATTTAAGAATATCACACAATATCACCAAACGGTTTTTACATGCATTCCAATATTGTCAAGTTTTATCGCATATACTTTGTTGTATAGACAAAATTGAGATGGAAATAACTAAACCAATATGTGATAGACAAGTACAATAATCAAATAAAGTCGTGCACGTGTGCAATAAAGGAGATATGAGTCAAACATGTAGAAAGATATCACTAATCATATCTCAATGACTCCAAACAATTTAAAGAACATGGATGTAATGATGTAGCGTCTCAAATCACTGTCAAACAGTCATGTGGAATAAATGGAATGAAATTTGTGACTCGGCTATCTTAAATGCTCATCCATAAAAGGTGCAAATAAAATATAAAAATCTTTTTGTTCTTTTCTAAAATTTTTATAAAAAGAAATTTTTTTTGGATTTTTTTTCAAAAAATAAAAAACAAAAAAAATAATAATCCACATGGGATAAACTAGCAATAGGAATCATATGATATGAACATGACAAAGCATCCTATCCTAGACACGAACCAACCCCTCAGTAAATTGTGCAAATATCTAAAGACTTCCTAAGACTCTCGAATCTAAGGGCATCTAAAGGTTTCGTGAAGATATCGTCTTATTGACGATCGGTGGGTACGAAACTCAGGGATACGACTTTCTCCTCAACTAACTAAAGTATAAAGTGATCGCGTATCCTGATGTGCTTTGTGTGCGAATGCTGGGCTAGATTATGGGATATGTGTATCACGCTCGTGTTTTCACAGGAAATGATCATGGTGTCCTGTGAAATCCCATAATCCTCCAACATTTGCTTCATCCACAAAAGTTGCGTGTAACAACTCCCAGCGGCGATGTACTCAGCCTCTGCAGTGGACAAAGAGATGTAGTTTTTCTTCTTGCTCAGCCAGGAGACAAGAGAAAAACCAAAGTAGAAGCACCCACCAGAAGTGCTCCTACAACCATTTACATCCCCGGCCCAATCGGCATCCGAATAGGCGAACAAACGACCATCGATATCAAAGGAATATCAAATACCGTATGAGAGAGTCCCACTCATGTATTTAATAATACGTTTTAGAGAGAGTAAGTGTGACTCTTTTGGGGATGCCAGATATTGCGCACAGACTCTAACACTAAAGGCTATATCGGGACGACTGGCAGTCAAGTAGAGAAGACTACATATCATACTCCGATACAAGGTTTGCTCTATGTCCTTGCCTGAAGTGTCCTTACTAATATTGATAGAAGTACTCATAGGTGTACGTGCATGCTTAGCGGAGTCTAAACCAATTTTCTTCACTAGGTCTCTAACATACATGGATTAGGAGATGAACATCCCATCCTTTAGCTGATGAACCTGGAGACTAAAGAAGAAAGTAAGCTCACCTACCATGCTCATCTCAAACTCACTTTTTATCTCCTCCTCAAAGTGGTGAGCATGATAGGAGCACGTGGATCCAAAGAATATGTTGTCCACATAGACCTGGGAAACCAAAATAGCATCGTCATCTCTCCTGATGAATAACGTCATATTAACTCCCCCTCTCTTGAAGCCACGGGCTAAGAGATCGGAAGTAATCCTCTGGTACCAAGCACGGGGTGCTTGCTTCAAACCATATAAGGATTTTCTCAGATAGTAGACGAACTCCGGGTGCTTAGGGTCTTCAAACCCTTTTGGTTGTTCCATGTGAACCTCCTCCTCTATAATGCCATTTAGAAAGGCACTCTTGACATCCATCTAATATAACTTGAAGCGTAGAGGACATGCGATGGCGAGTAGTAAGAGAAAGGACTCAATCCTCGTAACAGGAGAAAATGTCTCCCCAAAGTCTACACCCTCTATCTTTGTATAGCCTTGTGCGACCAACCTAGCCTTGTTTCTAATTATGGTACCATTTTCATCCATTTTATTCTTGGTAATCCACCTGGTACCTATCACATTAGTCTCACTAGGTCGGGGATAAGATCCCAGATATTATTCTTTTTAAACTGAAGCAACTCATCCTGTATGGAAGATATCCAATGTTCATCCTTGAGTGCTTATTTGTGATTCTTAGTCTAGATTGTGGACGTGTAGTAATGGTGACTAACAACGTTCTCTAGCTGAGCACGAGTCTTGACCCCTAATGTGGGATCGCCAATAATGGCAGAAGGATCATGACTCTTGTGAACCCAATCAGGTGTGTCCCCTAACACGGGAGTAGGTTCCACAGGGCGTGGGTGAGGGACAAGTAAATCGCTACCAGAAAAGTCCTCATAATCACACTAAAGGCTAGGATCAATAAACGTCAGAGGTTCGTCATCTTGTACGGTGACATTTATTGACTCCATAACCTTAGAGCTCTTCAGGTTACAAACTTGGTACCGTCTACTATTTGATGAATATCCTAGCAATATTCCCTCGTCGCTCCGGGAGTCAAACTTTCCTAATTTCTCTTTATCCGTAGGATGTAGCATTTACTCCCAAAGACACGAAAATATGCAAGGTTGGGTTTCTTGCTAGTCCACAATTCATAAGGCGTCTTAAGTGTGTGTGGATGCAGGTAAACCCTATTCACCGTGTGGCATGCAGTAGACACTTCCTCTGCCCAAAATCTCCTGGAAACTTTACGACCTAGAATCATAGATCTAGCCATTTCCTGAATCGTCCTGTTCTTTATCTCAACAATCCCATTTTGCTGAGGAGTCTTCATAATAGAAAACTCATGTTTGATCCCAAGGCTATCACTGTAAAGATCTACCTTTGTTTCCTTAAATTCCGTGTCATTTTCACTACGTATCCTGTTAATAATGACTCCGTGTTGATTTTGCAGGACACGATAATTGGTCGTTAAAAACTCTACAGCTTCGGATTTCTCTCTCAGAAAACCAACTATCGAATATCTAAAGAAATTATCCACCATCACGAGGACATACCTCTTACTACCCAGACTCTCAGTACGAGTAGGACCCATAAGATCCCTGTGAATTAGCTCAAGTACACGGGAGGTGGTAATGGAATGTAACTTCCTATGGGGGCTACGGATTTGATTTCCCAACTGATAGGGTCCACAAACCGTGGAAGTTGACTTTTTAAGAGATGGTAAGCCACATACTAGGTCCTTTTTGGCTAAATGTGTCAAATCTCTAACATTCACGTGACCTAGACATTGGTGCCACAGATCCATAGGAGTGTTCGTGGTGTTGTTACAGACAAGTGAGGACGTGGTCACAGTCCTATAGAAGATTTCTTCTATCCTCACCCCTTGCACTAAAAGTTTACCGACTTGATTATAGACATTACACGCGTCCCGATCAAACTTTATGGCAAAGTCAGCATCACACAGCTGGCTAATGCTGAGAAGGTTTGATTTCAAACCTTTGACGTACAAAACATTCTCTAGCTTAGGAAATCCTGGTAACTCTACTATACCTTGTCCTACGCTACTAGACTTTCTCCCATCTCCAAAGGTAACTCTTCCTTCCTTATAATCCTCTAGGTAGGTAAAAATGAGACATCACCTATCATATGTCTGGAGCACCCACTATCAAAATACCATTGTGAGGTATTATGTGCCTTGAGATCGAAATGAACAAAAAGGGCCTTTTTATCTTTCTTAGGTACCTAAGAAGTGGTAACCTTTTGTTTACCTTTATTGTTGTTAGTTTTAGCTGGGATGCGAGAACAATCACTGACGACAAAGTCATCCGTCGAAATTTCTCCATCAAACTCTGTGATGTGGCAGCTAAAAACTCAACACGCTATCTCAGACTGGAAAAATCATCAGTGTGATGTGGTGGAGCAGTAGGACGTCGTGTCCAACCCAAACTATAGCAAAACTCCCAGAGGTGTCCTTTTCTTTTGTAATACGTACAAAAGAACACAGTTTGAGGCGGATCTTGGTTTGCATTTCTTGGTCCAACACTTCTTTGTGGTTGTTGACGATGGCCATATAGAGTCATTGTAAACTCAGGAACTGATCCAGGTGCTATTTGGGACGTGAAGGCACCATCAAAACCTATTCCCTGCCTATCACCAAAACCTAAAGCGGGACCGAGGAGCATTTTTCCCATCTTTCTAGATTTGTCCTCAATTTGAACCTTGACTTACCTTGCTGTCTCAAGATCATGAGTAAGCTGGGATACAAGGGCTTAAAGTTTCTTTCGAGTCTCCAGGGAGGAATGGATCTCACTAGTAAGAAATGCCACTTGTTTAGTCAAGTCCCCTTTCTCTTTCTAAAAATAACTCTCTCTCTCTCTATCCAAAATGACTTTATTTCTCAACACAAGCAGACTCTATCTCTCTTAAGGTAGTGCAGGTGGAGGACTCTCTCTCTCTCTCTCTCTCTCTCGCTTTTCTTAAATCTTCCTCTAAAGCGGTGATCCTAAGAACTAACGCTTTGTTATTCTTTTTTCTTTTAAATGACTCAAAATAAAACTCAGTGTAGGCGCATTGAAGATCACTCTCGTTCTCACTTGCATCATCCTCCCCCTCACTCACATCGTTCTCACTGTCGAGGTGTCCATATGAAGAAGCATCCTCATCGTCATGAGGATCACTAGAAGTACTCACATGACTAGCCATGAATGCAGTGAAGTTACACTTATGCGATGACTCATCTTCAGAGTCCACTGACTCAACCTCACTGTCGTCACTAAGGGTAGCATTAAGGACAACTTTGATCTTTTCTTTGGCAAGTCTATTCAGCCTGGTAGCACACTCAAACGCTCTATGACCCTTACCTTTGCACTCATAGCATCTCTCACTATCTTTCTTTGGAGGATCTTTAAAATCTTTTTCATTTTTCTCTTCAAACTTATTTTTCTCAAAATTCTTTTTATATTTGAAATTTCCATTTTTCTTGAATTTGAGAATTCTCTTTAAATTTTTTGCAAACAGAAGCAAATCATCTAAATCAAAGTCACTCGAAATCAGGCATTTCTATCTCCCTTTTTCTAGACGACTCAACTCTCTTTCTTAACGATTCCTCACTCTTCTTATCCTAGGAATTAAGTGCGATTCCCTTAGCTTTAGGTTTGACAGATTTAGGAAACATATCAATTTCATACATTTGTAAGTATCCTACAAGTTCCTCCAATTTAAGCATGTTTAAATTACCCATTGAATTTAGTGCAGTGACTTTAGGGATAAAATGCTTAGGCAGTGATCTTAGAATCTTTTTAACAACTCTTCATTAGGAATGTGTTCACTAAGAATAAAGCTAGTGTTTATAATATCAGATAACCTAGCATAAAATTCATCAAACCATTCAGTCTCAAGCATGGTGATTATTTCAAATTGTGTTGTTAAATTTTGCAGTTTAGACTCTTTCATAGCATTAGTTCCTTCATGGGTAAGTTGCAAAACATCCCATGCATCTTTTGACGTGGTACACGTCATTATCCGTCGGAACTCATCAGGTGTGACGGATCCAGAAATAACTTAAACCCTTAGAATTAAAAGATAACCATTTAAATTGTTCTCCAGTCCATGCAGTCAAAGATTTTAAATTAGTCAAGTTATCAATTGTGATGGAAGGAGGTGTCCACCCTCTTTCAACCAAAATCCAGACTCGTTCATATATAGCTTATAAAGCAGATCTCATGCGAGCTTTCCAGTAAACATAGTTTGTCCCGTCAAGAATTGACATTTTATTATATAACTTCTCCATTTTGAACACGCTCTTTTTTAAAATTTAATTTTTTCAGAAAGTTGATATCTTAGAAAACTTTTGTGGAAAATTACGCGGTATAATTATGCAATTGGCTCTGATACCAATTTGAAGAGTGCACTTTTGTTCAAATTAAGAAATTATTTAATTAAAATCAATTTTTCAATTAAATCCTAAAACATGCATCTAGGTGTGATTGAAATCAATATGATCATGCAAGAACAATCAATCACAAACGAAATACACAAATGAGGAAAAATCCCCCAAAAGGGAAAAACCTTTTTACTTTCACTATAATTTGTAAAAACGGTTACATGGATTACAATGAAAGTAAGTGTGACATACGAAATACCATCGGGTGTCGATTTCGATGTCGTCGACTGGAATCTCCCGTAAGAACTCCAGGTGGGCAGCAATGAAGAAGAGAAAGGCTTCTCCATAAATTACTCCAGATGAGTAAAACAATGATCTTAAAGGTTTAATGATTCACATACATAGATGGGAGTGTATGTAGATCCAAACATCATATAACAAATCACCCGCTAGGATCGATCGATTAAACTAGTTTAAATCATAAAAGTAAGTCTAGAGTTAAAATTAAAGGAATAATGCCACACTTGAGAAACCCCTATCTCTAGTTCGAATCTAAAATGGGTATTATAACTAGAATTTTGATTTTCTATAAAAAATCATTTACCCTCTCTCGAGGAGTAAATTAAAATGTAAGAGTGCAAGATTAATCATCAAAAGGACATTTAATTTTAATTAATTAACTAAATTATGATTAACATCAAATAATGGGTCACCCCACCCCTTAAAAGGGGCTTTAGTCTAACATAACATCAAACATGATAAATAAACATTTAATAGGCATTTAATATAAAAGAGTAGGAAGAAGAACAATCAAACCAATCTCTTGAATTCAATTGACTTCCATACTTGTATTAGAAGCATACAACCCTCCAAGTGAGTGATCAACAAATATATAAATGAAAACTTTACTCAAATTGAATCTCACAAATTTATTTTCTCACCAATCTCTAAAAAAACAAAATAAATTCTAACCTAAAAAACAACTAAACTAAACTAAAATGGTGTTTCTCTCTATAATAATAATCTTCTATTGAATGGTCTTCATCTTCTTTAAATAGTAGGCATGGAGCTAAGGGAAAATTGGGTAAGAATAAAATGTGGGTGATCATGGGGGGTGTGCACATGAGGTTTGAGAGGTGTGAGCTCACAAAAATATGATTTGGGTGAGGGCAATTTGGGGATAAAAGAAGGTTCATGTGGGAAGTGGTTGTTTGGGGGTATTTTTGGAAAAGGGATAAGGTGGTTTAAGACACATGTGGGGGTTTGGTTTTTATTTTGCATTTGGTTTATTAGCTTTTGTCCTTAGTTTGTTAACAGGTAGAAAATCTTGGCTTGGAAACAAAAGGAAATGGGTTGGGGATAAAACTAGATCAGGTTGGCTTCGGATTTGGATAGAAAACACCCGGTATGGTTCGCAGGCACAGTTGGCTTTCGATTTGAGCTTTGCCGGGTTCAGGTGAGGACGGAAGAAGGTTTAGGCGAGATTCGGGATGGAGTCTGGATTAGTGGTTGAAACCAGGTAACGGGTTTTTTGGGTTCGGTACCGACCGGGTTCGAGTTTGGATGGTGCCAACCATGGGGTCGGGTCACAATTTGGGCTCGCGCTGGGTTGGAAAGGGTTCGGGATTTCCCAATTTGGGAAATGGGTTCAAGGGTACTGGTATAGGTCGACTGGGCACCCGGGTTTGTCACGAAACTGAGGATGGTAGGTATGTTTAATTGGTGGTTCGGAGCTTATAGCTGTTGGGTTAGCAGGTATAGTGGATCGAATATGGGGATTTTAATGGAGGAGATGGGTTATGGTAGGAGCTTTGGTGTGTTAGTGGAGTAGGAGAGAGTGTGAGTGGGTTGGAGGAGAAAATGAAGGTGATGGGTTTGGGTGTTGTGACACCCCGCCTAATTAAATACCGGGTGATCAGTTCTTTATTAAATTATAACCAAGGTGAAAGGTTGGTTCATTCTTAGCTTCACTGTCGCAAAATAACTTTTTCAAATTAAGCACCCCAAATAATTAAGCTTAGTGACAAAACCATTTTAAAAGATTAGTTCCATACTTAATTTAAACCCAATAATAAAAACCTTCCATAAATCATAGTTTAAGAGTCACACAGTACTAGACTGGAAAAGACAATCCAAGCAATTTAAGCATTCAAATACTAATTCCAACTTTAAAACTTCAAAGGAAAACATCCTGACAGTAACAAATCCCAAAGTATAAATACTGAAAGTAAACGAATCACAATCTATGATAAAATCATCTGAATAAGGAAAAAGGGTGACACATGCCCAACTGGATAAAATAGAACTAGAAGTGGAATTAATAATGAGGTCGGTCGTCTAAGCAAGAGGCCTGCAACTCCCACCTAAGCTGCATCATGTTCCTTCCAAAGGATCCTATGCATGACGCCCTTATGGATGGGCACCTGTAATATATATATATATATATATACAAGAGAGAAGAGATAAAAGGAAACGGATCAGAGCCCGATTGTAAAACAATTTAAAAATTAGTTTAGCAAGTATTTAAAATGCTTACCGGCTAATGCAACAATCATATTAGTAGGCGGCACTCTCTTGAGAAATTCTCACCTCTCTTTTAATGTGCACACCTACTGTGCTATTAACCCCAACAGTTTAGCTTTTCTTAAAATCCTCATAAGGTTTCATGCCGACAATTATTAGTGCTAAGATAATTAATCTCTGAAAGCAAAGTTTTCACATAAATCTCATTTTATTATAAAATTTCTCAATATTTCCTCAAACTTTTCAAACGCTTATAAATTTGGAATATTTATTCATTACTTAACTACTTTTAATCACAGTAGAAAGTTTCCCAATATATATATATATATATATATATATATATATATATATACTATCGGCACCCCACATAAATTTATGGTGCTGGCATACTCTGCTATCAAGTCCCCGTATCACTCGTACTAAGGGAAATACTAGTTCGAAATCACTCTCCAACTGTATTAACACAAAACACATACTAATTGAGGCGAAGCATAGTTCCAAGTCACTAAGAGGTCAGCACATACCCTCACGTCTCTTAGGACCGTCTGACTATCGATCCGATAGCCTGTACCAAGGATTCCTATGTTTTAGGGTACAACTCAATATCCCCCATAAAGGTCCCATCGAGATAAGACTGTCCCGACGCTGTAACCTCAGTGATAACAAGTAGCGTGGACATGATTTTTACACGTATATAGTATATGCACAACCACAGTCATATATGCACACTATCATTCCCAATTAGAATTGATGTACACCCACGACCCATACTTATGACATTCATTCTTAGTACACATTACTAGATTATCCCGTATAATGGTTCGTCTCTTTTATTCTTAGTTATGGGATTATTCCAAACTTACTTCGTAACACTCGTAGAATCCTATCTTCCTAAGTAATTTCAGTAGGTACTCTTTTACTTTATGACGTAACTTCCTTACGGGTCTCACCCTTTAGACACACGTTCCCGTTATTCCTTAAGTGTAAAACACCTCCGTTAATGTTAATTTCATATTACATTAAAGGTTCCATTTTTATAAAGCCCTACTGATCTTCTTTATATTCCAAAATGTTCTGACAATAATGTCCAAGGATTACTATTCATTTAAGTTGGAATAACCTATTTAAAAAGGGGAATATGAGTTTTCCAGGAGGAGTCGATCGATCGATGGCATGGTCTCGATCGATTGATCGATCCATCGATCGATCGATACTCTTAGATCGATCGATCGATCGATCGATCAAGCAGTTATGGCGAAACTGCAGAATTAACAGTTACGGGAATTCTATTACAAAATCATCCAAATCATCATATTTGATTTCCAAACTCCCAACAAATGATACTACAAGTGTTATATCCCCAAATAATTAATATTCTACGTAAGACATGCGAGTTTTCATCAATTATAACAAATTAGGGCCAAAATCCATAAAAATAACAAGGACCCTAATATTTTCTTTAACTTAGTTCTTCCCATTCTTTTCACAGATTTTCTACTTCTACTCAATAAATTTCGTGGTTCAACCTCTACATATAAATTAGATTTCCAGAATACGTCTTTTACCTCTACAACATGCGAATTTGGGTCTCCAATATATGCTTTCTTTTACAAAAACTAGTCCTAGTCCATCCCAGACTAATAGCATTGAAGCATTAACTAAAATAGAGCAAGATAGATACTTGCCTGGAAATATTTGGCTCAGATTTGTGGAAAATATTGGTGTGGTTGTGATCCTCGTTGCGCGATCTACAAATTGGCGACGACGTCGGTGCAAACGGTGGAGTTCTTGACCTAGAACTCCTTGGAAAGTTTCTCCTCTTCCTCTCCAATGGTCATCTTTGGTTTTTGGTTATTCTAACCCTATAAGACAACTCCTACCATCTGATATAACCTTAGAAAATTCGTGGGTTTCCATGCCCAAAAATACAAAATGTCTAAAATGCCCTTCCGGGATGTTAATTAAGCCTAAAAATGCCCCAAGACCCAAACTAAACCCCCGGGTACATTATTTTGACTATTTCGACCCTTTCGGTCACATTAACGCACTCAAAATGACCATACGGGTGACTTATAATTTATTCACTTTTAATAGTTCAAATTTAATCCCGACAGGACACAGGCACGTTCCCATAAATTTCCAAAATTATCAAATTAGATTCTCGTGATAATTTTTACTAAATTCAATTACACATCTTACTTTACCCGTAAAGTAACTTATAAAAAAATTCCAATAATTACTAACTCTCATCATGCTAGTAAGTATTTAAATGATTTTCTGGATTAATATTAAATTAATATCTATAATTAAATTTAATAAATCCCCAAAATTTAAAAGTCATAAAAATACGGGGTATTACATACTTCCCCCTAATAACGGAATTTTGTCCCATAATTCAAAAAATAAAGTATACCGTGTAAGAATAACTCTGGGTATTTCTCACGCATGTCTGACTCACGCTCCTAAGTGGATTCCTCCACATTATGATGCTCCCACTGGACCCGTACAAGTGGTACTACTTTCGACCTCAATTTCCTTTCGCTATGGTCTAGAATAGCCATTGGCCTCTCCTCGTAAGAGCTATCAGGCTGTAAGTCAATCTCCTCAATCGCGATGTGGGTGTGTGCCATGTCATTCCGAAGGTATCGTCTCAACGACGAGATGTGGAATACATCGTGAATGCGGTGTAAATGCTCTGGCAATCCCAATCTGTATGCTACTTGCCCAATCCTCTCGATAATGGGAAATGGTCCCACGTACCTCGGGGCCAGTTTCTCTTTCTTCCCAAACCTCATCACTCATTTCATAGGAGATACACGTAGCAATACTTGGTCTCCCACATTAAATTCTTGGAAAAATCATTTTGCATCGGCATAGATTTGTGCCTGTCCTGGGCTACCCGAATGCCACTCCTGATAAGCTCAATCCTAGCGGAGGTTTCTTGAATTACCTCTGGTCTGAGCAACTTGTTGTCCCCCACCTCTAACCAACAAGTTGGAGAACGACAAGGCCTGCCATACAATGCCTCAAATGGAGCCATGCCAATCGTGAACTGATAAGAGTTATTATAAGCAAAGTCCACCAGTGGGAGCTGTGGCTCCCAACCTCCCCCAAAATCAAGGACACACATGCGTATCATATCCTCCAACATCTGATTGGTACGCTCTGTTTGTCCATCTGTCTGTGGGTGGTAAGCTGAACTCAACCTCAACTCTATACCCATGGCCTCCTGAAAGCTCTCCCAGAAACGTGACACAAAAATCTTGTATCTGTCTGATACAATATCCAGGGGCACCCCATGTAGTTTAACGATCTCGACAATGAACAACTGAGCATACTGACCCGTGGTATAGTCTATATGTACTGGCAGAAAATGAGCCACCTTTGTCAAGCGGTCCACCAGATGGAGTCGTGACCCCGCTGTGATGTAGGCAACCCAGTAATAAAATCCATGGAAATACTCTCCCACTTCCACGTGGGTATTTCCAATGATTGAAGCAACCCAGACGGTTTCTGGTGGTCTACCTTTACAATCTGGAAAGTAGAACACTTGGACACGAACTCAGCAATGTCCTTCTTCATCTCACTCCACCAGTATTGTCGCTTCATATCTTGGTACATCTTATCTCCCCAAAGATGCACTGCAAATCTGGACCCGTGAGACTATGTCATCACTGCATGACGTAAGTATTCTCCTTCTGGGACCACTAACCTCCCATTAAACCTCAAACCTCCATCAGAACCAACAGAATATGACTCAGCACCCTCGGCTAGAAGCCATACAATCTGCTCCTGGAAAAATGAGTCCGCTGCCTATGCTTGTATTACCCTCGTAAAAATCTCAGGTGTCACTGTTATGACAGATATGAAGGAACGGGCTACCACATCCTGGTGACCTAACTCTTTCCACTTTGCTTTCCAGACGTCTACTACATCATCTACCGGTCTACGGCTCAACGTATCAGCAACTACGTTGGCCTTCCACGGATGGTACTGTATGTCGAACTGATAGTCTTTCACAAACTCTAACCTCCTGCGCTGACGCATATTCAGCTCTCGCTGAGTGAACAAGTACTGCAGTGACTTATCTGTGAACAAGCGGAACTTCTCCCCCAATAAATAATGTCTCCATATCCTCAATGCAAAGACGATCGCTGCTAACTCTAGGTCGTGAGTAGGGTAGTTTCTCTCGTGTGGCTTAAGCTTGCGGGAGGCAAAAGCTATAACTTTCTCCTCCTTCTGAAGTACTACCCCGAGACCCCATAAGGAGGCGTCGGTGTAAACCATATACTCCACGCCCGGCTTGGGTAAAGTAAGAACTGGTGCCGAAGTTAGCTTATCTTTCAGCTCATCAAAAGCTAATTGACAAGCATCGTCCCAAACATATGGTACCCCCTTGCGAGTCAGGTTCGTCAATGGACCTGTTATCTTAGAGAACCCTCGGATGAATCTCCTGTAGTACCCAGCTAACCCCAAGAAACTATGCACTTCTGTCGGTGTCATGGGCTATCCCCACTCCCTCACTGCTGACACTTTACTCGGGTCAACCACTATCCCCAGCTCAGAAACATGTCCCAAGAACTTCACTTCCCATAACCAGAATCCGTACTTTTCGTACTTAGCATACAGCTGATGCTGTCGTAGAGTCTGAAGAACCTGCCTCAAGTGCTCAGCATGCTCTTCCTCAATGTGTGAATATATTAGGATGTCATCTATGAAGACGATGATAAAATGATCCCGGAACTCTCTAAACGCTCAGTTCATCAAGTCCATGAATACGGTTGGAGCAATTATGAGTCCAAATGGCATCACTCTGAACTCATAGGACCCATATCTCGTCAAGAAAGCAGTCTTCAACACATCCTTCCCCCTAATCCGTAGCTTATGGTATCCTGACCACAAATCTATCTTCGAAAAGAAAGTTTCTCCCCTCAGCTAGTCGAACAGATCATCGATTCGAGGAAATGGATATTTGTTCCGTATTGTGACCTTGTTCAGTTCCCGGTAGTCCACGCATAACCTAAGTGAACCATCTCTCTTCTTCACAAATAAAACTGGAGCACCCCAAGGTGAGGTACTCCTACGAATGAAGCCCTAACCTAACAACTGCTCAATCTGATCTCGTAACTCTCTTATTTCTGCCGGAGCCATACGGTATGGAGCGCGTGCTATCGATCGAGTATCAGGTAACAAATCTATGACAAAATCTATCTCTCGACTGGGGGTAGGCCTAGTATCTCCTGAAATACATCAGAATACTCATAAACAATTGGGATCGAGTCTATGGGAATCATGACCTCCTTAGAGGTATCCTCCTCTATGTAATACAAATGAGCAGAAGAGCCTCCCTCTGGGCGAGGCATCGCCACTAGAAATATCTCATGTCCCGAAATGGCAAAGACAATACTCCCACCGAAATAATCTATCATGGCTCTGTATGCTGCGAGCCAATCCATGCCAATAATAACATCGTGCTCATGCATATCTAAGACTAACATGCCTACTGGTAAGATTAATCTACCAATCTCTACTGCCACACCTCGACATATAAAGAAAATTAAGGATCCATTTCCCAGTGGTGAGTCTACGCATGTCACAGTGCTCTCTGCTGTGGGTAATAACCCTAAGGCCTTCGCAAAATGAGTAGCTATAAAACAGTGTGTCTCCCGAGTATCAAATAAAACCCGACCCATAGTACTATGAATAGGAAACGTACCCTTAATCGCGGGTGGTGCCTGAGGAGCAGCTTCCTGATGGACGTTATAGACACGTCCGTACTATAACTTCCCCTGCTGCACTGGAGCTGCTGGAATTGCTAGTAGGGTTGGTGCCTGAGCTGGTGCTGGGAGGGCGGCTGGAAAAAGTGGCCTCTGTGGCTCATTACGGGAACCCTACTGTTGTGGGGCCCTATCTCCTTATGGACAATCATGGCGCCTATGGACATTTTTACCACACCCGAAGCATCGGCCCCTGAAATTTCCTCCCCTATGTCCCTACTGATTACGGCCCTGCTGGCCGTTACCTCCCCGCTATTGGCCCTGCTGGCCCTGCGAAAAATGTTGTTGGCCCTGCTGCTGACCCTGTGGTTGACGATGTTGGCCCTACTGGCCCTGCTGATTAGACTTCCCTGCCTAAATCCCCTAAATCCCTGCCTGGAGTCACCTGATCGAAACCGATTGGCAGGGTCCCCCTGATGGGAATTTTGCTCATGCTGACGAGTCGTCCCCTAAGATGTAGGTGCTCCATTAGCACTACTACCCCCTGTCCTACCCCGCTGGATGGACTCTCTTGCTCGCTTGCTTCCCTGCAGATGGAAGCGGGGATCCTGGAAGTGTAACAAAGTAGCATTGAGTACCCCACCCCATTCCTTTGTCCACACCATTTTGCCTTCCTCACCAATTAGAGCACCATTCTTATAGGGACCTAGTTGACCTCACCTTCCGTCTCAACAAGGCCCGTGATCGGTACCTTTCCACTCTCACCTTTACCCTCATACCCACCCACCCATGGTCCACCGATGCTTTGCATCGTGTGATGCACTTTGCCATACAAGTGCATTGACCCGTTTTAGCCTCTATCCAATAAGACTGACTCTTCAGTCTTGTTTGGGGGTGATTCTCATCACCCATTTTTCTGCCACCCCGTGCTTTCATAGATCTTATCTTTAGGGTGAGATTTAATCGGTCTGGATGAAGACATTAAACTTAGCGCTACCGGGAGGCAGCCCGCATTTCTTGTACTAATCTCATCCTGTTTGGGGGTGGTGTTTCACATCACCCTCTGCTTTATCATGCTTATAGACTTCTACATTTTATTTTTTATTTTTTATTTTTTTCTCTTATCACTTATTCAGGTTTCTTCTTAGCTTCATATGTCCACTTCATTAGCGGTTCATTCTGGTAATCTCTTTCCTCCCTTATGCTCTCAATTTTAAAATTCATTTTACCTAACATCGAGGACGATGTTCCTTTTTATTTGGGGGTGGGGAATTTTATCAAAATTGTACCTCTTTTGAAAAAAATTAATTTTTGAACCTGATTTTTAAAATTTCGTGCAGTTTCTTTCATCTCAGTCATTGATATGAATTTTCAATCATCCATTATTTAATGTCTAGGAATCAAGCTAGAGAATATTTTTATAAATAGCTTATGTAATACGTAACAAGGCATGTTGCACTATGAATTTCTAGACTCAATAAAATTTGCGCACTTATCACGTCATTACGTTTAGAGTTGAGGAGTACTACAATTCTAAAGAGAACTTTGAGGATCACTAGTTTGAGACTTTAGCCCGTGAGATTCGTGCCTTTTAGAGAGTTTTACGCAATCTCCGAGTCACAAATTAATTCAACTTCGTTTGGGTCCGCACTTTAATTGTTGTATGATCTCATTATTCTTCATTTTTGGCTTGATCACTGAGAATGACATCCTTTTCAAGTTGTAAGAAATGCGTGTCTTGAAATTTGTCCCGAACACTAAAATTTCATCCATACACATACCACTTTTCCATTTCACATCCATTTTTCACCAATACACTTCACTCATTACATTCCTATGTTTTCCCATATTTCATATATATTCCCCTCACCATCACCTATCATCTCCATTTATATCACCAATCATCATTTTCAAATAAAAGAGTGTGATTTCAAATGTAAATGTCTTCATTGTTAGTTTGAAAAGTGAGAGAAAAACAAAAAAAAAAAAAGAAGAAGAAGAAAAAAAAATCGAAAAAAAAAAGAGAAAAGAAAAGAAAGAGAGTTTGTAGTTAGTAGTTCTTTTGTAATAAAGACATTTATGCCTAAAGTGTAAAACAATCTTCTATCATATCCATTCATATATCATCATTCATATCACCATTATATCCTACATACCACATCCATACATCACACATCCATCATACCACACCTCATACCATCCTTCCCATTTCATTTTCCCCTCACCCATTATCATCCACATGTTCCCCTAGGTGTTTGGGCAAATAAAAGTCGACGTGGTGAATAACTCGACGTTCTCACTACAGTGATTAGCATTCTTTCATGAGATCATTTTCTTTCTAATTGTTCGTTCTTTCTTATGTGTGTGTGAGACGTTTGAGCTTGCTTACATTTACTCACTTCCTCACACACAAGAGCGATACACTTACCCTAATCTTGTGAGTTCGTTTGACAGAGATATATCCATGAGATTTGAAGTTGAAGCGTTGATTCCGAAAAGGCAATCTAGGAATTACTCTTGTGATACTCGACCCGTTTTGACTGATTCACACTACACACGTTGAGTTCTAGGAAGGGTGTGCCTTTAGTATTTACTTAGCTAAACTTTTTACACTTCTAGCTTGTATTTCTAAAAATATTTCTCATGTGATGGATTGTGCGACTATTCTATGTCTAATAAGAGATTGACTGCCTTTTAATAAATTTTTGCAAATAAGAATTTTGTGGGTATATTCCCTGCAAACCCTCACGAGACACAACTCGTCCTGTAGGGCAACCTATAGGTGTAAAGGCTTGTTGAACATGCTAAGTGCAATCGTAAGTGCCCGCAAAAGTGGTACACTTTTGGTTACTTATTTGTCTCTTTCTCTCTATCTTATTGCTCGAGGACTAGCAACACTCTGTTTGGGGGTGGTGTGAAAAGCACCCAAAACTGTACAATTTATACCTCGAATAGACGTACTTTAGTTGCTAATTCTCGACAATATGGGTCTTATGTGCTTAATTGATCAATATGCAGGCTTAATGTGCATTGCAGAGTTCAAACGCTTAAATCAAGACAATTGCGCGTTTTATGGAGCTAATACCCCTTTCCCGTATCCTAGCCTATCCGAAAATGAGCCTAAACCTACCCTAAACCCTGCGTGTGTTGAGTTTGTGCCCTTTAATCAATTTTTAGATTTTTAGTTTGTGTCATTTTAATTTTAGGTTTATTTTAGAATTTTTAGATTTTATTTTCTATTTTATATTTATTAGTATAATTTTATTTTATTTTGATTTTTATTAGTTTTTAATTTTTAGTTTTATTAGGATTAGATTTTTTAGGATTTCATTTAATTTTTTAATTTTATTTGATTTTACATTTAATTAGAATTTTAGTTTTAGTTTTATTAGATTTTATTTTTATTTCCTTTTTAGTTTCATTTTTTTTAATTGAGTCTTTATTTTATTTTTAGTGTAGGATCACTACACCAAAATGGGCAAATTGTCACCTTTCAGCCGGCCAGCCTTGTCAAGGTCATTGACCGTGACAAAAAATACGCGTTTTGTGTCACGGTCATTGATCTTGACACGACCGTGACAAGGCCGTGACAAATTTACTTGTCACGGACAATGACCGTGACAATTATTTAAATACTTGTCACGGTCAATGACCTTGACACGACCGTGACAATATTTACAGCTAAAACCCTACCCCTTCTTTTTTCCTTACCGCCGTTCACTCTCTCTCTCTCTCTCTCTCTCTCTCTCTCGACGCTGCTCTCTCTCTCTCTACTTTCAGGTCGATTTTCTCTCTCTCTCTCTCTCTTCCATTTATATATATGTTTGTGTGTATATTTATGTGTGTATGTGTATATATATATGTGTGTATGTGTGTGCGTGTGTGGGGGGTGGGGCAGGGTGCGGGTAGGGGGTGGGGCGGGGTGGGGGCAGGGCGGGGTCTGTGCGTGTGTATATGTATGTGTATATGTGTGTATGTGTGTGTATATATGTGTGTGGTGGGGGAGGGGGTGGTGGAGGGGGGCAGGGGGTGGGGTGGGGTGGGGTGTCTGTGTAGGTGTGTGCGTATGTGTGTGGCGGGGGGAGGGGGCAGGGGGTGGGGGTGGGGGTGGGGCACCCATTTAATAACTTTTAAAATATTTGAAAAAAACATAATATTACAAAATTGAAACGAAATGGTATTGATGGAACTTATACATACGTTATAATATAGAATCTCAAGATAAAAAATAGGCATCAACCTTAAAATCTCAAAATTATTAGATGGAAAAAGAAAAATATAAATTGAGATAACCTTAGAATCTAATTAGGCTAAAAATATAGTGGCATCAACTAACATATATACACAACACTAAAACTAGACATCAATTTTATAGATTTTTACTTTATAATTCAATATGGGTTATACTCCCACATAGTTCTTATTCGCACCATATCAATAAAAACCCTATCAACCAACAACAACTCCTTTTTACTTATTCGCACCATACACTCCCTACACACCCTATCAATAAAAACCAATCCTCCCCACTTGAGTAATAATAGTTAAACGATAATTTAATGATGATAGTGGTTTATTAAGATGCAATAGATAAAGAAAAGCATAAAGAATGTGTAGAACCAGGATCAATCAACACATAAGCAATTTTATCATTCATATGTAAGGATAAACGTCTAGTGATTTCTTATCAATGAAAGTCAATTCCCAACTCATATATTATGTCATACCATCATATACGTATGTTGAACATTCGCACATAATAGATTATCCATCGTGTCCTCTTATATTCACAATGAGTGAACATTCTTAATAAATAAAACATCATTCTTTACGTTTTTCACTTCATTCCCATAGTCCATCCTTATCATCGTGTAACATTTCAAATAATAAATATTCTATTACAAGACTACTTCTTATAGTTCATCTCTCCAACTTCCATTCATTACTTCAAATTATAAACATCATATTACAATACCAACTTATCACATGTCATCTTCTCATCTTCCACTTAATACCAAATATATGTGTTTGACTTTGGATACTATCCGCATCATCTTTGAAGTTTTAGAGTATGTTGAATATCGTTCTTACAATCCTTAATATAAATATAGCCTCACTATATGTACTCATATTATTAAAGATATACATATCAACTCTCATTACTCTTTATTCTACTTGTAATAATTCAATATGAGTTCATATTCTGGTCGTTTGTGATATATCGACTAGTTATTGAATTTCTTTCCTATTTCACATCTTAAATATAAACATATATAACTACCAACCTTCTCATTTAACCTCTACTATGTGAATCTTAAATATAAATATAAACATACACCATGTGCGAATAAGTAAAAAGGAGTTATTGATAGGGTGTGTAGGGAGTGTTAGTTGACACACTTTATAATTCAATATGGGTTATACTCCCACATGGTGCCAATAGGGGTGGGGTATGTGTATATGTGTGTGTATGTGTGTGGCGGGGGGAGGGGGCAGGGGGTGGGGGTGGGGGCGGGGTGGGGGCGTGTGTATATGTATGTGTATATGTGTGTGTATGTGTGTGTATGTGTGTGTATATATGTGTGTGGTGGTGTGTGATGGGGAACGGGGTGGTGGAGGGGGGCAGGGGGTGGGGTGGGGTGTCTGTGTAGGTGTGTGGCGGGGGGAGGGGGCAGGGGGTGGGGGTGGGGGTGGGGTATGTGTACTATTAACATTTTTTTTTATCTGTACTAATAACATTTTTTTTACAGCAAAAATGTCTCCTTCAGATGTTAATGCGAAGATGATGATGCTGTTTATGATGATGTCGTCTGGGTTCGGTGGTAGCGGAGGCGACGAGGGCTCCTCCGCCCCTAGGCTCCCCAAATATGGAAAATTTGGGATTACCGTCGAGAACAAGTCGGAGCTATTAGCGAGATCCCTCGAGCCACTAAAGACGGTCATCGGCCCGGGGTTTATGAGTTGGAAGGAGGTGCCATATGAGCTCAAGTTAGCTGTTTGGGAGGCACTACAGGTAATATTTCTATTTCAATTTCATATTTATATTTATATTTATATTTATATTTATATTTATATTTATATTTATATTTATATTTATATTTATATTTATATTTATATTTATATTTATATTTATTCACAACTAACATTGTATTTGTTGGACATGAACAATTCAACTTGGATCCAAAGCTACGCGATTCCGTCTTGGACCAGTTGAGGGAGAAACACAAGGCGTGGAAGAAAAATATGCGGACACGGTACTTTGGGAAAACACGAGAGTCCATTATACAATGGCGCGGATCCGTCCCGCCTAAGGAGCCGATCTCATTGGCACAATGGAAAAAGTTCATTGACAATGAGATCGAGGATCAACAATTGGCATCTCGCCAATCGGGGAGGGAAAATCGGGCTAAAAAGATGGACGTGCACTACTCCGGCCGGACCTCTTACGCTGAGGTGGAGCATAGGATGCAGGTAAGATTTAATTCATCTATAACTACAGAAATATATTATTCTTCATTATTTTACTTTGCTGGGCCGATGCTAATTTTACTTTACTTTATTTTATTTCAGGGAGTAGGGAGTGGGCCAGGGAGTAAGCCACATAGGCTCGATACTTATGTGGCTCTTCGGACGAAGAAGGGGAAGGACAAGTAGGTGTCCCCGAGCGTCGCGGCCACGATTGTAAGTAATCCGACAGTTTAATTATTGTTAATTACGTTATAATTTTTTAGTTTACTTATTTTACTAATCATGTGCTTTTTGTCATTTCAGGCAAAGCTTAAGGAAGTGCATGAGTCGCAGTCTGATGCCGACAAGGCTTCTTTGTCCACAGACACACTCAGCCAAGTGCTTGGCTCTGATCGCAAGGGGAGGACAAGGGGAGTGAGCTCGCGGGTGGCCAAATCTAGGATCATCGGATTGGAGACGAGCGACACCGGGTTGGCTCGAATGGTGGATTCACACGACGCGAAGCTGTCCCGTTTGGAGGCGACGGCCCAAGATATGTATGCATTCATGAAGCGTACGTTGGGTGGAGACCGTAAAGGGAAAGGGAAAGGGAAGGAGAAGGAGAAGGCGATGGAGGAGGAGGTGTGGGAGGACGAGGCGCAGGATGACGAGGATGTGGACCTCGTTGCTTCATCACCGACACGTTCGTACTTCGACGATCCACTTCCCTATTTGGCGCCCTTCAACAGACCATTGTCGACACTTGGTTGGCCGAGCGTGTTCATATTGGACGTATTTGATGGCCAGCGGATAGGGCGGGGGTTGAGGGACCCGAATATAGTCGAGGGTGGAATAGTCCATGGACGTGTGCTTCAAGAGATGGAGTCCAGGGTGCTCGTCACGCATGTCATACCCGGGAAGGAGAACTCCCTATTGTGGTTGCGCGAACAATGCGGCACGACGTATATTAGTGGGTGCGTCAATTCGTATGTCGTGTGGCCTACTCACCTCCTCAGTTTTATCCATTTTTAAGTTTGTCCATTTTAATTATATTTGGATAATATCGTCATGTATATTATTTTTACTTTGAATATTTGGATTATATCGTCATGAATATATATTTTCATTATCTTTAGTTTGTGTTGGATATATGATGTTTGGAACAGGTACAACGTTGCTATAACAGGTACAAATATACTGCTGGGCACTGACAGTGGCCATACTGCCCAACAATTTTTTTTTAAATTCTGCCCAGAATTGTCACGGTCATTGACCGTGACACGTCCGTGACAAAAAGTTATCACGGACGTGTCACAGTCAATGGCCGTGACAATTTTTTTTAAAAAGGGTCACGGCTTTGTCACGGTTTATAACCGTGACAAACGTGTCACGGTCACTGAACTTGACACGACCGTGACACAAAACGCGAGTTTGTTGTCAAGGTCATTGACCGTGACACGACCGTGACAAAAAAAGTTGTCTCGCCTCGAAATGTCATGGTCATTGACGTTGACAAGTTGGATTTGTCAAGTTCAATGACCTTGACAAATGGGCAGATTTGGTGTAGTGGATTTTTTTTTTTAGATTTTTAGTTTTAATTGTTTTATTTTTAGTTTGTTAGTGTCATTTTTAATTGGTGTCCTAATTAAACACACACACCAAAACAACCCTTCCTATTCCTCACCCACACTCAACTACCCTACACCTTATCCTACACCCTAACAACCCCTCAGCCTCACCCCTACTTCCTATACACCCCACCACACATTAAACCTACCCTTTATCTTCTTCCTAACACCCATCTATTTCTCACTCATCAGTCACCCCTTAACCCATCTCCGACCAACCCCCAATCGACTCCCCTCTCTCTCATTCCCGCCGGCGACATTCCGGCAGCGCCCTGAACCCGCCACCATACCACTCCGGCGACCCGACCCCCATCAACCGCCGCTGCTGCCCCGTCCTTCACCTCCGCCAGCAGCGCCTAGCCCCCGGCGTTGATCGCCCTCCTCCTCCGGCCGAAAAACCGAACACCCCGGCAGACAGCCTCACCCCTTCCCAAAACCGACGGAACCTACCTCCCCTCTAACCTGCTACCTCCGCCTCTCCGCCGACGTGCCCTCTGCCCAGCCGCGGCGCCCCATTTTCGTCGACCACCATCATACCCGGCGGCGACTGCCTCGGCCAGTAGCCCCGACGCCGTCCTCCTTTTCTAGCCTACCCCCGTCGGCGACCCGACCCATCTCCGGGTCTGCCACCTCTTCAACCCCTTTTCATCTTACCCAAAACCCCAAGCAAACCCAAACCCATATCACCCATTAGTTCTTTTCGATCCAACCTCAAATCCAAGACCCATGTCCCATTTTCAAGCCAACCTCTCAAAACCAAAAACGTGACCTGCAGAAAATAAGACCAACTTCCAAGCCAAACACCAAATGCCAAACAAAAACAAAAATTACCCCATGTGCCTAATTAATCCTTTTACCCTTTCTCCCAATTTTACTCCCAACTACCTCTTTTACCCAACACCCAAAAATACCCTTATAACCAAATCAGATTTTGTCACCTCATCTAACCCACATGCCCTCAAACACACTCACACCCCATGCTCCCCTCACCATTCCCATGCACACCCAAGCCAATTCCCAAAAATACCCCCATGCTCCATGTGCCTACTATCTAAAGAGGAAGAAGACCTCATCAAAAAAAGGAGGAGCTTAGAGATAGGAAAATTCTAGAGAGAGAATTGTAGAGAGAAAAACACCATTTGTAAATAGTTTTATATTATTCTTTTTATTTTTGTTAGATATTTGTGAGATTAAATATTGTAAGAGAATTAATTGAGTGGATATTTTAATTTCATATCACTTGGATGCTCAATTAAGAGGTGTATGCTTCAATTTGGAAGAGTAGAGTTCAACTTTCTCAAAGAGATTTGGTTTGCTTGTTCTATTCTCTTCTCTTTTATTTTAGTAGCCTTGATTATTAATTTGTCATGTTTAATATCGTGTTAGGCTAAATCCCCTTTCAAGGGGTGGGGTAAAACCCTTATTTGATGTTATTTTATTTTTATTAGTTTAATTACTTAAAAAGTCCCTTTGAATGTTAATTTTGATCCCTCACCCTTAGATTTACGCCTCGAGACAGGGTAAATGATTTTTGAGAGAAAATCGATATTCTAGTGATAATACCCATTTTAGATTCTAACTAGAGATAGAGGTTTCTTAAGTGGGGTATTATTACTTGAATTTCAACTCTAAATTTATTTTATAAGATTGACATAAATTCTAATTGATCGATCCTAGCGGGTGATTAATTAAAAGGAGTGTGGATCTACTTTTCTATAGTTGTGGGGTGTTAAACTTAATATTCTAAAATGTTATTATTAAAATTACATTTGCAACGAGAGTTGATTTGTAATTTTGATATTAATTTAGGAGAATTCACATAATTAAATTAATTAATTAGAATAATTAAAATTTGTGGTGTAATCGCACTCCTTGATTGTTCTCACAATTATTTACCTCACTTATCTCTTATTTTTAGTTTAGACTTTAATTTTTCATTTTATTAAATTTCTAGTTGGTTGTTATAATATTACATCTAGTTTAGTTTAGTTTAGATCTCACCTCACCCTATTGTTTTAATATGCGAAAAAGCTAAAAAATTAGAAAAGTGCAAAAGCCCAAAAAAGAAAATAAAAAGTGAATTACAATTGAATTTGTCTCTAGCTTACTCCCTAGAAAGTGGATTGACATCCTTACTTACCACTCTACACTTGAGTTTATTATATTTTGTAGGTATTTGAGGATTTTTGACTAACTTGGCTTTCAACAACAACGACATACACGCAAAAAGCATAGTTATCAGATGGATACAATGCTACCACCAAATAATTAGAGTAGGTCACACTTCTCTACTCAGCTAAAATATGACATTCTCGTAAATAACCACTGTGAAGTCTTCAATAATTTCATATCTGATGCAAGGAATACGCTTATTAACTCAATAAAAACATCATTGTTCTTGCCTTAATTCCATCATATGTGGTCGGCCACATGGATTCTCCTTTTCCATTCCAATCTATTATATGAAATATTATCATTCAAGTTTAATTCCTTAAGATCTCTCCTAATAATTTCATCCCACGATAGCTTAGGGTGACCTCTTTCTCTTTTACCTTTATTTTCAATAATCTTCCTCTTGTCATAGGGGTATCTACTGGTCTACGTAACACATGTCCGTACCTCCTAAGTTTACTTTCTCTTAATTTATCACTAATGGGAGTTACTCCTAACTTTTCTCTCATATACTGATTTTTAATTTTGTCTTTTCTAGTAATTCCCATCATCCACCGGAGCATCCTCATCTCACTAACATGGAGACTTTGTTTTTTTTTTCTTTAACGCCCAACACTCCGCTCCATATAGGGTCGCTGACCTAACAACTTCTCTATATAATTTTCTTTTTAATTTATTAGTTACCCTCTTATCGCATAACACCCCACTCGTCTGTCTCCATTTCTTCCAACCAGTTGATATTCTACTCTTAACATACTCATCAATATACCCGTTACTTTATAACATTGAACCTAGATAACGAAATTTATTAGTTTGGTTTATCACTTTTTCTTCAATCTTCAACATTATGTTATTCGACGCCTCATTATTAAATTTACATTCCATAAATTCCGTTTTATTTCTACTGATTTTTAGTCCCTTAGACTCTATGGTTGTTTTCCAAGTATCTGCTCTCATCGCTAAGCCCTCCTTTGAAGTGTCTACTAAAACTATGTCATCCACAAACAACATACACCACGGGACATCTTCTTGTATGTCCTTAGTAATCTCATCCAAAATGACGACAAATAAATAAGGACTTCAAGCTGATCCTTGATGTAGATCCACTTTAATCGTAAAGTCATTAGTTTCTCCACATATAGTCCTTACTCTAGTCTTTCTTTTATCATACATATCTTCAATAACTTTAATATAACTCATAGGGATTCCTTTCCTCCTTAAATCCCACAAATTATATCCCTAGGTACTCTATCATAAGCCTTTTCTAAATCTATAAAGACCATATATAAATTTTTATTCTTACTTATACATTTCTCCATTAACTGTGTTAATAAGTAAATAGCTTCCGTGGTGGATCGCCCTGACATAAATCCAAATTTATTATCCAAAATAGTTGACTCATTTCTTAATCTTTTTTTTATAACCTTTTCCTATAATTTCACAATGTGATTCATCAGTTTGATTCCTCTATAATTATCGCAGTTTTGTATATCCCCTTTATTTTTATACAAAGGTATTGTGGTGCTTTTCCTGCACTCATCTGGTATGTTTCCTTCTTTTAAAATTTTATTAAATAAGCATGTTAGCAATTATACCCCTAGACTTACAAGGGTTCTCCACACCTCCATGGGTATTTTATCTGAGCCAACTACTTTATTCTTTCCCCTTTTTCTTATTAATATATCTACTTCTTTTTTAGTAATATGACATACCGTTCCTATTGTAATGACCTAAAAAGTGATTAGGAATGTTAATTATATGATTAAGTATAATTTATAAGTTGGCGAGGGGTGTTAAACATGTTGATTATCATATTTGGGGGATGCATACTCATGTGATATATGTGTTGGTTGCATTAGATGTTAATTCAGCTTATGATCGGGGATACATTGTTTAGATCATATGATTAATTATGTGGTTAAATGTATCATGAAAATATATTTTTCATACATTATTATGATTATAAAATTAAACCAAGGGGTTGATCCGAAATTGGCGATGTTAGGTCGTCAAATGTGAAAGTTTTGAGATTTTTGGTAAATTGTTACTTTTCTGTTCAGGCCCAAATTAGGCATACTAGTTTTATGATTTGGGTAAATCACAATTATATGGAAGTTGTATATATATGATTTAAGTTTATAACACAACAAACGGTGCATCAAATAGACATTCGAGTGAGAAGATTTTGTCTTTTTACGAACATAGGGTAAAGTGGTCATTTAGCTTTAAATGATATTTTGTCTTATATGGCGCCACATGTTATATTTTGATTGGACCAAGGTTAGGTGACCTTATGCTGACTTTAAAACTTTAATATGAACTCCTCCTTCATCCAAAATCATCCATGAGAAAGTTTGGCCTGAGGAGAGGGTACCGGGGAGCTTAGGAAGGGAAAAGCGAGGAGAAGTAGGAGAAAAATCCGTAAGAAATCATGAAAAAGTCCTTCAGGTAATTCTAACCCTAAATCTTGGTATAATTTTTTGGTATTACTGATTAAAATGATAGAAATAATCAATTGGTTGTTTAACTTTCAAGCCTTGGTGTTTATATACGGATAGATGCAAGTTCAAGCAAAGTTAAACGTGTAAACCCTCAAAATCGCTTCGTTTAGAGGCCTTGTGTATTCAAACTTTTATATATTTTTGTGTAATTAATGGAATTGAGTAATTCTAATTGAATATTAAAATAGACTCGTATATGTATATAATATCCAAAAATTACGTTAAAATACCAAGAAATAAATCTTGGGTGATAGTTTGAAGTTCAGGTATAAAATCTGCCCCAAAAGTGTAAGTGCGCACACGAGGTGTTCGATGTTTTGCTTGACTTAGCAAATGAGCTCTAAAAATTATGCAACTTTAATTTTATATTACTAAATATGTTTAATACATGTTTCCATTATTTATAACCAAGGTGGAGGTTATATATGCTCGAAAAATGTTAAATTATGCTTTGATGGTCTATTCCGACCTAGATGTGTTAAAAGTGGCATAAATCATTGGATACTTGTTAAAATAAATAAAATCCAATTGTAAATGTTACAGAATATATATAAGTACTAAATAATCGAAGAGGAGAATAAAATACTTTCTGGTTTGGCTTGGAGGTTGTGTTGAAGTTGAAGTTTTTTTGTTTGTTTTCTCCAAAAATGATTTGGAAAAGGTTGTAATAAAACGGGCATAACTTTATCTAGAGAATTCGTAAGTTAATTTCGTAAATTGTTTTAGAACCCTAGTGAATAAGATTTTATAGAAATGTGAAGTATAATATTTAATTACTTTTCAGTTATGACAAATTGACCAACTGATGTGACGTGTTACTGAGTTTAATGTGATTTGTTGTATTCAAATACTAATGATGTTGAATTGTTAGGTGGGGAAGCGGCTAATACTACCGTACCAAGGAAATAGTTTTGGTATTAATCTTAGTACCAACTTCAAGGTGAGTGACCTGTCCTATGAAATATAGATGTTATATGTTCATATGGAAATGTGTAGTTAAATACATGTGCTAAAATGCTAATGGGAGTGATGTTGTATTTATTGAACATGTACATATGATTAAGAATGTTAAGTGATGTTATATAATGTTATGGACTGTGGTGGGTCCTTTATCTAATGTTAAGGACTATGGTGGGTCCTGCAGGATGCAGCGGATCCGTTAGTCCAACATAAAGGTTTGTTGTACTCGAGCCTAATTATGGGATTTGGTGTTCCCCATTAACTCCGTGAATCCAACTTAAAGGTTTGTTGTACTCAGGCCTAATTATGGGATTTGGTGTTCCCCATTAACTGGGAGTTAATTGGACTAGCGGGTCCAGGCTTGCGAAAGTTACACAATTCCTATTGGGTTATAATATTAGAAAATAAAAATGGTTATTAAATTGGTTATATGTGTGGTATATGGTCATTCACTAATCTTGTGTTGCTTACACTCCTATAATGTTATGTTTCAGGTATGCCTATTGTTTGGAGTTCCCTGCCAAGTTAGGGCCTTAAACGGGGGAGTGTCGGATATCTAATGTGGGTTGAATATCAACAAGCCTTTTGGGGGTAAATATTAAATTAAAGAGCTTTTGAATGTAAGGTTTTTTAGTACTTGAATATTACATGTTAAGGTAGTTATGTTTTCATCCAAACATGCTTTTGAAACAAAGAAAAAAAAAATCTGGTGCTATTTTTCGAAAAAAATTAAAGCAAAGTATTGTTTAAGGAAATTCATCTCTAAATAAAAGGATGATTTTAAGTTAAGTAAGTCGGGCGTGGCACCTATATTCGGTTCAATGTTCTCGACATCTTTTTTCGGATATTCTTCATTCAATAATCCTTGAAAATACTCTTCCCATCTATTTAAAATTTCTTTATCGTTAATTAATATATTTTGATTTATGTCTTTTATTCATTTATCTGGACCCATATCCATTATCAATCTATCTCTATTCTTTGCCAATTTATATATTTCCTTTTCTCCTTCCTTGGTACCTAATTTATTATAAAGATTATCTTGTGCGTTTTGTTGCTTATTTCTAATAATATTTTTTACTTCACTTTTTAACTTCTTATACTTTTCCAAATCTTCTTGATTTTTACTCTTTAAAAGTTACTCATTTCAGTTATATTATCTTTTGCACTTCATCATTCCACCACCAAGTCTCTTTTTTAATGAATCTTTTTACTTTAGCCTCACCTAAAACTTTCTTACCAGTTTTCTCGACATCATTTTTTATTCTTGACCAAATGTTGTTAAAATTGTCGTTCTAATCCCACTTTATGTTTAGCAGGAACTTCTGTCTAAATTCAATCTATTTGCATCCATTTAAATCCTTCTATTTTATATTTTGATTAGCTATTTTCTCTTTTTAGTACTTAAATCCTGTAATTGCTAAATCTATTACAAATTGGCGATGTTGATTTGTTAAGCTTTCGTCTGGTATAACTTTATAGTATTTGCATGTGTACAAGTCTCTTAATCTAAGTAAACAATAATCTATTTGAGTTTCATTCTCTCCGCTTTTAAATGCTAATAAATTTTCTTCCTTTTTAAAAAAAAATGTGTTTGTTAACGCTAGATCATAAGCCTTAACAAATTCTACGATAGTTTTCCCTCCTTTATTTCTCTTAACAAAACCACAACCTCCGTGTATCCTAGGATAACCATCCCATTCTACTCCTATATGTCTGTTGATACTAAAAATTATCTGGTTTCGGGGTAGAATCTAGGAGTTTTCTATTTGTCCTAGATCACAGTATGTATGTCTGATACCGCTACATTAGGCACATCAACACGATCATCCATGACGACCTTGATCCGAATCCATGCATCCACCATCTTCACACGTGCATCATGCTTCATGCAACGTGCTTCTCAATCATTCCCACTACTCCACTTCGCGTTATTGGTAAAATGGTTTATTGGAGTTGTTTATATTTGCATAAATATTTGGGAATTTTTTATAAAATATTTTTCGAAGTCTGATTTGTTTTTAACATAAAAGCAGAAATTTTTCTAAGTGTAGAAGCAGACTTTTCTTGGTCATCGAGCTCGTTCAAACGACATCGCTCTGTCGTTCGAGCGACATGAGCATGTCGCGCGATCTCGTTTGAAAGACGGCTCCATCTCGATTTTCTTATAAATATCTAAGCACACATGTTTTTCAAGTCTTTTTCACACACGTTTTTGCAATTTACGGCCCAGAAAACAGGATTCAAGTTTTTACGGTTTCATGCCTTCTTTATTCAAAAAATCATTTCCATATATATGTGTGAATCTTTAAACCTTCAAAGGATAGTTTTTACTCATCTGGAGTAACTTGTGGAGAAGCCGACTCTTTTTCATTGCTGCCCATCTGGAGTTCTTGTGGGAAATTCCAGTCGACGACATCGAAACCGACACATGAGGGTATTTCATATGTCACTCTTGTTTTCAATATAATCCATGTAAACCATTCTTTACAAATAATAGTGAAAATAAAAGGTTCTGCCCCTTTGGCGGATTTTTCCTCATTTGTGTGTTTGTTCATGATTGAATGTTCTTGCATGATGATACTGTCTTCAATCACACCTAGATGCATGTTTAGGATTTAATTAAAAAAAATTGAGTTTAATTAAATAATTTCTTTATTTGAACAAAAGTGCACTCTCAAATTGGTATCAGAGCCAATTACAAAAATATACCATTCCGCAAAAATTTTCTCAAGATAATAATTTTCTGAAAAATTGATTTTTGAAAAAGGGCGTGTTAAAAAATGCGAAAATTATATAATAAAATGCCAGTTTTTGACGGGACAAATTATGCTTACTAGAAAGCCCGTATGAAATCAGCTCTAAAATCCATAGATGAAAAGGTTTGGATTTTGGTTGCAAGAGAGTGGACACCTCCCTCCATCACTATTGATAACGTGACAAATTTAAAATCTATGACTGCCTGGACTGAAGAAGAATTTAAATGGTCATCTTTTAACTCAAAGGGTCTTAGTGCTATTTCTGGATCCGTCACACCTGGCGAGTTCCGACGGATAATGACGTGTACCACGTCAAAAGAGGCATGGAATGTTTTACAGCTTACCCATGAAGGAACTAATGCCGTGAAAGAATCAAAATTGCAAAACTTAACAACTCAATTTGAAACTATCACCATGCTTGAGTCTGAATATTTTGATGAATTATATGCTAGATTATCTGATATTATAAACACTAGTTTTAATCTTGGTGAACACATTCCTAATGCTAGAGTTGTTGAAAAGATTCTAAGACCACTGCCTAAGCGTTTTATCCCTAAATTCAGTGTGCTGAATTCCATGGGTAATTTAAACACGCTGAAATTAGAGGAATTGGTTGGAGACTTACAAGCCTTTGAAATTGACATGTTTCCTAAGTCTGTTAAATCAAAAGATAAGGGAATTGATCTAAATGCCCAGGATAGGAAGAGTGAGGGGTCGACAAGAAAGAGAGTGGAGTCATCTAGAAAAAGGGAGAAAGAAATGTCATATTCCGAGTGTGACCTTGATTTAGAAAGACAATGAGAGATGTTATGAGTGTGACAGTATGGGTCATAGAGATTTTGAGTGTGCTACTAGGCTGAACAAACTTGCCAAAGAAAAGGGTAAAGTATCCTTAACGCTAACCTTAGTGACGACAGTGAGGTCGAGTCGGTGGACTCTGGAGATGAGTCATCGCATGAGTTTGACTTCACTGCATTCATGGCTAGTCATGTGAGTACCTCTAGTACTCCTCACGACGATGAGGATGATGCCTCACAGGGACACCTCGATAGTGAGAACGAAGTGAGTGAGGGGGAGGATGCTGCAAGTGAGAGCGAGAGTGATCTTTAACGTGCCTACGCTGAGTTATATACTGAGTCATTTAAAGTCAAAAATCGTAAGAAAGCGTTAGTTTTAAGGATTACCGCTTTATAGAAAGATTTAGGATAAGCGAGAGAGAGAGAGAGCGTCCTCCACCTTCACTACCTTGAGAGAGAGAAAGAGATTCTGCCTGTGTTGAGAGAGAAAGTCAGTTTAGAGAAAGAGAGAGAGAGTTATTTTGAGAAAGAGAAAGGGGACTTCACTGATCAAGTGGCTAGTC
Source organism: Sambucus nigra (assembly GCA_949130495.1). NCBI lineage: Eukaryota > Viridiplantae > Streptophyta > Magnoliopsida > Dipsacales > Adoxaceae > Sambucus > Sambucus nigra. Next base: position 760,912 of record CASBWL010000011.1, on the reverse strand, counting down.
TTATGAGTGAGATCCATTCCTCCGTGGAGACTCGAAAGAAACTTGAAGCCCTTATAGCCCATCTTACTCATGATCTTGAGAGGGCATGACAAGTCAAGGTTCAAATCGAGGATAGATCTGGAAAGATGCTCCCCGGTCCCGCTTTAGGTTTTGGTTATAGGAAGGGAATGAGTTTAATGGTGCCTCCACGTCCCAAATAGCACCTAGAATACTTCTTAAGTTTACTACTACTCCATATGGCCATCATCAAAAACCACGAAGGAGAGTTCGACCAAGAAAAGCAAATCAAGGTCTGCCTAAGACTGTGAACTTCTGTACCTACTTCAAAAGAAAAGGGCACATGAGAGAGTTTTGCTATAGTTTCGGATGAACTTCACGTACATATGCTCCACCACATCGTACTGATGATTTTACCAACCTGAGAGAGCATGTTGAGTTTTTAGCCGCCTCATCACAGAGTTTGATGGAGGAATTTCGACGGATGTCTTTATCGTCAATGAATGCTTCCCACATCCCGGCTAAAACCAATAACAACAAGGGTAAACAAAAGGTTACCACTTCTTGGGTACCTAAGAAAGATGAAAAGGCCCTTGTTCTTCATGTCGCTCTCAAAGCACATAATACCTCATGGTGGTATTTTGATAGTGGGTGCTCCAGAGATATGACTGGTGATGTCTCGTTTTTTATCGACCTAGAGGATCATAAGGAAGGTAAAGTCACCTTTGGATACGGGAGCAAGTCTAGCATCGTAGGATGAGGTACGGTAGAGTTACCAGGATTTCCTAAGCTAGAGAATATTTTGTACGTCAAATGTTTAAAAGCAAACTTTCTCAGCATTATCCAGCTGTGCGACGCTGACTTTACCGTAAAGTTTGACTGAGACGCATGTAATGTCAATAATCAAGTCGATAAACTTTTATTACAAGGGGTGAGGATAGAGGATAATTGCTATGGGACTGTTTTTAAGTCCTCACTTGTCTGCAACAATGCCATGATCACTCCTATGGATCTGTGGCACTAATGTCTAGGTCACGTGAACTTTAGAGATTTGACACGATTAGCTAAAAAGGACCTAGTACGTGGCTCACGGATTGTGGACCCTGTCAGTTGGGAAAGAACATTCATAGTCCCCATAGGAAGTTGCATTCCATTACCACCTCTCGTGTGCTTGAGTTAATTCACCTGGATCTTACGGGTCCTACTCGTACTGAGAGTCTGGGTGGTAAGAGGTATATCCTCATGATGGTGGATGACTTCTCCAGATATTCGATTGTAGGTTTTTTGAGAGAGAAATCTAATGCTGTAGAGTTTTTAACGACCAAGTGCCGTGTCCTAAAAAACGAACATAGAGTCACTATTAACAGGTTATGTAGTGACAATAACACGAAATTTACGGAAGCAAATGTTGATCTTTACTGTGATAGCCTTGAGATTAAACTTGAGTTTTCGGCCGTAAGAACTCCTTAGAAAAATGGGATTGTTGAGAGTAAGAATCGAATGATTCGGAAATGGATAGATCTATGCTTTTAGGTCGTAAGGTTGCTAGGAGATTTTGGGCAGAGGCAGTGTCTACCGCGTGCCACACGGTGAATAGGGTTTACCTACGTCCACACAAACTTAAGACGCCTTATGAATTATGGACTGGTAAGAAACCCAACCTTAAATATTTTCATGTCTTTGGGAGTAAATGCTACATCATAAAGGATAGAGAGAAATTAGGAAAGTTTGACTCCCAGAGTGACGAGGGAATTTTGCTTGGATATTCATCAAACAGTAGAGCATATAGGGTTTTCAACCTAAATAGCACTAAGGTTATGGAGTCAATAAATGTCACCGTACAAGATGACGAACTTACGGTATTTATTAATCCTAGCCTTCAGTGTGTGGATGAGGACTTTTCTGGAAGTGATTTAATTACCCCTCACACAAACCCTGTGGACCCTACTCCTGTGTTAGGGGACACACCTGCTTGGGTTCGCAAGAGTTATGTCCCTGCCTCCATTGTAGGCGATCCCACTTTAGGGGTCAAGACTCGTGCTCAGTTAGAGAATGTTGTTAGCCATGTCTACTACACATATAAAGTCAAGACCAAGAATCACAAAGAAGCTCTCAAGGATGAACACTGGATATCTACTATACAAGATGAGTTCCTTCAGTTTAAAAAGAACAATGTCTGGGAACTTGTCCCCCAACCTAGTGAGACGAATGTGATAGGTACCAAGTGGATTTTCAAGAATAAAATGGATGAAAATGGTACCATAATAAGAAACAAGGCTAGGTTGGTCGCTTAAGGCTATATACAGATAGAGGGTGTAGACTTTGGGAATACATTCGCTCCTGTTGCGAGGATTGAGTCCGTCTGCTTACTACTCGCCATCGCATGTCATCTGCGCTTTAAGTTATACCAGATGGATGTCAAGAGTGCCTTTCTAAATGGCATTATACAAGAGGAGGTTTACGTGGAACAACCAAAAGGGTTTGAAGACCCTAAGCACCTGGAGCACGTCTACTATCTGAGGAAAGCATTATATGGTTTAAAGCAAGCACCCCGTGCTTGGTACAAGAGGCTTACTTCCTATCTCTTAGCCCGTGGCTTCAAGAGAGGGGGAGTTGATATGACATTGTTTGTCAGGACAGATGACGGTGTTATTTTGGTTGCCCAAGTCTATATGGACGACATAGTCTTTGGATCCACGTGCTCCCAGCATGCTCACCACTTTGAGAAGGAGATAAAAAGTGTGTTTGAGATGATCATGGTAGGTGAGTTTACTTTCTGCCTTGGTCTCCAGGTTCGTCAGCTAGAGGATGGGATGTTTCTCTCCCAATCCAAATATGCTAGAGACCTAGTTAAGAAATTTTATTTATACTTCGCTAAGCATGCACGTACACCTATGAGTACTTTTACCAAGATTAGTAAGGACACTTCAGGCAAGGACGTAGAGGAAACCTTGTATCGGAGTATGATAGGTAGTCTTCTTTACTTGACTGCCAGTCATCCCGATATAGCCTTTAGTGTTGGAGTCTATGCGAGACATTAGGCATCCCCAAAAGAGTCACACTTACTTGCTCTAAAATGTATTATCAAATACGTGAGTGGGACTCTCTCCTACAGTATTTGGTATTCCTTTAATACCGATAACTGTTTGTCCGCCTATTCGGATTCTGATTAGGCCGGGGATGTAGATGGTTGTAGGAGCACTTTTGGTGGGTGTTTCTAATTTGGTTCTACTCTTATGTCCTGGCTGAGCAAGAAGCAAAACTCCATCTCTTTGTCCACTACGGAGGCTGAGTACATCATCGTCGGGAGTTGTTGCACACAACTCTTGTGAATGAAGCAAATGTTGGACGATACCATGACCATATCCTGTGATAACACGAGCGCGATACACATATCTCATAATCTAGTTCAATATTCGTGCACAAAGCACATCAGGATACGCGAGCACTTTATACGTTAGTTAGTTGAGGAGAAAGTCGTATCCCTCAGTTTCGTACCCACTGAACTTCAGTTAGCCGATATTTTCACGAAACCTTTAGATGCCCTTAGATTCGAGAGTCTTAGGAAGTCTTTAGGTATTTTCACAGTTGACTGAGAGGATGATCCTTGTCTAGGAGAGGATGGATTGTCACGTTCATATCATATGATTCCTATTGTTAGTTTGTATCATTTGTATTATTATTTTTTTGCTTTTTATATTTTTTTGAAAAATCCAAAAAGATTTTCTTTTTATAAAATTTTTAGAAAAGCACAAAAAGATTTTTGTATTTTATTTACACCTCTTATGGATGAGAATTTAAGATAGCCAAGTCACAACTTCCATTTCCATTTTTCACGTGATTGTTTGATAGTGATTTGAGACGCTATATCATTGCATCCATGTGCTTTACATTGATTGGAGTCTTTGAGATGTGATTAGTGATATCTTTTTACATGTTTGGCTCCTTATCTCCTTTATTTCACACATGTACGGCTTTATTTGATTATTGTACTTGTCCATCACATGTTGTCTTGAGTGTCTCCATCTCAATTATGTCTATACAATGAACCATATTCCATAAATCTTGACAAGATTGGAATGGATGTAAAAACCGTTTGGTGAGATTGTGTGTTATTTGAAAATGGTGAAGGGCTGCGAAAGATACTCATTTGGACTTTGCGAATACTAAGCCACCGTTCACTCGGACCTAAAAAATTGAGGTATTTTAATTATCCGGGGTCCAAAGAGATTAAAAGAGCCCCAAAAAAATTTAAAAGCAATAAAAAGCAATTCATGCCGAATATGGGCCATTATGTTTCACCATCAATTCTCCACTGTTTGAGAATTTAGATCACCTCTATACAAAATATAAATCTGAGGGAGTTTGGTTGGAGAATTTAAATGGGTTTGCATTTCCTTGAAAGTCCTGAAAACACATTAAATAGTTTTGGACATTATTGGCGTGGAAATCACTTTGAGCTTTGATTTGCTGATTTGATTGAGTCAATTTCTTATAATTCCACCTTTTTACACCTAAGGAAGATGTTGAGTTCATTCGTTAATAGTATCCGATATTCATCGTGCACATATGTTATGTTTGTATGCATTGATTTTTCTATCGAATTTTATCACACTCCTACATTTCCGCTATCACCGACTTGGTTGTTTTTGTGTTTGTTCATGGTGTGATTCTTTGTTGTATATTTTGTTAGAAAAATTTTGAAAACTTCAAAAATATAAAGTTTATTATCTTGTGACACTCTTCATTTGCATTTATTTGTGTCATTCTCATATCTGTCTATTTGGGAACATCATAAAAAGGGGGAGAATGAATTATGGGGGAGCATCGTTTGATTTGTACATGTCATTATATTTCAATATCTTGCGTGTCACGGGTATCTGCTTCATCTCATGTGTGTAGGTACAAAATTGATAATTATTGGATTGCACACCCTGATGAGAAAAGCCTGCTTTAAGAGTTTCTGGAAAAACTAAAGATTTGAGGATGTTGAAGTTTGATTGACGACATGTCAGTTAGTGTTCTCAGTTTGAGGTTTTAATGGGGATATTATCTTATATCTCATTTGCCTTATGGAGATTGCATAATTAGGATTTTTTATGTATGTACCGGCATAGACATAGGGGGAGATTTGTAAGGACATAATTTTATAAATGTCCGGGGTAGAATCTAGGAGTTTTCTATTTGTCCTAGATCATAATATGAATGTCTGATACCACTACATTCAGCACATCAACATGATCATCCATGACGGCCTTGATCCGAATCCATGCATCCACCATCTTCACACGTACATCATGCTTCATGCGATGTGCTGCTCAATCATTCCCACCACTCCACTTCGCGTTATTGGTAAAATGGTTTATTGGGGTTGTTTATATTTGAATAAATATTTGGGAATTTTTTAGAAAATATTTTTCGAAGTCTGATTTGTTTTTAACACAAAAATAGAAATTTTTGTAATTGTAGAAGCAGACTTTTCTTGGTCATCAAGCTCGTTCAAACGACATCGCTCTATCGTTCGAGCGACATGAGGATCTCGTTCAAACGACGGTGCTGCCTCGATTTTAATATAAATATTTGAGCCCATTCTGCATGTTTTTTAAGTCTTTTTCACACACGTTTCTGCAATTTATAGCCCAAAAAACAGACTTCATATTTTTAAGGTTTAATGCCTTATTTATTCACAAAATCATTCCCGTAATGTGTGTGAATCTTTTAACCTTCAAAGGATAGTTTTTACTCATCTGGAGTAACTTGTGGAGACGCCGACTCTTTTCCATTGCCGCCCATCTGGAGTTCTTACGGGAAATTCTAGCCGACGACATCGGAACCGACACCTGAGGGTATTTCGTATGTCACTCTTGTTTTCAGTATAATCCGTGTAAACCGTTCTTTATAAATTATAGTGAAAATAAAAGATTTTTCCCCTGTGGGGGATTTTTCCTCATTTGTGTGTTTGTTTGTGATTGAATGTTCTTGCATGATGATATTGTCTTCAATCACACCTAGATGCATGTTTTAGGATTTAATTGAAAAAACTGAGTTTAATTAAATAATTTCTTTATTTGAACAAAAGTGCACTCTCAAACAGGTTAAAGAAGCCCGACCAACACCAGGAAGACTGACCAACAATGACAGTAAATCGCCAATAGTTGTATACATTATTAACATTGTACATATGTAAATGCCTATGTTATAAAGGCTTTCCATACGTTAATATTCTGACTCTGGTGCACCCTAAAGGGGCTATAAATACATTGTAAACCCTACATCCAAAGGACGTGAAACACGGGAGAAGAGGCAATTGAACAAGCCCAAGGCAATACACAATAGTGGACGTAGGCTTTCCTTTTCCAGCCGAACCACTTTAAAAATCCTTTGTCTATTTTTCTTATATTTATCTGTGATCAATTAATTAGATCAATCTAGTTTTTTGCATCAACAGATTCGGGTCGTTTGTGGGAAGGTATTTCTAATCGTTATCATTCATTCAAACACATAAATGGTTGATATTCCTGAATCAAGTCTGAGGAACGATGGCATTCCGCGTATCCCATCTTCCCCACCAGCAGCAAATGAATTAACTCGAATTCTGGCCAGTCATATAAAAGGCCAAGAGGCTATGCACGACACTATCAGGAAACTCACACAAACTCTTCAAGAAGGAGCACCTGCGCTATCTGCCCGTGGAAATATGTCACCACTTCCACCAAGAGTTGGCAGGAGAAGTCAGTCAAGAACTACAGGGGATACTTCCTATCATCCATAGTCAAATTCATCACTCAGGGGGTCAGAATCCTTTAATACATAGTCCTACTCTCCAAAGAGGATAAGTTCTTTAGAAAAGCTAAGTTGTGCTTATCCCTTTGATCATTTGGTATCCATGGGGAACATAAATGTTCCTAGGGAAATGTCAGGAAACACTCGACGACCATCTAATCGAAGGGAAGGCTCAACCCAGTCTAGAACAGACGCTCGATGTACTGCTCGGGCTGGGCAACAATCCCAAGAAGAAATTTTAGTGAACAACAGAGTGACAATGCATAGGTCTGATGTTGGTAATAACTCTTAGAAAGGTTATATCCAGAGATTGGAGGACAGGCTAGGAGAGATAGCTAAGGCCAAAAATCCACTACAAAGAAGCCTTGTAAAAGGATCTCCCTTCGTACAAGCAATTGTGGATTTCCTCACTCTAGCAAAGTTCGAAGCTCCAGTAGTTACACCCAAATATGATGGAAAAATTGAGCCAGTCCTCCATATAGAGCAATACCTAGCAGCCACCGATATTTATACAGTTCCCGACGAAATGCGATGTAGAGAATTCTCTCGAATAATTACTGGATCTTCCTAAATCTGGTACGATAGCCTTCCTCGAGGACAGATTTCCAGCTTCAACCAGTTAACTGAGCTATTTATTAGCAACTTTTGTTTTGGAGCCAAGCCTGTAAAAAGGGTAACACTGAAGAATGCGCTTTTGCTCAAACAAAGAAATTATTTAATTAAACTCAGTTTTTCAATTAAATCCTAAAACATGCATCTAGGTGTGATTGAAGACAATATGATCATGCAAGAACATTCAATCACAAATAAAACACACAGGTGAGGAAAAATCCCCCAAAGGGGAAAAACCTTTTATTTTCACTATAATTTGTAAAGAATGGTTTACACGGATTACAATGAAAACAAGAGTGACATATGAATTACCCTCAGGTGTCAGTTTCGATGTCGTTGGCTAGAATCTCCCGCAAGAACTCCAGACGAGCATCAATGAAAAAGAGACGGCTTCTCCACAAGTTAATCCAGATGAGTAAAAATGATACTCTTTAAGGTTTAAAGATTCACATACATATATGGGAGTGGTTATGTGAATAAAGCAGGCATGAAACCTTAAAACATAAGGTCTATTTTCTGGGCTGTAAAACGCAAAAATCGTGTGTGAAAAAGACTTGGAAAATATGTAGAATGAACCCAGATATTTATATGAAAATCGAGGTGGCGGCGATGCTCAAACGAGATCGCGCGACATGCTCATGTCGCTCGAACGACAGAGCGATGTCATTTGAATGAGATCTCGTGGGATTGACAATCGAGGAAAGTCCACTTCTACACTTAGAAATTTTTTTGCTTTTGTGTTAAAGTTACTTCAGAATTCGAAAGATATTTTCTAAAAAATTCCCAAATATTTATGCAAATATAAACAACTCAAATAAACCATTTTACCAATAATGCGATGTGGAGTAGTGGGAACGATTGAGCATCACGTCGCATGATGCACGTGTGAAGATGGTAGATGAATGGATTCGGATCAAGGTCGTCGTGGATGATCGTGTTGACGTGACGAAAGTAGCGGTATCAGACATACATACTGTGATCTAGGACAAATAGAAAATTTCTTGATTCTACCCCGGACATTTATAAAATTATGTCCTTACGAACACATTTGCTCAATCTACTATAGAAGGAAGGAGAGAGCACCAGGGACTACATCACTTGTTTCAATAATGAGAAGCTGGAGGTTGTGGTCTATGAGGATAAAACTTGTAATACCCCGCATTTTTGATTGAATTGAAATTGAACTAATTGAAGCAAAAAAAAACTATGCCAATATATATATTCGAAATGTTTGGAAATGAAACTATGCCAGTATATATATTCGAAATATTTAGAAATGAAAAGTTAAAATGAATTCATTGCGATACGAATGTTCGACTTAAATATTAGAAACGAATTAACGCGTAAAAGGATCGATATGGTTAAATTTGGGGCAATGGTATTTTTATAAATAAACTAACCCTAGGTATAAATAGAAAAGAATAGAAGAAGTCTTCATTTTCTCATTTCACAAAAGGGGTTTAGGATTTGGTAGAGAGAGAGGGAGTAAGAAGAGAAGAAAGCTAAGAGGATTTCAAGATGATTCAACTTCTCCATACAATCCAAGGCAAGTTAATAACCTATATGTGTATAATATGTATCTATAATGAAATTTCACATGAACATGTATTTGGATCCCTAAATTAATATGAATTTGATGTTAAAAATGATATGCAATGTATTAGGATCACCGTCTATGTAGATTCAAATGCAATAACATCATTATAGGGATTGAGTTGTAGAACAACCTCGTGAATTTGAGAAATCTATGAAATTGAGTAAATCGTCATATTAAAAACTGTGTTGAGCTATTTTGGTTCCGAAAATGGATGCTTCGTCCGCTTTGCCTTGTAAAAAATCATGTTCTGAACAACTTTGTAGTTTTATGGTTTTTCAAAAACGGATCGGAAAATCCTCGAATATGCGTTTTACAGTTGTGCACAGAAAGTTGTCGTAAAAAGGGGTGAACTATATATGTTAGTTTTGGGTAAGTTTTAAGTAGGATATGTTAGCGTGCTCATGTATATTTATAGAAAATCACATTTTGAACAACTTTGTAGTTTTAAGTTTTTCCAAAAACGGATAAAAAAGCCTCAAATTGGCGTTTTATATATCTGCACAGCAAGTTGTCGTAAATAGGAGCGAACTGTATATGTTAGTTTTGGGTCTGTTTTAAGCAGGCTATGGTATCGTGCTCGTGTGTCCATATATAAAATCACGTTCTGAACAATTTTTTAGTTTTAAGTTTTTCCAAAAATGGATCGAAAATGCCTCAAATCAGCGTTTTACAATTCTGGGCAGAAAGTTGTTGAAATAAGAGTGCTAATGTTTTTCATGTTGTTAGTAAGATAATTGTGGTGTTGTTCCTAATATCCTAACTTGATCACATACTTATGGTTATTAGGGTATATAACCTTGAAATGATTTGAGGTTGAATTAGTAAACTAATGGTGTAAATTATGTTATATTGAAAATAATGACTATTGTATAACTCGAGTAAGATACTTGATACGATTGTATATATACATGAGCATGAAATTGTTTTACATGTATATTGTCGAGTAAACGCTAGACTAGTCCTCCGATTGACGTAGGCACATGTTGACTGCGATTTTTTTGTGATTGATCTGATTAGGTTCCGCTCAAGTGCCGTGTCGGAGATAAACCACCGGAACCAGACACATGGTTGTAATGCGGGTCGGATAGAAAGACCTTGGAACTTCATATGATTTGGGACTTAGTATGATTTTCCTTGCCACGTAATATTGGGGAATATTCGTGTGTAGGCCTAGTGTTACGACTTGTTCCCCGGGTAACGACAGTGACCTGATATGATTTGTTGTGTGATATATTATGCTTGTATCTTAAAATAATATCCTGAATCGATGCAATTGATATTATACTTGAAGAAAATATCCTAAGGCAAGGTTGAAGAAGCCGTGGATTTAATTGAAATGATGACTCAAAGAGGTATTAATCCTAATATAGTCACTTACATTACAGTGCATTAATGGATGGATATTGTTTGCAAAGAAGGTTGCAGGACACATATATGGTATTTGTTTTTATGGTTGCTAGGGGGGTGTTTTTTAAACCTAATACTCATAGCTATAACATCCTGATTAATGGATATTATAGGTGGCTTGTGCCGCGTGGGGCAACCTCCTGTCGCATTGGAGCTTATAAATGAATTGAAAGCTTGTGGCTAAAAACTGAATGTCATGACGTACCGTACGCTTTTAGATGGTTTATGTAAAAACCAATGGCCTTCGTGGGCAATGGCTTTATTTCAAGAGATGGAAGACAGTGGGTTTCATCTTAACATTATATCTTATAGCACAATCATTGATGGTATGTGAAAAGATAGGAATCGTAAAACTGCTAATGAGCTCTTAGTTAGTCTTCCTAACAAAGGTTTGCAACCTGATGTCAGTACATATACTATATTGATTAATGGATTATACAAGCAAGGGCTGCTAAGTGAAGCTAATGCATCACATAAAAAAAAGAGGAGAGTGGGTGCTTGCTAGATAGTTGCTCTTATATGTTATTTTTCAAGGATTTCTTCGAAATAATGATACATTGAGACTTCCTCGTGAAATGGTTCGTAAGGGGTTCTCTCTTGGTGTATCAACAACCGTTTTGATGATGGATTCCTCGAGTAATGATAAATTAGGCCAATTCGTTTTGGAAATGCTTCATAAGGTTTTGTGATTTCTAGGTTTTGTTTTTGAGGTCACAATTTGTTGATGTAATGATAGGCTATTAATTCACCCTTTCAAATAAAATATGTTTTATTGATATTCAACGGAGGAACAACCTGATTTGGGAGGTATTGGTGAATCTAGAAGCATCACACTGGGTTGGCACAAACTGCTTGTTTATACAAATAATTATTGGTGGAAGCATGTTTATAGAAAAAATTATCCCGAGCATGTTTATACAAAAAAATATAGTAATAGGCAATTTAAGAGAATGTTAGAAACATATTTCAATTGCATGAGGTTGTATAATGCTAATGATTGTATTTTAATAGGGTGGATGCAAAATGTAACTGGTTTATGTTTTTATGGTTTTCTTGACATGTTTCCATTCTTTATAATTAAATGTTATTGTAGGTTTTCAATACTGTTACTCCCCCACCGTGTAGTGGTACACTGGCATATGCTGCTGCAATTAGACTGGGTCAAGGAGATTCTTGATAATTGATGGAATTGTCTTTGGAAAGGTAGTTGAGTTTAACGTTACATAAATTTTCATGTAGATCGCAGATATCAGTATTGTATAGGGGCAATGGATGGAACACATGTTTGTATGATATTTTCATATATTTGTCTATTTCTACAAGCCATTGATTTTGTATCAGTTTTTTATACAATCATTAATTTAATCTTATACTGGTACATAAAACCCGGAGTTCTTCAAAACATTTTGTAATTTTTTTGGTTGCATCTCTTATACAGTGTTTCTTCATAGTATAGAATCATTATTCCTTTAAATGTTGTACAAAACCTTAAAGTTGGGTTATGTTAATTTTTCAAGAATGGTGTATGGTTGGTCTTACTGCTTGGGTGAAGTTATTAAGAGGTTTACTTTTATTTGGGTCTATAGATAGATTTGGGCAGATACCAAGTGCTAATTTTATTTTTCAAATTTAGGGAATTTTACCTTGCTGCTGATGTCAAAGAGTAGTTGACTTTGGAATTATAACAGGAACTATTTCCATATGGCTGACTGTTTTAATATTTGTCTCTAAGGTTGATTCACTTGTGAAAGATGCTATCTCAAAGGTCTGTTTATTATTTTCTAGTATATTAAATAGTTGAGTTTTAATGGAACTTTGTCCACTTTAGTAAAAGGAACTAACAAGTTCAATTAAACCAATGGATAATTTTCCAAAAGAGTTGAAAAGGGAAGCAGTCTACTGTGATAATATATCAACGATCCTGTTCATAATATATCGCAATACCTTTATTTTTTTCCAAAATCGTAGAGCTCATTTTTTAGTTCAATATCCTTTTCATATCAATGATATGAATTTATCTTTACTTCAAAATTTATAGATTAATTCTTGTGAAACCATAGTTTACTCTCCTAATTAACTAATTATTTCTAGATCTGTAATGTTTAATCCCCCACTTATGCGCATTTTTGTATCCTTCTTAATTTTCAAGTTGCATGTTTCGCATTCATGAGTTTGATTGTTTGACCCGGAAATGAAGTAGTCTAAGCAGTTTACATCTAATATTCGTTTTTTTATTTTAATTCAGTTGGCATACTGAAGTTGAATCGGAATACATGACTTCGTTGGACTACCATGTATTGTAAACTACCAATTGTCGCCAATGTATATCCATGTAAGCCATATGTGTGATTTTTAATCTTATGATTTTTTTTTCCGAAACAACAAAAAAAATTTAAAAGAGAAGTTACAAAGAAGAGAGGATCAAGAGTCCTCAGCTGGATCACATAAAGAAGGAAAGCGTAGAGGGATATGAAAAATCAAGTATAAAAACTCAACAAAACAGATTCTAGACAACAATTTGTTTTCGCCTATAACCCCGCATAAACCACTAAAAACTCTCCACTCTTAAGAGAAGGCCCCTTCCGAACTCCATTCCTTGAAAGTCCTGCGCCATAACAATTCATACTTTTGTTATCTCCTCTCCTAAGCCACACCAATCATTGGAGAGGAGAGTTCACGACCTCTCACTTTGAAAGGAGTCACAAAGTGTCGATCCCCTTATAAACGGCCAATCACGCAAAATATTGCACTTCCACGTAATAGTGATTTTATATGGTCCATAATGGAGAGAAAAGGTCAGTTAACTAAGATATGAAAATATGATTGATTGGGAAAATTCTCCAGAAGCACTACCACACCACACCCTTTATCCAGTGTCCCGTAAGGTAGTTCCTTTTAATTATATTTATTCATAATGAATTCCCCATCATTAAGGTTTCTTTTAAAAGACAAGATGCATGAGCGGTTTGAAGGCGAAGATCAAGAAAGAGTGGAACAAACAGGTTCTTGAGATGACTTAGACAATCGATAAAGTCTTGGAAATCGATAACAACGGGGGAAACCTCACCCACCATAAACCAAGTGTATTGCCATTCCTGTTTTGGCTACTGGTATTGCTTTATAATCTCATACCTAGGTCGTACTATTACTAATATATCAGTTGGACACCATGATTTCAGAGTGCATAATCCGTGTCACCAGATACACCCCCTTGTTCCAATTCCTAGGTACCGTTAGGTTACTTTAATTCCCTAATTTTCCAAATTTTATGTCTTACTTTTGTTTTGAACAGAAGAAGATGATAACAAAGCAAAACAAGAAATAAATCGTATATTTTACTAAATTTTCTTGATTTTCTGTAGCATCAGCATATCCAGAAAACTAGGTTCTCCTCCAACACTAAGTACTGAATAGAAAAAACTTGATAAGTAAATAAAAAATTGAGTATGCGTGTTTGGTGTAGTATATGTATAACTACACTTTATATAGTACCCAAAACAATCCAAATATTGATTTTACTCGAACTGGGAATCGAAATAGCCTCCATTGCCTCTAGCTCATTGAAGAAAATCCGGAAAAAGCCCGTAAGCCTGAAATGCCATTGGGTCGTCTTCACCCGAAGAAATCGATTAATTGCTTCGGTTCACATTAGGATAATACATGGTTATTCTTATCGAGCGTGTGGTGGACATTACCAGCTTCATGGTCCATGTTCATGCGAACATTGTTTGAAGAGAGTAGAATAATTTTTTTCAACTTGTTGGTGATCCAAAAAAGGGATCTAGAAAGTGTCATTCTACATTGATTAGGGAATTCTACTCTGGTTTGCATCCTGAGGGGGATGTCTTGTATGTTGCTTATGTGAGGAACTAATTTATTATGGATTGTGTTATCTTGTATGCACCTAGACTGCTTCAAAAGTGTACCTGACTCGATTTAAAATTCGATGATTCAAAACTTATTTATCAAATTGTATTATCATCCATGTTCTACTCTCCTATCTAAACTCTTCAACCGATTTGCTTTTGCTAAATCAGATGAAGCTAAATCTTCTTCTTCGTCTTTTTTTTGTGAGTGTTGCGAGTGTGTTGCAAAAATAAATATTAAATGGTTTATTCTCTTTGCATTTCCTGTTCATTATAGATATATAATTTCCTCTAATAACAGACTTAAATTAATATGTACCATAGTAGTGTAGGTGTGTTTTTGTTAGAAAACATAGTGTGTCAAAGTGTGTGCATGTTCTGCGATAAACAGTGTGGGTTCAAAAATAGTGTGTGCGTTTTATAGTACTGTCTGTGTGTTTGGTTGTTTTCCCAAGTGTAAATACAGTGTCTTTTATTGTACTGGTATGTGTGTTTGCTTGTGAACTAAAGAGTGTGTGTGCGTGAAATTATAAGTGATAAAAATGAAATAACAATGTTACACTGTGTTACATGGATGTACGTATGTATATATATAACTGGAACGCAAAACACAAGTTGCTATCCCTAACAATGTTATACATGGCTTTGAAAGTGATCAAGGATAAGATTCCTTGTCAAGCGATCAAAGGTAAGCGTCTCTGTCATGACTTTCCAAACCACAATCGGAATCCTTGGTGGTTGTAGGAGTACCTAGGTAATTTACACCATGTTAGTGGTTGAAGTTGGGCAGAAAAGAAAATATATGCATTTCTAAAACTGAGGTTCACATCACAGATTTCACCAATTTAACTCTACCAGTAATGGAAATAATTTTCCCGTAACAACCCTATATTTTAGCTCTATCCTTGTCAGCAATGGCCTGAAGGTGGAGTCTTCTAGGTTCTCCTCTGAAATAGGGACACCTAAGTAGGTAACAGGGGAATAACCTTCATGAATGCCCAACTGATTTATAATGTCATGCTTATATAGACTTTGGATTACTCTTATTGATAATCTGACCTGACGCAACGCCATGGAAATCAAACAACTCCATAATAGACATGCTGAAATGAAAATTTCTCTATTTTTATTATTTCAAAATTTTAATTTGAAATTAAGATTTATATTCTGAAGTTTAGAACTACATTATAAGCTGAAAAATCAGACACAAATTTATATGGTGAAATGGGACTGAAATTTATACGTTGAGACATATATTTCGATAAGGGCTGTGTTTTTTTTTCGAACTTTCCGATTTTTCCGATTTCCGATCCGATTTTTTTCGAATTTGGAATGAAATTTTAGTTTGTCGATTTTCGATTTTTCGATTTTTCCGAAAAAAAATCCGATCGGAAATAATTCTGAATTTCCGATTTTTCGATTTTTCCGATTTTTCCGATTCGATTTTTTCGAAACTATGCCGATCCGATTTTTCCAGTTTTTTTGGAATTATTTTCCGATTTCCGATTTTTCCGATTTCTTTTCTGGTTTTTTGAAAGTTTCCCATATCTCACATCGGTTGGGAGAGGGCTCCAAAATATGCTCTATAAAAGGAGAGTATCCTCCTAACTTCTACACAAATGAAAAATGAGACAAATCCTCATGTGTTTACATGTTGGGTTAAGCCATTTTAATTGTTTCTTTAAAATGAGAATTTCGAGTAATCGAAAATCCATAATTTATTTTTTTGAAATTTTGGAATTTTCGAAATTTCTGGATTTTTAATATATTTTGTGAATTTCCGATTTTTGCCGATTTTCTGATTTTTCCGAATTCGGAATTTTTTTTAATTTTCCGAAAAAATCGGATCGAAAATCGGAATAGTTATTTTATTTCCGAAAAAATCGGAATTTTTTTCGAATAGGCATTTTCCGATCCGATCCGGCCGAAACACAGCCCTAGATATATATGTGCTGAAATTGAGAATTTAATGGATCGAATGAGTATTTAAATTTAAATTGAAATATAGTATTGCAACCGGAATTGAGTATCCATTGAAATTGGTTTGGTCCTGAATATGTTGAACATGTATAATTGATTGAGACACTGAGATTATTTGCTTCCTAATCAGTGCCGGAGACAGAATACAGGGTGGGGCACCTATGTGTGCAAAGCATAGACCAACGACGAGTGTTCGAGGGCTGTCGGGAGCCATTTAGTTGATTTTTTTTATCGTTTTACGAATATTTGTAATTATATTCAATTGAGGATTTCCAGTTTTAGGTAGTTGTACTTTCAGAAAAATTTAGGAAAACTTAAACAATAATAACTCGAAGAAAACAACCTCACATATCTCTCCTTCCTTCCTCCCCACCCCTTCGCCCCAAAAAAAAATCATAAATCACAATTATATTCATAGTAAAAAATATGATCCACAATTAAGTCATAACAAATTCATAAAATTGTGTAAAATACAAATTCAAGGACAATTATAAATAAGCATAAAAAATTCATCCCACGGGCTCCCATCCCCAAACCCCCAGCATTTGTAGTAGGAAACCCACCCCCTTGCTGACTGAAATCCCGCGCACACCATATACATATTGTGACACCCCGCCTAATTAAACATCGGGTGATCAGGCCTTCATTAAATTAAAACAGGTTTCTCAAATGGTTCATTCTTAGCATCACTATCGAAAACTTTTTAATTACTAATCCCCTAAGTAAAATTAGACCGGTGCCAAATTTTATCTTTCTTTAAAACAGATAAATCAACCAAACGGAACAAAGTACAAATAATCATGTACTGTAATTCAAACAACAAAGTAAAAGTACAACAGAACAAAAGTATTACCGAAGAAACCATCGGCTAAAAAATCCCAAACAATCAATAGAATAATCACTAGTCTGAATCTAACATTTGAGACTAATACCGGACAACAAGTCCATACATAGAAGAGTGCGAGATCCTGTGCTAGATCTGAATGAGAGATATCGTCTAGTCAAATCCTGTAAGCATCCACTGTACTACAGCTCCGAGTCTGGAATGGAATCATCACACATGGCGTCCCTGTGACTGGACACCTAAAAGGTTTTAAAAATATTTTATAGCAAGAGTTAGTACTCAAAACATTTTGAAAATATTTAGCAAGTGTTTATCACAATATAAAATGCGGTTATTGATTACACATGTTAGGTTCTCGTACACTCTCTTGAGTTAACTCACCCCTCATCTTTTGTGCACACCTAACATTATACACTTAGTTTATCTAGCCAAACTTCTCAAGCTAACTAAAACCAAAGTAGTGAACTGAACTTATCTGTACCCAAGTTCCAGTACCGCCCATACAGTACAACCGTTTTACTAACATCTCGCGTATTTAAATAATTCCTAAGGAACATTTAATCTATGTTATTTCTCAAGACTTCTCATTTAGTTTCACTACTAAAATTACTACAGTTCTCACAATTTTTTTAACTTTCCCACTTATGTAATTAAGTTTCACTACTTGAATTACTAAATAGATTTTCTCTATCTAAAGGTGCATTTCGTAATTAAGTTTCACTACTTAACTTACCATTTCAGTATGTATCTTTAAATACATACTATATATCAATCTACTAATACACGGAAGTAAAATATCGTCAAGTATATATATTTCACACGTAATATATACTAAATATCAGTCATTACTATTTTGCCCTTTTTATACACGTAAAGGACTCTTGGTTCGGAATGATTCATCGACCCCAAGTAAGAATTGGTTCGGAATGATCCATCGACCCCAATTATTTTTAAAAATATATATATATACACATATTCTGGTTTGGGACTCTCTCATCGCGACCCCAGTTCAAAGTTTGGTTCGGCATTTCTCATCGACCCCAAACACATAATAACTTTATGTTAGTTCGGAATGTCTCATCGACCCTAACATAATTAATTTAGGTATAATCTCCCTACCTAAAAGATCACATAATTCAGTAGGTACACGCCCAACCTATTAATCATATACGTACGTAATATTTTAATCTCATATATCAACCGTACAATATTCGCTTTACGATTTATCTCATTAATCGTATTTATTTGAGTATTCACACAACTCTAAGGGTCCTAGTTACCCCTTACATATAATTTCAGTAGTTATTTCTTACCCTACTGGTCTATTACTTAAATTGAATTTACTTCGCCCCGTAACTCAATTTCCGAAGTCCCCGATACTCTACTAAATCGAATTATTCTCCTCGGTCCGTAATCCAAGCCCTATACCCAATGGCCTTATTGGACCTCAATAATATACCTACTGGTCTTATTCTTACTCCCAAATAAGTATAATGTAAATCCTAGAATACTCATTCATTCCCGAACTCAACGAATGATTAAACACAAAATTTTCGGAAAACAGCTTTCGTCGATCGATTGACGGCTGGGTTCGATCGATCGACATAGTCGATCGATCGACAGTCCGAGATCGATCGATCGATCGAACAGGGGCAGACGCAGTCTTCTTCTTCGTTAAGATTTTTCCTCCATTAACAAATCTTCAAACTCCATTATAGTCCACCAAACTTTAACCCAATGATCCTAACATCTTTTCACATATACTAGGACAGTTTCTAACATGTCAAATACATCAAAACTCCAATTACTTTAAAGAATTAATGAATTAAAACCCAGAATTTCTTGAAACCCTAGTTATGGTGTTCTTCCCATATTATCATTCAAAATCCAGATTTTTATTCCGAAAATCATCAAGTCTAATCTGAATATTAATTCTCTACATAGTTTAAATCATTCTACATGCGATTCCTATCCCAACATGCATAAATATCATATTTCTCCAATCAAAATATTGATTTAAACAAAACTATTCAAAAACCCTACACATGGGTATTATAACTTTATAATTTGCAATAAACAACTTGCCTTATGATCAGTAGGGTCTGATTTCGTGGTTCTTGTTGATGATTGATGATCTTCATCCCTCAATCCTTCTTCCCCAACAAGTTGATGGTAGGAATCCCTTTGAATCCTTCCCAAATCTTCTTTTTGCTTTAGAAAGTTGTGCCTCTCTTCTCTCTAATGGTATTGGTGTTGTTATGGGTGCTCTAACCCTAATTCATCTATCATACGGCTGATATAAAACTCTCAATTTCGTAGGTCTCCATACCCTCTTATGTTAAAAGACTAAAATGCCCCCGAACGGTCTCGGTTTAGCCCAAAATTACCCCGTGACTCAACTAGTACCCCCGGGTATACTATTTTGACTAATTTGACCCTTCCGGACTCTTTGGTGACCTCTAAATTATCATTTGAGTCACTTAAAAAATATTACTCGTTCTCACCCCAACGCGGTCTATACGCGTTAAGTAACTATTTACCACTCGCACTAAGTAAATAAAATGATGCAATATATACCGGTATCTATCTTTCGATTAATACACCATAATTACAATTTTAAATAAAACTCTTTAAATTACTAATCTTACGTAATTTAAATCAAGCCGATATTTTCTCATTTAATTCTCCAATCTAATTAAATGGAATATTTGGAATATTCAGAAATACGGGGTATTACGTACTTCCCCCCTTGCAAAGGAATTTCGTCCTCGAAATTAGGATAAGGCTGGTATTAAGGCTAAGAACCTTAAATATAATTGCACCCTCTAATACCCAATACCAAATCATAACATCCTAACGGTCGTCCCAAGCACATGACCATTTCATTATAATTTCTTATCGCCTGTTACCCATGCCGCATATATCATAATTAAGTCCCACTACTTAATTTCTCATCGATTTTCCCAATCCAACGTTAATTCTTGAAATTAAGTTTCTCCCTACTTAATTTACCCATTTGATGTATATCTCTATATAACATCTAAGTGTCTACTATCACTCATAAGTAGAATATTATAAGGTATATATTTCACATACAATATATACTTTTAAGGAAAATTGGTCCGGCAAAAATCATCGGCCCCAATAATTCTATCATTTACATTGGTCCGGGAATTCCTTGACCCCAAGGTAAATGTAATGCACATGTCGGTTCAGACCTTCCGTCGATCCCAATATTTATCATCGATTTGGTTCGAAAAATTATCGACCCCAAATCGATCCCCTCTGTATTGGTTCGGAATATCATCGACCCCAATACAGAGATTAAGCACACTTACTATCACACATAAGTAGGAAAAATCAATAGGTATATATATCTTACACATAACATATACTACCAACACTTATTTTATAATCACCCCCCTTCTATAACACTTTTGGGGTTATTGGCTCGGAATTCCACCTCGATCACCAAAAGTTATTAATTACTTGTCTCGAGATCACATCTCGAGCACCAATATATGTATATATATCTCATTGCACAGGAGTAGACAATTTGTGAGACATATATTTCACATTTCATATACCTTAAAATATCACACTCCAATAGAATGTCCTCATATCACGCGTTAAGGACTAAAAGTTCAAAATGTCTCCTCGAACCACACCCAAAGTACATGTATTGTTCGTAATCGGAACCCACGAACCTAATCCTCATGTACAGTTCATATAGGCACTCACTCTACCTATAAATATGCTCTTATCGGCATACATTCAACCTATGAATTGATCAGTGGGCTTCTCCAAAATTTCACTATCATAAGGGCGTATCATCATTCTTTCTCACTAACATTGAGTCGTAGGTAGCACTACGTACTCAAAATAAAACTTTATCTCTATTCCTTCCTGACCTTCTTTCACAGGGTGGAATTTTAGGATTTCATCCTGATTCACAATCATGTAGAGCGGCACCGTGCACTCTCCCTTTTCAACTACATACTAATCCATCCCGGTCACCCCATTTCGCTACCCCCCAACGAAATGTTGGCTTAATTATGATGTTCACAATCCATCAATAATTTATAAGTCTGTCTCCTCATTCCATCATTGGAATTGCAGGTTCACTACCATATTCCAGTTGCTCATTTCGAGTCCATCTCGCTCTATTAACTAGAGGTGTGTCTCGAGGAAATCTCACTATGTCTCTCCTCAACATCTCTTCCCACTTACGTCATCTTTCCTCAAGTGGTACTCTATTCCCCTTTCTCTTCGGGTTTATTATACTTTACAATCTGTGCACTCTTCACAATTGGCGCACCTTTTTGGGTTGGTTACTTTATAAGAATCAACATTTTAGTAACTCGTAAGTCACTCACAACACTCAGTCAAGTAGCACCTTGCGCTACTTCTTCACCACAGTTAGGTCTCCCATATCAAGAGATAACCTTTGAACGGTTTCCCACCGACTTTCATCCCATAGGGTGTGCTGTATCTCTCAGCACATATAATCTCGGATTATCGTCAATCTCCCATGACGTTCAACCCATTTCATCGATACGACTTGTTTCCTATTTTCCCCACCGTCGTACAGAAATATTCCGCATCCCTCTATCTCGGATGTCTAAGGAATCCAATTGACTAGGGCGCCCATACACCCTTTTCTCCGTGCACATTTGTAAAAACATTGCAAATGTCGCACCCGTATCATGCTTTTCTTCAACTCCTGCCTAGTCTACACGACGTGACTACAATCTTGTGGGTATTCTCAATACCCTATAGGCCAAAAATCAAATCCTTGCCCACAAAGTCCCACTTATCCCTTCGTGGTGAGGTAAGCCTTTCAGTGTTTCTCCTCAACACTACCGGCTCTACTGATGCCCTAGCATCTAACAATGCCACTTCTCCTGACGTGCAAAAATTCAGTCGTATTCCCATTCGCAACCGAACTTAAACAAGGGAATTCTCCCCATGTATTCTTACTGAGCATTGTTGGAACAACACATAGTCAAGATACTCAAATTCGATTCCTCGACAATATGTGAAACCATACTTCAATATTTCTAACGGAGTCAAGTGGCACCGCGCTTATACTATCACTAAGTCTTAAGCACTAACTACAACAGTGAGCTCGATCTCTCCGCTCAGCAGTCATACGACAAACATTGACTCACATCATTTAGGTTTCCACACACCAAAATCAATTACTAAGAGATGTTCATAATCTCCGAAGTCTCTCACATTTTGATGAATAATGACAACTCGACCCTTTTTCAGGTGAGGAGTCGTCATATACCCCATTCCCTCGAGGCTAAAACTCATATACTTCCTTAACCATCGCTCTGGTGATTTAGATGGTTTCCGGACATAACACGCTTGTCCTCTCCGGAATGAAAAACTTATTGGAGTTATTATTTCTTCAAATAACTTCAAGCTAAATTAGAAGGCGTGGCTCTACCAGCCACACTAGACATCTTTACAAAAATCCCCTTACTCCAGGCCACCCTGACCGTTTTGGGGTCTCCCTCCTCTCGGACTTGGTAGCCTCGATTCTGCGCACTATCATCCTGGTTCCCTTAGTTCTGTGACCAAGAGGAATGCACTATGGGGCTTAACAGTTCCGACTTAGGATCTAATCATTAAATCCTCTAGTGGGTTTCCACTTATAGCTTACACCAGCCCCATTACATTCAGTCTTACTCTTTGACTAAATCTTTAAACTTTCTTAAATTCGCCCCCTAGGAGCATTTACTCCAACCTTGTAAGAAGTACCATACTGCCTTCATATACATAAGTCGTCCAAGAAGAGTTTTACCAAAATTGCGAATCATAACTCGAGAGTCTATTCTCTCAAGGGCTCTTTTCCCTCGTACCCATCTCATCGATACAAGTTCCCTTCAACGGATAATTTCTCTCTCACGATTGGCCTCTACCAGGCTTTCACGTGGGGGTTCATATATTCCCATTCACTATGCTTCCGAATTATCATTGGAGAACTTTGCGGTTAAACTATACGCAAAGTTATTCTATTTATATATACGGACCCTCGGTCCGAATGTAGTGACTGGTATCCCCGCCACGTTGCCTGAAAATTTACTCAAATTTTCACTTCTGAGTATTTCTAGTCAGTCCTAAATGCCAAAACCTCTGGACATACTACTTCCATTGGTTAACATGCACAGTCGCCGTTTTATCACATTTACGGCACGTTCTCATCAAATTTTTTTCAGACCTACTCCCACTATCACTGCATTGGGCGGTCTAGACTAGCATCCCTCTTGCCGTCGCGACACTTGGAAAATGCCTTATATGCCTCAACAACCCTTGCAGCATTTACTTCCATTACACGCTAGGAGTGACCTCGACCACGGTCATCTCTCCTATGATTGCCATCTTCGAACACCCCATGCTTTATGCCGAGTTCCTCCCTCCTGTAGTCCTTCTAACGCCAATGTCGGTCCTACCACCATATTCGACGTACCATGCCCAATCGGACTCGTATATATAACACTACGTCTACCAAATAGCAGGAGAACGTAAACTACGTACGTAGAGGAGTACAATCATCCTAAGATAGGGCTCTATATCAATCAAACGATACGCTGAAAACGTAGGAAGCCGTACAGATCCTATGGACACTAGAATCTGATGCTATGATACCATCTGTGACACCCCGCCTAATTAAACATCGGGTGATCAGGCCTTCATTAAATTAAAACAGGTTTCTCAAATGGTTCATTCTTAGCATCACTGTCGAAAACTTTTTAATTACTAATCCCCTAAGTAAAATTAGACCGGTGCCAAATTTTATCTTTCTTTAAAACAGATAAATCAACCAAACGGAACAAAGTACAAATAATCATGTACTGTAATTCAAACAACAAAGTAAAAGTACAACAGAACAAAAGTATTACCGAAGAAACCATCGGCTAAAAAATCCCAAACAATCAATAGAATAATCACTAGTCTGAATCTAACATCTGAGACTAATACCGGACAACAAGTCCATACATAGAAGAGTGCGAGATCCTGTGCTAGATCTGAATAAGAGATATCGTCTAGTCAAATCCTGTAAGCATCCACTGTACTACAGCTCCGAGTCTGGAATGGAATCATCACACATGGCGTCCCTGTGGCTGGACACCTAAAAGGTTTTAAAAATATTTTATAGCAAGAGTTAGTACTCAAAACATTTTGAAAATATTTAGCAAGCGTTTATCACAATATAAAATGCGGTTATTGATTACACATGTTAGGTTCTCGTACACTCTCTTGAGTTAACTCACCCCTCATCTTTTGTGCACACCTAACGTTCTACACTTAGTTTATCTAGACATACTTCTCAAGCTAACTAAAACCAAAGTAGTGAACTGAACTTATCTGTACCCAAGTTCCAGTACCTCCCATACAGTACAACCGTTTTACTAACATCTCGCGTATTTAAATAATTCCCAAGTAAAATTTAATCTATGTTATTTCTCAAGACTTCTCATTTAGTTTCACTACTAAAATTACTACAGTTCTCACAATTTTTTTAACTTTCCCACTTATGTAATTAAGTTTCACTACTTGAATTACTAAATAGATTTTCTCTATCTAAAGGTGCATTTCGTAATTAAGTTTCACTACTTAACTTACCATTTCAGTATGTATCTTTAAATACATACTATATATCAATCTACTAATACACGGAAGTAAAATATCGTCAAGTATATATATTTCACACATAATATATACTAAATATCAGTCATTACTATTTTGCCCTTTTTATACACGTAAAGGACTCTTGGTTCGGAATGATTCATCGACCCCAAGTAAGAATTGGTTCGGAATGATCCATCGACCCAAATTATTTTTAAAAATATATATATATACACATATTCTGGTTCGGGACTCTCTCATCGCGACCCCAGTTCAAAGTTTGGTTCGGCATTTCTCATCGACCCCAAACACATAATAACTTTATGTTAGTTCGGAATGTCTCATTGACCCTAACATAATTAATTTAGGTATAATCTCCCTACCTAAAAGATCACATAATTCAGTAGGTACATGCCTGACCTATTAATCATATACGTACGTAATATTTTAATCTCATATATCAACCGTACAATATTCGCTTTACGATTTATCTCATTAATCGTATTTATTTGAGTATTCACACAACTCTAAGGGTCCTAGTTACCCCTTACATATAATTTCAGTAGTTATTTCTTACCCTAATGGTCTATTACTTAAATTGAATTTACTTCGCCCCGTAACTCAATTTCTGAAGTCCCCGATACTCTACTAAATCGGATTATTCTCCTCGGTCCGTAATCCAAGCCCTACACCCAATGGACTTATTGGACCTCAACAATATACCTACTGGTCTTATTCTTACTCCCAAATAAGTATAATGTAAATCCTAGAATACTCATTCATTCCCGAACTCAACGAAGGATTAAACACAAAATTTTCGAAAAACAGCTTTCGTCGGTCGATCGATCGACGGCTGGGTTCGATCGATCGACATAGTCGATCGATCGACAGTCCGAGATCGATCGATCGATCGAACAGGGGCAGGCGCAGTCTTCTTCTTCGTTAAGATTTTTCCTCCATTAACAAATCTTCAAACTCCATTATAGTCAACCAAACTTTAACCCAATGATCCTAACATCTTTCCACATATACTAGGACAGTTTCTAACATGTCAAATACATCAAAACTCCAATTACTTTAAAGAATTAATGAATTAAAACCCAGAATTTCTTGAAACCCTAGTTATGGTGTTCTTCCCATATTATCATTCAAAATCCAGATTTTTATTCCGAAAATCATCAAGTCTAATCTGAATATTAATTCTCTACATAGTTTAAATCATTCTACATGCGATTCCTATCCCAACATGCATAAATATCATATTTCTCCAATCAAAATATTGATTTAAACAAAACTATTCAAAAACCCTACACATGGGTATTATAACTTTATAATTTGCAATAAACAACTTGCCTTATGATCAGTAGGGTCTGATTTCGTGGTTCTTGTTGATGATTGATGATCTTCATCCCTCAATCCTTCTTCCCCAACAAGTTGATGGTAGGAATCCCTTTGAATCCTTCCCAAATCTTCTTTTTGCTTTAGAAAGTTGTGCCTCTCTTCTCTCTAATGGTATTGGTGTTGTTATGGGTGCTCTAACCCTAATTCATCTATCATACGGCTGATATAAAACTCTCAATTTCGTAGGTCTCCATACCCTCTTATGTTAAAAGACTAAAATGCCCCCGAACGGTCTCGGTTTAGCCCAAAATTACCCCGGGACTCAACTAGTACCCCCGGGTATACTATTTTGACTAATTTGACCCTTCCGGACTCTTTGGTGACCTCTAAATTATCATTTGAGTCACTTAAAAAATATTACTCGTTCTCACCCCAACGCGGTCTATACGCGTTAAGTAACTATTTACCACTCGCACTAAGTAAATAGAATGATGCAATATATACCGGTATCTATCTTTCGATTAATACACCATAATTACAATTTTAAATAAAACTCTTTAAATTACTACTCTTACGTAATTTAAATCAAGCCGATATTTTCTCATTTAATTCTCCAATCTAATTAAATGGAATATTTGGAATATTCAGAAATACGGGGTATTACACATATATATTGCGTTTTAAGATAAGATGACTAATTTAATATGGAACCCTTGCTTTCTGGTTCAGCATTCATGCTTATGTTTGTTGGATCATATTATTTTTAGAGCCTTTAGAGCGTATATTCTTATTTGCATGAACTTTTATATTTTCTATTCTTTTTTACATGGCCACAAGACAATGTTGATTCGAAGGTGGTTGTAGCAACTTGTAGTCTAAAAATTCTAGCAAGATCACAACTTAATTTACTTAGCCTTTGAAATTACAGGACCGCGTTACATTTCTCTCGTCCGTATTGTAGATTCCTTCATATATCTTCATGTTGATAAATTTGAGGTGTTCTCCATTTGGATTGTAGGGTCTGGATATTCTATTGATTTTTAATGTCACCTCCTCCCCCCCCCCCCCCTCCCGCGCATGTGCGTGCATACTATGTAGTTTTTGCAAGAGACCCTTTGAACTAATTTTAATGCAAAATATTCTTTCTTTTGGTCTATGACCTCGTGTTTGTCTTGTGTTGGTGGTGGACCTTTTTCTCCACCCGGAGGAGTGAGTGAGTCCATTTTCTTCTCTTATGTATATTTGTATAAATTTTTCAAAAAATCATTGAGCACATTCTTGATCATGAGATGCATCCGTGATTGGTCCATGAGTGTGGGGAATTTTTTTGGTAAATTCATAACATTTGGTGTTCAGAGGCATTTTTTTGTCTGAATTATGGTTCATTTGGGCCATTGAGGTTTTAGATGGGTGAGGTGGGGGAAATATGGTTATCGAGGGGGTTTGGATGAGTCAAAAGAACAATCTGGTAGCATTAAGGTCATTTTTGCATGTTACAGGCGTTTGGATGATTTAAATTCGTGATAGGTCCATTTAGTAATTTAATATTCATTGAGGCCATGATGGTATGTGAATTGGTGAGTTTAGTCATTTCATCCTTTTTAATGTCCCAGGAGCGTTGTTTTTCAAAATAGTCATTGTGTTTTTTATGTAGCATATGAGGGTCAATTTAGTAAATTTTCACCCATTGTGGTGTTTATAAGGGAGTCGGGGGATTTTTTAATCACCTTGCGAATAATGCACCTCAATAATCACACACTAAAATTCACATTGCGGTTCATCACACAAACACATATCTCCTTAACACACTCACCAAATATTTCAGTCCTCATCAAATAATATAGCAGTCACCAAATCACGTCATAACACTCACATTTATCGGCACTTTTCATCTTGCCTCACCCTCACTAAGTAACTGTCTGCCCCTATTTTCACAATACACGCACTAATGCTTGTGAATTTGTTGTGGATGAATTTAATTGTTGGTTTTATTCTATTTGGTTGGGTATTTTGTTATTTAAATATGGGCACTCCACCAAACAAACAAAATCACCACACTTTTCACCCTTTTTAAAAATATCAATTCTTAAACTCTTACTTTGCCATTGTCTTTTATTATACTCTTTCCACCAACACCCATTCTAGGTTATGTTCTCCCATTAATTTGCCAATTCACTTTTATTTTTGAGTGGGTTGACGGTGCAAATTTCTATGAAATGGAGTGGGAAAATCATGACTATAATTCTTTGTTGGTATAAAAGTTTTGTGTTGGGCAATTGATTGGCATTAATAAAATAACATAATTCCAACATACCCATTGACCAATCCACCTGTTTCACATGAAATACGGAGAGCCACATTTTACCAACATCAAAGATTGGCGCATTACACTTATTATTGTTGTTGAACATTGGTTGTGGCAAATTGTAGTTGTTTATGTCATTAATTGTTGCTTTTTGTAAAAAATTGGGATTCACTCGAACAAACACAACCACTACCCTTTTGCTAAATTCTCTCAACCATTTTTTTCACCCATTGTGCAAAATATCAGTCCTCCCACTTTGCAATTGGCTAGAATACGATCTATCTCTCCACCAACACCAATTCCTAATCACCTTGGTCTACTGCTTTGCAAAATTCATTTGTTTATTTGGGTTGTGTAATGGTGCAAGTCTCTCATGGGTGCATGATGGCTTCATATTGACATAGTTATGCTTGATGTTCCTTATATTGCTTTGCCTTGTGCTTTATTATTCACACCTTAACAATGCACATACACCCTTCCTAGATCCCTCACTCATCTGCATGGCTCGATCGACTGCAAAACAGATGAGTATTCACTCCCTATAGCTTTAGCCGACTCTCTCAATTTCACACCGCCATGGAGACTCTCAGTGTGAAACTGTCACCTTTTGTCTTAAAAGAGAACCATCTCACTTGCAATTCAGGTAGATATTCTTATACTCTTAATTTGGTCACAAAAATATTACAAGTTTTTGTGCTAGAAGTAGGGTTTTGAAAATGAAAGATTAGGGTTTTCATGAATTATAATGAAATCGAATTATTGCTTGATGAAATTAATTATAAGTTACCTCTAAAGTAAATTCTAGTTTTATTGATAGTGTGTTTGTTTACTATGATCAATTATGTGTTGATGGCGCTATCAAACTACATAGTACTATAATATTAGTTATTTTGGCTATGTTATAAATTGCAAATGAGTTTATGGCTGATCCTTGATCATACAGGAAGCCCTTTTTAGGAGTTAAACAGTTATTTTAGTTAATACTACTTTAATTTCATAAGGTCAATTTGCCTCGGACAGTATATTTTTCCACAGTAGATAATTCACCGTCTGATTTATGCTCTTTCATTCTTAAAAATTATACAATCCAAATGATTGGTCCATATTGAAAATTTGTGGAGTTTAATATGAATATCTAAGCAGGAGGAATCCTTTACTGAAAACCCATGTTTAGGAGGTTAAACGTTAGTATGTAGTGATTATGTCAATATATATGCATCAGATTGTAAATTTCCTCTTATATATGTTTTGGTGATTAGTTCTTTTGAAATAGAAAACTTCTTGATATGCTTACCTCTTCCTCCTACATTTAATTTTTCATGCGTTGGGGATAATTACAATGTTTGTTTTCCCTGATTCAACATATATATATATATATATATATATATATATATATATATATATACACACACACACACGTTATGTCTTATTTTAAATTACTAGTTTAATAGCCCTAAGTTTTTTTTATACAATGCTATTTGTGTCCTTTGAGATACATATTATTTTGTCCGTTTGTCACAACATGTCGTTATGATGCATATTTCATATCATACTATAGTAACAACTACGGTTCTGGTTACACGCCTACACCCTAGGCCCACAGTTGAAATGCGTCCTGGTAAAAGGAGTTAATAGTTCTAAATTCAACTTACAAAGTTTTTCAATAAAAATATTACGACCTCTAGCACAATATATGGATTGAACCCGTGGATCACTTAGTGATCATTCCAAATACCTAAATGCTTTAGAACTTTCCCTTCAATATGAGTTTTGATATGTACAGTTTGAATCTACTGACTGTCGGAACAATAATAATAAAATTAATTCTGAAATTGTCTTGTTCTTCAGCTGTCCGTGTTAAAGAGTAAAGAAGATCACCGAAAGTTACGGAGGGATTAGGACTCCGTTTGGCCCGTGTTTTAGTAATAGCCTCAAATGCTCGTCCAAAGTTACAGCGGGATCTAGACCCCATCAACCATCTGGCAAGTTTATGGCTTCTCCTTTAAGCAGACAAGATGGCACCTGGTATTAAAACCAAATCATCTCTCTCCTCAGAAACCACCGAATGTCACACTTGTGGTTCCTCTAATAAACTGTCTTAAATCCATCTAAATTAATTAGAGGAGCTACACAAACACCAATCTCTTCGAAGTAATTCTGGTGCCTCACTTTGTCCGGGATTTACCTGTTCCAGTCTGGTGACCAGTTTCGATAAATTTCCCACATGTCTCTGCTTTATGATCAGAAGATGAGAGAACACATTTAATTCTTCAACAACATTAGAGGGATAATGCCCTGGAATTTTTGTAGGACTTGGTAAACCTAGAATCCGCCCAATTCACTTGCCCCCTAAATTCACTGTCCTAAACTGTTTTACTAAGATGATTATAAATGATTTTACTGAGATACGTCCAAACTATTTTACAGAGATGAACTCACGGATCAGGCATTATAGGCGAGGCATTACATCTTCATTGTGTAAAGCCCATATTTGCTTTGGCTTGAAGCACTCCTCTGATCTGTCTTCGTCGAAATCATGGAAGTCTGAGTCGGAGACTATCTTTGGTATTGATATAGTTTTCTTCAGCTTTGGTTGACCCTCAGGACCATTCAAACCTTCTTTTCTGGGAGCTTCAGTGGATTCCCAACTTCAGTATGTGTGTTTTAGTTCTGGTTAGCCACAGCCGAAGCCAACCTTACTTCTTCCAGTTTCTTACAAATTATTGTTCTTACTTTGTCAATTAACATATTACTAGAATCAGACGCCAGGGCGGCTAACACCTGATTGAAGTCTCACTTGGAATTGAAGCTTAGAGTTATGCTTTGATATTTTCATTTTCGCTAATTACTTTCTCGTTTGGTTCAGTTTTTAAATCCATTTCTTCGTGTCCATTTTGAGAATTTGTGCCCGTATCAACCCCCCCCCCCCCCTCTTCTCGGGTAGACTCGCAACTATTCAAACCAAGTGTTCGTTGTACCTATTGGAGCCTATATCAACCGCAACATACCTCATACAATGATTTTCATTAGTTTTTTCACTAACACTTCCATAGGACTGAATAACAACATTCCCTGATTTCCTAGATAATACAAGGGGTCGAACCCCACTTAAAAGATACAATAGGATCGTAATCAGAGCATGTCCAGAATGAAATCCAGAGACCTTATTTCCTGTAAAACATACTGCAGTGTTTGGGACATACATAACCTCTATCCATGACTTCTATACTCATTTTCGGGCACATATGACCATGAACTATGTGGGAAAGAACCATTCACCAGGGCTTCTCCTGTTTCAATGGCTGTGAAAACACCACAGTAGTTCTTACAGGAAAGTCTCTTGTTCACATACTTCTGATGATATTCCTACTAGACATGACAAAAGGTGTGCATGGTCCAAAAAGTATCAAGCCCATTTGAGAAAGCATGAGCTTATTTCTCCTAATATCATAAGAACTCCACGTAACACTATCATGCAAAAGACTCCATTCTTCAAACCTTCATTGCGACCCTCAATGTGAAACTATCGCATTTTGTCTTGATAGAGAACCATCTGACTTGCAATTCAGGAAGATATTTATAATCTTAATTTGGTTAAATAATGTCGTGAATTTTTGTGCTGGAAGTAAGGTTTTATAAATTAAAGCTTAGGGTTTTCATGAATGATAATGAAATCGAATTATTGCTTGGTGAAATTAATTATAAATTACTTGTAAAAATAAAATTATAGCTTTATCGAAAGTGTGTTTCAAACTTTTAAGTTTATTAAAGTGCATATTTTTTGTGCTAGTACGATTAAAGTTTTAGTATTTTAGTATTAAAGTTTAGGGTTTTATCAAACTGCTTATTATTATAATTTTAGTATTTCGGCTATGTTATTAATTGCAAATGAGTTTATTCAGCAGGTCACTGCTAGTTTTCGTTCCAAAAATATATATATTTATATGTTACAGCTTATTTTAAATTATTCTATTAATAACCTTTTGTATTGATAAAATGCTATTTGCGACCATTGAGATACATATCTTTTTTTGGGTGTGTCACAAGTTCACAACACGTTGTATGATGCAGATTGCATATCATACTATAGTAACAGCAATGGTTCTGGCTACACGCCTACACACTAGGACCACAGTTGAGATGCATTCTGGTACAAGCAGCTAATAGTTCTGAATTCCAATGAATTCCAGGTACAAAGCTTTTCAATTAAATTTAAGACCTCTAACACAACTTGGGATTGATCTTGCGGATCACATAGTGATCCTAAATACTTAATTTCTTTATAACTTTCCCTTCAATGTGAGTTTTAATCTATATATTTTGACTCTACTGACTGTCAGGACAATAACTGTCTTAAACCTCTCTTCTGCATGTGCTTCTTTAACAGCCTGAAGAAACTTATCTGGAGTATACAAGTTTATGGCTTCTCCTTTAATTATACAAGATATCACCTATTAGGAAAACCAAACCATCTCTCTCCCCAGAACTAACCGAACGGTACCAATATATTTGGAGTAATCATTTAAGAATTTTAACCATCTCATAATGGTGCCTCACTTTGTTCGGGATTGTCCTGTTCCAAATGAGTGACCAATTCCGAGAAATGCTCATACGTCTTTTCTTTTAGGATCAGATGATGATGTACACATTTACTTCTTTAACAACATCAAAAGGTTAATGCCCTGAAATTTTTGTAAGACTTTATAAACCCATAATCCACCCAATGCACTGACCTAAATTATGTCCTAAATTGTTTTATTGAGACGGGTCTAAACAATTTTACTGATATGAACTCACAGATCAAACAGTACAGGTGAGACATTCCATCTTCATCGTGTAGACCCCATATTTGCTTTGGTATCGATGCTGTGTCATTGATATTGACACATTTTTTTCAGCTCTAGTTGGCCCTCAGGACCAGTCAAGCCTTCTCTTTTAGGAGCCTCGGTGAATATTTCAACTCCGATATGTGTTTTTTCATTCTTCTTAACCACTGCAGAAGCCAACCCTTTTTCTTCCAGTTTCTTATGAATTACTGGCCTTTCTTTGTCAATTAACAACTTTCTAATATCAGACGCAGGGCACCTGAGTAGCGTTTGATTGAAGTCTCACTTGGAGTAGGGAGCATAGAGTTATGATTGATATTTTCATTTTCGCTAATTACTTTCTCGTCTAGTTCAGTTTTTGAACCCATTTCTTCATGTCCATTTTGAGAAGTTGCTCCATCATGCTTTAGAAACAAGTTTAAATTTCCCATCATCACCCACTATCTTGTTATTATCAGGGTGAAGCGTCACGGACATCTTTTTGCACTGTGACTTCAACCTTGCATTGTCTACAGATGGGTCCAATCTAAGAAATTAATAGAAATCAACTTCTCCATAAATTGTGATCATAGAAGATATATGAATTTCAAATGTAGACACCATCTGAGATATACGCCCTAGTTCAGGGCAAATTTTATAGGACTTTGTAGAATTATTATTTTTAGTTGCAAAAACTCTCACTGCAAAAAGATTCTCAGCATTCTCTTTAGCCCTCTAAGAGCCTCCACTATGTTTGATTCCATTTTGAAATTCAAAATTTGAAACCGAAATTCTCAAAAGAAAGCTACAAGCAGAAAGCTATGGTCAACATTTAAAGCCCGAATCTGAAGACCATTGTGTCTGCATGAGGAGATTCATATGACATGAACCCAAATCGTTAATAGCTCGAGTCAAAAGTTTTCTTCAAAAATTATTCAAGAGATCGGGACTAAATGCTTTCACAAAAGAGTTAGTGGCTAGAGAGTAGAGACTAAGAAAGGAATAAATTAAGGCTGGTATATAAATTAGTGAACTTTGGGGGTTGTTTTGGTCAAATCCCGACAACTAATTGTGGCGAAGCAACGAAGATTCTGGAAATCGCAGACCAGATATAGTTAAAATATGACAATGTAATCACCTTTAGGTTTCTTTCTGTTAATATTTTCGCCCCATTGATTAATTCCCCTACTATTCATCCATATTGTACGAAGTCAGAAAAGTGAATGGTATCTATTATTGCGTATTGTTCTTTCAATTAGAGCCTGTGAGGGAATGCCTTAAGCCTCCCGTCCACTTAAGTGGTATAGTTGCGTACATAAAACACAAGTTACATAATCAGTCTTCCATCTAAGTATTAAATGGATGACAAATGGTAGAGGGAAAATAGATCTACCCGGTCAAATCTATGTATCAGGTGTTGGATAAATTCCAATATTTATTGATATTTTATTTTTTAGTTGTTAATATTTTATTATATTATTGGTGTTTTATTTTGAACATAGTTTGGGTTTTAATTTAAAGGTAGAAACTTGAGCAAATAGGTGTGAAAGATATGGGAGTGCTCAAAATCCCATATTGTCCCACATTGGAAGAATACTACAAAAAGTAGTGGTATATCAACTAAAGGACAACTAAGATTCTTAGTTGAAAAGTCAAATTAGAGGCTATGATCCTACGCATCGCGGTGGTGCTTAAGCACCACCAATCGCGACACACGGCGCGCGAAAGGGCGATTGGGCGACTTAGGGCGCATTGCGCGCTTTGACGGGCACGTGCGCATCGTCGCTTGGAGCGTGGGAGCCTAAAGTTTTGACGAGGTAAAACAGATCAACGGTTGTGATTAAACGATCCGATCAAAGGGTTTAAAATTCGAAACGACTTGATCTAAACCGTTAGATGAACTCGTAGCGTTTCTTGTAGGGGATGTCCATTCGCTTACGATGGGACGCTTAATCTGAACCGTTAGATCGCAGCTATTCCAAACAGGCACGATCCAACGGTTGCTGAGTCACTAAATGAAGAGCTGTGACTGTTGAAGAACAGTCACAGAAATGGCTATAAAAAGAGTTCCAGGCCTCTGTTTTGGACACCGAAAATTGCTAGTTTCTCCTCTCTCCGTCCTCTATACTTTGGCATTATCAAGTTAAAAATTCAGAGTGTTCTCGATTTGATCAAACAGTACATAGTTTGAATCAAACAACTGTTCATACACTGCATTGTATCCTGAAGGCAGATTCTATAAAACCCATAGTGTACTCGCGGTTCTGGTTCTGTCTCAACCGGATTGGGAGAAATTTTGCCTAAAAGAAAGCTTATAGAAATTAAGTAATATATTTCATTCTTTCCATAACAAAACTCCAACATCAGGTTCGCATTAAAAGTTCTTTGTACAATTTTGCATTGCTGGGAGGTTATAATTGATTCTTAAGAGTCTGTTGATCTTCAGTTTTTATTTCGTACTGGGTATTGTTTGTTTTCTATTAATAGTGTTGGATATGATTTTCTCTGCCTCATTAGATATCTTGTCCATCGTTTATTTGTACTTTCTAGGGCATTGAATTCTAATAATAGTGTTGATGTCTGTGATAGGAGATTTTGACATACCAGTTGGTTAGTGTTTAGTTGACTGATCGTACTCCTTTAATGCTGATTCTTCAGCCTTCTAGGACTACAATTTAATATTCAAAGTTAGGTCAAAGAAGTGATAAAAAAAAGAGGTATAAATGTGCCTAGCATTCCATGAATGGTTTTAAACAAATAAGTCCCATAAGCTGTGATAGTGTAAAAAAATAGTTTTCGTCTCACCATTTTTTTCTTCCTTTTTCTTTTTGGTTATTAATGATCTATTGCTACATCTACTTCTCATGTAAGTGGAGTTATCAGTTCCAGCCTCCACGTATCTCGCAATCATTAAGTCATAGCAAGTTATGGTTTGATATACTCATCACTTTGGGCATTTATATAATTATGTTTTCACTACAGTGTTGTTCATTTTTTACTCTGTAAGCAGCGTGATTTTTTTTTTAACTCTGATGATGATGGTGATGAGATGTAAGTATTTTTGGCTCATATGTTTCCATTGTGATTACCATATGCAGACCCTGATAATTATATGAGTTCACTGCACGCTTTTATCAATTTTTGGCCATTCTGAAGCATCACCGTTGAAATCCACATATTGATTTGTCATCCAAATAAATAGCCAACAATTTACATAATTTAAAGTTTTAAACAATTTTTAGTTTTTAAATCTTATAATCAGAATTATGGGTTCCCCACATCAATTTGGTTTAAATGAATTCCCGGAAACCATTGCTAGAGAAGATCAAAATTATTGTTGCATGAACCACTTGTGCTTGTTATCTCTTTACAAAAAAACTTGCTATTTTTTTATGCTATAAAATAAGCTTGTTTTTCTGGTATCCTCTATAAGTTCCTGCTTATCAAAACAACATCTTAAAATAATGGTCCGTGCTCTATTGAACTGTTTATATTTAGCAATTTGGTAACTCTGAGTGCAGTGGTTCTTTGCATTATTCTTTAACAGGGTATCAATTAGTGAATTATAAAATATGAATAACTTGTAGAAATTATCCATCAATAATGTGTACTTCAAGATTAAATGTAGTGATCTTCCATAAATTCTTTGTCAAGGCGTGTAGTGGTAATTATTATCCATCTTTAGCTTTCTATAATTTAAAACTTAGGATTTTATTCATCCATATTCATCAAACTGAAGGATCTTCCTGGAATTCTGGCTCTTTCTTCATGTCTGCAGTTTGCACAGACCAAAACAAATTGAATCTCTAAGCAATTCCCAGATTGTTCTGCACAGTACATACGTCCGTTGAGGTAAAATCGTTTTTGTTTCCTACTCCCGCTTGCATAGTGTGTTGTTGATTGGGTTTGAATGTTAGTTTTCGAATTCAATGAGTTTCATTGGGAAAAAAAATGGTTGAATATGTATATGATAGATTAGCAGGTTGATAACAGAATGTATGTATATTAATAGAGAGATGGACTTATTTGAAAATAAAATGCACTAATAATTGTAAAAATAAAGTGCATTAAAAAAAACTAAATCGGCTATGTTGAATTGAAGCTTCTCTATTCCTGAAACTATACATTTTGAATATGCACTTGCACGTAAAAAATAACATGATAATCAAGAGAAAATGAAGTCCCCTAAATAGTTGTTAGATTAATATCCAATGACTAACTGCATAAACTTTCTGAGACTTAAATCTCTAATTTTTCATTTTTTTTTCATATCAAAATACTTATGATATCTAATTTGGGTGTGGTCCCCTTGATTTTTTGTGCCGTATATCTGCCTCCAAGGTCTGGAAGCGTCTTCACACAGTGATTGTCATGGTTCAGGATAACATAAAGATTATAATCAATGTTATTGGAACCCTAGCTTGACTAGTGCTTTCTCCCTTGCGCCAACTTGGGATTTACTTAAAAGTAGTGATGTGGAGCTATTTTCTTTCAAGTCCGTGTGGGATGCTAGAATTCAATTTTTTTTCTATTTTCTTATAAAAACTTTTTCTTAGGCACATTCCCGTTGACGACACCATCTAGAAATAAAAATCCTATGTTGTCGGGGTATAGGTGTTCTGTGCCGAGAAATGAGGAAACTTTTGTGCATATGCTCTGTTTTGGGGAGGTTGTGTCTAAAATTTGTCATTATATTCAGGGTACTTTGATCCTCATTCGCATTCCGTTTTGATGCCTTGGTGGATTATATCGAGGGGGAAGGTTTGAGGGTTGTGTTGTGCAAGATGTTCCTTTGTGTGAATTTGGTGTGGTCATAATAAACATGTGTTTCATAACATTTGGATTATGTCATTGGGCAAATTTGTCCAGATATAGAGGAAGCGTTCTTGGCCCGCCCGTATAAATGTAAATCGAGAGCCAACTGTATATATGTAAATCGAGAGATAATTCAGATATTAGAGATGAATTTGGTATCACATGTACATAGCCTTATCTGGCTAGTTTTGTCATTTTTTACTGGTTGACGATGGTGGTTGCAACTTCAGGTTTTGTCAGATGCAATTTCGCTAGGTTCTGGTGTTGTTCTACTGGAGGATTCCATTCGGCTATTACGGTTTGTTGTTGAGAGTTCGCACAGATTTTGTATAATATTATTCTACGGTTTGCTGTTTGGGTCTTATACATCTATGATGCCTCATTTTATGGTCACTAAGTTTTCCTTTTGATTCGGTATGGTTAACTTTTGGGTTTTTGTACTGAATCCTTTCACTCATTGTTTTGGAGTCGTTTCATTTTGGGGGGTTTTGCAATTTCACCATCATCATTTTATATGCGCGTCCATGGAGACACTGTTTCTTTACCTTTTGTGATTGATATATTTTCGGAGTTCCGTCTTGACTGTCCCCTCTTTAAAAATAAAGAAACAAATAATTATGTCAAGAAAGCCTATGATCTCTTATTTTTCATTTATGCCTCTTTAAATATACAAGTTTGTCAAGAAGTAAAATATTTAATTAATTAGTAGTTGTGTAATTCTTTAATTGTTCATATGTCTTTAAATATCTAGTATTTGTATTCTCCACAATAGTCTATGATTCTTCGAATCTATTGTATTTAATAGCATATAGTCTTGTCCTGTCTTTCATGTGTCTTCTACATTGGCATTATTTTCTCATATAGTTTGTATAACTCAAGATGACGAATGTATTTTATAATTAATTGGGCTTAATGTTTTGAATTTTTTTTTCAGGTGACAAAACGCAGGCATGAGTGTCATCTCACTGTGCACATTTGTCATATAGGTTGCATGGATTGGCCCCAGAGTTGAAAGACTAGATGTATTTGCTATTTAATTTTAATGTTCAGAGGTTTTTTGGGCCAGCACAGAACATTGATTTTCGAAGTTGAATTTGCTACCCAAATAACGCTGTTTATTATAGGTAGGATTATAATTTTGGTCATTATGGATGGTACAATTTTGTGTTTTTTTTTACCTCGATTAAGATATTGTGTATAATTTGATTCAGATGGGATTTTATATTATCCACTACATTTTTGGACGTGTATTTTAATTTTTTGTGTATGAATTTGGTATGAGAGGGGATGGTGGATTAAATATTGTCACATAAGTGATTTTGAAATGTAGTAAATTATTATTATGGATTTTTAAGGGTAAAAGAAGTTTAGGCAGTAACAAGTTTAAAATTTACCCTCCAAATTTACCCGCATGACCTTGCAAGCAGTCCCTAATGTGCTCCCGCGGGTGTGATTTTGCCTCCACATTTTCGCTCCTGAACATTTAGGGAGGGTTATGCTGTCCAAAAAATGGACATTATGGATGGTTGTTCTCTCTTTCCAAGATGTTAACCAGCGTAAACTTTGATGGGGTGACCTAAGTTATTATTCCATAAGGTATTGTGATGGACATTTTCGTCCTCGAAGTGTTTGGGATGCCTATCAAATGTATGCCCTCTCTCGAAGTACTTTTGAGCAGTGGCCGAACTATTGTGTACGCTGGGTGGGCAAGTGCCTCGGCCAACAATTCTGGAAAAAAAAAATTAATTATTTTGGGATAAATTTTAAATCTAACAAAAAACAGGGGCCAAATCTCTAATACTATTCAATAACAACCTAAATAACCCATCTCTTCTTATAACCAAAACAAAACAAAACGGCCAACTCAACTTGCTTAAGACCACTGCTCACCATCGGCGCTGCTAGCCTGCTGCTGTCAGTGTGCCACCTCTGTTCTCCGACCCTTAGTTGCTCTTCCTCCATTGGACCATTGTTGATTCGTTGTGTAATGTAAGACTCCTTTCTCCACTTTGTTTCCATTTTGCTGTTTATATTTGCAATTTTAATTTTGTTGTTCTAATTGTGTTGTTCAACAAAACATTTGATGTTTACATTTTGTTGTCTAATTTTATTTGTTATTATTTGTTTGTTTTTAGGGATTTGCAAATTTATTTAAACTTGTAATTTAATGGATTGTTATTGTATTCGATTTGTTTTATTTGAGTTGTAATTGTCTAAAAATATAAATTATCAATTAAATATTTGTAAAAATGTAAAAATAAGCCTAATTTCTTTTTCGGGGGTTACCGCCCCCGAACCACCGACAACGGATTGTGTCCCACTAACACTAAATTCCTGGCTCCGCCACTGCTTTTGAGTTGTCCATAAAGTACTTGTGTTTGAGAAATGCAATATCTTCCTGTTACTTTGATTTTAACATGTTCATTATTCACCTATGGGATTGGAATGCAATGTGGAAATGGAGTTAACACATTTAATCTTCCATTCTTTGATAAGATATATCTGATTATGAACTAAGAAGAGCCATAAAAGAGGATCTAGGATAAAAAATAAACAAAAATTATTCCACCAATATTTACCTATCAAATGTGATTTTCAAGGTAAACAAAGTACTTTGTGTTTATTGGTGACCAAGAAAATTGAAGAGGACAAATGAAATTTTGCAAAACACTTGAGAAACCATGGTTTGCAGCTTTGGCCAAAACTATGATAGCTTAGCCGCTATGACGTGGTATTGTAGGGCACCGAATCAAGTTTGAGTCATGAGTCGTGAAATAGGAGGTATAATACTGACTCCGCCTAGATATGCAAATTGATGAAAAAAATCAAAGAATTCCACCTAAATACCAACTCCTACTTGGGTCTTGCTTGTTCCTTTCCTATGAATTTTCCCTCGTTTGGCTACACACACTTTAGCTATCATATGTATTAGTAAAATATATGAATAATATAGATATATAAATATGCATATAAGTTTATAATTTGCAATTTCTTTGTAATTCATTTTTAATTAAACATATTAGTTGATCATGTGCTTATAACTTTCGGAACAACGCAATTGACAAGTTCTCCATGTGCTAGTATAGTCAATTAGATAATGTTATGTGTAGTAAATGATTATTATATATAATTATCTGTTACCCATGCTATATAATTATTTGTCCAAACATTTCTACATTTTTTTCAAACATAATAAATAAAAGTAGACAAGACCGAGATCAA
The DNA here is from genome assembly GCA_949130495.1 of Sambucus nigra. Taxonomy (NCBI): domain Eukaryota; kingdom Viridiplantae; phylum Streptophyta; class Magnoliopsida; order Dipsacales; family Adoxaceae; genus Sambucus; species Sambucus nigra. Next base: position 719,700 of record CASBWL010000011.1, on the reverse strand, counting down.
ACCGATATCGAGTTGAAAATTAGGCAGTCTATGATGTCATGATGTTGAACCATGTAAGGAACTCAAATAATATTTTTCCAACATAAAAATTATTATCTTATAAATTATTGTCAATATGCTTCTTACATACCACTTGCATATAAGATCTCTATCTGTACTTTACCAAATTTATATATGCTTTTTTTACCTCAAGAATAAGGTTGTGCGAGCTACTATGTTTTGCCATTTACGCATCCATAGCCGTGTTGCCTGTTGTGCCATTGCTACCATAAATGCCCCTTCTTTTTCCTTTCTCCCATATATAATAAATTTAGTTCTTTAATTGAAGATAAGTTGATAATTATTAATCAAGGAGACTGAAAAGTTATAATAAAAAACCGTCGTCATTTTAGTTAACCATAGCAACAACATAAAAGAGGACACACAATATCACAAAAAGTGGTAACATTTTTTATTGTAGTACTCTTTGACAACCAAGATTAAGTGCTCATGCGGATACTTTTGATCTTTACAGGAATCGCAAATTGGTAAATTATTGACAATGGTGTTATGAGACTTTTGTTTCTTAGTTTACCATTTTAGATTTGAGAAGGCATAAAAACTCAACCAAATTACCAATAAAGGTTAATTTTTCTTTCACGAAAATGTACACTTTACAATGAGATGGAAGGTACTTTATATTAACTCAAGCTACCTCTTTTAAAGACATTCATAACTAAGTGGCACTTTGACGTATTGATAGGTGGGGTGACATCAGTGGATGAATTCCTTCAACTTTTCCTCCATACTGTATACAAATATAAAATGTACGCATATGATACCAATCCCAATACACCTCTGCTTTGTTCCTACTGCTGCATCAAAATTAATTTTATACAGAGAATTACCGAATTTTTGTTTTTCCCTTCCTTTGTACCCATATTCACCATTTCTATCATTCGGTTTGGAAGAGATGAAGTTTCACCATGCCTCACTTTACTTCGATTATTCCATTGACTTATTATCATTATAGCTAACATCTCAAAATGAACCTGTGAAATGATTCCTTTATTGTCCTTTCCCACTCGCATCCAAAAATTCAATTTTTTTGCCTCGTCCAATAGGGGCAGCTTGGTAAACCTCCATTTCTCTTTAACTATTGGGCAGTCTCAAAGTAAGTGAATTAAGGTCTCACTATGTCTTTTGCAAACGTAACAACCTTCATCAGCCATGATATGTCTATGATAGATATTTTCCATCTCGAGAGTGAGTTTGTACAGAACTTTCACATAAAGTGACTTAATTTGAGACTTTGCAATTATAGGTATCGTTCCATTCCATAATATTGGATAGATGAGATCTTTGACGAATGCCTCTCAAGTCGTGCTTTCCGTCTACAATAAAGGTCTAAACAAGTTAGGTCGGGGACGCCATCGATGCTTCCATATTTCACCTTTCGTCTGTTACTTATTCTCAATTGTACTCCAAATTCAAACAGCCAATGACTCCCCCAAATACTCTTTGAACCGAATGAGGAGTTACACCACTTTTTTTCTTCCCAATGCGCTCATGTATTGAAATACATTGGTATTAGAACTCTTAAACACGATGATAATGGATTTGATACAAGTCTTCATCATTGTTTTTCTAGCATCACTATATTAAAGGCTTTCAAATCTAAAAATCATATTCCAACATAATATTTCAAATTAATACATTTTATGACCCTAGAGCTCACTCATTCAATTTGTTTAAATTCACATCTAAGAAATAAAGTTGTTAGATATTCTAACTTAAATTTATGCAAACAAAATTCAAATTTCTTTATTTACTACGGTTAAATTTGTTAAGCAATATTTCTATAGCATCTAAATTCCCTAGCTAAAAAAATTCAACGAAACATTCAATTTTTAAGAAAAATTCAACGAAACATTTAGTTTTTAAGAAAAGGCAAAAACATTTGTTGATAAAAGCCTCTCCAAAGTTCTTTTCAAAAAGATATCAATTGTGTACTTTGATCACCTAGGATGAATTTTGAAGATCTTCTCTCTAAATTTTGAGTTTTGTCACTGAATCATCTTTTCAATCTTTTTCTTTTTTATATTTTTTTATTTTACATATTACTTTTCCATTAGATCTAGCCTAATGGTCAGACCCTTCATCCTCATATCCTCATATTGAGGGTTAAAGGTTTGATTCCCCTCCTCTCCCAAACAACATCCCCCAACACAAACACACACACAAAAAAATACTATTATGTCGAATCTATCAAAAATCGATCAAGTATATGCAACACATGGAAGTGTAAAGGGTTACAAGCTGAAGTCTAGGAATATATTAAATATAGACACAAACAAGGACGCTTCACTTAAATGGAGGGCCAATTTAATTACAAAGTGTATCTTTGGATATAAAATAAGAGTTTTACACTTATTCACGGTGATTTGACAAAACAAGGGTAAACCAACTAAATAAAACCATATTTATTTCATGTCATGTAAATCTTGGAAAAAATATAAATGAATGAATAGAATCAAAAAAAATTATGGACATTTTGTAAACTTATAAGTAAGGCATCCCCAATATTAGAGGCATTTCCCAGAACCACATTCACAACACCCTAAATGATGATAATATAAAAAAAAATACCCAACAAATGAGAGAAATCCACCTCAATAGAAGTATATATGAATAAAAGAATGTTAAACGAACATATAATCCTCTATTAAGATTTTAAAATGGATTAGCATATAGTAAAGAATTAAAAATCAAGATCTAGTATCAAAGGTCAAATCCATGGGTGTTTCAGCTACAAGGATATGATAATCCAGATGAGTGGTGAACTACCATAATACCAACACACACATATACACATATATATTATTTATGGAGAATTCATAACACTGTAGCAATTATCTAGGGAAGGGAAATGAAAGCCGCCCTATCCCATACAATTATCGAGAGAGTACCATTAAATTTTTTTCACAAGTTCACATTTATCTTCATATGTTCCATGGACACAGTTACTCACTCCTGAGTACGTCACATATATTTGCATATGTTTCACAAATCTCTTCACTATTGTACCAATCTCTCATTCTCTCTCACATAATTACCCCTTTATCCATTATTTCTTTCTTAATATAACACCCTCACACCCCCAACATCTTCTCCCTCTCACTCTCCACTTTCATTTTTTCCCTAATTCTATGTATCATATATATTACTAATTTTGATTGTTCAAATTTTACTAATGATTTGAATCTCATTTAATGCAGGGACTTTAACCATTTAGATCTTAGTGTATACATCAATTACTCATGTGAGCACTCCCAAATATATTTATCCTTCACAATGATTCTCGAACTAATACTCTTTATTTCATTAACAACTTGAGGGAGGTTAACCAGAAAACTATCAGAAGCTTCTATTCTCATCGTGAATGAGTTTTATAACTTTAAAATCTGAATTTGAAACTATGGTGGAATCTACACCTACTTTCCAAAAAGATATGGGGTTGTCATCTCTCACTAACCAACACAAATGCTTTAAAAAACAAACACTCTATAAATAGTGCCAAGACCTAACATAATTTGTGGTGCATGAGTAGTAGTAATTCATATAGCTGCATTTAACAAATTGACAAAACCTTGAATCTCCCTACAGAATATTCCACACGAATTTTCCATGAACTTCCTTATTGAGATCAACCACGCCCCTTAAGCCTACACCGCTTTCTAATTTTGGAGTGCACACTTGAGCCGAAGGAATAGTAACCAACTTCTTGGTTGAGGTATCGCCAGACCATACAAAAATTCTTGTCCACTTTGATATATCTTTAAGAAGTGCAACTGGCCATTTTTAAACTTTATAAGAATGCAAAAGCATATTATGATAAACTGATTGAATAAGTGGAAGCATAATATCCGTGGAGAGGAGATTACTCTTCCACCCACCCCTCAATTTTCATTTTGCCCCAATCCGAAATGGCTTTTATGTGAAGTCTCCTTGGCTTGCATTTACAGATTGAAACCCCAATATAAGTGGAACATTAGCCTCATTGAATCTAAGAAAGGAAGATGTAGGCAATCAACGATTACTTAGCACACTTTCCCGAGAAAAGGTGCTCTTGGCTTTGTTAATCACCTGTCCAGAAAGCATCCTATATATACCAAGAAAACACATGACGTTAATAACGGACCTCATATTATCTCTACGAAAAATAATCAAATCATTTGTGTATATGGGGTGAGAAAAAATGGGACACCAACGAGGGGTATACATAGGCCTCACTTTACCGGAATCAATCAAATTACTTAATCTTTTACTAAGCACCTTTTCCACAATGCAAAAATTAATGGGGATTGGAGGTCCCCATGTCAAACCTCTCCGTAACAGGAGAAAAATCCTTTGGCAGAGCCATTGATCATAATCAAGAGCCTAGAGAAAACTTGTCAGGACACGGAGAATAATTGCCATCCATAGAGAAAACTGCATGTTTAATTCAACATCCATCGGCATCATAATCAACCTCATTATCTAGAAAGTGACAAATTCTAGAATCACCTCAAAAAGACAATCATGACTTGAAATATTCAACGATGTATCAACATATAATTTTTTTAATAAAATTGACCATAAGATCCTCAATAGAAGCTGGCTCAGAGATAATAGTATGTCCGTTAAATATAGAAGAAATCCGTACATTTTTCTCCTCTAGTAAACCAACTGACCCTAGCCTTCTCTTTCCCAAAATCATCTTGTAATTTCAAGGCCTTTTTCATTTGCGCCTGAGCACATACCTCCTGCTTATTTCTACTTTCAATAAAACCATTCACTTCCATATAAATCTGAACTTTTTAAAGGTCTACTTATTCATGTTTAATTCTATCAAAGACATTTCCAAAATTGTTGCAATTCCATTCACAAAGACATATCTTCAACTCTTTTAAGTTTAATGACAACAATAAACATCGGGAAATTATAAAAACTTTTGCTCAACCAAAAAGCCACAACTACATTGTAAAAAGAATGTTGTTGCAACCACGACGCCTCTATATGTATCACTACAAGGAAATAAGCTTTTTATGAATGTTAAAAACTATCAGAAAAGGCTTTATGGGACTTTTTTCAATAAAATCAGCCATAAGTTTGGGTATCATATTTATACATGTAAAAATCGTCATATTATATGGGTATGATACATGACTGCTTTTTTTAACCCATCATTACTAAACCACCAAAAAACTATCATATATAATATAAAACTGTCATGACAAATCATTTTATATATTAAAAAATGTCTTGTATGATCTAAAAAACTGTCATATGTATGATTTTAAAAACACTCATAAAAGTCATTTTTATACTTTAGAAATTGTGATGTAAAATATTTCATATCATGAAGGTTTAATATAAACTGTCACAAAAAATGTATAATGTAAAAAACAATATTCAAACCATGGTTGGTAAATAAACCAAAACACAAATCAAAAGGCGCAAAGAATTTATTCCACATTCAATATTACAATAGATACATTATAGATTATATCATTTAGTCTAGAGATATAATAATACTCCCACCAATATATTTTTCGTCTCACATCAATCAAAACTAGACGAAATCAAATTGAACTAACACATCAACCAAATTCAATTCGTCTATAAAAATAAAGCGTTCCTCCGTAGAAATAATCACTTCATAGTTTTAGGCAACAATGTGCTGAAGTCCTCTTGATAGAAGTGATTGGAGAAACCATATTGAAAAATATGCAAAAACATATAAAGAAATGTTCAGCTTAAAGTTCCTAATTGTTCAACTAATATTTAATATATTTAGATACGAAGAATGTGTGTTGGGTTGTGTCTGTGTGTGGTGGTGGTGGTATGTGTGGTAGGTATATATGATTAACAAAAAAAATCTTCACAATTACTATACTTTACCCAACAAATCAATGGATAAATAGTAGAAAAAAATCTTCACCATTACTATACTTTTCACCATTATTATACTTCACACAACAAATCAGTGGATAAAAAGTAGAAAAAATTTCAAGGATAAGCATGAAATGAAATGTAAATACTGTAAAACCCCGTATTTTTTTATGGCTTTTAAATTTAGGGATTCATTAAATTTAATTGAGATAGATTAATTTAATATTAATTCTGAAATTTGTTTTAAATATTTACTAGCGTGACGAGAGTTTGTAATTATTGGAAAATTATTAATTTGTTAAATATTACTTATTGAGTAGAGTAATTGTAGAGTTGAATTTATTAAAATTTTCACGAGGGACTAATATACACTTATGGAAATTAAGTCAAGATGCGTCTGTGTCGTGTTGGGATTAAATTATTATTATTATTATAAGTGAATAAATTATAAGTCACCCGTATGGTCATTTTGAGTGCGCCAATGTGTTCGGAAGGGTCGAGATAGTCAGAAAAGTATACCCGGGGGTTTAGTTTGGGTCTCAGGACGTTTTTAGGATTAACCGGTAACCTGGGAGGGCATTTTGGTAATTTTTATTTTTGGGATTTAATTACCTACGAAAATTAGAGAAGTATATCTGGTATTAGAGGTTGTCTTCTAGGGTTAGAACCTGTATATTTCACAGAGGCCATTAGAGGAGGAAGGTGAGGAACTTACCAAGGCTAGAGCCACCATAGTTGCACCATTTTCACCACAAATACCGCCGGAGAGTAGATCGAAGGAAGGATAACACAACCATATCATCAAATCTCAAAAATTCAAACTCATATTCTTGAGGAAAGTATCTATCTTGCTGTTTCCATGTTGATACAACATCCATGTTAGAATAGGAAGGGAAATTGTATGCTTCTTGGAGATTTCATGATATTGAAAGAAGTAAATGGATAGGTTTGAGTAGGAACTATATGAGGCTGATATCCTTATTATGTGTAAAACCATAATTACAAATTTGCATGATGTTTAGAGAAAGAAATCTGGTAATGATTAAGAAGTTCTGGAATTTATATGATCAACTAGGGTTTGTAATAGCTTCTATAATTAATCCCATGTAATAATGATTCCTTCTAGATTTAATCAAGATTTTGTCGTTAGAAATCGTTTATACCTGTTACTATAACATTTGTGATACTTGGCTGGGAGTTTGGGCAAAATTGATAGAGGTTTTGAGGACTTTTGGTGATGAAACCCGTATGATAGTATATGCAGAATCTTGGAAATATCCGGGCGATCGATCGATCGACCTTGAATGTCGATCGATCGACTGGATCGATTGATCGTCCCCCTCCCTTCAATCGATCGACCTCTTATGGATTTTGAAGCTTGTTCTTTATTCTTATTGATTAAATCTGTGCCACTTTGTGGGAATCCTTATACATATTTTATATACCATAATGGGACTTTGAAATGACCAGTAGGATTGTAGGAAAGGTTTGGGTGATACGATTCATATGTGATTTAATCGTGGGGTTTCGGGAATATAAATTTAGTGGGAAATTCTGCGTACGTTATAGTATATCTTACGAGAATTAAGGAAGACTTAGACCAGTAGAGTAGGGAGGGTGCACCTACTAATTTTATTTTATTTTGAGAGGATACACGTCGAGAGTCGATAAGTACTTAAGGATTTGTTATAATTAATAGAATAAAAAGAGTGATTTACTTATACTTAGAACTCGAGAGTTATATGTTACGCATATAAGTGTCACCACTAAGCTATAAAAGGAGTGGGCAACCTTTGAGTCCCACATTGGAAAAATATTAAGAATTTGTGCACTTACTAAGTACAAATGGAAGATGAAGAGTTAATTCATCTAACATTTAAGAGTCTATTTAAGAGACCTCAATACGGTGCGAAGCACCGTACGCACATGCACACGCGGGCTTGCGCGCGTGCGGGTACGGGGCAGGGGGTTGTAGAGGCGCTAGTGGCGCACTTTGCACTTCACATGTCCGCAGTGGTAGCGGGTTGTCGAGATTCATTCCGTTCGGATCGCGATAGCTCGGGCGCGGTCACTTTTTGGTTGACCCGTGCAAAACCGATTCGGTATTAATTGTACCTGTTCGAAAATGACTTAAGACTGTTGGTAATTAACAGTCATACCATTTCGGAATTGATTAAGGCTGTTAATCCAACAGTCATGACTCTTGAAGACAAAGCTTTTCATTATCTATAAATAACGGCTGCCTAAAACGAAATTGCATATATAAAAAAATATTACCCAGTTTCGAAATTTCCAACCCTTGCTATTACTATATTACAATTTTCAGGAGATATAAATTATCTTATTCTATTTTGTTCACATAAACAGAATAAGAACTTGATTAATCGTTCTTTGCTGCTGCATCCAAAGGTTGTCTTCAAATATACAAGTTGCAGGCAGTGCAAGTTGCTTCATTGTATCTTGAGTATGAATTTGCAGATTCCCGTTTGTATACCGAAGTTATTCGTGTGGGGAAAATACTGTATTTAGGAAAGTGACATCACGCCTTGAAGTTTTCTCGTATCTATTCAGAAGTTACATTATTGTATTGAAGTTGACATTACTGTGATATATAAAGAGTTCCATTTCTGTATTTGCATTCATATTTTCCAACATTTTTCAAAGTCTAAGTAGTGCTTAGGTATCTCTTACTACTATAAAATGCAAAACAAGGCATTTATGATTCTTTACAATTAGCGTATCCACGTGGCTCTACAAGCATTTAAGAGTCTCAAATTCTAAGTTATCCACGTGTAAACTAAACTTTTAAATAAAGAAAATAGTTGATGGCAGATAATTCATTTCCACTCTCTCCCTTTGTCTCTTCCGTTTTCGTTTCCTCAAATTAATGCTTCTACCCCTTAATATTCCCTCTCTCAAAATAAATCTCAAGGGTGTATGAAGCATCATCTATATATACACCCTCCGTTTCTCCATCTCTCTGTCTTCTTTATCACCCATATATACCCCATCCATCTCCAAATGACGAGAAACCATCATTGGAGAAACCCATCGCCAGAGAAACCCATCACCGTCACCCACATAACCAAAATAAATTCCAATTGATAACTCGGTTTGCAGATTCGTTTAGAAGATTCAAACCCATCGTTTGAAGATTAAAACCCATCGTTGTTGCCTTAATGATTCGTTTAAAGAATCAAACCCATCGTTTGAAGATTCGGTTTGCAGATTCATTTGCAGATTCGCTTTGAAAATAAAAGCCAACTGATTAACCATGTCTTACCCATATTGAAGATTCATTTTTTTGGTGTTTAGCATGAGTCGTTAACTCAGTGGAAGGTGTGTGATATGGTTTTTTTGGGGGGCAGATGTGTGATAGGGGTTTATGAGCCTAATCTATGTTACACTAATCTCCCTTTCAGATCGGTACACATCTGTGGAGATCTTCTTTTTTATCTTTATTTTTTCCAAATTTATGATCCTTTGTTAACTGAGCCTACTTTAGTTTTCTGTACATATCTATATATACGAATACATATTAATAGATAGTTGGATGCACAAGCATTTTCACTCATTTGTACACATCTAATGACATTTAACTTCTTTCAAAAGACTAATGTTGTATTTTTTTCCTTTTTGCAGGATTATTTTATTTAAAAGAAAAAACAGGTCCATCGGGTATTTTTTAACTTTCTCAATAAGTGTTTTTTCTCTGTTTTGTTGTTTCTATTAGTTTATAATTTTTTTTAACATTGTATATAACTTGCGATTTAGTTTAATATTATCTAGAAAGGGAAATTGGTTTAACGTTGCATAGTGTAGGTTATAGTTAATGTTGGAACAGTCAAAATCATCACCAAATCGATACATTAAGGCCTTCCTAATGCATATAATTTTTACCCCATCCTCACAGGCGCGACAAGCGAGAGACTCAGTGGTCCAAAATTCATTTAGGACTAACGTTGTAGGTCCAGTCTTTGTTCTAAGCATGAGTTTGAAGCCGTTTAGTCATAATATCCTGAAATCACCTGAATGAGTACTTCAACTATTGTTTTCATGGTATAATTGTAGGGGTAAATTTCAAATATTTTTAAGCAATAAAAATGATGTATTTTCTAATTTTTTTTTGCAGAACTACACAATCAACAATATCACCATTTGCTAATGTATATGGGTGATTTCTACAACATGACGATCACAATAGTGTAGCTTGCGTATCGCGCGGGTTTACACCTAATTTATCTAATAATGTCATTCTTAATCCACTTTTATGGAGATATATATAGAGATGAGGCAAAAAAAAAGCTAGTGGGAAAGTGACAGGCATAAAAGTCAGCTTTCTATGATATTCTTATGGCAATATTACTATTATTATATTTTAAAGACCTCTTTGCATTTCCCACACAAGTGTTCAGTAGCTTTCCTTGATCATGACATCAGCAAGTCAAACCTAATACATGCATCCTTTCAAGGTCTATTCATCAAACCTCATGTCCCAATGTGGACATCACATGAATTTACACACACAACAAAATAACATGGCAACATTGGATTCATGTTAGTATGTCTATTGGGAATATTATATTATATATATATATATATATATATATATATATATATATAAAGGATAGATTGATTTTTGAATTGTCTACACATTTTAATGGTATGTCACCTCCTTACATATTTTTACACATTTTAATAGTTTAGATCACATCCCATTCCTTTTTACAAATTTACCCCTCACTTTTATGGTTTCCCCCTCTTTTTTACTCATCAAAGTTACCCTTTAATTTGAAAATGAGGGTATTTTTGGAAGAGACTCTCACGTTCTCACCACTCTCTCCCATAGGATCACAAAAACCCACCCCGTTATCACACTCTTCTCTCGGTTCTATCATGCTCTCCTATCAGGTATACTATCTCTCACCATTTTCATTTGGGTTTAGTTTTTTTTTTGTTGTTGAAAATTAGTTTTTTTTTGTCATGTATACTATCTCACTTTTGATTTTAGGTATACTATCTCACTTTCGGTTTCAGTAAGTTGTGTTTAAATTTTTGGTTGCTTAGGTTAAGAATCTTACTTCAACCACCCAAATCGATGACTGTGAGTATCAAAGACCATCACCGACAGGTGAAGAAATACACAGTCAAATACGTTGGGTTTTTGGTTGCTTCTTATCTTTGTGAACATGTACTGCTATTTTATGTCTATTAAAGTATTCAATAATCGCAAAACTCATTATGTGTGATAGATTTTATATTTTTAGGTGTTTTAAATCACTAATCTCATATTTTAGTATGTTGTGTTCAAATTTTGGGTTTCTGAGGTTTCGATTCTTGGATCTCTTTGGTAAACTCTCTATTTATAGCCTATTAGAGATTTCCAATAAAACCTTTAGGGTTTATTTTTTGTATTTTATTTTTTTTCCACGTACTAAGTAGGTGTAAACATTTTGGATGTGCGTGTAGATATTTGGTGTGAACATTTGGAGTTGCAGATTAATTTTGCAGATATTTGGTCTAATTTTGCAAAAACCAAAAGTACAACGCATTATTATTCGATATCACTATCTTTTTTATTTATTTTGAGGTCTATAATTGTAATTGTAATTTTTTGTATTTAATGTGAGGTATAGATCTTATTTAATAGTAATTTTTCTTTTCTTTTCTTGAGGTGCTCTTTTAGTTGTAAGTTCTTGGTGTATGACTACGTTTATAATCCCCTATTTCATGTATTATGTTATTTATCATAATAGGTCCTGCTGTCATTTTGCATTGAAGACAGTATAGTAGTTACACATGCATGTGTGGACTATGAATAGGTACTGCTTCCATTTGCCATAACAACTATAACAACTATAATAGGTACGTGTGGACTATGAATAGGTACTGGATAACCCCCATAACAACTATAATAGGTACTGTTGAAATGAATAGGTACTGTTGCGTAGATCATTTGAAGTGTATGATGTTTACATAGTTTAGATAAGGCGTTTGATGAAATTTTTGAGAGACAATCTTGTTTATATTATTTTTATCTTTTATAAAATATAGTGAAGAGTAAATCATAACAACTATTTCTTGCATTTTGGTTGCCTAAACAGGGATGGATATTGATTTCCAATTTGGGTATAATTCTACGAGATTGCCTCAAAGGTGGCATAGTTTTATATTCATCTTCCGTAGGGATTGGTAAGGTTAGTAAGAATAGAAAAATGGGCAAACTACCATCTCTTTCCTTTTTCATTCAATTCTAAGAGGTAACATTATCATCTCAGTTTTGCTCATCGTTTGATGTCGAATACCATTTCCAGCTTGCCTTTTTTATTTAGTACATACCACTACCGGCTCCAATCTCTTTAAAGCATATCCCCACTCTACCTTTAGACAACTATTGCAACTGAAAACAAGCTTAATACTTGAACTCTTTAATATATGTTATCTTCGTTTGCAAGCTTTTGCTAACTATTTTTTTCCATTCTTCTATTTTTACAGGCTTTTGCTAACTGTTTCAAGCATCCAAGTTGTTGATTTCAATGTGAGAATGAGTTAAATTTCCAGGTGCGAATGATTTAGATCTCTAATAGATTTTTTTCTTTTCTAATCACACTTTGTTTGACTTTTTTTTATTTTTCTTTGTGTTCAAATCATGTATTTTTCTTCATGGTTTACAAGTTTATGATTTTGCAGATCTCACCCTAGGATGCTAACCTCCACTCATCAACTGAGAAATCATCCATCTACCTCTAGGCACATGTTATATATATGATATAAATAAGTTATATGTTCTCTTTCCATCTGACTTATTTTATTCTCTTGAGATTTTTCTTGGTGTTTAAAAGGAGATTATTTATTTTACATAGTACGTTCTTTTAATTAAAATTGTAGAATGCTTCTCATTTAACGAGCTTGATATTTTGAAATGTATGGCCATTAGCCAAGCTTGGTATTTTGAAATGTATGGCCATTAGCAAAGCTTGGGTTTCCACACATTCATTTCTCACATTATTTAGAATTTCGACACACACAATGCACGAACACATATATGTTGTGTGCCAAACATACAATGTTGAGTGCCAAAAAATTCTATGCAAATTTTTCGTTTATTGTTTTACCTTGCTCATGTAGTTTAATTTTGGTAATTTAATGCTATCAAGCTCCTAATATTTGTATTTCTCACCCGCATTGTGGTGATATTGGTGTACTTCACAATCCTTTACATAGTGTTGTGTGTATTTGTGTATGCTTTGGATATAGTATTGCACATGTAGTGTTTGTTAAATTTCCTAACGCATAATAAATGCATATCGAGTTTTCACTTCTCAGTTTTATATTTATTTTGTTTGATCGTACCTTTGATCATTGAAAGGCATATCGTGTTTTGGCCATGCGGTAGCTTGCTTAATTATTTGTTCCCCATTTGTTTGTTCTACTAAGTTTTCAATCAGCAAAGTATTAGAGGAAGCTGAAATTTCACCTAATTTGAACATTGCCAAGGCAGCCCAAACAATTATAATTGATGCATGCCATAGTAGTTAACTAATTCATAATTGAAGTGGTGTCCTTCTCAAGAGTCTGAGTTGATTCTTTATCGAACGGGATTTGAACAACTTTTTTTCTCTATAGTCAAAGGATAATGGGCTTAATCATTAGTTTCAGAAGTGGAGGCTTCAATAACTTAGCAAGATTACTTCTCTCATCATCAGTTCTGCTCTCGCTACAAGAATTATCCTTATCAGGATTGGGATCTTAAGGAAAGAGATCAGAGAAATCGACTTCAGGGAAAAACAGTTGGAATTTATCCCTACAATCCTTAATACATTAAGATAATTATTCCTGCATCGATGTGTCCCCTTATTACATTGTCTAGCTTCCGAGATGCTCAGTATTCACTTGAAATCTAGATAGATATTCTTAAAATTTTAAGCCTTCAACCATCATAAGGTCCTTCGATAAAGAATCAAATGTCATGTTCTTAATATTTGATATTCTTTATGAGAATGTATTGTGAGGTGCCTTTAATATACAAACTCTAATAATGAACCTCATATATAAAATAGAGGTGTTTACATATTCTCAATTATTATTCAGCTAAATACTTTGTTCTGCATATTTTGTTAATACTTTGTTATGCAGCCCCTGATCTTCATATTTTGTTCTGCATATGTGGTTGATTTAGATATTGATTAATTTAGGAGCAGAGGTGATCATAGTTATTTTCTGTGTTTTTAGAACCATGAATTGAATTTGGTTTGCAACAATAGTACTACTGAGTTTTAGTTTTAGTTTGGTTTCGTATATAATGTATTGAAAACAGGTGATTTACAGGTTTTCTGTCCTTAAATGTCTACCTAAGATGGCAAAAGTCTTCTCAGCGATCACTTCAAGAGTAAATTGGTGGGAATCGTGACCGATGGTTGTACATTGGCAACGACCAATTATTTTTTGTGTGACTTGAGCTTATGAGATTTTCAGGCCAGTAAGTAAATTTCTTTTTACTTTATTTTTTCTACATTCATCAATTTTGTTTCAATAAGGAATATAAATTTGGGGTTTAAATCTATGAACTAAAATTAATTGAAATTTCAGCCCGTGGAGAGATTGGAGCTGAAGCAGCGTGTGGAGAGGGTGAAGCAGGGGAGTGTTGCTGACCGTTCTCTCATGTCGCTGATTGTATATGCTTTACCCACCCCCCAAGTTCTGTTATATGATCTTCAAGTTATAATTTGGATACTGGAGGTAAGCATCCCAGTGTAAAATTTTTTAGGATTTATTTTGTTGATTCATTAGACAAAGTGCAATCCGTATCAATACTTAAATAACGGATTAAACTAATATTGTTATTGAAGAGATGAAAATCATTGTGGTAATTGGTTATATGATATAGGTACATAATAATATTATTTTTTCATTACAACTGGGGTTTTGATGCTTCATCTTCTTATACATGACATAATACGGTCAGAGCTTAAGGCAGAACTTTATTCCAAAAAGCTGGACTTGGAAGTAGTCGTTATAGGGGTTGAAATCGAAGGTAAGCATTACACATGCCTATACAATGTTGCGGAAAGTTATTCGGATCCTCCCTATTTTAGGTTTCAAATGAGATTTTGTTCTTTTACTTGCAATTTTGATCCTCCCTAATCAGGTATGCTATGTTTAGTCTATTATTTCATTGTTGTTTGTTCACTTTATGCAGAAAAATCTATGGGATATTCTGAATGTTATTTTAAAGGTGTTCCCACGTGTTATATCCTTCTACTAGGTTTTTTTTCGTTCTTTATTACTTTTTTTCAATTATTCGTTTCATTTAGGTTTCAAATGCTTCAAGAAGGCGCAACTATTGGGGATTGGAATCTCATCCCTGTTACTTTAAGAATTGGATGCATATTTTTCCATGCTGAAAGAACAAATTTACAAAAAAAAATGATTTTACTTGGATAACATACCATGGGACCTAAAACAGAATCTCATTATAAAAACATTGGATGTGTATTTTTCCAGGTGAACTATGAAGGTTTCAAAGAAGGTATGTGTAACTGGGAGAAAATGTACGAATAAGTTTTATTTTTGGCATACCGAGTATGTCATTGCATTTGGTACACAAAATGATGTTTACGTGATTTGATTGGTTATCCAGAGAGTCCTACACGCAAGTAGTGTTTGTCCTACATTATTATTTGACCAACCTAATAATGGATACTTCATTTTGTATCCCCTTCCCTTCCATTAGAACCAAACACAATCTGGGTAATTAATGTAATCCATGTTGATTATAGTCATTGATGTTATGTTGGAAAACTGGGTAATCTGTAGTTACTTCATTTTGTAATGCATTTTCATTGATTTATCATGTAGCCCATGTTGTTAAAGTTACATGTAAGTGTCCTTAAGAGTGGAATGCAATGTAATATAGAAGCTCAGTTGAACTCGTGGGGTTCTTACATCCCCGATGGTGGGAAGAATGTCACGGTATGTGGGTGGAGAAACTTTCAAAAAATGTGTGTGCTTTTCATATTTTCCATAGGTATTATTGTATATATGTATTTGTTCCTTCCCTGATCGATTTTCTTATGTATTTGTTCCTTCCCTAATCGATTTTCTTACGTTTTTTATGTAGGCGAGGGAAGTGGTTGTGCAAATCATTGTGTGAGTGTCTCAATTCAATTTTTTCTATTTAGAAATTATGTGGGTCTCTCAATATGATATCTTATATTGTTGTTACTTAAAAAAAGAGTTTTATCAAATAAAAACTTCTTTTATTCTTCCTTATTTTGTTCACATATTAACCGATCTTACGGTTGCATATATCTTACGCTTTACATTTTGTTCACATACTAGCTCTCCAATGCTACAAGCTCTCTGTTTAGCTCAATGGACTCTTTTCAAACTCGAGAAGGCTTAGATCTCAAAGAATCCAGCTGCGTATCCAGCGCTAAATCAACAATCACATCAACTTCCATGTAATCGGTTTCTACTTATTTATAATATAGTATTGTTGTAATGTTAGTAATGACTTATCAGGTGTTATGGAAGAGACTCACTCAACAGAGCGAGGAGTTGTGCCTAAAGGGATTTTCATATATTTTTTAGTTATATTGTAATTTTTTTAACAACTATGTCAATTTGTTCATATTATTATTTGGCTTATTTATTGGAAACATATTAATATTTATAGTTTCGAACCAAAGGTCCATAGTGAACCAATTTCTGCTCAAGTCACACTTAAATTTTTTTGGTTGGCTGCTGAGACTGAGGAGAGACAATCTGAGATATAACTGTTGTCGATATTGTTTAGTTGTGGACAACATTACCTATGAAGAGTTTTATTGGTTATTTATAACTGTTGAAGATCACTCTTCTTTGTTTATAAAGGTTGACGATGTTGGTGCATCCGTACAATAGCTATAAGGTTTGATATGTCCTTTTCCCTGTCTTGATGGTTTTTTTCTCTTTTTCACTTTTGAATGCGAGTTTTTAATCTAACCAACCTCATTAAACACCCATCGGTGCAGCAGCTGAGTTCAATGAAGATGAATGTGAAGCGAAACTTAAAGAGATAGAAGGAGTTGAGTTGGAGGAACAACTTCTCTAACCTGCCACAACTGCCCCTACTTCTCCCATCTATGTGTCAGCTGGCAGGCACCAGCAGCCGAACGATCCAACTCTCAGCATCACATACACTCATTATCCTTGCATAATAGTTGGGCATACATGAGTGATTGATTAAGCATGCAATATTGCCTTTATCTGTCGCGGTAGCGTGCCTCTCTCAGATCGGCCACACTGCCCCTTACCTGTTCACCACGATACTCGAGAACCATTTCTCCTCAAGGGAAGTACATATTACACATGAGTACAGTACATATTATACATATTATGCAGTACATATTATATACTATAGAACTTTTAGTTGTATAAATACTCTTTTGTGATATCAGTTGTTCTCATTTGGCTAGCATTAATAGGCCTTCTGCTCCCCAAACCAGTGCCATCGCAGCAACGCCCCTCCTCCTCCATGACTTCCAGCAGTGCTCCTGATCTCTCTCGGGTCTGTAACTTGAGTCAGCAATTCGCAGTAGCAAGAAAAGCCAAGCAAGTAACTTTTGAACTTTTTTTTTTAATTCAATATTCAAGCAGGTAGCTTGCTTCATATTTATTTAGGTGTTATTTCTTTGCATGAGCTTCCACATTGGGACATATATCTGTGCCAGGTAAAGCAAGCTTTCATGCATAGGAAGGGTAGGTATAACATAAAACAGTATTCTGAGTTAAAAGTAATAAAGTGCTTAGGGATATTATGCTTTCATCCAAATTGGTACATCTATCTCTTTCTATGCTTTTATATCAGTGCATAAATCACTTTTGAAGTACAATGTCATATACAATTTTATGGGCATTATAGCAGTGCATATTTTGTTGGTTAAAACAGATCCCAATGGAGTTTATGAGAACTTGGTCAAAATAGATACATGCTTTGAAGGCATACATATGAGACAACATTTTTTTATGTTAATTATTCATTAATTGTTTTGCAATTATTCCCTATCACATTAGTACATGCAATTTCACTCCGATATATTATTTGTTTTTGGCTATTCAGGTCCTATATTAGTATTGAAAATAAAGGGTTATGCAATTTCAAATTCAATGAGTGTGATGGTTTTACTAAAAAAACACATACACATACAAATACATGAACAAGCTTGACCAATATGTTCTTGACTCTGTTTCACCGTAAATGTATTATATATTCTTCATGCTCTATTCTTAGTAGTACTAATTATAACTCTTTCTTTTCAGATGTGTTCAGAACAACTTTTTAGTTCTTAAATAGCGTGGTTCATTTTATTAACAAATCAAATTTACAATTGTTTGTGTTATAAGATAGTTTGTGTTATATAAATTTTTTTACAATTTAAGAAATAATTTGTGTTATGTGATAGTTTACAATCTTTTTCTGTTTGATATTACTGCTACAATCATATCCAGAGGCATATGGATATGAAAAAAATTGCAGCGGACCATCCAGTTCACCTTTGACCAATGAGCCCCACAACGGTGAAACAACTGAGCAGTGTGGGATGCATATGAAGCTGCAAAAGAAGCGCATGCCATTTGTGTATTCATTGGGAAGCCGTTGGATTCATAGCTAAAGGACATGCATGTTGTGGCATAATCTAACTAGCGTTTTCAAATCTATCGCTGGATTTGTAATTTTTCCTTTTTGCATTTTATTATTTGTTTTGTAAACCTTTGTTTCATGTTTGATTAAATGTGTGTATGAAAGTTATAAATTTATTTACTGTATTTTCACACGAGCTCTGTTTATTGCATTTTGTAAGGAATACGCCTGTTCTTTTGGTGGTTTTGTAGTATTTTGTAACTCCTTTGAACAAATGTAGGTGGACATGATGTGTTCATAGTAAACTAAGAGGTGTAAACAAATCTAATTAGTTTCACTGTTTATCTTAGATGTGGGTCAACAAGCGAGCTTAATTTTAATTTTTCTTATAACTTAGATTCATTCTGTGGCGACATTATATACTCTAAAGAATTATTTATTTATTGTGAACTAAATATGACGTATGTCCTATCAACGACGTAGACTTTTGAATATTGTTGAACTATTTGTTATTTGTTAAGAATGATGGATAGTCTTATAAACGACTTGCTTTTTTAAAGCACACCGTTTTATTGGGGAACGAAATTTTTGCCATTTTGCGATTATTTACTTTGGAAAATTGCACCGTTTTGCGATTACGTACTTTGAAAAATTTTCATCGTGCCTTCAGGCACGGGCATACGCTAGTACATATATATGTGTACAATATATATACACAGTACTGCTAAAATGTGGAACAGCCCGCACAAGAGCAGTACTATATATATAGTGGTGTAGCTCAATAGTTAGAGTAGCATTTCGAAATTTGATAAGTCGTTGATTTAATACCCTATATACCCAATCTTGATTTCATGTTCCTACTCAATTATTCCCAGATTTAAGATTCTACACATAAATGATAATTATTTAATGAGAATCCTATAACATGAGTTCTAAGATTCAATACCTAATTAACACGATTCCAAATTCTGGGTTTGTCACCAAAGAGTTTAATTTTTGAACACTACAATTGTAGATTTGTTCTTCAATGTTCATAAAGTTTATTCCAATCATACAAATATCAATTTATCTAAATAACCCAGAAATTTCTATGAGAAATACACATGTGAATTAAGGAAACATAGGAAATTAATTTAGCAAGATAATTCTTGCCTTAGTTTGATGATTGGCGATCTCTTCCTCTTGGATATTTGATCATCCCCCCTTCTCCAACCTTGGTAACCTCTCCAATGGGTGTGGGACTACTAGAGTTGAGTTGCGATGGATAGGAAAGTGATTCCTTATTTGTTAATTACCCTCTTATAATACTAATCCCGAGTAACCCATAAATCCACATTTGGACCCCCAAATAAGCCCGAAACCATACCCGGAATGGCCTAATTACTCCCCTAATGGTATACCTATACCCCGAGCCTAATTTTTGATGCCTAAAACACCTAAACGAGTCCCCAAATCATTTCGAAACGTGCCCAAACTATAGCTACCCAATTAACACACTTTTATTATGTCGGACACTACATATTAATATTTTAATTACCATGCAAATTATTTTTTACGAGTAAACATAACATGCATAAAAGAAGAAGAAGAGTTCTCATTTATCTATCCCCCTTCGTCTATTTTTTTTGTTTTTTTTTGTCCGCGCCAGCGACACTAGGCCTGTCAATGGGTCTGGTCTCGACCCTGACCTGATCTGTATAATAGGGTCTGAGCATGTTTTTTTGGACCCGAGACCCAAAGACCTGTTTATTAAACGGGTAGGGTCTGGATCTTATATAAGATCCGAACCCGAAGACCCGACCCGAATTGTACATTATTATTTTATATATATATATATATACACTATAAATTTATATATATTTATAAATATATCTTATCAATATAACATGCAAGTATTATATATAAAAATATATATTTATGTATATAATAAATATAAGTAATATATGTTTTATTTATACTAATAATATTCTACAATACATTACAAAATATTTTAATTTAAGATTAAAAAATAAAGAAGGGGGATGAAATAAAATAAATGGCCGGACCCGAACCCGAACTCGAGACCCGAACGGATCCGAATATAATATTGTAGACCCGATGAAGACCCGGACCCGAACCTGAACCCGAACCCGAACCCGAACCTGAACCTGATAAGACCCGATTACACGGATCTGGATCTCTCTAAACCTTACCCGTTGACAGGCCTAAGCGACACTATTGCCGAGCCGGAGAAGAAGAGTTCTCATCGGAAAAATGGAGTGTTCGCCGGAAAAATGGAGGTTTTACAAAAATAATAAATTTATCTGTTTCGATTTTTTTGTAAAAAAATATCGAATATGAGTGTTGTTTGATAGATCTTGACGAGTAGAAGGCAAATATATAAATTTTGTGAATTTTGGATTTGTAGATTTGAAGTTATGGACTCTTAAAATTTGATTTTTTTTGTTGCAAAAAATGAGGTAACATGTGTCAAATATATTTTGGGAGTGTATTTGTCATTTTAATGTGCCGAGTGTGCAAAAATAGGAACTTTGACATTATTGACTCACTCAAAGGATCTCTTGCCTCATTGATCAACTGAATGGGACTTGGTAACTATTACCCCATAATTTTATTAGACACTAAGGCATGCCATTTTTTCCCTCTCATTTTGTAGGGAATGTCTCGTATACAACCACAGCTGTTTGTGGAGCCCATTAGAAACTATCAAATACATCTTTCTGTTTTCTATGATGTGGGATCCCTTGGGGAGTTGGGATGACAAACGATTTCCCCCAACATTATTGAACAATTGGAGGTCAGAAATTCCCAAAGAGACAAAATATCATACGTTGTTATATGATGCCACACATGGCCATCAATATTTTTGTTCAAACCCTGGAATGTTGTTGTATTTGAGGGATGCATTGTCACATGCCCACCACACACCTGTATGTATTGGATTCTTATTAATTAAGATCCCAAATTATCTAAATTTTTTTTATAACTATTGTATTTTTCTTTCTTAAAATAGGATAAACCTCAACAGGTTGCATATAAACCACTGAGAATCACTTGTTTGTTCTTTATCCCTGGTTCCTTCCTCACTTCTTGGAATCCAACATACATATAGTGGAGCTAAGACGTAAGTTTTAGTGGTTCCAGACACTTCATATTTGATTAAATACTGTTTATTGAAGATTAATAAAAAAAACGTCACATGTACATAATGACACTTATGTGAAGATGATGTTAATTTTGCAGGTATACTTGACATTAAAGAGGTATGGCCATTCTCCGATTCTAATATCTGGAATGATCTTATTCTCTGTTGATGTTGTAGTCATCAGTGAATATATGTTTCTTGATTTAATTTGGGTTTTACCTTGTCATCAATTGATTGATATATATGTCGAATAAGAAACAAAAACTGAGTACTGGCCGTGAGTGGAAAAGGAGTCCGCCATTGTTATTGTTTGCATTTGAAGGGCTATTAGTACGTAGTGTCAGATTTGAGTCACTGCTTATCTACTACTTGAATAAAATTAAAAGGCCATGATCAAGTGCTTGACAGTAGGTATAACCGTGTTTTTAATTGCACTATTTCGTTTCGTGCTGGGAAAACACGATGTGGCACGATATTTTGCACTAAGTGGACCTTTTTTTAAACCCCGACCCTACGATGTCGGTCGAAGGAGTCTGGGAGCTTTAGATATAAAATCGTCGAATGTTGAATCCAAAAACCCCGACACTCTTTTTTTCTTGGTCGTATCTCTTCCTTCTTCTCACCGGCAAACTTTTTTTCCTCTTCTTCTTTCTTGTTTCAACACGTGTGGCTGAGCAGATTACTTGTTGTGTGTATAACATATAATCTCACAGGAGCCTGTTAGTATATTATGTACTTATTTTGTCCTTGTGATTGTCTTAATAATGTATGGCGATGTCCACTTAATAAAGTCCCCTTAATTTTGTCTTTTTTCACTAATTAGTACCTGAAAAATGTTTCATTTAATGTGTAGTCTAACAAATTTAACTTTGTCCCTGACATTAAAATCGTATTTGTTTTATTCTTTTCGGCTTAAAATGTTATTTGTTTTATAAATTTTAGTCTATAATGTTAATAATTTATAAATTTTTGTTTAAAATGTTAATTATTTAAATAAATATCAGCTTTAAATATGATTGTTTTATAATTTTCAACATAAAATATTTTTTGTTTTATAATTTTCAGTTTAAAATGTTATTTGTTTTCTAAATTTCAGTTTAAAATGTTAATAAATTATAATTTTTAGTTTAAAATGTTACTTATTTTACAAAATTTCAGCTTAAAATGTTATTTGTTATATAATTTTCAGATTAAAACGTTATTTGTTGTATAAATTTCAGTTTAAAATGTTAATAATTTACAATCATCAGTTCCAAATGGTGCCCATTTACAAAATTTTAGCTTAAAATGTTATTTTTAAAATTTAAAATGTTAATTTATATTTTAGTTTAAAATTAAATGTTTTTTTTATAAATTTCAGTTCAAATTGTTATCATTATTTTTAATTCAGTTTAAATTGTTAATTGTTTTAAAAATTTCAGTTTAAATGTTATTTTATATGATTTTCTAATTAAAAAACTGAAATGACCTAATTGCTTTCTCGACGTGACCCTGGAGAGAAAACGCGACACCTCGCGCGAATGCGATTAAAAACATTGGTGTAGAGCGAAAGAGAGGCTGAGAGGCGAAAATAGTTATAGCTAGCGTGATGTGTTTATTGCTGGCAAAAAATCTTTTGAAGTTCATTTAGAGTTCGTTAATGGAGTTCAAGTGTGTTTAAGATGATTGAATGAGTCAGAGGTGAGCTGTTTTGGATTTTTTCATTGCTTTCCGAGAAAGGTAAGAGTTGTTGGGCGGCTTTCTGAAACTATCCAGCTATAAGAAGCACGAATAAGGACTCATGACATATGACCCGACCCGGCATGCTGACTTGACATTTCTTGACCAGGGGACACATTGGATAAAATATTTATTTCATATATTTGTGGAAATTAACATAAATTCAGTGACAACAAGAGAGCTATAATTTAAAAATTACAAATGGAATAACATAATTATTTTTTATATTTCTTTACTCATCTTTTCATAAACATATGGCAAACCAAATATTAACATTTAACATTATCTATAAACAAATAACTTGAAACCCTAACAAAACATAATACTCACATTTAACATATATAAACATAGAATTTGAAGCTCTAACAAAACATAAACATATGTACCAAGAATTAAAGACAAAAGACAAAGACTGTAATATATTAGGAAAAAACCTAAAATGTTAAACCATTATAATTTATAGGCCAAACAATATGAACCACTAAGACCCTAATAGAATATACAAACACAAATTTACAAAATGGACTTAAGATTCATTGCAAAACTGTTGGTGTTGCTACTTGCAAGGGCTTCTGTCCCCCGTTTGAAGTGTTTAGTGTTTTACAATATTAGAAATTAGGGCTTTATATATTTTCCTCTCTCTCTCTCTAATGCTCTTGTGCGGACTAGTCCGCATTTTAAGAATGCCATGTGTCACTTAACGGTGCACCTAGAAATTATCGCCAAAATTATAGGCACGCTCTCTCTCTTTTCTGGGCTCACCGTCAGGTGACAAATGTTTGGTCCGCATTCTTAAGAGCAGGACTGTATATATATATATATATTATTTTTTTTATTTTTTAAAAAGTATAAGCATTACACTTTGCCCCCATTTTTTTGTTTTAAAATTTGAAATTTTACCCTAAGTGTAAAGCATGTCGGATTTGAGAAAAATAAAAAATAGAAAATAAAAGGGATTTTTTACTTAACCCCCACTAAATGCCTTATTTCACTTGACCCTCACTTTCTTAATCGGACAAAACCTCAAAATTTTCAACATCGTTACAACTTAGTTAGAAAATCTTTATATCCCAATTAGACTTAATCCCAAGGTTCTAAAAGGCGCAAGGCATGGTCGAGGCGTAGAGGTCAAGTTTTAGGATCCTAGGTAGTCTAGACGTAAAAAGGTGTTTTCCCTATTCTATTATTATAATTATTTCAAGGCTAGTAATATGATAAAATAATACATACCTTGAATTTTGAAAATATATCCGTATGTTTAGTAGCCATCTTTCTCATATGCATGCTCCATAATCAATATATAACATTTATTTCTCAACACTTAATAAGAAATATACAAAATGTATTTCTCATCATTCAATAATCAATATAAATAATCATTTAGTAATCAATAATCAATATCAATAATCATTTGGTTAGATTTTTTATCAAAATACCCTTATATTTAACTTTAAAAATCACCTCCTCCACTTAATCTTCTTACCCAAATCAAAACCCTAATCTTTAATCAAACCCAAAAGGATGTGTGATATTAAGGAAGAAAATGAAGTAAGGGAGTAGTTTTGATGAACAATTATAGGGTTTTATCATTAGTTTGGACGAGGAGGTATTAGCTAAGTTTTCTCCTCCTAAACGAATATAACCAATGCAAGCATGTGTGATATAAGGATAATATAACCAATGCAAGCACATAGATGTATTAACCATTGTAGGAGAATATTTTAGCCAATACCTCAAAACCCTTAACTGAGTTTTGCCACCAAGAAATAATTATCAAAAAAAAGTTTTGCCACCAAGAAACAAATCAACTGCCTTAGCTCCCCAAAATTAAAATCCGAAACACAACTAAACCAATATAAGATAAAGAAATAGACATACATGCTAGCACTAGAGCTCCTTTTAAGGGAAGTTTTGGTTTCGGTTGCACAAGGAGGAAATCGGTGAGAAGTGCTTCTTGTCGGTGAATTAATGCTCAACAGTGGAGGAAATATCACAAATGCTTCCATTGTTTATATTCTTTTTGGTTGTTTATATTCTTTAATGTTTGGATCTGAAGTCATTTTCTAAGAATTATTTGGGTCGATAAACTAATGCTCAGCAGAGACAGAAATATCCCACATAATTTTAGGTTTTGATGAAAAATGAGGGTTCTAATTTGGGGAAAAAGCTGAAGTGAGGGTGGGATTTTTTAAAGTTTAAATATAAGGGGATCTTGGTCAAATATCTGATTTGGGGGTTAAGTCCTAATTAGTTTATAAGCAGAGTTGTAATGATGTTAAAAAATTGGGGGGTTTCGTCAAAGAGATTAATTAAGAAAGTGGCAGTTAAATCAAATAAGCATTACGAAGTGGGGGTTAAGTCAACTCAAGCATTACGAAGTGGGGGTTAAGTAAAAAGACCCCAAAATAAAAATTGAACACTCTTTTTAGCGTGACATTTTAGAGTTCGAAATGCATCTGACTCTGACTCAGGGGCCTTGGCTGAGAGTCGGTGCTTCATAGATGTCCATCAAAGGTAGAGAGGCGGTGGAGGTGAAAGGGTAACTCAGAGGGCAGGTTTTAGCTATTTCAAAGGTCTCTAAAGCTCTTAGGATTTTGGAACTCGTGAAGGGTGGTGGGTGGTTCTTTGTGTCTGAGTTGTTTAGATGGATTGAACCAGTGATGAGGGTGGTGTATCCATCCAAGTTCTTTACCCAGAGGAGGCGATGATGGGTTCTTCTTTCTAGTGGAAATTTTTTGCTACGAGCAGGAGTCACAGGCCAAAATCAATTTTTGAGGCAGCAGTCTTCGAGCGAT
This sequence comes from Sambucus nigra, assembly GCA_949130495.1. NCBI lineage: Eukaryota > Viridiplantae > Streptophyta > Magnoliopsida > Dipsacales > Adoxaceae > Sambucus > Sambucus nigra. The sequence goes on along the minus strand of CASBWL010000011.1, from coordinate 693,503 downwards.
TGTCGGTGCCCAATTTTGTGGTGTCACAGAGTGATAAGGGAGTGGGTCGTGTTTGGATAGGGTAGAATTCTTGAGAAGATGCTTAGTGGGTAGGGTTGGTGCGGTGGAGTCGGTTAATGTGTCATTTAATTGTTTGAAAGTTGTTCTCTTGGTAAAGTGTGGTTCTAACATAAAGGCGATATGAAGATATAATTGGTTTGATATTGTATTATAATTTAGTTACAAATTGACATATCAGGACAAATGGCACACGAGCACACACAAGTTAAATTATGAACCTTTTATCTATCTTGGATATCTCAAATAATTTGAATGTAAGAGTTGACAAATGGCCTTATTTATAGGCTAAGTTATCTTGCTAACCAAGATAACCTTAAAAAGATGAAAAGACTAAACATGGTACTTTAAGCATAATCTAAGCGAATGCTATCCCGTCCAAAAATACTAATAAATTAGGGATAGGCCCAAAAATGTCCTCCCCAATTGGGCCAAGTTTGTAATATTTTTGCTCCAAAAACCCAACCCACAAAATTAGAAATTAAATGACACCCCACCCCCAGCCGAAATTAAAGTATAAACAACCACAAAATTCAAATGCCCAAATTGTCAATCCAAGCATTTTTATGCACTCAGATTGTACTAACTCCGAAAAGGCCAATGGTGGTAAGGCTTGCCTTCATTTTCTTTAAAATGGATCAAGTAGCCAAACGTTTACCATAATAATAATCCAAATTTATTACATCATTAGACAAAGGCCCAAATATCCCCTTTAAACAAATCAAGCACCAATCCCCTTTCTCTTCATTAATCCCAAATCCAAAACTCTAGGTTTCATTAAGCCCAAATGTGGCTCCAAAAACACCAAGGCCATGTAGACCCAATACCCGCATAGGCCCTTATACCAAACATTGACCTCATTTGTTCTTTTGGTGATACTATTTTACCTTGTGGGGTTGAGAAGGGATTGATTAGATCCCTAAGGATGGTTCCTATGTGCTTTGATGCGGTGCCGGGCTTGAAAATGTATGTGAGGAATCCGATTGAGGAAATAGAGGATGTGGAGGACTTGGCTAGGGGGGATGAAGGTGGGGAGATTGCTTGTTTCCTATTTGGGGTTGCCTTTAGAGAAAAATCGAATTGGGATCTGGTGCTGTAGAAGGGGGAGGAGGTTAGCAGGGTAACAGGTGTGTATCTATCAAATGGGGCAAGGGAAGATTGACCTTGATCAAAAGTGCGTTGGCTAGTTTGCCACCCATTTTCTCTCTATTTTACCACTCACGGTGGGGTGAGGAAGAGGTTGGAGAAGTATATGAGGGACAACCTATGGAGGGGTAGAGAGGAGTTAAAAGTAAAACTTAATTGGATGGGGGACCTATGTAAACCCTTAGCAGTTCCTCTTTGAGGTGGGGAGGTTGTGACGTAGGGTGGTAGTAGCTAGATATTAGGGCTGACAATTTTTGACACAATAACTCGTTTATGGTAATAACCCGAAATGAACCGAACTTGACACGATTAGCTTGTATAGACTTAAGAGTACCCAAAACTTATACTAACATAAAAATCAACGCGACCCGAAAATGACACGACTAACCCGAATTGCCACCCCTACTAGATATGGGGTAGGGGAGTTAGGATGGTGTTCGAGACTTTCTATGGTGACACATAGGGTTGATTTGTTAAAGTATGTATGTTCAGGGAGGGTGGAATAAGTTTAGGAGGTATGTTTATATGACCGTGGGAGAGGAGGGTGAGATTTTGGAAGAATTGTTAGTGTGGGGATGACCTATGGTAAACTTTCCAGCTCTATATCGATTAGATGTGGATTCGGGACTCTTATTGCGGTTTATACGGTTTGGAGTGATGGGAGGTGTGTATAGAATCCCCCGTTGAGGCAACATTTCTTGATTGGGAGTTGGAGGATGTTGAGGATTTGATGATGATGATGTTGGGGAGAAGGGTGTCCAAGGGTAGGAGTGATGAGTTACGGAACTTATAGGGGAGGGAGATAGGGGAAGAATGAATTTCAGTTAAATCCTTTTAGTGCATGTTCTGAGTGGTGAGAGGATAAGGACGCTCTCATTTTCGTGGAGGGTGGTGTGGTGTACTAAGGATCCGATGAAAGTGACTTTCTTTCACATGGACAACTCCGAGAGGGTTCATCTTTACTATTGATAATTTGAAACATATGAGAAAGGGGATTGGGAATTATTTTCGACTTTGTAAATGTGATGGTGAGTCAATTGACTTGTGGAGGGTGTAGTTGGTGTCGTTTGGTGTGCATTTTGCATGATTCAAAATATTGACCGCCAACTTGGTATCGGTCGAGTTAACTCGGTATCGAGAACCATTGTTCTGATACCATATCATCTATCAATGAATGACTCGACTCATCTAACTTGGATCGACTATGCGTTTGATACCCCGTAAAATCCATGAATAGATTAATCAAGTCTAATATAAAAATCACGGGAGTAAAAAACTTTTGGTGACATTCTCAGCATATGAAGTAATAAAAACCAAATGAACAATGACAAGATAAAGCTATACTAAATCAATACAACACTCACTTTGATATCAATTACTGCCAATACAACATAACCACCTCTGACTATATAATATGTCCATACCAAAGTCCAACTCTGAATTTAAGTATATAAGTACAAATTGACTGAAAATAAAAAAAGTACAATAATCAAATGAGTTACACTCGCTCGACTTCTACAATCCTAGAAGTAAGATATGGGACGTTGCTAGAGATGCTCTTCCAACGAACCCGCTTCTACAGGAACTACCGCAACAGGAACCTGTAAAAATAGTTTATAAAAGAAAACGTAAACAAGAAGCCTATGTAGAATATGATTATAATTGAATTTGTGCCACGTCATAACTACACATCTTCCTCTCGTGTTTTAACATATTTTAAGTTATTAGTTACCCAACAAAATAACCTATAAACATAAACTCACGATGTATTAAAGTTATTCAATTAATTTAGTTAATTACTCGTTCTCATTATTTAAACACCGCGTAACCGACATGCACCCCTTCATCTCGAACATCTAATAAACATGCGGTACACCAAACTTAAATAATCATATAAACCTCGATCGCCTGTTACGCAACGCTGGAATAACATATCACATTAAATCATAAACATTACATTTCACGCCCTGATGCCACATAGTATTCGCATGGCTGAGAATTCACACATCACGATATCAAGGTGTTCCTTCACGATGTCCACCCATTCATTCCCATTTCACTAGTTCATTTAAAATTGTCATTTGTACACATCTTTACTCACTCTGAGCAATCTACTCAAAACCCAACTACCCAACCCTTGGGTCATATCATTTCGAATCACCGTATTAGTGTATATATATATATATATATATATATATACTTGTGATTTATTCTACTGCGTGGACTTAATAGATAAGAAAGATAGGGAAGTCTAAAATAACCTAAGTACGTGAACACTTAACTGTTAATTGGGGAAATTCTTACTTGAGTTAAAAGATATAGAAATAATCGATAATGTATTATGTGAGAAATACGGCTGGACACTATGAGTAATAGTTTTAAAAGGCTAAAGTATTCGAACTAGTTAGGCGTGGTAGCAGTAACTAGAATTGTCTAGAAGTACGTTATGCATGCACACTAGTTGAGAGGTGAGACTTCTCAAGTGAGAGCCCGTAAAACTAACATGTATATAATATCTGCTTTTAAGAATTTTAAATACTTGCTAAAATGTTTTAAACTGTTTTCTACTCGGGCTCTGGCCCATTTCTTTCAAATCTATTTTTCTTTGTGCAAATCATTTTAGGTGTCGAGCCACAGGGATGTCCAACTTAGGAGTTCACTACTACTTGACATGCTGCTGCTATTGTGGAAGTTGCAGGTCCTCGATATTAGACGCCTCCACTCTTATTCATACAATCTCTTGATGAAGTTATTTCAGTCACGGCATGTCTCCCTTTCTTTATATTTTTCCAATGTGGGACAAAAGGTTACCTACTCATTCTATAGCTTAGTGGGTATCTTAGCTTTACTCATTTTCCAATGTGGGACACTCTCCCTTTTATATTGGGTTTGTTTTCCACTTTTCTCCACACACTTCCAATGTGGGACAAGCTTTTACTCCCTAAGATTTTACTCACTTATTTAAAAAATCTCCAACATTCCTCCACCATTTTCAAAATAAGTTTTGTAAATCTTTGATTGTCTGTAAGACTGTGTATAAGCACCGCTGTCTCACGACTTGAACTAATACCCTCTGAACATTCATCAAGGCTAACCATGAAAGTGTTTTAATGGAAATCATTTTAAATTGGAAGTTAATGAAAATCCCATTAAATTGGAAATAGAATCTTACATATTGATGAGGAATTGCATGTAGAATTATACGTAGGCGATTATTCTGATGTTAATAATATCTTGGATGAAACAAAAACGGATTATAGTAGGTTCAATTATGATGTATAAATGTTAGGGTTCATGTTCATGTAAATTGGGAATAAATAAAGAGATTTGAAGATTTGATGATGTTTAAGATGAGTTAGCCCTAGATAAACGTTTGATTATGACCTATGAGTGTTTAGTAAGAATTATGAACCTTAAAATGATGTTGGAACGATTTTTATGTGGGATTAGGAGTGAAGAAATTGGGAAAAACGAGATAGGAATTTCTGGGCTCGAATCTGGTCACTCGTTAGAAGACCTGCCCAGGTCGTTCGAACGAGCTCGTTCGAACGAGCTTCTAACGAGTTGACAGTTTGGGTTCTAACGAGAGGGATGTTCGTTCGAAGACCTTCGTTCGAACGAGATCTCGTTAGAAGGCCCAGTTCGTTCGAACGAGACTTCGAACGAGTTGACAGTTTAGGCTTTTTAGCCTGTTTTGATCCCGAGTGCCCCGTAACCTTGTGTATAGGTAGAGATAGCCTTACCTTGATGATTAATTGATATATTTGCGATGTTTGGGATATAATGAGGAGTCAAACCTAGAAGTGTAGTTTGAACCTAAGGGAAATATGAAGTAGGACGTGAGTGTCTATTACGTTGCGAGAACTATTGACGGCCTAATTTATTTTATTAACCGGGAATAAATAAATTGTGTAGTATTATATGTTGGTACGAGAATGAGAAGTGTACCACCAATAATATGGTGATTACTAAGATGTGTGAATACTTAGTATATGTATTGATTTTATGTGTATGACATACCTACCATACTTGCTATCACGGGAGGTTTGCGTTCGCTTAGGGCCTTCTAATCCTTGTGTTGCCCGGATTTATATTGGTTACCTCGATGAACATAGGTCAGAGAAGGACTTATTGGGATGTTAATAAGTCTGCTGATCGTGGGAGCGCAGGTATGTGCGTGACCCATGTGATGTGACTGTGTTCGCCTCCATTATTTGTGATGTTGTTATCTGAACGATTCCTGAGAGATTCGGAATGCGTGATCCTTATGTACGTGATGTACCGGGATGGATAGCAGAGTATGTGTGCACCGCAGCTTAGTCTCGGGGTGCTTGTATTGTATATTTATGATGTGAATAATATACACTTAATTAATGGGAACTTTCAGGTTAATATGGTGAATAAAATTATGGTATTGTTTTGAGAAAACATAACGGGTTAACCGATAGTGAAATGTGTTACATATTGAGAATATGAGTTTAAGTAAAGCCCTCTATTTATTTGATAACGCTAGAATGTATTATGGGATTCGAGTAGTAAGGGGTAGAACTTATTACGGTTTGGTTAGATATGGATGTCTTATAGATGGGTACGGTACGTTAGGAGTGCACATGTAGTCAAGAGGTGAGAATTTCATGTGAGTGCACGTCCTAACATGTATTTTTCATTTAATGTTTTAATGTTATTAAAACACTTGCTGTTTTTAAAATGATTTCCAAATTTCATGTGAGTGCACGTCCTAACATGTACGTTAGGAGTGCACATGTAGTCAAGTATCCACGCCTAAAGAAATTAACATTAGCCCTTATTGAAGCCTACAGAACGATGAAGCCTTACTTCCAAACTCATACCATCATTGTATACACTAATTTACCTATTTGACAAGCACTTTATAAGCTAGAAAAATCAAGAAAATTGATCTGTTGGGCAGTAGAACTTGGAGAGTATGATATCATTTATGAACTAAGAGCTTCATTGAAGGGACAAGCTATAACTGACTTTATTATTGAGTTTACATACCCAGAGGTGATCCCTAGTCCAAATTTGTCTGTCGAGCATACTTACGTGGAAGAAAGATCAACTCCAAAGCAAGATAAGATTATTACCGATCAACCTGAGTTTTCTATCGTCTAAGAAATGGATCAAAAATATGCTAAATGGAGCAAAAAGATATTTCATCAAGGAATTCTATCTACAAAAAACTTTGACAAAGACGTTCTAGTATAGAAATTATACGTGGATGGATCTTCATGTGTTATTGGCAGTGGAGTTGGTATTATTGTCAACACTCCAGATGACATTGATGTGGAATATGCTCTTAGGTTCTAGTTCCAGTCCTTTAATAATGAGTCTGAATATGAAGCATTAATCACAGGCCTGGAATTAACTTTGTCATTAGGTGTCGAGCAAGTTATGGCACGTAGTGATTCTCAACTGATCGTTAATCAAGTCCTTCAAATATACGGAGTCAAGGCAGACCGAATGATCAAATACTAGTCCAAATTTATGAAAGTCAACTCCAAATTTTCTTTAGTCCAAATCGTTAGAATACCAAGGGTAGAAAAATTAGAAGAACTATCCGATGGAGATTTTGGCATCCAGGAGCATAAAGGAGAATGTTATGGTCAATTTCATTACAGTAGATTTGGCCCCATCATGGATGGATCCCATCAAAGATTACATTGAGAAATGTATCTTACCTACTAATCCAAAAGTTGCGAGAAAATTAAGGTACAAAGCGGGTGGCTATGTGTTAAAAAGAGGAGCGCTTTATAAGAGGGGATACATTATTTCTTTACTGCGGCGTGTACATCCCCTAGTAGTCACAAAGTTGATCAAGGAGGTGAATGAAGGCTCCTATAGAGCTCAATCGGTTGGTCGGTCATTAGTGCAAAGAATGGAAATGTAGGGATATTATTAGGCGACCATGAGGCAGATGGCATTACTTTTGTAAGAAAATGTGATAAGTTTCAGAAGTTTGTTACGATCCACAAAAGACCGGGGGCTGTCCTAACTCCAATCACCTCTCTTTAGCCTTTTGCTATTTGTTGAATTGATTTGGTCAGCCCATTGCTAACAACTAAAGCCAGGTTCAAGTACGTGGTGGTAGCAGTTAATGACTTCACTAAATGGGTGGAGGCTAAACCATTAATAGAGATGCCTTATGTAAGGGTATTCCAGTTCATTTGGAAGAACATCATATGTCGGTATGGCATGCCTTATGATTTCATCACTGACCATGGCACTCAATTTAACAACGATGATTTTGAGGCAAACTACATTCAGTCCAAGATTCAGAAACTTCACTCTGCTCCAGGGCATCCACAGTGCAAGGCCAAACGGAGGTAACCAAAAAAACTTTACTAGATGGGCTCAAAAAGCAACTTGATGATGCCAAGGGTAATTAGATAAATGAACTTCACACTATTCTCTGGGTATATAGAACAACGCCAAGAATAGTAACTAGAGAGACACCCTATATACATGCTTTTGGGACAGAAGCCATGGTACCTATAGGGATTGGCCTACTAACTCATAGGGTGTTGATCTTTGATTCCCCAAAGAGTGACCTCATGAGAATATTAGACTTGGACCTGATTGAAGTAATGAGAGAAGATGATGCATTCAGAGTAGTTGCCTACCAGTAAAGGACTGCTCATTTTTATAATATAAGGGTTAAGCCGACTAACTTGAAAAAAAGGGATTACGTTCTCAAGAAAGTCATCCAGAAAGGAAACAAGTTGGAGGCAAACTAGCATGGTCCCTATCGCATCTTTGAGGTCATCTAACCAGGAACATTTCGTCTCGAAACACTCAAAGGAAAAGAGTTTAAGAACCCTTGGAATGCCTAACACTTAAGGAAGTATTATCAGTAGTTTGTAGTAGTTTTATGTAATATTTTCATTACTCTTTTCATTAACAGTTAATAAAAATCTTGATCTCGGTTCAATTATGCTTCTATTTTTTTGATATTTTTCGGAGTACGGCGATATACATCCCCAATAAAAACTCAAACCAGACTTTTCAACTTCAATATTTTTCTTCTCTTGATCTTCAACCATTGGCGACCAAATGAGTACAAACACACTATCTTCAACGGGATTCATCAAATCATGATAAATTTATCAATTTCGAGATGCACCAATAACTTTGGAGGATTTAGAGATACTTAATCAGGTTGAACTTATCAAATTCAAGATGCACCAACACTTCATGTATGGCTTCATCTTTTAAAATTCATAAACAAGAAGTTCGAGTAAGATAAAATTTCACATATGATTTCGTCTTTAACAAATCAATAACAAATAGTTAGTGAACTTCATGTACAACTCAAAGTTAAACACAAGAAGTTTTACCTGACTAAGTTAGACACGAGAATATGTATATACATTCTTAACACAGGAATATATATATATATATATATTATACACTTAGTCGCCAATGGTAACTAATGCCGACACTTAGGTCAATAAAACTATTTACAGTTTTATCTAAGGGTATTAGTAGAAACTAAGGCATTACACCTAGGTTTAAAATTGAATCAAGCATTCATCACATAAGCAGGTTATCTAGTCAGCTAGCCGATTAACTAATCACAAGCTTAAAATTGGATCAAACACTTGTCATTCAAGCAAGTTACTTAGTCATCATTTCGATTAACTAATCACAAGCTTAAGTAAATGATAAAGAAGAAACAGAGACGTAGACACGACATGTATTCAAAGTAGAAGTCTCTTTTATTCAAATAAAAGGCAATTACAATTATAAGTAAGATGTGATTACAAATGGAGTCAATCTATTTTTCTGGACGCTTGCCATCTGCCTTATCCATCCCAGCAAGTGGATCATCAAGGGTATATAGAGAATTTATTGTCCGAAAATCTGTCAAGATTTTTTTATTGCTTTTTCTCGACCTATCAAGTAAATGAGGAGGAAGAATATGCTCACCATCATCATTAAGACCATAGTTGTTGGCCCCTTTATTTTTAAATCAACTTTTCTTTAAGTATAATGAAACACTTTCTCTTTTTAAAAAACCTTTTTCAAACTTTTCTGTGCACCAAATTGTGAACCAATTTTAACTTAACCAAATGTTATCTTGATTAATCCAAAACATGCATCTAGTAATTAAAACAAGTAAAGTAAGAAAAAGAATGCTCACAATGCCGGATGTACGACGAAACCACAAAGGGAAAAAATCTCGAACCTCCCAAGCCAGACAATCACTATGAATGTGGATTTACAAGGAACAAACAAAAGTCTTACTCAACGACTCGATCCCCATGAGACTTGATGATCTTCTCATCTTCAACCACCTTTCCACAATGCCCACGCGAATCCTTTCGTGATACCTATCCACAACAGTCGCCTCCACAAATGCCTCGGTGTCCACCGATATATCTTGGAAAGTCTACAGAATTAGAACACGAACTCCTTCGCTTCTTCTCCGCAAAACCCAACGATATTCTTCAAAAGTGTAGAATAAACTCCTTCTTGGTGCAAAAAAGATCACTATATCATATAATAATGAAATCTCGAATCTTTGAAACTCTAAGGATGTTTTGGACTTGAAAAACCTGAGAAAACTTTGTGCAAAAAATGTACTGGTTCATAAACTGTTTTTCAGACAACACATTTTCGAAATTCTGAGGAAACTACGCCTTAAATAATTTTTTTGAGGTGGCGCATCGCTCGAACGACTGTAGTTGTCTCTCTAACGAGATGGCCATATCATTTGAACGATATAGTGATCTCGCCTGAACGAGTCCTTATGTCGTTTGACGTCGTTTGAACGACTATACGCGTGTGTTTGACTTTAATACGATTTTAAACCATGTTTGTCTCGGAATAAACGAACTGTAAATGATTTCAAACACTTTAAAACCATTTATAAAAAATTCTTTAATAAAATAACATCCTTAAACATTTTAAAATAAATTTCAAGTCCCGTTAAAATTACGCATTCATACCTGGGTGATCTCGGAATGCAATTAAACTTGAAGACGATTTATGCGCCATAAATCGGCATGATAAATTCCTTGAAGCTTCACCGCAACATCTTTAATAAACTTCAATACGTCATAGTCTGTGTGGGATCGTGATAATAAAAATCTACCTATGACTCAAACGAGTTTTGTTCCAGGAATAAGTCAAAACTATACAACTGACCCAATTAAAAAAAATTCCGTACAATAATCGCCCAAGTATTTACTTATCATGCATTGGGGAATGGAATCAGGTGGAATCCAGCTTGTGTCAAGTTTGAATGGAATAACAGGATAATCTAGGAAGCTTGGGTTGTTCCAATGCCACAACTCACTTGTATCATCATAATTTAGCAATATTAGTTGGTTAGTCCAACCCCATATGTATCCTTTACGGTTGCTTTGTACTAAGTGATCCCTCATGTATGTCAGAGCTTCATTGTACCCATATATCCAAGCTTTTCTTGGTTGTTTATGAAATTGGAAGGTTAGCCTATCAACCTGCTCTTGGAGTTTTGAGAACCAAGTCTTTGGCTTTCAACTGCGCAACTTGGTCGGCTAATATTTTTTTAGTTATTTCTTCTTCAACTGTTGGCCGAGCAATCACTACTTGCCCTGAAATTTTACGCATTAGTTCCTCCAACAATCTGGCATTCTCTAGTTCTAAAAATGTATCTCCCTCATTCGTCACATCTTCAACAACTCCAATAATCTTCTTCAAGTTGTCTAACTCATTTTGCAAATTATTATTTTCCTCTTCCAATAACTTAGCCACCTCCCAAGAACTATCTACCTCTCGTTTCAATGCAAATTCCTTCTTATCATAAACAAAGGCATATTCTTCAAGTTTCTTCTCACAACCAACTGCCTCACTCAAAAACTTATACTTAATTCCATAATTTGCGTAGAGTAAAACCAAGGAAGACTTGTGATATATTTGCATTAGTTCAATCATCTCGTAGTAAGCAACATTACTATAGCTCTATCCAAAATAAAATAATAATGAACATAAGCATCTCTCACTTGGTCGGACACACCAAAACTAAGCACGTTTTCCAAGTCCTCGTCAGTTAGAGCAGCATGACCAGCTTGGAGTAAACTGCATCATTTAAGTAGCTCAGATGCGTTAGATAAAATGATGTTCTTCATAGGATCAAACTGAAAATCACAGGCATAAGGACACGAGAATGCAGCCGAGGAAAGCACACAATAATTATAAATTCATGAAAATAAAGACAACCAAGCATGGGAAGCAATTATAGAAAATATAACACATTGAATAAAAGGAAATTTTTCATTGATAAGATAAAGGTGTTACAAAATGAGATTTTATTATAAGGAAAAAAAAGAATAGGAACTTGCATAAATAAAGAAAAAGTAGGCAACTAAAGGAGTTAAACCTTCTCTTTGTCCTGGGGACAGCTTCTGGATGAGGCAAGTCGACTATAACAATGGACACAAGTGTTGACTCAACAACTGCCATATGAGACTCCCCTGAGCCTTATTCATCATCAAATTCCTCCTCCAAGTTAGGAGGGGTGCCTGGGTCATGCTTGTGAAATAACTCAAAGTCCTTAGCTGTGTCGACCTCCTTTAGAGCTTTAGATCAGCCATCCTTAAAGGATTTCTTCTTGGCATACTCAATTTGAGTGGAGGCTGCAAGAAATGCCTTGTCACAGCCTTTGTCAAAAGAAGCCTCTTTTTTCTTTTTTACCCTTGGCCTTCAAATAAGCAAGGTCAACAATTAGTAATAAATTTATCCTCAGCAGCCTTGCCATTAGTCTGGTTCTCTAACTGCTTATCTTCTACCACTTTGGACCTATTCTTAGCCACCTTCAGATAAATCCGTTATATAGAATCTTGTCTTATTATATTCTAATTAGAGGAAGAAAAATAATTTCATACTTAGTGATTGTGATTCTTCTCTCTCTCTCTCACCATAGCTCATTTTGGGCCTAAATACTGTGACACCCCGCCTAATTAAATATTGGGTGATCATACCTTTATTAAATTAAAATAAGATTCCCATTTAGTTCATTCTTAGCATCAATGTCAAATTTTTTTTAAACTTTACTAACCACCTAGTATTCAAAAAGCCGATGCTAATTTTTATCCTTTCAATTAACAAAAAACACATGAGTAAATATATAAAAATAAACCATCCATGTAATAAATAAAAATTTGAATCAACAATGAAATGAAATAATATCGAATATAACCTCAGTTCACCAATCCAATATAAAAGTCCAATATAATGAATCTGAATACAAAGTCTGACCGACATAAATGAAATAGTTGAGGGCAACATGCCCAAGTGAAATACTGAACTACACCCTACACTAGGAATGAATCCGCTGAAGTGACTAAGTCCAAATCCTGCAAGCATCCACAAGTGTTGCAGCTATGCATCCCTGGAATAGATCATCCTGCTTGGCGTCCCTGTGGCTGGGCACCTAAAAGATTTTGGAAAATGTTTTGAAATTATGGCCCAGGCCTTCAATTCAGCCATGACTGCCATGGCCGCCCATTTTTCAAGAAATCAGTCACATTCGTTAGTGGCACGCAAGGTTCAGGCCCACCTGGGGCTGTCAGATCGACAGAGGGCAAGATAGGCATTTCAGAAGGGTCACCCACCATAATTTCAGGGTAACTCAGATGTAGTAGTGGCCAGTTTGTGAAACAAGGACATGCAGTGCCATGTGCGCATGATAGAGTGCAGTAACACTCATAAATAGTTCTTAGCGGCGTTAAAGGCGTAGCATTACAGTGGTGGGAGTCTATGACCACCGCAAATGAGAGATATGTGACGACTATTGGAGAGTTTTGGGTGCGGTTTGATCGCAAGAATTTTCCTTCCGCTATTGAGATAGAGATGAGGCGATAATTTCTCAATACATCTCAGTGAGATAGGACCGTGGTAGAATATGAAGGAGAATTCACTCGATTAGAAAACTTCGGGGCAGATGAAGTATATGATAAAGAGATGAGGATGCGTAAGTTTATGGGTGGACTTACTTGGAAGATTTGACAACACTTGTTAGGTAACCCGACGTTTGAGACGTACGCTAGGATGGTTAATGAAGCACAAATTCATTGTCAGGAGCAGCATAAGTACACGAAGAATAATAAAAAGGAAAATAAGTCCAGTGAGACTGAAAGATATGATAGTAGTAGTGTCAATGGGGCACAACAACAACAGGAGTAGGATCTCCAACAAGGGAGTCAGGTCAAGAGGTTTAGATCCGGTGGTTATCAATCTAAGAGTGGTAGATTCAGGCAGGGTCAGTAGGACCCTCAGCGGTATTTAGTTCCTCAAGTTCGCCAGGACCAAGGGAATGATAAGGAAGGACAACAAGGACAAGATCAATGGCAAGGGAGATTTATTGGTAAATGTTTCTATTATGGAGAGACGGGACACAGGGAGAGAGATTATCTTGATAGAGACATGGGGCAATCACAGGACGAGGTTCTGGATGTACAACCACATCGGTAGTTCGTGGGGTAACGGGGGACTTTGGTATCGCCTACGAGAGAACGAGTGTGTACGCAAAGGATAATTGCATTACGTGTTAGTCTACTGCTTTCGAGAGATATGAGATTTAAGTAGGCTACTTAATGAGATTTGGCTGGTTAGCGATTGGTTGAGCGATCGTCGATTGTGATAGTGAGATCTTGTGTTGGCTGTCCCAGTGTATGAATTATTTTTGCTAGGTATCACCTGAAAAGGGTTGAGCATATATACATGTGTATGTACGCTATAATATATTGTGCAGACTTATGTGTGTATGTTATCTAGTTATAATTGATCCCGGTGCGTGGAGACGATTACCGATGAGATTCAGAGTATATTGGCTTTTATCGAGCGGAGAGATATAGTTCGTAATTTTTTCGCGCTAGTAAACTAGTGAGAGTAAGAGCGTCGTGTTGTATATTGTCTTTTATAGCATCAGAGTGGACGAGTATACTATTTTGTCAAGAGACGGGGATTTGAGGGTACGTGATTTGGACTAAGGGCTTAACGGATCTTGACGATCGACAATGTTAGGTTATAGTGTATCGGGGGTTCCGTGTTTGGATTTCGATTTGTGAGATATCCCATGTATGAAACTTAGCGCACCGTTGGAAGTGGGGAGATGTTTTTCCATTAGGACATGGGGGTTATACCTTAGTTATGGTTCGATTATATAGGTATATCTAAGGGATATTAACTCAGTTAAATTGAAGACTAGGGAAGCCATATAATGTGGTACAGTTATGCACGGGTATAGGGTGTATGAGCGCCTTGGGTAATGATGTTGTTTTTATAATCCCCGATTAGAAGGGTTAGTAATTTAATGCGATCTTATGAGTATGTTAATATGGGTACATTCGAGAGCTTGGAGTACGAGCTTTATCCGAATTTTGAGGACGAAATTCCTTTGTAAGGGGGGAAGTATGTATCACCCCGTATTTTTGAAGAATATGGAAATTTATTAAATTCATGATTTAGGATTTAATTAAATCAATGATGTGGAAATTATTTAATTTAGAGAAATTATTTAATTCAGTGATTGAGGTTAAATTAATGGAATTTAAGTTTAATTTTACACGTATCATATTTTGAGGTGGAATTAAGATGATTTTATAAAGTGACTCGAATGGTTATTTTGAGGTCGCGAATGGTTCCAAAAGGGTCAAAATAGTCGAAAAAGTGTGCCCGGTGGTATAGTTTGGGTCCCGGGACAATTTTGGACCAACCCGACACCGTTTAAGGGTGTTTCGATCATTTGGGAGTTTGAGGTGTAGGGAACTTGTAATACCCCGTATTTTTGTGATATTTATTTATGGGATTAATTAAATTAAATGCGTATTAATTGAAAATTAATCCGGATAAAAATACTAGCGAGATGCGAGTTGGTATTCGATTATAATGTGCATATATGATTATATATGAATATTGAAGTATGAAATTTGTCGTGAGATTGAAATACGGCAAGTGGGAAAAATTTTATTGAGACGCGTGTGACAGTCGCGTCAGGAAATTATTTATTTTTATTAAAAAGTAAATTTTAGTTCTATTAACCATATGGTCGTTTTGAGTGCGTCAACGCGTCCGGAAGGGTCGAAATAGTCAGAAAACACTAGCCGGGGGTTAAGTTTGGGTCCCGGGGCATTATTGGGCCATACCGGTAACTTATAAGGGCATTTTGGTAATTTCAGAAATTGGGTAATTAAAACCCAAGAAAATTAGAGTTAAAATCTGACTTAGTATTAACCCACTAAGCCATTTCCAACCCCAATTTAGGAAGTGGGCTACGGGAGAAGTTATAAATTGGCAAAACCAACCTCACCTCCATTAACACCTTGAGAAGAAAAGCTTGTTGAGAGAGAGAATAGGAATTCTGCAGAGAGAGAGAGAACACTTCAGAGATTCGTCATCAAATTCAGAGATTCAAATAAGGCAAGTGATTTAATTTCGTTTTTATAGAGAATGTTTCTTCCATGTGTAGGAATTTATAAAAAAATCTGATTGTTCTTGGAAGTTAATGAAAACCCCATTAAATTGGAAATAGAATCTTACATATTGATGAGGAATTGCATGTAGAATTATACGTAGGCGATTATTCTGATGTTAATAATATCTTGGATGAAACAAAAACGGATTATAGTAGGTTCAATTATGATGTATAAATGTTAGGGTTCATGTTCATGTAAATTGGGAATAAATAAAGAGATTTGAAGATTTGATGATGTTTAAGATGAGTTAGCCCTAGATAAACGTTTGATTATGACCTATGAGTGTTTAGTAAGAATTATGAACCTTAAAATGATGTTGGAACGATTTTTATGTGGGATTAGGAGTGAAGAAATTGGGAAAAACGAGATAGGAATTTCTGGGCTCGAATCTGGTCACTCGTTAGAAGACCTGCCCAGGTCGTTCGAACGAGCTCGTTCGAACGAGCTTCTAACGAGTTGACAGTTTGGGTTCTAACGAGAGGGATGTTCGTTCGAAGACCTTCGTTCGAACGAGATCTCGTTAGAAGGCCCAGTTCGTTCGAACGAGACTTCGAACGAGTTGACAGTTTAGGCTTTTTAGCCTGTTTTGATCCCGAGTGCCCCGTAACCTTGTGTATAGGTAGAGATAGCCTTACCTTGATGATTAATTGATATATTTGCGATGTTTGGGATATAATGAGGAGTCAAACCTAGAAGTGTAGTTTGAACCTAAGGGAAATATGAAGTAGGACGTGAGTGTCTATTACGTTGCGAGAACTATTGACGGCCTAATTTATTTTATTAACCGGGAATAAATAAATTGTGTAGTATTATATGTTGGTACGAGAATGAGAAGTGTACCACCAATAATATGGTGATTACTAAGATGTGTGAATACTTAGTATATGTATTGATTTTATGTGTATGACATACCTACCATACTTGCTATCACGGGAGGTTTGCGTTCGCTTAGGGCCTTCTAATCCTTGTGTTGCCCGGATTTATATTGGTTACCTCGATGAACATAGGTCAGAGAAGGACTTATTGGGATGTTAATAAGTCTGCTGATCGTGGGAGCGCAGGTATGTGCGTGACCCATGTGATGTGACTGTGTTCGCCTCCATTATTTGTGATGTTGTTATCTGAACGATTCCTGAGAGATTCGGAATGCGTGATCCTTATGTACGTGATGTACCGGGATGGATAGCAGAGTATGTGTGCACCGCAGCTTAGTCTCGGGGTGCTTGTATTGTATATTTATGATGTGAATAATATACACTTAATTAATGGGAACTTTCAGGTTAATATGGTGAATAAAATTATGGTATTGTTTTGAGAAAACATAACGGGTTAACCGATAGTGAAATGTGTTACATATTGAGAATATGAGTTTAAGTAAAGCCCTCTATTTATTTGATAACGCTAGAATGTATTATGGGATTCGAGTAGTAAGGGGTAGAACTTATTACGGTTTGGTTAGATATGGATGTCTTATAGATGGGTACGGTACGTTAGGAGTGCACATGTAGTCAAGAGGTGAGAATTTCATGTGAGTGCACGTCCTAACATGTATTTTTCATTTAATGTTTTAATGTTATTAAAACACTTGCTGTTTTTAAAACACTTAACTTAAAATTTGGCACTTACTTTTTAAATACTAGGTGGTTAGTAATTATTAAAATGTTTTCGACAGTGATGCTATTAACTGAACCAACTTGGCATTTTGAATTAATTTAATAAAGGAGTAGCTACCTGGTATTTAATTAGTCGGGGTGTCACAGAACTGCGAAAATATTAAGTGTATATCTGCCATCAGAGAAAAGGGTCTAGGTTTAACACAATCACAAAGGAAGAGAAGCCATAGGAGAGGAAGAGGACGGAAGAACCAAGCTTTCTATGCCATTTTTCGCCCCGAACGCGACAGAATCAAGATCGGACCATCAAACCAACAAATTTCAAACTTTCTATAGAGAGGCAAGTATATATCTTGCGTTTAATTTTAATCATGTTATAATACCTATGTATAATCTGGTTCGATTTCTTTTTTTTTTTTAAGAATTACTATGATTTTGGGTGGGTTTAATTCACGAGTCATGGTAGGAATGCATGTAGAGATGTTACTTAATGAGGATAATACGAAATTAGAGGATTGGGGTTTATTAATAAGATAAATATATGAGTTCTTGATTAAAATATGTGAAGAACATGAAAAACTTAGGTTTCATGTTTATTAAAGGAGGATTTGATTTTTTTCGATTGAATCTTTGAAGTTTTTGTGTAAACTTTTCATTGAAGGAAACCTATGTTTTTAAAACATTTTGAAACCTATGTTTTTACTCGGGCTCTGACCCGTTCTTGAAAAACATTTTTCAAAACATAGCAAGTATTTAAATCGCAGTTTAAATAACCAGTTATTAGATACACATGTTAGGTTGTGTACGCTCGCTTAAATTCCTCACCTCTCATCTATCGTGTGCACCTAACGTCCTACCTAGTAAAGCTACCTATACTAACTAGGCTTCCAACATCTGATAACCATTACTGATGTTGATCATTATTGATACACCCTATCTAATCTCACTACTATCACACGTTAGTATATTACACATTAATATAGATATACACCATCTAGTCTCCTTATTAACACACATAAGTAAGATAATTAATGCAGATGGATGTTGATAATGATCATTACCGAATGTCTCCTTGAACTTGGTTCGAAATGTCCCATTAAACCCAAAATCGATAATGATCAACATTTTTATATTGATAGATGTTGGAAACCTAGTTAGATTGGGTAGCTTTACTAGTTGGAGCATTAGGTGCCCACTATAGATGAGAGGTGAGGAATTAAAGTGAAAGTACGCAACCTAACATGTGTATCTAGTAATGGGTTATTTAAACTGTGATTTAAATGCTTGCTATGTTTTGAAAAATATTATGCAAGAATGGGTCAGAGCCCGAGTAAAAACATAGGTTTCATTTTTTTTAAAACATAGGTTTCCATCAATGAAAAGTTTACACAAAAACTTCAAAGATTCAATCCAATAATCAAATTCTCCTTTAATAAACATGAAACCCTAGTTTTTCATGTTCTCAACATATTTTAATCAAGAACTCAGATATTTCTCTTATTAATCAACCCAAATCCTCTAATTTCGTATTATCTTCATTAAGTAACATCCTTACATGCATTCCTACTATAATTCATGAATTAAACCCACCAAAAATCAAATTAATTCTTCCCAAAACATGAAATCAAACACTATTCTACATGGGTATTATAATATGCTTAATATTAAGCGGAAGATAAATACTTGCCTCTCTATAGTAGGTCTGAAATTCATTGGTTTGATTGTTTGGTGATTCTCCCCTCACTCCGATCTCGATTTCGTCGCGTTCGGGGGTGAAAAATGGTGTAGGAAGCTTGGTTCTCCCCTTCTCTTCCTCTCATATGGCCTTTCTTCCTTTATGATTGTGTTAACCCTAGTCCCTTCTCTCTAATGGCAGATATACACGTAATATTTTCGGAGTTCTCTACACCTCAAACTCCCGAATTATCGAAACACCCTTAAACGGTTCTGGGTTGGTCCAAAATTGCCCCGGGACCCAAACTATATCATCGGGTACATTTTTTCGACAATTTTGACCCTTTCGGAACCATCCATGATCTTAAAATCACCATCCGAGTCGCTTTATATAATCATCTCGATTCCACCTCAAAATATGACACGTGTGAAATTAAACTTAAATTCCATTGATTAAACTTTAATCACCGAATTAAATAATTTCTCTAATAACTGGTTATTTAAGCTGCGATTTAAATATTTTTTATGTTTTGGAAAATGTTTTGCAAGAACGGGTCAGAGCTCGAGTACAAACAAAGGTTTTAAAATGTTTTTACTCGGGCTTTGACCCGTTGTAGCAAAACATAGGAAGTATATAAATCGCAGTTTAAATAAGCAGTTATTAGATACACATGTTAAGTTGCGTACTCTCGCTTGAATTTCTCACCTCTCATCTACAGGGCGCACCTAACATCCAACCTAGTAAAGCTACCCAATCTAACAAGGTTTCCAACATCTAATAACCATTACAATTCTAGCTCTCCCGTACGGCCCATACAGTAAGATATAATATATTCTTAATAATCTTCAAGTTTCAGTTAAGATTCTTCTTAACTTTCCCGTACCGTCCATATTGTACGCTACGAAATACCTTTAATGATCAACATCTTTCTTATGTTATTATTAAACTCAAGTTGCCATTTCACGTATGCTCATTGCCCACGCCTTACCAGTTAAGTTTCTCCACTTATTTTATTTTAGATAATCACTATCTATCTTCCTACTATTCACACACTGGATTCATTATTCTATAGATATACCCTATCTAGTCTTACTAAGTAATATATGCTCTTCAAATAAAACATTAATCCACAGTCCACGCAACATCATACATCAATTTCATGCTTCGATAGTGTGAACAAGGATATAATTGGACATAAGACTATTAATTCCATCTTAATTTTTCTAAATATACTTATTATTCAAATGTATTAAATGTCAATGTAACTTTAAAACCTCCCCCTTCCTGCTTCCATACAACATCATGTATCAATTACAAGCTCCAACTGATTAAATGGACTTAAGATTATTCATTCCCTCTTAATTTTTTTAAAATATATTTATTATTCACATGTATTAAATGCAATGTCATTTAAGAGTTTGATACCTTTGAAAGCCAACATTATGGTAAGACTCAACAAAGTCAAATCCCAATTAGACATCTTAAAAAGACCAGAGTTGGTTGAAAGCAGCGCGCTGGATTGAATGTTCTTAGTTATTGAAAAAATAACGAAATTCATTTTCTAGAGCTTTATCAAACGGCACATGATATCTTAAGCATTCATATACATCGGTTCAAAATTTTCTTTTCGCATGGTTGGTGTATAATTACTACATATCGTAGTCAATTTTTCTCGGTAACGCAGAAGCCTTGGTTTGCACCAGAGATTGGTTATAAGGTGTACCATGTACATTTACACACACACACACATACACACACACACACACACGTATTATCGTATGTTTCTTTTAATATATATTAAATTATTTTGTTTATATTGAATGCAACACCCGAAAATTCGGATGAAGATCTAATCGAATGTTTTTCATCTCATGTTGAAAGAGTTACACAAGACCGAAGACAAAAGTGAGAGAACATGTTAATCTGATGGAACCTAATTGAGTTGATGATGTTGAGTTAATTAATTAAATTGATTATGATGTTATGTTTTGATTGTTTTTTATCATTTTATCGTCTCACATCCATATTAGTATTCATTATTTAGCTCTAAATAGTATCAAATTTTTACAAGGGTTAATATGCCTTGATTCATCTCTTGTTGGTCGAGTTTCCCAAGACCAAAGACGTGGTGAGAAAATATATCAATTTCCTACAACTAGACTGAATTTCTGGTTTTGAACTAGTTAATTAAATTAACTACGACGTGTTTTTATCGTCTTTTTTTATTTTTTTTATTTTTTTTTCTTTCTTTTGCAACGATGAACACGCGTTGTTTACATTTTTTATGCTCCATCTCATAGTGAAATTGTAATAGTTTTAGGTAAAAAAAATATATTGGTTTTGATTTTGAGGATCTTAATGTTTTTATATGGTGTACTTACATTTAGACATTTGTAATTTTTTTTGGAATGGTAACACTTCTATTTTCAATTCTTTAGCATGGTGGACTTTTTCTTTTGATAACCCCGATTTTGAACTCCCCCATGCGAGCTAAACGGGAGGACACTATGCCCGAACCACCCTAACACACGCTCCGCTTACTATCTGTATCCGTTATGTGGTTTCGATCCCTCGACCATTCGTCGAGAGAGCTTTCCGCTATAGCAACTATAGGCAGACTTCAATTAGACACTGGTACTTTTACATGAAATTGCATTTTGCCCATATTATATTGCAATAGCTTCCACATTAATTTCGTTGCCATTTTTGAATTTGGATCTCTTTATTTTTTTTTTTTTTTTTTAGGGGGATAAAGCGAGTTCGACCTGAACATGAGGCCTAGACCACACTTATGCCACTACTACAGTCTGTATATACGCTCAAATCAATCATGAAAAACATGTAGAGTAATGGTTAAAAAAATGAGAACAAAGGGTATTTTCAAATGGTTTCACTTATCAATTACTGATTTCACATATCAATTAGTAATACAGAGCATTAAAGTTACGTGGATTCCTTGTAATCCTAGTTTTCTAACGCATATAAGATTTCCACACTTAACTGAATGGATTTAACCACTATTACTCACCATTATCGGTGCTTTGAAAAGTTTACTTGTATACCGCTCAACGATGGGGATGCTGTATACTTTACTGCCTGCAAGAATTAAAATGAAGCACACATCATGTCAACCAAGGATTGAAAAAACAAGTAACTCCAAACATAAAAAACACGATCGACTAAAAACATAAAAAAGGGATATGCTAAAAATTGTTGAGATCAATTTATATCTTAAATGTTGGGGTCACCAAACACTATTAGGATGGATGATCCTTCATAACAATGATCAACACTTACAGGCTTATATGATTTATATGTGGAAGATAATATTAAAATTCTAAATTCATTTCACAGATGAAAAACTAAAAGAGAGGATATGTTATAAACTGAAAAGGTAAAAATAAAAAATGAAAAGAACGCAGCGTACTTGGAAGTAAATCTTATGGCAGTAGAAATTACAACGAATATAAGGTTTCATTTGGAGAAAAACTACAATATTCTTTCATGAACTTAGTCTTTTAAATGGTCTTTGATTATGAAAGTGATGGAGAGACATATCATTAAAATAAACATAAGATGAAATGTGCAAGTGAATTAAACGGTAGGTGTATTTTTTAAATAAAATATTTTTATAAATCAACAAATCAAACATGGCATGTATTGTTTAGTCGGTGTGTGAGTTGATGTTTAAGTCTACAACTCCATATATATACTAAGGATTTATTTAGAAGTCTATGACATAAACTATTAACATGTTTTCGATATTTTTCTTGCTTTAATCGGTCTCAGTGTGTGTAATAAACTTAAATTGAAGAGAGATTTGGAGTCACCAAAAAAAGGATTGGAATTTAAGTCAATTTGTAGAGATATAATGGGGTGAAGAAAACTTGAGATAAATGGGTCACGCCTAAACTAACAAACTTCACCACACAAATTTTTCGGAGCAAATAAAGGAACCTAACATTCACATGACGTTTGCCTTTTCTCCTTCACAAAATCAAATCCAAATATTTTGGTAAAAGAAAATAACACCATCAATTTAAGCCCATATATCACAATTGTAAATAGGGACCGGTGATCTACTCCCTAAACTTCGACAATCTAACGAACAAAAAAAGGGGATATGGAATGTAAGAAATTCCGTAATGTTAACTTGTAAAACATATATGGAAAGTGATAAATTTTACTTCCCCAAGCATATATGGTGTTCAATGAAGACAAATATAAGCCCATAATGAAGAATTAGATTGATAGGTATGCACAAGTATAGAAACTAACCAGAGATAAGGAAATGACCAAATGAAAGAACTTCACCCCCTCCTTTCGAACAAATTCTCACAAAAAATATGAAAGAGGCCACCTTTATAAGATATAAATAGTATATGCTCACTATGCGAAATCATTCTACATACAACGAGTTTCCATTTTCGTATGTCCACTATGTTTACTAAAATGTGTTGATTCAACAATTGAACGCATTTTATTTGTATTAAGTAATTTGGGTAAGTTTTCCAAACCCCTATTATAAATAGTATAGGCTCACTGTAGAGGCGTGTCCAGCTGTAATTATAGAATAGAAAAGGGCGAGTGAACCCACCTAGAGGGGCTCCTACTGCCCAAGTTTTCCAAAAAATATTTAGAGCAAGGGGGTTCACCTTGAGTGGCCCTATGACGAGGTGTAAAACCTGAACGAGGGGACTCATAGTGAGCAACCCCTATACCCGAGATAAAATGCCAATGACAAATGCCCAAGGACGAGGGGCTCACCGTGAGCAACCCCTCTACTCAAGATAGAAGGCCACAGACAAAGGCAAATGATGAGGGGCTCACTGTGAGCAATCCCTCTAAATAAGATAGAAGGCCACAGAACAAAGGCCAAGGATGAAGGGGCTTACTTTGAGCAACCCCTATACCCAAGATAGAAGGCTATAGAAAAAGGCCAAGGATGAGGGGCTCACAATGAGCAACCCCTCTAAACATGATAAAAGGCCACAAAATAAGGCCAAGGACGAGGGGCTCACTATGAGTAACCCCCTCTAAACAAGATAGATGGCCACAGAAAAAGGCTAATGACGAGGGGCTCATCGCGAGCAACCCCTTTGCCCAAGTTGATACCCAGCTAAGGAGGTCCACCATAAGTGGCCTCATTTAAAAAATCTGGAATGAAGGGACAGAGCATTTGATGACCCTAGGGGGAATGATGAACGACCCTAGGGTCCCTTAAGATTGAAAGTTGAATTTATGGCGTACAAAGCCTTTTGGTCTGCCCAACACAAAAGACTTTGCATGAGAGGCTATTGTAGAAGGGTGTTTCAAGCTTGACCACTATATTTTGGGGTGAGGGTCCCCTATATACCCCCTCCTTAGTCTTCAGGAAATATGAGGTTTAGCAATTCCCAGGACTCTCAACCGCAGAAAATCCATAATAGGAGAAGGAACACCAAGGTCCCTCAACTGCAATAAAGTAGTTGGGACGCGGAACCCCCAAGGTCCCTCAATTGCAAGAAAGTAGTTGGGATGCAGAACCCCCAAGGTCCCTCAACTGCAAGAAAATAGTTAGGAGCCAGAACCCCCAAGGTCCCTCAACTGCAAGAAAAAATATATGGGATGCAAAACCCCTAAGGTCCCCCTCAACTGCAAGAAAGTGTCTGGGATGTGGAACCCCAAAGGTCCCTCAATGGCAGAAACTCATATTAAGAAGGAACCCCCTAGAGTCCCGGAAGAAACTCATATTGAGAAGGAACTTTATCCAGGTCCCTACAGAAATCCATATTGAGAAGGAACCCACCTAGGGTTCCGGCACAAACTCATATTGAGAGGGAACCTCACCTAGGTGGCGACAAAAACTCAAATTGGGAGGGAACCTCACCTAGGTGGCGACAGAAATTCATATTGAGAAGGAACCTCACTTAGGTGGCGACAAAAACTCAAATCGAGAGGGAGCCTCACCTAGGTGGTGGCAGAAACTTATATTGAGAAGGAACCTCACCTAGGTGGCAGTAGAAACTCATGTAGAGAAGGAACCTCACCTAGGTGGTGAAAGAAATTCATATTGAGAAGGAACCTCACCTAGGTGGAGGCAGAAACTCATATTGAGAAGGAACCTCACATAGGTGGCGGTAAAAACTCAAATCGAGAGGGAACCTCACTTAGGTGGTGGAAAAAACTCATATCGAGAAGGAACCTCACCTAGGTGGCGACAAAAACTAAAATCGAGAAGGAACCTCACCTAGGTGGCGACAAAAACTAAAATCGAGAGGGAACCTCACCTAGGTGGCGATATAAACTAAAATCGAGAGGGAACCTCACATAGGTGGCGACAGAAACTTATATTGAGAGGGAACCTCACATAGGTGGAGGCAGAAACTCATATTGAGAAGGAAACTCACCTAGGTGGTGGTAGAAATTCATATGGAGAAGGAATCTCACCTAGGCGGCGACAGAAACTCAAATCAAGAGGGAACCTCACCTAGGTGGCGACATAAACTTATATTGAGAAGGAAACTCACCTAGGTCCCGAGAGAAACTCATATTGAGAAGGAACCTCATATATGTGGTGACATAAATTCATATTGAGGAGAAACCCTCGAGGTCCTCCCCCAACTTCCAGAAAATAAAACAGGATGAGGGAGTGGCTGCCATGAGCAACTCCTCGCCATGAAAAGTTATCCTTTAAAATAACAAGAGTACTGATATGCCCAAGTGTGAACTCAGCCCAGAGGCACCAACCTCCGCCGAGATTATGGCCGAAGTTGGACGTCTTGGACAGGCGATACCAGCCCTCGGCCATAGTAAGGTCGGCCCAGGTCGACACTACCGTGAGCCTCTCCAAGGGACATCACAAGGATCAGCAGCATTCTCGTATACCTTGGAATGGCAACCTCGGCCAGACATAGTCCGAGCTTACATAAAGCCACCAGCAACCTCATCAAGACATTAGTCGATGCTCCTAACACTCCAGCTCAACCTCGTCTCGGGCCGACCTCGTGCATTATCTCGGCTGGGGTTGGGTCGAGACCTCCATAGAATACTCGGACCGAACAAGTACCTAGACTTACCAACCTCGGCCTCTCCCAGGCCGAGGTCATACACCAGGTGCGATAGTCGAGCATCTGCTGACATTTGGATAAGGGCACGTGGGCACAAATCAGTTATAATAATATTATTCCCCACACGTGGGGAGAATATTGCATCATCATTCTCTACATGTGACAGTGACAGATGGCTTTCCCATATTGGTGAGGCAAACACACACATGCTCATGGCATGCATGGGGGGTACATTAAACCCCCTAGGTACTATATATAGAGGTCATCCTCTACCTTGCAAAGGATCCCCAAGATATTCAACCCTAGCTGAAACTTTGTCTAGATACACAGTAGAGAGAGAAAGCTTGAGAGATTGTATCCATGGCCATTAGTGCCTTATTGCAGTAAGGTTATTCACACACACACACACACAGTGGACGTAGGCCAATTTAGGCTGAACCACTTATTTCCTGGTGCTCTTTCCACTTCTCCTCATCTCATTCTCTTACATTTTACATAACTGTGCTGCCATTGTTGTTCTTAGATTGAGCTTGAAAACACCTTATCTGGTGGTGCTAATTACAGCATCATTATTTTGGCGCCGTCTGTGGGAAATGAGAAGCTACATCTTCCTCTTTTTCTGCTTAACCTCACCGAAGACTCTGGTGGTAAACCAGGCCTCCCCCTAGCGCGGAGCTGTTTCACAATTGAAAGAGGTCTTGTGAGATACTAAGCTCATCTGCTACTCAAGCTCTATAGTGTTAACATATGGCACTAGACTTACCACCGCCTCTTCCGCCACCTGGGAGTGGAGGGCCTAGTTCCAGTCAGGCGCCCCCCAGTCCGAAATGGCGGAGGTAGCTGTAGCCTTGAGATCTTTAGCTGCAACACAACAAGCCATGCAGGAGCAATTTGCACAGCTCAGCCAAACTACGATGAGGCCACTTGGAGTCTCACCGGACATGATCACTCCGACGGGAGTTCAGCCCCATCCTGACGCCAGGGGACCA
Source organism: Sambucus nigra (assembly GCA_949130495.1). Classification (NCBI taxonomy): domain Eukaryota; kingdom Viridiplantae; phylum Streptophyta; class Magnoliopsida; order Dipsacales; family Adoxaceae; genus Sambucus; species Sambucus nigra. The sequence goes on along the minus strand of CASBWL010000011.1, from coordinate 666,494 downwards.
CCCCAGGCACCAATGAAGGACCAGCCTACACCCCAGCGGAGAAAGGACGTTGCTGACCCTAGGCGCTTGCGCCTGGGGAGGCAGGAAAACCCTTGTCCAGAGGACAGGTATGATGATTTAGAGGCGGAAGAAGCCCCGGAAGACTGCTGGGAGCCGTATGAGGTGTCAAATAACACTGTACGACCTCTTAGGCAAAGCCAAGGTTGTGTCGGCCGAAGAAGTGAAGAGGCCCAACAAAGAGGGTCAGCCTTTGATAGGTTGAGCAGAGGGTCGGCCTTTGAGAGATTGGGACCGATGAATGACCTAAGACAGAGACTGTCGAGATCAAGGAGCGCAGCAGGCTCTCAGAGAGGGAACAGGCAGGGTCGGCCAGATCAAGGCCGACACTGTGAAAGAAGAGGCAGGGAACAGGAAGAGGTCAACAGCCGATGTGTCACGACAGGGGAACCCTCGGTCCATCCTAGGGAGGTGGCAGGGGATAACCTCGGCCAAGTCAATGGCAGAAAACCATGGAATGATTCTATCCAACGCCTTGAGGAGAAGATAGGAGACCTCATTAAAAGCAGGGACCCATTACAAAGGGGTTACTCAGAGGGCTCCCCATTTGTGGCTAGGATAGTGGGGTTCCCAACCCCAGCTAAGTTCAAGCCTCCTACAGTGTCTCCCAAGTATGATGGCAGCACTAACCCTGTGCTTCATATCGAAATGTACCAGTCGACAGCAGACATCTACTCGATACCCGATGAGATGAAGTGTAGGGCCTTCTCTGGGACCTTGACAGGGGCAGCACACAGTTGGTTCACCTCCCTTCCGAAGAACTCAATTGAGAACTTCAAAGGCTTGGCTGAGCGATTCATCCACAACTTCTGCTTTGGGGTGAGGCCTCAAAAGAAGACTACCCACCTCCTGTATGTCAAGCAGGCCAAGGGTGAGAGCCTAAGAGACTACATAGCAAGATTCAACAAAGAAAAGTTAGAGGTCGAAGATTATGAAGAGAACATAGCCATGACTGCCCTTATAGGAGGTCTCCAGAAGGGGAAGTTATTATGGAAACTAGCGGAAGAGCCCCCTAGGTCTATGGCGGAGCTGCTGGCAACCGCAGGGAAAGTAATGAATGCGGAAGAGGCAATGGCCGCCAAGTATGAGGATGAGAACCGCGGTGGCAGTAGAAAGTCCCAAATCAAGAAAGATGGAAAGAAGAGGTCGGGTGATGACAAGTTTGCTCACTATACACCTCTGACTGTAAGCTGCGAGCACATCCTCAATGAGATTAAGACTGACAGGAATCTGAGATGGCCGTAAAAACTGAAGGCCCCACCACATAAGAGGAACAAAAACCTATGGTGTGAATTCCATCAGGATCATGGCCATGTCACGGATAGATGCTTCGCTTTAAAAGATGTTGAAATCTGGAAAGCTGAGGAAGTATGTGGATGGTAAGGCTCCAAAGGGTGGAAGAGATGACCCTAAGAAAAGGAGAAATGACAAATTCCGTGATAATGTCCCGGCCAAAAGAGACGATGATTCAGAAGGAGATGACGAAGACGATCCGGATCCTCCGCCGAAAAATGACAACACCCCGGTGAAGAGGGTCGGTACGATATCCTTTGGTGTTGACACCATATGTGGAGGATTTGCAGGAGGTGGCTCTGAAGTAGCTGATAGGAAGGCTCAGGTAGCAGAGGCCAGGTTAGTGGCCAAGCTTGAAATTGTGAATCTAACGTCTTCCGATACAGTGCAGAAGAGGAAGAAAATAGACATGGACACCCTCATAGTTGGGTTCTCCAGACTCGACTTCAAGGGTATATTAGCCCCTCATGATGACTCTCTGGTCATAACAATAAGGGTGCATGGGTGTGAGGTGCAGAGGATCCTCAAAAACGGGGGGAGCTCGACGGACGTGATGTTCTGGCCTTGCTTCAAGAGCCTAGGTCTTAGCAGAGCAAGGTTGATGCCCTATCATCACCCATTGATAGGCTTCAGTGGCGAAAAAGTCCACCCCTTGGGCATGTATGAGATGGACGTACGGATGGGTGATGAGTGGCCTAAGAGGCTGACCAAGAAGATAAATCTTTTCGTCATGGACGAGAACGTGTTTTCGGCCTATAACCTCATCATAGGAAGGGTGGCCCTTAAAGAGTTTGAAGTTGTGCCGTCGACGGTCCATCAAATGCTAAAATTCTCGACTCCTTATGGAGTAGGGGAAGTGCAAGGTGACCAGACAACAACGCGAGAATGTTACTTCAACTCATTCGAAGAGAGAGAAGCCCATAAGAGGTCAACCACCACTTATAGCATTGACACTCGAGTTGAAGAAGGGAGAGGCCGCGAAAGAGGTAGAATCCATCGTCCTTAATGAGGACGAGCAGGAAAAAACCGTCCAGGTCGGTAAAGCCCTAGAGCCAGGAACCAAGGAAGAGCTGATAAACTTCCTCAGGAGGAGACAGAGGGTCTTCGCATGGAGTCACGCAGACATGCCAGGCATCGACCCTGAGGTGATGAGTCACAAGATCAACGTGACCAGAGATGCCAAGCCTATCAAACAGAGACGAAGAGTCTACTCCAGGGAGAAATACGACGTCATCCGAGAAGAGGTCAAAAATTTGGAAGATGCCGAGTTCATAAGAGAAGTTACCTATCCGGAGTGGCTTTCAAATGCAGTCATCGTGCCTAAGGCTAATGGGAAGTGGAGAATGTGTGTGGATTTCACTGACCTGAACAGATCTTGTCCAAAAGACAGCTACCCCTTACCTCGGATAGATCAGATGGTGGACACGACGGCGGGACACGAGCTCATGAGCTTCATGGACGCGTATCCAGGCTATAACTAAATCTTCATGGATGCTGAAGACTCTGAGAAGACAGCCTTCATTACTGACAAAGGGACGTACTGCTACAAAGTAATGCCCTTCGGTCTGAAAAATGCAGGGGCAACGTACCAACGTCTTGTCAATAAGATGTTCGAAGAGCAAATAGGTAAGACTATGGAGGTGTATGTAGACGATATGCTAACAAAGAGCTTGAAAGGTTTCACTCACGTAGCAGACCTTGAGAAGACCTTCGATGTTATGGACTCGTACAGAATGAAACTCAACCCAGCAAAGTGTGTCTTCGGAGTAGGAGCCGGGAAGTTCCTGGGATTCATCGTTAACCAGAGAGGAATTGAAGCGAACCTTGAGAAAATCAAGGCGTTACTTGACATGAAGACTCCTAGGAGTATCAAGGATGTCCAAAGACTTACGGGGAGAGTGGCTGCCCTTAACAGGTTTATTTCTAGGGCAACCGACAAGTGTCTTCCATTCTTTAAGAAAGGCCTTCCAATGGGACGAAGAGTGTGAAAAATCCTTCAACCAACTCAAATCTTACTTGGGATCCCCCTTATTGCTATCTCGACCCGCCGCAGGAGAAAAGTTGTATGTGTATCTGGCAGTCTCCGAATCAGCCATCAGTGTTGCCATAATACGGGAAGAAGATGGGGTCCAAAGGCCTGTGTATTTCAACAATAAAGCCCTTCAAGGGGCTGAACATAATTACCCTCGCATGGAAAATTTGGCCTATGCCCTAATACATGCTTCGAGAAAAATGAAGCCCTACTTCCAGTCTCACTCCATGGTAGTCCTCACTGACTCCCCACTAAGACAGGTCCTGCATAAACCTGAGAAATCCGGGAGGTTGATGACCTGGGCCATCGAATTGGGGGAGTACGATCTTGCCTACCAACCTAGGACAGCCATCAAAGGGCAGGCCCTTGCAGATTTTGTTACTGAGTTCACATGGGAAGAGGCCGAGGCAGAGAAAGGCCTGGGGGGCATAGAAGAGACAAACCGCAGTGTCTTCTGAAATCAGGAAGAGATGACACCCAGTGTCTTTCGAAAGGAGGAAGAGACGACACCAAGTGTATTCCGAAATTTGGAAGAGGTCGCATCCAAAAAAGTTATGAGCAGAATTGGGGAGGACGAGGAGTATCGATATCTCTTCAAGCAAGGAGTCATGACAGAAGGAGCCTTTCCATCAGATACAGACGTCTGGAGCCTCTTTGTTGATGGCTCTTCCTGCGATAGTGAAAGCGGCGCGGGGTTGATACTCTTGGCTCCGGATGGTGCGAACATTGAATAATCCCTGAGGTTCAACTTCCAGGCCTCAAACAACGAGTCCGAGTATGAGGCCATGATAGCAGGTCTCTTATTGGCAACAACTCTTCGCGTAAAGCGACTCCTACTCCACAACGACTCAAGGCTGGTTATCAATAAATCTTAGGAGACCTCAGACCCTTACAGCATTAATTTAGTGAGATTAATTATGAGGGTAGCATCTTAGGTGATGACCTCAGACCCTTACAGCATCATTCAGTGGTGACGAGGTCTGAGCTCAGACACCATAATGGGATGACCTCAGACCCTTAACATCATTAATTTGGTGAGATTAATTATGAGGATAACATCTTAGGTGATGACCTCAGACCCTTAACATAATTAATTTGGTGAGATTAATTGAGGGTAACATCTTAGGTGATGACCTCAGACCCTTACAACATCATTCAGTGGTGACGAGGTCTGAGGTCAGACACCATAATGGGATGACCTCAGACCCTTAACATCATTAATTTGGTGAGATTAATTATGAGGATAACATCTTAGGTGATGACCTCAGACCTTCATAACATCATTAATTTGGTGAGATTAATTGAGGGTAACATCTTAGGTGATGACCTCAGACCCTTACAACATCATTCAGTGGTGACGAGGTCTGAGGTCAGATACCATAATGGGATGACCTCAGACCCTCAACATCATTAATTTGGTGAGATTAACTATGAGGATAACATCTTAGGTGATGACCTCAGACCTTCATAACATCACTCAGTGGTGACGAGGTCTAAGCTCAGACACCATAGTAGATGACCTCATACCCTTAACATCATTTATTTGGTGAGACATTATGGGGATAACATCTTAGGTGATGACCTCGGACCTTCATAACACCATTCAGTGGTGACAAGGTCTGAGCTCAGGACCATTGGTTGAGTTTAAACAAGACATCATTGCAAAAAGACAAGCTTAGAAAGAGGACTTCAGAGGTTGAAGCTCAGATTACAAATTTATTTTTAGCAGACACCATTACAACGAAACTAAGAATGAAAAACATCACATGACATTGAATGAAAAGAAAGTGAAGATGGTCCTCCTCAAAGGTTGATATATATTCAGAAATAATAAGATGTTCAACGATTACAGACAAGCTCCATAATGCAATGAGTTACAAATAATGATAAAAAAATCCTCTAAGGGTTTGAAGGGGGAACGTTGACATCCTCGGCTTGATTGGTCACCTCGGTCGCATCATCACGATGGTCTGCCCCTCCAACCTCGGTTCCCTCCAACGTAGCAATCTCGGCAGGAGCGACAGCCTCTTCCTCGACCTCCTAAAGAGCCTGGGCGAACTGAGGATCAGCAACGCCGAGACCAACGAAATCAGAGGCCTTTAAAGTGACGACCTCTCTCTCCCTGACGTCAACCCATTTAATAGTGGCTTTGATACCTATTTCAAGGTATTCAAAGCTGAAGCCCATGAACTCATCAGAGGACTTGTAGTCAGCAATTATCTTCTCGGAGGCGTCATCAAGGGCGACCCTGACAGCTGAGTTGACTTTCTGCTGCAGAGTGTCGTCCTTAGCCTTCAGAGCTGCAGCGTGATCCTTGCCGAGCTGGGAGATATCCTTCTCCAATCCCTTCACCTTCTTATCAGAATCCTTCAGCTCAGATTTGAGACGGTTAATCTCGGCGTTCAGAGTGCTCTGGACTTTCTCAGCCTCTTGCCCCTTTTGGATGAGGGGCAATTTCCTCAGAGTCCAGTTGGATAAGTGATGCATAGCTGCCAGGCCCTGCATATTTTGTGATAATGAATGAGCTGGAGAACAATCAGATGTTGCACTTGGGTGAAGAACAATCAGAAAGATCAAGTCGTACCTGAATGGATCTGTGAATGTCGAACTCAACCAACAGTGGGGTGTCCAGTGACCTGAAGAAGCGTTTGTCAGCCTCGGTCATTATAGAGCCGAAAGCATCTAAGGCCTGAAGACTGTGGCCGAATATGTTGTCGGTTATTTTTAACTGATCTAGACGAGCCGATAGGGCGTCAGCTGAAGAGATGGGGATGGCAGCGTCAACAGTCTTCTTCTTCGGCCTCTGATCCTCAGGGGCATGACCTTCTGGAGCCCTCTTCTTTGTGGCTGGGGGCTTAGAGGCAGAGGGAGCTGGGGGAGGGGCGTTAAGGCCTGCTTTCTTGGCAAGTCTCGTCAAGCTGGGTGCATCCATCTCCCAAAGCTCGTCCGAAATATCCTGTGGTCGCTCTGCAAAAATTTAGTAAATCTGAGTTAGATAATAAGATATGAATAAACTCAAAGGTTAAACTTAAGAAACAAAAATGCTTACCAAGCTCGGCAAGGGGACTTCCACCTAGACCTGTCCCAGAGAGGTAGTGGGGAGTCATCAAGTGCTCGAACCTGACTAACAGACCATGTACCCCCTGATCTTGAAGGGCTTTCACCTTCTGAAGGTTCGATGGGCTCAGGCCAAGGTCAACCCTCGCAGACATTGTGACTTTACCCCACCTTAGGGGCATACTTGGCTCTAGAATAGATGAGGGAACACATGGGCCAAATTCCCATGGCCCAGAAGCAAAGAAATACCGAGGCTTCCAGTAATGGTTGGAAGTCTGAGTTACTTGAAGCATTTTCTTCTCAGGCTTCCGAGCTACAAAATGGTAGTAGCTCGGACGATTTTTGGCCGAGGAAGGGACATAGCAACCTACGAAGACCTGAACTGGAAGGTCTAAATGGTGGACAGCCTTCCATAAGACTATGGCCCCTATTATAACTCTCCAAGCATTAGGGGACAGTTGAGAGGGGGCCAAATTAATATAAGAAATGATGGATTTGATAATGGGGTGAATGGGCAGATGAAAACCCAACTTGAACATCTGCTCGTACAGGCAGATCTCGCCATCTCGGTCATGATAAGCCCTCTTCTCCCTCAGAGGTCTCCTAAGCTTTATTGAGGGACTGATAGAATACAGATATCTGAAGCAGAGAAGGTCTACCTCAGTAATACTCTTGATCTCGGCTGCCTCAGAGACGTCGACATCGCTCTCAGCCTCATCATCATCATCCAACTCAATGTCGACCGGAGCAGATGTTGATGGGTTACTCGAAAACTTCTGAGCGAACTCAACACCAGTAAAGGCCGACAGAGGGATGGCATCAAGTGGTGGTGGTATAGCCACACTTGGCTCAATAATTTCCACCTCTGAGGAAGAGGCTGAGGTGCTTGAGCTATTATGGGATGAGGCTCGGCTGGAGACCTCGAGGTGTGAAGTCCATGGCCTCCTGAAAGGAATCCACAGACATGGGATCTGAGGTAGAAGATTCAGACTCAGACATCGGTATGGGATCAGTAGGAACCTCTGTCTGATAGAAAAACTCTGGGGGGTCATGATATTTCACCTTCAGAGGTGGTGGAAATATGGGTCTAACGGGAAACTCTTGTGACCTACGAGCCTCATCCTGTGCTCTTTCTATTTGTCTAATCTTTTCTAAAGTCTTCTCTCTAAGGGAGGGGAACTCCTCAAGAAGCTGATATAAGGGTCTGAGCATCAGAGGATGACACTACACTTAGGAGACTTCCTAAAACTACAAACAAGATTAGCTAGCGAAGTAAAATAGTAAAAGATCAAACTACCTAAATGTGGCAAGAATTATTCGCCTGAAATAATGGTGATCTCGCCGGGAAACTCAAAAACTCGTCGAAAAATGCGAAAATAAGGAGACTTGCAGGAAAAATGAAGGAAAAAGTATGACGAAGGTTACCTGAGGATAAAATAGTAAGGAGGAGACGAGAAGACGCAAGAAAACCACCTTCCAAAAGCTTCAGCAAGGATCTTGCTAGAGAGAGAAAGTTGCAGGAACGAGTTGGCTAGAAATGAGAGAAGTGATGAAGGAAGAAGGGAAATAGGGTTCAAAACCCTTAAATATATAGGCGCAACTCCCAAGGCCCATCATTGCCTTGGGAGTCCCAAAGGGCGGCTAACAACACACGCCCAACACGCAAGCATACTTCAGTATTGGACAAGTGTCAAACAAATATTGGCACATATTGTAATAGATAGGCCTCGGAGGTGTGATAAACCCCTGGTCACCTGCTCCCACGTATGACTAAGGGCTGGGGGGTGATTGATATGCCCAAGTGTGACCTCAGCCCAGAGGCACCAACCTCCGTCGAGATTATGGTCGAAGTTGGACGTCTTGGACACGCGATACCAGCCCTCGACCATAGTAAGGTCCGCCCAGGCCAACACTACCGTGAGCCTCTTCAAGGGACATCACAAGGATCAGCAGCATTCTCGTATACCTTGGAATGGAAACCTCGGCCAGACATAGGCCGAGCTTACATAAAGCCACCAGCAACCTCATCAAGACATTAATCGATGCTCCAAACACTCCAGCTCAACCTCGTCTCGGGCCGACCTCGTGCATTGTCTCGGCTGGGGTTGGGCCGAGACCTCCATGGAATACTCGGACCGAACAAGTACCTAGACTTACCAACCTCGTCCTCTCCCAGGCCGAAGTCATACACCAGGTGCGATAGTCGAGCATCTGCTGACATTTGGATAAGGGCACGTGGGCACAAATCAGTTATAACAAGATTATTCCCCACACGTGGGGAGAATATTGCATCATCATTCTCTACATGTGACAGTGACAGATGGCTTTCCCATATTGGTGAGGCAAACACACACATGCTAATGGAATGCATGGGGGGTACATTACACCCCCTAGGTACTATATATAGAGGTCATCCTCTACCTTGCAAAGGATCCCCCAGATATTCAACCCTAGCTGAAACTCTGTCTAGATACACAGTAGAGAGAGAAAGCTTGAGAGATTGTATCCATGGCCATTAATGCCTTATTGCAGTAAGGTTATTCACACACACACACACAGTGGACGTAGGCCAATTTAGGCTGAACCACTTATTTCCTGGTGCTCTCTCCACTTCTCCTCATCTCATTCTCTTACCTTTTACATAACTGTGCTGCCATTGTTGTTCTTAGATTGAGCTTGAAAACACCTTATCTGGTGGTGCTAATTGCAGCATCATCAAGTACTAACACTTTTTATTTCTTGTACAGGTAACCTAGTTGAGCAGGCAGGGCTCGAGTAGGTCAGTTCGGATCTCTTGGGAGTTTTGGCTTGACGGTTGAGGAACAAGGTCTGTTGAGCAAGCTCAACCACTTATCACTATAGTATTGAGAAAATACTAGTAGAAAGACCCAGGAATCACTCAAGACTATACACACCTCATACTTAGTCACAAGTGAAGTGAGCAGCCAAAGGGTTGAATGCTCATGAGAAATGAACTCTTTACAAAAATGATCCTCTCTCAAGTTTACAAAATTGGTACCAAAAGTTACCATTTCAAAATATATTTACCAAATAAGATATTTTGTCTCTAGTAGGCAATATATTTGCTTTTTTAATTTGGTTTTCACCAGGTGACACCTGTTTGAGGGGACAGGCTACTGCACACAAGTAGGGACAAATGGTACACTGCATACCTTGTCCCTCACCAACCCTCTAAGTTGTTGGCACCAAAAGTGCCAACTCAGCCCTAGTGTCCAAGTATAAATAGGACCCCTATGCAAGGTCAAGCAAGAGAAAAAAACTCAATAGCACAGTGACTATGTAAAAATCACACCAGAACCTCTCTAGCATTTTCTCCCTGCTCTCTCTCTAAGTGCTGAGTGTCTTGTTCTTTCACTCCCTACTGACAGCCATCACTCACAGGAGTTCCTCTTGACAAAAGTTACTACTATTGTTGTGAATTTCATCTTCTTGCAGAGAGTGAGTTCAAAGTTGAGCTCCATTTTTACCAAAATGAGAAGGTTTCATCAGAAGCTGCTTCAGAAGTTCTTGAGAACCTTGCAGACAACGTCCATTGGAATGGGTCACGCCTCACCCTTTCTAGTTATTCATAGACCCCAGTCTCACTACCCTCCTACACTCGCTGTGTGAAATCACTCCAGTTGCTAATTCTATCGAGCCTGATCATAATGATTGCCCAATCCCAATTGTTGTGCTTATGCCAATCATAAAACGAAACTAAACTCAAGAGTTTCTAAAGTAGAAATTGCAATATGGCATATAAATAATTATTGCCTTCTAGTTGGTCTCATTATAAACAAAAAGAATATATTTTCTCGATCACCCAATATTGAGAAAATTTAAATTGTATAATGAAGTTTTTAAGATTTGGGAGACAACCAACATACAGGCAAAATCTCTCTCTTGCATTTGTTATCTACATTAGACGTCTATGAATAAAATTCCTTAGATAAAATTTATCATTCCCTACAACTTCTTCCTTACATGAGATTTTCTATCGTAAAAAATATTAGGTTACATTTAATATATTCTCATAAACATTTATTCAAACAGTTCATATGTAATGAATGCAAAAAACATTTCCATAGTATCATGTATTGAAATTTAAAAATGGTTTTAGGGGATAAAACAAAATAAAGAAACATGATTTCTACAACAACCAACGACATAAAAAATTAAATTGATAGAAATATTGGGTCACGTTTATTACATTTTCACAAATGTTTATTCAAACACTTTATAGGTCTATAAAAGATCCTTTGAATAAATTTTATGATCCGATATTATTATTAGATTTTTTGTTTACAAAAATACTGGGTTTGGTTCATTAGATTCTCACATCCTTTTATTCAAACATTTTATATTCAAGGAATTAATTTTTTTTCCATATTATCATATATTGAAATTTAAGTATTATTTTGGGGAAAAAACAAAACAACGGAAACTTTTGACAATAAAGAACGGAATAAAAAATTACATTGACAAAAATATATCGGTCAAGATGAACAGACAAAAAAAATGAAGGAATTAGCTATTACTAATAATTACTTGAAGGGGAAAGATAATTTTCTTCAATGAAGTAGCATAGCAAATGAGACTGCTGAATGATGGATATATAGTGGCAAGATAACCCGTCTCATATTGCAAGTATAAGGAAAGGCGGTAGAGAGAAAGGGTGAAGACGAAAGGGGATGAAGCTGCCTAATTAAATTCTAATTTGGGTGTGGATATGAGAGGAAGAGCCGGTTGTGTGAGGGGAATAGTTGGTCGAGTGCCTTAGCCTTAATGGTATTATATGCCTATGTGGACAAGCTACATATTTGTCAAAATAAATGGAGGCTCCAATTTCTTACGTGGGAACAACAATGAGTGTCAAAATAAATGGAGGATTCCATTTTCATGTCAGACGAATAACTGATTATTTGTTTTGACCTTGATGGTATATGCCTATGTGGATAGGCTACTTTTTTAACAAAACGAGGCTTGCATTTTATAGGATTGAACTAGCATGCAGGCCACACGATGCGTGACCCATATTTAATAAATTAGTAGCTATTGTATTTCTATGTTGTAAGACAATATATATGCTAAATTAAATTATATGAAGGAGTTGCCTCTGCATTCTAGCCAGCCTACATCTTTCTTTGTATTCCATCTACACATAAAATATAGATAAATTTAATAACATTATGAAAATTAGAATGATTAAACATTTAACATTTTTGAATACAAATATTTGGTCATTTCTTGTCAATTACAACGTATACATGTTGGATATACGAGAATATAACAAACAGATGGCATAAGTATTGCGTCCGCTCACATGAATTAAACAGTGGATCCATTGCAGCCATAATATAATTAAAATAGGATACAATAATGTAAGGAAAAAACATCACTTATTATTAATTAAATGTGTTTTACATTGCTTCAGTAAAAAAACATGGTACCATTACCATATAATTGTCGACAAAGCAGATATATATTGAAAAATATATATTAAAAAAGGGAAAATGGATAAAATTCTTTAAAAAAAGTAATATACATAGTTATTTCTAAGGGCAAACGATAAATCCAAAGTTGATATGTTTGAAGCGATCTAAGAAGATGTTGATTCCTCCGAGGGATCCTCTTTGTATGAAGGATATAAAATTGGATTGACAAACGGTTGGTCGTAATCAATGTGGTCAGAATCTTAATCATTATTTAAGGAATGATTCAAGTTCGACGAATCCACGATTGGCATCAAAGACAATAGCATGCACGACGTCCGTTTCATCCTCAGAATTGGGGGCCAGATTGATAAAAGTGGGGGAAATGGGGTGCTAAACTTCAATGATCACATCAGTTGAGGACTGAAGATTGTGGATTAAGTAATTACGTATAGTTGATTTTGTGTTGTCAACGTGAACTGGGGTCCCAATTGATAAACGTGGGGGGAATAGGATCCTGGACTTCAACGGTCACATCAATTGTGGACTGAATATTGTGGATTAGGTAATTGCATATAGTTGATTTTTCTTTTTCAACGTTTGGAGAGTTAACGAAATTTTCTTCTTTTGTGTAAGCTTGCAACACAGAAGTATGGTTGACTCGATATTGTGAGATTGGCGACGTGTTAATTATTTTCTCCCGAGGGCTTGGGTTGTGAAGATCAATAATTTCTCTCCTTGAGAATATTATGTCTGACTTCAGAAGATGTTCACATTCATTGCGAATCATGATTATCCTAAATGATTATTTAAAATGGTAAAGATAAGTTAGATCAATATGATTCTGATATATAATGAATGCAACGTTGGTTGATGTATATGAATATAGGGAATTACGAAAACGATGAGGGTTGTCACACCTTATCATAGACTCATCGTCCAAAAATATTATTTACTGACTGTAAGTAGTCTATAATTCAATAAGTGTGTCAAGATCTTTACAATACTGAAATATTAGTTTAGCCCGAAAGGGATTTTTCCTCAAAACTTCTTATGTATGTTTTGGTTTAATTATGTGATTGGATATAATTTATTTGGACTCTATATTGCATGCACACCTAATTATAATAGAGATAAAATTTGGTTAAAAATTAGATCTTTTTGTGTGTAACCCAAGATACAAGCCATTCCACCCCTCATGTTTTCATCAGCAATGATATAACTTTTCATTTCAAACAATGTCTCATCAATAAACTCAATCAATAAAAGTGTTTTCACATAAAACTCTTGAATTCTCTATAGAACTATTTTAAACAATTGACTAATATCAAATCTCGAGATTTAATCTTGATTTAAAATCAAGAAATTATATAATATACATAACAATCTCATATAATCCAAATGACATATGCGTGCATGTATAAAGTGAAATCATAACCAAAGATTACAACTAGATTAATTATCATGATTTTTTGTGAACTTTAGCATGTCATTGAATGAATTATAATTTGCACCAAATAGTTAAGAATTCATATTTCAAGCACCATTCAAATTAAGTTCATACACTTAATCAAGGTGTATATAGTTATTAATCACATATGATAAAAAAATAAAATGAAATATTTTTGGCTTTTTAACAAATGAACGATGCAATATGTGCGAAACAGGGACTATATCATGTGATAAAATGCATGAAGATGTATAATTCAAGAAAATACTCACCCAAACTATGTGGTATATCAAAATATGGCAATAAATATCACTCACCCACAAAATAATTCAATCTCAAATGAATAAATGAGTACCTTGTAATTGGAGTACACAAGAAAATTCCTAGGTACCTTAAACAAACTAGCAAGCTATGTAGAGAGAGGTGGTGCCTCTAATGGATCCTTAGGAGGAAGGCAGACCACTTTATTTTCACAACTTTCTTTTGAGATAAGTTAACCTCGACTTTTTTAATCGTTCATTTCTTGGTACACCTTTGACAACGTTAAATATCCATATCTCTTTCGTAAATGAAATCGTCTTCCTAGGAACATGCATGTTATCCCTAGGTCTAGAAATATTTCTCCTAACCTTTTACCTTTAATTGATAACCATATCAACCTTTGGAACTATCCTTCTTATTTCTCCACGAAGCCCAATAATAAGACATATCTCTCATGAACTTAGTCATGGGTTCAGGATCTCTCTTTTCAACTTTGGTAAGTTTCTTTTATTTGTGCAAAAATGGTCATTGTAGTTTGATTTCCCACAAAAAGAACAAAGATATGAATGAGACCCATGTAAAGATATAGATTAATCCTCCTTTCCCTTCATTCTTGGAATTTTCATCTTAGTCTTCTCTTGCTACAAGAAGACATTTCAATTTTTGATTTTGAATCAACAATGTTATTTTCATTGCTTCGAAAAATTCAATACCATGCTTTTCATTTTTTACTTGACCATGGTTCAATAAGATATTTTCAAGAACACCTAATCTTTCAACCAGTCGTGTTTTCAAATCTACGGCATATTGAGGCTCAATATTAAGCTTTTCAAAATCAACTTTTAAAATTTATTTTTGAATCTCAAATTCATCTTTTTTACTAAGAATAAATATCCAATTCATCAATAAAAAAATTAACTTCTTAAGTTTAAAATTATCCAATTGAACACTTTCAACCTCATCGTCACTCTCACGAAATGATTTACACTACACCAACTGTCACCTTTGAGCCATCCAGCCTTGTCACGGTCATTGACCGTGACAAAAAAACACCTATTTTTTTATCACGGTCAATGACTGTGACAAGGGTTTGTCACGATCAATGACCGTGACAACATTAGAAAGTTGTTACGGTCAAAGACTGTGACAGGTCCGTGACAACTATCCCAGTAAAATAACCATTCCGCCTCTTTTTTTCCCACCGATTTGATTTCCCCCGAATTCTCTCTCACTCTCTCTCTCTCTCTCTCTCTCTCTCTCTCTCTCTCCTTTCAGGTCCATTTTTTTATCTCTCTCTCCCCTATGTGTGTGTGTGTGTATGTTCAAGGGGATGCGTGTGTGTGTGCAGGTGGGAGTGGGGCAGTTTATGTAGGGGGTGGGGGTAGGGGCGGTGGGAGTATGGTGTGTGTGTGTGTGTGTATAGGTGTGTGGGGGGCGGGGGCAGTGATGTGTCTCTTTGTGTGTTATAATTATAAATTTATTAAATTATTTACATAAATTATAGAAAAATATATGCGCCTTGTAGGTATATATTTGACCACACAAACCTAGTAGGTATTGTTAATATTGAAATTAATAGGTATTGTTAATATTGATTGAATCTTATGGTTTAGAGAATAAAATTAATTTGACATTATAAATATTATTTGTGTATTCTTATTTAGGTTTGAAATTGGTTAGAAATTGTTAATGTTGATTGGGTGTTATTCTTTAGGGCTTGAAGCTAATTAGTCATATGTATTTAATTTCTTATGTTGTTGGAAATGAATTAATTGAGTAGATGAATTAGAAGGAGTACGGGATACACGTTTGTTGGTTTGTTGTAGTTGCTGAATTATATTGGACGGATGTGGTTGGATATGGAAGTTGGTTGTTTAATTTTTCTTAAATTCCTTAATTTTAATTCACGCTAATAAATCCTAAAATAATTATATTGTCTTAATTTGTTGGGTTGGTTAATTTTGAAAGTTCCACGACCACTGAGTCCAAATGGGGGGAGGGGGAGTAGGGATGGCAATTTTCCCCGAAAATTCGGGTCCCCGCGAATACCCGGGAAAAAAATCCCCCAAAAATCTCCGAAATTTTGGGGATCGGGTCGGGTTCAGGGAGTAAAAAAATCCCCGAAAAATTTCGGCTTGGTTTCGGGTATACCCTCGGGTCTCCACGAGGTTACCCGAATTATTTATATATAATAAAATATATATAAATATATAAGTATAAAAGAATATAAATAAAAATAATAAACCCTAGATCTGTATGAGATATCTCACTCCTTCACTCTCTCACGCCGCTCTCCCTCACTCCACGTCCCTCTGTCGTCCTCTGCCTCATCTTCCACGCCGTCCTCTGCCTCACGTCCCCTCCGTCGTCCTCGTCACATCGTCCCTGCATCGTCCCTGCCTCACGACGGCAACTTACGGTATATTCCATTACCTTATAGCTTAAAGTTGCTATTCAAATGATTGTTATGCTATTTTAGTTGATTGTTAAAGCAACTCACGATTGTTATGCTATTTGTTTACATCGGATTGTTTTTATCAAGTTACAGATGTTCAGATCTGATTAGTGATTGTTTAAATGGTTCAAATGGTAAACTGATTATTAGTCTTCATTGTTGTACATTTCTAGCTAGTATTTGATTAGTATTTAAATAGTGTTGATTACTGATTGTTTAGATTTGATTAGTATTTGATTGTTTAAATAGTATTTAATGTTCAAATCTGATTACTAATTGTTTAAGATTGAATATTTTTTTTCGAGATTTAACAAATAATTTAATAAAAGGTATTAAATATATACTTAAAGAGGTAAAAAATAATCCAAATACCCATTTTAAACGGGGACGGGGATCCCCGAACCCGTTATAACGGGGAACGGGGCGGGGACGGGGAATGGCTTTTCTAACAAGGACGGGGATGGGGAGTTAAAACCTGACCTCGAACCGACCCGTTGCCATCCCTAAGGGGGAGTTTTAAACTTTTTTCTAAATTTACTTTGTCTCACGACCCGTTCGAGAGTGGCACGACCATGGACTTATGATAATTTAAAAGAAACATACTTGAAATTACATATCGCGTGCATAGATAATAGCCTTTTAGTTCTTATGTGTACGCATTCAATACCCCTTTTCGAGAGTCATTACCCCTGTAATGAGATCTCTCGAATTGTCCCGTTTGGACAGTTTGGGGCTGCATAGTTTCTATATAATAATATTCTTAGTGGCTTAAACATGTTACTTTTAGAGGAAGTTCTGCAGTCGTATCTTAATGTTCTCTGGGTACATACTAGATGATGCGATGTTAAGTGTTATTTCAATTATCAATTGAAATAACACTCACACTTGCGAATCTACATCGTGTACTTAGAGAATTATGGGGATATGTTGTCAAATTTTTCTCAAATTGGAACAATGTGCATGAACTGTTAAGTATATTATAGATATATACGTTCTTGAATGGGATAGGACCACTCACCCTTTAGAGGAGATGGAGGAAATAGCAATTAATATTATAAATTGAATTTGAATTTGAATTTGAAATTTAAAAATTCAATATAAATAAGACATAATAATTAAATGAAACATACTATAAATTTTATACAACAAGTAATATGTGATTGTTTATACAAATGGGAACTAAATGTTCACACTTTTGTTTATACTAATCCATGAATATACGCTTCTTACCTATAATATGTGATTGTTTGGAGTAACTGCGATGGAATATCCTAAATACAAAGAGTGGAGGTCTAAACAAGGGGGACGTTGTGCCAGAGTACCCTAAAACACTCCCCGTTTAAATTTCGATATCCTTTGGGGGGTTTCGAATTCGAGACCCATGGTGTTTTTTTGTTCGCCGCTTACCGCTAGGCTAACTAGGGTGGATCTTCTCAAATTTAGCAATGTGAAAGTTTTCGATGCAGGTGCACGAAGGTATTCATTTCGCATCTCAGGTGTGTCGCTTCTCAAAGACCCATAGACCCTTGAGGCTTCAACCTAGATTGAATTGGTGATTACGAACCCATTACTCTCTTCAATACATGACACTTGTTTAATTTTGAAGTATTTTGACTTTACCCACTATGAAGTTATCATTATTTGATTTTACCGCCCAATTTGTTTTTCTTTAGACTTTACCTCTCATTTTTACATTCTTACATTTTTACATTTAGGGACGCTTTTTTCCTTTTTCCAACGCTTTTCCCATCGCTAAATCTCGAAATTGTGGATAAAGTCGAATAATTATAACTTCATGGTGGATAAAGTCAAAATAACCCCTTTAATTTTCTTAATATAAAAAAATTACAATTCTCTAAATCTTTTGTACTCTTTTTTTTAGTCCCCTTAACATTATTCTCGAGCCCAATACGCATGACAAAAATTAAACTCTTATTGAAACTTAATGAGACGAGTTCATTAATTAAGGGGGTGTTAAATAACACTAATTTTTAATGGAAAATACAATATATGGAGACATTTTTTATCTTTTGAATGTTTGATAAACAAAACTTTTTATGGATTTGGTTTTCCTAATCAAGTCACATAACCACTTTTTTCACAAAAATATGGAATTAAAAAACCTCCTCCCACCCTGTTATTTATTTTTCAGGAAAAAGAACTCCCACGCCAAAAAAGTTGATAAAAATCCAAAAAATGAATAAAAAGCCCAAAATAATGAAAAAATAGAAAATAAATATTAACCCCGTAATTAACTTTAAAAAAGCCCAGAAATTTATTATAAAGTCAGAAAATTTATTAATTAAGGAAACAAATAAAGAAAAAAAATAAAAAAAGGACAGAAAATTTAAAAAAATAAAAGCCTTAAATAATAATAAAAAATACAACAAAGAAATCTTAACCCCATAATTAATTTTAAAAAACACCCAGAAATTCATTAAAAAGTAAAAAAAATTATTAATTAAGAAAACAAATGACAGAAAAATAAAAAAAACGTCATAATTTTTTTTTTTTAAATACAGAAAATGCATAAAAACGGAAAATACAAACCTCTAAATTAATTTTAAAAAATGAGAAATTTATTAAAAGGTCATAAATTTATTGATTAAGAAAACAAATAACAGAAAATTTTAAAAAATGTTCAAAAAATTAAAAAATATTGAAAAAAAACAGAAAATGAATATTAACCTCAAAATTAATTTAAAAAACATCCTAAAATTTATTAAAAAGTCAGAAATTTATTAATTAACAAAAAAATAACTAGAAAATTAAAAATAAATGTTAATTTTTTTTAAAAAAAAAAGTCAATAAAAACCCAAAAATAATGAAAACAAATACCAAAAATAGAAAATAAATATTAACCCAATAATTAATTTTAAAGAATATCCAGATATTTATTAAAAATTCCGAATTTTATTAATTAAGAAAAAAGAACAAAAAATAAAAATCAAGAATTAATTTTAAAAATCACCTAGAAATTATTAAAAAGTCAGAAGTTTATTAATTAAGAAAAAAATAAAAGATACTAAAAAACGCTAAAAATTTCAAAAAATGGAAATGAATAAAAACCCTTGAAAATTAATAAAAAAATATATTAGAAAAATAAGAGGAAAAAAAATAAGAACAGGTCTGGCCGACAGGGGGGACGAAACAGTTGGTGCTGGGGGTGGGGGCGAGAGCAGGGGGGTTACGTTTTTATTCTTTTTCTTTTTTTTATTAATACTCTTAGTGCATTTTTCTATTTTTTTAAAACTCTTTCTAGGGTTAATATTTTTTCTGGGTTTTTATTAATTTTTTCTGTTTTTTTAAAAAACTTCTGGTTTCTTTATTAATTTTCTAGGATTTTTATTAATTTTGTGTGATTTTTATTATTTTTCTTCTTTTTATATTTATTTTATACTTTTATATTTATTTCCTATTTTTAAATATTATGTGGGTGTTTTAATTATAACTTTTATATTCCGTTTTTATTGAATTTTCTATTTTTTTACATTTTCGGGATTTATATAATTTTCGGGGCATTTTCTGGATTTTGTTTATTATTTTGTTTATTCATTTTCTAGATTTTTTTTTATTAATTTTCTTGTTTTTTTTATGTATTTTCTATTTTTATTTTTTGAGTGTTTTAATTACCGGGTCAATTCTCGAATAATCCATAACATAAGTACATATTTTTTTTAAAAGAACACCTATTATTTAATTAAGGGGCTAGTTGGTATATGTTTCTTAATTATTTGGGGTCGAATATAATTTACAAACACATAAAAGATTATTCTAGACCGATCTGACCATATGTAGTTTTTTTTTCAAGGAAAATATTAGAAATCAAACACGTAAAAGATGAAAAATAATTGCAATCAAACAACACCAACAAATTTTTCCATGGAAAATATTTCCAACTTTTCAATTCCATGAAAATTGACTCTTAAGCGCTTATTTTCCTTCTTGATATCAAGCACACCCTAAAGGGCTATTTGGATTTTGGCCCTCGTTAATTTTTTTCATTTGGATATGAACTCCCAATTAAAAACTATTGTGGGATTTACAGTCATTTTTCACTTTTAGTATTTTTTTTGATATTTTTAGCAACACATTGTTTTCATAAAGTATCGTTAAAGGTAAAAAACTGGCCAAAACCCAAATAATCCTTAATTAAAATGAGTTCAATTGCAACCCCATCGACCTTATAACCAGAAGCTGAATCACCAGCCCAATCCCAAACCTTCACACTAATTTTTAATGCTCCTATAAACCTTTTTAAGGGCCCTATAGGTCAAGGTCTCCCAGATGAAGATATTTTTGTAAAAAACCCACATTTATTGTACTTTAGTGCGCAGAAATTTACACTGGTATTTTATAAAGCTCAAATAAATTTAAATACACAACATAAGCTAGTAGATGTTGATTGATTCAACTCCAAAAACACAGACCATGCCACTACTTTATTTTAACTTCTTTGAACTTAATTAAGTCTTAGGGACTTGTCACTAAATACTTATACTTAAAATGCAAAAGTTCCTATGAATCTATGCATTTTATTGTAAAATACCGTCTTCTCTAGACATTTTGCGTCGCATAGGGGGTGGTCATGACAACAAAATGCATAGCTTTTTTAAAATTTTAGAGCCTTCAACACAGCATCAGTGACGGCTATGCTGTTGGATAACAAAATAATAGTTTGGCAAGTTGCAGGAGAGGTGAGTTTGGGTTGTGCAGCTGCGGGTGATGGGACACCATTATACCCTGCAAACAAAGTCCCAACGACATATCCAAATATAGGCGAGTAGGAATGAACCAGAGTTCCACAATCACTTCCTCAACAAATAAAACTGAACAATGGCCGGTACAAAAATGTACAGAATAATCACAGAGAATAACAGAGGGGCCCGGAGACAGAAAGAAAAAGAGAAGGGGTGCACTCTATAATCATATTGCTCTGCCAACTAACTAAGATATGAAAATACAAGAGTGCAAAGAATAGACCCAAAAACCTTCAATAGATCACACTTTTAAGTTAATTAACTTTGGTGCTTCTATCTTTACACAACATATGCCATTCCTGGAGTACTTCCGCTTGTAGCGCATGATGCTCAACCTCCTCCGCTGTCAACTTAGACAAAGTCGAAGGCCCCTTAGTTTTTTTACCATCTCCCTCCTCATTTTCCTTCCTTTTCTTTTTATCCTCGTCATCATCTTCCTTATCATCATTGTCCTCATCCTCAACCGATGTTGGAGTCTTATGAGGAGGCTGAGCTGCCTTTAGCAAAGCTATTCTTTCTATAGAGATTCTTAGCCTCTTGACAGCAGCCACCTTCACTTCGTCTTTAGGTATGTATTCCACACCCCCATCGGTAAGGTTGTCCAACCACGACTGTAGATCCGACCCTATCTCCTTTGTGATGGAGGCATCTGAAGCCCGCACCACAATTTTGCACATCAAGGTGGTTGTCTCATCCCTCAAGTCCATGTTTCTGCTCACTAAACTCGCACCAAATATCATCATTCCCAAGAAGCCTCCATACCAAGTTTTTGCAGCATAGCAGACCTATTCAATACATCCGCAAGCTAAATAATAAGTAAAGGATTCGGGCTTGAAAAGACCCAGGCAGAGGTAAGAAAATGTCTCGATAAGAAAGCTTTGGAAGTGCAGAGGTGTTGAAATATGAATACAGTATATTCTAGACTAAATACAAATAAATTCAAAAAATTCATTTTTCATTTCAACCATGACCATAATGTACCGTGACATTTCGAATGCGAGTCAAGTGCAAAACAAAGAGGACTCAACTATGCAGTTTTTGTAAGAAACCCTCACGATGATTCGAATGGAGATAACTTCCCTAAAATATGCATTTTGTGGCAAAGACTCTCTCTGTGTCGCTCAAATGTCCCCAATAGGGACTTTTAAACTGGAAAAATTTTGTCCTGACTTCGGGGTTAACCAAGTAAAAAACACAGAGGCAAAGCCTTAAACTAGAAATTGACAATTCAATTGCCTTACGGGGAAACAAAAGAAAAATGGCACCGTTCACTTGGGTAATGAAATGAATGGAACATATTATGACGACAAAGGACGAGTAAAATTGAAGGTACTGTTGAGTTCCAATTTTAAGACAGATAATAATATCAAATTTGGCATTCGAATAAAATAACACAGATGACAGTGTTTCACATATAAAATGAAGAATGTTGAAATACCAAACGAGAACAATAAAGTCTACTTGAAACCCAACCACTGTATGGATAATGTGTGAGCAAACTTTATGAAAAGGGTTGGAAGCTAGAGATTTGAGTCCACTGAGGAAAGGAGAAGCCCCATACTGCTGTGCAGCAGTAGCCTTAAATCCACTTCCCTCATAGGTATATGCACCACCAGTATACTCCACTATAGCAGGTAAACTTGGCCATCGACGGAAATATTCCACAGGTGAGATTTTATGTGGTAGAAGTAGCTCAGTGAGTGGAATTTTGTAAGGCTGGCATCTCAAAATCACAGGTTCTCCTAATTCAGGCTTCAAGCTTCTCTTTTGCCTCATGATTTGTTGGTCCTCGTCAGCATAGTCCCCTTCATAATCTCTCTGGCCACTACCATAAATGGGATAGTACAACACCTGAACCCAAAGGGCACATCTCTCAAAATGGGAGAGACCTATAGTCATGCTGCACGGCACTGGATCCTACAAACAAGCAAATCGATGACATTTATTTTATATCTACTTTAAGAGAACTTTTAATTCCAAGCAATTAAAAATGAAAAATGGAAGTCAAAAAGACTTTCTATTAATTCATAATGGGATCAGATGTCAATTTTTAAACATTAAAATATATATAGACGCGTGCAAGTGCATTAGAGTTTGATCAAACAGAAACCTGTATTAGCTTGGCTTAGCTTGACTAGGTTACATTAAATGAAAAGAATGACAATAAATAACGTATCAATAACAGTGTTGTTTTCTATTTGACTCCACCAGACGAACAATGGAAATGGGGATGAAATTTCATGCAATCAAGAAAGACAAAAATGCCCCAACAATTGAACAATGTTTGCATGTATTCCGTACAAGGATTGATTGGGCCTCCCAAAATAATTAGTTTTCCAGTCGAATTACCAAGAGTTATATGACCATGCAGTAAAATGATTAATGACGCATCATAGCTAGGGGAACTTGTATGTTACTAGTGTTACTTCTATTGATGGGGAGTTATCTTTGTAATTACTCACCTATTAGATACCGATTCTTCAAAACACTCATTGCACCCACACCCGTACCTGCATTGAATCGCCGCACCCGTGCCTTATTTTACTGAATTGTCGAATTCTTACCCCGCACCCCACCGCACCGATGCTTCATAGTTAGCCACCTTTTGTGTAACCTCCTCCCTATATAAGGGGCCTCTTTTTCATGTCATCCATCATCTATAATTATGAGAATGAAAGATTGAGACTAATTTTGTGTCTTATTTAGATAATGTGCTTCCGCTAGATATATGGCAAATTGGTATTATAAATCATCATGGAAAAATAATGGAAATCCTGTTGGGAGATCCAGTCGGTGCGTAACATTCACAAGAATTAATGGAGGAAGAGTTACAAATTGTGGCAGAATGGAACCTAATGGCCATAGCCAATGTCAAATGCTGCTGCATCACTCATGGAAGTCCCAGACTGCAACTGGCAAGCATGGTAAGAGTCAGCTGAACCACAAAACCTTAATTGACCTCCTACGGAGTGAGGCGACCCCTCATATGGGAACCGCCACCCTTGTCGCCCCGTCAATGATCATCGCACAAGCGAGCCATATGTCTTCACCCACCCCTCACCAGTTGTCGAGGCCTCATTTGACCAGGAGACTGCTAATAGAGGAGGTGAGAACCATGGAGGTATCACAAAAGCAACGGGCAGATCCGATATGGCCTCCAAACTACTTGACAAACTCAAACCTTTGGGGTTGTTTGGTGGACCGATCTCAGTGTAACAAGGGCAAAGAATGTCGGGAATGGAACCCATTGGAGGAAGACAATTGTGGTCTAAAGAATCTTTAAGCTCCATTAGAGTAAAGGTCATATGTGTATCATTACTATCAACCGAGGATCTAGTGAAAATTTGGCGTTAAAAGAAACTGAAGCCAAATTAAAATTACCCAAAAAACCCGAGTTGCAACCATGTTGGATCAAAGTTAGCTGGACAGTGAGGATCCATTTATGCCAAACATGCAGTGTTAGTAACCATTTCATATTGTTGTTTATTCTTACAAGGTTGTGTGAAATGTTACCAGATGCTCTCACCCTCCTTGAGTATTGCGTTCCGATTCTTGCGTACCCTTTTAGGGTAATTTAGCTCCCCAGATCTCTAAATTTTGCTTCCCGTTTTTGTTTTAAAAAATCGCAGAAAATACAAATAAAACTAAGAAAGATATCATATATTTTACAATTTCTTTAGTGTTCTCCATCTTCAATATATCTACAAAATTTAGATACCTCATATTAAATGTTAAATTAGAAAAACTTAATTCATATAAATACATATTTTAGTATTTGTGTTTGGGTGTAGTATATATAAATAAATACACTATATGTGTGACCTAAACTATCCAAATGATAATTCCATACAAACGGAAAGTTGACATAGTGTCCCAAATAAGCTTACCACCAACAAACCGCCTACCAGATACTATAGTGTACCACTTACACCGTACCCGTATTCTAAGTAATTTTGGTTTTGTGTACCGCAGTCGGTAAGGATATTTATCACCTTCCGTTGGGTCAACCATGGCCATGAGACCAAGTGAGTGTTAATAAAAAACAGACGAATATCTACACGTTTCGACACGATGGGGAGTAGTTCAAGATGTATGAGGGGCTTAACAATAAACCTCCTCATCAAATCACTAAATTGTGACTAAGACAAGACATAAATTAATCAACCATTTACAGGCCTCATCAAAGAAGCACATGCGACTTAGCAACGAGCTAGCTTCTTTTATCAGCAGGTTATTCTAGTAAGGTAAGAAATCACTCGGTATCAACGATTGACCACGTTTGGCGGGGCTTGAGAGAGCTTACATGCTCTATCAAGGGAGATCATTCATCGGATACTTCAAGGGAACTAGATTAGAGGATAAAGAGAAATGCATCATTAAGGATTCTAACTTAACCATTTCAAACACACTAAATAAAGCACAAAGGCGATTCAAAGGACTTGCTCAAGGTCCTTCAAAACACCTCATGAATATGCATTCTCAGTCACACATATTTTGGTGTACAAAATATGTACTTTTCTATAAAGTCTTTCACAATTGTCAAATCGAACCAGGCATGTCAAATTAACAATATACCTTGAACTGGCCACTTGCAAATTTGGTGAATGAAAATAGGCTGACGGGACACTGTTCCACCTGACTTTGGTGGTTAATCCATCAAGAGTTCCCTTATCATTTTCTCGACATGTTAGGTATGATAATGACTTTTGCATTAAATGATCCTTGGAGGTCACTCCAAGATTTTTACCCTATAAAAGTGTTTGGTTAGCATTTACATTATCTTACAAATCTTTAAACAAAATCTCCAAGTATTTGAAGAGCACAAACACTTTTTGGTGAGAATCATTCTAAGTCAAATCATTGATCATTACAAGAACATTCTTTATTTACGACTCTCATTCAATATCTTAAACATATATTGTGCCCACACCTTCCTACCCATGTGTGTTTGGAGTGCTTGTTCTCTCTCCCTACGAAACAACCTTCTTAAGAGGTGTTTAATATTGTCTTTCACCACTAAACGGGTTACGCCTCATTATTTATCCTAATTACCCCAGATTGAACTACTCTCTTAAATAATTATTACCTATGCATGAACTTAGACCACTCCGGTCGTCCACTCTTTTAGTGCCTAATGCCACCCTAATTGTCGATGAGGCATGCAATCTCTGCAACTTATTTGTATTGCGGTCTCATTGTTGAGGAGTGTAACAGATAGGCCTATGGGGATTTCTAATTCCAGTGTGGCCTTTTTGTTAAAGCACCGTCGTACAAATTATAGCTTCATCTTTCAATGAGAGGGTTATTTCAGACATCCTCGGTGGGGGACTAGTAGGTCCAATAGGGGTATTTGTATTAGCCCACTATGATAAAGGATATCAATTTTTTTTACCCGACTTATGTCAAACAACCAAAGTACAACTCTCTAATGCCAGACCCTACACCAACTAACCATTACTAGAAGTCATGGATGGATGAATTCATAGACGTCATAGTAAGGCTCCTTTGTAAAACTAATGGACACGATTCTTTCTCCTCGTGATTCTCTAAAATGAACCGCTGCATCCCGTGCAATGGGTGCTTTGATTAGTCCGCACTTCGTTACTTCGTATTTTCTTGACATGACAATAACATGGTATTCCTCGCAGCATTGCCATTAGATTTGACAAAGATGGCCAATTTACAAGACATTTTTGTGGACATTATGAAAGTTTTTTTGTTGATCTTTTAACCTTTGTACATTTGTAAAAATTCCATGTTATTCGATATTCAAACTTGCTATGAATAAGAGTCTAATATAAATCAAATTGGCACAACGTATTAGCAAAATAGAAATCGTTATAAACACTTTTGTTGTATATGCATTTATTTCAGCGTGCAATCTATATAATACGCTTGTACAACAAAAGAGATTGTTACTTCAGTTTTAAACAAAGAGGTTTTCCCTATTCTTCGGAAGAGTTCCTCTTGCCATGTTCTTCCACGAAAGCTGCTTGTCCCTAATGTGAATGGTTTGCTTGCTGACATAATTTCACATGTCTAGTATACCATATCTACCACTAGGATGAAGCAAAACAAGTGAGATTTGATCAAGCAATTTTTTTTCAAGTGATGTCTATTATTTGTTGCCCAACAAGGTTCTAACACGAACATCTGTCACAATATCAATTGTTAAGAATTCATATTGCTCTAGGATATAAAAAACTGAAAATAAATACAAATATCACATCATGTCAAAAAGGCAAAACTGCAGAAAATTATCTCAGGTGACAACATTTATGTTAGAACCTTGTTAATCAACAAATCATGAACTTTATTGCTAAAAAATTATCCATCATAATATAATCTCACACATTTTTCTTCGGCTTAGTGCTAGGTGTGGTAATATGGTACATGTGAAACGGTGTCAACAAGCAAACAATTCACATAAAGGACAAGAAGCCTCTTTCAAGGGACAACTGTAACATTTGTGAAGGGTGGTTCTTCTTCTTTATAACTTGAGTAACATTTTCTTAGTGCAAATGTGGGTTATATAGGAACCTAACGTACACAGAGATATATACAGATAATGTTTAAGCCTATGAGTTGAGTATTTAAAGTTTTTATTGAGATCCAAGTTAACAGAGTGACCAAATCCACTTAATTTAACTCTTATTCATAGTAAATCCAAATCTTGTATAACGTGGAATTTTTTATTTCCAAAAAGGTACGGTGATTAGAGTTGTGGTACAACTTACAACAAGCTAACCATAGCTCACTTTGTGCGAACTTTTGTGGAATCTAAACTGACCCATCGAATTTAGCTTTCTCCTTCCATGTGACAAAAAATCCCATGCGACTCTGAACCACCACAATTAGATGGGTCCAATTTGATGGCGACTAGTATCCCAGAAAAATCATATTGAAATCATATACAACAATGGGAAAAGATGTTTTAATAAAAATATCTCTGTTCGTTAAAAGATCAAGATTATGACACTTATTTAAAATTAATCAATTAAAATTTATTTTTCATAAGATAGACTCAATCTCAACCCTTTAATTTCACTCACTCTAACGCGTGGTTCTTACAAAAGGCCGAACTAAGAATCCATGGTTCGTGTAGTGCTAAAACATTAATTATTGATCAAACAAAATCCTGAATTAGGTTGATGAGGTTAAGTTAATTTGGATGAATAATAATGAATAATATACTACTAGCAATTGTATTTGATTCTACTGGACAAGCAATGGAAGTAGTAACTGGAAATTGCAGGCTAGAAGAAAGGCCAGGGTTCCCTAACAATTGATGAGAGTCTGCATGTGCCATGTAAAGGGATTGATTGGGACCCATAAATAATCAACTCTTTCAAACAATCAATGAGCCTTCTAGACTCCTGATAATTAGCCTAAAATTCACGAAAATTTATATGACCATGTAGGAAAGGGAAAATCTCTGCCTTTTGTCCTTATAACAGACATTGTCTTTATCACAGACATCTCTTTGTAATTTAAGAAATCACAGTGGTCTCCCCTTTGCTTTGAATATTTTAATTTTCATTAAATCAATATCTAGCAAGTAAGAAACTTGCCTCGAGGTTCGTAGTCTCAGATCACCTCCGGTAGCGACGGAATCCGGCCCAAAATCTTCATTTTCTCTCTTTCTCCCGTTTCTCCCAACTCTCTTCTCTCTTCTTTGGCTTCTCTCACACAAATGAAGAAAAAGAAAGGGGGTGGGGGACTTATACGGGTCTCAAAACATAAATCCCCACTTTTAATTGTTAATACACCACTAAAATGACTCATAACCACTTAATTGAGCCATAACGCGTAAAAAGTGCCCGAAACCCAAAAATACAGCGTGGCACTTATTTCAACTATCTCGACTATTCTAAAAACAACCGCACCCCCTATTTTGGCATTCGGGAAAGTGTGAACTATTTTTACGTTCCAATTTCATTTTATTTCATTAATTATACCCAAATTTAAATATAAGTTATAACCGTCGTTTTACATATAACGACGCAATAATACACAATATAATGCTATTTACCTTCTCATAACGGTAAATAGACAAAACATAGTAAATATTATCCCTAAGTCTCATGGGAAATAATATTTACTCCAACATCCCCTTTTTATAAAATTAGCCCATCAGGCAAAATAGTATAAAATAGTCGCTCAAAAAACCTGGGTTGTTACATACTCCCCCCCTTAAAGGGGAATTTTGCCCTCAAAATTCAGGCGTAACCCATAACCATATAAAGGGTATACTACACTAAAAAACGTGCTACCATACTAGCAAACCCCTCTGCTGTGCAGCGTCCTCATAGGACTCAGACTAAGGTCATCACTATTCGATCTCAGTCCACAACATCATGCTATAACATAGCGCCAAATCGTCCCTCATGAACTATCGATCCCACCCTTCTACTAAGGGAGGAGATACCTACACAACCTCAGCACAAATTGCCTTACTTTTCGAAACACGTTACACCCTTCCTAGGGAATAACTGCACTAACTTACAATCGCTAACCCCAACACTACTAACTCCTATTCGCATTGGCGTAGCCCTTAGAAGTCTACAGCTCAATGAGCCCGATCTTTAAGGAAATATTCCCGGACCACTCCCAGTCCAAGAAATATACTATTCACTATTTCCATTCCAATGAACAAACAAGGCACACTGCCAACTATACTAGGCTACACACGGTAACATGCTTATCGCAAACGATCCGAATTATTGTACGGAAATTCGATCCATAAGAACTACTACTCCAATCCTTCCTTTAAATCAAACCTACCCATCCACTTACGGGTGGTAGGATATACCCCATATCCCTACGGTTCCCATTTCTTCCTGGAAACTTTACCATTACTTTGACACGAATGCCTCGTCTCGGTTCACCACCGTTTGATAGGAACCGCATACAGATCTAAAACTCCACCACGCAGGGCTGGGCGTACTCTCTCGTACTTAGTCCGCCCGTTTCCATTGAGTAAGCAGCGATTGGTCCAAAGATCCACAGTTTTCTCAACTAGAATCATGACCGTTTCATTATCGACAATTCGATAAAAATGTCCACGGATATACCCGTCCTCGTTCCACACTACTCTCTACACACAAGTAGGTGAAAGGGTCAATCACGGACATAAATACTCTTAGAATAGAGCCCCCTCGGTTAAACTCGTTCCATTTTGCGTTCCATGGCACGACTAAACTTTAAGACGGTTTTGTACTCGGCGCTTATAACACTCCCATTCGCATTGCCTTAGCGAAAGGGAATATCCTATCGATAGTCCTTCACAATCACAAACTTGTTGCTCGTGAAAAGACCCAAATTCCTGCCCAGGAAGTAATGCCTTTAATTCTTTAAGGCGAATACTACCGCTATGAATTCCAAATCAACCGTGGGATAATACTTCTCACTAAGTTTTAAAAGTGTGAGACACATGAACAATGAGTCCATGATCCCATATTAATACTTCCCATTCCTGGCAAAGACTCGTTCGTTAAACCCACTCTTGATCATAACAACACGAGTGCAGGAGAAAAATTCAGCTCATACTTAAATTCCTCAAAAGATAGGTTACCAATGTAACACTCTATCTACGAGAGGCCTCACCACTAATGGCCTAACATTCCGAATAGCTCGAGATCATTTACTTCTCATTCTAGGGACCAAATCCTACATAGAGTTAACCCACAACCTATTGTGGTCAACTCCCAACCACCTTCCTAAAATAACGTCGCATGCCTTAAGGGCCTAGCGTCCTAAGAATCCTAAGGTCGATCTATATTCTATCTAGTCTAGTCGTATAAGTATAATACTAAATATATCCCTAGTGTCCAAGACCTTTTCCGACTTCCGATATTCGCTCGGTTTCATGCGTGGGACGTATCGCCGAAGCGAAATCCAAACAAGGAACCCTCCCGTTACACTACTACCTCGCATTGTCGGTCGTCGAGAAGTAACGGTCGAAGACACATGATCGGGAATGACGAAATCCTAACTCGTAACTCTACTAATACATATTTACTTCTGCGTCCTACCATAACAATCGACTGAGGCACTTACTTTTTGTAAGATGCCAAAAATACTTTATCTCAAAATACACATATACTTCTATATAAATGGCCTTCTCATTAAGGCACAACCATAAGTCTCTATCGTAATTTCATAATCTTAGTCTTCCCCACATCGATCAGAGGAAAACTATCATAGTGCTCATATATCGCACATCAACTTAGCCCTTAATCACTCATATACATGATTCTTGGTTAAACCTTCCAACCCAGCATCTCTACCAACAGAAAAAGAAAAGAAAGAACCGAAAAGAAAAGAAAATGCACATCTCTCCACTCCCAACGTCGTTAAGGTTCATGCGTGGAGCGTCTCGTCGAAGCAAAATCCAAACAAAGAACCCCTCCCCACAATCCCCTTAACTAGTCGGTCGTGGAGACAAGGCACATCATACACAAGCAAGGCAAATAAATAATAAAACAAAACAAACAAAGCAAAACAAAATAAAGAATGAAAACTATCTATATACCGTAAACCACCTCTATAAAGTCTCGACCTGTATCCAGGGGAGATATTATAGAACAACTAGTCCTTTTTATAGAACTAGAAATTGGATAGCCTAGCAATTTATTCGCTTGCTATCACACCAACCCCGTCTAAGAATATCCCTACTCGTATAATACATATAATACAAGTAGTACATACCACACATATCATCACTCGCCCCATAACGAGTGAAAGAAAAGTACAGAACTTCCCTATCATGGAAGTCATATAGATATATTTACTATATAAAAATACCGATACTATCGCAGGCTCGATATACACACCCGGACCTAGGGTTATCACCAGGGACACACCCATTACATTTTCGAATCAACATTGATAATTCGTACACATGAGGATCAATGACAATGACAAAGAACATTTCCTACATGATATACAGATACATTTTCACAAACTAATGGGAGTTCACTGCTACTAAATGTTAGGGGAGATTATTGTTAACAGATCAAAGTGTGAGTAGATTTTAGTATAAATTCAAAACACGGAGGAGAATTGTTTAAAACCTACAATAAATTATCTTATATCATTATTACTATTAATATTTTGGTTTGAGTGTGTATGGGTGCGCGCGCGCGTGTGTGTGCGTGTGTGAGAGAGAGATGGAAGTAACAAAAAAGATAACTTACCCTTTGTAATATATATATATATATATATATATATATATATATATATATATAGAGAGAGAGAGAGAGAGAGAGAGAGAGAGAGATGACGTAAATCACCCGTCAAAGGCTCCTAAAAATATCTAACACACAATTCTAGAGAGAGATATACTCTTCTTCTATAGTTAAAATCAAGGTCTACCTCAAATGAGGTTACAAGGGGTCTATTTATAAGTGGGGAAGGAGAGCAATAAATGGGTCTCTAACCAATGTGGGACTCCCACTTTACAAATAATCCTAATACCCATTTGTGCTCACCTATGCCCAAAATTACAAATAAACAACAAAACAAAATAAAAAAAATAACAAAAAGAAAATAAAACTACTAATATGCCCAAAAAGGCAATAATACCCTCGATTCACATCAATCTCCCCCTCTTAAGACCAAGCTCGTCCTCGAGCGTTAAAAATTGGGGATTCGTGAGGAAATTCAAAAAAAAAATTGGAACCAAAACTTGCGGGGTTAAAACTAATTTTCTAAAAATTGTGGAGTTTACATCCCATAAAGTTTCTTCTTCTTTTATTCTCTTCTTCACCCAAATCAGTTCTAGAAGTCTCCACCCGGGTCAAAAATCACAGTTTCGGAGCACAAAAATGAGTTTGGGTTTGGATTTACATGCCCAAGAAGGTTTTGGCCACAACTAAGGCAAACCCTAGGGTTTTCGGGCTGTTTTGGGGTTCAGCAGGGGTAGTGGCACCTGGGAACGGTTTCGGCTTAGATGGGGAGGGCTTAGGGTGTCGAAAATGGGCGAATAAGGGTTTGAAGGGTTGAGGTGGGGCGACCTACTGCTGTTTGGGTCGGAAAGGGGCTGGGGTGGTGGGCCGGGTGGGGTGATCTGCTTGTTTGGGCAGCAGAGGATAGGACAGGGGGTAAGGATAGGGTTTTGAAGCTGGTGAGGGGTAGGGAGGTTCTTAGTGGTTTTTTTGGAAGGGGAGGGATGGTCGGCGGGTGGTGAGGGGGGATGGACAGGTCTAGGGCTACTAGGGGAGGTTAGGGTTAGGGTTTGAAAAGAAGGGGGTTAGGGTTTGTGGCTCTTTTTGGGTTGGGGTAGCCGTGGGGGAGCGGTGGGGAGGTGATGGTGTTGGTGGGAGGGTTTGGTTGGTGCGCCACCCTAAAATTTGGTAATCGGCGGCAAGGGTGGCGGCTTTTAGGCGTAGAGTGAAGGGAATAACTATGTTTGGGGAGATTTGGGAGAGAAAAGAT
The DNA here is from genome assembly GCA_949130495.1 of Sambucus nigra. Lineage (NCBI taxonomy): Eukaryota > Viridiplantae > Streptophyta > Magnoliopsida > Dipsacales > Adoxaceae > Sambucus > Sambucus nigra. The sequence goes on along the minus strand of CASBWL010000011.1, from coordinate 633,259 downwards.
AACCTCTCATAAATGTGTGTTATCTCTGGTGCCATTGAGGGTAGTGTACGATTTGAAAAAAGAAAAAAAAAGATCACCGATACACTAGCACTAATGTAGCGCTTCACCCGCTTTGATACCAATTTGACGTAATACACACGTCAAAGGCTCCTAAAATATCTAACACACACTTTTAGAGAGAGAAATAACTCTTTTCTATATTCTAAATCAAGGTCTACCTCAAATGAGGTTACAAGGGGTCTATTTATAAGTGGGGAAGGGGAGCACTAAATGGGTCTCTAACCAATGTGGGACTCCCACTTTACAAATAAGCCTAATACCCATTTGTGCTCACCTATGCCCAAACTTACAAATAAACAACAAAACAAAATAAAGAAAAATAACAAAATTAAAATAAAACTACTAATATGCCCAAAAAGACAACAATGCCATCGATTCACATCAATATATATACATATACATACACGATATTTGAGATACCTCGTAAAGTCATAAGATGAAACATTAGACTTGACACACCAAATTCTGACGAACATCCAACTCCATGAATTGGGGCCTATAATTTATAACGGAACTTTCTCCAAGGGAAAAATACCCCTCCTCCGCAAGTTCGCTTTACCTTCTTCCAAAAAATCCTAACCTAAATTCATCATTGTAAAACCTAAACTCATATCCCCCATATTAAAAAATTACACTCAATACTCCATTTGTAATACCAACCTTAACAAAAACGGATTACATAAGGGAGATCCATATATTGTCTCTCTCTCTCATGGTTATCGTTCGTCTCCAAATAATTATTCAAAACCCTCCATATTTTTTAACCAGTACAAAATTTTCGATGTTGAAACCAAATTGATTCACCGAAATCAATATATATATATATATATATATATATATATATATATATATGTGTGTGTGTGTGTGTGTGTGTGTGTGTGTGTGTGTGTAAAGAGACAGTTGCAGACCTCACCATGTGTTGATCATAAACGCATCAACATCAACGCTATCTGATTAATGAAAGCTTTTGGGATCGATGAGACGCAGTTATAAGTACAGGACAACAGAGATATTGGTGGAAAGTGCCATAAATGGTTGTTACATCGACATTGGGGCTGCGACGGTGGTAAAGTCACCGAGGGCAAGCAACGACCGCCGTAAACCATGGGAGGGCCATAGTTGTCAGAGGTGAAAGGTGCACCAAGGCACCAAAATTCCCGTGGAACCTAGGCGCAAGGTGAGGCATGCGCCCGATCGAAGTGAGGCGCAAAGTTTATAAACATGCAAAAGTTGTATATTTATAAATAATAAGATCATTTACGATCTAAAATTCAAAATATATAACATAAATAATTTGGTATGAAGAGGCATATCAGAAGAAGATAGAGCTTATACCTCAATATGAAAAAAGTATATATTAAATACTGAATTTATATAACAATTTAATTATCGAATAATCAATAAAAGAAAAGTTATTGATATTGAATAAAAAATACTCCAATTTGTGAAAAGAAAAATCAAAATCAACATATAAATTGTTCAAAGATGCAATAGTGTAGGAGTATAATTTTTTGTGTTTCTTTTTTACCCAAGTAGGGACTAGTGAGAAAGATAAAGTTTCACTAGGAATCAAGGACTTACTTTGTTTAGTTTTGGTGAGGGGAATCATCTAATTTCCCATATTCTATATGAAAATATATAAATCAGCATATTCATTGGTCCATTCTTGTAATAGGGGTGTTATCCAAGTAATTTTAATAAGGCCTCTAATGAGGCACGCCATAACCACGTTTGGAGCCTGGAGCCTTGAAGGAGCCTTGCCCGAGCGGGGCAAGGTGGCAATGTTGCACCTAGGTGAGCCTGGAGCCTAGATGCACCTTTAACAACATTGGGGAGGGAAATGTCACAGACTCACAGGTGTTCAAGGCCGTGAAGGGTGGTGGTGTGTCATTTGGGGGGTGTCGCGATTGTAGACACATGAGAAAGGGGTGGTAAGTTATTGGGGGAGGGTCATGATTATAGAATTGTGAGAAGGCCGGTCACAATTGTGAATAATCAAGACTAAAAGGGACGGCGGGCACAAAGTCATTGTGATGTTACATTCTTTCAACAACATAACTCATCCAATACAGATTTTTGTCTCAGTTAAGACAAGAATTCGCCAAGGACCATAAACAAAAAACGTACAGTCATCGATGCTTGGAAATCATCACATAACATAACCTTCATTATGGGTGACTTCTTTTGAATACAGAGATAATAATGTATATAGGCATTATGCGTGGGGCCAACGTCTGCGTGTGACCTGCACAACCAAGGCCAAGGATTCCCTTTCTATATAAATTAAATTTTAATTTGATTTGAATAAAATAGGTTCCCTTTTATTTGTTTAACCAATCAAGGTAATTTTTTACCAAGAGTTTTCCAATTATTGGTTTCTTTTACATTACAACCTAGTAGGAGTCTTTGTGAGCAAGTGTTCTAAACCTATAAATAGACGTTTCATGCTCAATTGTAACTAGATTTTCAGTATATTATTAAAACACAAAAGAAATAGGGGTGAGGTGGAGAGGTGGGTGGAAGAAGGTGCCAAGACGAAAGGAGAGGTGTCATAGCTTCAAAAGAATATGACACTCCTAATGAATGAAATCCATGGGTTGGTCAAAATCTGAAGTCCGCAACATGGTTACCTCCTTCGGATGCCTAAAACATTCCCCTATCCTCCCCTAGAACATTTCCTTCCCAAATATCTCCTCCTGAAACATTCCTTTCGTAAATGCTTTGACCTGGAACATTTCGTGCATCATCGTCATCCACGCATGTTGACTTTAGCAAGGTGTAATATACAGAACTTGATCGATACCAGTGTTATTGGCATGTGTACTCTCATTTACATAATTATCAGAGCACATGTCCACAATCGGCCTTTGGCGATGGGTGAATCTCAAAATTTGGTCGATAAATACACTATAGTTGTGGAGATAAGCCTTTATACATTGACCACAGAGAAGGGCCATTATTCTCAAATTATGCAAAATTTTGTACAATCGTGAGATGAACAATGTTTTATTTTGGAATAAATTTTGTAATATTTTAATGAATTTGGTTGTAATATCTGTTTCATTTGAATGAATTTGCTTGTAATATTTATTTTAGATCAAGTTTAATAAATTTGGTTGTAATATCTTTTTCGTTTGAATGAATTTTATTTGAATGAATTTGCTTGTAATATTTCTTTTTTATCGAGTCTAATGGATTAGTTTTGAATTTTTAAGACTAATAAATGGTTTTCCCACAATACAAAGAGTGGGTGGGAAAGTGTCACAAAGTATCTAATAATCATGTGAAGGGTGTTCGAGAATTTATTAAATATGCAAATAGAAATCTTAATAGTGATAAAATTCTGTGTCCATGCAACCGTTGTATAAATGGAAAAGTTAAGTCTTTAGAAAATGTTGAATTGCATTTACTAATGTGGGGTACGATGCAAGACTATAAGATATGGACATTCCATGGGGAAAAGAATGTACTATATATTTCAAAAGAATTACTGGTACATGGCTGCGTGACGGAACTCCACCGGAGGGAAGTGGTGAACGAATCTCCAGCACATTGTCCTTTGACCAACCTAATTGATGATGCTTACGGATTCCACTACAATCAAAACCACCAACCTATGGATACGAATAATGTGTAATATGACCAAGTTAATGAACGATGTTGAATTACTCGAAGTTCAGGAATACATACGGTCAAAAGCCGATGGAGCTAGATTTTTATACAAAAATTTTAAAGAAGGCCACTTGGTATTGTGTGCAATGATCGGTTTGCATAATTTGAAGAGTCAATTTGATTTGTCGTTTAATAACATAACTGGAATTATTAAATGGGTTAAAGACATTCTCCCAAAAGAGAACACATTACTAGACAAATACCCTAGCATGAATAAGAGGTTAAAAGGGTTTGGGTTTTAAGTACAAATCTATTCATGTATAGGGGGCTTAAAGGTAATCTCTGAATTGGAGAGAGATCCCCCAATTAACAGAAGAGACTCGGGAGAAGGAAGCAGTATGAAGATGACGAGGCAGCTCAGTGAAGTAACTCAGAGAGGCAACTCGTTGAGTAAACTTATTGAGAGAGCTCTTTTCCTTTCATCTTCCATTCTTAGTTAATTTGTACCTCTTAATTACATTGTTTGTAATGCTATAATGATTGTAATATTGAGTGTGAGGTCAAACGGTACTCCCGAAAGACCAGGTCTGGTAGGTCCTGGGAGAGTTTAAATGCACTATCGAATGACCTCACCTTGGGAACTCCAGAGGGATTTAGTTTGAAGGATTGATAAGTGAGGCAGCGTTAAGGCTCACCTTGACCATCTTAGATACGCCTGGTAAGAAAAAGTGGAAGCTTGTGCGGAGTAACCTTGAGTTCCATCGTATATTGAGTTTTGAGCCAAACTGTCATCTACCAAATGTTACATCTACTTTAGGTGATTCCATTGGCCAGCTAAACACTGTCCCATCCATACTTGAGTAAACCACTCTGGTATTGGGGACTGTCAGACAGTTAGTGAGCCACCTTTGTTGTGACAGTCCTTTGACGGTCAGTGGTTGGGAAAGAGGCATGTCTTGGCATTTAATGTTTATGACGTAGGATAGACTTTCCCATCTTACATTTAATGTTTGTGACATAGAATATGAGGGGATGTCTTTCATAGCTGTGGAGGACTGAGGCATCTCGGGAATGGCGTGGGGCTATTTATTGGCCTCAACCACTTTGAGATGGGGGGTTCTTTCTATAAAATTATTGCTAGAAAGGGAAGATACCAGAGATGAGTTATTACAAACCATAGAGTTTACTCACCCACCATTGTCATTTATTGCGAAGCTTTTAATATCTAACCAGAGAGATATCAGACTTTATTGGTGTGTTGGTTGCCTTCCAAAGTGTATCTAGGGTGCTCACTTCTCTCTTCCTTTGAATGAGTTACTTATGAGTTTCCTTTGCTACCATCTGAGTTATACATGAGAGATTTGTGAGTTCAATATGAGTTTTTATTATATTGTGTTTGTATGTTTATATTGTGATCATCAAGGATATTTGGATTAACTGTTATAACTATACCTATAGGGGTTACACCTCCATCTATAATTGAACTATCCTCTTACATCATGCATGTATTTATGATTGCATATTGCACCGCAACCAACATGAAGATAAGGACGAGTGACATATATGCCCTGAACCTAGATATGTGCCTTATGAGAATCTAAAAGTCAAGTTTGCAAAATATTGCCAGTGCTTTCAAGTTTCATAAAAGGTTTTGAAGTAATTTCCCCTCATGCCACGGTTAAAATAATTTTTCACTGTACCATGGATAACAGAGTCCATGACATGACACGCTCGATGCGAGGTGGGTGAAAATTTGATGCGTCATCTGGTTGATTCAATCATCTAGCAAATTTCAAACGCACGACACCGTGAATTTTTAAAGAAATCGCGCAAATTTCAAATTAAACATTCATAATTCACACACTGAAGCAGACGCATTAAAGGCTCCTAAAGTGTTCCAGTACGCTCTTGATGAAAATCCTAGTTTTAAAGATCTTTTAGTTGATTTAGATGAATATTCATTATCAAAACATTATTTTACCCTTGGCAATCCTATTTGTATCCTATTATTATATTGGCCCTTGGCAATCCGATTTACATCCAATTCTGTAACCTATTAGTTTGTTATATGAATGTTTATTTTGATTTATGAATGTTTAGTTTGAATTGTGAATGTATAGTTTGAATTGTGAATGTTTAGGGGCACGGACACCTCGCACGGGATGCCCAGTTTGATTTACAAATGTATTTATTTTGAGCCTTATTTTCCCTTACGAGGTACAGTTGGTTGTTCATATTATCGCGGGTGACTTGCTTTCTAACGTGTTTGACATCTAACTTGCACGTTTTCAAATCAACTTCCATATCGAGATTTTCTAGCGCAATTTCCTCTTGTTTATTTTCCATGGTGTCGTATCTGGTTTTTAGCATTGATTCTCGATTTATCAATTTTATTTTGACATTGTCGAACTCAAACATGCAAAAGGTTCATCAGATAGCCACCTAGATGAGCACTTATTGTTTCAAAGTGGTGAAAACTCTTACAAAATTCCCATGACGAAATCTCAAGATAGTTTGGATGTCTAATTATCCAGGCGATAATGATATTATCTTGTACCTCAACCAGTGGATCATTTTTTCTAAGTAATGGGGAAGAGGAACGAAACATGCCACTGGAAGACTCTACTAAGACAAAGATGGGTTGTCAAGAATGTTAAGAATGTAGATGAGGTAATCCTAAGTCTTCCCTGTAATACCCCTATTTTCGAAGAATGTATTCAATTAAGAGTTAATTAAATAATTAAGAAAATGCCTAGTATAATTTGTGATTTTTTTATTGACTTGTGTGTTAATAAGCAAACACGAATTAAAGGGGGTAAATTATTTAATTTAGTGATGATATCTATGTTGGTTTAATTGAAAGATTTAAAATCAAAATCCTATTTATAATTATCAATTGATTTAAATTAATGGAATTAACTTAAGGGGATCAATATTAATTGGTTCCATTCAATTATTTGCCAAATAAAAGAAGAAATGAGAAAGTTGGATATTTTAATTACAAGACCTTTTAATTTTTCAGCCTGTTTTAAAGATTGGCCTTAATAACCTTTTCTCGGGTGAGGTTTGAGTTATTTGGGTTGGATACTTGTCGAATTCATAGGGTTTAAAAAGAATTAGAATCTAATGGAATATATCTTACGGCTAAGATTAGATGCAGAAAAGGTTTTGTTAATAGGGTTTTTGGGACCCTTTTATTTCAGCGGCCAAAAGCATTTTAAGGAACAATCATTTCTCTCCCAATAATTTTTTTTAACAGAACCTTACATTCCCTTTTATCCTTATTTTTCATATTAAGACCCATTTATTTGAGCAGAACCGTTTATAAGATAACCTTATAAACATCGCCTATCCTCTTCATTCTCCTTTATTTAATCCAGACAACCCCATTTATTTGAGCAACAGATGCCTTGAAATTCGTAAAAGGCAAAGGGCATTGGTTCGTTGATTTCATCATTCACTATTGCCTTGAACTTTGTGTGGTTTGGTTTCCTCATTTATTAGTAGTATGGTATTCAAGGCACAACATAGGAGTCCACCTTAGTGTCACTAGTGAGCCACCAATAACATTTCTTTTTATTGTTTTATCATTGTCAATCATTGGCAATAATAGGCAACAACCCCATTCATTCCTCCTTTAGTTAAAATTCCCAAACAACCCAAATAGTTCTCTATATTTACAACCAGGCCCTAAACTATTTTCAAAGGAGTATTTCAAGAGTTTTCAAAGGGCATTTCATAGTCAAATTCATGGACTTGTTGGAGCGCGTTTGAAGGCAATTAACTTTCTACTCCTCTCATTTTATGTGTGTATTTGCTAAATTCATCTAAATTAAATTTTAATGACAAAATTTATTAGTGACCATTAGAAAAGTGTGCACTCCTAATTTATGTCTTATTAGGTGAATGTAAATAGTTGTATGTACTTAAAATTTTTGTGTCGAGCCTATGTAACACCCCGCGATTTTGAGGACTGAGAATTTAATTATTTTGGGAGAAATAAAATTTATTTAAATTGGAGAATTTAAAATTCGGCAATTGAGGTTAAAATTTGAGGATGTTATAAAGTATTCTGGATGACGATTCCGAGTACGCGGTTGATCTCGGATGGGTTGAGATAGTAAAAATGACTGTACTTGGGTTTTATTTCGGTTTCCAAATATTTTAAGTTAGTTTGACTCGAATTGGAGTAAAAGAGTCATTTAAAGTGTGTATTATCATTTAAAGTTGGGTATTTTGGAAATAAGGCTTATAAAGCCTACGAGAGTTAACAATCTCATTTTTTAGATATTGAGAAAGCCCTTGAGAGAGAGAGAGAGAGAGAGAGAGAAGAGGGAAGGAAGAAGAGAAAGAGAGAAAGAGAGAAAGAGGAAAAGTTTGGAGATTCCGACCGATACGCGATTTCGAGGATGATTTAACCTCTACAACTTTTAGGCAAGTGATTAATCTTACTGAATAATTCATGTGTGTATTTTATTTCATGAATCGTGGATAAAAATACGGATTAGGGGTTAAAATGTTAAAACCTAGATTTTGAGTTAAATCTTGCATTTGAGGTGTGTGTATATAGATTTGAGGTTGTATATATAGTTGGGTTGATATATAATGATTTTTGATATTATAAACATGTTGGGGTTGAAAATTGAGGGTTGGAAGATGATAAGATTGGGTTTTAGAAATTTGGGTTTTGGAGAAAATAACCCATTTCGTAGCTTGCTGAACAAACCGAATCGATTTGGACCCTTTCCGAATCGATTCAAAATGTTGCATACTTACAGGTCTGAGTGACCAAATTGATTCGGCCAAGGACAGACTTACAGGTCCTTTAGGGGCGAATCAATTCGTATTAGGGGCAAATCGATTCGGACCAGGCCGAATCGATTCAGAAACAGGGCAGTTTTGTGAGGTTTTTCTAGAGTAAGTTTTACTTCGTTTCGATTGGGTTTATCGATTTGGAACATTCTTACATAATGCGAGAGATACATATTGGAGTTTTATTGGGGATTTCTCACATGACGTGATCGTGGGGACATATCGAGCTATTTTGGGAATATATAGACATATGTATTTAAGTTGTTGCATCAATTCAGTGGGGAATATCATTAGGAATAGGAGACCTATTTGGAGATTAGACGTGAGTTAATCTGAGGACTCTTAGAGGGAGTTGTGAAGGTATGACGTGGAATTATTAAGGCGAGTTTTATGTTTAATCCTCCTAGCAATAGGATGTTATTTAGGTATGATTGGTGGACCAATTAGAGAGAGAGGTCATATATCCTTAGTGACGATAAACTGAAGGATTCAATCTGAAATGCGGTATCGTTAAGGGTTCACATGAGTAACTGAACCGTAATTTAAATTAAAATTGATATAACACATTATCAATTAGAATAAGTTGTGTTTATACTTATATCTAGAATAACTGTTGTACATCTATGGGTGATTAATGAGAAGTATTCCAATGCATGATGGGATTATAAAATGAATTGGGACTTAGCTTGTGGATTACCGACTAATAATTATGTGTGTACTTATATTCGGGATAATTATTGTATATCGGTGTGCATACAAATATAAATAGTGTGCGAATGAGGATTGTTATATATGTTCGGTTGTGAGATAGTATCCGTAAATGTTGATCAAATTGGGAGACTATTCATATCATAGGTGAAATGGATGAATATGTTTCAAGTGAGGGATCGTATTATAAAATGAATTGGGAAAGTATGCGTAATAATGTCGGTTAGTATAATGAGAACTATATACACCTATAGCCGAATTCATTTCTTTCATACATACGGACGGGAGATAGTATGTATATATATATATATATATATATATATATATATATACATACATCATCCATCAACCCACAACCCAAGGAGCCCTTTCCTTTCAGACCCACATCGTAGGGGAGAAAGCTCAACACATGAAAATTTTAAATATCAAGAAAACTCGCAATTGGTTGTGTTTCTTATTGCTCAACTGAAATCTAAGAACAGAGGAGGGGTGAATACCCCTCACATGGTTATGATCTGCTCTCCGTTCTGGAAACCTCTATCTTTCATTAAATCGATCTCTTGCTCTCTCCCTCAAATCAGTTGTAATGGGTTGTTAAGGTTCTAGGGCCGTCCACTTGAATGATTTTGTTGTGGCGGTGCTCGGTCCGATAGGTTCATGCGTTGAATGGATGGCGATGGTGTATGGTGGTGGATGGCAGGTTCGAGGTGGCTCGACAGGTGGTGTTGATGGTGTGTTGTAGCCTTGTAGTAGATGGTTGGTTGGTGGTGATTATGGGTGGGTTTCGTTGTGGTTCTGATAGAATGTGGTGTAACAGGACATCTAATTTAAATTTTGATAGACTTACCCAAACTTTGACTCCACGACCGATAAGCCATCTAAAGAACACAAAATTTGAATTTAGAACCATGAACGACGAACATAGAACCAAAAAAATAGAAAAAAAATTAAACAACCTCAAAGAAAACAAACCTCACCGCACAAACCATTACCTTGACGACAAAGAGTTTACCTGGAAATAAAAACGAAAAAACGTTAGATATTAAAAACAATAATAAAGAACCCAAAACCCGGATTCAGTTTCATATGGAGACCCGTGTTTTTAAAGAACTCAATATCCAGATTATTAGGAGCCTCTTCGAGAAACCATGAGTGTAAAATGAAGGAGTTTGATCTATGATCTTTAAACCAAAAAAAAAAGTTAGAAACAGATTATACCTGGATGTAGTCATTCGTCAAAGATAAGAGGGTTTGAGTTTAGAGCGAGAGAGAATTGTGATTTGAGAGAGGGAAATAAAGAGAGTGTTGGTAAATGTGATGCTTTCAAATTAAAGTGAATGAAATGAGTGGCTATATTGAGTGTTTGGTTTGGGGCATGGTAGATAGATGGGACGAAAGTGTGTGATAGAAGCAGATCTTACAAAGTAAGATTGCTCCTTGAACCGTTGGATCCTCCACGACAATCGTTCACGTGGACTTAATCTAAACCCTTAAATGTCTTAAAAACTTATGAAACAGTGAAAACACTCTTACTCTTTATTATATATATATATATATATAGTGTGAATGATATATATACTTATTGTGTGAGCATACCCTCCAGTGCTATCATGGGAAGTTGCGCGATGTGGGTAAGGCCCCTGGCTTGAGGAGCAGGGAGCGTATAATCCCCAGGTCACTGTCGTCCATTATTTATAATGCGATTTTATTCTGGGTGAGAAGTCTTGGGTATGATTCGTTCTCACTTTCAGGTTCGGAACTATGATCGCTTCCCATACGTAAGCGTTCTTGTTGTGGAGACCTATTGTTAGGACTGTTGTGTTCACTACACCTATTTTCTTATGCGGTGTGAAATCACTTGAACAACGTTCTGATACAGTTGCTCTTATTTCAGATGCCGCCGAGCAGAGGTCGTCCAGGCAGGGCAAACAGAGGGGATGAGAAAATAGAACCCTAAATGCCTCAAGGGACTGTGATCGTAGCCGAACTTAACAATATGGTGGAATGAGCAGTGGATGCTGTCAATTCTGCGATGGCACATCAACCTGCACCTCTGATAGCTCAATCCAACTAGGGCCATATGCTTGGGAAAGAGTACAAGAAGCCTTTAGGAAAGGACATCCTCCAGAATTTTCAGTGGGAGCTGATGCAATAGTTGCGAGTTAGTGGAAGAAGGATATACAAGGGCACATTCCGATGGTTGAATGAAGTAAGGTGCATAAATAAATACTCTCCGCCTTTAAACTAATGGGTGCATCTCTCCAATGGTGGGAATCGGTCACCACATTGGAGCAGAGAGATGCAATGCCCATAGAATATTTTTGGGTATGCTATGATATGAAGTATTTTCCTTCCATAATTCAGACGGACATGAGGAAAAGATTATTGGATGTGATGCAAGGTGATCGAATGGTGGCTGAGTACGAAGAAGAATTTGCTCGATTGATGAATTTTTCAGCATTTATTAGGAAATTTGACATTTCTAACTTTTACCGATGTGAGGAACGCGACATTGTTATGCTGTCAGGAGTATCGTCTTCATTTAAAAGGGAGTAAGAAATTTGGAAACTTGGGTTCGTCAAGTAGGTCTAGAGGAGATGATTCTAGTAGGGAAAGGTCATCACTGCAACAAGAGTATAGGCATGATTATCAAGGGGCACAACAACGTTTTGTCCCTCGGGATGGACAGGAAGGATTTTTGGGGAGATGTTTCTTTTGTAGAGAATTAGGCCATAGGAAGAGGGATTGTCCTGGAAAGGGTAGAGGGCAACTTTCTGAGGAGGTTTTGGATGTATAACCCCTATAATAGTTTATAGACCAGTTTGGGCAAAAGAACTTTGAACAGGGATCCATTGATGAAGCGAGGAAGTTGGAATATGAAGGTAAAATGTAAATTGCTTCCTATATGTTTAGGTTATGCTTTGAGCGGTATTGGGAGCATTGCATGTAAGATTTTCGTAAGTGGTTAGTTGTTATAACCATATTGTATATAAAGCTACTTGGAAGGGAGGAGTGAGGCAGTGTGGTGCTTAGATGATATCTTTTGGGGAAAATAGATTACTTTGCGAGGTGCTCATAGAGAGTTATGATTTTTAATTTTTTGGAAGTACGAACTGTAAAAAGTTTGTGGAGTAATAACGGTAAAGCTACCGTTTTATAGTTATGTTAGATGCATGTAATTGTAATGTTCCAGTTATGGAAGGGCCTACCTTATGGCGATGCTTTGATGCGAGGTAAAGGATTTTTATTACTGAGGAGATTCAGGGTTTAGCGGGTTCATTGTTGAGCGAGGAATCTTAGCTCATGAATGTCTTAGTTCTGAGAACTAGGTGTTAGTTAGAGTAATGTATTTGTTGACACCTTTTGTCTTGAGCATAAGGTATTTGAATTGTGTGTCGAAAGACATACAATTATTTTATGTAGTCCATTGTTTTATAGGCATCCGGGAAATATCGATAGGATTTAAAAATATTTTATAAATCTTAGTCCTGATTTAACGGATCTCAATCCTCGACAGAGCTACACAGTAGTGTATTAGGAGGGTTACTTGTCTGGATTTCGCTTGCGAGACCTCCCTCGCACGAAAGTAGCGAATATCAGGACTTGAGAAGAGTTAAATCTTTGGACATTTCAAATTTTATTATATACATAGTGCGTTATTATAGATTAATTTGTTGAGAGTTATATATCGGTTTAAGGCTAGTGGAGTCGGGTAATGTTTATGCAGTTTAGCTCGGGTACAGGGTGTATGGGCGCCCTGCTTAACTAATTTGATTCTAAATATAGTAATTCGCCGTGAGAAGTGGGAGAGAGAGGTGTAGTGATCTTGAGGGTAGATATCTTAGGAGCTAGTTGAGGTTAGGAATACTAGGCTTGACTTAAATTTTGAGGATGAAATTTCCTGTAGGGGGGAGTATGTAACACCTCGTGATTTTGAGGACTGAGAATTTAATTATTTTGGGAGAAATAAAATTTATTGAAATTGGAGAATTTAAAATTCGTCATTTGAGGTTAAAATTTGAGGATGTTATAAAGTATTTTGGATGACAATTCTGAGCGCGTGGTTGATCCCGGATGGGTTGAGATAGTCAAAATCACTGTACTTGGGTTTTATTTCGGTTTCGGAATATTTTAAGTTAGTTTGACTCGAATTGGAGTAAACGAGTCATTTAAAGCATGTATTATCATTTAAAGTTGGGTATTTTGGAAATAAAGCTTATAAAGCCTACAGGAGTTAACAATCTCATTTTCGAGATATTGAGAAATCCCTAGAGAGAGAGAAAGAGAAGAGGGAAGGAAGAAGAGAAAGAGAGAAAGAGGAAAAGCTTGGAAATTCCGGTCGATACGCGATTTCGAGGACGATTCAACCTCTACAATTTTTAGGCAAGTGATTAATCTTGCTAAATAATTCATGTGTATATTTTATTTCATGAATTGTGGATAAAAATACGAATTTTGGGTTAAAATGTTAAAAATCAGATTTTGGGTTAAATCTTGCATTTGAGGTGTCTGTATATGGATTAGAGGTTGTATATATATAGTTGGGTTGATATATGTTAGAAACATGTTGGGGTTGAAGATTGAGGGTTGGAAGATGATAAGATTGGGTTTTGGAAATTTGGGTTTTAGAGAAAATAACCCATTTCGTAGTTTACTGAACAGGCCGAATTGATTCGGACCTTTTCCGAATTGATTCGGAATGTTGCAGACTTACAGGTCCGAGTGATCGAATCGATTCGAACCCAAACCGAATCGATTTAGCCAAGGACAAACTTACAGGTCCTTTGGATAGAGTTTATTCGCATTAGGGGAGAATCGGTTCACCTTTGGGATCGAATCGATTCGGACCAGGCCGAATCGATTCGAAAACAGGGCTATTTTGCGAGGTTTTTCTAGAGTGAATTTTACTCCGTTTTGATTGGGTTTATCGATTTGGAACATTCTTATATGATGTGAGAGATACGTTTTGGAGTTTTAATGGGGGTTTCTCACATGACGTGTTCGTGGGGACATATCGAGTTATTTTGGGAATATATAGACATATGTATTTAAGTTGTTGCATCAATTCAGTGGGGGAATATCCTTAGGAATGGGAGACCTATTTGGAGATTAGACGGGAGTTAATATATGATGTAAGGATGAGGACTCTTAGAGGGAGTTGCGAAGGTATGACGTGGAATTGTTATGCCGACTTTTATGTTTAATCCTCCTAGCGATAGGATTTTATTTACATATGATTGGTGGACCAATGAGAGAGAGAGGTCGTATATCCTTAGTGATGCTAAACTTAGGGATTTTATCTGAAATGCGGTATCGTTAAGGGTTCACATGAGTAACTGAACCGTAATTTATATTGAAAATGATAGAACGCATTATCAATTAGAATAAGTTGTGTTTATACTTATAGTCGGAATAACTATTGTACATCTATGGGTGATTAATGAGAAGTATTCCAATGCGTGATGGGATTATAAAATGAATTGGGACTAATCTTGTGGATTACTGACTAATAATTATGTGTGTACTTATATCCGGGATAATTATTATATATCGGTGTGCATACGAATATAGATAGTGTGCGAATGAGGATTATTATATACGTTTGGTTGTGAGATATTATCCGTAAATATTGATCAAATTGGGAGACTATTCATATCATAGGTGAAATGGATGAATATGTTTCAAGTGAGGGATCGTATTATAAAATGAATTGGGAAAGTATGTGTTATAACGTCGGTTAGTATAATGAGAACTATATACACCTATAGCCGGATTCATTACTTTCATGCATACAGACGGGATATATATATATATATATATATATATATATATATATATATATATATATATATATATATATATATATATATATATATATATATATATATATATATATATTGTGTGAATGATATATATATACTTATTGTGTGAGCATACCCTTCAGTGCTATCATGGGAAGTTGCGCGATGTGGGTGAGGCCCATGGCTTGAGGAGCAGGGAGCGTATAATCCCCAGGTCATTGTCGTCCATTATTCATTGTGTGATTTTATTTTGGGTGAGAAGTCTTGGGTATGATCCGTTCTCACATTCAGGTTCGGAACTATGACCGTTTCCCATACGTTGTGTTTTGTTTTTATTACCAGGGCGGTGTGATAATAGTCCGGTGGCTGGTAACCCGTGATAAAGTGAGTAATTCCTGGAAGATGATAGCATTGTGAAGTATATTTTATCCTATAAATGAATATCTTTTGGATGATTTAAATGCGCGTTATGTGTGTTATGCGTATGTGTTTGTTAGAATTGAATGATCATATTTTAAAACTAGGATAATTTTACATGTCCTATAAGTGAATGTGATATGGGTATATTAAGTACAAGATAGGTGTGTTAGGTGTACGTGTCTGTTAGGGTTGAATGAGCGTGATTTGTAAATAGAAATAATGTTACATAGACCCTATAGGTTTTGTGCAATATCTTATTTATGAACTTAGGGATATTAGTTCATAATAAGTAGCGAAAAGTATATGTGTGGTGTGTTGTGGGCATAATGGATCTCGACGACCAACATTGTCAAGTAATAGTGTATCGGGGGGTTCCTTATTTGGATTTCACTTTGCGAGACGCACCACGCACGAAACTTCGCGTAGTGTTGGGAGTTGGGAGAATTTTAGTTCTTGGTACTAGGGTTATGCGTTATAGTGAGAGCACTACTTTATATGTATGTAAAATTAATGTGTGATTATTCTAATGCTAATAACTTGTTAAAGTTAATAAGTAGAAATTTAAGAATTCTAATAAGATATATGTATATATATATGTATATACGTTAAAACCTAAGTTCGGGCATAAACTAGGGATATGATGGAAGGAGAAGAGTTTAGGTTATACTCGAGATTGTAGGATATGCGGGGGTAGACTATGCGTCGATTAAGATTGAATTGACCCTAGAATGTGTCGGGTAGCTTAATTAAGGTTCATGTGCATACGTTTAGGTAAGAGCTTTAGTCAAGGGGTGAGTTGGAGTTCCAAGAGAGTGCGACGCCACCTTAATCATGAAATTGTGCATTTATAATTATTATGCATTTTAATGCCCTTGCTAAAACTATTTTCACCCCTCGGGCTCTGACCCGTTTATATTTCTCTCTTGCTATACGTATATTGTAATATATTATAGGTGTCCCACCGTAAGGATGCC
The DNA here is from genome assembly GCA_949130495.1 of Sambucus nigra. Classification (NCBI taxonomy): domain Eukaryota; kingdom Viridiplantae; phylum Streptophyta; class Magnoliopsida; order Dipsacales; family Adoxaceae; genus Sambucus; species Sambucus nigra. The sequence goes on along the minus strand of CASBWL010000011.1, from coordinate 616,872 downwards.
AGTGATACTTTTGTATCCAGTGTCCTCGAAGCTGTAACAGATGCAGACTGTTATGGGAGTTTGTTATAGCCGCTTATTATCTTTTGTAAATCTAGATAAGGATTCATCTTGTATATAGGGTTTATACCCAAGGGTTATTTATATCACTTTTATATTTATCTCCTCTGGATGTTGTATTGTCTGTGACCCGACAACATATTCGGGTATATTTCTTTTGTTGTACTTATTATGTTTATATGATTACTTATTTCTTCATGGCACGTGAGTACATTTTATAATGTTCAGTAGTTATTATTATTGGTATGATGTTCATTGTATGTTTTTAATTTTTTTTGGCATCCGCTTACTATAGTTTTAGGTAGTTAGCTATGTTTATTTGGTATCGACAGTAGGTGTTGAGAATGATCCACTTGAGATTCCTGATTTAAATTAGGTTAGGGCTGGTCACCCGTTATTATATTAAGCGGGGTGTCACAGCCTATTAGTTTGGGAAAATTAATTAGTCACCCCAACGCATGAAAATGATAATTTTGGACTTTGACCCCGTTTGTAAAATTGATAGTCTCGGATACGAGAATAGATGATGCGAAATAAATTTAGAGTTAAAATGTTCAGAAAATTTAATTGTTGAGTAGGGTTGTACCTTACGCTTTAGGAGTACTAATTTTGATGAGATTTGTTACGAGATTTGTTATTAGACTCCATTTTTAAATTATTATATTATATATATATATAGACATATGTGAAAAGTGGAAGCCAAAAAACCATCAAAATATCATTGACGATCGTCTCATTCACCCAATCCTAACCCTTCAACTTCTCTCCATAGATACATCTCAATTTCTATCACAAAGCCCTAATAAATTCAACTCTCCTCACAACATATTTTGTAGCACCTTCAAAAAGAATCCTCAATCATTATCTCTCTATCTTCGATCCCACCATTCTAGTGGTTCCAATGTGTCCAAAGGCTCAGAGATTTTGAGATCAATCGATAAAAATCCGCATGAACCTCACAAATCAATGAAGATAAATTTGTCAAATCACTAATGCTTTATTTGGTTGCGCAAATTGGTTCATTGTGTAAAAATGAGTGGATTTGAAGTGAGTTTAAATCTAATTTTGCGCGATGTTTGGTAATATAAAATTGATTTTGAGGTTCAATCAGAAAAAGTTAGAAACTGATGTAAATATATATTATGGGATTATAAAAAATAGGTTTCGGACTTACCAGATTGTAGAATAGTTCCGGTATCGTTGTTGTTGTGATACTCGTATTATTATTACCAGCCGAATGATGACCGAACTGAAAGGTAGCCCAAAAGTTGATGCTAGTACTCCTAAAGAAAGTGTAAGGACAACTCCAATTACGCTAAAAACACCGTTGATGGTGTCATTGATTGAAAACATTGATGAAAATGAGGAGGAGGAGGAGGAGGAGGAGGAGGATAGTGAGGCATACAAGACTGAATATCTTCGTATAGTTGACGAAAAAAAAGGGAGTAAAAAATTTAAGGCCACCTTTATAATCAAGTTGATTGCGTTTTTGTGCATAATGTTTTCTTAATTGTTAGCTCAACTGTTAACAAATTGCAAAAATTCATGGTTTGGAGTTTAGCAGTTTGGAAATGGTGTGTGTTGGTGTTGGTAATATTTTGTGATCGATTGGTTACCGAATGGTGTAGTAATGTTTTGTTTTTCTTGATTGAGAGGAACTTTTTATGAAGAAGAAGGTTCTCTATTTTGTTTATAGTTTGAAAAATAGCATACGGGTCCTCGTTTGGTTGGGTTTAGTCCTTTTAACATGGTTTTTTATATCAACCGTGGGGTTATGCATTCAAGAAAAACTATTAGGATTTTGAATTATATCACGAGGGCTCTTGGGTCGAGTCTGATCGGGGAGGGTATATGGCCCTTTAGGACTTTATTTGTAAAGGTTTCAGCTTCTTCTTTTCATGTCAAGAGATTCTTTGATAGGATTCAAGAAGGTATCTTTCATCAGTATGTTCTTTAGACCCTTTCGGGGCCTTCATTGATGGAATATGATGGAAGTGTTGATAGTGCTCAACCTAGATATAGGTTGAGTTTTATGAGTGTTCAGAAAGGGAAAATGGTGGAGAAAGAAGAGGTGGTTAATGCGGAAAAGATTCGCAAGTTGAAGAAAGGGAAAATATCAGCTTGGACCTTGGTGGGGGTTAATTAAACTTAAAAGGACTACAGGTTTGTCCACAATTTCCCAGTGTTGAAGTTGAGGCGGCTAAACAAAAGGGAGAACAGATAACTTGTGAGTTCCTCGGAGTAACATGGTTCCTCGGAGCGTGTGATTATCTCGGAAGTACTTGTTGTAGTCATGTAGATAGCCACGTGTCTTCATATGATTGGTCCATGTCACCAGATTAAATTTGGTATCAACAACTACTACAGTTAATTCCACGACAAACGACAAGAAAAAAAGAAAAAAAACTAGAGCTTATTCATTTTTTATTATAATTTAACCTACAAAATAATATATAACCCTTTTTTAATTATTTCAAGTTTAAATTTTCCCATCATATTTAGGGGGAAATGTAAATTAATTTTTAATTATGAATAATATTTTGTGATGAAAAATATTATTCTTGCTCAAAACTTAAATGGCACACTCGTTTTTTTATTTCATACTACCATGTCAAATAAGTTTACAAGTCATATACTTTAATATCTATTTTTTTCTAGAATTCAAATTCGATTTGTTTTTTATTAACTAAAATCTTAAAAAAATCTAAATATTAAATGAAAACAAAATAAATGTGATTATCATTGTATCTTCTAAAAAATATTTATTATCCAAAATAAAAAAAATAGACGCAAATAATAATGTGTGAGCAACTCTATAATGGGTATTGTAATTGGTTTTATCTGACATAAATATATTTATAATGGGTAGTTTATACTTTCGTATTTTGTAGTTTGTACGGTAATGCTCTCCAAATATAGTAAGAAAAAATGTTAATAGGACCCTCTCTCAAACTATACATGATGCACCACGAGATGTTCTAAAATTCAACTTCGAGCCGTAATAGTTCTAAAAGTAATTTATATATAATTCTTTTAGGGAAAAAAATGAATTATAAAGAAACTCAAATACTACATCATTTTTTGTGTTAGGGGGATTCCACTTTTCAGCCTAATAGTGAATGACAGTGTTTTAGTAGGCATATGGCATATTTGGGGTTTACCCATATTTTATGTCAGTTATGTAAAATGTGTCACCATATTCGGACTCGCATTGCAATTCTCATTAGCTTTTGTTATTTTAAAAGACTCCATTTGGGAAAAGCACATATCGATAATAGTAGATAATTAGTTGTGGGTGTTCTATAATTATATTTTCGATTTTTACAAATACTTTCTTTATATCTTGAGTAATTCAAGCATTTTATCTTACATATTTAGGTTTGACAAGTACCTGTCATTTGAGTTTGATGGGAAATAGAAATGAGGGAAGACTAGATCTTTAAATAATTAGACCAAGGAATGGAGCCTCCAATTCCAAGGGATAAGGAGTAAGGATTATCCTAGTCACACTAGAGGACACTGTCATCGAATAATGAATTAGGTTTGCATTTGACGCCTCCAACAATGAAGCTAAATATGAAGCACTGATAGCTGGTATGTGCAAAGCCCAAATGCTGGGGGTAAAGCGCCTCAATGTGTTTGGTGACTCCAAACTGGTCTCCAAAGAAGTGAGCAAAGATTTCAACGTAAAAGATGAAGGATGACAACCTACCTTTTTGTGGCACGAGAGCCTATGGTAGGAATTGAGGAGGCCCACATTCATCAGTTCCCCCGGGGGGCAAAACAGTTATGCCGATGCCTTAGCAACCTTAACCTCAGCAGTAGACTCTGACCTCAGAAGAACTATCCATGTGGAGTTCCTCGCCCAGCCTAGCATTGACAAGACAGTGGTCGCCGAGCAGATCATTTCTGTAGAAAGAGATCATAGTTGGATGGATTTAATCACTGCCTACTTATAGAATGAGACACTGCCCAACGATAGGAAGTCGGCTCACCAGATAATATTAAAGGTAACCCATTTCTATCTCTACCTAGGAGGGAAGCTCTATATAAGATCCTTTACAGGTCTTTACCTCCAATGCGTCCACCCGCAAGATGCCGAGAAAGTTCTCAACGAGCTTCATGATGGTATTTGTGGGAGTCATGTAGGAGGAAGGTCATTAGCATTCCAAGCAATCAAAGAATGCTACTGGTGGCCACACGTGCAAAAAGATGCAAGTATCCATGTTCAGAAATGTGAAAAATGCTAAAAGTTATCCCTTATGGTTCACTAGCAAGCTAGTGACGTTAAATTCTTAACTAGTCCTTGGCCATTTACACAATGGGGGTTGGACATTGTGGGAACACTACCTACCGCACCTGGGAATCACAAGTATCAGGGGGTCGATACAAATTACTTTACGAAGTGGGTAAAGATAAAACCACTAGCCAACATTGATTAGGCATAAATTCTTCACATTTATCCCCTTAATTTCAGTATTTTTATGATCCCGTGCGGTGTAAATAGCTTGGATTTGTCTCATATTTATGCTACTAACCCTTTTTGGCAATTATTTCGTATTTTGTGTATCTCTTATGTGTTTTACAGGTATTTCATGCAAGAAAGATGGAAAAGAGAACTCAAAATAGTGAAAGAAACCAAGAATCGGGGCGTTGAAGGGCATTTTCGTAATTTTTCAGCATTAGTCCGGAAGTGGGGCCAACTGGAAAGTTGAATATCTTTCAATTACAAGAACACTGAAAAAAACGGCACCTCAATCCGAGCTACGGCGAAAGAGTTATGATCCCTTGAAGTTGCGGAAAAATCATAGAAGAAAAGCTAGGAAGGCAAGTTCAAGGGTATTTTCGTAATTTTTCATCCCAATCCCGGGGGTACAGTCAACTGGAAAGTTGAAGATCTCGGAACAACGAGAACTCTGGAAGAAACGGCACCCAAATCCGAGCTACGGTGAAGGAGTTATGATCATTTGAAGTTGAGAAAAAATCCAAGGAAGAAAAGAAGAAAGTTGGAAAATATTTTAAGTGTTGAAAGAGGCCCAAAACCAGCGAATTGACCCGAACCGGTGCACCCAAAACCCGAACTGGTTCGCCCATTTGTCACGCCCCCAGATCCGTTACAAAATTAGCCACGCTCACAATCCGTTACAAAATTAGTCACACTTTCTAAGTGTGACAAATTGGCAGATACGGGATTTTTATTTTGTGCTTATCTTTTAGGCAAAAGAGTTTTATGTTTTGGGGACTCTTCTAAACGACCTCTAGCCTATATATTTAGTCATTAGGACTCTTTTTATTGAGATTTCATTTATGTAAAAGCTCCATAACAAATAGGAACATCTAGGAGAAGAATTTACATACTTTGCACCATTAATTCAAGAGCTTTTTCGGTTTTTCTTCAATCTTTGATTTCTTCTTGCATGTTCTTGTGCTTCAGTCGTGGTAATTTTTATTTCCATCACTTTTATTATTATTTACCATGTTAGGCTAGGTTTTTAAAGGTTGGGATACATGAACCCAACCTGATGTGTTAATTGCATGTGTATAATATTAGTCCTCTGAATTTAATGATTGATTATGACCGTATTGCGTAATTACACAACGATTGTAGATTTTTATATCTCGTTTGCCTCTGGGTACTCGTGATGATTTAGAGTGCAATTCGAGTGCAACTATCGCGATACTGATTTACTCATCCTCATATTAAGTATGACGCGGGCTTGAACCTCGTATACGTAATGCTTGGGAGTACTAAATTCCGGGTCAAATTAATCAGTTAAATTTACGATTAGTTTTATACCATCAATACACTAGGGTTGGGGGATTGTGTCTCTACCTTAATTTTTCCAATTAGTTTTAGTTAACTTCTTTATTTTTCCCTTTTTCCTTTCTCACTCAATCATCATCTTTTACACTTTAATTTTTTTGAAGTATTAAATCAATTAAAATCTATCAAACATTCCCTGTGGATTCGATACCCAGACTCGCCACTATACTCCGCAAGAGTGTAGTTAAAGTTTAGGTTTTTTTGTATTGTGGTTGGAAGTCGACAACAACGACTAGCGTATTTACACGGACGCTCGGTTTTCCAACTCGATCAAACATCCAAGACGCCGATATGACAAGGTTTATCTGGAAGAATGGCATAACACGCTTTGGGGTGCTAAGAGCCATCATCACCGAAAATAATGCACAGTTCGAGAGCAGTTGTTCCAAAACTTCTTTGATGAACATGACATTAAGCACCAATTCAACTTGGTGGTGTACCCTAAGAGCAATGGTCATGCAAAAGCTTCCAATAAGACGATGCTCGTCTAAAAAAGAGGCTGAAAAGAGAAAATGGTTGTTGGATGGATGAACTCACTCACGTTCTATGGGCCTATCATACCATGCGTAGAAGACTTACCAGGGAAACACCCTTCGCACTCACATATGAAATGGAAGCCATCATCCTACTTAGAGAGCAAGTATTCCTACCATGAGGACCAACTTGGTCGATCAAGGGCTAAACGTCGATGCCTTGCACACTAAACTTAACTTAGCGAATGAACGAAGAGAGCAAGCCATGATCAAGATGGCTTCATATCAATAACAACTGGCTAGGTAGTACAATACGAAAGTCAATCCAAGGAATTTTCAGGTATGAGATTACGTCCTAGGAAAAGTCCTCGACAGTGCAGTCAGACCATTAGATGGCAAACTAGGACCAAACTGGGAAGGACCTTTCAAAGTAATCAGGGACAGTCTTCAAGGAGCTTATCACTTGGAAATTGTGAAAGGCAAAGAGATACAAAGAGCATGGAAAACCTCAAAAGGTTCTAGTTTCAGCCTTCTTTGTCCCATTTAGTGTATGCAAATTTAATTTCAGATGCAAATTTTTATTTCAGACTTGTGTTGTTACTTAATGAATAAAGTTCTATTTGCTCTCACATCTTACTCTTACATCTTGATTGTCTCAATTTTATATTGTGTATCATTTCCAAGCAACATCTCCATTATCGGGATACTAAGCAGAATTAGACTTAGTTACAACAAGGTGCTCAACATACTTCAACCAAGGAACTTCCTCCCGCATAACATAATTCCCTTAAATTACAAAGGGTTATTCAATTTATTCCAATCGATGAATCTCCTCGCGCCGAGCAGGGTTCACACGGATTACAATAAATTATTAAGTTTGTTTAAATGAATACAATCCTCGGGTCTTTATCACGTCAAATACAAAGACAATATGATATGCATTATCTTATATAGTTAGTATAATGATAATTATCTCTAATTGGTCATGTTCAATACACACAGAGTGTACTATCACAATACGTCGAAACTATACCATTTTCGGTAATCAAGTTAGACCTACTAAAATAGTGTGTTATAATACTACTGATAGTGTGTCCATCTCCATATAAGATTGTGAACCAGACTTATTTCTACAAGTACCGATGAACTGATATTCAGTGTGTAAGCCGAACTCTACACACCAAATCATCTGCTGTGTAGAATAAAAGACACATATGCATAAATATATAAAATAATATGATGAAAACATCACTTGTGAACCATGACTTTTAGTTTACAACCCCAACAAGAGATATATAGCCTCCACAATGATATACTACAAGAAACAAAACAATAACAAGTGCAAAGAACATCGGCAAAAAGAAAAATAAAACATCAGTAAAGAAGAAAGTCTTTTTATTGATAATTTAAAAGGGAGGAAAATACAGTACAACCATAGGAAGTAAAAAATTACAACCCGTGAACGAGATAAAGGAAAGTCCCTAAAACTACAGGACTTCACTCATTCACAGGATTAGGGCTCTTTCCCCTTCTCGATAAATTTTTGTACTTGGTCGAAAATAGTTTCGACTGCAAGGCTGATCAGCAGGAAGCTCCTCTGCAGCAATGGGAGAATGACCTGGGAGATGAATCTTGAATAACTCAGACTCAGAGGGTAACCCTACCGCCTTCAAGGCCTACTCCGAACCCTTTTTAAAATATTTATTTGGGAGTAGGCTATCTATATCTCAACATCATCATAGAATGCATACCAACCTTCATTGTAGCTGCTTTCCTTGATGCTTGGTACCTCACCCTCCAGCTTCTGGACATTCCCGATTAGATCCAAGTTCTCTATTGTCAGTTTCTCCTTCTCTGTAAATACAAGGGTGTTGGCCACTTTCAGATCGGTCAAATCCTTCTATACCTTTGCCTTTTCCTCCTCGAAACTATCTCGAACATCAGCTAAGTTCTTTTGGGACTTCTTCGAGGATTCACTTAGCTCTCGATTTTTCTTGGACTGGTCAACACGACTGTTGATGTAAAAAATTAGATCGCTCTAATTATTCAATCACAGATAAATAAAATGAGACAAAGATTTTTAAAGTGGTTCAGCCTTATATGAATGGCCTACGTCCACTGTTATGTTATTGCTGAGTGTTTGGGAATTCTCGATTTGTGGTTCAACCAAGAAATTCTGGTCCCTTTGAATGAGGGCGATACAAGGTATTTATAGCCCTTAGGCTGTACATGCAAGGGTTGATACATTAAATGATATACATATGAAAGGGTAATATATTTAATGCAGCGTGTGCGTCAAGATGATGATCATTCAATGAATAATTGAACTGTTGATTATCTGGCAATTAATGATATGGCCGAGATGTAGCTCGGACCGCCTTAGTTGCTCGTTGCTCAGGAGTTCCTCGGAGCGCTAGAGTACCTCGGAGTGCTGAAGTTCCTCGGTGTATCCTCGTTTCTCGGAGAGACCATGAGTTGGTCGGGGAAATGAACTTCCTCATTGCTATTGTGCCAAGTAGATTTGACACGTGTTCTCATATTATTCGTCCATATCAGCATATTAATTTTGGTATTAACAGAAGCCCCCAATGTTTCCTATTTCGAACTTTGAGGAGTATGGAACATTCTTTCTCGGTATATGGCGATATTAAATGACTTTCCTGGGTTTTAGGAGCCTTTTCTTCATATTTGAATTTCCTTCTAAATTCGCAGAATCCGCCTTTTCGAATTTTTATGAGTGCTTCGATCTTCGTGCATTTTTGTCCTTTTAGCCACCGGTGGCGTATTAGTTTCTTTTGTGTAATCATTTCCTTCGCAGCTTCCCAAGGTAAAGTATTTAAACTTCTTAGGTAACCATACCGTCTTCTACCTTTTCCCATTTTCTGCATTCAAGCTTTCTGTTCTCTCTCTCTCTCGTGCGTTCATCTTTTCCTTCGCTAGTTGTCAGCTCTTCCTTTTTCCCTGTAAGATTCTCTTCTTTTCTTCTGTATTTCTTTTATTCACTATGGTTTATCTTGTGGAATCTGTTGAGAAATTTCGTTCCGATTTTTCCATTCCTTCCTGGGTAACTCTGGAGGTTCTTTCTGAGCCTTTAGATTATTTTCGATTGGCTGAGGGACATTGGTTCCCCAGTCTATTCATTGTTGAATGTGGATTTTCTTTTCCACCAAACCCCTTATGCTTAGAGTTCTGTCAGTACTTTGACGTTGTTCCTGCAAAAATAGCCCCCAATTCATGGAGAATAATTAATGGGGTGTATAAATTAAATCTGACTCATGGGACTCGTATAGGGATTCCTGAGATTATGTATTGCTATAGATGGGCTATTTTAGATAATGTTTATTACTTAAAAACTAGGTTTTTAAATAGGGCTCTTGTAGTTAACCTCCCTGATGCAAATAGAGATTATTTTGAACATGGAGTGGTTATTAAAAATTGGCAATATGCCCCCTTGGTTGGAGATGCAGTATACCAGGGTCCTAAATGCCCCCCATATGGCAATGGGATAGGTTTATTCTCATTTTCCTTTACTTATGAAATTATGATTTTATCATATTTGACAAAATGTATGACTGATATTTCATTATGTATTTATTTGCAGTGGATAGTAAAAGAAAAACTCCAAAAGAATCAGAGGTTAATATTAAGCATCTGAAACTTATCTGGGGTTTGCATAAGAACGTTGCAGACGAGCACATCAGGTCTGCATCATATTTACTGCAGTATAGGAGCTATACGACTTCTTATACTGCTCGTCCTGTGATTAGATCTGTTGAGCCAGCCTCAACTCCAGAGGATTCTTCTTCAGATTCTCACATCCCTTTAAGTCAGAGAATGTGCAGGAAAAGAGCTCCTCCTGCTCTATTTGATGACACTACTTCTGCTGCTGAGGCCAAGAAAAGCAAAATTGATGTCCTAGAGGGGACTAAGAAGGTGGATGTTGCGCCTTCCAAAGCTACCGGGAAGCCCCCAGTGGCTCCGAGCAAGAAAGTTACTCCTGTGGAGATGACTGCTATCTCTCCGACTAAGAGCTCTTCCTTGGTTGAAATTGCTGAAGTCCCTTTGAGGAGATTGAGGAAATCGTCCTCAGTCAATTTGGCTGAAACTGTCAATCCGGCTGAAACCATCCCCTCTCTACCAGTTGGTGGTGTTGGTGTTCCAACCATCATTCCTCCGAGCTCTGCCATGAGCTCGGTAAAAACTTGGATCATACCCGAGGTCCAAGGAACTGATGAAAAGATTTCTAGGGATATGCTGATATCCCTAGCTACCCGTCACCTGGCTTCAGTAAATCTCTCACACTCTGAATTTCCTCTCTTTCTTTGAATACTTGTATTTTTGTACTGATTTGTCACTTTTTCCCTTGTTTAGCTGGTGAATTGTTTTAACAACATCGTGAAGAAAGATGAAGCAATTAAAGCTTCCAGCTCCTCGTCAGGGGTAGAGGATGCTCTGCTGGGTTTGACCCAATCCTTAAAGGATTCTCGTCAGCAGTATAATGAGGACAAAGCTATCTGGGAGAAAAAGTTGTCTATAGTTGAAGCTGAGAAAGTGAAGCTGGCTGAGATCTCCAAGAGTTTGGAGAATAAGGTGAAAAATTTAGAGGTCGAGCATCAAAAATATGACGACAAGCTCAAGAACTTTGGAGAGCTTGAAGATAAACTGAAAAAGGCAGAGGAAGAGTTGTCCATCCTGCGAGATGTAAAGCGCCAAAAAGAAGAATTGGATGTGAAGTTAAAGTCTGCCGAGGATCTTCTATCCGATAAGCTCTCCTCGGAGAAACTGAAAAGAAAGCTCGCAGTTAAAAAATCCTTCAGCGCTGGCTGGGATAAAGGATGGGACAAAGGGATTGCTGCGATGACATCCCAAGTACAATACGGGAAGTTGAAATACTTCCGAGATGGCTGGGTAGCTGCCCTGCAGGAATTGAAGATCAAAGACGACTCTGAGCTATTTCAGCTACACCTCCCTGGTCCTCCCCCACCAATTGTAGAAGAAGAAGAAGATGATCCCATCTCTGATGAATCTTCCATGGCCATGGGTGATCAAGTCCCTGCCTCTCTACCTTCTGCCAACGAGGACATTTCTTCCATGCTTCCTCCTCCTGAGAAAATTTCAACTCCTGCTGATCAAGCTGCTGTTACCACCGAGCAACCAAGCTCCTCGTCCCAGCCTCCCAAGAAAGTCTTGGGAGACAAGGAAAAGGTGTGAAGTTGTTCGGTATCATTTCTATCTTTCATTATTTGTAATCAAACAATGTAATCTTTTTGTGATCTAATAAAATACATCTTTGTTCATCTCTGTTGTTGATGATTTGTTTTTGTTGACTGTTGTCTTCTTTTCATTATTAGTTTGTGGCTAGAATGGAACTGATATCTGCACATGATACAAAGCTGATGCAACAATGCCATGAATATTATAGAGCTGGTCATACAAATTTGAGTGTATCAGAAATTACTGACATCCTTGGCCATGATGCCTCAGAACAAGCAATTGAGGCTTATCGGTACTTGAAGGATTTACTTGACCGAGCTGTGGCCAACAACGTGTCCTACTATGACTTGATTGAGGAGCTTCATTGTTCCTTAGAAGATCTCCAGAGTCAGCACAATGAATCAACTGCTTTGTTGCACAAGGAATATGAGAATAGGCATCAACAGCTTTCTTCTGAGACAGGTCATAAAAAGATCATTGCTGGGTACGATGTTAGGGAGAGAACCCTAAAAGGTGAAGTTGAGGCCTGCAGACAGATCGCCGAGCTGCTGGAACAAGAGAATAACAATTTGCAGAAAAAGTTGGCGCAATACGAGTCTGCAGCTTCATCCTCTGGTGCCTTGGTACCAGTCACTGATGAAGGAGTCTCCTTCTTAGAGGTTGAAAATGCCAAATTAAGGCAAGAATTGGATACTTTAAGAAAGTCTGGTGTTTCTGCTACTGCTCGAGGACGAGGAAGAGGTTCTCGTGGGCGAGGAAGAATTGTTCAAAATGTTGTCGAGGAGCAAAGTTCTCCCCCTGCTCGAAGTCGATCAAGAGTTTTCAGCCATAATATTGAAGAAGCTCGCACTCAGTCTACTTTGGAAACTCAAGCGTTTCAATTGAATGCAAAAGATCGTGCTCTGTCTGAAATGTCCAAGAAAAATCTGACCTTGGAAGATCAACTTACTGCGACGAAGTCTGCTTTACATACCAAGGACCTTTTCGCTAAAAACCTTCTTGAACAATTGGATAGATTAACCTTCCAATTCCATAAACAGCCCAGGGAATTTTGGATGGCTGGATACAACGAAGCTCTAGTTCATTTAGATGCTCGTATTGAACACGCCAATAATGAAGGTTATAAGCAGGGGTGGTTGAACGCCCTGGGTGTATTAAAATTGGAGCAAGGGCATTATTTATGGGATTATCACGCTCCAGGGTTACTAGACTTGCCTGTGCCACCTTTCAAATTGGACATGAAATGGATCCCAGCTCGTTCCATTCCTTGGAGTATAATTTCAAAATATCTTGGTGACTATAGTCTTCATTCTCAGATTGAATTATCTCGTCCCGAGCATCTCTTGGATACTCCTTCAGTAATGAATGTCAGGATGTTGAAGGATTTGGATTTTATCAATTCTCTTCAGACATTAAATGATCCTCCTGCTGGCGAGGAACCTGTGTCGAAGGCTGAAGGGAAAAAACCAATAGAATAGGATTTTCAATGTAATGGTTAGCATATATATATATATATGTAACTTGTAATTTATTTTGATTTTTAATGAAAGACTTTCATTTTATGTTTGTAAATCTGTATTGCTATTCTTTTGTGCTAAACACTATATATGTATCTATTAAAAAGATAACAATTGTGTGCTGTTCATCAACCGACTTAGTAATAAACAGTTACAAGTATAAAAAATGTTGTTCGATCACTTAATAATAAAGTAATGAGTATAAAAATGTTTAAAAATTTTTCCAACCAACCAAGGTTGTTAAATTGTACTCGTCGACCAAATATAATTAGCAAGAGTTTTCATAAAAATGTGTCCGACCAACCAGGTTGATGGACCCTCCTCGTCGATAAATTCTCCTCGTTGACCAACTACAGTTAGTGGGTTTTTATCCCCGACCAACTATACTTGGCTCAGTTTGGAATATTTTGTATTTTCTGGAAAGGTTTTACCTTCCGACCAACTTGTTGGCATATTTTGTTTCTTAACCAGCCAAAATTGGCATTTTTAAGAATGTTGTTCTTGCCCTTTTACCATCCAAAGTTGGTTGTGGGTTTGAACTATCAGGTTCTTTCGAACTATTGTGTCCACAAGCTCTTTTACCAACCGAAGTTGATCACGCAAGTGTACGCCTCCTAACCAAAGGAGTACAATTTGTTCTCGCTATTTTACCAACCGAAGTTGATCACGCTCGAACTATCAGGTTCTTTCGAACTATCTTGTCCACAAGCTCTTTTACCAACCGAAGTTGATCACGCAAGTGTATGCCTCCTAACCAAAGGAGTATAATTTGTTCTCGCTATTTTACCAACTGAAGTTGATCACGCTCGAACTATCAGGTTCTTTCGAACTATCTTGTCCACAAGCTCTTTTACCAACCGAAGTTGATCACGCAAGTGTACGCCTCCTAGCCAAAGGAGTATAATTTGTTCTCGCTGTTTTACCAACTGAAGTTGATCACGCTCGAACTATCAGTGTAGTGTATCACACTAGTATTCCCCAAAAAACTTGTAATAAAAGGAAGGAGATGGTGAAACATCATCGTTTTATTCATAATGAAGGAATTGCTTTACATTTTACATTACTGATAATACTTGCGTAGGTGTTCAGCATTCCATGCATTCTTAAATTCCTCTCCTTCTAGAGTTGCTATTCGGTAAGTTCCTGGTTGGACACCTTCTGTAACTCGGTAAGGTCCATGCCAGTTGGCTTCAAGTTTATTGTGCTTCTGAATGACCTTCTTTAGCACATAATCCCCTTCTTTTAAGTCGCATTTCTTTACCCTTTTGTTGTAGAATAGAGTTGTGCGTTGTTGGTAAGCAGCATTCCTAATGGCTGCCTCTTCTCTAACCTCCTCGAGCATGTCCAAATCTAATCTTCTCATCAAGTCACTGACTAGGGAATTGAAATTTAGCACTCTGTGTGTTGGGAGACCCAACTCAGCAGGTATTACAGCCTCACTTCCAAATGCCAGCATGTATGGTGATTCTCCAATTGCTGCTCGGGGAGTTGTTCGGTAAGCCCACAATACTGACTGTAGCTCATTAATCCAATTAGCTTTAGCCTCACTTAGCCTCTTCTTCAAACCATTTAGTAGCGTTTTGTTTGTCACCTCAGTCTGCCCATTGCTTTGAGGATGACCTGGTGCTGAATGAGTCTTCAGGATGTTTGATTGTTGACAATAGGCAGCAAACTCTTCGTTGTCGAATTGTGTTCCATGGTCTGTGATGAAGGCATGAGGGAGACCATATCGACAGATGATATTCTTTCAGACAAATTGGTATACCTTCTCGTACGTCATGTCGATAAGGGGTTCAGCTTCTACCCACTTAGTAAAATAGTCTACTGCGACGACGAGGTACTTGAATCTTCCTCGGGTGGTCGGCAATGGTCCAACCAAATCAATTCCCCACATGGCGAATGGACAAGGGGAAGTTATGGGTGTCAACAATGCTTGTGGAGTTCGTCGGATGGAGGAAAAACGTTGGCACTTATCACATCTCTTGGCATAGGTTATACAATCAGCCCTCATCGTCGGCCAGAAATATCCCTGTGTCATCACCCTTTGCAAAAGTGTTCGACCTGCTACATGGTCTCCACATGACCCTTCATGGATCTCTTCAATCAATTCTTTCACCTCGGAGGGATGTACACATCTCTGCAAACCTATCATAATTCCTCGTCTGTACAAAACACCATTAGTTAGTACATACCGGGCAGCTTTAAACTTCAATTTCTTTACCGCGAGCTTGTCCTCTGGCAATCCTCCTTCTTCAATATATGCCCTGATGGGATCCATCCAATATGGTCCTAGATCAAGGGTAATAACATTCATCGTCAGGTCTTCATCTATGCTCCGACTTTCCAGTACTTCAATTGGTATCGTTCTTCGCAGCTCGGTACGAGTAGCTGATGCTAGTCGGGCCAGTGCGTCTGCTTGTGCGTTTTCTATTCTGGGTATTCTAATCAACTGAATGGCGTCAAATTCTGCCAACAATTCCATCACCTTTGCATGATACTTGACCATTAATTCCCCTTTAACCGCATATGTTCCCATCATCTGATTCACAATTAATTGAGAATCACTGAATACCATCACTTGTTGTGCTTCCATGATCTTTGCTAAATTAAGACCTGCTATCATGGCCTCATACTCAGCCTCATTATTGGAGGTTTTGAATTGAAATCGCAAGGCATATTCTATATCAATCTCGTCTGGGGTTTTCAAAACAATCCCCGCTCCACAACCTGTTGTGCAAGATGACCCATCTACATACAATCTCCATGTAGGTAATTCGTGTTCAAATTTCTTATCCAATAGAGTTCCTCGGTGAAATATCTGTTGTTCTCTTCCATTCTCCTCTATTAATTTTCGTTCCTCGTCAACCATTTCTTCTCTCCCTTTTACCAACCGGAGTTGGTCTGGGTTTGAATTTGATGATCTTTCTACATCCACAAGCCCTTTTACCAACTGGAGTTGGTCTGGACTTATGTCTGTTGATCCTGTAACATCCACAGGTTGGTCAGTGAGCAACTTTTATTCCTCGGGAGTATCAGGATATGTAAACTCTGCTATAAAATCTGCTACAGCTTGCCCTTTCAATGATGACCTGGGTTCATACACAATATCGTATTCACCGAGCTCTATTGCCCAGTACATCAGTCTCCCTGACTTTTTTAGTTTATGAAGGGCTTGCCTTAATGGCATGTCGGTATACACGATGATGGTATGGGCCTGGAAATATGGCCTCATTCTTCTACTTGCTTCAATTAATGCCAATGCCAATTTTTCTAACTTTGGGTACCTGATCTCTGCACCTCGGAAAGCCTTACTTGTGTAATAAATTGGCTTTTGGACTCCATTCTCCAATATGATCAATGCCGATCTAACTGCATGCTCTGATACTGCCAGGTATAAGTACAACTTTTCTCCCGTTATTGGTCTCGACAACAGCGGAGGTGTTCCCACATATTTCTTCAAGTCTTGAAAGGCTTCTTCACATTCATCATTCCACTCGAAAGTTTTTCGAAGTGTTTTGAAGAATGGCAAGCATCTATCTGTTGCTCGAGATACAAATCTGTTGAGCGCTGCAACTCATCCTGTAAGACTCTGCACCTCTTTCTTCGTCGTTGGCGATTGCAACCCTAAAAGAGCTTTGATCTTTTCTGGATTTGCTTCAATGCCTCTTTGGTTGACGATGTACCCGAGGAACATTCCTTCTCGTACTCCAAATGTGCACTTCGTTGGGTTGAGCTTCATCTGGTATTTATCCAGTTGATCAAAAGTCTGACTTAAATCAACTAGATGATCATCAGCTTTCTTGCTTTTTGTCAGCATATCATCGACATAGACTTCCATATTGCAACTGATTTGCTCGGCAAAAACCTTGTTCATCAGCCGCTGGTATGTCGCTCCTGCATTTTTTAAACCAAAAGGCATAACATTATAACAATAAGTTCCCCTAGGGGTAATAAAAGAAGTACTCTCCCTGTCTTCAGGTTTCATCTTGATCTGGTTGTAGCCTGAATAAGCGTCCATAAAGCTAAGCAGCTCGTGCCCAGAAGTAGCATCCACTAACTGATCAATTCTGGGTAATGGAAAATGGTCCTTTGGGCAGGCCTTGTTGAGATCAGTGAAATCAACACACATTCTCTATTTATTGTTTTTCTTCTTTACCATCACCACATTCGCCAACCAGTCCGGTTATTTCACATCTTCAATGAATTGAGCCTTCTGGAGCTTGTCGACCTCCTCTTGAATGGCTTGATTCTTCTCGGGGCTAAATACCCTTCTTCTCTGCTTTACGGGCTTGATCTCCTTATTCACATTGAGTTCATGACATAGGAAATTTGGATCTATTCCTGGCATGTCTTCATGACTCCATGCAAAAGTTTTCTTCCTATTTCTCAAGAAAGTTATCAACTCCTGTTTTATTGAAGTATCCAACGATGAACCTATCTGGGTTACTCGTTCTGGGTGCTCGTCATCCAGAATAATATTTTCTGTAGATTCCACCACCTGTCCTTTTACAAGTTGGGATTCATCTCTAGGATCGAGAGTTTCAATCTCTGTATCTTCTTCTACCTGGTAGGTTGTAGTCTTTTTCCTTGATTCCTCAAGCTCCTCTTGTTCAGCAGATGAATAATAGCATTCCCGAGCTACTTTTTGGTCACCCTTCATAACTCCTACTCCAAAGTTTGTTGGGAATTTTAAGCATTGATGCACTGTAGATGGAACTGCTTCGAATTTCTTCAAACCAACTCTTCCCATGATGATGTTGCAGGCTGACTGCATTCTTATCCATCACAAAGAAGCGTATTCTTTATGTTCGACAAGCAGGCCAAGTTCCAATGAATATATCCAACTTGATCGTCCCAAGTGGAAAAACTTTCTCGCCAGCAAAACCCAGGAGGGGTCTGTGATAAGGTTCCAATTGAGATAATTTCAGATTCAAGCTATCAAAGCATGAATAGTACACGATGTCTGCCGAGCTTCCATTATCTACCAACACCCTTGAAATCACTACTTCCTTCATCCTCATTTTGATCACCAGAGGATCGTCGTGAGGATAAAGAACACCTGCCAGGTCGTTTTTTGAAAAACCAATGACCAACTTCTCTTTGTTTACCTTCCTCGGACGATCGTCCTCGGCCAGATTTATTCGCTGAATATATGAACAAGCTTGAGCCTCTCCGAGGTAAGCTTTTCTTTCTGCAGTATGGTCTCCTCCTCCTGCATCTCCTCCTGTAATAACATTACAATCAAATGATCCAAAACGTATGGAAAATACCTCTCGTTCTGTCTGCCTTGGTTTCTTGGGAAGATCGGGGTCATCCTCTGGATCATCTTCATGGTTTCTCTTCTTTTTCTCCTCTGCTCGATGAGGAGATCTAGACCTCTCTCTAGCTCGGTCATTATTTTTTCTTTCACCTCCCCGATCAACATATTTTGCTAGCTTTCCTCTTCGAATGAGTGTTTCAATCTCGTTCTGAAGAGCTATGCGATTTTTGGTCATGTGACCATGATCTTTATGAAACTCGCAATATTTATCCTTACTCCTTGAATCAGGGTCTGACCTCAGTTTCTTTGGCCATTTTACCTCCTCGTTGTTCTTGATTTCTTCCAAGACATGATGAATACCCATTTTCAAAGGAGTATAATTGTCATATTTCTTCAAGACTTCCCATGATGATTTATTATTTCTGGAGTGTTTATCACCGCCATTACCCTTATGCTCTTTGTTCTTAGACTTGTCGACTTCCACCTTGGTGTCTTTATCTATATTCTTCTTTGCAGCCATAGCTTCCTCGGCATTCATGATTTTGGCCGCTTTTGCCATCAGTTCTGACATAGTTTTAGGTGGATCTTTCGCCAAAGTATAATACAACTTATTAGGCAACAACCCACTCATCAAAGTGGTGATTGTTGTATTCTCTTCGTAATCTATGACCTTCAGCTTCTCATTATTGAAACGAGTTATGTAATCTCTAGTACTCTCACCAGATTTTTGTCTAACACTTAACAAATGTGCTACTCATTTTACTGGCTTTGCTCCAAAACAGAAATTGCCGATGAACAACTCAGCCAACTGAAAGAAAGTTGAAATCTTACCCCGAGGAAGATTATTGTACCAAATCTGGGCAGCTCCAGTAAGAGTTCCAGAGAATGCTCTACATCTCATCTCGTCGGGGACAACATAGATATCGGCGACAGCTTGATATTGCTCTATGTGTAGAACATGATCTGTCTTTCCATCATATTTTGGGGTCACCACAGGTGCTTTAAACTTTGACGGGGTAGGAAAACCCACATTGGCCTGGACAAAAGGTGTCCCTTGAACAAAAGTTCGTTGTAAGGGATTCTTCGCCTTAGCCATTTCTCCCAATCTATCCTCCAAGCGCTGAAGGGATCCTTTCCACGCTTCATTTCCTTCCTCGGGCCTATTGGTTCGAGCAATAGATCGTTCTGAAGTAGCCTCCTGAGATTTATCTTGACGAGCAACTGATCGTGATTGTGCTGATCCTTCTCTTAGATCTGATGGTCGTCGAAAACTCCTCGACATGGTCTTAGGTGGACTCCTATTCCTCCTAGGGCCTAATCGACTAAAAGGAGACACCCTAATCAATCTTTCTAAGGCGCTGGGTCTTTCTGGAGAGAGGGTGATACGTTGATCAGTATCTGTAGCCCTTATTGACGAAGTTCGCCCAGGTTGATAAGAGAAATCATCAGACTCCTCATTACGATATGACTCAGTACGCCTGGATCGTGAAGAAAGTAAATAAGTTTGCCTCTTACCACTTTGCCGTCCTGAACGTGCAGGTGCACTGCCATGAAGGGTTTGTATGAGTTGTCTCATTGTTTCTTGCATGGCGGTTTGTCCTTGAGCCAGATTCGTCATAATCCCGGCTAGATCTGGAGGTGTAGAGGGATTCGGAGGATTTCCAGTATTTCCAGCGTTTCGATTGCTAGATTCTGGATTATCCGCCATTGATGACGAATGATTTTTGGTAAAAATGATAGTAACAATCGATTCCCACAGACGGCGCCAATCTGTTGATGTAAAAAATTAGATCGCTCTAATTATTCAATCACAGATAAATAAAATGAGACAAAGATTTTTAAAGTGGTTCAGCCTTATATGAATGGCCTACGTCCACTGTTATGTTATTGCTGAGTGTTTGGGAATTCTCGATTTGTGGTTCAACCAAGAAATTCTGGTCCCTTTGAATGACGGCGATACAAGGTATTTATAGCCCTTAGGCTGTACATGCAAGGGTTGATACATTAAATGATATACATATGAAAGGGTAATATATTTAATGCAGCGTGTGCGTCAAGATGATGATCATTCAATGAATAATTGAACTGTTGATTATCTGGCAATTAATGATATGGCCGAGATGTAGCTCGGACCGCCTTAGTTGCTCGTTGCTCAGGAGTTCCTCGGAGCGCTAGAGTACCTCGGAGTGCTGAAGTTCCTCGGTGTATCCTCGTTGCTCGGAGAGACCATGAGTTGGTCGGGGAAATGAACTTCCTCGTTGCTATTGTGCCAAGTAGATTTGACACGTGTTCTCATACTATTCGTCCATATCAGCATATTAATTTTGGTATTAACAACGACCATCAAAGAGTGTGGTGAAGTTTGACACAAACTGCAAGAAATGAGAAAGGATAATTGATGCATGAAAGCCGAACAGATCAAAATAACTAGCAAATAAGAGAATGCAACTAAGTCTAGTACCTGTGTAGATTTGAGCGCGAGCTAGTCTAATC
Source organism: Sambucus nigra (assembly GCA_949130495.1). Taxonomy (NCBI): domain Eukaryota; kingdom Viridiplantae; phylum Streptophyta; class Magnoliopsida; order Dipsacales; family Adoxaceae; genus Sambucus; species Sambucus nigra. The sequence goes on along the minus strand of CASBWL010000011.1, from coordinate 596,034 downwards.
CCATCCGCGACCAACGCTCATGATCGACCATGAGCACTGCTCCCTTCAGCAAGCCGGGGGCAAGGGATGGGGTGGTGGCCACATTGTCCCCTCTGCAGCAATATAAAGGGAGAGGGATGTCTTATTTAGGGCATACTTCTTTTTCCTATCTTCCTCTCTATTTCTCTCCTCATCCTCTCTCCTTATATTTTCTTATCCTCTTCTCTCTTTATCTTTTTTTTTTCTATCTCCCACTCCTTCTTCTTAGTTACTAAGCTAGAATCACTAACTTTAAGGGAGTACCCCTAATTTTTTTTTTTAAACTTAACACTATCAGACAACAGGGCTTGGTCATCATCATCATCATTGCCCAATAATAACTCCTATTCGGGGGAGCTATATATTCTTCTTCTTCCTATTCTTTATATTTTCCATCTCAATTGGCCTAAATGAACCAGATGATTCCTCTTTCAGAATATCTAAGATCGGGATCTTATCTACCGGTCGAGTAATAAAACTGGAAATGGTATTTGTATATTCCAGAAGATAAGCTCCTGCATGAGGATGGTTGCCATCAGGCAACCTATTTATAATCTTTCAGGCCTTTAATAGATCAACAACCCTTAGCTCTCGGAGAGTAGGCTTTTAATTCTTATCATGAGCTGCAAAATAAATGAAGAAATACATATCAAAAGATAATAAAATAAATAGCAAACAAAAATTCAGCAAGTTGGCAGAAGGAAAAACGACCTATATGATCCTCCCCCCAGTCAGGGAACAAGGGACCCCGGTGCCTATTGACCTCAGATATGGGAGGATGTTACCACTTCCTGACAATGAAACCCTACTCCCAATATCCTTTATAGATGTCAGGAAGGTTGGCAACCAAAACCCTATCGGCCTTTATTGCCTTCAGGTACATAACACCATTTATGGTGTGCGACCAAACATAGCAATAACAAATTAATGGGATACGCAAGTTGGTCCCATACAATTCATTAATTCTGTGTACCCCATTCACTATTTTCAAAGTGTTTGGGGAACATTGAGCAGGGACAACCTCAAAGTACTTAAGAAATCTAAAAAATAAGGGGTTTGGGGGAAAAGTTAAATCCCCCTTAACGGAAGAAGAGTGAATCCAGTGACCATATTCTATGTCCCGGACATCCTTGGACATAGGGACACAATCATTTTCTACCCACTCGGTAATATCATATGACTCTCTGAACTTCACAATAGTTTTTCCATTGAAAGGATCCATGAAGAAAAGGTTTCAAACAACAAAGAAGACCAAATCAAAATGACGAATAAAGGAAGCAAGTTAGAGGAACTTACAAGTAAAAATGGTGGGAGAAAGCTCTAGAAATATGAAGGGCAAGAGAGAAGATTCAGTAGACAGTTCGTGAAGAAGAAATGATGGATAAGTGACTGTTGATACAATTGAACCTAGTTTGAACTTCGCTTTAATGTTGAAAGAGTAATTCCCAATGAAGATCCACACGTTTCACATACTTGTTCGGACCAACACACCCTCTTTTATTCAGGAATATTACAAGTTTTCCTGATGATCCCACTCGGACGATCGTGTCCTCAGCAAGTTCACAAGTATTACTACTATACCGTGCCGATTTTAAAACAGTTATGGGCACTGGGCCTTTAACTCACTTAAAATCTATTAGTCCATCATTTCTGCCCAACGATTTTAGGGGCAATTATGAGGCTTAAATATTCTTCCAGACCACTGAGATAACCGACCAACCCAACATGTAAAGAGGACTGCCCGACCCAACTCGAACATTTAATTTAGACCCGTATATTTAACATGTGCTTAAATGCATGAAGATAGACTCAAATTGGTTAACAACAATCTCAGATGTCTTCCCTACTTGCTATATGTCCTTCTAATTTTAGTTGAGCCTTGTGAGAGGGAGGTCACTCTCTACTTGTATTTATACTAAACTAAGCGGGGTGTGCAACATCTCTATCACGTTGAGCTTTCTGGGATGGACATGCCAAGGACAACATGTGTATGCATGTATTATGGGTTTTTCACCAGCACATGTCTCTTTCATATCTTTATATACCCATGCTTAACTACTTAAACATTGCATTCATCACTTCATTTATACACACCATTCCAAAGTTCCTTTCTTTTACATAATTAAATAAATTAGACCCCCCAATAGTAGGCCCTAGTAAAAAAAATATGAACGCGTGTGAATGAGTATGCTACTATCATAACTATATACCATCTTGTGAGTTACGCATTGTGTAACCGTAACATGTTATTTTTTGAAGAGATACATTGTGAAAGAGATTATATTTAAGGCATACTAAAAATATATTTAACATAATTGAACAACACATTTATTTATGGCGATATTTATATACAAAAAAGGCCACTAACCGGAATAAGACTAGTGTTGACCTTGAATATGTCATGTAGCACCCCAACTGTTCGTTAGACAACCTAAGCTTTTTCTCCCTGCACATATCGGATAAAGTGCTATTATCTTCCTCATAATCTCCCATTTTTATAACTGGCAAATTCATATCGATGTATTTCATACGATCTTAAATTGAAAACATCAAAGAAATAAAAGTAGAAAGTGAATGAGTTATATATATGAAATATATTAAATATACAAAATGTATAAATATACGGAATATATTAAATATACGAAATATATAAATGTACAAAATATATACATATACGCAACATATCAAATATAAATATATGAAATGTATTAAATATACAATATATATATATATATATATATATATCAGTGGCAGAGCTAGGATTTTGATTGGGGTGGGGCTCTTGTAGGTTATTTTTCCCCCCAAATAAATTGCATAAAAAATCAACATCATATTGATAAAAAAATATTATAGTATTGTAACAAACCTAGCAATCATACTTCATTACCAAAAAAAATGTGATAAATACTTTATTATTTCCCATTTATCATGATGTCAATATTAAAAAAATTATTATACTAAAAATTAGGATAAATACCTCAATAGAGACCACATAAGAAAATCTCAATCCACGAATTAGTTCAAATTAGTAATTCACCTCTGGAAGACCTAAAATAAATAGTAAAAAAAATAATTCAAACAATTACAAAAATAATAATAAAATTAATTCAAACCCTAATCTAAGTAACAATAATATTAATTCAAGCCCTAATTTAAATAACAACAAAATTAATTCAAACCCTAATCTAAATAACAAAAATATTAATTCAAACTCCAATTTAAGTAACAACAATATTTAATCCATGTAAGTACTTGAAATGAAATTAATTAAACATATATAATCTAACTAAAAAGAAATATTTATAATACAAACAATCTCTAAAGCTAAAAAGGTTAACCGTATAAAAATATTACCTTGTAAAATATGGAGACTCCCTTAAATAGCCGAGCTGTTGAGAATGGGGTTAGGATAGGCAGTGGCGGAGAAATGAAAAATAGAGATAACATTCTCTTTAGAATATACATGCGTATGTTGTTGAGCTGTTGGAAAATGGGGGGAAATAAATTGTAAAAGGGTATAAGAGTCAAGACAAATGGGCAAGTGACCCAAGTGAGAAGGGCAAGTGGGTGGAGAAACATTTATCCTACAAATGTTATCATTTTTGTCTAAACATATTTTATATAACATTTTTTTTATAAACATATATAGCTTCTATCCTACGAATGTTATCTATTTTGTTTATTTTTTTTAATACTAGTGTAGATTTTTGCCACCTCCAATATACACAATATACAAAATGTATACATATATGACATATATAAAATATACAAAATATACGAAATATGTACATATATTAAAATATACAAAATATACATATATTTTAAAATATACCAATATATATTTACAAATTTATGAACAATATATATTTATGAAATATATATAGTTTAAAAAAAAATGATTTTGAGTGATTTGCCCCTCAAAGGTGGCAAATAAAAATATGTTCCAAAAAATTAATTTGCACCCAAAGATGACAAATTTATGATTAAGGGGTATTGGAAATCTATGTATCAATTCTATGTATACGTATAAAGGGGAATATACCAAATAGTCTCTCGAACATTTTTTAATACACATTCAGTTCAAGTTTTTTTATTTGTTTCAAAAAGTTTCCCAACACGCCGTTAGTGTAAACTTAGAAATAAGAGAATATTGTTTAAATATGTATTTGAGGAACTTTTTAAAACAAATAAAAAATTTAAATTAAAAAATATTTAAGCGACTTTTTAATATTTGATCCATTTATTAAAGGATCAAATACCAAAAATTTTCTCAAATATTTTTTAATACATATTTAGTCAAAGTTTTTTATTTTGTACCAAAAAGTTTCTTATTTTCTTATCTTTAAAGGTTCGCGTCAATATTTTTGATATAATGAAATTTTTTTTGGTGTAAAATAAAAAGACGTGAATTATGTATGTATTAAAAGAAGTTTCCGCGTCTAATTCTTACTTGACCCTTTATTAAAATAGAAACTTAATCGGTAGTACACTTCCAGGTTTCAAAGCTCCCAATCTTTGACACGCGCCTCACAGCTTTCCAAATTCCAATATTAGGGTTTGTGAAAACGTTGTAAAGAGAGAGACGAAACGAAACGAATGGAAAAAAAAACCCTGTTGATAAGCATGTTGTCCCTTCCGATTCCTCAAGCATTGAGCTTGTATAACCTCCATAAATGCGTAATACACCATCAACCTCCGACTGAGTGTCCATTTATATTCATCTTCCCCCACAAGCTTATATATATGAAACGGCAGAGCTGGTCCAATCCCTCTTCAATCGTGCTTTAGGTATGTAGTGTTTCCTCATAAATATTTACATTTTAGTCGTCTATTTCTATTTCCAATTTAACAGTTAATGTTATATAAAATTCACTCTTGTTCAATCCTTCAAATACAGGCTGTATAGATATAGATTCCGTGTTATCTGAAATTGAAGGTATGCATTTGAATTTTTAATTGTTAATTCTCCAAATTACATCTTTCTTATAAAACCTGATTATATTTATGTTATTTCTTATTTTTTATTTTTTATATCCCCTGTTCATCCTTTGATGTTATTCCTTTATATTTCTGTCCAGTCCAGGCCTTATTTTTTACATTGATTAGTTAAATTTTTTAAAGTGTTTTAAATATACTTACGTGCTACTGATTTTTACAAATTCGTCCACTTTCTTCACTGTTACATTGTAAGTTTGTCCATGATAATAGTTATGGTGTAGTTTTAAGGTCTGTACTGTACATGTACATGATATCAGTTAAGTGGGAGGTCCATTTTCAATGTCCACTTATTTTTAGAAAACAGCTATGGTGTGGGTTTATTTTAAAGTCCATCTCAAGTCCCTTTGTTTTCATAAAACAGTTATGGTGACAGTCCATCTCGATATGGTGGATGTCCATTTTGCAGTCCATCTCCAAATGCATTTATTTTTAGAAAGCATATATGAATTGAAATCTTTGAATGAATTGAAAACTTTAAAAAAACAGTGGAATCCTTTTGAAAACAGTTCATAAACATTCGATGTTTGAAAACATTAATGTTTATTGGTTCACAGTATATAACCATTTTTTTTGGGAATGTGGAAAATAAATTCCAAAGCAAATTAAGCCCCATCAAATGGCCTAAAATTTGCCTCGAACTTATTGTGCTATCAATCAAACCCTAAATGTGAATTTAAAAGTCGGAATGAGTCTAATAAATTGAGATGAAAAACAAAACGTAGCCTAAAATGCAGACAACCCATTAGCGTAACATCACCCCAGTGCTTCTAGGGTTTTACCAATGCCGCGTTATACCTCGACCTAGAAATAAATAAATAGATATACAAAGAGGAGGAAGAGGAAGAAGAACAGGAAGATCCATTAGCTTCCTCCGCATTCATTGCATTTTTGGTTACCCGTAAGTCTCCCCCCCTGTCCATCACTTTTATAATCAAAGACCATTTAAAAGACTAAGTTCATGAAAGAATGTTGTAATTTTACTCCAATTGAAACCTTATATTTGCTTTAATTTCTACTGCCTTAAGATTTACTTCCAAGTACGCTGCGTTCTTTTCATTTCTTATTTTTACATTTGCAGTTTCTAACATATCCTCCCTTTTAGTTTTTCTAATATAAATGTTTGAATTTGCTTGATTTTCATGGCTTAAAGTTAGATAGTACTTCTTCCTTGGCTTGGATTGATGGCTTATATATTCATTACAATGCTTGTGCACTTGAGGTGATACCATCATAATCTATTGAATTCTTGTTTTTATCTTAAGTAAATAAGAGAGAAGATAATGAAGTATGATCATATATCAATTGTGTTGTTATCATGAAAAATACTTTTCTTTAATATATTTTAGGTTTCACACACACACACACACACACACACACACACACACACACACATATATATATATATATATATATATATATATATATATATATATATATATATTAGTTTATCTACTTAAAAAATAAAAAAAGAATACAATGTTAAAATTGATGATGCACCCCCTCCTATTGGTGTTATTTATAGTCAAGTGGAATCAACCAAATCTATGTTTCTTAACGAAAATGTTGTTGAGGAAACATTTAGTGAATTCACTAATTTAGACGATCAGGGTAAGGGAGGAAATAGAGATGTGGGATCAGATGGTGTCCATGGCGAGGGGGAAGTATCATATGATTCACTTGTTGATCGTTTAGTTTTTAAACTTGATTAAATATACAACGATGATTTTTTGGGGAAATCAAAACAAAAAGATGTTAAAATGATGGTGAGGATAATGATTATGTTTATTTTACTGATAGTGAATCTGAAAGGGAAGATGATTGTTGTTTAATGAAAATATAGACAAAAATGTACAATTTGGTTTAGAGGGGATTGCTTTGAGATGAAAGATGTTAAATGTGAGATTAATAACAATGAGGAAAATGTTAATGATTTGTATGTTTTTTATTCTCTTGGGGTGATGACATGAGTAGTGTTCATAGTTTTTCTAATGAGTAAGAGGACGATAAAGAGAAAATGAGTAAGAAGATGAAGCATTGACCTCAATTCAACCCCAAACAGATATATATATGATCCTAAACTTGTCCTTGGTTAATTCTTTCGTACTAATACAATCTTAGCTGAAGATATTAGACAACACTCAATTAAGAATGGTAAGAATGTGAAGATTATTAAAATAGAGAAAAGTAGGGTGAGGGCAGTGTAGATGATTGTGTGTTCATGGACTTTATATGCAACTAAAATGGATGGATCCAATTCATACCTGCCCCAAATTTAAAGTGGATTACAAGGGGATTTTTAGAGAGAATTAGGGGTAATCTCGAGATTGCATTAGCCACTTTGTAAGAGCAAGAGATGCAAAAAAATTCATTCCAATGATGATAGGGGAGAACATTGAGGCCAAAATGGAAGAATTTAAGATGATGTAAGGTATATAGAAAGAGGAGTATGATTATGTGGCAGAATTGAAAATGATAGATCTAGATATAACCCTGGTTATTTAAGGAAAGGATGAGGGGTGTATGATATTTCTTTGAATGTATGTATGTTTAGGGGTATGCAAAAGGGGTTCTATTAAGCATTGTAGCCCCTTAATTAAAATGTATTCTTTCAGTATTATTACATGAAACTAGTCACTAAACAAAATTTCTAATTGCATTGCATTTTATTGTGATACAAATTTCATTACAATTTTGTTTTCATTTCTCCTCCCCCATATAACATTAAAGTGAGAAGTATAACAATTACAATAACATATACAATACACTTCGTCTTCTTATCCCTATTCTTATAATTTTCAACTTCAACCTCCAAATAATTTATCTTATAAATTAATCTAAACATGACTTGTCACCCTTTTTGACAAATGGGTGTGTCAATCCACTGAAAGAACTGGGCTTTAGGATTTCGAAAAAATGTAAATGAGTTAGGTTTAGGGTTTGCAACTGAAATGATCTAAGGTTCCATGACAAAAAAAAAAACTTACCCCAAAGTCAGCACACCAACTGAACCTTCTACCTTGGTTAAAGTCGGTCCAAGATGTTCGAATAATTGTTTGGTTGCCACAGTGGCGTGTAATCCCTCTCATTTTCTTCTCTTCTTCATTTGTACTTCTATGGTTGATGTTAGGCTTAACAATATGGTTCCAGAATGACTAAACAACCCAACAGCCACCATAACAAATTTTCCAGACCCAACTTTTTTTGCTGTTCGAAAATGGGTTGCAAGGCCCATTTCGGTGGGCCAATTGCAGGTCACGAGCAGGTAAGGTCGTGGGGTCATAAGAGAGATTTATGTTATCATGTAAGTTCATGGGTCATAAAAGAGACTTATGTTATCCTAAATTCTGAACAGATTCTTCTACCGCACAAGCTTTATTCCCCCCCCCCCCCCCCCCCCATTCTCTCTCATTAAATGCATTTGATTATGAGTTTGTTTGGCATGGTCAACTATCATGTTACAGTCAAATGTTGAATCGTGGTTTTTCGTCTTTTTCATTAATGGGACAATAATGACTGTCAGATTTTACATAAAAATGAAACATCAAAGTTAGCATTGCAAATTTTTAAAAATGAGTTAAAATTTCAAAACCTCCCAAACTCCCATAACCCTACCCTTAATTGCGTAGCTCAAATTGAAACAATAAAATTATGACCCATTGGATTCTAAAAGAAACATAGTTTTAAGATAAGATTGAGACATAAATAGAGTTTGCAAGAAAAACAGAAAAGAAAAGTGAAGCCAAATGATCTCTAGTAGCTTTTGCTATTAGAGTATCTCCAATGGCATAATCAAAAGTAAAAAACCCCACTAAAAATTATTTATTTGTGTAAAATATCTCCCATAACCAATAATCAAACTTTAACAAACCTATAATCAATAATCAAATTTATCAATAAATAATCAAAAGTAGCAATCTTTTATTAATAACCATATATCACATACCCCACTTTCCACAAATCTCTTCCAATAAACAATTTCTCTCTCCTCCCTCCCCACAGTAAAAAGTGCATTATGTCTCTCTTTTCTTCCATTAACATCTGTTGCTAGTGGTTTGGTTCACCTTATTGCCATCGATTCATCTTCCCCGAATTATATCTCATCCATACCTTTTAAATGAGATCCATATACCCCATTTATTAGCGTTGGATCAATAACTGACTTTTTCATAAAGAATCAAGGAAACACAATGGTAACAGTTATTTTGTAAAAACACTATATAAGATTCATATACCCCGTTGAAAAAAAATAATACTATTTTACAATGGTTGAAAGGGATGATCGCATTCAAACAAAATTATTAGGACTTTTGACGAACCAAAGAGTAATCGAAAATAATATTTACGTTTTACTTTTGAAGAAAACACATTTGCAAATTATATTTTAATGCATTTATTAGAATACTTTAAATGGCGTGGTAGCTGTAACCGGTATTAAATTTAATAAACGACGTAGTTTTATTAGGGGTCTCCCATTTTTTGTCACGTAGGTTAAAATTTTTAAAGTTAACAATCGTATAAATGCTGTAACCTAGCTATTTAAATTAGGTTATTGGAGGTAATCTCGCGTATTCCAACGGTCAATATAATAATATTATTATTACTCGGCCCACTGTTTTCGGTTTGTCTCTCCCCTATTCCTCGGACTCTCATATCATATCATATATATACATATATATCAATGTAGATGCGCATCTACTTTCTCTCTAAAATCATCCTTCTTTTCATTACCTTCACTCAACCAATCATTTTTTCAAAATCTCACCATCAGATCCAAATCATTACATTTCCAATTCCAATTCTGAACATGCATGTTGAATTAGTGAAATTTGACGATTTTGAAACGTGAATTGGCATTGATCAGGTGAGTTATGGTGTTAATGATGATAATACCTAAATTGATTTTTGTATGTTTTATCATATGTAGATGTAGATAGATGGTGAAATGTTGGTGGAGAATTTGAAGTGTGATCAATTGGATTGGATGAGATTGTGTTTTAATGAAATGATTGATAACCCTAATTTTTGTGGATTTGTTGTGTATATGGTGGTGCATTTTAAGTGTGTTTTTGGTTCATTGACCAAATTTAGTTGACCTGAGTCAACTCAGCTCCAAAAGTCTCCTTCTGCACTCTATCTCTCTCTCTCTCTCTCTCTCTCTGTCTGCCTGCCTGCCTGTCTGCCTCTCTATCTCTCTGTCTCTCTGTCTCTCTGTCATGGGCAGAATAAATATAAGAAATCCCGAACTGGACAGTCAAGAACACGGCTGAGTCCATCCATCCAGTAATAAACAATTAAATGCAGAATTAAAATTAGGAACGAAATTACCCAGTTTTTGGAGCAAATAAATCTGGGGCAGAATAAATATAAGAAATCCCGAACTGGACAGTCAAGAACACGGCTGAGTCGCGGACAATGTCGCTCAAGAACACGGCTGAGTCGCCGACAATGTCGCTCTCTTTAAGTTGTTTCGCGGCTCTGCCCAAAGTGTGCTGACAGTCTCGAAGCCTCGCCACCCCCAGGATAAAACAGCCTCCAAAATTGAAATACGGATTTGATAAAGCACAAGAATCAATCCGGTCTGTGTACACCCATTCTGTATTAATTGCTCGAACTGGACAGTCAAGAACACGGCTGAGTCGCCGACAATGTCGCTCTCTTTAAGTTGTTTCGCGGCTCTGCCCAAAGTGTGCTGACAGTCTCGAAGCCTCGCCACCCCCAGGATAAAACAGCCTCCAAAATTGAAATACGGATTTGATAAAGCACAAGAATCAATCCGGTCTGTGTACACCCATTCTGTATTAATTGCTCGATTCTAAATAATATAATCCATCCATCTATCCATCTATCTATCTCGAATTCAAAGATCACCCCCCAATCAATCAATCTGTCTATCTATCTGTCTATCTGTCTGTCTATCTGTCTGTCTATCTATCTATCTTTTGTAAAAGATCGAGTTTTTATCAACTTTTTCAAAGATCACCCCCCAATTAAAAACAACCCGACTATTGAACTGTGACAACAAGAACTTTTGTTTTAAAAAAGTTGATAAAAGATCGAGTTTTTATCAACTTTTGTAAAAGATCGAGTTTTTATCAACTTTTTCAAAGATCACCCCCCAATTAAAAACAACCCGACTATTGAACTGTGACAACAAAAACTTTTGTTTTAAAAAAGTTGATAAAAGATCGAGTTTTTATCAACTTTTGTAAAAGATAGAGTTTTTATAAACTTTTTAAGTGAAATGTGTTAGTTGTCATGGTTCAATAGTTTTTTTTTTCTTCTTGTTGTTGGTATATAGATCGGGGGTGGGTGAAGAGGGTGGGTGATCTGTCTATCTATCTATCTATCTATCTATCTATCTGTCTGTCTCTCTGTCTCTCTGTCTCTCTGTCTCTCTGTCTCTCTCTCTCTCTCTCTCTCTCTCTCTCTCTCTCTCTGTCTATCTGTCTATCTATCTATCTATCTGTCTATCTCTCTGTCTATCTATCATCTATCGTTCGTTCGTTCGTTCGTTCGTTCGTTCTATCTATCGTTCTATCTATCGTTCAATCGTTCTATCTATCGTTCTATCTATCGTTCTATCGTTCGTTCTATCGTTCTATCTATCGTTCTATCGTTCTATCTATCGTTCTATCGTTCTATCTATCTATCGTTCTATCGTTCGTTCTATCGTTCGTTCGTTCGTTCGTTCTATCGTTCGTTCGTTCGTTCGTTCTATCGTTCGTTCGTTCGTTCTATCGTTCTATCGTTCGTTCTATCGTTCTATCTATCGTTCTATCGTTCGTTCTATCGTTCTATCGTTCTATCTATCGTTCGTTCTATCGTTCTATCGTTCTATCTATCGTTCTATCGTTCTATCTATCGTTCTATCTATCGTTCTATCGTTCTATCTATCGTTCTATCGTTCGTTCGTTCGTTCGTTCTATCGTTCTATCGTTCGTTCTATCGTTCTATCGTTCGTTCTATCGTTCGTTCTATCGTTCTATCTATCGTTCTATCTATCTATCGTTCTATCTATCTATCGTTCTATCGTTCGTTCGTTCGTTCGTTGTCATGGTTCGTGTTAGTTGTCATGGTTCAATAGTTTTTTTTTTCTTCTTGTTGTTGGTATTTAGATCGGGGGTGGGTGAAGAGGGTGGGTGATCTGTAAAACCCCTATAGTGTAAGGGGGGTTACTTTAATTTACCCATTTTTTACATGCGCTTTAAGTACTTTTGTACAAAGATGCGGTATTTTGAAACTTCACTTATATAAAAAGCGATGTCTAAGCGATTTTACACTAAAATTGTTGTTTGAAACAGCATTTTTTCAATTCACTTAGTAAAATCTTTGTTTGATTTTAGTGTAAAAGCGCTTATCTTAGACAAAGTGTCGTAGTTCTGCAAATAAATTTCAAACAATCGCAATTTTAGATAAAAAAAAAAATTCAAGTGCGTTTGTTTGAAAAAAAAATCGTACAAGAACCGAGACAGAGAAACAAAAGTTAATAATTTGTTTATCAACACCATACCTTCCAGTATTTACATTTCTAGATGATGAAAGCACTCTATATGGTCAGTGTTTATGCTTCATGATGCAGCTAATTTCCTGTTTAAACCTGGGTGGAAGTGTGTTTAGATTATCTTATTGACTAAAGTATCTACTTTTGTTTTGTGTTGACAATGGAAATGGAATTGCAAAACTAGAGAACCTACCAATATTTGAAATTGGGCCGAAATTAGCATAATTGTGCGCACAATTGTACGCTATACATGAAAATCGCCATATGGCCCCCCTATTCTGAAATGGCAGCAGCCCCCTTTATTTTTACCATCTCTAACCTATTTTCCTTTCCAATTTCGAAACAAATGGGTCTTGAGTTGAAGCTAGGATCTTGATCGAATTACCATTTCCATATATTTGCCTTTCATCTTAGTTGCACCAAGTTCCCTTAAAGACTCCATTTCTCTTGAACATCTGTTTATTTATTATGGTCTTGATCGAATTACCATTTCCATATGTTTGCCTTCTATTTAAGTTGCACAAGGTTCCCTTAAAGACTCCATTTCTCTTGAACACCTGTTTATTTTTGTATACATTTTTTGAAGTGTTATGGCTGTATTAAAAAAATTATTGTTGTTTGGTTGATTATCAATGTTGTAGCTTTATTTTAAATTCCACCTAACCCTTTGGTTGCTTATCAATGTTCTAGGCTTGTACCTTTATTACTCTTCACTGTTTGTTTTGTGCTTTTATAAATTAATTTTTGTTAAATGCAGGTAATGGTAATTTTCAACATCATGTATAACAAAAATTTCGATTGGCTATGTTTTTGGAACTTTAAAGTGTTTTGAATGATGCATGGATGTTATTTGTGATGACTTATATTGAATTTATTTGTGTAATTATATGCTAGAATCATGTTTGTGCTATAATTTAGTATGTTTGTGTTACATTATTTTTTTGATATATTTGAATAAGTTTAGTAACTAAAGTTTCTACTTTTGTTTTGTGTTGACAGTGAAGATGGAATTAGTAATTGCAAAGCAAGAACGGTTGAATCGATGTACCAATGAAATGCAGATGATCCCCAAAGCCCTCCTTAATGTTCCTTGCTTCCAAATAAGAGAAATTTCACAAAGCTCACTAACTTTGTTGAAGAAGCTCGGGACAATTTGAGGTCAGCGCCAAAAATAGGAAAAACTTCAATTAATAAAGCAACGCTATACGGAGAAAACAAAAGTCTTCATGATAGAAGAACCTCACCCATCTGTAGGAGATTCTTGAATAACAAAAGATTTGCCAAAGAAGAATTTTCTTCGGGTGAGTGGGAAGAAAAAGAAGAAAGCGAGAGAGAAGAAAAGAACAACACAGGGTCATCATCAGGGTCATCATCAGCAAGACGTAAAACTTCAGTTGAGAAAATGACGTCAAGTAAGACAATCAGAGGCTCACATTGTAGAAGCAAATCAGGGAGGTGTTATTGTTCCTCAAACAAGAAAAGAAATCTTAAGCGCGTACATTTTCATTGCGAGTCAGATGATGATTATTATAAAGAAGAAGATGGTAAGGAGGAAGAAAACAAGAACAAAAGGAGTATTAATAAAGTATGTTTCTCCAGAGAATCAGATTCTGATTATGAAAAAGATGAAGAGTACAGTTTGAGTTCATCGAAACGAAGAAAACGAACTTCAACTAAACAAAGAAGAGTGACTAGAGATATGATTGACTCACACGGTGGAAGTAATTCATAGAACGATGAATGGGTAGGTGATGATGAGGAAGTACAAGAGGAGAATAATGGGAAAATGAAATCTGAAGAATTCGAGGGTTCATGTGGTAAACGGATTTCGGAAAGGAGTCGTGCTGCTGTAAACAAGAAAAGATTATTTGAAGATGGTTTTTATTCCGGTGAATGGATAGATGATGAAGAAGAACAAGAAGATGGGTTTTTACCTTTGATCAAGAGAAGGAAATGCAATAGCGATTCAAATGAAGATAAGGTGGAAAGGAAAAGGAAGCACACAAGAGAGAAAAATGATGACGGGGGGAAATCTTCTTTATGTAATTCGTCTTCTTCCTTCTCGTACAGTTCTTCCTCGTTGGTTAGAAGTGATGGGAACAACACTGACAAAAGTATAACTAAGAACGTGAAGGTAATCAATCCTCACTTCATTCCTTTCTCATTCATTAAGAGAAGATTGTTATTTTCGTTACTCTCTTTTCCATAGAGTATACTGTGGATGATGCCAATATTCTGGCTTTAAACAAGGACCTAGAGAAGATTGCTTAAAATGTCATCAGTGTAGGAGAAACAAGAGAAAGATTGTTGTACCATGTACCAAGTGTAGGGAAAAACAGTATTGTATCCGATGTATTAAACACAATGGTAACTTCTTTGACTATGTTATATTTTCCTTTTCATTGTAATGTTCTAATTCTACAACAATGTCATTATGTTATGATTTAGCCCCCTCTCTCTCTCTTGAAAAGTATATATCTTATATTTTTTTCATGAGGAACAGGTATCCTTAATTTTCAGAAGAAGAAATTGCAGAGATATGCCCATTTTGCCGTGGAAATTGCAATTACAACCTGTGCTTACACTCAAGTGCAATTTTTAAGGTTTGTTTATTGCCTAGAAGACTTGAAGCTTTTTGAAATTTTGGAACTATTCTAAATTTTTCTTCAACCCTCAGCTGTCCGAGAGAAATCTCACTGATTTTCAAAAGGTGCAGCATCATCACTATTTGATCAATTCACTTCTTCCATTCCTAAAACAAATTGGTGAGGAACAAACTGACGAGATAGTGGTAGAAGATACTAATAGAGGTATTTAGCTTTGAAAACTGGTATCAATTCTTGCATCATTGTGTTATGCTAATATAGGTGACCTGATATGCACAGGGGTATTATGGCATTCCATTGAAATACAACAGTCTGTTTGTTCCAACGATGAGCGTGTGTATTGGTAAGTTTCACTTCTTTGACACAGGTTAAAAATGTACGATTGTACATATCACATCTATAAGATTTTAATATTTTTTAATCCTTTATTGGTTTTGAAACAGCAACCATTGTGCGACATCAATTATTGATCTTCACCGAAGGTGCCCAAAGTGCTCATACGAGCTCTGCCTTAGTTGTTGCCGGGAGATTCGCAACGGAAAATTTAGAGGAAATCGCAAAAAAGCTGTTTCTCGATATGCGGATAGAGGCGACTATTACATGCATGGTGGAGAGCCAACAGAATCTTTTGATACAAAAACTTCAGAGGATATGATTGAGTCGTTGATTGAATGGGTTTCTGTAGATAGTCGGAGCATCATGTGTGCTCCAAGAGAAATTGGTGGATGTGGTAGTTGTGTATTGGAGCTCAAGTGTATCCTTCCAAAAGACTGGATATCAAGTTTGAAACTAAGAGCTGAAGAAATAATAAGTAAATTTGGGGCTATGAAATCCCTTTTCAGGTCAGTTTGTCCTCCAAATGGTGGTGAGATGTTACGCAGAGCAACTTCTAGAGAAGGCTCCAATGACAACTGCTTGTATTGTCCGGCTTCTAGAGATGTCGTGAAGGAAGAGGAGCTTTTACGATTTCGTACGCACTGGGCTAAAGGTGAACCGATGATTGTTCGAAATGTTCTTGAAAATACGACTGGTTTAAGCTGGGAGCCAATGGTTATGTGGCGTGCACTGTGTGAGAGCATGGATCCGAAGATCAGTTCAAATATGTCTGAAATGAAGGCTATTGATTGTCTGGCTGGGTGTGAGGTAAGTTAGATACTGCCCTTTGCATTTTTCGCGAGATACCTTCTTGAAAATATTGATTTTGATACATGTGGCACCATCTTGAAAATAATGCGACTCTGGATTTTGATACTCGATTGCCTCCCTCTCACTCCCGAGGTTAATTAACTTTTTCTCACATATATGTGTATATATATATATATACATCGTATTATATATACATATGTAGTCGTGGCTTCCAAAAGCCTCAAAAACTTCAATCCTAAATTCTCAGATTTTTGAGTTTTTTATATGAAGCAAATACAGTTGTCTATCCAGGATGTTTCAACCAAATACAGGTGTCCATCAAATCCGTAACTTTCGAATACCAGTCCATCCACTTCTCTTTTCAAACTCCCAAGTACGTCCATACTGCCTTCTTCATCGTTTAAAGCCTCTCCAATGAGAAAGAAAACACTTACCTCTCTCTCCCCTCTCATACACACAACCTTTCTCAGGCTCTGAGATCCTTCAACTTTAAATAGAAAATTAAACAAATGGTCACAAGACGTTCTTAATCAAATCCTCAAAAGATGCTCAAGCTTAGGAAAAAAATAAGCCTACGATAACAAAGGCCTCCCACTCGATGTTCCCGAGGGAAACTTTGCCATTTACGTTGAAGAAAACAAAAGTGAATGCAGAAAAGCAGTTACTATGATTATTTGCGTGCCCAAGAGCTTACATTGGAGAAAACAGAAGTGAATGCCGTTTACGTTGTCGTTTACATTTGGACACTTTGACGTTCCCAAGAGTTTGGGTGCCTAATGAAGAAATAAAGAGATTTAACAAGAGTTTGAAAGAATCATCCGAAGCCAAAAAGTAGGGAAAAACTGAAGAGAATGCAGGGCTGAAGAAGAGGTCAAGGGTATGTTCTAAGATAGAAGTCTAATCACATTTTTTTGCTTCGTTCTCGATCGTTGACTGCTCCTTTTGTATTACGGACCATAGATTTTTTCATTCTCATACTATGATTAACTGACACTTACAATAGGTGCAAGTTTCATCTAGGCATGTTATACATCGACTATTTACACCGGTGGGTTAGACAGTACATTGTTCCTGATAATAGTAATAACCAAACTAATGAGTCACCAAGCAGGTCATGTTGAAGTTAGGAACAGTTTGGGCAGTTGTGTAGGAGTTAATGTCAGTTTTGTAGTTTTGTATCGTCCGTAGTGCATGATAGTGGGTCAGTTCCTTATCATAAACACGGGTCACTGTTCCAATGAAATCTCTAAAAAAAAAAACTTCCACGTAAACCACGTTGTATATTGTAACTGTTTCTGATAATATATAATAAACAATCGGCAGCCTCTAGGAAGATAAGAAAGAGGACTGTGTACCATTAGTGTTTTGAACATATAAACTCTACAGTTCCCATCTCATTTTTAAGCCATCCCGAGTTTTAATGCCTCCTTCAACGTACCGAAGAAGAGTTTGGTTTCGATCACGACATGGGATTAACCATTCCCTGTGAAGAAGCAGTTTTTCAATCTCACTTCCATGCTTAGATGAGTGAATCATGTTGAGGTTTGTTTGGAGAAAGACGAACAACATTGATGTTTTCTTCTCTTTTTTTATATCTATCTTCCTAGCAGTCTCATCTTCAATTTTTTTGGGGGTGTTGCCCCATCTGGTTATTTTTTTCTATTCCAGTTTGGCGACTCTAACCCCACACCCATGGTCGGATCGTTGCAAAAAGTTTAAATTTTACTTAATGATAAGGAAAGTTAAGTTCTCAGCTTATTACCTCTCTCTCTCTCTCTCTCTCTCTCTCTCTCTCTTACAGTATTAGCTTATTCGTGTAAAATAATAAAACAACTAACTAGATTTGAGTATGAAGTACGAATAGTGATACCCTTGAGAAGTGACATCGGGAATGTACAAACAAAAATGTTGTATAATATTCTTTTTAAATGCTGTAACACACTGTGTCGGAGTCCTTATTTTGGGTGCAAGTGTCCTATTCTAATATTCTAATTTTACATTCAACATTTTTAGTTGTTTTTATTGCTTTTTTGTATTTTTACAACTATTGTATTATTTGTTTTTTATTTGTATATTTAAAACAATTTTTTTGGCATTGATAGTCTATTAGTAGGTAGTTAAAACACGTAGTTAGCATGGATCTCTATTGGCCTGCTACTTGGTAATACGAAGCATTTGTAGATTTGAATTGTAAATTTGTTTAGTTTTGGATTTGTATATATATTTTTTTAATTTTTTTTTGTTGAATACTCGGTCTTATTTTTTAAATTAAGGTCCTCTTTTTACTATGATTATTTGTGTTTCTATATGCATTAACATGTACGCATGAAGGTATTAATGAAAGGATTAACTTTTTTATGTTGTAAAAAAAACCGTGCACTTTTGGTTGGTTTGAGTAATTTGACAACAACAATGGTGTTGTAACCACGTATTTTATCAGAACAAAAGATAAAATTATTTTTATATTTTTTTGCAAATTATTTTGTTCCTACATTATTACATTAATTTCATTTACATTTGATACATCCCTACATAGTTTTGTAATTGACCTATGTTATCTGATACTTTTCTTAAATGTCCAAAGATATTGTGATTCTTCCACAAACAACAAAAAGGAGGCACGGTTAAAATAATTATACTTAATTTTAGCTGCACACTCATAATATTATTCTCGATTTTTTGTTTTATCAGATTGTGTTAGTGGTCCCCTCAAATCAAAGAGGCTTTTATATCCAAACGTTTGGATTTTGAAAGCATATGTCCGAATATATTGCTATTCGTCCTGGAAGTACGATGGAAATCCACATCTACCGTGGCTCAACGACAAATCATGAAGTTCTCATGCATGCATACAATAGTTATTCTGTTGCTGCAACTCTTTCTTTCTTCATTAACTATTTTCTCACATGCTTCTTATTTATTTACTTATAATTTCATCATGTTTATTATGAAAATATGTTTTGTGGACGTTTCTTTGAATGAGAAAAAATATATTATTGATGTGCTTGAATTCGATCATAATAATTACTTTTAAATTTGTAGGGACTTGATGAACATATGATTATTTAACGATTTGTCATAGTTTCATAAATGTCTATTTGACAGTTAAAATGTGTTATACACGCCCGTGCATCGCACGGGTCACCACTAGTATGTATATATATATGTATATATTGCTGTCGGAGGGGTATAATCCCTCAAGACATGTAGATCATTAAAAAGGTACTACGTGTTTGGTCATCGAAGCAGTTATCCAGAAAAGGGGGAAGCAATGCACTGAACAGCTAAAGGACTCAGCAGCCTGAGTTAGGGAGAACTCAAGAAAGCCCTTGAAAGGTCATCCACTGGAACCTACGGGGTATTAGTTTAGTTGGTTTAAAGGCTAGAAAGCAGGGTATAGTTGAACCAAGTCATGGTCCAATTGTTCTCTCTGTGTTTGAGAGAGAGAACACAATCCAGCCGTTGAAAAACTATTCCCCCAAGCAGCTGCCTCCTAGAATTAACTCTCTTTATCGAGATCATCACTTTCTTGTATAGAGAAGCCAACTCATTGAAAATTCACTTATGTTCACTTATCACTTGTAACCTAGCGCATGTTCTTTCCTAGTAATTGCCCTGTGTATTTAAGATAAGACTGTTATACATATGTGTATATATAGCTGTAATATATGTGTGTGTGTATATATAGATATATTCTATGACTGTTATACAGATGTGTATATATAGCTGTAAGATGTGTGTGTGTATTAACACGTACATTTTTTGTTATTGTAGTGAATTGTGCCTGTCAAATAAAAAGGATTCAGCTTGGAAATATGAGAGGGAGGTGGAATTACTGGATAGGGGATACTATTGGACTTTGGGTCATATTATCGACCCATATGGGGCGCCCATGGGGCATGACCCAGGCAACCCTGCAGGCGAATAAGAAAGTTGGAAATAAATATCCAGGAGATAAGGTTTTTAAAGAGTGTCCCCATGTGTGTGGGACGCGGGTTAGTTTATTTAGGATAACTAATCCCATTACTCAAAATAAAATATGTAAAAATATTTAGTCTCGCCCTCTCCTGCGATTTTTACCCTCTCTTCTCACAATTAAAGTCATCTTAATGAACCCTTTTTAGTGGAACTAGTGGGTTACGCGCGTGTTACGTGTTGTAACTCCGCCATGAGATTAGTGTTTGGTCCGTTCGTTGTGATCTGCGCGTGAAATACCCCGGTGGTACCCGGATTTGATTTGAACATTTGAGGCAAGTCCGAATCCGTTTAAGTTTTTTTTGTGACATATGTTTACACTGATATCATAGCCATATAGGGTATTTCCGTGCCATTATCGCATGCTTAATACAATGATTTAGATGTGATTAGAACCCTCCATGATTGGAAATTCGTAGTTTTGATTAATGGCCTTCATGTTTGATCATTACAAAACGAAACTTATATATTCATGATAGTACCTTTCCGTGGGCATAATATTTGCTTGATTTGGATTAATATAGAAGAAGCTATGGCAAAAAACTTAGTTTGGGTCTTTTCTTTGAATCTTCTTGGCTAGAGATCGAAGATGAAGTGCAGAAAATTGGACACCTTGTGAACTTCACCATCTAACATAGAGAGATCGGCTTTTTTTTTATATGCTCGATATTTGATTTCCTTTTTTCTGTTTTTTCTTTGGAAAATCAGAATTTTGATTATTTAATAATTAATAAAATTCAAATAGATACTCTGAAGAGTACGCACAATCTGGACATCCTATTGATCTAATTTTTAGGTGGGGTTGTGGGTATAGAGGTGGGATTTTAGAGGGGTGAGGAATAAAAATGGGTTAGGATAGGGTGGTGACTGAAATTTTGAAGTTTGGGGGGTATAAATGGTTGGAGAAGATTTAAAAAAAGGGTGAGGAGGTGAGAGAGGTGGTAAGTGGGTGAGGAAGGGGTAAAGCCCTAGAATTAGGTGGGTGGGGTAATTTAGGAGTTATCGGGTTTAAAAGGTGGAAAAAAGAGGGGTTTGGGTGGCTGCCCCACCCCGGTTGGCCGGAGTTCCGGTGTTCTGACAGTTGGCCAAATAGGATGAAAATAGAGGGGTTGGGTCGCCCGGGGGTGGGGAGTATGGATCCGAAGTCGGATCGTTGATTGGACCACTGGAAAGGGGGTGGGAGAAGGGCTCCAACTTCGCTGGAGCCTAGGTAAAAAGGGTGGTAGAATTTGTTTTAGGGGATTTTGGGAGAGGTTCTTTAAGGATAATTTGTAAATCGGGTTGGGATGAGGGTGTCAGGGAAATTTGAAGTTTGAAAATTTTCCGGCAACTGGAAAAGTGACAGCGGCAGGGGGCTGGTGGCGGCAGGAGGGTTGTGTAAGGTTGGTGGTGAAATATTAGTAGGTGGGTGGATAGTTAGGGTGGTGGTGGAGTTAAGGTTAGGGTTTTGGTGGGGGGAAGATGAAGACGTGTCTTTGGGGGGGGGGGGGGGGGGTTGAAAAAATGATGACATGTGTTGGATGAGGGAGGCCATGTGTTGTCCCATGAGGGAGGCCATTGCTTCTCTCATTTGAAATTGCATTTGGATAAATCTCTCATAAGTGTTACCTTTTAGGAGCCATTAATATGTGGAAAATGATTTAAATGGAAAAAAAATTGTAGTGACACCTCATAAATGATTTTTTTTTTGTGATGACACCTCACACACAAATGGGGGAGCGACACCTCGCTCTGATACCAATTGATGTAACTACTCGTCTAATGGCAACTCTAAAGGCACCACACCAATTTAGAGAGAGAAATGTAACTAATCTATTACTCAAAAGTTCGATTCTGTTCCAAATAAGTACAAAAGGCTATTTATAAGGAGAGGGTGGAGCACTAAAAGGCCCCCCAATCAATGTGGGACAGAACTAAACTTCACCTCTCCATCTTATAATAGCATAAAAGAACAAAAAGAAATAAAAAAAGGCCAATACATACAAATAAACTAAAAATAGAAAGAAATAGTAAAAGTGTCCTAACAATGGATCCTAATTCACATTTACTGAAGTATTCTAGAATTCTTGAAGATTCGGTTACATGGCATATAATATATTCTGAAATATTCATGCACATGCACGTGTACATGTTTTATGCTTAATTATTAATTTTCCAGCATAATTCATTTGTTATATAAATGGCCAAAAATTAAAATAATTTTGGAAAACTACAAGGTTAATTCTAGAGGCATATGTAGGGTTAATTCTAGAGTCATATGTAGAATTCTGGATTTTTTTTCTATAACTACATGTATATACATATGCTTTATGCATTGTTATTGGTCATGCTACTAACTCGTAGAATTAATTCCAATAAATAAATTATAAAGAGTAGCTATTTTTTAAATTAAGCGTGATACGTTATGGAGTTTATACCTTTGTGCGATGATAAGTACCCTCGCCTAACTACGGTTGGGGTTTGAGACGTGGGAGCAACCTCTCCACATGCGGGGGTAAGGCAAGCGACATCCGTCTCTCCCAGACCCTGCAGTTAAGCGAGAACCTTTTGCACCGGATACGACCTTTCTAGAGGTCGTACCTTGGTGCGATGGCAAGTGCCCTCTCCCAAGCTACGGTTGGTCTCGGGTTTGAGACATGGGAGCAGCCACTCTATATATGGGGATAAGGTCAGCCGACATCCGCCTCTCCTAGACTCATGCCGCTAAGCTGGAACCTTGTGCACTGGGTACTATCTTTTGTTTATGTTACGGAGTTATACAAGTCTTACTTACCCTAGAAATGTCTCATTTCGTGTGTTTTCTGATTAGTTGTTATTTCGGGAATTGTGTTTTTACACGTGAGTTAAATTAAGCATCAACAAGTGTCACTAATGGCTAGAGAGATGATTATGAGCATAATGATGTTTTGATCTCACGATGTGTG
This sequence comes from Sambucus nigra, assembly GCA_949130495.1. Lineage (NCBI taxonomy): Eukaryota > Viridiplantae > Streptophyta > Magnoliopsida > Dipsacales > Adoxaceae > Sambucus > Sambucus nigra. The sequence continues at coordinate 572,866 of CASBWL010000011.1, read as the reverse complement.
TAATATTGTTTTTATTTAATTTAAGTTCACCGTGTCGACACTTTTTTGTGTTGCTTATATGTAAATTAAATATCCCATAATATGCAGTATTTATTTTCTTTTGATGTGCTAAAAGGAAAATAGCAGCAAAAAATGTTGTGGATGATTTAATGAGGGGAGGGAAATTAGACGATGATAACTACAATATTTGGCTCCTCAATGAGATGATGTCTTCAACACCTTTCTGGTTGAACCAAAAGAAGGCACCACTGCTCAACATCGTCGCAACCTGGAATCATTTAAGGCTTGGTGCGGGGAAGATCGTCTTGCTTGCTTTACTATGTTGAGCAGCGTGCATTTATCTACTTTGTTAATTTGAGCGTTGGGGGACTGCATTTAACATGTGGGAAGCGCTTAAATCGAAGATGTGTTACTTCACTTGCCTGGCTACAAGGTTTAACAAGGTTTAACTGTGAAACTTGACACTTACCACCAAAGGCGCATCATTCGATGAAGAAGCATCTGAGGGTTATATCAGTAGTCATTAGTGAACAACATGTTTAGGCGGTTATATGTTCTGTTCCAGCTTCCTAATATATCAGATGAAGCAGAACATGACGCACAATGAAGGTGTGAACATTCGAGGACTTGTCACGTCATTTGGAGCTGGAAGTTGAGTGCTTGGATGCTGCTAAGACTGATGGCATTGCTTTGGTTGCTAACTCATGTTAGGGGAGTGAGGCCAAGAAGAGGAACGGATCAGAACTACTACCCAAGAAAAGTGTTGTTGCTAAACATAAGAGAGGCAAGAGAGGTGGCAAGAACAACAAAGCCAACATGAAATGCTTTGTGCAAATGAGACATTTTGCTCGTGATTGCAATGATGTCATTCCTTCTCGTTTTGACTTTTTGTAACAAGTCATGCTCTTGTGCATTTTTCTCTTCATTTGTGCGTTGTAGACTACAGAACAAAAGAACAAATCGAGGGGAGCCGAGTAGCTTTCATGGAAGTACCGTAGGCACTTGCAAACTAGACATATGCAAAACAAGTCAACCATTGAAGTGCTTGGGATACGCACTTGCAAGCTAGACATGCAATATGGGCGCTCTCTCCAATTACGACATACTTTACGTTCTAAGAATTCATTGGAGCATCCAACCCAAATCCAATGGGTGGACAGAATTATATAGAGTGGTGCAAGGCTTTAATTTCCCAATGTGGGCCTTGTATTCTTAACACGACCCCTCACACGTGGTGTGACTTGAGCCTAATATGTGGTATTTTCTTTGGAGAAAGACTCTCCCACGGAAAGGTTTTACACATGGGCCAACTTCTTTCTTGAATGAAGTGGAGTAATTAGGCCATGCTTTGATATTATGTTATATATTGGAGGATCCAATCCAAAACCAATTGATAATGGGTTGAGGCCTTGGATCTTATATACCGGGGTGCAAGGCTTTAAATTCCCGATGCAGGACATTGCATTCTTAACAACCATTGCCGTTATTAGCATGATGACTTTAGGTTTTTCTTTTCATTTTGTGGATGACCATGCTATTTTTTCCTTAGGATGGTTGTTTTATTACGGATGGTTTGATGATTCTGAATATCATTGATTCTAGCAAGAATAATGAGAATGCCTTTAATTCTGTTTCTTACATTACTTCTGCTAATGATGGTAATTTAGAGACTATTAAATGGCACACTATATTATTAAGGTCACACAAGGCAAAAAAGGATTACTAGGTTAGAGAAGGACCCTTGAATTTGCTCATGAAAATCATGCCCGTATGTAAGCATTTTAGTGGGGGTGAAGCAACAAGAAAATAATTTGGTAAAGCCACTATTGCTTCTAAATTGTTTTAACTAATCCATTCAGTCATAAATGTGAGGGCAAGACATAAAGGCCATATTTCATGACTTCAATAGATTACTTTTTGATTCAATTAATTTACTTGATCTCCCACGAATCCGCAGCATTGGATTGCCTCATGTGATTTGCACATAAGGTAGAAAATCAATTGGACAAGATCATTATCGCTACAAACATATCGAGATCGCAAGTTTCCTATCCGAAGTGTTCAAGCATTTCTGTGAAGGAAAGGGGATCCTTCTATTAGTTGATCATTCCTGGTACTCCACAGCAAAAAAGTTTGGCGAAAAAAGGAATATAATAAAAGTAGAAATGGTTATGTTGATGATGACGCATTCGAAGTTATGAATGTCCTATTAGGGAGACACGTTAGCTGCAGCCTATATCCTTAACCGAGTGCCCTTCGCATCAATACATTCCACCCCATATGAGTTATATACTGGCAGAAAGCCCGACTTAGGCAATTTGCGTTTGTTGGGTTCGCCAGAGTATGTGCGCAATCATTCTCATAAGTTTGGGAAGTTGTGCCCTAAAGGAAAAGTGTATTTCCATATGCTATTCACAACATTTGAATTGAAGGGCTATTTTTTCATTGGTGAGCAAACAGACGAAAGCGTGGTTGGAATTGAATCACTAGATGTTGATTCTTCGGAGTAAGATCTTTCTAGTAGAGGAGAGATAAGTAATAAGAAGAGACAGGGAGCTGTACGAATTAGAATATCTAGAAGTAGACATACCAAATAGCCTACTTGAGAAATGAGGCAGAAATCCCTCACCCTCCTAGGAAATAGTGGGAGACTCATATGGCCTTGTGCTGGTTTTAACACATAATTATCTCCCCAGGCACCTTAGTTGCGTAGAAGCAGGCGTCGAGTCTGTCCCTCGGCGTTGTTTTGAGATTGAGGGGGAGGCTTTCATGCTAGCTCTGCGAGATGAGGCGTCAAGCAACGTTGCTTCTTGACCCATGTTAGTGATAAATGGTAAACTGCAATAGCTGAAGAAATGAATTTTGTAAGAGTTAATCAAGTCTCGGAGTTGGTTAACCTTCCACCCAGGTGCAATATTGTAGGGAACAAATTGGTCCTTTAAAGTCGAGCACAAGTCTGGGACCTAGGGTATTTACTACAAGGAAACCTCTCACTAGTTGTGAGTTTGGGCTACATTCGATCAGTTCTGGCAACAATTGTGAATTTAGACTTGGAACTATATCTAAATAGACTTTGAAATGACATTTCCTAAACGAGGAGAGTTACATGGGTCATCCATTCTGTCATTCTACGTGATTGACATTCTATTGACCGGAAACAATATGGAGATGATGGTCACTACTAAGGAGTGATTATCCTCTACTTTTTACATGACGTATATGGAAAAGTCAAGATATGTACTTGAAATAACTATCCTACGGAGTTGTTCTAAGAAACTCCTTGCGTTGACTCAAAAAATTTACATCGAAAATATCTTATAAAGCTACCAGATGCAAAACTAGCCTATAGACACACTCCTGCAGTTAAATGTGAGAGCATAACCTTAATATAGATTCTAAGACGTGTAAGGAAAAAGCTCAAATGTCCCATGTTGGTGGGAACGGGATGTATGCCATGTTGTTTCCTCTGTCAAGCATATGTTATGCGGTTGCGCGGGAGGATAATTCATTTTCTCGAGATTGCAGATTGCAGATTGCATACTATGCTTATGAGGCAGCTTAAGCGCATAGAAGCGACTGGGCTAAGATTAGAATGTCCTTCTTTAAAAAAGAGTTACTCCACCATAGTATGTATTTCGTACTATGTGCGTTTGGCAACAATATAATAGTTTGAAAATAGATATCTAATTCCTCACCTCGTGAGCCTAAGAGATCATAATGCGGTAACCTAACACAGTGCCTTGTGTAACTTTTTGACCATGTCATGAGGTGAGAGATTGATGCAGCTACTTCAGAATGTTATTTACGACTATGTACAACTGGACCTTCCGGGACATTGTTGGGAAAGATGGTGGTCTTCAATCGAGTGGCATGAGGGCGAAAGGAAAAATCGTCTGGAATTAACATATATGTATATATGTATCATTGTCAACAACTCATGGTGTATCGTGCAGAATGCAAGTAGGGTGTGGTCTGTGTGGATATATATATAGCTCAAGGGATCTTAATCATGCTAAAATATCTTAAGAGATTGTAAGTGATTAATTTAGATGTAACTCGATAGATCTGGGGTACATTACATACAAATAATTCCGTGTCGATGTCTCCACGCTTACTCTAACGCAGTTTGAGAGCTCCCAAGTGCAGACGCTCTCGGCAGTCCATGTTGCACAGTCCATTGGCTTTGTATGAATTGGTTCAAGTGGTTTGAGGTAAAAATGTGGCAGTGTCACCCCATGTGCAAGTGGCTGATTAACTTTGGGACCAATATGGGTCGTCCAGGGGGCATGACTGGTAGAAGAATAAGATAATTCAAAATATATATCCATTTGCTAATGTCTCACTTTGTGTGGGAAGTGGGTTAGTTGATTTAGGATAGATAACCCCTTGCGTCAAAATTCAGCCTTTCCTCATGTGATTTTCTCCCTCTCCTTAATATTAAAGCCATTTTGAGAACCCCTATATTTTGGAATAAGTAAGTTGCACTTGTACTACATGGAGTAACTTCACTGTGAGGAGGATAGTGTTCAGGCGGTCGTTGTGATTTCAGAGGTTGTTTGGCGCTTGAAATACGTCGGTGGTTAAAGTCCCCGACCCGGATTTAATTTGAGCATACGAGGTAAATCGGAATCCCTTAAAGTTTCCGCTGGTGATATAGTGTTTAAGATACAAACATATTGAATGACACTTTTGTGTGGAAACTACCAAATGATGGGTTAAGAGAATGAAGGACCATCTTGCTATTATTAAACAAAATGTGGCGAATCGTGAGAGAATACCCGATGATGTTAGCAAGAGATGAAACATTATTTGAAGATGAGTTGATGACAAGACTCATAACCAAATAGAAAATAGAAAAGGGTAAATATTGGTTCTTATTATAATAAATAGTTATTTGTATCACTCATTTGGAGGCTTAAGTAGAGTGTGGTTTAGCAATGCAACTTAAGTTAATTTTCAGTTCAACTGAAGACAGAATTTTTCCGAATCATGTTTAACGAATATGTTTATAATTTCCATGGCTTCCAAAACATCTTCTTTGGTGCACTAAGATAGTTTATAAGGCAAGGGTAAATTAGAAAAGTTGAAATTTTGGTGTGAGAACCGCTCCCTAAAAGTGGGGGTGGGTTTACAGATTAAATCATATGTTTATTACGTATTTAGGTGGCTTCTAAAACATCTTCTTTGGTGTACTAAGATAGACTATAAAGTCGGGTAAATTAGGAAAATTAATAATTGGGTGTGAGAACTACTCTCTAAAAGTAGAAGGGCGGGTTTGCAACTTAACTGATATGTATTAAGTATTTAGGTTGCTTCCAACACATCTTTGGTGCCCTAAGACTAGGAGGTTGGGTTTGTTATTCTTATAGTAAAGATTTAGCATAATATATTGGAATAAATTTCGTTAAATAATTGTAGGTAATCAACTTTATTTGTAATCAAGGATGGGTGTTGGCACTAACGAGGAGAAACATTAACAAAGAGCATATTTGACATTGCAAAGTAGGTGTAATGTGAGGCAGTCTTTGGAGGCTATATACACATTCCAAAAATGGTGGTCAGGCAAACCAAAAAGATCGTTTGACAAGGTCGTTTGACATTGCAAAGTAGGTCTAATGTGAGGCAAAAAAGATCGTTTCACAAGGTCGGACTTTTTGGGATAGCGTGGTTTTTATGCACCTGCTAAACTTCTTGTTAGTGTATTGAAGATGAACGAAAACTGGAATTTATGTATGGTGCTATGGATAAAGCTAAGGAAGAGATACCAAAATTTAGATAATGAACGCTCACAAGGAGATATGGAGTGTCATTGGTCAATTGTGTGTTATTTAAATCCCTACTTCCGGTACAATGATAATTAAGTTTGGAGTGTCATTGGTCAACTATTCAGAAATTAAGTTTGGGGCTGTATTTTTGCATTGACAAACTCATTAGTGACCCAATAGAGAGGGAGAAAGCTGATTTGCAATTAGATGATTTTCGAAGGAGGGAGTGATCATTTGGATTCGCACAGGTGGAAGACACGCTTAAGAAATGTAGTCGTGGTACATAAAAAATGTACTTAAGTAGAATGGTAGATTGCATTTGGAGACAGAACCCTCGAATTAACAAGTTTTGCAGTGAGATTCTTGCTCAGCGTCAACTTATTAGGGTAACTGAAGTATTGATTGTTCAGGCGCTCATTAGTTATATATTAACTTGTATTCTCAAATTAATTTTTGTTACATGAAGACGAATTTGTTATTACTTGATGTTATATATATATAAGAAAAGAAGTTGCTTGGCAACATCAAAGGTAAACTCGTTGGTCTATATCATGAGCAATAAAAATTTAAATACAGGCACTTGGGTTTTAGGAAGATAATCCATTAATTATTGACCATTTGCCATGTGACAATGAGTGGGTCGACGATCAACATGATTAAAATATAAGCAATGCATTTGGATCGACTTTTGAAGGAGATGCAAGGACACGGGTCAAGGAAATAATCCAAAGAGACCAAGAAAAAAGAGTAAAAAAGATCATGATTACAGGAAAATGCCAATATTATTTTTTTAGTTTGGGTTTATTATCTTCTTTTACTTAGATTATATATTTTACCTATTTCAAACAAACAAACAAAAAACTCATTTATATACTTCATCTTATTATTTGTTAGATACAGGAAAGAGATTGTAGTTAGTCGACGAAGAAGCAGAATAAGAGGATCTCAGTACCGAGGAGGTGAACAATAGAGCGATTAGATATGCCGATGATTCTTTGAAGGATCCTTTTAGTTGTGGTTGTGATGGTGTGGGATATTATTTATGTTTCACGCCACTAAATATTGATGATTCTGTTGAAATATGGTGTTTACATTTATTATTATGTTTTATGTCTTGGTTATATTTCTAATAAGCCAAGGGTATTTTGGTATTTCTCTTATGTTAGGTTAGGTTTTAGTGTGTGTCCTATTTATACCCCTTTAAGGGTCTTTGTAATATCATCCATTTATCGTCAATTATCAATATACATTCTGAATTTCTAGTTGGTATCAGAGCCAAAGGCTTTCTTATTCCGCCTTCTCCGGCGGGCGGCTATTGCCTCCCGTCCGGTCAAACAATTGCTTTGAGCCTCTCCTCTTTGATGATGTTGCTGGTCCGTCCAACCTCGCCGGAGGTAAAACGATGGTAACCTGCCTGACGAAAGCTCCGGCAGTGCTCCGGTTTGGGGTAAAACAGTTGCCATTCTTGGGAGTCTACTGCTTATGCTTGGTCTCCATCTGGTTTCTTTATCTTGTTCCGCCTTCCCCGGCGGGTGGCAAAGGCCGCCTGTCCGGTCAAAGAGCTTCTTTGTTCAGCAAGTTTCTGTTCATTAATCGTGGCTATATAGCTTGGTTGCTCTGGGTCGCCTACCCGATCTGCGAGCTGATCGATCTCCGGCGACTGAATAGTGTTTTTGGTTGTTGGTTGGAGGTCTCTGGGTTGACTGGTGGTGCTGTCCACCATGTGCGAAGGACCGTCTGCCCCTGCTCATTCGTTATTTATGGTCTGGAACTGGGTCTGCTCATCTTTTGTTTGCTGATGCTGCTGGTGTGGCGGCTGGGATGGTTCATTTTTGCATATGTGGTGTAGAGAGAGGAAAAATAGGGAAAAGAGAAGGGGGAGGCAACAGGTATTGTTGGTGGGCCACATAGCTGTCTAGGGTCCTTCTATTGTTTGGCATTTTTTGTATTTGGCCGGCCACATGTTAGCTGGGTAAAACAACTTTTGCTTTAAGCCAACTTCATTTATTTACTTAAAGTTGGGGTTTGGGTCCCATTTTTCAGCCCCTATTTTTTTAAAAATGAAGTTCAACCTCTCTTGCCTTCTAAAAATTGCGAATCAGCCCCTGTTTTTTTGGAATTTCCACTTTTTCCCAGAATATTTTAGAAATTATATTTACAGCCCCTCAACTTCTGAAATTTGCATTTTGACTCCTGAAATTTTTGTTATCCCAAATCAGCCGCTGCATTTTCCTGAATTCCCACTTCTGCCCATGAAACTTTTGGAAATTATTTTTCAGCCCTCGAATTTTCTGAAAAATTTAATTTCAGCCCCTAAACTTTGGGGTAGAAGATGTTGGGTTCTTTATAGGAGATTTCTTCGATATTTGTGTTGAAGATGATTGAGTGACTTGCATGCATTTTCACGATGTGGAATCGTATGATATGGTTGATTTATTCCTACTCTTTTGGCATGGCGATGTTTTTGATGTGGTTGGTTTGTTGGTTACGTCTCTCGTGGAGGACAGGTTACTTGGAGCGGTCGAGTTGGTTTGAGGGTATGTCGACCTATTTTGGGAGACTTTGACTACATTTGCCACCATTGGCAATCTTCTTATCTACATGTGATGTTGTAGATTCTTGGTACATTTTTCTCAAGCCATTAGGAGTCGCGACATTTTTCTGGGTTTGTGAAGTTTTTTCATTGCTTATATGCAATTGAAGGTATCCTTCACTCCGTTTCATCTCATGTGATCTAGAGATTATTTGTCGTTACTCTGTTACATTGGTCTGATTTGAGGATTCTTATATGGTACATCTCGGTTTGTGGCCCGTTTGGTTCGAGTTGTTTGATGGCATTGTGTTGGTTGGATTCACTGTTCTAAAAAACCCGCCTAGGCTTAAGGCTTGGGAGAAACGCCTCGCCTTACGCTTTTCACGCCTTATTCTTGGTAAAACCCTTGAGGCGCACTTTTTTCTAAAAACAATAATTCCTTAGTGAAACGATGACGCCTTTTAAAGAATTTGTTTACAAACCGGACCATTATCTTATCCAAAATAATCAAATAGTATTTTAATTTGCATATATTCAGACATACTTTTATTATATGTGCAATTTTTGTATTTTAATAGCCTTGTTATGGTTAAAAAATATTAAAGTATATTAAGAAGGCCTAAACGCCTTTTCACGCCTTTTTACGCCTAGGCCCGCCTAGGCTTCTAAGGCTTAAGGCTTGGCCTCGACGCCTCAATCACGCCCCGCGTTTTTTAGAACCTTGTTGGATTGGCCCTTTTTTTGTCTCAAGTCAACTTTCGGTTTGAGGTCTGATTTGATTTGTTCGTTGGCATGGTCGGATCGGCCTTTTTTGTCACGAACAATTTCATATGGGTGGGTGTCTTTTTTGGCACATGTATTACGATGGGTACCAAGGGGGAGTGTTGTGTGGGTATATTGGTGGTCTGCCTCATGCTTTTGTTTTCTTCAGCAAGTCGATTGGTCCAACCGTGAGGGGGAGTGTTGTCGTATCGTATCCCACGTTTGATTCGACGGGTTGAGGTTTTGCTTTGGGACCTGCACATTTACAAGCCTAATTGAATCATTTTGATGTTATCGAAGACTCGTGTTCAAGTTGCAATCTTCAACGACGAGTAACGTATCTTGGTGCAAATTGAATTTGGTTTGTCACCTCCATCAATTTGAGGGGGAGTGTTGGAATATGGTGTTTATATTTATTATTATGTTTTATGTCTTGGTTATATTTCTAATAAGCCAAGGGTATTTTGGTATTTGTAGTGTCTCTTATGTTAGGTTAGGGTTTAGTGTGTGTCCTATTTGTACCCCTTTAAGGGTCTTTGTAATATCATCCATTTATCATCAATTATCAATATACATTCTGAATTTCTAGTGATTCATCACTAGGTACAGTTCTTGTAATGATTAGATGATGATGACAACTATTTTGTATTTGTGGTTTGAATTGTGGATTTATTTTGGGAAGATGCTGCAATATTTATGATGTTGGTGACAGAGTAACTTTTTTCTAGTAATGAGGTGATGATGCTACTTCTACAGTGTTGGACGTTTGGTTTTAATGATAGATTTGATGAATTATTTTGTGATTTTGTTACCATTTTCTATATAGTTTTGTAGTGTTTTTTTTTAAAAAGAAAATTGAGGCTTATGCACCAATCAGCCTCAAGGTTTGATCCTACCTCACGCCTTATAAACTATTGACTCTGCCTTCTCTCTCTCTCTCTCTCTCTCTCTCTCTCTCTCACACACACACACACACACACACACACACTGTGACGCGCGCGCGCGCGCGCACACACACACACACACTTAGGTCGATAACTTTTTCATCCTTCTAGCTAACATTCAAAAGTTGCTCCTCTCGACTTGTACTTGACACAACACGCTTGCAAACATATGACTGGTGTATGCTGTGGACCAATGGTTATATGGCATTAGGCCTGTCAACGGGTCGGAGCCGGGTCGGGTTTAGAGAGATCCAGATCCGTGTAATCGGGTCTTCATCGGGTTCAGGTCCGGGTCTTCATCGGGTTTATAATATTGGATCCGCAGACCTGGATCCGTTCGGGTCTTGGGTTCGGGTCCGGGTCTGGCCAAATATATACATTTATTTTATATTATCCCCCTTCTTTATTTTTTAATCTTAAATTAAAATATTTTGTAATGTATTATAAAATATTATTAGTATAAATAAAACATATATTATTTATATCTATTATATACATAAATATATATTTTTATATATATTACTTACATGTTATATTGAAAAGATATATTTATAAATATATATAAATTTATAGTATATGTATATATATTTAAAAAATAATAATGTACAATTCGGGTCGGGTCTTCGGGTCTCGGGTCCAAAAAATTATGCTCAGATCCTATTATACGGATCGGGTTTGGATTGGGTCCGGGTCCATACCCGACCCATTGACAGACCAGTATTATGTGAAAGCGTAGATTGAAGACTAGTTGTAATATGTCCCAAGTGAAGACTATTAGTTATATGGCATGCATTTTGATGTTTGTTTTCCGCCCTCCCTCACTCCCAGGGATGAGCAAATTTAAATAAATAAAAATCCTGCATATTTGAGTTCTTTTTATGTTTCTATGTTGATGTGACACCTCAAATCTGGAGTGCTAAAAAGATGATACCAGTGTGTGGATTTGGTTCCATTATATATCTAGCAGCTCTTTTTGGCACGTCATGGTATGCCATCACTGTACAAGCACGTTTACTTCATTTATTTTATTGATTGTGAAGTCAAGGTATTACATCTTGTCATTTTCCCTTTTTCTCTTTCTAACCTTCGAATCCTGGATTATGAATATAATTTCTGAAAATTTTGTTTGCTTTTTATCTGGATAAGCTTTAATGGGATGTTCTATATAATTCTAAATCAAAATATGTGTTATTTGGAATATTTTATCATTATTCCCTGGGTTTCAAACTATTTTACAAATTACATTGGTGTTATTTAATAAAAACAAGGCAAAATCAAAGAATGGTTTTTAAGTATTCAACATTCTGTAGGGGCTTGTCTCTTAATGTTGAATACTGAATTTTACTCTCATTCCAAGTTAAGAGGTAAAAAAACACTGTCATGTTACCTCTTATTGTTGAATGAACATTCCATTGAGTATTAAGAGATTAAACAGCCACACCTTAGGTGCCATTTGTTATTTTAGCATTCTAATGTTGAATGTTGTATTCTGAAACCCAAAAAGAAATTGTATTTGATTGAGCAAATGTTTTTTGTTGAAGTTTAGTTTAATATAGTTGCTAAATTCATGTTATCTGAACTATTTTACCATCATTATTTGTTTTACGTTACCGTCATTTACAAAACCATCAGGTAACAAGAAGAAAAAAAATCATATTAGTCAGCATTTAGTAAGGGTTACCTTTTAATTAAATGTTGATGTAACTGCTATTTAGCAAACACCCCCTTATTAGCAAATAATTTCTCCTTCCTTGTAAATTTGATTCAACAGTTGCTCAATATTGCACTTCATTTACATGCAGGTTGAGATCAACACTCGCAAATTTTTCAAAGGTTATATTGAAGGGAGACAATATGATAATTTCTGGCCTGAGATGCTCAAGCTAAAGGACTGGCCACCATCTGATAAGTTTGAGGATCTCTTGCCACGCCACTACGATGAGTTTATCAGTGCTTTGCCATTTCGAGATTACACAGATCCCAGGACTGGTTTCCTCAATCTTGCTGTTAAATTGCCTCCAGATGTCTTGAAGCCTGATTTGGGCCCCAAGACTTGCATTGCATATGGGATTGCACAAGAACTTGGACGCAGAGACTCTGTAACGAACCTTCATTGTGATATGTCAGATGCGGTATGATTTCAACGTCGTTCCTATGAAAAGATATAACATTATTTGGAATTATTACACTAATTTTTGAACTGATATTGATTCAGTTAACCTCTCAGTTGTTTTCCCATGTGCTCTCTCTTCATTTTTTTCATTTTTATCATTTATCATGTTTGATCTTCTATTTGCCAATTGAATCATGGATTTTGTCAAGATCCATGTCTCCACCAATATAGAAAGTTCCCTAAGGATGCATGTAGTGGATAATCTCGATATTGTATAAAATATTAATAAGATATATAATGAATTATGTATATATATTTGTTTGAATTTTTTTTTCTTCCCATTTGTTACATTATTAAAGTCAAAAGTTGCCTTCTAACTAATAAGAATTAAAGCAGTTAAATTTGGGAATGCCATTTTTGGAGATTCGGTTCGAGACCATCCTGGATCGCGGTAAGCAGGAGATGTAGTGTTCCCAGTTACTATGTTTTATGAAGTTATTTTTATTCAAATTGCACCCCAGGTTCTTTTCATTAAAGATTTTCACATAATTATGCAGTGAGCTTAACGCTTAGACTTACGCTGCAAGATGTGCTTTCCTTTGCAAAGATGGTTGTTTGTTGTTGTAAATTGAATGCCTGATTTCCCTATCACTAGAATCCTCATTTTTATATTCTATATTAACAAGTACATTCTCCCAAAATTTCACCCGCGCAGGTCAATATTCTTACGCACACTGCAGAAACTGTTTTAAGTGACCAACAACATTCCGCAATCGAAATCTTGAAAAAGAAACACAGAGCTCAAGATGAAAGAGAACGTGGTGAAGGGAAAATGTACAGTGCTAGTGTTCTATATGTCCAGAATCTCGAGAATGAGATTGATATCAAGCCAAATGAAAGTACTGAAGTTTCAGTCGATGAAGATGAGCCAGGGCTTACATTTCCTGGTTTTCCCTTGGAATGAAATACGGAGGAAACAGGCAGTGCTCTTTGGGACATTTTTAGAAGGGAAGATGTGCCCAAATTAAAAGACTATCTTGTGAAGAAGCACTCCAAAGAATTCAGACACACTTGCTGTTGTCCTGTTAATCAGGTAATTTATAATGAGGCTTCAGATTTGCCATGAATATTATTCAAATAATAGGAGCATTTGGACACCGTAGATAATTTTATGATGACCCATTAATTTGGCGTAATTTCTTCTTATTCTTATTCTTTAGTTTAAAAAAAACATATGTTGTCAAGTTTAAATACTATAAGATTTTGCCCTTTAATGTTTGGAAACAATATTTATATTAATCGTTCCACATCAAGGCCTAATAATCTTATTCTTGTTTTTAGATTTAGATAAGAAAATGGTTTTAACTTTAAGCAATTAACACCACCACCACCACCCCCCCAAATTTTTTTTTTTTATACTAATCCTTCCAATTCATGGACTTTTTTTCTTCTTATTTTTTGTTTTCTGAGAGAAACTAGCGTCATAGTAGAACATTTTGCTCCCATAATGTTTGGGAAAAAACAAGGGTCAATTACCAAATATTCCCCAACATAAATACATATTTTATAACACTTATTTTTTAGTTAAACTCATTTAATCCCTCAAACACCCATTTATTTATTAATCTCTTATTTTTAAAAGTCCGCGCTAGCTGCACTTCCTAAGCTCTGGCAACCCTCACCGGATCTCCGGTTGGGGTTGCCGGAGCTCCTGCGAGCAGCAGTGGGGTCGGGGTGGGGTGGAGGAAAGTGAGTAAATAAATTTGTGTCCTTGTTTGGGGTGTTTTTATGTAGTGTGAGGGACTTTCTTGAACAAAATAAAAAGACTTGAACTAAATATATATTAAAAACTGTTGGAAGAACTATTCGATATATGCCCCTAAAAACAATTATATTACTCATTCATTTAATGACCTAATTTATGTTCTTATCTTAAGGTGGATCATCCAATTCATGACCAGACCTTTTACCTGACTATAGAGCGTAAAAGGAAGCTGAAGGAGGATTATGGTTTGTGCTTTGTACTGAAAATTACGGCATTGTTTTATCATCAATCATATTCATCTCATTGAATTGATAAATCATTTTTTAAATTGGCAGGTATAGAACCTTGGACATTTGAGCAAAGGCTTGGAGAGGCAGTTTTTATTCCTCCTGGATGCCCTCATCAAGTGAGAAATCTCAAGGTAGAAAATCCTTTTTAAACACCGCTATGTATTCAGTTCTTGGACTTTGACCTCTAATAGGCTCATAAATATACTTCTTCTACGCTTAGTGAATGCATAAATGTTTATGACGCTTTTGTCAAGTCAAGAAATGAAAACAATAGGAGTCAAATTCTAAATAGCAAAACAAATAGTACAAAGTTACACTCTTTTTTCCATAGAACATGATAATTTTGTGTGAACAGTCATGTACAAAGGTAGCTGTGGACTTCGTATCACCAGAAAATGTGCACGAGTGCATTCGGCTAACTGAGGAATTTCGGCAACTTCCAAAGGACCACAAAGTCGGGGAAGACAAACTAGAGGTACCACGTAATATTTATGCTTACATATTTCCCTTTGTTTTTCCCACTCTAATTTCGTAAATATGATTTTATTCTTGATCTTTTGTGAAACAGATAAAGAAAATGATCCTTCATGTCATCAAGCAAGCTGTTGACAATTTGGAAGAGCTGGAATTTCATTCTCATCAACCATATTTTAGTTAACTCCATGTCTTTAATATCGCTCTGCTTTGATCCTTGGAGCATTGCAAATACTTAAATTAGCCTGGGGATAAATTTTGTAAATCTGATAGCAGCCTCTTATCAAGAGTTTCGGGGCTTCCAAATATAAATATCCCTTTTCATACATTTGTGTTCTAAGCTCGACTCCACGACTTCGATGCAAAAATAGGTTTAGCTATTTTGTAAGCCAAAGACCAAAATTAGACATACTTTTAAAATGGCACCAACATTTGCACCAAAAACCCTTTTGCACGTTAACAAAATGAGAAGTCTTACAAAATTAATAGGTTCCGAATTCACTCTCAACGTAAATGTGGAAGTGATGTCACAACAATAAGTATCCACAATGTGAAAGACCACCTAAATATAGATGGTTCATTTTACAATGTAAATCAACTATTAGGCCATGTGAGATTCGCATTGTTCAACTACATATTCATATAAGCAAAAAAAATATGCAATAATCTCAAAAAATAAACATTGTCCAATACTCTAGTGCAATAATCTCAAAATTACTACCAATACTAACATAGTTGATGTATGTGAATGTATGAGATCAAGTATGAAGTTTTGTTTACTCACTTTAAATTGAGTATTCGTTTCCCTTATTTTATAAATCCATACGATTTGAGTGTTTGGCTTTCCAAAATAGTGTAAATAAAAGTGCTTCGAACATTGCTATTGAGAGAGAGAGAGCCTACCACCCCCTACAACCAAAGTCGGAATTAGTTTTCATCGTTTGCTTAATTTCAATTTTAAGCCATAAAATAAAAGTAAAAAAATCCTCAAATACATACTTCACAAAGAAAACACTAAAATTAAACAATTGGGACCCAAAATACTGCAAGATACAAAACAAATATATATGTATAAGGAGCGTTGCTGAAGTTTATTAGATCATTCTAGGCACGGATTATAAGAATATATATGAAGTTTTGTTTTGGTGCGTACCAGTGTACCATGGTGCTAACCGTCATCTGTGATAAATGCTTCTCACGAGAAAAATATCATTGTTCAAATTCTCATGATCCCAATTTGCCTTCCGTTCCTGTATATGCGTGCTTTTGAAATAAAACAAAAATTTATATAAACAATAATAATTTACAAAAACTTCGTTAAGAGTCCGTCCTAGGTTTACTTTCAAAAATAAAACTTGCAATAATTTTTTTTTTAAACTTTTTTATAAATGTAAAAAACGTATCAAGTCACGTATAAATTTTCTAAAAGTACGATGACAAATATAAATATAACGGCTTTAAAAAATAATCACCATTGGGGATGGCCTAATAACCACGACACAATTTCACATGCTCATTTTATTTACAAGCAAAAAAAAGTCATCAAATTTGTAAATAAATGATTGTTTTATACAAAAAGTAAACTCATCGTGCGTGTGCGTGTCTAAAAAGAGATTCAACTAAGCGGACTCAAAAAAAGAATTCGCACCATGTGGACTCTTTTTCCAAAAATATAAAAAAAATTGTGAGCTTTAAACATTTTAAGATATCCCTAAATAAAAAGTCAGCTCAAAATAGAAAAAAAATCATTTTTTGTTGATTTTTTAATGGTACACTGAAATGCTTAAAACACAACAAAAGTCAAACCAATTTTTTTATTTATTTAAAAAGAGAAGATGTTTCTCTTTTTCTATGTGAGAGAGAGGATGGAGGGATATGAGATTTGAGCTCTTCAATAAACTCATTTAACATACAAAACATGTTAAAAAAAAATTCACGATAACTGATCACCTTTTAATTAAATTTGATCGTGTTGATCATCATCTCTTCACCACGAAGATCACCCCTACTAAATTTCATCACAAAATTCGCTCATTTGGTGAGCAATATTCATATTATGTATATATGTATTTTTTATTGTTGAAACTTTTGTGATCATCTCAACCACCAAATAGTTAAATTTTAATTTAAAGTTAGTGGAGATCATCTCCATAGCGAGGGGATCATCTATATCAAATTTGATTAAAAATGTTGTTTATTTTTGGCATAAAAAGAGGTTAATAATATACATCATGACTTCGTGAAAGAGAGTCACCAATAAGAGCTTGAGCTTATGGTTAAATCCTAGTTTGATTGTAAAAATGGAAACTCGGTAGGTTTGAAGCACATTCGCTAGGAAACTAGTAGGAGCCCCTAACTTCCTTTAAACGCGCACTGAGCAATAATAAAATATGTTAAAACGAAGCTTTTTTTCAAAAAAAAGAAAAAAAAGAATAACAGAACTGGACAAAACGTATCTTCACACAACTCCAAAGTCGAAGGATAGCTCGTCACACTTGATATCGATGACATAGCAGAATGCCTCACAAAAAATTATAATGGCAAAATGATCAAAATGATTTGAAAGAGTACAAAATGGATACAAAAATCAGACCAACACACACACACACACACACACACACACACACACACACATATATATATATATATATATATATATATATATATATAAAGAGAGAGAGAGAGAGAGAGAGAGAAGCAGGCTCATGCCCACACTAAGTTTGCACATCATTTTTTTTAAATAACAAAAAAAATATTATTGGCCACATTTTTTTATCTGATATTTAAACATTTTAAGGAACCCATATAAAAGCAATCAAAAAAAAAAAACTTTTTTGCTATTTTAAAAAAAATCGGTCAAACTTTCGCAGATTTTAAAGGGCTTAAAAGCTGCGAAAGTTTTGACCGATTTTTTTAAAATAGCAAAAAAAGTTTTTTTAGTTGATTTTTTTTTGTGTCAAATTTAAACATTTCAATAAACTCATGTAAAAAAAATGAAGTCAAAAATATTTTTTTTGCTATTTAAAAAAAATGATGTGCGAACTTTAGTGTGCACAGGAGACTGCCCCCCCCCCTCTCTCTCTCTCTCTATATATATATATATATATATATATATATATATATATATGATCTATCTATGACATAAGTAAACCAAAAACACCACGTATCAATCACTTATGAGAGGTAGATGTAGATGTTAGGATTCTTTGTCATAGCTGGGTATGGGCCGTGGAGTGGTGTACTGTGTAGGTACCTCCCCACTTGCTTGTGTTATGTTGTTACCCATTTTGGGAGGAGGGACTCCTCCGGGTATTACCGATAGAGAACGAACGGGATGCGAAAGATATATGTCTTCGTGTGTCATACATATATGTGCAACCGTATGTATTTATCTATATGCACACTCTGGTCAGGGCTGGCTCTGAAATTTTAGGGGCCCTAGGCGAACAATTAATTTGGGGCCTTTATATTAATTTTTTAAAAAAGAAAATGTGGTCTTCTCGCATTTTTCGATACAAAACTATAAATTAAATCATCAAAATTTATTGTTGCTCAACAAAATTTTCATTATCTAAATCTGCTATATTTTGATGCTCAACATCTATTTTTTTGTTTATTAAAATATTTATTTAGTGAACCCGCTAGTTTTTATGTTTCTTCTTCAATTTGTTTTTGTCTTTTTCTTTTTTAGTGACCGGAGAGATATTTTCTAGTAGACATATTCACACAACAACAAGTGTAATTTGCAAAAATAAAAATTTATCACAAAATCACAAGATTCTCAACAATATTGACAAACAATATTAAGAAAAATGCTAACGAGGAACAATAGAACCTGATTTGTAATCAATTTGAGAGCAATTTTAAATTTTTGTAAATGCCCAAATAACAAATTGGAATCTACAAAAAGTAAATAATAATACAAATATTAGTAGTAAAACAAACAAATTTATATAGTAGGAAGGTAACAAAACAATGAATAATATATACTTACACAAAGAAACTCCAATCAATCTCCAATCAAGCCCTAACTTTCTGAAATTGAAACCCTAAATTTTTAACCCTTATTTTGATGAGGTTAGTTCATGAAAAAAAGGGGGGGGGGGGGGGGGATTGCATTTTTTGGGGTGGGGGGCAGTGGTGGCTAAGGGTTTTGGGGTTGGTTGGTGGGTAAGAGAGGGTTTATTCTTGCTTTGGTTAGTAGAGAAAGAGTAGTGTGAGAGAGAAAAAAAGAGAGGAAGAGAAGAAGAGTGAGAGAAGAAAGTGGGTGAGAGAAATGGAAGAGTTAGGGTTAGAATATAATAAGTAAATGGGTTGGATTGGGCTATGATGGTGGGTTTATTGTGTGAGTTTATTTTTTAGTGTGTGGGTGGTTATTATGTTGTTGTTGGGTTTAGTGTATGAGTTTATTTTAAATAGAACCAATTTATTTTGGGGGGCCTTTTTTTAAGTGATAACTCTAATTTTTTTCATAGCTAATTTTTTTGGGGGGGACTTTTTTTTAAATCTATTTTTTTTTCACGGAAGGGGCCCCAATTAATCGGGGGCCCTAGGCGGCGGCCTAACCCGCCTATGCCTAGAGCCGACCCTGATTGTGGTGTGCCTTGTATTAGAATGCGTTCCACAGTCTATAGATGTAGACAATACTTAATGAGCACAAAGTTGGAACTTGGATTAACATAGCGATGTGGATAATTGGGAACGAAAATAAGTTCTAATGGTCTAATGCGGTGGACAATTATTAATGAGAATAATAATTGGGAAGTCTAAGAATGTATACGAAAATTAAAGAGGATAAAATTTATAGTTTAATGGTGGAGACGATAATTGGTGTGAAAAATCAAGTCGTGTGACGAGATAGACTAAGGTTAAGGTACATTATATGACGTAAAAATATGCAGTGAATTTATATGGAACTTAATGGGTAGCCTTATGAAGCTAATCCGGGGGCTAGGATGTTAGGTGTGAACACTTGATCCATAGCTAGATAGTTTTATTATTATCTGTCAGATTAAACAATTGAGTTCATAATTGATATTTGTTCGAGGGTGCGAGTAGGATTGCTTCTAAATGAGAGGTGAGATACTCGATACATGCGAGCGTCGATGGAGAGACGTGGACTATGAGTTTGTTACATTTTTCATATTTAGTGGTGAAGAATCCTTGCAATTTTAGGGATCTGACCGAAAATTATAAATGTTTTCCCCCCAGGTTTTTCTCATGAACAGGGATAGCAGGACTGCCGATGGATGAGACTTGCAGTTGCTTTGGATGTAGCGGATTCTGTTCGACCGAAAATTATAAATGTTTTCCCCCAGGTTTTCTCATGAACAGGGATAGCAGGACTGCCGATGGATGAGACTTGCAGTTGCTTTGGATGTAGCGGATTCTGTTCCATTGATTCTAGTATGGCTTGTACTTCTTTATTTGGTTATTTTATTCCATATAGAAATTGTATGGGAATAAGCTCGAAATTTTATTTATATTAGTTTGCACTTATCATTACATTATGGACGTTGTATGGTAATTCAGTTTTGCCTTCTTGTATTAATTCAGTTTTAGTTCAGATGTTTTTATTTATTGTGAATTTTGGTAAAGAACAAAGGCTATTTCTATTTCTCAGTGATGAGAATAGTATAAATTGTTAATAAGCCCCATCTTTGGCGTATCGTGTTTGACCAATCTTTACGTGAGAAAATAAGGGTTGTCAAAGAGAATTCATTGAATAAATACTAGTAGACTTGGGTAATTGACTATACTATGGAATCAAGACTAAATACTTAAATTGGCTTCCCAATAAGTACTCGAAAATCTCAAATTACATTCTCATAATTTATTTCCTTTCTTTATTTCATCACAATTAATTCCACTAAATAATCAACTTTGCACTCCAATTTAATTATCTCAAAATTACTTGGAGTATAGAGGTCTTATTTGCAAAGTTCCTATGGTACATGCACTATACCAAAAAAAAGTAGTTCTCAAGGGTTCTAAATACTTGCCAATCGAATTTGCAATTGTTCAAAACCGTTGCAAATTGATGTGTTGTAAAATTTTTGCAGCGCTTCAAAACCGTTGCAAAATGGTATTTGCAACGGTTTATTGCGAACAAATATCCGGTTTGGATAGCTGTTGCAAAAAAATTTGCAACGATATATTTTTTAACGGTTTTGGACCTTTGCAAATTTTTTATTTGCAACGATTTTTAACCATTACAATATTGAGTAAGCATTTTTGTTTTACAATGATTATAAAAAATTACAAATGAAAAAAAAATATATTTTTGTAACAGTTCAAAACACTTACAAATAGTAATATGGAAGAAAAAATGTTCCTTTTGTGAAGGTGGTGGCATGTGGTGGATATATTTTTTTATATTTTAAATTATGTAACGGTATAGCAAACAATAAAAATGACTAAGAACATAACAATTATATCTAATCCAATTCTCAAATGTACAAGAATGTGTATCATGATTTGTCTTTTAAATCTTGAAATAAGAAAACTATAATAGTTTATAACTTCAATTTTTGAAATAAAAAAGTTTAGTTTAAAAAAGAGAGTATTTAACAAGAAGCCAACGGTATATTATTTATTTAATCTTTAGTTGAATTCAATTTTAAAATAACTTGTAGTCCCAAGTAATGACATTAGCATGACATGAACATTAAATGGAACATTCTTTTAGGGGGTTAATATTTTTAAAAATATATTGCAATAAACATTAAATGAAAATATTTTTTAAGCCTAAAAAATATTCACAGTGCACTCAATGTAAAATTAGGATGTTAAAAAGTGTCATAACCAATTGGTCCCAAACATATGGAGTCAAATAGGTTGTACGGAAATTTTTTGCTCCAACAAATCGTATGAAAAAAGTATTTTTGTTACAATAAGTTTTGTTAAAAAAATGTAATAGATATTTACAACTTGTATGAGTATGACCTACTAACAAAAAATAATTATAATTATACGAAATGTTTTTTTTATTGCAAGTGCATTAAACAAATTCTATACACTTGATGTACATTATTTTAACGCAATTAAATTATAAACTCGGTAAGTATAGATCTTCACTAACGAAAATATGTTATGATAAAACTAACGGGCAAATATATTTGACTAAGAGGTTGTTTATTTTTATCTCTTAAATTTGAATCTGAACCGTTTAGTTTAAAGAGGTACCAAATAGTGATTTTTTAAAAATGGTTAATAGGCTATTGTCTATTTGCATGAAATAATTGTTAATTTACATGAAATAAATGTCAATAAAACTAAACACTTAATTATTCTACGCGTACATATAACCCACAATCATATAATTAATATCACAAATTAATCATTGTCAACACACGTTACAAAAATCATTCTGCATGCAATATTTGATTATCATCTAAATTATGTTAAATCATTATTACTAAGCCACAAAAAAAATAATTAGTCCTATTTATTAATTTATTCCCACTTAATAATTAATAAATATAACATTTGTGTCTTTTGTGACCCAAATGTGGTTGTCTCAACCTCCAACACACAACAAACTCCCCCTTGTTGAGGTAGCTCATGCACGATGCATCCACCCCCTTCTCTTATGCCAGTCTACTCAAAAGACCTACCACTGATGATCACCAACCCACTAAATCCATGCTTGAACCCTTTTTTATGGGTAGTCTTCAGACAATGGAAATTAATGAAGATGAATTTCAAAAATCTCTTAAAGAAAATGAAACAGGTGTTATTAGAAGAGTAATCTACCCTAGAGGAGACACAATGTGGAAACTTGAAGATTTAAAGACTAAGCTCTAAGATTCTTGGAACCTCAAAAGACATTGGAGACTTAACCCTCTTAGCAAAGGCTGCTTTGAGACCAATTCCCCTCTATGGAGAAACTGGATAAACTGTGGGCTAGAGGGACATTGTCCTTAGTTCGAGGCATCTTCAAACTCATTACAACACTGCTGACTTTAAGCCATTTTATTTTAATAAAGTCGTAGGTACCCCTATAAGACTTGACCAAGCCACTATTGACAAAACTTATGGACATTATGCTAGAGTGTTGGTTGACATGGAACTCATTAAAGATGACCCTCCTGAATCCATTATAGTTAAAAGAAAGGATTTCAGCTTTGAATAAGAAGTCATTTATGAAAAAATGCTTCCTCATTGTAGCCATTGCAGAATATTAGTCCGTTGGGTAACATAATGCAGGGTAATTAGAATGCTTTAATGGGGCGGCCAGGACAATAAGGACAAAAAACTTAATTCCACCGAAAAAATCCAAACCTCAAACTGTGCCACAAGTTTTTAGACATGTAGAAAAAATAATTGTTGATTCCTCTAATACTTTAGATGCTCATGACAACAATTAGCACTGGCAAATAAGCGAGATGGGCCTATTATGGGCGGGCCCAATATGGGCCGGGCTGAATATGGGCCAAATTTATTTCTGGGGCGGGCTGGCCCTTTTTTTTTAAAAAGAAAAAACAACATTTTTTTTTTACAAAAAAGCATCTTTTTTTTAAAAGCTTTTTTTTTATTAATGAAAAAACAGCTTTTCTTAACAACTTTTTTTTAACAAATAACAAATCTAATTTACAGCTTTTTTTTAACAGCTTTACAATACAGAAATGGACAGAAATTGATGGAGCCAAGCTCCGATGAACATACAGAAGAAATGCAAAAGTTGAAAACATACTCAACACACCTTCGGAAATCCGGTGTGAGATCTGGCGTCAACCTCGCCTCCGATGAATTGAAATGAACGGCGTCATCACTAAAATGAATGGAGCCAACCTCGATGGACGAAACCAAGTTAGACCTTAGCTTCGATCTGCTAGACCTTAGCTCCGATGCAGGAGACGACGTCAACAAAGTGTATAATACTATGTTTAACCTAGAGAACCAACTAAGTGTTTGTTTTGATTTGGCCTAACATGCTTCGACAGCTTAAAGCCCCTTTTGACAGCTTATAGGGTTCCTACCATTATCAATTGTCCTATTGGTGCTATTGATGGTTATATTTTGGAGGGTTCCTCCTCGAGATCAGAATCTGAGGGATTTTATATGTTCTTATCTAAATCCCAAATCAAGCTCCTAGTCCCGATGGTTTTGGTGGGCTCCTCTACCAGCAATGCTTGGACATAATTGAACAAGAGGTATGTGTTGCAGTCAAAAGCTTCTTCACTTACGAATGGATTCTCTCTGGCTTCAACTCAATTTACATTTTGCTCATTCCAAAAATGCCCGAAGTAGATATTATCTCTAACTTTATGCCTGTTGAATGGGACAACTTCTCATTTGAAATCCTCACCAAGATTCTTGCTGACAAACTTTCTCATATTCCTCCTAAAATTCTCTCTTTTCGCCAAACTGATTTTGTTAAGCACAAGAATATCAGTTATAGCATTGGATTTGCTTCTGACTGCTTTAATCTTCTTAACTACAAATGCTATAGGGTTAATATTGGTATCTAGCTTGATGTTTCAAAGGATTTTAACACTCTTGACTAGGATTTCTTATTGGAAACTCTCTACTCCTTTTTAATTTGGACTAAATTTATCAAGATAATCTCAGTTATTCTCCACTCTGGAAAGGTATCTAGTCTCTTAAATGGCTCCCCCATTAGATAAATTTCTTTCTCGTAAGCAGTTAGACAAGGGAACAACCCCCTTTCTCCTCTTCTTTTCTGTATTGATGAAGAAGCATCTCTCATTTGGTGGATACTGGTTCTATCTCTCCTATGTCCAGCCCTACAAGTTCCAAATACCCCCCTCACCTGTTATTTGCTGATGATATTTTGATTTTCTATAGAGGTGATTCTTCTTCTTTAAGATCTTTAGTTAATTTGTTTTACTCTTATGTTAAGGAATTTGGTTAGTTCATCAGCCTAGACAAATGCAATGTGTTCATTAGTAAAGGCGTTGTCTCTAAAAACAATGATATTTAATTGAATCCCCAACATGAAGGAAGGAGGTGACTCTTTCAATTACTTGGGTGTACCTATTTTCAGAGGCAAGCCTCGATCTTATCACTTGAGACCTCTCTCTCATAAAATTAGAGCTAAGTTTGAGGGTTGGCAAGGGAAATATCTCTCTATGGAAGGCAAAGTTTGTTGGTCCGGTCAATCATTCATCCTATGATGCTTTATAGTTACAAAACGTATAAATGGCCTCAGAACCTTGTCAAAAGCATTCGGTAATGGCTAAAAAACTTCATTTCGATTGGTTCCATCGCTGAGAGGAAGGCAGTCATTGTGCCTTGGAAGTTTATTAGCAGGGACAAAGATGGGGGAGGCATTAGTCTTAGAAGATTAACCACCATCTATCATGCTTCCTTGTCAAATCATGAATGGGAAACCTTCTTAATGGGCTTCCTTCATCAAGTCCAGATTTAATGCGTTTGATAATGGTGCCTTCTGCAAAATCAGTTCCATTTGTCCATTTTGAATAATGCTTTGGGACATATTGTTCTAAACTCTCAATGACTTGTTGGTATCAGTGATAATATCCACTTCTGAGGTGATAATTGGCTTGGTTACTCCATTGATTATATGCTCAATTATCCCAACTTTGACAACAAAATCATTCTTTTCCCTATATATAATTTCATCATAAAGAATAAATAGAACATCCCTGCTACGTTTGCCTCATTATTTCCCACCACTTACTCCAAAATAATTTATTACCCCCTCTTTGTTTCTCTTATTGACGACAAGCTAATTTGTCCTCTCTCTCAAACTCATGACATTTCTTTCAAAGATGCCTATGAGTATTTGGTGTATCATAGCGAAAAGCTACCTTGATTATATTCTATTTGGAGCAACTTCATTCCTCACAAGCTCTCCATTATGTTTGGGAAAGTCCTCCACAACTGGCTACCCACAATTTCCATCCTTCATAAAGAAGGCTTTCAATTTGTTCCCAAGTGGGACATGTACTAAAGATTCAATGAGGACGCCTACCAGTTATACCTTGACTTATCTTTCTCTATCAAACTGTGGTCTGGGATTGTTGACATTTTTCAAGTCAACTTCATCAATTCAAACTATATTCTAAAGTGATAGAAAGATGATTTGGATTGCAAATTCAACCTCAAATTCTTGATATTTGGATTGTGGCTATAATCTATTGCTTCCATTTCGTTTTTAGAGCTATAACTAATAAAAGTCTTCAAAGATCAAAGCCCTTCCTTTAAATCTTCCACCTCAAATTTCAAAGGCTAACTCCTCCTCATGAGCAACCTTATGAAAGGATGCATGATGAATTATGTTATTGATTTATGCATCTTCAGAAAGCTTAACATCAAAGGCAAGCCTAGAAAATATTCAAATATTATCGAAGTTCATTGATATATATATATAACAAGAGGTGTGCAGGATGAGTTTTTTTTGTTCAATAATTCACTTTCCTTTTTAAGTACAAGGCACCAATGCAGGAGAAATAAACAAAATGGCTATGGCCGAAAAACATCTTTGTTGCTAATGGCACATACATAAATTGTTGTGTTCGACTTTTTTACTTCTTTTTATAACCAGAACCCTTAGTTTGCTTCTATTTCGAAGGTCACGAAGAGGTACAATAATTTTAGTTTGTGATCATGAATATAGTTCTATTCAAGAGAATTAACTTTGTGTTCTAAATTGCTCGTTGTAATTCTTATGGAGTAATAAAATTTATGTCACTTTAGAAGACACAAGACATATGAGTTGGTGTGTAGGAAACACTTTTGGCTTATTATGGGCCGAGATGTGGATGGGAATGTAGAGAGGTGCCAAGTGTGTACTCGAGCAATTAGAGTGGCATCTAATGCGGGTTATACATATCAATAATCGTTCCTTTTAGACCATGAGAACCAAGTAATGTGCATTTCGTGTCTGGTTTACCTCCTTCTCGATGACAAATTGATTTAGTGATGGTGGTTGTGTATATATTATTGAAGACAAACTTATTTTGTGTCATGTAGGTAGGTTGTGGATCTAGAATTATGATTATATTATTCTTTGAGAGATATATAAGTTGCATGGTATTCCACATCCCATAATTATTATTCAAGACCGCAAGGTTATTGGGCACTTTTGGTGTACCATAGGGTGAATGTTTGGTTCCGATTTGAATTTTAGCATTTTTTCATCCCCAAACAAATAGTAAAACTAAGGTCACGAATCTAAGTTTGGGGATTAGGCATGAAGACAGACGAAATTGGACATGACTGTGACACGCCGACTAATTAAATACCGGGTAGCTACTCCTTTATTAAATTAATTCAAAATGCCAAGTTGGCTCAGTTAATAGCATCACTGTCGAAAAACATTTTATAGATTACTAACCACCTAGTATTTAAAAAGTAAGTGCCAAATTTTATTAAATCTGATTAACATGCAACAAGAGTAATGAATAACTAGATAACACCATTCACCATACTGAAATGAAACGAATAACCATCACAAAATGTAAATAACCACTGGAGGAAAAACTCCTCAATACAAATCCCACAACTGATAAGTAAACTGAAGTAAATAACTAAAACTGAATACTGAGCAATACATGCTAGAGTCTAAAAACTGAAACGTAAAAGATGTCTAATAGAATTGGGCAACATGCCCTACAACTGATAGATAGTGACTCTGGAATCCAAAAGATAGAAGCGTCTACATGCAAATCCCTGTAGCTTCCACAAACAGCTACAACTCGTCACCTGAATGAGAATCCTATGCTTGGTGTCCTTGTGGCTGGGCACCTAAAAATGGTTTTACAAGAAAAAAAATAGATTTGAAAAGCAAACGGGTCAGAGCCCGAATGTGGAGTTATTTTAAAAACCTGCAAGTGCTTTAAAAACATTTAAAAACATTAAATGCAAAGTACATGTTAGGACGTGCACTCACATGATATTCTCCCCTCTCGTCTAACTGTGCAATCCTAACGTAAGTACCCATCTATAACGACATAACCCACTAGCTCAGTGACATAATAACTAGCTAGACTATCATAGGACCTACCGTTACTACTTGGTTTTATTAACATATAACGATCGTAAGTAAGTAGGGGTTTAAGGTAAACTCAAGTGTACAATATGCCATATATAATACTACTAGCGAACCCATTATGTTTCTCGAAACAATACCGTGGTATATATTCACTACATTAACATGAAAGTTCCCATTAAATTAAGTGTATATTATTCGCATCATAAATATACAATATAAGCACCCCGAGAACTAAGCTGCGGTGCACACATACTCTGCTATCCATCCCGGTACATCACGTACATAAGGATCACATATTCCGAATCTCTCAGGAATAGTTCTCAGATAACAACATCACAAATAATAGAGGCGAACACAGTCACCATCACATGGGTCACGCACATACCTACGCTCCCACGATCAGCGGACTTATCAATATCACAATAAGTCTTTCAATGACCTATGTTCATCGAGGTAACCAATCTATATCCGGGCACACAAGGATAAGAAGGCCCTAAGCGCACGTAAACCTCTCGTGATAGCAAGTATGGTAGGTATGTCATACACATTAAATTATATGCTAAGCATTCACACATCTTAGATATCACCATATTAATAAGGTATACTCTACATCATTATACCATTATTCCAAACTTATATATTTCAAGTCCCTCGTTAATATAAAGTTAAATTGCCGACACGTCTCACGTCGTAGTTCCTTATCCTTAAAACCTATATATGATAGATTATTAGGTTCCTATTTTTCCCAAATAGAACATCTTTAATCCTAAGGTCTTTACTTCTGCTCCAAACCTTATTTCATCAAATTAAACAATTTTACACTATTAACCCAAACGTTACCTCACTAACGAATTTCAATAATCTAGAATAATTTCTCGAATTGCAATCTAATTAAAGTCCACTATAATAATCACTCCTACTGGTCTTCCTTAAGGGTGAGGGTATTCATAAGTTCTCCAAACATATTCTCCGAGGATTACCATCATAAAAATCAACTTAAGGAAAATTTCACTCATTCTGGGAAGGTCGATCGATCGACCTTGACCTTCGATCGATCGATTGTGGTCGATCGATCGACTGATGAATGTCGATCGATCGATCGCACAGGTATGGCTACGGACTGCTTCGTTTTGCAGATTTGAAACCATCCCAAAACTTATTTCTATAGCATGATTCTCTAATATAACGTTATAGTAATGTCATATAACCATCCTACGATATTACTAACGTCCACAAATCAATATTTCAACAACTAAAGGCTACATATGGATCAATTTTCATCAAAAGCCTAGTTTTCTAATTTATCTCAAGAACATTCATAAACTTCATCTTACATCCGTTTTTGGTATAACAAAAGTCAGTAATTCTCTTAATATGATCTTCCAGTAACATTCTACATACAACCTATATCCCAGAATTTAAACTAATAACTCCAATCTTATGGGTTTTTCATTATCTTCCAAGAACACACAAAGTTTTTGAATAATCTAACATGGAAGAAGCATTCTCCGAAATTTAAATGGAATAAATCACTTGCCTTGATTGTATCTGAATTTGGTGTTGGATTTGTAAGCTCTTTCTGCAGATTTTCTGCAGAATTCCTCCTCTTTCCCTTCCTCTCTCAGCTTTCTTCTTCCAAAGGTGGCTATGGTGGCTAGGGTTTCCTTTGGGAGAGTTGGAAGACTAAATGATAACCTACGTAGCTTTCTAGGTTAATAAGGGTTGGTTATGGGCTTAGTGGGTCTTATCCACATCAGATTTAATTAACCAAATTTTCGTCACTTTTAATTCCTCAAAACGTGAAATTACCAAAATACCCTTTATGGTGCCGGTATGGCCTAAAAATACCCCGGGACCCAAACTATACCCCCGACTAGTGTTTTCTGACTATCTCGACCCTTCCGGACGCGTTGGCGTACTCAAAACGACCATACGAATTATAGATTTTAAATTCACTTTTATTATCAAAATATTATACCGTGACGCGGCGGTCCCACGCGTCTCAACAAAATTTATAAAATGCCGTATATAAATTTCACGACAAATTCCAAAATTTCAAATTCATATATAATCATATATGCACAAAATCAAATACCAACTCGCATCACATTAGTATTATAACCCGGATTAATTTCCAATTAATACACAATTAATTAATTAATCCCAAAAATAAATATAGCCAAAAGTACGGGGTATTACATACTCCCCCCCTAATAACTGAATTTCGTCCCGAAATTCGAAACTAGAAAGTAACTGCTAAAAATAGCTCTGGATAACGTTCGCGCATCTCATCCTCGCGCTCCCATGTGGACTCCTCGACATTGTGATGTCGCCACTGAACACGCACTAACGGTACAATCTTCGACCGTAGTTTTCTCTCGCTTCGGTCCAAGATAGCAATTGGCCCCTCCTCATAGGAGCTATCCGGCTGGAGATCGATGTCCTCCACAGCAATGTGAGAATGAGCTAGATCATCTCTGAGATATTTCCTCAGCGAGGAAATGTGAAACACATCGTGAATCCGATGCAAATGCTCCGGTAACCCAAGTCTATACGCAACTGGTCCGATCCGCTCAATAATAGGAAACGGCCCCACATACCTCGGTGCCAACTTCCCCTTCTTCCCGAAACGCATAATCCCCTTCATAGGAGATAATCTGAGCAAAACCTGGTCCCCCACTTGGAACTCTCTGAAAAACCTCTTCGCATCAGCATAACTCTTCTGTCGGTCTTGAGCTACCCGAATGCGACTCCAAATCAACTCAATCCTTGCCGAAGTATCCTGAATCACCTCCGGCCCAAGTAGTTTGTTGTCCCCCACCTCCAACCAACATGCTGGGGAACGACAAGGCCTACCGTACAAGGCCTCAAACGGAGCCATGCCAATAGTGAACTGATAGGAATTGTTGTAAGCAAACTCCACCAGTGGAAGGTACTGCTCCCATCCACCCCCGAAAGTCAATAATGCACATGCGTAGCATGTCCTCCAACATCTGATTGGTGCGCTCTGTCTGCCCATCGGTCTGCGGATGATAAGCCGTACTCAACCGCAATTCCGTGCCCATGGCTTCCTGGAAACTCTCCCAAAACCGCGAAACAAATATCTTGTCTCTGTCAGACATGATATTTAGGGGCACACCGTGGAGTCTCACAATCTCTGAAATGAAGAGCTGGGCATACTGTCCCGTAGTGTAATCAGTCCTTACGGGTAAAAAGTGAGCGACCTTGGACAACCTGTCCACAATTACCCAAACGGAGTCGTGACCCCTCTGCGATGTAGGCAACCCCGTGATAAAGTCCATGGATATGCTCTCCCACATCCACATCGGAACCTCCAACGGCTGTAGCAATCCTGCTGGTCTCTGATGGTCCACTTTTACAAGCTGACAAGTGGCGCATTTCGAAACAAACTCAGCGATGTCTCTCTTCATACCGCTCCACCAATACTGCCGTCTCATGTCCTGATACATTTTGTCCCCTCCGGGATGTACCGCGAACCGTGAGCCGTACGACTCTGCCATCACATCGTGCCGCAATTCTTCTCCTTCCGGAACTACCAATCTCCCATTGAAGCGTAATCCCCCGTCTGAGCTAACGGTGTAGGACTCGGCTCCCTCTGCAAGTAATCGAACTATCTGCTCCTGACAGAACGAGTCATTAGCCTGTGCCCGTACTACTCTCGTGACAATCTGTGGGGTAACGGTCATCACAGACATGAAAGATCGGGCCACTGCATCCTGGTGTCCCAATTCCTTCCACTTAGCCTTCCACACCTCTGCCACCTCATCTGCTGGCCTACGGCTCAACGCGTCTGCTACCACGTTAGCCTTACCCGGGTGGTACTGGATGTCGAACTGGTAGTCTTTCACAAACTCAAGCCACCTACGCTGCCGCATATTCAATTCCTTCTGCGTGAACAAATACTGTAGTGACTTGTGGTCCGTGAACAGCTGAAACTTCTCCCCCAAAAGATAGTGCCTCCAAATCCGTAAGGCAAATACCACTGCTGCCAACTCCAAATCATGCGTGGGGTAATTCTTCTCATGAGGCTTAAGCTTACGGGAAGCATAAGCTATGGCCTGTCTCTCCTGCTGCAATACACCTCCCAGTCCTTGCAAAGACGCATCGGTGTAAACCAAATACTCAACTCCCGGTCTCGGCAATACTAAGACAGGTGCTGAGGTCAATTTGTCCTTCAACTCATCGAACGCCAACTGACAGGCATCACTCCAGATATATGGCACACCCTTACGAGTAAGATGTGTCAAAGTACCTGCTATCTCCGAGAAACCCCGAATAAATCTCCTGTAGTATCCTGCTAGACCCAAGAAACTACGAATCTCCGTCGGTGTCGTGGGCTGTCCCCACTCCCTTACCGCTGATACCTTCCCCGGATCAACAGATATTCCTTGATCGGAAATAATGTGACCCAAGAACTGGACTTCCTTCAGCCAAAACCCGCACTTCTCAAACTTTGCATACAACTCGTTCTGACGAAGTGTCTGCAAAACCTGCCTCAAATGCTCGGCGTGCTCCTCCTCTGTCTGAGAGTAAACCAGAATGTCATCAATGAAGACAATGACAAACTGATCTAGGAAATCCCTAAACACTCTGTTCATCAAGTCCATAAACACAGCTGGAGCGTTGGTCAAGCCGAAAGGCATAACCCGAAACTCGTAAGAACCATATCTCGACAAGAACGCAGTCTTCGAGACATCCTCCTCCCTGATACTCAACTGATGGTATCCTGACCTCAAGTCAATCTTCGAGAAGAAAGAAGCTCCTCTCAACTGGTCGAATAAGTCATCGATTCGAGGCAACGGATACTTATTCCGTATCGTGACCTTATTCAACTCTCGGTAGTCCACACACAATCTCAGTGAACCGTCCCTCTTCTTCACAAACAAAACTGGAGCGCCCCAAGGTGAGGTACTCCTGCGAATAAAGCCCTGCCCTAACAGTTGCTCTATCTGATCCCGTAGCTCTCGCATTTCAGCCGGAGCCATACGGTACGGTGCACGTGCTATAGGTCTCGTACCCGATAGCAAATCTATAACGAAGTCTATCTCCTGACTGGGTGGTAAGCCTGGTATCTCCTGAAACACATCTGAATACTCCCTGACAACCGGGATCGAATCCAAGGGAATCACAACCTCCTTAGAGGTATCCTCCTCAATGTATTAGAGATGAGCGGTCGATCCTCCCTCTGGGCGAGGCATCGCCACAACAAACATCTCTTGCCCCGGAATGGCAAAAACAATGCTCCCGCTGAAGCAATCAATCATGGCTCTATATGCGACGAGCCAATCCATACCGATGATCACATCGTGAACATGCATGTCTAACACTAACATGTCTGCAGGCAATACCAAACCACCAATCTCTACCCCCACTCCCCGGCATATAAAGAAAATAAGTGACCCACTCCCCAATGGTGAGTCGACACACGTCACTGTGCTCTCTGCCGTAGCTAATAATCCTAAAGCTTTCGCGAAGTGTGTAGCAATAAAGCAATGTGTGGCACCCGTATCAAATAACACCCGACCCATAGTGCCATGGATAGGAAACGTACCCTCAATCGCGGGCGGTGCCTGTGGAACTGCTGCCTGGTTGACGTTGTAGACATGTTCGTACTGTAGCTGTCCCTGCTGAGGTGCTGGAATAATCTGTGGCGGTGCGGGAAGAGCGGCGGGAAACATAGGCCTCTGTGGCTCCTGGCGAGCACCCTGCTGCTGCTGCTGTGGGGCCCTGCCCCTATCAGGACAATCCTGTCGCTTGTGGCCAATCTTGCCACAAACAAAGCACTTCCCTGGGAAGTTCCCTCCCCTCTGTCCCTGCTGTCCCCGGCCCTGGTGGCCGTTACCATTCCTGCCTTGGCCCTGACGGAAACCTCCCTGTCCCTACCTGTAGTTCCCTGACCGGAACCTCTTATTATCCCCCTACTGGGAGCCCTGCTCATTCTGCCTCTGCCCCTGACCAGATTGTGCCCCGCTGGCACCATGTCCTCCAGTCCTGCCCTGCTGGCTAGACTCCCCCGACCTCTTGCCCTCGGCCATATGAAAACGGTGGTCCTGGCAATGCAACAATGCAGCGTTAACCACATCAGAATACGTGGCCAACGATAGGTTCCCTAGCAGATGTTGACGGATCCTCCAATTCAACCCGTCTATGAACTTCTCAATTTTCTTCTTCTCTGTTGGAATCTCGTCTAGAACGATATTCAACAGGTTAGTGAACTCGGCCTCATACTTGGCCACTGTCTTGCCTTCCTGCTTCAGACTCATCAGCTTTCTCCTCATCTCTGTATGAACTGCCGACGGAAAGTATTTGCGGTCAAACCGCACCCAGAACTCCTGAATCGTGAGGGTATCCCTCTCCTCCGCGGTGGTAATAGACTCCCACCACTGTAGCGCAGATCCTACTAGCTTGAAAGTAGCTAGTACCTGTTTCTGAACATCGGTGCACTCATGCATCCTCAAGTGCCTCTACATGTCCTTCCTCCATTGGCTCGAGATAACCACATCTGAGCTTCCAGCAAACTCTGGCGGATGCACTTTCTAAAAAGCGTCACGTACACGTTCCCAAGCAGACGGGAATGCATTAACCTGAACTGGCGCGGCAACCGGCGCCTGAGGTGGTGCCTGCTGAATCACGGCAATCGCGGCATTTACCGCTTGGGCTACTATAGCAGCAACCTCAGCGGCGTTCATCATTCCCTGAACTGGAGCGGGCTGGGGTTCGGGCGTTGCATCCCTGGGAACTCGTCGTGCACGTCGTGGAGGCATCTGAAATAAGAACAAAGTTTATAAGTCTACAGTTATAAACTTTAAGATAGCTGAAGAACGAAACGTACACACAAAAGAGTACAACAGTCCTAAAATATAGGGCTCTATACCAAAGAATCGTAGAGGAAACATAATAGCCGTACAGATCCTAAAGGACGCTAGAACCTGATGCTCTGATACCACCTGTGACACCCCGACTAATTAAATACCGGGTAGCTACTCCTTTATTAAATTAATTCAAAATGCCAAGTTGGCTCAGTTAATAGCATCACTGTCGAAAAACATTTTATAGATTACTAACCACCTAGTATTTAAAAAGTAAGTGCCAAATTTTATTAAATCTGATTAACATGCAACAAGAGTAATGAATAACTAAATAACACCATTCACCATACTGAAATGAAACGAATAACCATCACAAAATGTAAATAACCACTGGAGGAAAAACTCCTCAATACAAATCCCACAACTGATAAGTAAATTGAAGTAAATAACTAAAACTGAATACTGAGCAATACATGCTAGAGTCTGAAAACTGAAACGTAAAAGATGTCTAATAGAATTGGGCAACATGCCCTACAACTGATAGATAGTGACTCTGGAATCCAAAAGATAGAAGCGTCTACATGCAAATCCCTGTAGCTTCCACAAACAGCTACAGCTCGTCACCTGAATGAGAATCCTATGCTTGGTGTCCTTGTGGCTGGGCACCTAAAAATGGTTTTACAAGAAAAAAAATATATTTGAAAAGCAAACGGGTCAGAGCCCGAATGTGGAGTTATTTTAAAAACCTGCAAGTGCTTTAAAAACATTTAAAAATATTAAATGCAAAGTACATGTTAGGACGTGCACTCACATGATATTCTCCCCTCTCGTCTAACTGTGCACTCCTAACGTAAGTACCCATCTATAACGACATAACCCACTAGCTCAGTGACATAATAACTAGCTAGACTATCATAGGACCTACCGTTACTACTTGGTTTTATTAACATATAACGCTCGTAAGTAAGTAGGGGTTTAAGGTAAACTCAAGTGTACAATATGCCATATATAATACTACTAGCGAACCCATTATGTTTCTCGAAACAATACCGTGGTATATATTCACTACATTAACATGAAAGTTCCCATTAAATTAAGTGTATATTATTCGCATCATAAATATACAATATAAGCACCCCGAGAACTAAGCTGCGGTGCACACATACTCTGCTATCCATCCCGGTACATCACGTACATAAGGATCACATATTCCGAATCTCTCAGGAATAGTTCTCAGATAACAACATCACAAATAATAGAGGCGAACACAGTCACCATCACATGGGTCACGCACATACCTACGCTCCCACGATCAGCGGACTTATTAATATCACAATAAGTCTTTCAATGACCTATGTTCATCGAGGTAACCAATCTATATCCGGGCACACAAGGATAAGAAGGCCCTTAGCGCACGTAAACCTCTCGTGATAGCAAGTATGGTAGGTATGTCATACACATTAAATTATATGCTAAGCATTCACACATCTTAGATATCACCATATTAATAAGGTATACTCTACATCATTATACCATTATTCCAAACTTATATATTTCAAGTCCCTCGTTAATATAAAGTTAAATTGCCGACACGTCTCACGTCGTAGTTCCTTATCCTTAAAACCTATCTATGATAGATTATTAGGTTCCTATTTTTCCCAAATAGAACATCTTTAATCCTAAGGTCTTTACTTCTGCTCCAAACCTTATTTCATCAAATTAAACAATTTTACACTATTAACCCAAACGTTACCTCACTAACGAATTTCAATAATCTAGAATAATTTCTCGAATTGCAATCTAATTAAAGTCCACTATAATAATCACTCCTACTGGTCTTCCTTAAGGGTGAGGGTATTCATAAGTTCTCCAAACATATTCTCCGAGGATTACCATCATAAAAATCAACTTAAGGAAAATTTCACTCTATCTGGGAAGGTCGATCGATCGACCTTGACCTTCGATCGATCGATTGTGGTCGATCGATCGACTGATGAATGTCGATCGATCGATCGCACAGGTATGGCTACGGACTGCTTCGTTTTGCAGATTTGAAACCATCCCAAAACTTATTTCTATAGCATGATTCTCTAATATAACGTTATAGTAATGTCATATAACCATCCTACGATATTACTAACGTCCACAAATCAATATTTCAACAACTAAAGGCTACATATGGATCAATCTTCATCAAAAGCCTAGTTTTCTAATTTATCTCAAGAACATTCATAAACTTCATCTTACATCCGTTTTTGGTATAACAAAAGTCAGTAATTCTCTTAATATGATCTTCCAGTAACATTCTACATACAACCTATATCCCAGAATTTAAACTAATAACTCCAATCTTATGAGTTTTTCATTATCTTCCAAGAACACACAAAGTTTTTGAATAATCTAACATGGAAGAAGCATTCTCCGAAATTTAAATGGAATAAATCACTTGCCTTGATTGTATCTGAATTTGGTGTTGGATTTGTAAGCTCTTTCTGCAGATTTTCTGCAGAATTCCTCCTCTTTCCCTTCCTCTCTCAGCTTTCTTCTTCCAAAGGTGGCTATGGTGGCTAGGGTTTCCTTTGGGAGAGTTGGAAGACTAAATGATAACCTACGTAGCTTTCTAGGTTAATAAGGGTTGGTTATGGGCTTAGTGGGTCTTATCCACATCAGATTTAATTAACCAAATTTTCGTCACTTTTAATTCCTCAAAACGTGAAATTACCAAAATACCCCGGGACCCAAACTATACCCCCGGCTAGTGTTTTCTGACTATCTCGACCCTTCCGGACGCGTTGGCGCACTCAAAACGACCATACGAATTATAGATTTTAAATTCACTTTTATTATCAAAATATTATACCGTGACGCGGCGGTCCCACGCGTCTCAACAAAATTTCTAAAATGCCGTATATAAATTTCACGACAAATTCCAAAATTTCAAATTCATATATAATCATATATGCACAAAATCAAATACCAACTCGCATCCCATTAGTATTATAACACGAATTAATTTCCAATTAATACACAATTAATTAATTAATCCCAAAAATAAATATAGCCAAAAGTACGGGGTATTACAATGACATTGCCACTTGTAGAACTTTCCATAATTACTTCAAATGTTACATTACGGGAATGCTCTGTTTCAAGGTGTTTGTGGGGGAAGTCAAAGTAGCATGTCAATTATGGATCTAATTCTTAGCTTGAAGAGGATGTGTCAGAGTCAAGGTTGGGCCGAGGATAAGTCACAACTAAAGTGGAAGCAATTAGTATATGAAGAGGATAAGATTGGGCCGAGGAGAAGACCCAAAAGTATAAAGAGGCTGCAATTGCACATGGGAGGCGCGTTAAATTTGGTGTTGGAGATTTTTTTTGGGTTATGAAATGTTGATCATGCTCCTACATCGATTTATACTAAGTTAAAGTATCAAAAGATTAGGGCAAGTGAGATTTAGATAATGCCTTTTTTCTTGAAGTTCCCAAGTCATATAAACATTTTAGATGTGATGTGATCAATCGTGTACTTGGATAGTTATCAAGGTAACTCAGATACCAAAGATCCTTGCTCGAGGGTAATTTCTTCCTAACATAAGGCGAATGATGAGAAAAAAGGCTTTCGTAGGTCACGATCCCCTCCGTAAATTATGGAAAGCAACAGAAAAAATAACGCTTCTTTTGGAACGAGTCGAAGTTGTTTGAACAAGGGTCCAAATTCTGAACAATAAAAGTTAGGTTAAATGGGTCGTGAGAATCTGGTTCTCAAGAGCTTTTGGCACCCAGGTAGGGTCTTGATAAGTTGGTTAGAAGCTAATAGCGATGCTTATGTGTTTTACTTGTCTTGTTTTTTTTTTCTCATTTCTCTAAATTGTTGCTAATTCTAGTGAACAATTATATATTAAGTGCAATTTTTGCGTGCGTAGAACTTAGACTTTAACTGTGAAGTTTTTATGTTTTAAAATATAATTGTTTTTCTACTAGAGTATGTCAATTTTTCTTTATACTGATGCTAATAGAGTTCTTTTGTAATGTGACATGTATTAATATGTGAGTCGTTTTTATTAGAGGAATTGGAAATTTCCATATGCAACTTTTTCTACAAGTTAGTTCTACCCAATATAAATACTAAAATAGCTTACTTTCTATCCATTTCTTATTGTGTCAAAGAGTGTGTGCATAGGCATGTGCTTGTTCTGTTACACAACAGTGTGCGGGATGCAAAATTATGTGTACATTGGCTTGTATGTACTAGAGTTTACATGAGTGCGTATTCAAAGATAGTGTGTGCCTTCTGCAGTAATGTCTAAGTGTATGTGTGTTGGTTGTTTATTTTCACTAAAATATGTGTGCATGTGTGTTGTTTCTACAGTGCGCGTGCATGTGATTTTGTACTAGAGAGAATGTGTGGTTGTACATGTGAAATCATGTTGAAATAAAAATATTAACTAACATTCCATTTCTTAGGCACCATTGAGACATCTTTGAAAGTAAAATAATCTTAATCAAGAGTCTTTTCAAAGCACTAAATGAGTTTTTTGGATGGTTATATATCTGGTCAATCAACATTCTTTCTGTAATTCTTTTCCCTTTTTCAGCACAATCAAAACAGACTTTTGATCTGTCTTATAACATGATATATTAGTAAGGAGAAATCACCCTTGCTGATTATATTCCATTAAAGGGGAACCTAATTGTATCAATTAACCTAATTTTACTCTCGGGCTCTGAACCGTTTCCTGTTGTCTCTTCTTTCACTTCTTTCATATATATATATATATATATATATATTACAGGTGTCCATCCACAGGGGCGTCAGGCTTATACCTTTGGACTGTTGACGTGCTGCAGCTAGTGTGGGAGTTGTAGGTCCTTGCAGTAGACGACTTCATCCTTGTCTTCCCAGTCTTCTATTTAGTAATTATTAGATAGGGCCTGTGTCACCCCTTTTCAGTTTCCATTTAGTTCAGAGAGATTTGTACTCTTTATTTTTTTTTTATTATGCTTTAGTTGGGATTGCTTTTAAATATTACATTGTCTTTCGATTTAGGATATTTTATTTGGAATGATTAATCTAGTTTGTTTATTCCACTTAAATGGTTTGGTATTTAATATAATTAACCGTGTTCATAAAATGGTTGTGCATATAGATTCATAACAATGGAACTTAATCTATAAAATTAAATGTTTTGACACTTAGCTTAATTATTTATTAGGTGATTAATAAAGGAAAATTGTTTTTCGATAGTGATGCTAGGAATGAACCAACCAGACACTTTGACTTAATTTCATAAAGGACTGATCACCCGATATTTAATTAGGCGGGGTGTCACAAAATCACAAACCCTAACCCATGTTTTTAGTTGAGAATAAGGAGAAAAGCAAAAAAGAGAGAATTTTATATCAAGAATAATCAAAAGTAATGGACATACAATTTCTTAATTCTCATAAATTTAATAAATAAAATGAGAAGAGACCCTTAGTTGTTTATGAAAAACTCAATGGAACTTAGGCGTCCTTAAGCCTCAATTGATGAAACCTTTCAATATTTTTCTCAAACCATTAACAAAATCCTGTTCTTTGGTTAATAATTTTTTCTAGTGTCCTGTATGATGTTTTATAACGTCTTTAAAAAATGTAATTAATATCTT
This sequence comes from Sambucus nigra, assembly GCA_949130495.1. Lineage (NCBI taxonomy): Eukaryota > Viridiplantae > Streptophyta > Magnoliopsida > Dipsacales > Adoxaceae > Sambucus > Sambucus nigra. The sequence continues at coordinate 532,760 of CASBWL010000011.1, read as the reverse complement.
GATACTTTTCATTTATATGACATCCTAAATCCAATTTAAAAAGGTCGATCCCTAGTGCAATCTATAAATGCCTACTATCTTTGACTTGATTATACTTTTCAATTTGACTACTTTATATACAACATGCATCTTTCTTTTTTCCAAGGTTCATAAAAATATATTTTATTTTGAGATTTGTGAAAATATATACATATGTTTTTTTCACAAACTTTAGCACCTACTTCACACAAATAGATGATAAATGACACTTCTTTTAATAATTTCGAATTGTCCTAGAGAATTGTTCGAGTGAAGTTAGATGGAAATCGACTCTTTTTAGGGTTTTATTGCTTTTATTTTATTTTTGTTATTTTCTTTTATTTTCTTTTGCAATCAATGGCATTTTTGTAATTAAAGCATTAGCTTTGAGCCTAAGTTATTCTTCCCCTTTAAATACTCCCTTGTAAGCCTCATTTGAGATAGACTTGAATTTTGAAATAGAAAAGAGTATTTCTCTCTCTAAAGTGTGTGTTTAGATATTCGTAAGAGCCTTTTGACGTGTAGTTTACGTCAAATTGGTATCAGAGCGAGTGTCGCTCCACATTGGTGTTAGTGTATCGGGGTATTGTTATCACGCTCGTACGCTACGTGCAATGGCTCCCAAAAAATCCAAACATAATGAGGGGATTCAAGAATTGAGGCACATGGTCGAACAACAAACCCTAGTTTACGTTGGCCTCAACCAAAAATTTGAAACCCTTATTCAACTCATCTCCTCCAAAATCCAAAATCGTAGCCTACCCATTCAAAACCCTAACCCTAATCTTTCCACCACCACCCTTCCCCAACCCTTAACCACTTCCCAAATCCCAGCTTCCCGCTGTCCAAACCTCTCCCCTGCTGCCCCAAGAGTAATACACTCTCAATTTCATTAACTTTCATTGCTCAATGGATTACTTTGGAGATAAATTTATCATTCATAACTTAATGGAATTGGACATGTAAATATACCATGTTAATATTAAAATGCGTTCGTATATGGTCCCACTAATTTCATGGTGTGGGTCCAGTTTAACATTGAGCACAAAGTTGCTAAAAAACTTCTATCCAATACCCATTTCCAAAAAACAAAGGAAAACTAATTCGGCGATTGAGCTTGTCCAACAGGGGGAGACAAATGGAGTGTCAAACTCTGGTCTAGTTTTGCAATCAAACGTGGATATTTTGTCATCATGTTACATATAAATGATTCTCAAATGGTTGTATAATCTCCAACAACAGGTAATTATAAAAATGAAACTGAAAAATAAAATGTAATGTAAAAAATGAAACTACAATACATTTCATGAATAGCAATACTGGAAGAAAAAAATATGAGAGATGGTGAAAGTTTGATAGTGCTTATACTACACTTGTTTACTATATATATACCCTAATTAATATATATATATATATATATATATATATATATATATATATATATATATATATATATATATATATATATATATATATATACATATATATTTATTGTTGCATCTATAAAGATGAGGAGAAACATGGCATGCTGACATCAACTACTCTTCCCCTCTGAACACAAAGAAGATACAGAGACGACATGGTAACTTGAAAGGCAATATAAGAGAAACTAGGCCTTCTTTCACAGTATAAAAATAAAGTAAGTATTGCCAACTGTGAAGTAGTTGAAAGTGTCGCAATGCACATTACAAAGTCACTATAAAAGTATCCACCCTGGCGGTAAGGGGTGAATGGAAAAAGACCATAGGTGTTGAGCTCGAAACCCCTAAAAGGATAGCGGGGCATGTCCCCCCCCCCTTTTAGCTGGCATGGGGGAGTCGACTTGTTCGTGTGGAGGTTCAGGATCATAAAAAAAAAGTCAATGGAAAAGTGAATGGGCGCAACTAAGAAGAAGTGTCATATATCTATCATGTGTCAGAGTTCACAATGTTGTGATAAATTTTTGCTACTAGGGTTAGAGGTTACCATCAGGTATTCCGAACAATAATTAAATTTAAACTGTTATGCAGTTAGTACTAGTAGCTCCCTGCAAAAGATCTTATACTTATAAAGTAGCATAATAATTTGAGCACTTAAAATCCCCAATATTTCTTCTTGACCTTACCTACAGTTTTGATATACCATGGTTTCCTGCTAATGAGTGCATGGGTTGGGATAAATCTAGGGAGACCCCCAAATTGTACCCATTTCGTAGACCCTCTGCATTAAAAGCTTATACCTTATTATTTTGGGTCCCGCCAGGGCATCAACCAATGCATTAAAAACTTATACTTATTTTTGTCTTATTCAAGGGTCCCAAAATTGGTTACAATTAGTGGGTCTCCCTAGTCTTATTCCATGGGCTGAAGTACTCAAAGCTGATAATAATTATAACACAGTAATATAGCATGCAACAAAGCCAGTTTTCTAACAGAGGCAATAGCATCACAATGCGATAAATGATGAACCTAATAATTGAAGCATAGTACCTAAGAGTCACAAGCATAATGGTTTACTTCCCAAATTCAAGAACTGTCAGAAATATGGTTTATAAGTGAGAATAAGGAGGTATGGACATTTTACCCCTTATAAGAGTATTAAGTACATATATCCAGTGTCAAAACGGAAACGAAAAGTGTAACTAACTAAAAGCCAAGTAGTTGATTGTGCTACATCTACTTTTTAGCTGCTCTTGACATTCGCTTCCTTCCTCAATTTGAATGTCCAATTTAGCCAAAACCCTGACCACAAAATCTCACTTGCATGAAACACTGAAATATATCGTCATGTTTATGTAGTTTTATTACTCCAATAACACAATTCGAACGTTGGATTGTTAGACATCATATTTGGTAGAACATATACCAAGAATATTGAAGTAAAAAAAAAACTCATGCTTCAACAACACAATATAAAAGCAATTAAGAAATTAAGGTGATTATTACATCATATACCTTGCTTGTTGTTGCTATTCCTTCAATTTCTTTTCAGGTCTGGTTCCTAACTTCACCATCTTCTTCAGGCACAATGGATGCACCACCAGAAAAATTCCCTCTTCCAAGCAAAACCAAGCTTTCTACGAAAGTATCTGCAAAGAAAGTATCCGCCTCAAACGGGTGCACATATCCATGTATTCCAAGATACTTCGTTTGTCTGGTATTTGGATCATACGAAACCAAATCTCCTCTTTCTGTAGGCAATAAGACATTTCCATTCCTTCCAAAGCCAAAAGGCATCCTAAAATTCCCCTGTTTGAGATCAATAGTGAACTGCTTCGTCCAAGACTCTGCTTTACCATACTCTCTCATCACCCATATGGAACAATAGTCACCATTGTGATCTTGAACATGATTTGACAAAGATAGTGAATCTTGATATATGGCAACACGCGAACTCCACCAAGACCGGGCTACACCCGTTGGCATCACCATCAAACCAAACACCTCATTTTCAATATCGAATGATACAATCCTTTGAAAACGAGTACATGCCTCAAACCCAAACCAATGAATCGCCCCATTCAGAAAGGCTTGCGGATTACGATAATGAATTACATATGACAAGTTGGCAGCATTAATTTTTCGCCAACAACCGGTGCTAAGCTCATAAAGCTCCGCCTCGGGCGGAACCTTACCACAATCATGATAAACAAGCCTCACAATCTTATAGTCATTCGTTGAAGGGGTAAAGAAAAACCCCATAGAGTGTTCATAAGGGACATGTGAGTGGTAGGTGACGGTTGGGGTTGGGATTTGAAGAAATTTACGAATATGTGGGTTCCATAAAAAGGTGAAGTGGGTACCATGCAAATTATCGTTAGACAAGCATAACAAGCCATTAGAAATACCAATAATCCTGTAATAACGCATTGAGCTATCGAAGGGAGGGGTATCGTTGGCAGACGAGACATCAAAAGTGTGGTTATCAGAGTGTATAATGTAGTTCTCGTTTATAGAGAAGGCACCTGGTTGTGTAGAATAATCTCTGAGACAGCGCCTAAGCAGTAGGTGGGGAGGGTTATTGTTGGCCATCGATCGATTGAGATGAGTGGTGATGAAAGTTGGGTTTGTGATGAGAGAGTACCAGGATTTGCATACGCATGTGCAACGGAGGATAGCCTCCACGGGTAGTCTCATCATGATTTCCATAACCACTTCAGGAGGGAGGTAAACCGACATCTTCTTCTTTTCTTCTTCAAAACCCTGCCTTACTTTGCTGTCATTTTCAACGACGGTTTGCTTCAACGCCCTACGCTTCCACAAACCTTCCAATTCCCTGGATATGTATATTGTGTGCGACTCCCTATTTACGCTCGCACAAGAAGTCAATCGTCGTTTTCATTTAATGTATTTTTAAAATTATAATAAATTTTAGACGGCGCATATACCAAATAGACCCTCGAACTTTTTTTAATACACGTTTAGTCCAAACTTTTTTATTTTGCACTAAAAAGCCTTTCGCCATACCAAAAACAATTTACAATGCCGCTGGCGCGGAGCTTTAAAGATAAGAGAATAAGAGACTTTTTGGTACAAAGTAAAAGGCTTGGACTAAATGTGTATTAAAAAATGTTTGAGTGACTTTTTGGAGTGTTTTAAGAATCTAAGGAGTGCCATTAGCCCCCCCCCCCCGACATATATATATATATATATATATATATAGAGAGAGAGAGAGCGGTTCTCATGCATACCCCAGTTTGCATACCGCTGGCGCGGACCAATTTTGATAAAATAGTAAAAAAAATGTTTTTGATGTAATTTTTTTTATAGTTTCTAAACATTTCAATAGGACCATAAAAAAAAATTCAACTCAAAATGAATTTTTTTGCTATTTTAAAAAAATCGGTCAAACATTGTCAGTTTTTAACAACTTAAAAACAACTTAAAAACTGACAAAGTTTGACCGATTTTTTTAAAATAGCAAAAAAATTCATTTTGAGTTGAATTTTTTTTTATGGTCCTATTGAAATGTTTAGAAACTATAAAAAAAAAATCAGTCCGAAATTATTTTTTTTACTATTTTAAAAAAATGGTCCGCACGGAGGGTATGCAAACTGGATATGCATGAGATCCTTTCTGTATATATATATGTATGGGGTGGGGGGGGGGGGGGGGGGGGCTAATGACACTCCTTAGATTCTTAAAACACTCCAAAATAATTTTAAAAGACAAAATTACCGTCCTCCCTAATATCAAACAAATTCCAAACATACTTAATAATTTTTTAATTAAATAATTATAAAAACTGTTTTATTATAAAGTTAAATAATAGTTGACGTTTTTTATTAAATAAAATTGAACATTTTTTAAAAATAAATTGTAAAACAGGTTTTTTAAAAAATCATTATTTTTTTTTTAAATGGACATTTTTTAAAAAACAGTTGGATATAACTTATTTAAAAAAATGATAGTTATATTTATCAATGAGTGTTGTATGTCCAGCAATTAATCAAGGTTACAATTCTTTCTCAAATTATATTTTTAGAAATTAATTTGTTAATAACTAATTTGTGGTAAGATTTTTTTTAGTTAAAAATATTTTTAATATATCTTAGATTAATGATTGGTTACTGCTGTTGACGCGAACCCACATCATTTAATGGACGCGGGTCCGCGCCAACGGCACTAACCAATCAGTATTATAAAATTATAACAAAATATAATTTATTTAATACCGATTGGTTAGTGTCGCTGGCGCGGACCCACATTCATTAAATGATGTGGGTCAGCGCCAGCGGCACTAACCAATCATTGAATTAATATATATATATATATATATATATATATATATATATATATATATATATATATATATATAATATTTTTTAACCAAAAAAAATCTTACCACAAATTAGATATTAATTTTTTTTTCTAAAAATATAATTTGAGAAAGAATTGTAACTCTGGTTAATTGTTGAACATACAAAACTCATTAATAAATATAACTATCATTTGTTTAAATAACGAAAATATTTTTTCTAAATAAGTTATATCTAACTGTTTTTTTAAAATATTTTAAAATATGTGCATTTTAAAAAAATAATGATTTAAAAAAAAAAGCTGTTTTACAATTTATTTTTATAAAAATTTCCAATTTTATTTAACAATTTTTTATTTATTTATTTTTACTTTATAATAAAATAGTTTTTATAGTTATTTAATTAAAAAATTGTAGAGAATGTTTGGAATTTGTTTGATATTAGGGAGAAGGGTAATTTTGTCTTTTAAAGTTTTGTTGGAGTGTTTTAAGAATTTAAGGAGTTCCATTAGCCACACCCTATATATATATATATATATATATATATATATATATATATATATATTTTTTTTTTTTTTTTGGAATATATAAACACATACATGTACGAGATATATGAAATATACAAATTATACGAAAAATATATGAAATATATAATATATATATATGTGAAAGACATGAAATATAAGAAAAAAATACAAGCAATATACGAAATATGTGATTTTTTTTTTTAAAAATACACACCACTGGCAACGCTTTCAGTCCTTTTGCCCCTCCCGGAATGGGAGAACTTTAAGAAATACTTCTAAACATAGCCAATGGACAAGAGGCAATGCAGGGGACAGTTAGACACCCTACTCAAACGCTTCAAACCAGACCAGTTGTTTTCCCAGCTACTAGGGGAGATATGTTGCCCTAGCACCTAGGCAGGAAAGAATCAGATCTAGATATTCTGGATCCACCAATGACAGGTCTTATCGTCCCAACGCGACCTCTTCCCTTAGATCTATTAATTACTATAATGGGTTTTCCTTCTCTCATGAACGGTCGAGCACCGCCCTTAATAGATTGAGCAAGGGCTCAATATTTGATTGCCTAGGTCCCTGAGCAACTAGAGGCCATAATCATAAGGAACCCTCTAAATCACAAGAACACTAAGAAGGTTCCGTCAGGTCAAGAACAAGCGTGCAAGGATCCGCGCATGCCAAACAAACTTCTCAGGAAGATAGCTCAATACAAATGCACTGTCAAGTCACTAAAATTGTTTCCCACAAAATATATACAAATGATTATCTCTGAAAAAGTTTAATCCAATAATAGAAAGATCATTTGGGATAAATGGCCAAATAAAAAAAAAACTTGCACAGGAGTTTTGTGAAAGGATCACCTTTTATCCCGAGAATTGTGAACTTTGCAACACCTGTTAAATTCAAGCCACCCCTGGTTACTCCCAAATATGATGGTAAAACTGTAACACCCCGCTTAAAATAGTAACGGGTGGACAACACTATACTACATTAAATCAGGAGTCTCAGATGGCTCAGTCTCAACATCAACTGGCACTACACCAAATCTGCCCATTTGTCAAGGTCATTGACCTTGACAAATCCACCTTGTCAAGGTCAATGACCGTGACATTTCGAGGCGAGACAACTTTTTTTGTCACGGTCGTGTCACGGTCATTGACCTTGACAACCTTGACAAAAAACACGCGTTTTGTGTCACGGTCGTGTCAAGGTCAATGACCGTGACACGTCGTGTCACGGTCACTGACCGTGACAATTATGGGCAGAATTAAAAAAAAACTGCTGGGCAGTATGGCCACTGCCACTGCCCAGCAGTATATTTGTACCTGTTATAGCAACGTTGTACCTGTTCCAAACATCATATATCCAACACAAACTAAAGATATAATCCAAATATATTCATGACAGTATAATCCAAATATTCAAAGTAAAAATAATATACATGACGATATAATCCAAATATAATTAAAATGGACAAACTTGAAAATAATGTTGAAAAACGTGTGTGTGCTCGCGTTCAAATGATCAAGTTGTATATAAAACCCTTTTAACACAAACAAACCCTAAACATGCAGCAGTATGTGATTGAATAAATTGATAATCTACGCAAGAACATTCAAACACATGCAATTAAGGAAAAATCCCCCTCAGGGGCAAAACCATTTATTTTCACTATAATTTGTAAGAGAACGGCTTACAATCGGATTACAATGAAAATACAAGTTGACTAAGAATTACCCTCGGGTATCGAATTCTGTAGTCGCGGCTGGAATTATCCCTTTCCAGTAGGGCTGCAATGAAGAAGAAGAACGGTCTCCTCCACAAGGGTTGAACAAACCAAAGTTGTGTTCTTGGGTTGCTTAAAGGATTCACAAAGGTTTGGCAATGATATGTGAATCAAAACATGAGTCTTGGGACTCAAGAATATGAAGACTAGATGTATTTGGACTCTCAAATTCGTCTCCTAAAGTCTTGCAAAACAACTCTCCCGAAGTTGGTATTTATAGGAAAAACTGATGAAGAGATCCAAAATTTTAAAACACTAAAATCTTATCCAGCGTCAGGTACACCGAACCGGTTCAGTGTCCCCTGCGAACCGGTTCGCCCCACCGAACTGGTTTGGGCTTCGGTTCGAAAAAGTGCGCTGGTCCAAGAACAAAACACTTCGCATTTCTTTAAGTCTTTTTCTTGGAAAATTTTCTCCAACTTCAAATAGTCATAATTCCTTCACCGTAGCTCGGATTGAGGTGCCGTTTCTTCCAGTATCTTTGTTGCGGCAAGCTCTTCGATTTTCCAGTTGACCGTACCTCCTAACTACGAATGTGAAATTACGAAAATGACCTTGAACTTCCCTATCAAGCCTTATTTCACTATTTTGACTTCCCTTGCGTTCCACTTGCATCACGAGCCTAAAATCAAGGAACGTGAAGTCGTTGCGGCAGATGAGGGACTCATTAACGGAGTTGTTGAATCTTGATGCTTGGATTTCGGATAGAGGCCGTCGTGAGCGATCGTGTAGAGACGTGCCAAATGTAGCGGCGTACGACATACAAAACTGTAAGATAACGGACATGAGAATTATGTCCTTACAAATGTGACTACATGTCTTGGATAAAACTGAGGAGGTGAGTAGGCCACACGACATAAGAATTGACGCACCCACTAATATACGTCGTGCCGCATTATTCGCGCAACCACAATAGGGAGTTCTCCTTCCCGGGTATGACATGCGTGACGAGCACCCGGGACTCCATCTCTTGAAGCACACGTCCATGGACTATTCCACCCTCGACGATATTCGGGTCCCTCAACCCCCGCCCTATCCGCTGGCCATTAAATACGTCCAATATGAACACGCTCGGCCAACCAATTGTCGACAATGGTCTGTTGGAGGGCGTCAAATAGGGAAGTAGATCGTCGAAGTACGAACGTGTCGGTGATGAAGCAGCGAGGTCCACATCCTCGTCATCCTGTGCCTCGTCCTCCCGTACCTCCTCCTCCACCGCCTTCTCCTTCCCTTTCCCTTTACGGTCTCCACCCAACGTACGCTTTATGAATGCGTACATATCTTGGACCGTCGCCTCCAAACGGGACAGCTTCGCGTCGTGTGAATCCACCGTTCGAGCCAAGCCGGTGTTGCTCGTCTCCAATCCGATGATCCTAGATTTGGCCACCCGCGATCTCACTCCCCTTGCGGTCAGAGCCAAGCACTTGGCTGAGTGCGTCTGTGGACAAAGATGCCTTGTCGGCATCAGACTGCGACTCATGCACTTCCTTAAGCTTTGCCTGAAACGACAAAAAGCACATGATTAGTAAAATAAGTAAACTAAAAAATTATAACATAATTAACAATAATTAAACTGTCGAATTACTTACAATCGTGGCCGCGACGCTCGGGGACACCTCCTTGCCCTTCCCCTTCTTCCTCCGAAGAGCCACATAAGTATCGAGCCTATGTGGCTTACCCCCTGGCCCACTCCCTACCCCCTGAAATAAAATAAAGTAAAGTAAAATTAGTATCGGCCCCGCAAAGTAAAATAATATCCAATAATATATTTCTGTAGTTATAGATAAATTAAATCTTACCTGCATCCTATGCTCCACCTCAGCGTAAAAGGTCCGGCCGGAGTAGTGCACGTCCGTCTTTTTAACCCGATTTTCCCTCCCCGATTGGTGAGATGCCAATTGTCGATCCTCGATCGCATTGTCAATGAACTTTTGCCATTGTGCCAATGAGATCGGCTCCTTGGGCGGGACGGATCCGCACCTTTGTAAAATGGACTCTCGTGTTTTTCCAAAGTATCGTGTCCGCATATTTTTCTTCCACGTCTTGTGTTGCTCCCTCAACTGCTCCAAGACGGAATCGCGTAGCTTTGGATCCAAGTTGAATTGTTCCTGTCCAACAAATACAATGTTAGTTGCAAATAAATATAAATATAAATATAAATATAAATATAAATATAAATATAAATTGAAATATAAATTGAAATATTCATATAAATATTACTTGTAGTGCCGCCCAAACAGCTAACTTGAGCTCATACGGCACCTCCTTCCAACTCATAAACCCCGGGCCGATGACCGTCTTTAGCAACTCGAGGGATCTCGCTAAAAGCTCCGACTTGTTTTCGACGGTAATCCCAAATTTTCCATATTTGGGGAGCCTAGGGGCGGAGGAGCTCTCGTCGCCTCCGCTACCACCGAACCCAGACGACATCATCATAAACAACATCATCATCTTCGCCCTAACATCTGAAGGAGACATTTTTGTTGTAAAAAAAATGTTATTAGTACAGATAAAAAAAAATGTTAATAGTACACATTTCGTTTTACCTAATTGAATTAATTGAATTAATAGTACAGATAAAAAAATGTTCCGTCTATATTATAACGTATGTGTAAGTTCCGTCTATAAATATTTCATTCAAAAATGTTCCGTCTATATTATGTTTAAATGAAAATATCAATTATTATCCAATATTTTTGAATGAAATATTTATTTTGAATGAAAATATCAATTATTATCCAATTATTATCCAACTATTATCAATTATTTATTTTGAATGTAAATAATATTCAAAACCCCACCCACCCCTTCCCTCACCCCCTCCCCCTCCCGATGTGGGAGTCATGTTTGGGATTTTGTTTAAATTATATGTAAGATTTAATTAAGTTTAGGTCTAATTTATCTTATTATGGTTATGATAATAGTTAACTCATAGTTCATCTATCTTGTTTACAGTCACTTTATAATCAACAAGTGCTTTCTCATCTCAAATTCGAAGATACTAAAGCCAGTACTGCTGAGCATCTTTCAAGGTATGTATTCTTTGTTTCAAAATCATATGATGTTAGTCATAAAATACTAAGAACTGAAGGCTTTTTTGTGATCAAGAATTTGTTGTATTTACAACAACAATGTTGGTAGATTTTTTTATGAATTTAAAATGAACTATCAAATGCAATTATTTTTAAATAGGGTGCTTTTGTGTTTGTGAAATGATTTTTTTTTATAACATCAAATACAATACGAAAACATAGGGTCCTACCTAATGTTACCTGCAGGGATGGCAATTTTCCCCGAATTTTCGGGTCCCCGCGGATACCCGAAAAAAAATCCCCGAAAAATCTCCGAAAATTCGGGTATCGGATCGGGTTCGGGGAGTGGAAAAAATCCCCGAAAAAGTTTCGGGTCGGTTTCGGGTATACCTTCGGGTCTCCACGGGGATACCCGAATTACTAATGTATAATAAAAAATATATATTTATATTATAAAAAATATATAAAGTAACTAACCCTAGGCTTATTATTGCCTCACACACACATCTGCTAAGCCACCATCCGCTTCCTTCCTCACTCCCTCACCGTGAGAGCTTACATCCGTTTTGTTCCCTCACGCCCTCACTCCTTCCCTTCCTCAATCCATCACACCGCTGCAGACAGCTCGCAGCTCTCACTCACGCTGCTCCCTTCCTGCTAAGCTCGCAGCTCTCGCCTCCGCAGCTAAGCTCACAGCTCTCACTCACGCTGCTCCCTTCCTGCTCTAACGCCGTCGCAGTTAGGCAGCCTCAACCCTCGCCTCTCTCACTCTCCACCGCAGACAGTCAGCCTCAACCCTCGCCTCTCTCCTCACAGCTCTCTTACAGGTAGATCTCTTTTATCTACCTTTTTTTCTTTTATCTCTTTCCTTTTGGGTCTCAAATGGTGAAAAGCCCTAGATTTGTTGATTGTTTCATGGATTAAACTCTAACGTTAGATTTTTTCTAACGCCCTATTTCTCTAAAGCCCTAGATTTGTTGATTGTTTCGTGACAGCATAGATTTGTTGATTGTTTCATGGATTAAACTCTAACGTTATAATGACACTTTCAACTGCATCTTTGAAAGTGTTAGATAAAAGATTGTTTTGTTTCATACAAGCACTTTCAAGAGGAAAAAAACATTAAGGTTTGCTAAACTTATCAAAAGCTGTAAGAATTTATTACGTATTAAGAAAGAATAGTAAGACTAGTTCTGTAAGCATTTTTTTTTTGGGGGGGGAGGGGGGGGGGGGGGGGTTGGGGGGGGGTCTTGTCTTGTTTTTTTTTTTTTTTCAGATTATTTTTTTGGAGTTGCACTTTACTTGTGTTTAATCATTTTCTAATTGAGATGTAATTTAAAAGTAACTTTTACTTAGGTACCTAAAGAGGTGTTGAAAAATAAAAAAAATAAAAAAAAATCAAAACGGGTTCCCCGCGGGGAATCCGATACCCGTTTTAAACGGGGACGGGGATCCCCGAACCCGTTATAACGGGGAACGGGGCGGGGACGGGGAATGGTTTTTCTAACGGGGATGGGGACGGGGAGTTAAAACCCGACCCCGAACCGACCCGTTGCCATCCCTAGTTACCTGAAACGTGGATAATTTTTTATAATATTCTTCTAATAAATATCTTCTAATATTCTCAAGATATGAGAGTTTTTTTATTCATTTTTTATATTTCCTATATGAGAATTATGTATATAAACACTTTTAATAAGTATATCCTAGCCTTTTAGGATTTTCTCTTAAAACCTCCCTATCAGTTTATTCTTAGATTTTAGCACATTATAAATTCACTATAATTTATCTTTTTCCTCTTAAAAAAGAAAATTTTCATGTGTTGGAACGAAAGTGTACCATGTTTTGGAACGCGGGAATCAATACGTAAATTGCTAGGGTGTTGGCATTCCCTAACCAAAAGCGCTATGTGAGTATCTTATCTAATAACTTGAGCCCTAATTTTTAATTATCATTATAACTATTATATTCAAAATGGAATTGAGCCAACGATGAGTTTATGGGTTATTCAAAATGTATTTTTAATAAGTATAACTATTATACTCAAAATTATATTCAAAAAGATGTCTTTTTATTGCTTTATTATTGGTAGAATAATTAAACATTCCTTTAGAAATGTATTTTATTGCTTTACTATGATGTCGTGAGCTTAGTTACCCACACCCCACCCCACCCCACCCCACCCCCTGCCCCCCTCCACCACCCCCTCCCCCCTCCACCACCCCCTCCACCACCACACACCACACACACACACACACACACACACACACACACACACACCACCCCACCCCACCCCACCCCACCCCCCACCCCCTCCCCCACCCCCTACCCCCACCCTGCCCCACCCTCACACACGCACACACATACACACATATATATATACACATACACACATAAATATACACACAAATATATATTTAAATGGAAGAGAGAGAGAGAGAGAGAAAATGGACCTGAAAGTATAGAGAGAGAGAGAGAGAGAGAGAGAGAGAGAGAGAGAGAGAGAGAGAGAGATAGAGAGATGGAGGGAACGACGCGGGAGGGAAAAAAGAAGAGGGATAGGGTTTTTGCTGCGAACATTGTCACGGTCGTGTCAAGGTCTTTGACCGTGACAATAATTGTCACGGTCATTGACCGCGACAAGTAAATTTGTCACGGACTTGTCACGGTCAATGACCGTGACATAAAACGCGTGTTTTTTGTCACGGTCAATGACCTTGACAAGGCTGGCCAGCTGAAAGGTGACAATTTGCCCATTTTGGTGTAGTGTGGCAGTACTAAAATACATAAGACTAACTACCCAATATCATATAAGCGAGATGTTAAAATTAAATAAAATATAGAACAGACAACAAACCAACACTATAAGCTACCAACAAAGAAAAGAAAGATGCATACAAGAACTATGATAAATGAAATGAATAACTACGAATGAATATGCCACAAAGAAATAAACCCGAATAAGCTGTCGGGTCACAGACAATACAATAACTGAAATGGAATAAATATAAACATTTATAAATATCCCTAGGGTATAAACTCGATATACATCTTGAATCCTACCTAGATTTTTAAAGAAATAGGAAGCGACTACAATCTAAGTCCCGCAACAGTCCGCACCTGTCACGGCTCCCAAGACTCTGGATAGAGGGCATCCGACATCCATTCGGTAGGACACCTGTAATAGTATATATATATATACGTGCAGGAGAGAAAAGTAAACGGGTCAGAGCCCCAGTTGTGAAAATATTTAGCAAGTGTGTTAACCGTGCCTAATAAATATAAATGCACTTATTTAATAATTAAAGTGGAATCGCACTCTCGTGAAACCCCAACTCACCTCTCATCTAACGACGCACACCTATTCGCGTCCTGAAATCTTAATTAAGTTACCCCACCTATAAGGACAACCTAACATACCATAGGCATAGCCTATACCCACAAGACCTGCCTTCCTATCATAACCCAAGAATCCACTCTCTCTAAACACACTTAATCATTTTTACAAACATGTATGCCATACTAGGCTTAATGGATTCTGGTTTATAATTTAATCAATTATAATTCTTAATACATTACTCATATACGTTTGGATTGAACCATATGATTTAATTACTAAATAACATGCATACAAATTATTATTGACAAAACTTCTCTCCAATCTCAACATTGCACTACGTTTCGTGCATGGGGGGTCTCGCAAAGCAAAATCCAAACAAGGAACCCCCCCCGTTACACTACACCTTGACAACGTCGATCCTAGAGATCCACTATGCCATACATACAATTCTACTATTACAACTACTAAATTTAGATTACCATATAAGAACAACTCAAAATCTCCAATAATATCCTTGGGATGATGTAACCGAAATATTCCTTAAATGCGATACATCAACCCCCATCAATCTAGTACATCATAATCATCCAAGATGTACTCCATAAAGATTCCATATCCTTTCACCTATAGGATATATAAACATATATATAGGCATTTATTCTAACTATATATATATACAATCATCCATTCCCATAGCCAAGTGTACATACCACATATGATGTACAATGGCCATGCTCATAATATACCCGACTAAATATATCGCCGATAAACTGCACCATGCTTTCATCTTCCAGGGAATTACTCACATACCATCCTGGGGACCACGGTCGGACTCAATATCACCGACATCGGGTCCAAACACACACGCACGATGTCCCAGGAAGCGGTCATAGTTCCTAACCGGTCAATGAGACGAGACATACCCACCACGTCCTACCCTAAAAGAAATGCATATCACATAATAACACAATGGACGACTATGACCTGGGGAATATCCACACCGTGCTCCTTGAGCTAGGATGCTCACCCTCTGCGTGGAAACTTCCCAATGATAGCATGAGCGGGGTATTCTTAACCACATAAGTATATATATCGTTCACATGCACAATATATACACATCCATATGATCCCATCATATGATTAAACCATCGCATACAGTTTAGATATTCATATCCTGTATATCCACAACATAAATATATCCATATATTCATATCCATACAGATATATATCCACACACACACACACACACACACACACACACACACATATATATATATATATATATATATACAAACTATTTCTCGTTCATATGTATAAGACATATAAACTCGGCTATAAGTATACATAATCATCAATATACTAGCCGTCACCCCAAACTCATTTAATTTACCTAGATATGTGAATACGATCCCTCATTTAAAGAATATTCATCCATTTTTCCTATGATGAATAGTCTCCCAAAAATATATGTTTATATTCAACATTTGGGTTATCACCCAAAGTTTAGTGTAGGAAACCATCACTACACATCTCTTCTATATTCAAAAGTACATAATTATCTCTAGTACTATTTGACCATTGGCATATACATGACTAATAGTCTACAAACCTCAACTTATCCCAACTTCATTTCAAGTGTTGGAATCCCAATGGTTACTTCCACTCAATTATGTATAAACTATCCTGACTAGAATTTATGCTACCACTTATTCTAGTTAATAGTACGATTCAAATTGTTCCCAATTTCACCTACGGTTCGATTGATCATATGAACCCCTTAATCCGGTTGGGTTACCGATTGTTCCTTAATTTAAACGTTTCTAATGATATGTGACCCCTCTCACTCTTCGGTCCCCAAACCTTAATCTCAATAGAATCCTATTTACTATAAGGATTCGGCACCACACTCGGCCTACAATTTCATATTGTACTCTCACCACTCTCTTGAAAGGACCCCAATCCTTACATCATAATTAGGCCCACTTATGACCCCTAATTAGGACTCCTATTCTCAATGAGATTCCACCTATATCGGTATGACCCTCTCCAATTTATATGGATATAAGTCCCCTAAAATAACTTGAAAAGTACCCGCGGTCCCATCATGCGAGAAAATTTTACTAAGTCTCCAAAACAACTTTCTTTCATCATATGATCATGTCCCAAAATAATAAACCCAACCAAAAAGGGTTTGAAATCATCCTAGGAAATCTCCATAAAACAACCCTGTTTTCGAATCGATTCGACCCTATTCCGAATCGATTCGGACCAGCGAATCGATTCGGTCTCCAAGTCGAATCGATTTGGGTCCAAAGACCCGGGCTTCAGTCTCAGGCCGAATCGATTCGCCTTAGGTCCAAATCGATTCAGGTAATGCAGACCTGCCAATTTGCCTAAGCCGAATCGATTCACTTAAGGGGCAAATCGATTCGGGTCTGCAGAATTTAAAGGGTTCTTCTTCTTCATAAAAACCCACGAATTCTAAACCCTAAAATTTCACTTCTACCCCTAAACCTTCATCACAACATGATTCTAAGCCAACATATAAACCCAAAGTTGATCCCAACCATTTCTACACCATTAAACCCATTCTTTAGATATAGATTTCATGATTAAACCCAAAAATCTAGGTTTTGATATTTATACCCAAAATCCATTTCTTTTACCCACAAATTATGAAATCAAATACAAAAATGACTTATTTAGCAAGATTAAACACTTGCCTCGATTTGTAGAGGCTGGATCGTCCTCGATGTCGCGTTTGGGCCGGAATCTCCAAGCTTTTCTTCCTCTCTCTCTTCCTTTCTTCTTCTTTCTTTTCTTCCTTTCTCTTTTCTTTCTATTTCTCTCTTCTCACAAATGAGAAGGCTTGATCCGTAAGCCTCTTAAATCCCTTAAAACATAAGTCCCAGTTTTAAATGTTAATACACACTTTAAATGACTCATTTACTCCAATTCGAGTCAAATTGACTTAAAAACATTCCGGAGCCAAAATAAAACCCAATGACAATCATTTTGACGATCTCGACACTTCTGGGATCGATGTTACCCTCAAAATCATCATCCGAAATACTTTGAAATGTTTTATATTTTTGGACCTCAATTCCCAAATTTTAAAATTCTCCAATTTAATTAAATTTTATTTTTCCAAAAATTTAATTTCTCGATCCCAAAATCACGGGGTGTTACACTCTTCCCCCCTTTCAAAAATTGCGCCCGCGAAATTTTAAGATATTCCTAGGACCTCAATCTCATCTAGTCCTTACATCAACTCTCCGGATCACTATACCGATCCTTCCTAGTTCTCACGTCGAACCATATAGATTTTAAAGCAAACTACTACTTAGGGCACCCATACACCCCGTACCCGTGCTCCACTCGTAAAATGATAATCAGTCTCCATTAGCCTCAAATCATAATATAACTCTCAGCAACATAATCTATAACAACCTATTAACTATATAAGAGTTTGAAAATTTCCCATGGTTGAACTCTCTTCAATTCCCGACGCTAGCCACCTTCGTGCGGGGGAGGTCTCGCAAGCGAAATCCAAACAAGGAACCCTCCTAATACAATACTGTGTAGCTAGGTCGGGGATTGAGATTAGTTGAACCAGGGTTAAGGTTTTATAAAAGATTTTTATATTTTAGATATTTCCCGAAGGCCTATATAATAATATAATATAAATTAATTCCGCGTCTTTCGACACGCCGAACAAACACCTTATGTTTAGAACATAAGGTCTCAACAAATACGAACACTCTAACCAATACCTAGTTCTTAAAACTAGCACATCTATGAGCTAAATTCTCCGCTCAAAATAAATCCACTAAACTCTAAACCTCTCAGCTATACTAATCCCTTGCATTGCATCAAAGCATTTGCCACAAGGTAAGTCCTCCTCTCATTGGATTACTACAATTTCACACCCGAACCTATCCATAAGACAATAGTCTTATAACCACTACTCAACAAACTTCGATATTTCGCACTTTCGGAATTCAATATTATAACTCTCGACTATCTCCTCACGAGACGATTTATTTTCTCAAAAGATGCCATAGGCCATACTTACTCACTCCTTCATCCAAGGAAATTTTATACACCCTAACGGTGTAGCGGCTACTCGCTCAATATACCTTACGCACGACGTTCCCAATATCGCATAAAGTGTGACTTAAAGCCAAAGAAAGGTATTCTACCTTATACTTCCACAATCCAATGGTTTCAGTTCGTCCTCAAATCTCAACTCAGGGTCCTCTACTTCTTCCAAGACAATCATTATTCCTAAACCTATTTCTCCACAAGAGAAACATCTTCCTCAAAATCCTTCCTAACCATTTTGAAGGACATAACGCGATTGCGACTACCGAAAACTCCCTCAGTCCTACTCAATGAACCTGAGTCTCCAAATTTATTACGCCCTTCTTAAATAAAGACGATACCCCTAATAATTTGGTCAATTCCACCTACCTTCCACCGGTAGAAGTCAGCATCACGAGGCTTCCTAACAAAAGTTGACGGGTTTCTCAATCTAAACCTCCCAAGGACTACACTACTCTCTCCCCATACTTACCTTACTAAGTCCAAGATTCTCCATTCGAGTAAATTTCCCTTTCTTACTCAACCACCGATAGAACACCCTGAACCACTGCTAGAGTTTTCTTTCTTATTTTCGCCTGAGTCGAGGAAAACAAATACCTCCAATCAAAGCGTACCCAAAATCTGTTATGGGTATTGTATCTCTAATCTAGTCCTTTCCTAGACGACATAATCTAGGCGACGTATGAAACGAGAGTAACTGTTATAAGAACATTGATCAAGTGAATACACTTCATAAAAGAAGATAATCGTTGTGAACACAACAATCCTAATAGTAGGGCTTTATATCAAGAATGTTAACTGAAGAACGCAGAAAACCCGCACATATCCTAAAGACTCTAGAGCCTGATGCTCTGATACCATCTGTAACACCCCGCTTAAAATAATAACAGGTGGCCAGCCCTATACTACATTAAATCAGGAGTCTCAAATGGCTCAGTCTCAACATCAATTGGCAGTACTAAAATATATAAGACTAACTACCCAATATCATATAAGCGAGATGTTAAAATTAAATAAAATATAGAACAGACAACAAACCAACACTATAAACTACCAACAAAGAAAATAAATATGCATACAAGAACTATGATAAATGAAATGAATAACTACGAATGAATATGTCACAAAGAAATAAACCCGAATAAGCTGTCGGGTCACAGACAATACAATAACTGAAATGGAATAAATATAAACATTTATAAATATCCCTAGGGTATAAACCCGATAAACATCTTGAATTTTACCTATATTTTTGAAGAAATAGGAAGCGACTACAATCTAAGTCCCGTAACAGTCCGCACCTGTCACGACTCCCAAGACTCTGGATAGAGGGCATCCGGCATCCATGCGGTAGGACACCTGTAATAGTATATATATATATATATATACTAGTGTATGCCTGTGCCTGAAGGCACAACGAAAATTTTCAAAGTACGTAATCGCAAAACGACAAAAATTTCCTCAATACGTAATTGCCAAACGGAAAAAAATTCGTCCGCTAATTATATTATTAATAATGATGAATCTGATAATTTAAAATTTTGGACAAAAATTCCTTTTTAATAGAACAATTCGTCCTGTTAAACAACAAAAATATCTATGCTATTATTAATATCGGACCTAACATATTAAAAAACTGGGGAAAAATTTCATTAATTTATAGGACAATTTGTCATATTTGAAGGGAGACAAACATCAACAACTATACTATAATTTCACAACAACCACCGCACAAACAATTAAAAACAATATAATCTATCACGGACCATAATTTGTATCACAATCAAATTAGTACAAACAATTAAAAAGAATATAATCCACTATATTTATCTGATAAAAATATTCAAAAATAATAGAATATTTATCGAGGACTTTATATGAAAAAAAGAAAATGATGTTTAAAATTTGTATCACATAGTTGCTTTTTTTTGGGACAATTTTTTTTTATTACAATTAATTGACCACCTAATTCTTAAGGTTTTAACTTCATATGCCCATTTACAACGAACAAAGAGCAAAGTAAAACTTCTACATTCCAAACATTAAACACAATCAACTAAATTTCATTCACCATTTAGGTGCTTTTCCACTTTCACCTTAGTAAGGACTAAAGGTCCTCATCACTTCCTCATATGTTTCCCTCTTGTAGTCCACTGCCTGCTCATAATATTTGGCAATTAGTAAAAACTAAATTTGGAAAACATTTAATGAAATATTTACAAAATGGCCTAATTAGTATGTAACTCAAAATTGAGAAAGCAATAGCATCCGAACAAACTTCCAGAGCATATTTAACTGATAATGTGACAAAATACGGATGTTTATGAGAAATTTAAGAGAACAAAAAAATTGTATTCAATAAATATTTTGGCCATATGATTATGAAGATGAAAGAAAGGGAAAACCGAAATAATAAAAAGGATCACAGTGAAATGAAATTACCACAACACCAGGGGAATTAAAACCATCATAAAGATAGATAAGAGAAATCAGTGGGTTCATCTTCATCAATATCGCAAGAGGCTGCCTAATGCCCTCGGTTGCACCCAATATCGCCTCTTTGAATCCATTATTAAACCATACATATAGGCCGCTGAGCTGGGATAGTTCTGCGTCTAAACTTCTGAGAATAAGGGTACCTGCAAGATAACCAAGTTTCTCAAGATTCTCTTTAAGATGGCTGTTGAGTCCATTACCCCAATTTTGATCTTCACCAAAAAAATTCAGTCTCAATTTCTTATAACAGCTATAATAGTTGGTCTCTATTGTAGCGAACACTCTCATGTTGTAGAAAACACTCTCAGAGTACCAAATTGTATAGGTTGTATATATGCTTAAAATAAATTTAAACAGTTATGAAAGAAAAAATATGGTATTATTGAAACAACTATGATTAAACTGATATTCCATTTGCATAGATCTACCTGTTTGTTCGAACTCTGTCCAACTCCACAATAGTTCTGCATTGGGGATATAGGTCGTATAGAAACCTAAAACAAACAAATCAATGTTCTAATCAGACATGTCTGTCAATAATCCATAGTTCCAATGGGAGGCCAAAGAGGTTGAAATTGTACTACTCTGTTGAGAAAAAAAGGACCTGCTCGATAGAGACAAAAAGAGATCAAGTGAGGACCTGCTCGATAGAGACAAAAATATATCAGACTTCTCTGTGACTTTTCAATGTGAGAACTGTCTGTCAGTAATCCAAAAATCAGGACTGTTCGATATATATTCCAAGAAAGTTTGTATTTAAATGATGCTCGCACTGTTAGATGCTCACACTGTCAGATGGTCACTCTGTTAGGAGCCACTTTCTTACCATCAAAAGTAAAACATTACTTTTCAACGGGGCATCTCAAAAAAATTAACAAACAACAGTCTTGGGGACTTTCGATAGAAGAATTTGTGCCTTCCATGCAAATCTAAGATGTTGAAATTAGTTACAAACGACATTCTAAAGAGTAAATAAACTTAACAAAATAAAACAAATTAAGTATAATTCAGAAAAAAGAAAAAAATCAAGTAAATAATAGTGTTTAGTATTATATTTGACTCGTAAGAAAAATAATAGCCTTGAATACATAATACTATGTAGTAAATACGTTCTTTATCTCAAATTTTAAATTATCCCAATCCGTAAATATAAAACCAATAGAGCCTAAACATATTGCAATGGAACATAATTGTAATTGTATCGTAGGGTCATACCATAATGAACTCTTGTGGTACCAATTGCTTAGAATGATGCTACGACTGTAGGTGATCGTCAAGAAGGGCCACTCGAACTGATCCATAGAGTCCAACTTCTATTTTAATACCATAATGAGTGTGGTGCAAATACGACTTGCACTACAAAATTATTCAAATCAAGCTGATTAGAATTGACATTAGCAGTCTGGAGTACGCTGTGTAGAAGTAAGAAAGATTTTTTAAGATGTAAAATTCATTAGATAAATTATAAAAATTTAATTCCAACATATAAAACTGATAGTAGTGCTTTTATCCCCTTGTGAGTATACTAAAAAAACAAATAATCAGAACTACAATCACTCAATATGAAAACTTAAGAACTTATTAAAGGCTAAAAAAGTAGTCACCCGAGCTACTAAGTTAGAGACTGAACCCATATCATCATCTGACTCATCTCTTTCTTAGCCTCAGCTTCAGCTGGAGCAGCGGTGGCACCAATGCCTCCACTGGATGCAGCAAAAGGAACAACACTACCAACACACATGGAATCACTGCAAACTTTTCCCACTTAGATGCACTAATCTCTATTATATCATTTCCCTGAACTTCTGATAATAGAAGCTTGATCCTATCGATATCATAATCTCTATTATATGAGAAAATTATTGCTATGAGAAAATACTATGAAAGATGACCAAGAAACCAAACCGAAAACCACATCGTTGCTACAATGTTGTTGCTACCATGATAGATCTGCTACTGAAAAAACTGCTACTATGATAGGTCTGCTAAAGTATAATCCACTATAGATCTTCTACTAAAAACCACACCCCCAATGATAGATCTCTTTCTCGCATTACTGAAAAAATTGAGTTTAGGAAAAGTCATACTTTTTAAACCAATATATAAGTGGTAGCATACTCCTACCGAAAGGGGTAGTGGATAACACATCTCTATAAAAAAGTGATTGAGAGTCCGGACATGTTGGATTCTAAGATTCTGTGGATGTAGCATTTGGTCAAGAATGTCCACACCTTTTCAATTCAAATTCATATGGAAAAAGAGATTCCCCAAAATATATCAATTTTACTATGGAAATGCATCAACAATATTATTCCAGTAGAGGATCTGATTCAGCTAAAATGCATAGTCTTAGCTCCTATATGAAGATGTTATCAAAGTTATTCATAAAGTTTCAACCATCTATTACTAAATGGTTGTGTCTTTCTTTTGCTTGAGTATCAAACTCCTCAATCCATCAATTACTCATGTATTGGTGGCTTAGAAAATCGGATAAGGACTACATCAAATATCTTTTTCTCATGCTCCCAGGAAGTATTTTTATAGGAAATATGGATTATAGGAAATATGGATTAGCGTAAATCAATGTAGTTATGAAGGAGTTAAAATGGATAGCTTGAGGATCATCAATAATGTTTTAAACTTCATTAAAGTTTACTCATCAAAATGTGAACCCCATTATAAACCATGTAATTTAACTACAAAAACATTTATAACAATAAAATTACACAATGGATATTAAGCATCAAAATATTATTTATATTAATGGATATTAAGCATCATACTAATCAAATTACACAAACAAAGTTGCTTATTATTTATATTAATGAAGGAAATATTAAGCATCAAACTATTGAAACTAACAATATGAATATAAAATCAAATTTGATTGATTTCGGATCACCACTTGAAACTAACAATATGAATTAAACACACACAATTAAGAACATATTTCTAAAAAATCCCCCTAAAACACACACAATTTTCCTAAAAAAGGACAAAATGGAATACAAAATGCCAAATGCACATCCGGAACAACCAAATGACATACTTTAAGATTTGATTTAGATGCTTCGTTGGTGTGGTCTTATTCATTGTTTAGTGGTTTATTGACACCTGATTCGATGGTCAGGAACTTTGACCATGGATATTTGCTTTGGGGATGTCCATTGTTTCCTCGGTTTTCTTTATTTTTTGGTAAGGAACATATACCTGCTATGACAACTTATGTCCTCTTTCTGAATGTCCATTATGAGAGATGTCATTTCTTGCAAAAACAAATCAGCAAATATTGCATAAAACCTCTTGAATTTGTTGAAAACAACAACAATAAATATATACTAAAGCAACTTAGTTAATGAAACGGGAAATAAAATTCTCCGTAATCAACTTACTACATAGTTCAACTTCATACACTAAAGCAACTTAGTAATGATAGACAAAAAAAATTAAGGAAAATAATGTCTATAATGAACAAAGCATAGAAATCTAATGAACAGAGCCATTTAGTGTACATGCTACATTCCATTTAGTAATTCCATTAAACTCAGCGATGGCTACAGAGTCCCATGGAAATTTCACATGCGGTAACCTCAACAATGTCGGCTGTGAGAATGATCCGGCAGCTTGTGCAATGGGAAAAGTAAGGTGGTCTGATACACTGATGATGATGTCACGCTCAATCTCTCCCGTTACGAAGTGCTTTTCGATATATACACTCAACAAATAGGCAGCCATGCCATAACTCCCCAACCCCCCTAAATAAAATATTGTTAGCAATTCTTATCCTTGGTGCTTCAAAAACAAAACATATATTGAATCTGAAAACACGAATTTCTTTATTTAAATCTTAAAACTAAAAAAAATACCTGCCGATTTAAAATAGGCATCCATCTTCCGTAATCATTTAGTTTCATAGGTTGTCGACTATAAAAAAATAGGCAGCCATCATTTTTTTGTAACTAAATGATGTTTGTATTTAAATCAAGAAAATTAACCAAAACAAAAGAAACATCTATAGAAAAATGAGCAGCCATCAGTAATCATGAAGAAATACCCCCAAAAATACCCCACATCAGTAATCATCTAAATGATGTTTGTATTTAAATCAAGACCATTTAAATCTAAAAAATATGAAATGTAAATAATTAGGACAAAACCCAAAATGAACCAAAACAGAGCATATTCCATCAAGAAATACCCCCAACTTTATCCAATGGTCTTTTGAACTTAAAAATAGACTCTGATTCCCATGTATGAAAGCTAATTTTCCATTGAATCAACTTTTGGTTAGATTCCCAATAACATAACCAATTTGGTAGCAAACGGATTGGATAAAAACTATTGAACGAATTCTAAAGATAAAAACTTAAACCAAAATAAAAAATAAATCTACAGATCTGTAAAATAAACCATAATTTATGTATATATGAATACCTGTTGTAGACCTGATTCAAAATGAATATCTAATTCAGAACGTAATACACACAATATTTGTAATAAATCAGTAATATACACCATATACCCATTGTAATAAATCCCTTACACTGTAATAAATCCCCACTGTAATCACCACGCACCTCCCCTGTTTTTGGAATTCTTCACACAACAACAAAAAACATGGACTCATGTGATTGCAGATTTGTGTCTGTGAGGTATCAACATCAATATGTGCGTGTGAGGTATCAAAACAAATGATTCAAAACAAAAAAAAAATCTCTTTGTAAAGGGTTTATATTAAACCAAATATTATATATTAACCAAATGATTCCCAACTACAAAAACTCAATCGAAGAGAGAAAGAAGGTTACCTGATGGATCTGCAAACAAAAATATAAAATATGAATATATAATGTAAAATCGAAACCCCAAAATCAAATCCACACTTCATAACCTAAAATCAAAATCCCAAAATCAAACCCACAGTTGAAATGGGACGTAGCGGTAGTGATTACCTGAGGGAGGCATCGACAGGTGTTGGAGATGAAGTAAGGCAGCGGCTAGGGTTTTTTGGGGAGGGTTTTTATTTAAAGGGGGATAGAGACTTGAGAGGAAGCTAATGAGTCGACGGGTTATGTTTGGGGCTTGTCTTTTTGCCCTAGGAGTGTGTAGTGTATTCTTAAGTTGTGGTTAGATGAGCACCCTTGGATTGTACACGTGGCAAAATGTAGACCCTTGATTTTTTTGATAAGATAAGATAAGATGGCACTATTCATAACACCATTGTCCTATATTATATATATATATATATATATATACCTGCAGGAGAGAAAAGTAAACGGGTAAGAGACAGAGTTGTGAAAATATTTAGCAAGTGTGTTAACCGTGCATAATAAATATAAATGCACTTATTTAATAATTAAAGTAGAATCGCACTCTCGTGAAACCCCAACTCACCTCTCATCTAACGGCGCACACCTATTCGCGTCCTGAAATCTTAATTAAGTTACCCCACCTATAAGGACAACCTAACATACCATATGCATAGCCTATACCCACAAGACCTGCCTTCCTATCATAACCCAAGAATCCACTCTCTCTAAACACACTTAATTATTTTTACAAACATGTATGCCATACTAGGCTTAATGGATTCCGGTTTATAATTTAATCAATTATAATTCTCAATACATTACCCATATACGTTTGGGTTGAATCATAGGATTTAATTACTAAATAACATGCATACAAATTATTATTGACAAAACTTCTCTCCAATCTCAACATTGCACTACGTTTCGTGCATGGGGCGTCTCGCAATGCAAAATCCAAACAAGGACCCCCCCGTTACACTACTCCTTGACAAATTCGATCCTAGAGATCCATTATTCCATACATACAATTCTACTATTACAACTACTAAATTTAGATTACCATACAAGAACAACTCAAAATCTCCAATAATATCCTTGGGATGATGTAACCGAAATATTCCTTAAATGCGATACATCAACCCCCATCAATCTAGTACATCAAAATCATCCAAGATGTACTCCATAAAGATTCCATATCTTTTCACCTATAGGATATATAAACATATATATAGGCATTTATTCTAACCATATATATATATATATATATATATATATATATATATATATATATATATATACAATCATCCATTCCCATAGCCAAGTGTACATACCACATATGATGTACAATGGCCATGCACATAATATACCTGGCTATATATATCGCCGATAAACTGCACCATGCTATCATCTTCCAGGGAATTACTCACATACCATCCTGGGGACCACGGTCGGACTCAATATCACCAACATCGGGGCCAAACACACACACACGATGTCCCGGAAAGCGGTCATAGCTCCTAACCGGTCAATGAGACGAGACATACCCACCACTTCCCACCCCAAAAGAAATGCATATCACATAATAACACAATGGATGACTATGACCTGGGAAATGTCCACACCCTGCTCCTTGAGCCAGGATGCTTACCCTCTGCACAAAAACTTCCCAATGATAGCATGAGCGGGGTATGATTAACCACATAAGTATATATATCGTTCACATGCATAATATCTACACATCCATATGATCCCATCATATGATTAAACCATCACATACGGTTTAGATATTCATTTCATGTATATCCACAACATAAATATATCCATATATTCACACACACACACACACACACACACACACACACACATATATATATATATATAAACTATTTCTCGTTCATAACTATAAGATATATAAAATTCGCTATAAGTATACATAATCCTTAATATACTAGCCGTCACCCAAAACTCATTTAATTTACCTCGATATGTGAATACGATCCCTCACTTGAAGCATATTCACCCATTTTTCCTATGATGAATAGTCTCCCAAAAATATATGTTTATATTCAACATTTGGGTTATCACCCAAAGTTTAGTGTAGGAAACCATCACTACACATCTCTTCTATATTCAAAAGTACATAATTATCTCTAGTACTATTTGACCATTGGCATATACATGACTAATAGTCTACAAGCCTCAACTTATCCCAACTTCATTTCAAGTGTTAGAATCCTAATGGTTACTTCCACTCAATTATGTATAAACTATCCTGACTAGAATTTATGCTACCATTTATTCTAGTTGATAGTACGGTCCAAATCGTTCCCAATTTCACCTACGGTTCGATTGGTCATATGAACCCCTTACTCCGGCTGGGTTACCGATTGTTCCTTAATTTAAACGTTTCTAAGGATACGTGACCCCTCTCACTCTTCGGTCCCTAAACCTTAATCTCAATAAAATCCTATTTACTATAAGGATTCGGCACCACACTCGGCCTACAATTTCACATTGTACTCTCACCACTCTCTTGAAAGGACCCCAATCCTTACATCATAATTAGGCCCACTTATGACCCCTAATTAGGACTCCCATTCTCAATGAGATTCCCCCCTATATCGGTATGACCCTCTCCAATTTATATGGATATAAGTCCCCCAAAATAACTTGAAAAGTACCCGCGGTCCCATCATGCGAGAAACTTTTACTAAGTCTCCAAAACATCTTTCTTTCATCATATAATCATGTCCCAAAACAATAAACCCAACTAAAACGGGTTTGAAATCATCCTAGGAAAAGTCCATAAAACAACCCTATTTCCAAATCAATTCGGCCCTATTCCGAATCGATTCGGCCTCCAAGGAGAATCGATTTGGGTCCAAAGACCTGGGCTTCAGTCTCAGGCCAAATCGATTTGCCTTGGGTCCGAATCGATTCGGTCAATGCAGACCTGCCAATTTGCCTAAGCTGAATCGATTCGCTTAAGGGGCAAATCGATTCGGGTCTGCAGAATTTAAAGGGTTCTTCTTCTTCTTCATAAAAACCCACGAATTCTAAACCCTAAAATTTCACTTCTAACCCCTAAATCTTAATCACAACATGATTCTAAGCCGACAAATCAACCCAAAGTTGATCCCAACCATTTCTACACCATTCTACCCATTCAACCCATTCTTTAAACATAAATTTCAATATTAAACCCAAATATCTATGTTTTGATATTTATACCCAAAATCCATTTCTTTTACCCACAAATTATGAAATCAAATACACAAATGACTTATTTAGCAAGATTAAACACTTGCCTCAATTTGTAGAGGCTGGATCGTCCTCGATGTCACATTTGGGCCGGAATTTCCAAGCTTTTCTTCCTCTCTCTCTCTCTCTCTCTCTTCCTTTCTTTTTCTTTCTTTTCTTCCTTTCTCTTTTCTTTCTATTTCTCTCTTCTCACAAATGAGAAGGCTTGATCCGTAAGCCTCTTAAATCCCTTAAAACATAAGTCCTAGTTTTAAATGTTAATACACACTTTAAATGACTCATTTACTCCAATTCGAGTCAAACTGACTTAAAAACACTCCGGAGCCAAAATAAAATCCAATGACAGTCATTTTGACTATCTCGACCCTTTCGGGATCGATGGTGCCCTCAAAATCATCATCCGGAATACTTTGAAATGTTCTCTATTTTTGGACCTCAATTCCCAAATTTTAAAATTCTCCAATTTAATTAAATTTTATTTTCCCAAAAATTTAATTTCTCGATCCCAAAATCATGTTGTGTTACAAAAAACAGTCATGTCCTCCATATGGAGTAATACTAAGTTGTCGCCGACATCTACTCAGCTCCTGATGTGATGCGCTGCCGAGCATTCTCAAGCACTATTACTAGATCAGCAAAAATTTAGCACAACAATTTGCCGCGTGGGCAAATCTCCAATTTTTAACAACTTGCCGATTTGTTTATCAGTAATTTTTGCTTTTAAGCCAAACCAATCAAAAGAATAGCCCACTTACTGAGTCTTCGCTAATAATCGAGGAAACCCCTCGCGGATATATTACTCATTTCGACAACGAAAAGCTGAAGGTGGTAGACTATGAAGAAAAGACAGCGATCATTGCCTTGATGAGAAATTTACTCCCAAAAAAGTTATATTATGCATTGGCCAAAGATCCCCCCTAAAAATATGACTGAGTTGATGGCTAAAGCTGGAAAAATTATAAACGTCGAGGAGGCTATGGCCGCTAAAAAATTCCCTATCTCCAAGGTTGATAGCCATAGAAGCATTGAGAAGAAAGATCAGAAAGATAAGAGAGTTGATAAGCCTAGGAGGTATGACGAGTACACCCCCTCACTATTGGTGTACACCACATCTTAGAGGAGATCCGAGGAAGCAGGGATCTAAAATGGGCCAAAAAACTGAAGTCTCCTCCTTATAGGAGAAATAAATCAAAATATTATGAGATTCACAAAGATTATGGGCATACTATAGAAGATTGCATGGCCCTAAAGAATGAAATAGAAAGCCTGATCCGACGGGGCAAGAATACCAAATTCATAAATAAGATGGAGGAAAGAGAGACTGATAAGCACCCAAAAGTGTATATTTTATACCCCGAATAGAGGCATTTTAGTCGCTCGTTTTTAATAAAAATGACCTTATGTTCGTATTTTATCATTTTTCAGGTCAATACGCAGTTGCGGTACAAATAATGCTAAATCAGTACAATTGTGACTCAATAGCGGTCAAAAGCTTGCATCGAAGAAATCAAAGAGACCGCGAAGTCAGAGTCCTCATTGAGCTTTCCCGGAAGAGATCCGATGCCCCGAAGCAGTCCCGTGACCTAAACCCGAGCCTACACCGAGCCTAGACCATTCCCCGAGCCCGGTGTGTGTTTAGTTTGTACCTTTATTATTTTTCTAGAATTTTATTTTGAGTCGTTTTATTTTTAGAATTTATTTTAGATTTATTTAGATTTTTTTTAGGATTTATTTTCTATTTTTCTATTTCCTTATTTTTAATTTTGATTTTTATTAGTTTTTAATTTTTAATCTTTATTTTATTTTATTTTTATTAGGATTAATTTTTTAGGAATTTATTTTTTTAGTTTTATTAGATTTCATTTTATATATTTTATTTTATTAGGATTATATTTTTTTTTTAGGTTTAATAGAGTTTTATTTTATTTGAGTTTGAGATGTTAATTTTATTTTATTTTATTTAGTTTTCTTTTATTTTTATATTTTTTAGTAGGTGTAATTTTTTAGTGGTACGAATTAAACACACACACATAACACTCCTAAACCAACCTACACCCAAACACACCCCTAAACTACTATTCATCATCATCCACCCCCACACCCACACCCCCACCCGATTCTCTCACCTCCATTACCAAAAACCAATTTCACCAACTTCTCCACACAACACACTCTCTCTCTCTCTCACCTCCATCGACCCTCCAACCCCCTGCCGCCGGCAATCAGCCCGATTTTAACCTCCATCTCCTGTCTGCCCAGCTTAACACCGACGACGACCTGCCGATCCCGATCCCCGTCGACAAACCAAAATGCAGCCCCACTCCGGCCTGCCAAACCGGCGAACCCCGTTCGCCCAGCCGAGAACCAAACCCGCTCCGGTCCGACCAAAAAGCCACTCTCAAATGGCGCCGTTGCCGCTTTCTTGACGTGGAGACAAGATTGAAGACTTGTAATTTTATTTATCTTTTTTTTCTAGTGTAGTTCTTCCTCCTTAGACTGGTTGTATAGGATTTTTAAAGCTTGGTATTTATTTTGGTGCATTTTGACACCATTTTTGTTTGTAATAATTATTCATATAAAAAAAGCGAAAAGGGAAACCGGACAAGGTAGAGAGAGGGCGTCTAAGGCGAGGATTTTTGAAGCCTCTCTACTTTGGGTCGGTAGGACTCCCGGGGACGACTGAGATAGGCGAGATCTCCCCTCGGTCGACTCAACTCGATCTTCACCCCATGTGTGTAAAAACCGTGGGAGGTACATTTCTTTATCCCTCGCGAATCTCCTATCAGCGAGTCAATTTTTGTGTGCTACTTGCTCCTATATGCTTTTTATTTTTGTCTCGCACTTAAATTGGTTGGTTTGATGAATTAATATACCTAAGACCTAGACCCGGTCATTGAAACGAGAAGGAATTTCATCACCCGACTCACTCGCTTATCCATTGTGTGCTACCCTAGCTGTCATTAAATTTAAAATCAATCAACTAGCTAGCCCCGTAGGAACACATTTTTGCAACAGGCGATCACAAAGATAAATTCCGTGCATTTTATCGCCCGCGGACTTAATTATAATTTGACTACCCCTTTCACTAATTTTGAAGATAATAATTGGCTACGTGCTCGTTAGGATTTTTTCTTGACTCGTGTGTGTCCAATTCGATTCTTTCGGTAGTCAGTTTTAGTTAGTTCGCTCATATCCAGAGTCCATTCTCTCCCCTTTTTCGAAAAAAAATCCCAAAAATATTTTCCTTTCTTTTTAAAAATATTTTCAAAAATCCCAAAAAGATTTTCCTTTTTTTTTTCATATTTAAAACTCCCAAAAATATTTTCCTTTTTTTTTCATATTTAAAATACCAAAAAGATTTTCGTTTTCTTCTTTTCAAAAATCACAAAAAGATTTTCTTTTCTTTTGAAAAATATTTAAAAAAAACCAAACAAATATTCCTATTGTCATGGCCGAAGAACGTCCTTTACGGGAATACTTTGGCCATTTCACCTTCTCTCGAAGTTTGTTTGATGATAAGCCCGAATCGACCCTTGATTCATTCATTCCGGGCTTCAATTCTCAAACGCACACCGTTGATACTCCTGTGTCATCCATGCACACATCTCATCTTCCACCGCCTCCGGTGACGAGTGTCAACCCATCCCATGCTTCACTGTGCACATACTGCTTTCTTAGCGATCACTTGTCCCATGCGTGTCCATTTATATTCTCTCCATCTGAATCCGCCTCGGAACATGTGTATCCCTATGACACTGTTTTGGACCCACCCTCGACGTATTGTCACGACATACCTAATGTCGAGGGGTATGAGTACCCAAGCTATTCATGGAGGCCTGATCATCCTTCCATGCAATATGAATCCCAACACCATGTTGTGGATCCTTATG
Organism: Sambucus nigra; assembly: GCA_949130495.1. Taxonomy (NCBI): domain Eukaryota; kingdom Viridiplantae; phylum Streptophyta; class Magnoliopsida; order Dipsacales; family Adoxaceae; genus Sambucus; species Sambucus nigra. The sequence goes on along the minus strand of CASBWL010000011.1, from coordinate 499,762 downwards.
GTTTCCAACAGTCGTCATCGCCACCTCGTTCACCTCATACCTATCAATCCCTTTCATATGCTCCTCATGTTGATCACACTTTTGTCTCTCACGGAGATGCTTCTCCCATGAATGCTACACTTGACCTTGATCCACCCACTTCCTATGAGTATTCTCCCCATCCTAGTGTTTCTAGCGAGTTGTGTCCACCTCACCTACCACCTTGAACATCCTCTCTCGAGAGCCTCTTGTACAAGTTCGTCCACACACTTCAATCTCAAACTGAATCACTTCAAAGGCTTGAACAACGATTATATGATTTTGAGTGTGTGAACGAGACGGATTCCTCCCCAAGTCAACCCGTTATTGCTCCCACGTGGACCGATGATGCGTCGTCTTGTGCAACTGATTTTGAGTGTGACCAATCCTCACTTCCTAAGAATCTCGAAATTGAGACCACTCCGTGGTCCGGAACCCAAGTTAACAAATGTGTTGACGTATCCATTGATTGTGAGACTGATCCTACACCGCCTTACTTTATCGAACCCACCATTGCGGTCTGCCTTTCCCCTTCCATAGAATCCTTACTTATGCCCGAGCCTACACCTATTGAGCCCACTGCGTGTGTTCCCGAGGAACCACTTCATCCTAGGTTAGCTTCGGCTACGAGTGCTCACCATTTTCTTAATATCGAATCCGAGACGGTTTCTACTTCTCCAGATATGGCTACTACCGCATCATATTTGGCTCCCTTTGAGCCGAATATTGATGTAGATTCATCTATCTCGGATCTTAAAGCCTCGTTAGACCCTTTCACGACCTCGGATGGTGACTTAATGGTGCCTAAGTTGATCCCTCCCTCATTCACTTTCCTACCTCCTCCTGCGAGTACCCTTGAGGATCACTCCGTGCCTCGTGAGGAGTGTGTCTCTCCCACTCATGAGTTAGATCATCTTCCCCCACCCCTTGTGCCACCCGACCCACCCATTGTCCCTCCTACCCCACCACTTGGTTTGGACCTTGTTATTGCACCTCACCTGTTCCCATCTACGTATTTAGGTCCTCACCTATATCCATCATCCACCCTAGTACTCCACGATCACATTTGTGCATTTTTCATAGACCCCACTATCTATGAGAGTATTTGTGCTACTCTCCACTACCGTGACACCGAGCTTGTTACTCTATGCCCAGCACTTCTTTGTGGTGTTGACTTTTTTCCTCCACAGCTCCCTAGCGTGTCACGACGTGGCCATTATCCTCGCCCATTTATAGAATGGTCGCGCACTTTCTCTGAGGCCCACCCCATCATTATTGCTAAACCATTTTGCCTCCCCCACCAACTTGAGCATCATTCTTATAGGGCCCTAGTTGCCCTCACCTTTACGCTCAATAAGGCCCGTGATCGGTGCCTGTACACCCTCACCCTTACCCTTCGTCCATGTACCATCCTACCCACCCACCCCTGGTCCACCGATGCTTTACATCGAGTGATGCACTTTGCTATACAAGTGCATTGACCTCTTTTAGCCTATATCCAGCAAGACTGGCGCTTCAGTCTTGTTTGGGGGTGATTCTCATCACCCAATTTTTCTGCCGCCCCGTGCTTTCCTAGTTCCTATCCTTAGGGTGAGACTGATTCGGTCTGGCTGAAGACGTTAAACTTAGCGCTACCGGGAGGCAGCCCATCGTTCATTGTTTCTGAGTATGAGTCTTACCCTGTTTGGGGGTGGTGTTTCACACCACCCAATGATTTTCACATACTTTCTAGACTTGTACGTATTTTTGTATCACATTTGTTCTTCAGGTTTCATCTATGCTCCAGAATGCGGTACATTTCACTAGTGGTTCATTATGGTACTATCTTTCCTCCCTTGTTCTTTTCATTTTTATATATGGTTTTAAACATCGAGGACGATGTTCTCTTTTGTTTGGGGGTGGGAAATTTATCAAAATAGTACCTCTTTTGAAAATTTTCAGAAACAAGTGATTTTAAACTTTTTGTGCAGTTAAAAATAAATTTTTATGATATGATTTGTCTATCATCCCTCTTTTAGAAATCTCAGAATATCTGTGTTTGACCCAAAAATTGCGTTTTTTACAATAAATTAATTAATACCTCTTAAAAGCGTACTTGCACCATGAATTTCTAAACTCGGCAATTTTACACTATCACGTTTACAATCAAAAGTTGAAGAGTAAATATATTCTCAAGAGAGCCTTAAAAGATCACTAGTGGCGACTTAAACCCCTGAGATTTGAGCTTTTCACCTTTTTGAGGGTTTTTACGTATCTCAGAGTCACAAGTTGACTCAAGTTTCTTTGGGTACCACATTTAGTCGTTGCATGATCTCATTATTTTTTTTCAATTTTGGTTTAATCACTGAGAATGACATTACTTTCGAGTTGTAAGAAACATGTGTCTTGTAGTTTGTCCCGAGCACTAAACCAATTTTTTCATACACTTACCATTTTTCCTATCACATCATCATTTACCCATTATCATTTTCCATATTAACCTTATCCATATGTCATTTCCCATCACTACCATAATTTTTGAGAAAAGAGTGTTTGAAATTTTTCATGTAAATTGTCTTCATTTGTGCTATGAAAAGAAAAAAACGCATCGCAAAAAAAAAGAAAAAAAGAAAAGAAAAGAAAAAAAAGCGAAAAAAGCGAAGAATGAAAAAAAAAAATAAAAAAGAGGAAAAAGGAAGATGCGATCATAAGTTCAAATGATGAAGACAATAGTCAGTCAAAGTGTGTCACACTCTTCTCAAAACACCCCATCATTCATCTTCTTCATTTCATTATCCCTACATACCTTTCATAAACCCCATTTTTCACCCTTGGTAAAGTGTTCGGGCAAACGAGAAGATTATATGGTGAATAATTCGACATTCTCGACATAGTGGTTAGCATTCCTTCCTGAGATCAGATTTTTTCGTGTATCCGTCATTTCCTATAAAGTGTGTGAGACATTTGAACTTGTTTACATTTACTCACATCCTCACACAATAGAGAGATACACTTACCCAATTCTCAGAGAGTTCGATTCAGAGAGCGATATCCAGTGAGAATTGAAGTCAAAGCTTTGATTCTATAAAGGCAATCTACGAATTACTCTAATGATACTTAAGATTGTATCACACTACACACGCTGAGTTTTAGGAAGGATTACACTTTTGGTATTAAATAATTTCATATCTTATTTTGATAGTTGAATACGGTGTTCCTTGATGTTCTTTTTAAAGTTGGATTGTATAGCGTTTCATCGTCAAATCAGAAACTGCATTTAAATAAGTTTTGAATTTTGTGGGTATATTCACTGCAAACCCTCACGAGACACCACTCGTCCTGTAGGGCAACCTACAGGTTTAACGGCTTGTTGCACATGCTAAGTGCAATCGCCAGTGCCTGCGAAAGTGGCACACTTTTGGTTACTTATCTCTGTTTTCTCTCTAATTTTTGCTCGAGGACTAGCAATGTTCTGTTTGGGGGTGGTGTGATAAGCACCCAAAAGTGTATATTTTATACCCCGAATAGAGGCATTTTAGTCGCTCGTTTTTAATAAAAATGACCTTATGTTCGTATTTTATCATTTTTCAGGTGAATACGCAGTTGCGGTACAAATAATGCTAAATCAGTACAATTGTGACTCAATAGCGGTCAAAAGCTTGCATCGAAGAAATCAAAGAGACCGCGAAGTCAGAGTCCTCATTGAGCTTGCCCGGAAGAGATTCGATGCCCCGAAGCAGTCCCGTGACCTAAACCCGAGCCTACACCGAGCCTAGACCATTCCCCGAACCCGGTGTGTGTTTAGTTTGTACCTTTATTATTTTTCTAGAATTTTATTTTGAGTCGTTTTATTTTTAGAATTTATTTTAGATTTATTTAGATTTTTTTTTAGGATTTATTTTCTATTTTTCTATTTCCTTATTTTTAATTTTGATTTTTATTAGTTTTTAATTTTTAATCTTTATTTTATTTTATTTTTATTAGGATTAATTTTTTAGGAATTTATTTTTTTAGTTTTATTAGATTTCATTTTATATATTTTATTTTATTAGGATTATATTTTTTTTTTTAGGTTTTTATAGAGTTTTATTTTATTTGAGTTTGAGATGTTAATTTTTTTTATTTTATTTAGTTTTCTTTTATTTTTATATTTTTTAGTAGGTGTAATTTTTTAGTGGTACGAATTAAACACACACACATAACACTCCTAAACCAACCTACACCCAAACACACCCCTAAACTACTATTCATCATCATCCACCCCCGCACCCACACCCCCACCCGATTCTCTCACCTCCATTACCAAAAACCAATTTCACCAACTTCTCCACACAACACTCTCTCTCTCTCTCTCTCTCTCTCACCTCCATCGACCCTCCAACCCCCTGCCGCCGGCAATCAGCCCGGTTTTAACCTCCATCTCCTGTCTGCCCAGCTTAACACCGACGGCGACCTGCCGATCCCGATCCCCGTCGACAAACCAAATCGCAGCCCCACTCCGGCCTGCCAAACCGGCGAACCCCGTTCACCCAGCCGAGAACCAAACCCGCTCCGGTCCGACCCACGGCAACCGCCCCATTTCTGACCCCAACTCGGGTCTGTCCGATCCAAACCCGATCGCGACTCAGCCTGAACCAAACCCAATCCCGATTTCAACCAACGTTCAAACCCAAATCTGCCATACCCATTTCCAACCTTATCTCTCCATTTTATCCACAAACCATTTCAACTCCAAATCCCACAAAAATCGGTCAACTCCAAATCCCACAAGAATCTCGAAACAAACACAACATCGTGGCTTTAAAAGAGAAGGAAAAGAGACTCTTGACAGTAACAAAAGAGAGAACGTAGAGAGAGAAAAACACTGTATATTATGTACAGTTTAGGTTTATAAAAAAATTTCAAAAAATTCCAAAAAATTATTTTAGTTTTAGAATAAATTTTAGGTTTGTTTTTTATTCTTTTTGGTGTAATCAAGTACTGAATTTGTGAGAAGATTGAGACGCGTGTTCATGCACAGTTGACACAAGAAAAAATTGCGTATTGTATTCTTTCCCTCTTGTTTCAATTTTAATGAATGCTATTGTGATAGTTGTTTATTCTAACATGAGAATGTTTGGTTAAACACCTCGTTCAAGGGGTGGGGTGCACTGCGAATGATGTTACTTTAATTAGTCGATTCATTAATTTTATATTTCTAGGTAAATTAATCTTTAACTGTCACCAATTAATTTATGTAACGAGAGTTAGTAAATTAATTGAACAAATTAATATTTGAATTTAGGAATCGAACTAGAGATAGGTTTTTCCTATATTTGAACATTAATTCGGTGTTGAAATTTAAGGGTTGAAATTATTTTCGTTAAATTGATCCTAGCGGGTAATTTTCTGAAAATAATGCAGTCCTAATTTTTCATCGTGTGACAATTTTAAATTAATTTTCTGAAAAATATATTATTAAATTTATAATTTTAACGAGAGTTTGATTATCGATTTAATATTATCTCGAAATATTTCAAAATTAATAAATTGAGAAATTAAAATAATTTAAAATGCAGTGTAATCCCATCTCTTGACCTTCTCACAATATTTCACACTCGGTTGCACATTTTTATTCATGCTTTAGTCCTTTTATAATTTTTAGCATTTGTTAGTAAATTTTTCCCTTGAAATTGTTTTTAAAAAAAAAATAAACAAATAAAAAAATATTTTCATAAAAAAAAAAATTTGAAATTGCACGTTTTCACATTAATTGTTTCACCTTGAAAGTTGGATTGATACCCGTACTTACCACAATACGAGTTATTTTTATACAAGTTTTGTAGGTACTCAAGGGAATTTTGAGAGTGGCTTTTGCACGACAACGACCATACGCAAAAAGCCTCTTATCAGAGACCAAAAAGCAAAAATAATCCCCGTGCAAGGGAAGAGATGATAAGAAAAGAGCCAGAAATGATGACTTCGAAGGTGATCCAAATCTACCGAAGAAACCCAGATAGCCCGAGCTCGAGGTAAAAATGAATCTTTTTGGTTATCATTTCATTATATATGGTAATGAAGGTGGTAGTGAAGAAATAGTTGAAAGAAAGGCATGCCTAAAAGAGGCCAAAGCATGCTCATACATTTAACAAATCAATTAGTCTGAAGAAGTTGGTGGTTGCCCAAGAAAAGTGAACAAGGATAAAATGGTGATAGGATTTTCCAAGAACTACTTATCTGGGGTACTTTATCCTAACAATGATCCTCTAATCATCACTATGAGGGTAATAATCGAATTTTAGTAGACAATGGTAACTTAATTGACATCATTTTTACGACTGCTTCAAAGGATTGGGACTACGCGATAACAAACTAGAGACTTATCATCGGCTTGTCATAGGCTTTTTAGGAGAAAAGGTGTATCCTTTGGGGATAGTCAAATTAGAATTATTAATAGGTGCTTGGATAGTCAGGTGAACTGAGAGGATCCACTTCTTCGTTTTAGACAAGAACGTCCAATCAGCCTATAACATGATCTTTGACAGAGTCTAATTGAATTTTTTTGAAGTTGCAACATCTACTGTTCATTAGTGCCTAAAGTTCCCCACATACTATGGGGTCGGCGTTGTTACTGGAAATAAAATTGTGGCCAGAGAATTATATTATACCTCACCCGACCAGGAGGAGGTAAAGAAACTCACCACCACTTACCAGATCAAGACCCTAAATCCTCGTGAAAAAGTTGATTTGGTTAAAGGGCTAGTTGTAGAAGCAATGTCGACCATCATCCTTGACGACTATCACCCAGAAAGAACTACATAGATTGGCTCATCATTGAATTCAACCCTCAAGAGGAATTAATAAAATTCTTTAAACAGCGAAAGGGTGTGTTCGTTTGGAGTCATGAACGTATGCCTGGAATTGACATGAGATTCATATGCCATGAACTGGAAATTATAAAGAATGCAAAGCCAATAAAATAGAACGTCGTGTATTTATCCCCTAGAAGAATGTGGCTATCCAGGAAGAGGTGGACAAATTGTAGAAATTTAGGCGTATTGAAGATGTCAAGTACTCTGATTGGTTGGCTAACGTGGTAATGGTGAGGAAGAAGAACAAAAAGTGGTGTATGTGCGTTAACTTCACAGATCTCAACAAGGAATGTCCAAAACAATATATCCCCTTGCCTAGAATTAACCAATTGGTCGATGTTATAGCCAGGCATGAATTACTCGATTTATAACCAGAAAGGAGAAAACTGTAACACTCCGTAATTTTGAGGACTCGGAATTAAATTATTTTGGTGAAATCGAACTTATTTAATTTGGAGGAATTTATTTGGAGAATTCATTTAAATTAGAGGATTTATTCAATTTGGTGAATTGAGATTTAATTAATTTGGTATATTTTTATGTAATTACATGTGTCGTAATTTGAAGTCGAAATTGGAAAATGTTAATAAAGTGACTCGAATGGAGATTCTAAGTGTACGGTTGATTCCGAATAGGTCGAGATAGTAAGAAAAGAGTACCCGGGGGTAGTAATTGGGTTTCGGGGAATTTTTAGGCATAACCGGGCCCGAACGGGGGTGTTTGGGTCATTTTAATTGGGTCCATAGACCTAATTTCGGGATTAGTGATATAAAACCTAAGTTAGAGAGTTTGTGGGAGTCACAACTCAAATAAGAAAACCCTAATTGCAGAGGAGTAAAGGGGGATCAATTGGGAGAGCTTTTGGGAGTCAAACCAAGAAAAAAATTGGAATGCTCTTCGTCAAACCTCGTCTACAACAAAGGAAATCAGACTCTACGAATTTGTACAGGCAAGTACTTAAACTTGCTTTTAATTAATTTGTAGTATTGCGATTCATATCATAGTGGGTGTAAATTTAAGTTTGTTTTAAGGGTTGGTTATCTCGTAAGCTTAGGGTTTATATATTGTTCAAATAGTGCAGAAGAAAATAAATACAATTGGTGATGTTCTAAAACTGAGTGTGGGGGGGGGGGGGGGATTTAAATTATAGTAGATACCAAGTAGTAGTCATGGAGAGATTTGAGATTTTGAATCTAAATAGTGATAGCGGGTGGGGAGAAACCGTGGAAAAACTCACTACGGGGATTTGTAAATTTGATGAAAATTAATACAGTGTTTGGTTGCTACGATGATTACAAACCATTATTAAGGGTGAGTCTTAAGAAATCGTTGTTGGGTTAAAATAGGAGGGTCCATATAGAAGCTCCATAGTCGATCAATGGCACAAGGAGTATTGAGGAAGAAAAAGACTGCTTGATTGAAGTTAAGAGCAGTGTGAAGAAGACGGAGGAGAGAGAGAGCCCAACAGGTTGCTGAAACGACTTGGGGCGTCATTCGAGCGACATTGCCAACATGCCACCGCCTTTTCCTTTTTTATTTTCGATTGGAGACACTGAGAATTTTTCTTGCATTTGATCAGTCCAACTTCGAGTTTGGGTGGTATCCTATCATTAACTCAGTTAGCATATAGAAGAATTAGGGGGAAGGAATTAAAGGGATTTTATTTATGGGTGAAAATAAAAGGAAGAATAATTACTATGGGGCTTGAGAGATGGACACCTAGGATGATTTAAACTGATTAAAGGGGGGTTTAGCCTATTGGTGGGACTTTGTGTAATAAAGTTAAAGGGATAAATACTTAGGACTTTGGGAAGTGAATATTAAAATATGTCTTATTTAGTGAGTGTGCCAATCTAAATAATAAGAATTTGGTGAAGTAAAATCTAAAGGTTAATATATGGGCCAAGTAAGGGAGACTAGGCCCTTTGGATGAGTGACACCATTTGGAAAAATTAATTGAAAGGAAGTCTAATTAATTAAGGGTCGGGGTTTTGACTCGAATATTTTCAGGTTAGTGCGACAAGAGTTAGGCACGGAGTAGCCGGTGTAATTTATTATAGGTATATATATAATAAATTATCGAACATTAATTTAACGAGAAATGTTAAATTAACTAGTGGAATTTTGTGTGTGTCAACTACTAAGAGATAAAGTTATGAACATAATGAGTGAGTCGGGGTATTGTAGTTGGGTGACACTACTTAAATGATAAATTAATTAATGTGTGATTAATTAAATGACAAGTCGGGATATAGATTTGGGTATTATTAGGCTAGTGCTATGGGTGTTAGACACAGGTTAGCCAGACCTTATTAAATATATGTGTACGGTTTTGTGTGATAGTATATATATATGTATGTGCGTGTGTGTGTGTGTGCGTGCGCATGTGTGTGTGTGATTTATAAATATCGGTGTGAATGATATTTACGTCAAAGCATACCTCTCTAGTGCTATCATCGAAGGTTGCGCGATGTGGGTGAATCCCTTGGCTTGAGGTGCAGGGAGAGAATAGTCAACATGTCATATCGTCCAGGATTTTTATTGTGTGATTTATTTTCAGAGGTGAACCACTTTGGGTATGATTCGGTTTCACTTTCGGTGAAGGCAATATGACCGCCTACACTATGTTACGGTATTTTTGCCCAAGTTCGGAGTGAGCTAGTCCGACTTGAGGTGGTCATATTGAGACAATGGTTTATTCATGTTGGGCAATAAACTTTCTATTCTAGCATGTTTATGTCCATGATGATTTTGAGACAATGGTTTGTCATGTAATGAAGTCTGGCCTTTTTGAGGCAATGATTTTGGAGGGAAATTTGGTCTTCCTTGATAATAATACAATATTCATCTTAATTTGTCACATGGTGATGACATACATGCGTTGAAATGATGCATTTTAGAGTTCGAGCACTTAAGCGGCTAATACACGTATTTAAAAAGTCAAAATCGCGAACTGAATGAGTGTCTTAAATGAAAGAAAAGGATAGAAGACAAATTAAAAGGACAACTTTTTAATTAATTTTGGCCACTTGTAGATATAAGAATTTGCAAGTTCTAATAATAACACATAAACATGATCCAACAATAACACATTGATTCTCCATTTCTAGTCGATGTGAGATGGGATGTGTCATGCAATACTTCAAACAAATAAATGGGTTGGATTTATATAATGGTAAGTTGTGTGAATGACCATTGTGGGATAAATCCCCAAAGCCTACCGAATATATCATATCTACATGCTTTGTTAAGCAACAAGAATTGTATGATTAACTATATTAAATTATAGCGTATAGGTATGTATATTCTCATCTATATTTGAAGAATATATACAAATGTTTTGATGTCACTCTCAAATTATACTAATTCAAAAAATTGACACAATAACTCACTTGCACAAGCCCTCCCCCTCCACACACACCCACCCACAATGAATATTGGGCACCTAGCCACAATAAAGATACACCATTTACCTTTGGGTGTTTCTAAGGGCACCACAACTCTTACTTCAAAATACCATAAGGAAAAAAAAGATTTTTTGCTAAGGGCCACCACATCATATATATATTTTTTACACATTATTTTCAACACAAAATACCACACATTTTCTCTGTCTACACTATACTCCAAACTCTCCATTTATCTTCTTCAACAAAGCATCTTCAACTAACCATCTTTAACATTATTAAATAACTAGGGTTTGTTATTTAATATTCAAATATCAATGGATATTCCCCCCAAAGACAATGACAACACCTCAAAAGTAAATGAAAACTCCCCAAATCACATTTTCCTTCTAAACTTTGGGTCCCATTATATATATATATATATATATATATATATATATATATATATATTTGTTTATTCATAGGGATTGAAAATATGAAAAATCGCAGAAATTGTCCAGTGGTTCGGGGTCGGGCCCCCGAAAAATATTATGATTTTCGGGATGATTATCCCGAATCAAACTTAATTTTTTTTTTGAATAAATATTTTCATTCGGGATGATTATGCCGAATGGAATACATATTTTCGGGGTGATTATGCTGAATTAAATGCATATATTCAGGATGATTATGCCGAAAATATTTTTTTTGAAGAAAAATTTTCATTCGGGATGATTATGCCGAATGTAATGCATATATTCAAGGTGATTATGCCGAATTAAATGCATATATTTGGGGTAATTATACCGAATGAAATTTGAATCCAATTTTTCATACCATATTTGGTTCGGGGCAAACATGACGAATGTTGGGTCTTTTTTCGGGGTCTTTATACCGAACCATTGAGTTATCAGCTAGGGTTTTGAACGCTAGGGTTTATTATTTATGTGGTGTTTTCTTAACATATGATGGGTATTAAACGTTCATTGCACAAAAAATTAACACATTATTACTGTTCAACATGTTTTTAATATGTTTAACATGTTTTTCGAGGGTCAAGTAATAAAGATGAAATGGGTATTTTGTTCGTAACTTTAAAAACTTCTGGGATTCAAATGGGTATTTTGTTCAATGTACTTTAATATTTAGTCGAAGTATAATGAATTTGAAGATGAAAGGTTTGGAAGTTTAAGATGAAAGGTTTGGAGGTTTGAATGTATAGACAGATAGAGGGAAAGTGTGTAAATGAATTTTAAACTTTAAATATGTGGTGGCCCTCTATGTGGTATTGGGAAGTAACTATTAGATTTAAGCGATATTTTGTAATAAAAAAAATCGTGTGGTATTTTGAAGCAAAAAATCTGGTGCCCTTAGAAACATCCTTACCTTTCCTTTTAATATCTCTTCATATTGATCGAACTAACTTCTCCACATATTATCACCACATCTTTCACATAAATTACCTTTTTAAAGACATCAATGTTGTCCTATGAAGTACGGACATGGACATGGGTGTCGTGTCCGACACGATACGGACACGCCGACACATAATTTTTTTAAAAAAATTGGACACGACATGATAGGGGCACGAAGACACATAAATATTTTTTTAATAATATTCCATGCATACTTTGATCTATTTTCACTAATAAAGTGGTACCCAAATTAATTATCTAATTATCTAAAGTAACATGGTCAAATATTTTATAAAATTATTTATACCATAAGTCAGTGATTATATATCCACATAAAATCTTGTATAACAACTAACTTCATTGCTAGCAAAGTAACAGGTAATAATCAATATACAAAAAAACTTATTCTAAAGAAAAATATTAATAATTTAAATGGGGTGAGTAAGTGCTTTAATGCTCCTCACTTATCACCATCTCTCGTTAGACCAAAAACTTCATCGTCACTCCCATAAGTGTCTTTGAAGTGTCTGCAGTGTCTCACAGAAGTGTCCAACTTTTTTAAATGTCAAATCAGTTTGACACGCCGCATGGCGTGTCATACAAGTGTCGTGTCCGCGAGAGTGTCTGCCACGGGTACGTCACCTCCGACGAAGTGTCCGTGCTTCATAAATGCTGTCTTATTATCCTGTTTGTCTCATCTTGGCATGTTGATCACAGTTTATAGCAAGAATTTGTCCTTTTTTTGGAAAATAGTTAATATTTTTTATGAAATTTAAACGTGATCAACGTTGATGAGAACTGAGTTAAATTGATCGATTCATGAATTTGAATTGGGAAATTCCACTTAATGAGTAAAAAAATGTGTATGTATTTATGCGTGCATGTGTGTGTGTGTGTGTTTTATATAACTGTATATATTTATATTGTATGCCCACAAAATTAGTTTGTTGCCAATGACAATTAATGAAATTAATTGATTGGTGAAATTAAAGTGTTTTAGACCCATTAGTCGGGTACAACTTTATATAAAAACTAGCATGTAGGCCGCGCGATTTAGGGGCGATTTTTAGAGAACAAAAACATCTTAAATGTATTATGTTTACATTACACAACAAAATCAATTAAACATAGAATAACTCAGTAAACAAACATTACAAATTAAAACATAAGAACAATTGCTTTGTGCTAACTTAACTAATCAGCAGGCAAGGATAAGTAATAACTAGCTTTGTATCATTCCCTTTCATCAAATAAAACCTTACGGTCACCCAGCTTTGAACAAAACTTCAATTCCCTCTCACTCTCAACCATATATGCATAATTAACCTTACCATTTCCAAACATCTTACTAATACTCTTTTCTTGATAAGGCCGTGGTTGTGCTTGAGGCTTCAACTCCATGTTAAGGTCAGGATTGACCTGCATTAGGTGGAAAAAGTTATTTACTTTTTGCCATCCTAAAACATAACTAAAATATATATATATATATATATATAACAAAAAGAGATCACAGTGTCATTCCTGAAGTCCTATTTCTCCAACCTGGGATAGTTTAAAGCATTTGGCAAGCACGACTTCACATGTAAAATTAATTTACTACAATAACCCCAATTTACTTTGATATCGCTACCTCTACTTTCGATCTCACTTTTCATCTGAACAATTATCGCAATTCCTTTCATACTACATGCAACCTTATATATATATATATATATATATATATATATACAGAACTTTCCATTGTCTAGAAGCATGGCTACGGTTGAATTTGCTGTGTTTGAAGTGGAATTAGTAGAACAAACTTAATTTTACTATGTTCCCATCTTGGAATAATTCCATTTTGGAATAATAAGGGTCAGAGATGGGTTGGTTTTTGTTTGCTACCCAGACCACTATTTTACTTGGTAGTCTCTTATACCATATGCCAATGTACAAACTTTGAGAGTTACCTGGTGTCGCCTAAATCAAATGTTCCAACTTTGGAGGACATTGTCTCGTTAACATATTAACACTGGCCTGAGGCGATGGTATCCGATCCGTTCGAGAAATGATCTTTGAAAAATAGAAATCAAACGTTGTTCACCAGGTGGAATTCCTTCGTTATCTTGGATTTTCACCTTCACGTCGTCGTTCGTGTCGGAACTCTCCACGTCCAGAGTTATGGTCTTGCCGATCAGTATTTTCACAAAGATCTGCATGTTTCAATGAAGAGAAAACGATGAACCAGAGGCTTGAGAAATAGATAGAGAATGAAGTATGAAACGAAATGTTGTGAATATGAAACATATTATGTTTGTTATGGAGGAAAACAATTTTGAAAATGGGGGAGTCAGTAAGACCTTTGGACGAATATTTAAGCTTCTTCGACTCACCTGAAAAGTTCTCTATATATAGAAAAAAATATAGTGTGAGAGAATGGAAAAGCCAGTATAGAGAGGCGGGTAGATTATTGGATATAGATAGGGACGACTGCTCATTTGGGAAAACAAAACGTTTTAGGAGAGATAAAGATGAGGAAGCCTAAACGCTGAGAGCGGGAGAAATCACAATGCGCTTCTCAACTCCAATTTGGGACTTAATAATATTTAATACATCTGCCACGTGTCATCCTCACACGATTTGGGGCAACAATTTTTATATAGTTATATAGATTTAGTAAGAGTTATATACGAGAGTGACAGTTGTGTTTGGTGAAACAATTTCTTCTTCAAAGAATACTTTAACAACGATAAGCAAATCATGGATTTGGTGTCTAACTACTGAAGTGACGGAAGACAAGCAAAAGCTTGTGATTTTGTAGATTGCCATCTTCGAGATGATATGTTGGAAAGGAAGGACACGAGATGGGGAAATTGGTTTAGAAGGCGTGGAAGGTCCACTAGTTTCTCAGTATTGGTTAATAACCAAGCGGATCGTCTATCTCCATTCATTTGAAAAAAAATCACCTTTACTGTTAGCAATAAATAAGTTTTTATGAAGAAAAGAATTAACGTACAGAAGAAATGTAATGAGATGACCCTACTAAGATAAAAAAATAAAAAATAAAAAATAAACGAGAAGTGCAAGCAAGTAAAACATTCTTTATGAGGTTCTGCAATGGTAAATACGTGCACGGGTGGGAATGATGATATAAGTAATCCTCAGATTGCTACAATGGAATATAACTAGATGGATAGATGTATAAAGTCGTGTAAATAGAATATAAATTATGAGGGTCTAAAAGTGAATAAACCTATTAAACTATCTCTTATTTGCTTGAAACACATATGGAGGAGGTGAATTTTCAAACCAAAATTAATCTTCTTCCACAACAGATGATCATGAGAGGCAAAGGCAGAAACAACCCTATCACCTTGCCGATAAATGTGACTAACCTTCATTAGTAAATCTATTCACTGTCAAATATCATAAGTAACAGACATGGCAAGAAAATTTAGGGAAGGTTCATATCTTTATTATCCTGATGGACAAAACAAAAATACTTAGGCACAAAAGATTCTTAATCTTTTGATGTTAATAGCAACTGGTACAGAAATATGAAAAAATCTCCACATGAGGGCACCTATTTTTTAGGGGAAGCAATATTCCAAACATGTTTGTGCCAAGTACACAATTTTTATCGCTGAGCCCATTCAGTTTAATCTGTAAAAGGTCACCAAGTTACATATTAGGGAAAAAAACACAATAAATTTAAAAACCACATATTGATTCGCCTAAAGAGGATTCAATTTGTACATTGTATTTTATATAAAATTTAAACTCAAGAATTCGTGGCATAATATTAAATTATCATCGAGATTGTAAAATTAAATATATACCAGTGTGATCATATTAAGATGTTCTTTCAACAAATCCTCTAAAATAAGCTCCAAAACCTAGACTTCCAGAATAAACAATTGAATAAAAATGCTGAAACGTGGGTGTACCTCAAATTTCCCACAACCACGAGTAGGGGCGGACCTACCCCATCCTGGAATGGGGTGGCCGCACCCACGGGTTTTTCAAAAATTTCCTGTGAGTATTTGTAAAAAAAAAAAAATTAGACCTATTTATAAGTCTTTAAGAATATGGGGGAAGATATCTAAATAAGCTAAATTTTTAAAACCTAAAAAACAACACGGAACGTCTCTTAGAGACGCGCCTCTTTTTGTGTTTCCTATCTCTTTTTCCTCTCTCGTCTCGTCTCCGCTCCCTCTCCGTCTGCTGCGCTACCCCCTGTTCTTCTCTCCCTCACACCTCCCCTTCGCTCCTCTCCCACCCCTGACAACCCCCGTCCACTATTCTCTTCTCTCCCTCACTCGCAAACGTTGCTGCCGAACCCAAAGCAGAGCAGGAACTATGGACAGACAGACCTGGAACTTCCTTTTAAGAGTGTCTTTTATGCTGAAATTTTTAGTTGTTGCTGAAATTAGTTAATTTTTAGTAGTTAGTTGCTGAAATTAGTTAATTAGCTGTTGGAATTAGTTAATTTTTAGTAGTTGCTGAAATTAAAATTTTTAGTAGTTAGTTACTGAAATTAGTTGTTGCTGATTGTTATTGTTGCTGAAATTAGTTGTTAATTTTTAATTGTTAATGTTTCTGAAATTGTTGCTAAAATTTTTAGTTTTAGTTGCTGAAATTTTTAGTTCTTTTTTCTTGCTGAAATTAGTTATTTTTGGTGAAACTATTAAACTTTAATTTTAATTAATAACTAAAAATCTTATTTGAAACAATGTTTCAGATTTAGGCAATTACTTATTTGTCCCCAAAATTAGTTGTTGCGAAAATTTGCATTAAACTTTAATTTTAATTAGTAGTTGTTGTTAGAAAACGTTGGTTTATTACGTAGGGTTAAAAATGAGTGAATATTAATCACAAGTTTTTTAGGGTTGAAAATTATAAAATAAGTAAAACTAACCCCAAGAAAATCGACTCGGGGGACTCCCGCCCCCGAACCCCCAACTAGGGTTGTAAACGAATATTCGAAAATCCGCATCCGTCCGATATCCGAATTTGCGAATATTTATCCAAAAATATGGAAATGAATACGAATATGGATACTCTATAAAAATATCCGAGAAAACGGATACGGATAGTACTAGTATCCAACACGGATAGTCCATATCCGATGCGAAGTATCAATTTTATCGGATATCTGTTTTGCTGGATATCCGTATCCGTCAAACATATGTTTAAAATATTACTAATAGTATTAGTACTAGTACTACTAATAAAATAATATTAAAAAAAAACTTAATCGTTTATTCCCCAAAACAAAATAAACACATACTCCACTCAAAACAAAAACACCCTAAAGTTATTATTTTATTGGGTATATTATAAAATGTCATGTATTATTATTTTATTGGGTATATTATCATGGAGTTACACTAAAATTACAATACACCCTATCACACACAACATACACCGACTAAAAAACATATACTCCACTCAAAAAAAAAAACTAACTTCGTTTCATTTCTCTTTCGTACAAAACAAGAGAAAAGAAACTCTCAGGTGGTTGTTCGTCAGTTTCCTTAATTATAAATAAATGTCAGAGAGAAACAGAAAAGAATGCAAGAGATAAACATAATAGAATGTAAGAGAGAAACAAAAAAGTAAAGAAATGGTTTTGATTGTGATGAGAACTGAAGTTAACAACATGTATATTACATACAAAATAAAAATGTATACTTATTAAAATAAAAATATCAGTATGTTTTGAAGACAAAAGGTCCATGATGTCATCATTCTCAATAAATTTGATTAATCTAAATGGTGCATATTTATTTCTACTATCATGGAATGCGACTGTTATTTTTTTTATGGCTTTAAGCTTATATGGTTGTAAAGTATGGATGGCTTTAAGTCATATTATCATTATGGAATGATACTATTATTATGGAATCCATAATTGTTGATGTTAGGAGGCGGTAATTTTATTATATATTTATTTGGATTGGATTGGATTTCATTGGATTGGATATTTTAATTGTTATTTTGTGCGATGGCTAAATAATGTAAACGGATACGGATATTATCCGAATCTGAGGTATTCGAGCAGATACGGATATGGATAGTTGTTCTAACTATTCGGGTAGATATGGATATGGATACAGATAGTACATTCAGATAGCGGATACAGATATGGAAAACATGGTATCCGATCCGTATCCGTCCGTTTACCACTCCTACCCCCAGCATTAGTAAAAAAATTCCGCACCCACACTCCAAAAATCCTGGGCCGCCGCTGGCCACGAGGGCCTCAAAGCAGAACTGAGTTGTTACTGGCATCAATAACTGGACTTCATATTATTAACTTCAACTTGATTAAAATATTAAATCTCTATTTAATTTCCCTATTTTCTTAAACAATACATTAATTGATCAACAAAGATGAAGAGTTTATGAACGTTTGGTTGGAGAGAAAAATGAACTCTTCTAATTTCCTCCATTTTCCTGGAAGCCAAACGTAGAGTGAGGTATGCAGATTTTGTTGATTAGTGTCTCCTCGCCAAAGTAACACCCAATAATGATCATGCAACTTGAAAAATTCACTGGTCATCAACTGATCCATGTTGCTTGCATTTAGCAGTGAACTAATTCACCAATCAGGTGCATGGCCAAAGCTCCAAATAAGTAAGCATTAGGGTGCATAAATTGGTGATCAGTGGCAAATTTGATGATCAATAATTAATTAGAAAGATAAGAATCTTAAGTTTAAAATCTTAAGAATCTTAAGTGCACTTTTCTTAATGCAAGTTTAAAACTTTTACAAAAAAAAACAAACCCTAAAGCCACAAACACATTAATAGTAGGATCAAATATCAAAAAGTCCCTCAAACATTTTTTAATACACATTTAATCCAAGCCTTTTATTTTGTACCAAAAAGTCCCTTATTCTCTTATCTTTAAAGCTTCGCGCCAGCGGCATGGTAAAACCTTTTTGGCATGGTGAATGACTTTTTGATACAAAATAAAAAAGCTTGGACTAAACATGTATTAAAAAAAGTTCGAGGGACTATTTGGTATATGCCCCTTAATAGTAAGCCCAATAGTACCTTTTAACAACATCGTGCACTTAAATCAAAGGTTGTGTCATGTTTAGTAGGAAAATACATATTTACCCCTCAAGTTCCAGCAAAATTAGTAGTGACAAATGGGTGGTTATGGGCATGTCAAAAATGGATACGGATAAATTTGAGCGGGTCGAACATAATAACTTGAGCGGGTCGGGTCGGGTCAAACCCGTGGTAGGTCGGGTTGACCCACTTTTTTGTGCAGCTATATATATATATATATATATATCAGTACTAATACTCTTGTGTGGACTAGTCCGCATTTTAAGAATGCGGACCGGACATATGTCCCCTAACGACGTACATAAAAATTATCGCCTAAATTATAGGCACACTCTCTCTCTTTTCTGGGCTCACCGCCAGGTGACACATGTCCGGTCCGCATTCTTAAAATGCGAACTAGTCCTCACAAGAAGGGGACTATATATATCAATATCAGATATATATATATATATATATATATATATATATATATATATATATATATATATATATATATATATATATATATCACTCATATATGATATATATATACTAGTATATTCCCATGCCTGAAGGCACGGCAAAATTTTTCCAAGATACGAAATCGCAAAATGGCAAAAAATTTCGAAGTACGTAATCGCATACGCAAACAATTTATGTTCATTTACAAATTTAAATTTAAACATCGTACAAACAAAATCATCAATTCAATACAATTAATGAAATATACAATATTTATCAACCGAATTCACATTGTACCTAAAATCAACAAAATGACAATTTTAAAATAAAATTGGACATAGCCTCCTTTATTTATTGAACTATCCACCCTGGTTGAGGGACAACAACACTTCCAACAATATTCAAAGAGCTAAAAAATAATTCACAACAATAATAGTTCAAAGGTTGAGCTCAATTAACTACTGGTTCAAAATGGTCCTTCTGGTATTGATATTGAATTCATAGAAATTATAGCTTTCAGACATGCTCACAATGTGGCTTTTGAAAAGTGAAATTTGTTCTTCATCTGGCATGTTGAAACCCCTATCGACTCGTATCACGGTTGATGATCTTGAAGTTCAAGAAGCCAAGTGGATGCCTTTAGTTGAATTCGCAGTGCAAACACTGATCCAATTCAAGGAGACTGCATGTTCAAGAAAATAATCGACATTTGCATCCGCCCAAGATACAAGGGATAATTATATTTAGGTCCCATTTGTCGGGTCAACAAGCTTATAAGTCTTATTGACTTTTTAATAATCCCATAGGTCCTTTTCCAACTTTTTAGGAATTTTTTCCAGAATTTTACCCTTTTAAAACCAACCATCCGTAACTTCCTTGAGGAAGTTACATAAGTGGCTGGACTTTTTTTTTAATCTGTAAATGATCATAACTTTTGATTCACAAATCCGTTTTTCACAAAATTACTATTTTTGAAATCTGCTCGACGAGATCTATCAAACAAGATCCATGAAGGCTATAAAATTCCAAAGATTTTTTTTTACATAAACAGTAAACTTTACTGTATGCACTAGAATATGAAATAGTTTTATATATGTGACATTTTTACAAACAGACAGTAACATTTACTGTGGTAATACTACACAGTATATATATATATATATATATATATATATATATATATATATACATCCAGTGGATCCAAACCCTCTTTTTTCAAAATACCTTATATTTAAAGATTCGCGCTAACGACATCCAATCCTTACCACCATTGTTGGAGCTTCAACGACCTTCGTCAGAGATCCGATTTGGGATGGGTAAGGGTGGCATGTGGTGCCGCTGGCGCGGACCTTTGAAAATAAGAGATTTTTGAATAAATGGGCTTTGGATCCACCGGAGTATCATGGGGTGCCGCTGGCGCGGACCTTTGAAAATAAGATTGGATAAAAGGGATCGGGATCATCTGGAGCACCAATTTGGGGTGAATAGGGGTGACACAGAACTTTAAAAATAGGAGCATATATATATATATATATATATATATATATATATAGTTTGTAAAAATGTCATAGATATTTACTGCATACACCAGAAAATGAAATAGTTTTATATTTGTGACATTTTCACAAACAATAACATATACTGTGATAATATATTTATGAAATAGTTTTATATATATAACATTTTCACAAACAGTAACATTTACTGAGTTAATATTACACAATATATATATAACATTTTCACAAACAGTAACATTTACTGAGTTAATATTACATAATACACACACACACACACATACACACACACACACACACACACGATAGATCCAAACCACTATTTTTTTTCAAAATTACCATATTCTTAAATGTTTACGCTAGCGACATTCAATCCCCACCACTACCCACCCCCATTATCGGAGCTTCAACGACTTTCATCAGAGCTATGATTTGGGTTGGTAGTAGTGGCATAGGGTGCCGCTGGTGCGGACCTCTGAAATTAAGAGAATATTAGATAAATGGGGTTTGGATCCACCGGAGATCTGATTTGGGGTGAGTAGGGGTGGCATTGAGTTAGATTTATATTTATAACATTTTCACAAGCATTAACATTTACTGTGTTCATATAACACAATATATATATATATATATATATATATATATATATATATATATATATATATATCCAAACCTCTTTTTTCAGATATTATCTTATTTTTAACGGTCCGTGCCAGCGGAATCCAATCCCCACCACCACCCACCCCCTTTAACGGAGCTCCAACAACCTTCATTAGATATCTAATTTGAGGTGGCATGGGATGCCGATGTAACATTTTCACAAAAAGTAACATTTATTATTTGTGAAAATATTAGAGATATAAACATAATCCAATGCTACCCCTACTCACCTCAAACTGGAGCGCCGGTGTATCCAAACCCCATTTATCCAATATTTTCTTATTTCCTAAGGTCCGCGCCAGCGGCACTCCATGTCACCCCAAATCAGAACTCTGATGAAGGTTGTTGGAGCTCCGACAATTGGGGTTGGTGGTGGTCGGGATTAGATTCCGCTAGCGCGGGCCGTTAAAAATAAGACAATATCAGAAAAAAGAGGTTTGGATCCACCGTATATATATATATATATATATATATATATATATATATATATATATATATATATATATATATATAGACACACTGTGTTATAACACATCAAATGTTAACTTTTGTAAAAATGTTATAGATATAAACCTAACCCAATGTCACCCCTACTCACCCCAAATCGGAGCGCCAGTGGATCCAAACTCCATTTATCTAATATTCTCTTAATTTCAGAGGTCCGCGCCAGCGGCACCCTATGCCACTACTACCCACCTAAATCACAGCTCTGATGAAAGTCGTTGAAGCTTCGACAATTGGGGTGGGTAGTGGTAGGGATTGAATGTCGCTAGCGTAAACCTTTAAAAATATGGTAATTTAAAAAAAAAGAGGTTTGGATCTACCGTGTATATATATATATATATATATATATATATATATATATATATATATATATATATATATATATATATATATTAACTCAGTAAATGTTACTGTTTGTGAAAATGTTATATATATATTGTGTAATATTAACTCAGTAAATGTTACTGTTTGTGAAAATGTTATATATATAAACTATTTCATAAATATATTATCACAGTAAATGTTATTGTTTGTGAAAATGTCACAAATATAAAACTATTTCATTTTCCGGGGTATGCAGTAAAGTTTAATATCTATGACATTTTTACAAACTATATATATATATATATATATATATATATATATATATATATATATATATATATATATATATATATATATATATCCAATATGCTCCTATTTTTAAAGTTCTGTGCCACCCCTATTCACCCCAAATTGGTGCTCCAGATGATCCCGATCCCATTTTTCCAATCTTATTTTCAAAGGTCCGCGCCAGCAGCACTCCATGATACTCCGGTGGATCCAAAGCCCATTTATTCAAAAATCTCTTATTTTCAAAGGTCCACGCCAGCGGCACCACATGCCACCCTTACCCACCCCAAATCGGAGCTCTGACGAAGGTCGTTGAAGCTCCAACAATGGTGGTAAGGATTGGATGCCGGCAGCGCGAACCTTTAAATATAAGGTATTTTTGAAAAAAGAGGGTTTGGATCCACTGGATGTATATATATATATACTGTGTAGTATTAGCACAGTAAATGTTACTGTCTGTTTGTGAAAATGTCACATATATAAAACTATTTCATATTCTAGTGCATACAATAAAGTTTACTGTTTGTGTAAATTTTTTTCTTTGGAATTTTATAGCCTTCATGGATCTTGTTTGATAGATCTCGTCGAGCAGATTTCAAAAATAGTAATTTTGTGAAAAACGGATTTGTGAATCAAAAGTTATGATCATTTGAAGTTAAAAAAAAAAGTTCAACCACTTATGTAACTTTCTCAAGGAAGTTACGGATTGTTGGTTTTAAAAGGGTAAAATTGTGAAAAAAAGTTCCAAAAAATTAGGAATAGGACTTATATGTAAGGGAAAAACATGATGGGACTAGAATGTATATAAGAAAGTCTAATAGGATCTAAACGTAAATGCCCCCAAATACAAATCCCTCAAACAGAAAAAATGCTTGCAAAAGTGAAAATATAAATTCAAATTATTTCAAAAAATACCTTCCTCGGATGATCAAATAAATCCCCCATCACCGCTTTATTTGAAGTTGAGCATTTTGTAGATCGAACATTAAATGGATATAGAGAGAGCACGTTAATAGATTAACCAAACTCCCTTTAACAATGTAATAATCCAAGAAACAAATCAAATCAAAATAATGAATTGAACAGATAAATATACATATCTATAACATTTATTTTCGAAAAAGATGTGAGTTTTGTTTTGTTAAAAATATGCTAGTTGAAACAGCATATACCAAAGGTACTATGCATAACTAACTGAGGCAGAGATCACACACACGTTAAATATGATGGCAGGGAACACATCGGATTTACCAAATCAGTACTGATCTGGCATTAGCTCAAATCTGCTCTTGACCTCAAATCAGTGCTGATCTGGAATTAGTACATGCGCATGATGAGAACCTGCAGTGGCTAATTAATGCGTCGGTGAACTTGAACCCAAACAAAATGGGAACAGACCTATGCGTTGGTGAACTTGATGTCAGGACATGATAACAACCCTGGATGGTCAAGCCTGCGAAGGATCGATATTTCTCGTGCCATAAACCCGACACTCTGGTCCAAATTGTCAAACCACACCTTCTTTTCGGCGACCATCTTACCAATTTCAACATCACGTGCACGGTACACGCTGCTGTATGTACCTTCTCCTATTGACATAGAAAGAAGAAATTAAAATAATGCCAGTATATATATTATTTCTTTAAAAGGAGAAATGTAATATGTGACAATATAACCACCCATCATACCATTGCGAGTTAGTCAAGATAGTGAAACCAAAATTATGACAATAAACGATTAGTTAATAAGTAAAAACTAAAAAGATCAAGAAGTTCAAAAAAGTTATTGATAGTGAAAAATATTGATACGAAGTGGAAAAATATTGACCTTTTTCTCTGTCACGCAGTCGAATATAACTTAAAGGGACCTCTCGAGCTGCTGTTGCAGTTCTTCAACTCCTGAAGCTCCTCACCCCTCATCTTCTTGTACTTAGTACGGGTTTTTGATGCCTGTAGTTGCATGTCCTAAGCAAAATGGTTGAAAACAATGTAGCCGAATATGTCTTATTTTTCCTACTCCTTAAGATCTCTGAATCACAAAATTGAAAACAATGTAGTCGCACAAATTGGTAAGAAAATAAGAAACAAATCACAAAGTAAAATGAAAACAATGATATTTAAAAGTCTCAGGCTTCAATTCCAACAAAAAATAGTACTTGTAAATTAGGTAATGTATCAAGTCAATACAGATTTGAGCAAATTCAAATCTGTACAAATTCCAATCAGGTAAAACTTTGTACTTCAATTAAACTTTTACCCACAAATTGTAGTTCAGTTAAACAGCTAAAACAAAATTTGAACAAATTTGAATTTGCTTCCAATACGAACCGAACTTGGGCTTTTATGATGTTGGATCATTGTCCAAAAATAACTGCATCACTAATAGAGGTACTTCCAAAATTAACAGTTTGAAAAACTATATGTGAAAAATGAAATCGTTAACAGAGGAATAAGGAGAGTTGCATACATACAACAGAGGTATTTCCAAATTTAATCCTTGAAATATTATGAGAGAAGTAAATTTTACCTTGTTGGACCATCCCCATTTGCATCTCCAATGTGCTAGAATCTGTCCACTCAGGAAACAAATCAGATTACAAAATAACATTTCAATTAACTGCTCTTTGTTTGGTACAGTCCCCGATTTCTTCAACTAATTGCTCTTTGTTTTGTAGATGGGTAAGCTGATCGAGTGAGCAGTGGGTGGTAGATTGTTAGACAGATTTTGAAATGGGTTATAGGGGTGATTGTCCTACCAATATCTTGCACATATACATAACAACTTAATTAAGGCAACTCACATGTCACAGTTGATAAAAGGGGGATTGGATCTACCTTCCCACGAACTGATGGCTGAGACTCTTGTCCAGCCCATTAATTCCCAAATTCCTATCCATATTTTTAGCATCAACAGTTGACATTATCCCAGTCATAAGAACTCATATGCATCCCGTGGAACTTTGAGAAGTTAATAAAAAGTTGACATTATCCCAATCATAAGAATTTTCCCATCCAAGGAAACTGAATAAGAAGCTAATATAAAGAAAAATACTACCACTAACATGTTCATCTGTAGTTTATTATAGACTTAAAAATAATGGTCCGGGTCTAACCTTTTTTTTTAAAATTTAGATACAGAGACACTTTTTGATCGCCATGAAGCAAGGGGTAATCTCTGATTCTAACTTTTCCAAATCACTACTCTAATATTTTATTTGGTGCTAAATGTTTTTTGTACAAAATTCTTCACCCGAAGTTTTTTTGTGGTGTGATAATAACTGACCTTTTCAATTCTCATATGCTGATTTTAAAGTTAGTTTTATAGAATCATAAATTCTATTCTATGACAATTAGAAGAAAAAAATGAATAATTGAATTAATAAATGAATATTTAACCTCATCACGAACAGGTACATTGACAATTATGCGGGAGAGAGAGTTTTTCCTTGGGAGGTCGACGAATGGAACTGAACCTTAGTTTGCACATGGGGCACCAAGACTCAACCTGGTACCATTCCATAATGCACACGACCGTGATAAGCTCTGTCAGAATTGCACAAACAAATATAGTAAGAAACCAAAACTAATATAAACATTAAGAAAACAGAATATACATTAGGTAATAAGCATCCATGACAGTGATCATCAATTGTAATTTAGTAACAGTTTGTAGTGTTATTATGTTCGTGTATATAACTGTATAGTAGATGCTTCAAAAGTTCAATACAAAATGAACAATACAAAGTGTTAAACTCATGATCAAATGCTTTTCAAATGTTCATAAATATACCGATAACAAAATAGTTGAACACTAATCACCAAATGCAATATGATAATAAACCGTGGATATTATATTCAAATCATTAAAGTTAATGTGGGATTATCTTGGTTTATATCCCGCTTCCATATGATAATGATGTAAAAGCATATGTGAACCTAATCAAAATAAGAACAGAACTAATAAAATGACTCTTAAAGAGCATAACTATTAGTAAATAACATCCCAAGGGAGAATTGAAGTAACATGTTAAAACTAACCACCACTGACATTGAATCTGCTAAAATTATACTCCAATGCACACGTGTAATAGTAATTGAATCTGCTAAACTTATACTCCAATGCACACGTGTAACAGTAATTGAATCTGCTAAACTTATAATCCAATGCACACGTGTAACAGTAATTGAATCTGCTAAACTTATACTCCAATGCACACGTGTAACAGTAATTGAATCTGCTAAAATCTCCCCGAACTTGGATCGATGAAAATACCCGTAGGAGGCATACACATTCACTCTCATTGATACTCGGATAACAAAATTATAACTACAATAATAATACCGTTATGATAAATAAACGCAGGAACAAAAGGAAGAAAAGAGAGAAGGGTACCATGGTGTGGAACTCACTTGAGGTTCCTAATAAATAAAGCGAGGGAGAATTCGCACACTACAACATATATATGTCAAGACCAAATGTTAAAATATTTTTTCTCAAGTAATCAGGTGGGATTTCAAAATTTGAATTTTGAACAACATTTGCTCAGTTTTTAGTACTTAGTCAGTGGGAGCTGCTGCTAAAGTCTAACAAAAACACACAAAATTTTCACAATTTTCAGAATAATTCTTTGTTACCATAGAGAATCTCGATTCACTGCTTCCTTGTTGTGGTGGAAGATGCTGAATTCGAATATGATTTCTTCTCGTTTCATATCATAATCATTTGGACCATAATTTCATATTATGCATACAAAGGTGTGGATCAAAATAGAAAATAGATGATGGAAATATATACATAATATATATGCAAAAATAGATACACGAACCTATGGTACTCATGTAATGAGAAGACGGGCTAATAAAAGAAGCAATGAAGGCTTCCAGGCATCCAAGTCTGACTTCTACTCGATGTCCCATAATGAGCGAATAACTTACAATATATTATATCAAAAAGTGGTTGGATGCCCTCTTCTCTAAGGTGTGCGTAAAAAAATCAAAAAATAGTTGGAAACCTTCAACGGTCCAACGTTACTTCAAATATCTTGGAACATTACTTCAACTATCACAAATATAAACATGCTTCAACATTAATCTTCCAAGATATATCAGAAGATGCAAACCAATAAACATGAGGACAATATGCATGCCATGTAAGCCCCCAAGTAAGGAGTGTTTACAATAGAAGACTTGGGACCTTTTATGACAACCTAGCAAAAAATATAAAAGTAAAAAATAAACAATCAGTTCAAACTTTAAAAAATAGTAAAATTAAATGAATAATGGCATAAATTTACTATGATGGTGGGGGGATACAATCTTGATCTAATAGGAATACTTCCTTAAGTTCCTGTCATTCCAAGAATTTCAATTTAGTCAAATGCCAAATTCAGTCAATTCAGTTAAATGCCAATGATTGGGGCTACATATGTAAATAACTAAAAAAGGGAGTTTATTACATGGGCATAATACATACCCAATACTTCATGTCAACCCCCACCACCACACTAATGCAACCAAATCAGCCCCACTCATCACCATAATGGGAATAAAACTTGCATATACCAAAATAATAAGAACAAATATATAAAAATTACAAAATTATATGTACATAGAACCTTTAGGACCTGAATCATATTGTAATACCCCGTAATTCTGCTTAATTAGGAAAATACGTTTTATTTAAATTACGTGAGTAAAGTAATTTAATGTGAGTCTTATTTAAATTACGTGAGTAGAGTAATTTAATGTGATTAAATACGTTTTATTTAAATTACGTGAAAAGAGTAATTTAATGAGATAAAATGTTAATAAAGATGAATATGACGATTAAAAATTTAATAAATGTGAGTAGTGAATTTTTAATGTTGATATGTACGGTCTAGTGACGATATGGACGTACCGGAGTTATCTCAACCGAGTGTCGCGCGTAGGACAAAAATTAAGGATGAGAGTAGAAAAATATTTAAGAGACTGAAACGATAATTTAGAGTCCACAGTTGATTCCGAAAGGGTCGAATTAGTCAAAATAGTGTAATCGGGGGTACTAGTTGAGTGCCGGGTCATTTTCGGGCTAAACCGGGACCATTCGGGGGCGTTTTGGTCTCTTTACAATTATGGGTAAGTAGACCTACGAATTTTGAAACCCTAGATCAGATTATAAGAGTGGAGGCTAGGGTTAGAAAGAAAGAAAATACACCATAGCCATTTGAGAAGAGAGAGAGAGGCAAATTCCTAAGGCAAAAGAAGGAAGGAAGGGTCATTCTAAGGAGATTTCACCACAAAGTTGTTTGGAAGGAGGATTGAAGGATCAAAATCATCAACCATCATTAACAACCACGAAATCAGACCCTACAAATCATAAGGCAAGTGGTTATTTGCAAAATAAATTGAGTTATAATACCCATATGTAAACTTTATGAAGGACATAGTTTTTATGACATTTTTGGGAGAAAAACAATTGATTATGATCCATGATTGGTAGGGATTTCATGTAGGACGTTTTTGAATCTCCCAATATCTGATATCATAGAAAACTAGATGATTAAATCGAACTAAAAATCTGGAATTATGATGAAAGATGTAAAGAATGTATTTTTAGGGTTCTTGAACACTAGAAAGATTTTTAGTAAATTTGGCCAAGATTTATAATGATTTTGTTGTTTTAAACCGTTAGTAATCATCCCAGAACATGTAGGAATGATTAGAAATTGTTGGTTGCAAATATGATGAACTATCATGAGAGATAGATAGATAAAAATGGTGAAATCCGCATGAAGAAGACGAACTGGGTCTGTCACTACTTGATCGATCGATCGACCCTTGAATGTCGATCGATCGAGCAGTCGATCGATCGACCATATCCCCTCGATCGATCGACCCTGGCTGGACTTTAGAGAATTTTGCGAATAAATTTCATTTTAATTACCGTTGCTTAATGGGAACCTTAGTGATGGTATTTTACCTATGAGGAGACTTAATAAATACCAGTAGGTGTACCGTTAGATTTGTTCATAAATGATTGAGTGGAAATTTTAGAGAAATGAATCAACGGGAGAACGATCAATTGAGTTGTATGTTGAGATGGTGAAAATTAAATTACGAAAAGAGTGAGATTTAATTCCGGAGAAAAAATACCAGTAGGTTAAAGTTAACTTAACTACTGAATTAAGAGAGGGGTAACTAGGGCCCTTAGAGTTGCGTGAATACTCGAATAAACACAATAGTGAAATAAATTATAAATTAATGAGTACTGTGAATATAAGTAAAATATATTACGTACGGGCATGATTTGATAGGTTGGGTGTGTACCTACTAAATCATATAAAGTTTGGGTTAATAGAATTTTACCTAAATTAATTATGTTAGGGTCGATGTGACATTCCGAACTAACATAAAGTTATTATATGTTTGGGGTCGATGAAAAATGCCGAACCAAACTTTAAACGGGTGTCGCAATGAAAGAGTCCCGAACCAGAATATGTGTATAAATTTATATTTTTAAATAGTTGGGGTCGATGGATTATTCCGAACCAACTTTTACTTGGGGTCGATGAATCATTCCGAACCAAGAGTCCTTTATGTGTAATAAAAAAATATGTTAGTGATAACTGATATTAGATACATTATCGTGTGATAAAATGTATTCTATGTGTATAATCTACTGATGTAGAATAGTAGACAATGAAATGAATTGTAAATGTCTTAGTAATAATTTATAGCGTGTTGTAATTATTACAAGAATAAGGACAACGAACAGTAAATAAGTTACCTACGGTTATGGGTAGTATAACTAGGTAGACTAAGTATCCTCAAAAGTTATGTACTATAAAAGAGAGGTGAGGAAGTCCAAGGGAGTTCTGTGAAACTTTAAAATGTGTAATCAATAACTCAATTGTGATAACTGCTTGCAAAATATTTTCAAATGTTTTGAGTACTAACTCTTGCTATGTAAAATTTTTAAAAACCTTTTAGGTGACCAGCCACAGGGACACCCAGCATGATTTCATTCCAGAGATTTGGGAGCTGCAACACATGTGGATGTTGCAGGGATTGTTTAGACGTTTTCTCTTTTTCAGTTCTAGTGCAGGATCTCAGTTTTAGTATTTTTAGTTGGGACATGTTGTCCTATATTTACTTTTACAGTTTATTCTAGTTATGGATTTGTAGTTGTCTTTTCTGGGCCGTGGTTTTCGGCAAACTTTACCTGCATTCAGTTATTTATGCAAACTGTTTTAGTATTATAGAATTGTAATGTGTTGGTATGGATTATTTATTCTGCTTAAGAAAGATAAAATTTGGCACTCGTTTAATTTCACTTAGGTGGTTAGTAAATTAAGAAGTTTTCGGCAGTGATGCTAAGAATGGACCATTTAAGAAACCTGTTTAAATTGAATTAAGTCTTATCACCCAAGGTTTAATTAGGCGGGGTGTCACACATATCAAGTATAAGCATTCCACCTTTAGGACCTGAATCGTATCAAATATAAAAACACAATGTTCTTGATCTAATTTACATAATATAAGAACGTTGAGGTTATAGTATGGGAAGGTCAACATATTGGGTCAACCCACGACAATATTAAACACATTACCGACATCAATTCAAATGTAGGCAGGTAGCTTAGAACTCTCAGAATGCCACCGTTTGTAGCTGCTAAAAACAAAGTTAATAGTTGATTTAATTGACACTGAAATGATCATTAAGAAAATATAAACCAACAAATTGCTAAAAATAAAACCACAAACTAAAAGGACTTAAACTATGTCATTAGATCACCTATCATCACAGTCAAAGCTTAACAATGTAAATAATATAAATTGGGAATGAACACAATAATACTATCATTCTTAAGACTATATAAATAATAAAATAATAAAAATAAAAGTAAAAAAATGGAACGAAAAACAAACTAATACGCGAATCAAATAAGGGAAGCGAGGAGTACCTGGGAATAAATTCGTCGGATGCATTCTTTCTCGAGTGATGATATAGATGGAGAGATACTGTGTATGTCATAACTCGTAGAAATATTAGGTTTCCATCCATCCCTGCTATAAAAAGGGTTGGTTTCCCTAAATTAACCCCTTTAATTATGCTAATGTTGGTGTCCCTGCTGAGATTGATTTTAATATGTAAGAAAAATCCCTAAAGACGGAAAAAAAATTAAGAAGCATTAAAGCACTCAAAAACTATCGAGGTAGAGAAAGTGAAACTCAACATCATTTTCAAAGGAAAAAATCCGAATTTGTTAGTACAAAAAAAAGCAATGCACCTGAGCGTGTGTGAAAAACAATCGCATATGTTTCAGATGAAAAAATCCAAATTTGTTAGTACAACAAAAAAAGCAATGCATCTGAGCGTGTGTGAAAAACAATTACATCTGTCAGATGTGACCAAAATCTCACCAAAAAATTGTGTTAGATCTGAAATCAATCGCATCTGAGTGTGTGAAAAACAATCGCATTTGTGTGTGTATGCATATGAGATGAGTGTGAAAAAAATTTGCATAAAAACAACAAAAAAAACAATCGCAAAAAAAGGCAAAAAAATCTCCGGATCTGGGATCCTCTTCACCATGTAGAAAAGGCAAAAAAAAGTTTAATAAAGTAGGATCTGTAAAATCTTCGGATCTGCAAAAAGTAACGATCAGAAACGAACAAATCATTTTACCTGATGTCAAGAAAACCAAACATATGATAAATTCCTTGCCTCCATTTTTCCTTATGGCTGAAAATCTGTACACAACAAACAAAAAAAAATATGAATCGAAATGTGTGTTTGCGATCAATGTGTGCGCGATTTGTGCGCCCGTGTGTGTGTGTGTTTGTGTGCGTGTGAGGGTTTGTGAGTGTTTGTGTGTGCGTGTGTGTGAGTGGGGAAGGGGGGGAAGGATTTTATCGGTGGGGGGGAGGGGGCGGCGGGGGGGGGGGGGGGGAGGGGGAGCAGATGAGGGAGAGAGAGAGAGGGAAAGCTGTGCATGTGTGTGTTTGTGTGTGCGTGTGTGTGAGTGGGGAAGGGGGGAGGGATTTTATTAGGGGGCTGCGGAGGGAGCAGGGTAGGGGGGGTGGGGAGAAGGTGGGGGAGGGAGGGAGAGGGAGAGGGAGAGGGAGAAGGAAACGAAGGAATGGGAGAGGAGCATGGTTCAAAGTCTCAGTATCGGCCACTCGATTTTCAACTCGATCGCGATATCGGTCACGGTATCGGGCGATACACAAAGATACACTATTTAGAGAGCGCAAAAAATTTCGAAAAAAATCTAGAAAATTTTAAAAAAATACGATTAACAATGTGAACCAATCAGATACGTTTAAAACTATCTTTTAATATGCATAACATTATACAATTGATTATATTGACGTGCTGCGAACTTGACAAATTCAATGTTCCATAATAAATCAATGTTTTTTTTCACGGAGGTTACAAATATTATGCTTTTACAAAGAAAAACAAATGTTACTTTTTTAGTAAGGATATTTTTTTTACAAAGAGGATACAACTATTATATTCTTACTATTATTTTTAGTAAGAGGATACAAATGTGTTTTTTAAGTATGTTATATTTTCCTAAAAATGATAGAAATGTTTCTTTTTTCGCATTGTTATTTTTTCACAAAGATGATACAAATAGTGATTTTGACAAAACACTACGTTTTTTTACAATTGTTTTTTACAAAAAGGATGCAAATGTTATTTTCTTACAAAAAATGATGCAAATGTTATTTTTTTATTAAAGGAATGTAAATGTTATTTTTTTTTGTTGGGTTGCAAATGTTTTTTTAAATTGATGGAAATGTTATTTTTTTACAAAGAGGATGCAAATATTTTTTTCTACTTGTGTTGCAAATGTTATTTTTACATAAAGGATGCAAATATTATTTTTACAAATGTTTAGAGGATACAAATATTATTTTTACAATAATTATAGTTGTATATTTGTTTGTAAAAGAATAACATTTACATTTTTTTATAAATAATAACATATTTAAATATAACATTGGGAACATTATTATAAAAAATAATAACAAATAACATTTGGATCATTTGCATTCTTTAAAAAAAACTGGCACATATACAAAGCACTAAATTAAACCCACACGATGATCAAATAACCCACACACAGAGATTCTTTGTAACTTGTACCATCTCGGCCGATATATCACCGATATGGGTCGTACTATTGTGATATCGCCGATATGGGCCGATTCGATAGCGATATCGCAGATATGGGCCGATTCCATCGCGATATCGCCGATATGAGCCGATTCTACTGCGATATCGCCGATATGGGCCGATTATACCGCTATATCATCGATACTACCGAGATATTACCGATATAGGGTCGATTCACATCAATAATTGAAAACTCAACTCATAACTCGGAATCGGATCGGTGGACTCCGATACCTAGTCAACTCGGCCGTATCGTCGTGGTATCGGCCTTGACTTTGAACCATGGAGAGGAGAGACGGGTAGGCTAGGGTTTGTGCAAAGGGGTCACGCGTGTTGTGTCCAAGTTGTGACGTGGCACAATGTAAGACCCTTAGATCACCCCCAAAAATTCGATCCCAACCGTTAATTTGTTGATACCCACCCCTCTCTCTTATTATATGTGACACCCCGACTAATTAAATACCGGGTAGCTACTCCTTTATTAAATTAATACAAAATGCAAAGTTGGTTCAGTTAATAGCATCACTGTCGAAAACATTTTAATGATTACTAACTACCTAGTATTTAAAAAGTAAGATGTCAAATTTTAAATTAAATCTGATTAACATGCAATAAATGAATTATGAAAGAATAACTTAACCATTCACAATAAAGTCCCAATAGTGTAATCAACAAGTAATAAAGAGTCTAGAGGAAATACTCCTCACAACAATCCCAATAAGGAATATAAATAAAACAAGTCTGCATCCTGAATTAAATTACAAACCAAAGTCTGAATAACTGAAATATAAAATGTCTCTAAAGAAATGGGCGACATGCCCTACAATGATGCAACTGAATATGGAGTCAAGTCTAGAAAAGAGGCGTCTACTAGCAAAGCCCTGTAACTTCCACAACAGCTACGGCTCGTCACCTGATTAGATATCCTATGCATGGTGTCCTTGTGGCTGGGCACCTAAAAAGGTTTTTACAAAAAATAGATTTGAAAGCAAACGGGTCAGAGCCCGAAAGTGGAGAGTATTTTAAAAACAGCAAGTTCTTTAATAACATTTAAAACAATGAATGCAAAATACATGTTAGGATGTGCTCTCACATGAAATACTCACCTCTCGTCTAACTGTGCACTCCTAACGTTCCTGTACCCATTCATGTGTTATTTATCTTTAACTAGACCGTCATAAGTTCTAACCCAACTACTCGATTCACAATATGAATTCTCGATGTTATCACTTAATTAGATAGCTTTACTTGAACTCGGATTCTCAATTATTAGCATTACCGTTTACTGGAGGTTATCCCTTTATTTATCTTCTCAAGGAGTTACTATAAATTATTCTCATAATTAGACATAACAATTCCTTTTCATTTAACCGTATATTATTCACATCATAAATATACAATATAAGCACCCCGAGGCTTAGCTGCGGTGCACACATACTCTGCTATCCATCCCGGTACATCACGTACATAAGGATTACAAATTCCGAATCTCTCAGGAATTGTTAGAATAAACACCACACACAAAAATGGAGGCGAACATAATTCAACATATCCATGGTCACGTACATACCTACGCTCCATAGTCAGCTGGCTTAATAACTCACAATTAAGTCATTCCCTTGAACTATGTCCTCTAGGTACCAAACTAAATCCGGGCACACAAGGATTAGATGGCCCTAAGCGAACGTAAACCTCCCGTGATAGCAAGTATGGTAGGTATGTCATACACAAAAATCATATACTAAGCATTCACACATCTTAGATGTCTCAATGTTAATAAAGGTACATTCTACATCCTTATACCATTATTCCAATTTTATACATTTTTAGTCTTCCGATAATATAAAATGTAGACTGTCGACACATCTCACGTCATAGTTTCTTGTACTTAAAACCTATCTCAAAGGGACTATTAAATTTCCTATTATTCCCACATATAACATCATTATTCTTAAGGTCCTTACTTCTGCCCCAAACCTCATTTCATCAATTTATTCAAATTTACTCTTTTAACCCTAATATTATCTCACTCATCGAGTTTCATTAGCTTTTAGAATAATTCCTCAAATTGAATTCTAATTAAGGTCCAAACTTTATAACCATACCTACCAGCCTTCCTTAATTCTAAGGATATTCATAAGGTCTCCAATAATATTTTCTAAGGGTTAACATCATTAAAATTTAACTAGGGAAATTTTACTCATTCTGGGAAGGTAGATCGATCGACCTTGAACCTCGATCGATCGATAGTGGTCGATCGATCGACTGATGAATGTCGATCGATCGATTGCACCAGGTAGGCTACGGACTGATTCGTTTTGCAGTCCTCAAATCGTCCCAAAACTCCATTATAATGCATGAAACTCTAATCTAACGTTATAATATCATCATACAACCATCCTACAACATTGTTAACGTTCTAAAACCAATAATTCATCAACCAAGGGCTTTATTTGGATCAAAACTTCATCAAGAACCCTAGTTTTCTATTTCTTTCAAGAACATTAGAAAATCTCTTCTTAAATCCGTTTTTTAGATCATCAAGGGTTATATTTTGAATTCATAATTCGTCCAGAATATATCTACATGCAATTCCTAACATAGTTCATAATTTTAATCCTCAAATTCATGGGTCTATATCAATCTTCCAAGACAAAATTCGATAATTACCAAAACATGGAAGAACACATTCATGGAATTAATTGTAACTAAATCACTTGCCTTATATTCCAGATTTGTTGTTGGTTGAAGATGGTTGAATTCCTCTCTCTCTCTGCAGAATTCTCCTCTCTCTCTCTCTCTTTCTCTCTACAAGCTCTTCTCACAAGATGACCATGGAGGTGGGGGTCGGTTTTTGGAAAGTTAGAAATAGTTTCTTAACTTCTCCCGTAGCCCACTACTTAGATTGGGGTTGGAAATGGGTTAGTGGGTTTAATGATAAGTTGCAATTAAAGTCTGATTTTCGTGGGTTTTAATTTCCAAATTTCCGAAATTACCAAAATGCCCTTTTAAGTTACCGGTATGGCCCAATAATGCCCCGGGACCCAAACTTAACCCCCGGCTAGTGTTTTCTGACTATTTCGACCCTTCCGGACTCGTTGGCGCACTCAAAATGACCATACGATTGATAAAAATAAAATTCACTTTTTAATTCAAATAATTACATTCCTGACGCGACTGTCACGCGCGTCCCGACAAAATTTTCCAAATTGCCGTATTTCAGCCTCGCGACAATTTCAATATTTTCAATATTCATATATCGCCATATATACACATTATAATCAAATACCAACTCACAACTTGCTAGTATTTTATCCGGATTAATTCTCAATTAATTCACATATAATTAAATTAATCCCATAAATAAATATCAATAAAAGTACGGGGTATTACATTATATAGATGTATATCACTCATATATATACTACTGATATATATATATATATATATGTATATATCTGTGATATATATCTGTATATATGAGTGATATACATATGAGTGATATGAGTGATATATATCTGTATATATATATATACATACCTGCTGTGTAGCCCTTAGCTCTTTTGTTGAGATTACTGATGATCCCCAAATCTGAGAGAAAGAGAGAGAGAAATCGTAACAATGAAAAGGGTTAGTTGGTTGGGTTAAACCATTTGGGCCTAACATTAACCCGCTCAGACCCAATTTCATTTTTATTTTAAACCAGTCCAACCCATTAACAAGTTACTTGGACCCCAAATTAGAAATGTGGGCGGGTAATGGACGATTTTGCCCACGTTAAACCATTTTTCCGGGCCTAAGCGAAATATAACTTCTTTATTACCCTATATCAAGACATCATATACTGAAAGGAACTCATATGACAGGAAAAGCCACAAAATAAGACTAGGTACAATTAGCAGAGCTATAAGCATATAAAAGTACATGTGGTGGTGGTGGTGGATATAACTATTAAGTAGTCCATATTGATGTCGGGATGATGTATATATTGTGGATATGGCTGACCCCATAGGGTGTGCATAATAGTGGCAAATCTATGGGCTGGGCCAAATATGGATTGGACTAAATATGGGTTGAGCCAACCCATTTTTTTCCTATTCAAATAAGTATTACAACTTCAAGTAAATGCAAAAAAAATTTTTTTTACTCGTAACTTTTACTTGACTCATCTTTTTATTAATGAGCTCTATATTTGAATCATAACTTCTAAATATGGGCCCCATATTTGATTCATAACTTTTAAATATGAACATCATATTTGATGCATAGGTTTTAAATATGGGCCCAATATTTAAATGTATGGGTTGATTTATTATGTGGAGCCCATTTTGTCACTACTAGGTGTGCGGGTGCTAGAGAAAGAAAAATTATAATTACAAGGGAAAATTTACGAATTATTGTAGGTAGTAGAATATTATGAAGATATTGTTTACTTGATAACAATTTTTGTTTCCTTACTATAATTAATTTTGTAAGGCAGCGATTTTTGTTTACTTTTTAGGATTTATTGTGTTTTCCTTTTTGGACAAAATACCAATTCGTCTAGCCATGCCCACCATAATTCACTCAGCATCCAACTGATTTGGCTAAGTAGTCGGAGTTGGCCAGCTCTTTGAACAGTGAATTATGCACAAAACTCAACAATTATCTAAAATTAAAATGTAGATATCAGTGTATATGAGTTCAATTTTTGTAACTCACAGTATGTTTTAATGCCAGGTGCATTGCAACAAAGTCCAAGAGATACCTGAGAGTATCTGGATAAAATTGATATCATTACAAAATTCAAAGGCTCATCTCTGTCCAATTTCTAGTCATAACATTGACTAAGAATACCTTTCTAACAGTCCCAGCCGTGCATGCCATAACTTCTTTCCAGCAACCATTTAGCCTGTGAATGCCATCTTCCTTACCTAAATATGTTTAAATAAGCAAGAGTGATTGCAATATCGTGTCAAGCGAGGAAACAGTTTATGCCTAAAAAGTAAAAAACCTGTAGACGTGCACGTAAGGCGCCCCCAATCTCAGAAGCATTTCCCATAACCACATTCAAAACACCCTAAATAAAAATATTACAGACCTCCAATAAAAATAGAGAATTCAGCCTCAATAAGCAGTTAGTCCAGATGAATACTCCAATCACACACACGCATATATTTAATATGCATTAGTTATAAAAGAGTGGCTTAACAGAGTGTATTGCGCTAAATAGAGCCAATGAAGAATTAGAATTTATGTTGAAAATATAATAACTGCAAAAATTATGTTAGAGATGCATCAATAATTGCAAAAGAACATCAATAGAACATGGACACTAACCTGAAAAGTGCGCACAAACAAAGAGAAAACAAAATAAACATATTTTAAAACGTATTGATCTATCGTAATCTTGGTGCTTAATACAGAGTACGACCTCATTCTTCTAGATTGGGCTAACAAATAAGTAATATAGATTAAGTTGATAGGAACAAATAGTCTGATTAGAGAATGAAGCATATAGATCTTCATACCTTTGGAGCTTGGCGGTGGACCTTGGCTTGGAAAGTATAAAAGAAAAGTTGGGGTTG
This sequence comes from Sambucus nigra, assembly GCA_949130495.1. Lineage (NCBI taxonomy): Eukaryota > Viridiplantae > Streptophyta > Magnoliopsida > Dipsacales > Adoxaceae > Sambucus > Sambucus nigra. The sequence goes on along the minus strand of CASBWL010000011.1, from coordinate 460,585 downwards.
AGAGACTTTGTTTATTTAAGACTGTAACTCAACATATTGAATATGAAACACTATAAATGTAAACAACACAGACCAAATTTTGAGGAGGAACTTAATGGTAAAAGGAGTGTGATATGATGACTCCTTGTGTGAGATCCAATCGGATAGTTAATTTTTTGCTTTGTTTGCACCATCTGAACCTCTACTTGTCTCTTTCACCCGTGGATAATAACACACCTCTCCCATATTATATAATAGAGAGCAGCTAAATAAAATAACAAACCGTTGAACAGTTGCAAGATAGAAAGAGTAAACATATATGCTATGTATAATAGAAGAATTAAGCCAATAATCCAAACCTTTGAAAATCCACCAAAAGAATTGGATTGATAGTGCACTTCAACCATGGCATATTTTCGTGAAACAAAAATCAGAGACTAATTTATTCTCTCTTCAGCCACGCAACTAACATAGCAATGTAGTAGTGTGAGTTCTTCGAAATATTATCATTTCATATTTTCTCTAAAAACTGAAGTCAAGTTACTGACGAGACAACTTGTACGACTTATTGTGAATATCAATTGCATGCTTAATAAGAAGAGAACCATCTTCTAAATAATATAAATGATTAAACATTGCACAGTTTGATGTCAATGGTTTCAAAAGCGAGTAAAAGGACTTATATATTTGAACAAAAAAAAGACCATAAGACTTGTAAGTCCACCAGCTACAATAAAATACCAATTAACATAGCTTGAGAATTTCGTTCACTATAGAGTCCACAAATCAAGCACAATGAATCAGTATGTAACTAAACCAGAAGGTGTAACATGCCAGAAAAAAAGGAACTGAGTTTCAAGAAATTCAAAACAGTTGAAAAAAATCATTTTCCTGATGGATGGAAGTGTGATCCTACAATGTAGCATTTATAAAAATGAAAATTAGGGTAATGCATGTATCTCTCTTCGCCTTGCCTATGCTAAATTGAAGTCAGTGCTTCGAAATGGAACACTTTGAACGTAGATGGGTATGAAGGTTCCTCTTGAATAGGATATCTGATTTTAACACAAACAACTTGAATAGTGATAATGTCACAAAAGGAAAGGGGGTCGAGGGGTAGTGAGTTGTTGAAATGTTAATGATACAATTCTTAACATTACTTTTGACATAGACAATATTTAAGTGTGAGTCAGTGAACAAATTATTTTTTCATATAACCATATTTCCTAACATATATAATAAGAAAATAAAATTATAAGTAGGACATACTAGGAATTCAAATAGACCCCATTGAACATTGACAAATCATGGTTTTTATAGTGTATAAATTAAGTTGTATATTAAATTTGTACCTAAACAACTTCCATAGGTAAACAACTAGGCCACTCTTAACAAAAAGATGATCTAAATACTTATTTTCGGGAGTGGCAGCATCTATAACTCGAAGAAAAGTTAATGCCCATATTTTTCACATTTATGTTAGTGGATATCCCATTGGGAATAATTTTCTAGATAAATGCACCAAGCTTAGGAGGAATCTAATTTTTCCAGATTAGTTTGTCCCAATAGACACAGGGGAAATAATTTATCAGGTTCCAATAGCTTTTAGAGGAGACGAGGCCATTAGATTTGGTCTTCCATATGGGGTTTATCATTGAGAGGGTCATCAAAGTGAGACATGTGAACCAATATTGCATCCATCGAATCCTTGGGCATTGACTCAAAAAAATTCTCTGAGGTGAAGATCATTTAGCTTCATAAATAGAGCAATTGGGGTCTGTTTACTATTCAAGGTAGAGGTCTACTTCAAACCATTTATCCTACTAAAATGTTTAATTCCCCTCACCCGTGATCCAATGGCTATTCTCATACACCTTATTTGAATGGACCTTAACAAAATTCCACACATGAAAGGAAAAGTAAGGATCTAATCATCATTTGACCCGGATGACCGTATTTTGCTTCTAACTATTTCATTCCATCAAGAAGACCCTTTAAGATAGGACCAACCTAATTTTTCGTGAAGGGATTGCATCACATGATCAAGGTATTTGACTCCTAGACCCCCTCTTAAAGTGGTTTACAAATGATATTCCTTCATCAATTCTTAAGAGAAAATACGATTTTCATTCAAATGGGTGAGGTTCTGATGTGGCGGAGAGAGGCTTTTCCCAGTGTCCTTGAAATTTCATCTCTCAACTCAAGACTTCCTTTATGTTCTTTAGACTCTTGGACGGGGTTGAACAAATTTAATAGGCTCCACTAGTGGTATCTTTGGAAAATGAGGCCACAGATCTTCGATATTAATATGGTATCATAAGTCTCGAGACTTTTTCTATTTGGTGTAGCAATGAACCATAAAATCCTGCATATTTTTCTCTTTGGATAGCAAGATTGAAAAAACACCATGTTACATGGGAAACACTCGATTGAAATAATCTACACTATATGTTCTCTTCTTCAAGTCCACTACAAATTGAACAAAATTCCCAAATACTTAAATTTTCCACCCCCTTGACTACTCATAATTGAAACCAAGTGAATTCTTCACCATGTTGTCCAAATTGTTTTAGATTTTGTGGTTGTCAACTTCTTAATTTCATCCCTATTTTTGCTAATCATGGCCGACAACAAATTTCTTATTGTTTCCATCATTGAAGTTATTGGCCCATCCATGACCTAAGTTGTAAATGAGTTAAAGACCTCAAAGTAATTATTAATCAAAAGGTCACATTTGGAAGATGTTGTAAGGTGACCTAAGACCAGTGTTCAAGAGAAGTCCCTAATGTCTAACCACTTATCAGCGTCCTTATTTGGCATTTTCATATATCCCATACGTTTAAGAAAATATGCCGACTCTAGCGAAAGGAGCCTATACATCCTTGCAAAGGAATAAATAGGCACTGAGGTCACAGCTCAAGGGGCCATGAACACATGAAGGAACTCAAAGGAAATTAATACATCCTCCAAAGATCACCAATTCATTCACCATATAATTCAGTGAGTTATACCGAAACTTGTCAATTTTGACTCTTTAGTCATTTAGAGGCTGGGTCTAAGTACATCAATAAGGGAAGTGAAAAGTACCAGTATGGTATTTGGCATCCGAGATGGCTAGTATTAAGATAAATATGAGTGAGTTTATTAAGAGCCGTGTATGTAGAGGGGATTTGAACATAAATGTTGTTGGAAGCAACAACATCATTTGAGCATCCTGAGGTGAATATGCTGAAAAAGGCTACTGTTGGATCGGGTCAGGTCCAGGCCAATCACATTACTTGTCAAATTATTGCACTTAACCCATCCCATGTGAAGTAATTTTTACTCTTGTTCCAAGACGCAGTCTTCAAGTGAGCTGGACCATATTTATCACAATATGCAGAAGTAAAATTATTTATGCTAAAGTTTTGCTTAAAGAGAACAATGCATGGCTCTGATCATAATGACATAAATAATTTTGTAAAGACGAAGGGAGGGATGTGACCAAAGAATTAGCAAATTGATTTTTGAAGGTGAAAGAAGATCAGAAACGAAAAAACAATCTAAAATCCCAATACATATATGCCATTTCAAAATCAATCTTGAACACCACACAATATGTCTTCATAGTAGTATATTTTTCCATCTCGTTCGCTATGAGAGCCAAGTCAAGTAGTTGTCTATTCCTTACAAAAACCTCTTGGTTCCTTGATATTGTCTCACTTAAAACTCCTAGACTAAACTATAGACCTTTTGGACAAAACCTTGTAATTGAAAAAAGCCATGGTGAATCCATTCGAATTGAGGATGTTTCTCCACAACACTTCCAAAATTGACTTTCAATGTGATTTTGCAATAAATTTAAAACTGCAAGAAATGTGAGGCTCGTGAGTTGTTGAGAATCTCTACATCACACTGGTTGGAAGTGAGATTAATGATTCAAGCACTGCAATGATAATTTATGTACATTTCTGATTTTGAGAGACGTCATACCTCAAAATGACCAAAAGAGAGATAAAGCTTCATTCTTGTTAGAGGTGTGTAGCATATCCTGCTATGGTAATAATCTAGTTCTGTATATAAGTCCTTATTTGCAACAATTCCATATTAAATCTTATAACACTGCGTAATTTCATTATGCCATGAAAGTACAAACGCGAAATAAAAATCAACATAGACAGGTAAGTAACATCACCAACTAATTGTTCTTAACCTATATATCATAAGCAACCAATAACTTGGTCAATGCATGAATATTGTCAAAATGATATCTTGTGCAAACAACTCTATCAGAAAAACATTGGTAATTGCGAATTAGAATATGAAGAAAAAAGAAACTACAAATCCTTAATCAAACAAGAACTTACTTTTTTTGCTGAATGACGTTCCAAAACACTCAAGCTCACAAACAATAGCAGTCTCACCAAGATGAAATTGAAGAATAAACTTTTGTTTAAAAAAAGTGAAAAAGAAAGGACTGAAAAAGGTTCTAATTCCACATATAATAAATTCCCAATGTGCAATTATATACCCAATATATACTTAAGAGATTCTTACGAGCTGGGTTATAAAAAAAATCAGCATTTCGTCCAACTTCATTATAATAAAGAAAGAGTGATAAATGTGCCTGATATAGCTGCTAAAATAACACACTCTCATTAAACTGTCCAAATACTAGAATAATAATACAACAATAATTTCAAGGTAATTACATGAACGTAACTACTATGTGACTTCCATGTACAGAAGTTATAAAATACGAGCATGGCCTATGCCCATGCCTGAAAGTGAGAACTCAAGCGCATTTATACAATATTATAAAGAGTAAATTAACAAACCAAAATGAATGTAACTATTATAAAATAATAAAATTGCATAATTATTTTATATGAATTACAAACTTGACCATCGATGTTGAATTTATTCCAAAAGATAAAGGGAAAAAAGTACAGATAACTGTTTGACCAAAGACATAAAACCATCCACAAAAACTCATTTAGTGCCGGGAGAATACTATATGGTTGAGATTATTTTGCTATTTTGTTATGGCTACTTTTAGCTTATGTCATCTAAGAAATAAGGTGGATAAAGGAGAAGAAGGGGAAGGTGTCAAAAGTATAGCATAGTCACTAAATTTGGTCTTTATGGAAAGTAAAAGCAAAGGTCAAAAGCATAAATAAATACAAACATCAGGAAATTGACCACAAATCCATTTATCAAAAACGAAGTGATGTGGCGAGCATAGAGCAAACCCTATAAGGAGCCGGTAACTTGAATCCCTTGATGATTTTAACCATTTGTTTTACTTTATTTTATTTTATTTCGCCGTAGTGTTGGGATAAGTTTGGGAGTCTTTAATGATACAAAGGCTATGAAACATGGGTGTGGCGGGGTGCGGGTGCGACACATGGGTATGTCGATTCAGAAATAAAAAAAATTAGTGCAAGAAGAAAGTGCAGGTGCGATTGCAAGGAGATGGTGAATACTCGTAGATGATAAGGGTCGCCTATATTATAAATAAGGTTCTTACCCCTACTTGTATGCATTCCATATTTACGAGAGTTTAGTTAATTATTGCATATCAATGTGATGTCAGAGCTACATCATAGATCGTACCGATGGAAGACGATGATTACGATCAAGGGTGGGAGACCACAAATGCCCGCTAGCCCAATCGCATTACCCGTCCTCCTAACGACTTTCACCTAGGCAGTAGGGGCACCTGGGAACCGCTGCTAAAATACATATATCTTGTAAAAGGAGCGCATGTGCTCTCACCCTCCATTGAATTCACTCTCGTCCCTCACAGCATTCCCGTGTATGTTCTTCAAAACAGGTTAATTCTCGGCTCTTGAGGAGTAACTTCCTAACCCTTCCAAACAAACACTACCCTCCTACACCCACGTTTCTAGATTCATAGTTGAGTATCCCCAACTATACAGACCCTCCTCCACTCTTACCATACCAGGGTGTGTGTTAACCGTCCCGTGGACAACCAGTCCTTCGCAACATTCAGCACGCCATTGACTTTGTCACTGGGCCTCGTTAATGAAGATACCCCACTACCGGATGGCTCCAATAGAGCATGAGTACTCCACAGGTAGGTCACCAAGCTTGATGAGTAGGGATAGTATGGGAGAGTATATCACAGTATGTCACGTTTACCCTATTGGCACCAAATGATGGGTATCAAAGTAAAGCGTACATGATATAACAAGCTTGCATAAATATCAAGAATAGTTTTGGAAGACCATGGAAGTATGCAATTGTTGGGTATTAAATATCAACATTCAGCACGCCACAATTTTTGTATTTGTGGCTCTTAAGATATTTTCAAAAACCGTCCTCCCAGATTATATAGATATATGTAATAGGAGTTTTCCCGCATCAGCAATGTAAAACCTCTCATGTTAGTATATGTACCTTTCCACCCATTGTCATTCAGGCTTTGGATTAAAATAAACAATTTTTACGTACTAGGGGTGATAATTGTTTCTTGTTATATTCGGTTTAGGGTAAGCATCCTCATCCCTTTGGAAATTATGTGCATTATGTGTAAAGAACATTTATTGTCATCTTATAATTTTAAAAATTAACTAAGTCTATATTTGTAAATTTGACGGTCCAATTTTTTTAATTTCCAGGAACACGATTCTCTTTAATTTGCAATTCTAAGTTTATTTCAGTAGCTCTTAAAAAGGGTGTTAAGGGCAGGTAACACTCATGTAGCTTATAATTGATTCCGCAATTAAATCCCAAGATATATATCGACAAATGATTTATGTGATTACTTTTCACTCTGACTTCTACATGTTAATGTACGTATTGTTGAGCATATGGATGAGAATAATAGAAAGTAAGAAAAGAAGTAAGGGTTTTAATGCCTACCAATATAAATAGTAGACTTCAGTTAAGAGGTGGCACCTTAGCGACCCTCTTAGCATAACGTGTATGAACTTATCAAGATCTTTAACATAATTCTGAGAAAGGAAAGATAAAGAGACATAACACAGACAAATGAATATTTACATGCAAATATTTTTTCATGAAAAACCATAAAGCTTGCAGCTAAAATCATACCTCTTCTAAGAGAAAGATACTCCAAAGCATGCAACATCAATGAATAAAGATATTTCACCTTTTGACCACACCCCTGAAGATTACCTGAAGCAGCAAAGCAGCAAAATTTCCCCAAAACTGTAAATGGTAAAACCTCAACCATAATTATAAACAGAAAACTGTAGTAACAAAATAAAAGATAGAGAATATATTCTCAACAAACAAAAAATGAATAATGACTAACTTATTGACAACAAAATAAAAGAGATATATCGCATTCTTAACAAAAAAAAAAATGAATAATGGCTAACATATTGCCAATAGGTAACACTCCAAAGACGTTGTTGAATCTTCTTGAGTAATAAACTGCACATATGCAAGGAGAGGCTCTCAAAATTAATTTCTATACTCCAACAGAACAACTACAACATAACCCTTTTCTTTGTTTTAAAAGAACAACTTTTGCTGGCCATTCTTAGTATTTGCATAATTTTTCAAGTTAATAACTGTAACTTTAAATATTATCCGAAGTTTAAAAAATAGAAAAAATGTGAAATTGAGAAATTTAAGAGAACTAAAGTTTAGAAACCAGCAAGAAGTTCATACTTTCTTTTTCTTCTTCCTTCTTACCAAATACCAGATACTAAATTTATAACATCTAAATGCTACCGTAGGGGAGTACAAATCATCCTGATAAATAATAAAATTAGGGTTGTTGATCATCATATCAGCACTAAATGTCACTTATTTTACAAACTTTATTAGAGACAAGCTCATCTAATTACACCTAAAAATAGGAGGTTTGCTCATTATGTCTGCTAATTTAAGTCTGATGGTAAATATAGTCTACAGTCACATACCTACACATATATGAATTAAAATGGTAATTTGATACTTAAAGCAATATGTTAATTTAACCAAAACTTATTTTTACTTAAACTTATTTGGCGACAAGATAAATAAGTCGTAACAAGTGCACAAGGCTCCCGCTTTAGCAGGGTAGCCTATAAGTATACTTCAAATAATCTGTCAATACTTGAAATGAGGATATATTTACATATTTATCAAAAAATATGAGGATCCCTTTATGTCATATAATGACAAAAAACCTTTAAAAGTATAAGGAAGATCAACAAATAAGACACGTCAAACCCATATTCCTGTAGTGTAAAACCAAACACACGTGCATGTAGGCACCATTCTAGAAGACACACACTGTTTTTGAATATATACAACTGCAAATTCTAGTACACACAAGTGAACGTACTCATAGTTTTGCAGCATGGACACAGTTTTGTAGCAGAACACGCACATTCCACACACACACTTTGACACACTATGTAAATAGGACAAAAATACGAGTTCAAGAATCGTAACTGATTGACTCATAATAATGTTGGCACATAACTCTGAATCATCTACAATTCTTCACTTTCTGGTTATTCTATAATTCTGTTATCTGTTGCTTTTTGAACATGTGTTGACTCGTTGACCAGATATCATTTTTTTATGACTTGCCGATTTAAAAATATTTCACCCTCTTTTAGTCAAATTACCAGCAAGTTTAACCATGTCCAACATATTTCACCCAGTATCCAACTGATTTGGCCAAGTACTCTTGCCCTGTACTTTCAAACATGAACTGCACACAAGCAAGTGGATTGCAGTATAATGTCAAAAGGTTATGAAGTTTTGATGCATAGAATGTAGAAAACCTATGGACTTGCAAGTAAGGCATTCCCCTTCACCACATTCACAAAGCCCCAAATGATAATAAAAAAATAATTACTAATAAATTATAGAATCCACCTGAATAATAGCATATACGAATAAAAGTATGCCAAGATAACATACAACCCTACATACAAATCTTAAAATGCACAAGCATTACAGTTAAAAATTAACAATTAAGAATTTGTATCAAGGGTCAAATTCATGGTTGGTTAAACAACATGGTTCCGACATCTAAGATACGACAGTCCAGATATATAGTGACTTCCCCTGATACCAATATGGACACATGTATACACATCGAATATGCATAAATTATAAAATATTGGTTTGAATTTGACAAAGGATAAAGAGCTAAACATAACAGAATGAAGAAACATGATTCATGTAGCCACCGATCCCAAGTATTAGGGAAAAGGCCTTGTGAAAACTTAGTTGAGTTTATGCATAATATATAAAAAGAATTACTGGTGGAATTTCCACCTTGAACGGAGAGATCAACTTCCCCTAGAGAAGCAAAGGTGTAAAATGACCTCGGTTTTGGGTAGTACTTTGTTTCTTAAATACATTGTCATTTTTGTCAAAAAATGTATATCACCCAGAGAGAAAAAAATCCAAGTCACCAAGACTTTATGAAAGCAGCTATAAAGTGTCGCATACAAACAAGAAGAAGTTTGGCATGGAACATTTGCAATTCCCTAACAGTTGCATATTACATCTTCTTTAACCATTATAATTTTTATGCAAGTAGGCATTTATATGCATATGTTTCGTGAACACAGCTACTGTCTCCTTAGTACAACATTAGTTATAACTGATGAAAGTATATCTACGTGATTTTTTTTTTATCTTTTTTTTTACGTAACATAATATAGCAAATAGGAATTTTTAAGCCTGGTTCTTCCCTCCATAATCCATATATTATTTTACTCCAACAATATTCTTCTTCTCCTTGATAACTTCTCTTTCATCCCTAGAAAAAATAATTCAACAAATTTCGTACTCCGTTCATACAATATTAGACCTGACAACTAAAATTAACAAATAGAAAGAATCTATTGTTCATAGCTCACAACAGCCCCTATTTAAGCCAATGGACTCTACTGCATTAGTACACAAGTAATACAACCTTTTAGCATATTCCATTGACTATACATTTCAGGCCCTTCCTCTTCATAAGCTTAATCTTAACAAACTCATTTTCAGGCTTGTGTGCAAGAACAAACGATGAATCACTCTTAGGTTTATGGGGGAGAAAAATGGTCATCAATGGTGAACACGATTGAACCTCAACTTCGGATTCTCTTTCATAGTTGACCAAGGCTAGAGGGCCTAGTTTCGGTTGTTGAAGCCATTGTTCATCCCTACTATTTTGGTCCCTAGCCCAAGTGTTGGGGTTCAGTACGGGTTGAAATCATAGAACGAGAGTTGACTGGTCGATGTTGCTCCTTTTGAGGGGTAATCCCTAGATGAGAATTACGTTGGTGAGAGGTGGTTGGCCCCCTAAGGGCTTTTATTGTGGCGGGGACTTCGTTCCTGCAACCCCATCGGTTGTGTTCATTTGTGCCTCTCTTGCCTCGCTTGGCGTATAGCCTCTACAGTATCAAAGGCCCCCAACAATGATTTCACAGTGGGTCTTTGTGCAATGATAGGCCTTTGGGTGGCTGAATGACATGCCCTAAAGGTCTCACTCCTCTTTCCTAGACTTGTGTGCACAACCACGTCCTGGTTCACTCGGTATACCATACATGCCAATCACACACACATGCTTACTTTGACACGCTATTTTTTAACAAAAGCACACATATACAATAATATAATGAATATATGTATATAATTTCTCAATGTTAAGTGAACATTTGATGACATTATAATAATAACATCTTACAAAGTAACTAGTCACAAATATAGTGTTACAAACAAAAATATAGATGTAGAATATAAAACACATTTACGTGCATATAAAGACACCTATTTATGTACATATTTAGTTGTGACAAGTTTTCATACACAACGCGAAATGAAAAACAAAGCATATTCTATTTGTGCAGTCATCTTAATTGTCACAAAGCAGCAATCTGTCAGTTTTGCAGATCTAAATGCGACTCTCCTCCAGCAATCAAAATTGCATTGATAATTTGCAATTCCTCCAATAAAAGAAAAATATTAACATATTAATATGTGTCACATAGTAAAGGAACTCTCATGATATCACCATACATGGAAAAATGACATATTCTTCTAGATGAATAATGAGATTCACATATACAAAAAAATAACAGTGCGAAGTTGAGTGAATTCTCATAAAATTCTACAATAATAAAGATGTGCATGCCCAACAAACAAGACATAAACATGTGATAAAAGCATAATGCCGTAACTCAAATTTGGTTCCGTGTTTCGCATATTGGTAATCTGTAGCAGTGCGATGTGCATTTTCGGGCAAGTTTTTTAACAACAATAGTGTTCTTAAGGGAAAGTTCATTAATGACAAATTGTCACATAGTGATTTGAATTTCCATCAACTGACAAGTGTGATGGCCATTTTCGTACCAATAGTAGTATGCTTAAGGGATAGTTATCAATGAATGCTTTAGAGAATTATATAATGGTAAAGCATTTGAATTTCCATCAACTCAAATGTAGTGGTCCAGTAATCACCAATCAAGAATTATATTAACTCAAGTATTTCTAAGATTAAACTAGTAGGTGAAAAAGTTTAATGGATGCAGACTGTGTTTAAGCAAAAGGCTCAAATAAGCCTCTTAATATATTGATCAAAATGAAATATACATAGTAAGAATAAGAACAGAAAAAAGAGGAAGGTGCATATCATCACTAGGCATAGGATGATCCCAACTAGGTTGGCACCATCCAAAACCTATATCATATGAAGCACCCTAGCAGCCTCATAACCAACAGCCCAGAAAAGAAAATTCATATGATCCATGATTTTATTACTCCATCAAGGATAAATGCAAAACGAAAACTCATCCAGAAATACATATACATATTCTTCTCAGCTGAATATAGGAGAAATTTAATTGAAGCCCCTTTGCACCATATCTACATGGTTAGGGGGAATTAGATCCCACCAGGCTCCAAAGCTTTACTACAATCTCAAATCAGGTACTTCATTTATCTCAATTTTCATACTTCCTCATCTCAGTGAAACAACTTTTCTTCCAAAATCTTGATTCTTTAATATGCCATAAGATCAAAAATTCGACCTCACATTCAAAACGGGAGAGAAATTGTACAACTCTATGAAGCACTCTCAAAATTAATTTGACTTAATTCATCATTGGTCAGAGAATCCATCAACTAAGCAGTTGTAGATGCATCAACAAAGAATCTCTTATTAACCATTTCACGAACAAGTTGCATTGCCCTCAATTTGTCATCATTTAAAAGAAATCCTTGGATAATAAGATTATAAGTGCAAGCATTTGGTGAACAACCTCTCTCTTTCATTCTTCCAAGCAATTCATTTACTTCTTTTCGCATGCATTCCTTACAAAATCAATTAATCAAAATAGTATACGCATGAACATTAGGTTGCAAACATTTTTCAGGAAGACTATCAAAGAGTTCACTCGCAACTTTAGGTTTCCCTGCTCTACACATACCATTAATGAGAGCGTTGTAAGCTATAATGTCAAGATGTATCCCTCAATCTTACATCTCTTGAAGTAAATCTACTACACTAGAAAGGCATTGGTTTTTGCTTAACCCATCTAATAGAGTAGTATACATCATGAGATCCAGGGTTTGGCCACAAGCTCGCATTTCATTTAAAAGATTCAGGGAGACAAGAGGCTACCCCACACGGCACAAACTACTTATAAGAGTGTTGTAATTGATAGTGTCTGGAGTTAATCCTCTGTGAGACATTTCATAAAAAACTCTTTAGATATCATCCATCCTTCGCTCCCTATAATATCTATTAATCAGTATGTTATAGCTATGAGCATCAGGTTTAAAACCCCTAGCAACCATCAAATCAAATACCTTCTTTGTTTCCTGCAATCTCCTTTTCAAACAATATCCATCCATCAAAGCATTATACGTGACTATATTAGGTCTGACACCTTTTTAAATCATCATTTCGATTAAATCCACCGCTTCTTCAACCATGCCTTCTTTACAAAGTGCATCTACTAATATAGTGATAGTCCTCAAATTAAGATTTATTTTCCGGTTCACCATCTCATTCAACAATTTCGTAACGTCTTTCCACCGACCTAAATTGCGAAGACCATGGACCAAGAAAGATGTATGTGATGAAATCTGGAGTAGCGCCTTTACGGACCACTTCTGAAAAGAGGTCTAAAGCCTCATCCACTAGTTTATCCTTACAAAGAATGTCAATAATTGTGCTATATACAACAACATTAACCCCAAAATTTCTTTCTTCCATCTTCTTAAGCAATCCCATAGCCACTCTAGCGTTCCCTATTTTACATAAACCATTTATAATGGTCCCATAAGTTATGCCATCGGGTTGGATCCCTTTCATCTCCATTTGATTAAACAAGTGTACAGCTTCACTCATTCTATCCTCACCAATCAACCCTATAATCAAAGTATTGATTGTGGTACAATCCGATTGATAACCAAGTTTGAATATTCCTCCTAAAAGAGAGAAACCCAAATGGATCCTATTGAGATGGTAGTAAGAGTTGATCAAAATATTACGACTATAAAGATCCACCTCAACTATTCGCAATGACTCGATTTGTTTAAAGAGAGAAATAACATTGGTATAGTGTTTGATCATGACAATGGCCCCTAGCAAGTGATTAAAATAGACAATGATGGGCAAATGTGTCATCTGAGCCATTTGATCAACAACGTTTGGGCATATTGAAGAGTATTAAACCCAATTTTTCATTAGTTTGTGACACAATTGTTAAAGCAGGTTGGATGAGGTTTGGAATCAGTAGAAGAATAAGTAATATATGCGATTGATTGAGACTGAGATTGAGAATGAGTAGTTTTTAAGATGACATAAATGAGTGAGTTTGTAGTACAATCTTATCTTTTTAAAGCACCATGAATAGTTGTTCATCATCACTCTTCAGTCTTAAGGATTAAGAAGTTATTACGGAATGATGTTGCCAGTCATACACACAGAGAGAGGTGGTTGGAGGTTTTATCCCCAACCATTTCTCTCCAACAATCTTTTTCTACTCCACCAATCGGACCTTTACAATATCTTTATCCCCAAAAAATACTTCGATAAGTTTTGCACTCCGTTCATAACAAATTAGACCTAACAACTGAAATTAATAAATATAACAAATCTACTGCTAATAGCTCACAACCCTCTTATTTAGCCAATGAACTGTACTACATTAGTATAAGTAACATAACCCTTCAGCATTTCCTTGACCTTTCATTTCATTTCAGGCCTTCTTCTTCATAAGCTTAACCTTCGGACGATCATTTTTGGCTTGTGTGTTGGCACAAACGATGAATCACTCTTAGGTTTGTGTGGAGAAAAAATGGTCATCAATAGTGAACACGATTGAACCTCAACTTTGGATCCTCTTTCGTAGTTGACCAAGGCTAGGGGCCCCGGTGCTGGTTGTTGAAGCCACTTTCATCTCTAGTATTTTGGTCCATACCCCAAGTGTTGGGATTCGGAAAAGGCTGAAATCATAGAACGAGAGTCGATTGGTCGATGTTGCACCTTTTGAGGGGGAAGTCCCTAAATGAGAATGACTTCAGTGAGAGGTGGTTGCCCCCCAAGGGCTTTTATTATGGTGGGGATGTCGTTCTAGCAACCCCAAAGACATGGGTTTTGCCCTTTTGTGCCTCTATTGCCTCGCTCGGTGTATAGCCTTCACGGTATCAAAGGTGGCGAACGATGCTTGCACGGCTGGTCGTTGCTCAATGATGAGCCTTTGGGTATCTAAATGACATCCTCTAAAAGTCTCACTCATCTTCCCTAGAGTTGGGCGTGTAAATACGAGCCCTCCCAAATTCACTCCGTGTACCATACATCCACACACAAATGCTTACTTTGATAAACAGTTTTTTTAACAAAAACATATGCAATAATATAATGCATATATATAATTTTTTTATGTTGAGTAAACATTTTATGACACGATAAATCTTAAACGAACCTATCTGTCCCATATAATAATAATATCTTTTAAGGTAATGATCAATAAATATAATTTATGAAAAAATTATAGATTTAAAATATAAATGATGGAAATGGATCCCTATTTTAGGGATTTTTAGTCATTTTATTTTCTTTTATTTTGTTATTGAATTTTTCTTTCTTTTTCTTTATTATTTAGAGGAGTAGTAGTGGCATTTTTGTAATTAGTGCCTTGGCTTGGAGCCTAAGCTACTCCTCCCCTTTAAATACCCACTTGTAAGCCTCATTTGGGGTAGACTTGAATTTTGACAATAGAAAAGAGTGTTTCTCTCTCTAAAATGGTATTTAGATAATTTATGAGCCTTTTGACGGGTGGTTTACGTCGAATTGGTATCAGAGCGGGTGAAACTCCACATTAGTGTTAGTGTATCGGTGTATTTTGTATCAAATTCGTATGTTACTCTTCAATGGCTCCCAAGAAATCCAAACAACTAAAAGAAGAGATTTAAAAAAGAACAAGAGAGTGGGTACAATCAAAACAACAAATCTATACCCATTTTCAAAACCCTAACCCTAACCCTAGAAATCCCTACACACAGCCCCTGCCATACCCCACCCTCTACACCAAACCCACCACCCCGAAAACCCAAATCTTTAACCCTAATTTACCCCAAACCCAAATCCATTCCATAAACCCTCCATTCAAGATCCAAGACAATCCACTTCTAGGGTTTCACCTACCATTTTACAATCCAATCACCAACCCTAGCCTCCAACCCTACAAAATCCCTCCACCACCAACCCGAATCCCCCAACCCACCACCCATTTTTCAAATCCCAATCATCAAAAAAATTACGTGTTCTCCCCGATTAACTATCGAGGCTCAATTCAAGATCACCAGCGGCTAGTCCAAGATTGGTTGCTCCACCCAATCATTCTTCCATCCTCACCCACCAGATCTAGTCAAATCAACGATAAAAAATTCCCTCCCAAGTCAATTGATTGCAAGAAAGATAGAAACGACAAAATTGAATTAGTATTGGGAATTTTTTTGATATTTTTGATGAGGATGGTTGGGAGACTCGGACGCACTTTCATGAGCCGAAAATATTTGATTTGGGAGATTTATTTTCAATATATTAGAGAGGGGATGATGATTTTGTTGAGGTTGGATCGGAGGTAATCTCTCTTGGGGATGATTTGGATATTGGAGATGTTTTTGGTGGTGGGTATGTGGACCCATTCATGGTAGCTTTTGATCGGCGCTCGGAGGAAATTTTTCGCGGCATAGCATTAAAGAGGTTCATCGCGGGAATCTCGGATCGCGATTTTGTTGGTCGGCCACATTTGGATTATGTTCCTATTCTCCCGGGATTTACGGCAAGCCGGTACAAGGGGCGTTTTCGAGGACGACTCTTCTTCCTAGTGAGGAGCTATTTGATGGTTGCGTTGCTTTCTTATCGTTCATCTCCTACGCTCGAGGATGAGCTTTTTGAAGCCAGGGAGAGTGATGGAAATGGATCCCTATTTTAGGGATTTTTAGTCATTTCATTTTCTTTTATTTTTTTATTATATTTTTCTTTCTTTTGCATTATTCAATAGATGTAAAGAGTAATAGTGGAATTTTTGTAATTAGTGCCTTAAGTTGGAGCCTAAGCTACTCCTCCCTTTTAAATACCCACTTGTGAACCTCATTTGAGGTAGACTTAATTTTGACAATAGAAAAAATTATTTTTCTCTCTAAATTGGTGTTAGATAATTTAGGAGCCTTTTGACGGGTGGTTTACGTCAATAAAACACACTAACGTGTACATAAAGACACCTATCTTGCACAAATTTAGTCTATACAGGCCTTCACAGAACTCAACGCAAAATGAAAAATAGAGCATATTTTATCTGCGAAGTCAACTTAACTGTGAAAAAGTAGCAGTCAGTCAATTTTTCAGATTTATATGCAGTTAACCTCTTGTAGTCAAAATTGCATTGAGAATTTCAAATTTCTCCGATAAAAAAAAAGATTAACAAATAAATGGGTCACATTATGAAGGAACTCTCATATCATCACAATGAATGGAAAACAAACATATTCAGGTAGATGAATAACGAGATTCATAAATACAAAAAATAATAGTTTTAAGTTTAGTGAATTCTCATAAAACTCTACGAAAACTTAGATATGCATGCCCAACAAACAAGACTATTAAAACACGTGATATAAGCATAATGCAATAACTCAAAATTTAGGTTTTGTGTTTCGCATATTGGTGTGTTGTAGCGATGCGATGTGTATTTTTGGCATTTATTTACCAACAATAGTGTGCCTAATGGTAAGTCAATTAATGAGTGCTTATATGAATTATACAAAGGTAAGATTTCTTCTCAAAATGTCACTAGTATGGCCGATGGCCATTTTTGTACCAATAAAAGTGTGCTTAAGGGGTAGTCACTAATGAATGCGTAGGAGAGTTATATAATAGCAAAGCATTTGAATTTTTTATCAACTCAAATGTGGTGGCTCAGTAATCACCATTCAATAATTATATTAACTCAAGTATTTCTAAGATTAAACTCACAAATATAGTAAATAGGTGCAGAAATTTTAAGCAAAAGGCTCCAACGAGGATCTAAATATATTAATCAAAATGAAAATACATAGTACGAATAACAAGAACTGATAAAAGATGCAGGTGCATATCATCACGAGGCATAGGATGATCCCAACTAGGTTGGTACCATCCAAAACCTCTGCAATATGAAGCACCCTAGTACCCTCACAACCAACAGCCCAAAAAATAAAATTCATATGATTCATGATTTTATAACACCATCAAAGATCAATATAAAATGGAAGCTCATCATGAAGTACATACAAATATTCTTCTTAGATAAATGTTGGAGGAATTTGATTGAAGGCCCTTTACACCATCTCTACATTATTATTAGGAATTCGATCCCAATTGGCTCTAGAGCTATACTGCAATCCCATATCATATACTTATTTTATCTCATTTTTCATCCGTGAACACAAATCGGGTACTTTTTCCTCTCAATGAATCAAATTTTCTTCCAAACTCTTGATTCTTTAGCACGCCATAAGGTTAAAGTTTCTACCTCACATTCAAAACTGGGGAGAAATTACACAACTTTATGAAGTATTTTCAAAATTGATTTGGCCTAATTCATCATTGGACAGAGCATCCATCAACAAAGAAATTGTAGATTCATCAGCGGAGAATCCCTTATTAACCATGTCACGAACAAGTTGCATTGCCCTCAATTTGTCATTATTTTGAAGGAATCCTTGGATCATAACATTATAAGTGCAACCATCAGGCGAGCAACCACTCTTTTCCATTCTTCTGAGCAATTCATTTGCTTCTCTTAGCATCCCGTCCTTGCATAATCCATTAATCAAAATATTATACGTACGGAGATTAGGTTGTAAACCTTTGCTAGGAAGACTATCAAAGAGTTCATTAGCAGTTCTAGGTTTACCAGCCTTACACATACCGTCAATGAGGGTGGTGTAAGTTGCAATGTTACAATACAACTCGTAATCTTTCATCTCTTGAAATAAGTCCGTTGCCCTAGAAAGGCATTTATTTTTGCATAAACCATCTAACATAATATTATACGTCATAACATCCGGGTTTAGACCATAAGATTGCATTTCATTTAAAAGATTTAATGCGACAAGAGGCTGCCCCACACGGCACAAGCCACCTATAAGAGTGTTGTAAGTGACGGTGTTGGGATTTAATCCTTTATTCGACATTTCATGAAAAAAAAATTGGGCATCATCCATCCTTCTCTCCCTACAATATCCATTAATTAGTATGTTATAGCTATGAGCATCAGGTTTAACACCCCTAGCAACCATCAAATCACATACCTTCTTTGCTTCCTGCAATCTCCTTTCCAAACAATATCCATCCATCAAAGCATTGTACGTGACTATATCAGGCTTGGCACCTCTTTGAATCATCCTTTAAGTTAAATCTATCACTTCTTCAACCATGCCTTCTTTACAAAGTGCATCTACTAATATAGTGAGAGTTCTCACATCAAGATTTATTTTTTGGTTCACCATCTCATTCAACAATTTTGTAACGTCTTTACACCGGCCTAAATTGCAAACACCTTGGATCAAGCAAGTGTATGTGAAGACATTTGGAGCAATGCCTTTACGAACCACTTCTGAAAAGAGGTCTAAAGCCTCATCAAGTAGTCTGTCCTTACAAAGAATGTTAATAATAGTATTACAGACCACAACATCAACCCCCATATTTATTTCTTCCATCTTCTTAAGCAATCCAATAGTCACGCTAGTGTTTCCCGATTTACATAACCCATTTATAATGATCCCACAAGTGATGCCATCGGGTTGGATCCCTTCGATCTCCATTTGATTAAACAACTGTACAGCCTCACCTATTCTATCCTCACCAATTAACCCCCTAATCAAAGTATTGGGCGTGATACAATCCGGTTGATAACCAAGTTTGAAGATTCTTCCCAAAATAGAGAAACCCAAATGGACCCTATTGAGATGGCAGTACGAGTTGATCAAAATATTAAGATTACAAAGGTCAACCTCAACTAGTGGCAATTATTGAATTTGTTTAAAGAGGGAAATAACAGTGGTATAATGTTTGATCTTGAGAATGGAGCCTAGCAAGTGATTAAAATAGAGAATGGAGGGCAAAGGTCTCATCTGGGTCATTCGATCGTACAAGGCTAGGGCATCTTGAACCCAATCTTGCATTGATTTGTGACAAAATTGTTAAAGCGGGTTGGAGTATTTAAAGGAGAGTGCAGAGGTCTAGAAACAGTAGAAGAATAAGTATTATTTAGGATTGATTGAGAATGAGAATGAGAATGAGAATGAGAACGAGTAATAGTAGTAAAGAGGGCATAAATGAGTGAGTTTGTAGTACCGATGTGAAGAGGGCCATATGTGTGTCTTAAGCACCGTGAATAGTTGTTCATCATTACTCTTTGCTAAGCTGAGAAGCTACTGTGGAATGGTGTGTTATACAGAGACAAACCGTTGGAGGGTTTATGTTAGGGTGTTATTACACAAACCCCGTTATTCTTTATTCAGTCCCCAATTAGCATATTGCTAACTTTCAACGCAAAAATATGCTAAATTACCTTGATATCCTTAGTTTTAAACCCCAATAAGACAACTACCAAAAAAATTTGTTAATGAAAATAGTAATACTCAACTATACTTAATGAAAACAATAACCATAGTTAATGAAAGGGAAAATCTATGTGACCTGCCGGTTTTTCCCGCCCAGCGACCGCATTGCCCCCTCTTTTTTTTTTTTTTTAGTTTCTTAGTGTTTTGTCTTTTAACTTTTAATATAAAAACAATTTTAATATTAGAAAAAAAAAGTTTTTAATATTAAAAAAAGTTTTCTCAATTAATATAAAAAAACATTTTTTTAATTAAAATCAAACAGTCTTTTTTATTAAAATTAAAATATAAAAAACATATTTTTTTGTAATATCACGATTAATTAGTGATGTTGATAAAAATATCACGACTGATTAGCGTCGCTGGTGCGGACGCACATTCCCGGACCCACATCATTTGTTGAAAGTGGGTCCGCCCCAGCGACACTAATTAATCACAATATTTTTTAAATAAAATATTGCGATTAATTAGTGTCGTTGGCACTGATGCACATTTCCGGATCCACATCATTTGTTGAGTGTGGGTCCGCGCCAGCGACACTAATTAACCGCGATATTTTTTCAATAAAATATAGCGATTAATTAGTGCCGCTGGCGCAGACTCACATTCCCAGCCCCACATCATTTGTTGAACGTGGGTCCGCGCCAGCGAAACTAGTTAATTGCGATTACCGACCGTTGGCGCAGGTGCACATTCTTGGGCCCACATCATTTGTTGAATGTGGGTCCGCGCCAGCAGCACTAGTTAATCGCGATATTTTTTCAATAAAATATCGCGATTAATTAGTGCCGATGGCGCGGACCCACATTTTCGAACTCACATCATTTGTTGAATGTGGGTCCGCGCCAGCGACACTATTTAATCGTGAATCTAAGACATCAAATTAAACATGTTTTTTTTAATTAAAATTTGAAAAATATTTTTTAAAATGTTATTTTTAATTAAAAAAACTGTTTATAAATTTTTTTATTAGTAAACACAACTTTTTTATTTACTATTTAAAAAAATAGTTTTATATATATTATATCAATTGTTAAAACCAAAAAAAAAAAGAAAAAAAAAGAAAGAAGAAATAAAATGCGGTCCCCAGGCAGTCCCTAGGCGGGACATGTAGAAGGACTCTTAATGAAAACAACAATACTCTAGTACGGAGATCATTTGTGACCGAATAGTCCATATATTTTTGTGTATAAATCATAGAGAGAAACCTAAGTAGTGATTGTAAAGGTTTCTTCATCTGTATATGATTTAACTATTTATGTGGTAATTTCTAGTGGGGGTTTTATGAGGAAGCCACTTTTTTGCTTTTGAAGATGATCAATGACAATTATTTTTCCATCCGAAATGTCTCCGATGAGATGATTCGGAAGCTGAATGGTCTCCGGTAAGATGATTTTTTCAATGTTTAGCTAACGTCCAAGTGTGATTTTTTTTCTTTTATAAATCCTGTAAAATGGGTTTGAGCCCATTTGATGGTGTGAAAATAATGTTCGGGATGTTTAGTGAAATGAGGGGTCCACAAATAAAAACAACCTTATGTTATTCTTTCTTTACTTATTCTTTCTTCTTTTATTTTTAAGGGTTAGATATAGGTCATATGTAAAAAAAATTATAAATAAGTTCCATTGAATCAATCATCAAATAAGTTCTATTTCTATTTTTTGAAAATTTTATTTGACAATTTTACCCTTTTTGAATCATTTATCCATAATTATTGGACAGAAATTACTCAAGTGGTTGAACTTTATTTTTTTATTTTTTAATGTTCAAATGAACATAAATTTTTATTTACAAATCTGTTTTTTGGCAAAATTACTATTTTTGAAATCTACTAACTAAGATCTATCAAACATGATCCATGAATACTGTAAAATCTTATGCAAAACAAAATTATGTAGACAATATATATTTACTGTGTGCCATAAAAAATGAAACAGTTTTATAACTCAGGCACAATCATACACAATAAACATTTAATGTACTAATATTACATAGACAATAAATATTATTGTGGGCTTGACAATGAAGAAAATGCATTTTTTTTACTATCTTCTATTGAATATGGTCTTATTTTATAGGGCTCGATTAGTAGGTTTCAAAAATATCAATTTCGTAACTTTTGAATTTGTATATTGAAAGTTATAGTTCTTTAAAGCGTTATAGTTCTTTAAAGCTTGAAAGGAAAAGCAAAGTAATGACAAATTTAAATTTTGAGGGAATATAGGGGTGGGGGTATATTAGTAAAAAAATTGTAAATTCAAATAAATGAGTTAATTAATGGTTGACATCAAGAGGAGTTAACTAAGAAAATATTTTCATATAGGATTCACATATAATAATCCCTGTTTTTAATTTAAGTATCTAATATCTTTAAAATTTCGGGCTCATCTCACCACTTGATTTTCTGTTATATGTTATATTTTTTTTCCTTCATAGCTTATCCGTTGGTGATAGTAAAAGTTAAACACTTTGTGTTGTGATTGTGGAAAAACTCACTCGTGACGATGGAAAACCTCCAACATAGTCATGTCACAGTTAACGGACACTACTGCGATTGCAAAAGACAGTGATACCTTAATTTACGTACGTAGAGATTGTTCATTAATTAAAGAGACAAAGAGGTCTACCAAGTTTCCCCAATTAAACGAGGGAAAAAAAGGCGAATATCCGGGCATGAGTGGGCAAGTGCTATAGAAGAGTTACTTTCAAATATTCAATCTGAGGCCGTTGCTATGACGACATGGAATATATGGCATAATCGGATAAAGTATGACATGATGAAGCTTCATATCAGAGAGTTCTTAGATGCTAATAAAATTACTGATGAAATCAAAAGCAAAAATCTGGGAATATGGTGTGCCTCTCCTGAAGGTATATATAAATTTAATTTTGATGCAAAAGTAGGTACAAAGGAGAGGTGTATATTGGGAATGATGTTGTTTGAGATTGGAACTAGTAATATAAGGAAACAATGGCACACAAGTCAACATAGTTATGGATAGCCCTAATATTTGTTTTTAACAACAGCTGGACCACATAATTCTAGACGGATACTGCAATAGCGTCATTGAGAGTCTAAAAATGGAATATGAGGATAGATCCATTAATGATATTGTTTATAAGTACACTGATTTGGGAAGGGCTCGTGTCTTTTTCTCTTTCTTTTGTGAGGTGCAATGGCAATAGAATTATGCTTTTTTTTTCTCAATATGTCAAATTCTTCTACGATTTTCCATATGTGGATGTTCTGCGCAAGCTTTTTGAGAAACTTCTTATAGGATGATGTAATTTTGTTTATTGAATGTTGCTTTTGAAAAATAATAACAATTGTAAATTGGTAGGTGTTAGCAAATGATTCTGATGGGTTGGTGTATTGTTTTGAAACGTGTTGCTAATTTGATATGCAAAATTGGTAAAAGTAGGACGAGACTTCTGATGAGGTACTTTATATCTTAATTAATAAATATTGGCCTATTGTCAAATTCAGAAATTGTCATTCTGCACATAGTCCTTATATATATATATATATATATGTATGTATGTATGTATGTATATATATGTGTGTGTATATAAAGTTATAACCAAAATTAAGGGTCTAAAACTCTTTTTAATCAATAATTAGTAATTTTAATAATCAAGTATATCTAAATTTGAAAAGGCATGCATGTATAGACATGTGTTGGATATAAGTGGTGTGAAAGAATATGCATATTGGCAATATTTTTTTGAAATAACAAATTTGAATTTAGATAAACATTGTTTAAGTTCCTTACATGGCCTCATCATCCAATCTTTAATTTAGTATCCATCTCAGTTTTGGTCGATACGCAATAATGTGCTATATAGAGAGCCCATTTTTTTAAAGGAAAAGTTTTGAAATTTAATTATAATAACATGGATCAATTAAATAATTACAAATAATCATTAATATGAAATAATATTGTCTAATTGATTATCGTGTCAAATGTTGTATATCACTTTAGGTATCATTTTCACTTTTTATGACATATTTTTACACTATATATTTTTCATCACGTTTTTCCTCACAAAAGGGGTGCAAAAAGTGAAAATTATACCCAAAGTAGTAGTATATTAAACTTTGTTACCCAAAGTGATATACGATGTAACTAATGGGGGTAAAAGTCCAAACGACCCTTGATTATGCTTGTCAATTGCATTGTTCCAAAAGTTAAAAGCACTATCAAAAAATTTATTTAATAAAAAAAGAAATTGCAAATTATAAACTTATCTTTATAATTATATGTCTAGATTGTACAAAAACTTTATTCATACACGTTATAAGGGAAATTTCATAGGAAACACACAAATTAGATGAGAGTGAACGATGGTATTTAGGTTGAGTTCATTAATTTTCTGACCGAGTGGTCAATATTTAGACCTAGTTTTTATGGTTTTATCCATTTCACAACTCGTGACTCGAACCTTATTCGGTGCACTATGGTTTATGGTAACATTGTTCAATTTTTCTTGGTTTTGGACGATGCTTTAAACCATGGTTCATTTAAGGACTTGCGAAATCTCACGTGTCCTTTTCAGTTACTTAGCTAACAATGAACACACAAGCCCATCGTTTACTTTGGAAATCACATCAATAGATTGATATTGGTGGAATAATTTTTGGTTCATTTTATATTCTAGTGGCCATTCATAGTTCATAGACATATTAAACTTATCAAAGCAAAGAAGATAAATGTATTGACCCCATTTCCATAATGTATTCCTAGTTGCATTAGGTAAATAATGAACATACCTAAGGTGTCCCAAAAATTGAAATCCCCAACAAATCATCGGCACTAGAGCTACCATTGTGAATTTCACAAGGACCACATCCACAATACGGACAACTACATTTCTCTCAAAAATGAAATTGAGAGATTAATTAGAAGAGGGAAGTTATCCAGGTATGTGGATAAAGATGGTCAGAAAGATCCAAAAAAAGAGCACAAGAGTAGAAGACGTTCAGAATCTATCTGCAAGAAAAGAGATAAGTAAAAAAGGGGACGCGATGATGATTCAGATGATGATGCATATTTTATAAAGAATTCCAAAGAGACTGTCCATGAGTTAAGACGATCTCCTTCGAATTCCATTTTATTACTGGCAGAGATGTTAGAGGAGGACAGCGACTTGCTAAAAGGAAGGCCTACCTCAACGAGGCAAAAGTTTACCAACACATAAGATAGACTAACCTGATGGGTATCATGGATACTCATCTAAGGATGGTAAATAAAGAATTCCTTATTATTGGTTTTTCCAAAGACGATTTTCTGGTGTCTTGCACCCGCAAGATGACCCTTTGGTCATTACCAATGTGGTGCATGAATACAGAGTGGCTTGGATCCTCGTTGATAATGGCAGCGCGGTACATGTGACTTTCTATAATTGGTTTGGAAGCCTAAGAATTAGGGATATTAAGATAACACCATACCACCAGCCTCTGATTGGTTTTTTTGAGTGAGAAGGTGTACCCCTTAGGCACAGTTGAGTTGGAGATTATAGTAGGTGCCCAATTAACATGTCGAACAGAAAATGTTCATTTCTTCATCCTAGATATAAATGTTCTTTTGGAATATAACATCATTCTCAACTGAGTAGGGTTGAATAAATTTGAAGTCATACCATTTATAATTCATTAGTTCTTGAAGTTCCCCACCCACAATGGAGTCGGTACAGTCAAAGGGAACTAGGTTGAAGCCTGAGAATGCCAATATACCTAGGTAGATTAGGAGAAACATAATAAGATAACGACCTACTGTATTGAAATGATAGATCCACGGGAAGAGGAGAATTTAATCAAGGATAGGTAGTTAAAGAGATCAAATTCATCCTTCTCGACGACGAGCACTCGAAGAAGACTATTCAGATCAACTCGTCTTTGCAACTAGAGCTCAAGAAACATCTGATCAATTTTCTTAGACAATGAAGAAATGTGTTATCCTAGAGTCATGAAGACATGTGTGGGACTGACCCAAATTTTCATATTCCACGATCTAAGTATTACGAAAGGGGCTAAACTGGTAAAATAGAAGCAGCGAGTTTTTGGCGCAAAAAATAATATGGCAGTGTGGGAGGAAGTCAAAAAATTGCGTAAGGCTAACTTCATAGATGATATTAGATATCCAGAGTGGCTCTCCAATGTGGTGATGGTATGTAAGAAGAAGAATAAGTTAAAAATGTGTATGGATTTCACCAACTTGAACAAATATTCCCCAAAGATCACTACCCACGGCCTAGGATCGATCAGATAGTCGATGCCACCTCGGGACATAAGTTGCTTGGCTTCATGGATGCTTATTATAGGTACAATCATATTAAAATAAAGTTTGAGGATTAAGAGAAATATCTTTCATCACCAGTGGAGGTACTTATGGCTACAACATCATGCCTTGTGGACTCAAAAATACTAGTGCAACATATCAACGACTCTTGAATAAACTGTTCGAAGATCCTATCGGAAAGAACATGGATGTGTATGTTGATGATATGATCATCAAGATAAAAAAATAAGTCGATCACATCAAAGACTTATAGCAGACCTTCGACCAGTTAGCGAAGCAACAGATGAAGCTTAGCCCAAAGAAGTTTGTCTTCAAGGTGAAGGAAGGTATGTTCCTACGTTTCATTGTCAACCAAAGAGAAATCAAAGCTAATACTGAAAATATCTAGGAACTAATTAATATGCAGTCCCCAATAACTAAGAATCAAGTGCAAAGACTGGCAGTACGTGTGGCAGCACTTAACAGTTTGTCTCTAGAGCCACTGATAAATGTCTTTCGTACTTTAAAGTGATTAGAAAATATTTTGAGTGGAATGGAAAATTTGAAATCGCATTCCTGCAGTTAAAGCGGTACTTGGGTCTGCACCTTTACTATCGAGACCAATTTTTTAGGAAAAAAATTACCTCTATTTAGCCGTATCAGAATCTGCACTTAGTTCGGCTCTGGTATGACATGAAGAAAGAGTACAGAGGCCTATTTACTACACCAGTAAGGCATACCATAGAGCATAAGTCCAGTATACTAGGCTGGAGAAATTATCCCGTGCACTGATCGAGGCTTCTAGGAGAAATAGTTTAAAAATATTTTGTAAGTGTTAAATCAAAATTTAAATCAGTTATTAGATAAACATATTAGTTTCCATGTACACTCCCTTGTGATCCTTGCCTCTCCATTAATGTGCACACCATACCTAATTTCACTAAATAATTATGATTGCTCTCCGATTTGACTATCTCAGAAATCCTCGGAGATAATGAGGTCTTACTCACAAATTTGATAATGGTGCATAATTTTATTCCCCATGTCAAGTGCGGAACCCCGTATATTTTTAATAACTGGATTGATCAAATCTATTTGTTAGAATTATATAGGTCGTCTTAACAATACATTATCATCCTCCGTACTCAAGTAGTAAAACTATCAAGCATGAGTGTAAATAATAATTCTATAATTATTAAGTTTTGAGTAACACTTTTATGATTTTTACGTTAACCATTATACTCCACCCTTAATGGTGTCAAAAATATTAAATAAATTTTATCTTTACAACCTCCACCCTTATCGGTGTCAAAACCAATAACTAATATTTTCAATAAACTCATCTTTAAACCACTACCGTTTCCCATAAAAGAGATCGATAATAATAGTTGAAGTATTCATACATCATAACTAAAAAATATATAAATATCTATGCTATTGAGTTATGAGCATAACTACAGATAGTTTGCACATTCTTTTTTCCACATCCATGGTAAAGTATTTTCAAAATTATGACTTCAAACTGAGTCATGAAACAAATTAAAATAATTCATACCATGCCCATAATGTGTACCCTAAGAGAGTATAATGATTTAATAAAACCAGAAATAAATAATAATCTAGCCCTTTTGAGTCAGGTAACTAACATAGAGTCTATATACGAAAACTAACCCATTTATAATTTATAATATGGAAGTTTATAATCTTTTGAAAGTTTATAATGCGAATCAAAAAATCAAATCTCAACGGCAGATGACCAATTCCAAACATCTAATAATTATTAATTCATTCTCATCATAAAAGACCAAGAGACGAAAAATAACATTCATACATGGGAGTATTCTAATTATTTAATATTTAGTATTTTATGGAGAATAAAGGAAATCTATAATTTCACTTCAATATTTAATTCTTCTTACACTTTTTTTGGACATAAATCCCTTTTTAAATTTCCCATTCCTCCAATTTAATTTATAATAGTTCACCACATAATTCATACCCAAATTCTAGATTTACATTTAAAGGAAAATTTTAAATTTCATAACACAATTATAATTCCAATACGGAATTTTAATTACGTGGAATTTTTAAATTATAAATATTTATGAAAAATAAAAAATTTCAAATCAATCCCATTATAACAATTTGATATAATTTATCAAACATAAAATTTCATGAATTGCATTCATTAATTTGTCCATAAAAATTACCATTTGTAGAGATGTGACCAATAAAATAAACTCTAATTATCTGTACACCAAATTTTATAATTGATAAAATTATTGAGGTAACAAATATTATCTAACTCATGAGAGGAGATATTAGAATTATCTTTGTCTTAATTGATGAATAAAAATTCCCAGAAGAAAGATAAGAGAAATCCATTTGAATTTCCCTTGCAATTACTCTTCAAAAGTCCTTAATTTGTGCAAAGAAACTCCCAATGGTGTTAAAAATAATTCCCTCGAGAAATTGGTTGAATTTTTATTCCAAGATATCCCCAACAGTCTTTTGTTTTTGAAATTGGGTTGATGTTTACCCCAAAACCAAGTTTAGAATTATAGAATTTTTGGTTAGAATAAAAGGAGGTGATTTGCGGATTGGAAGTAGGTATTTTGTGTGAAGTTTAGAAGTTTAATTGTTAGTTTTTAGAGGTAGTAGGGTTTAACTTGGGTCCTTATATTAATTCTTTAAACCTACCTTTGTCTCCAAGTAACCTAGTTTTCTTTCCAAGTATGCTTTAATTACCTTATTAACCTCCTCCACCCAACTAATTATTAACTTTCTCTCCAAGTAACCTAGATTTCTCTCCAAATATTTCTCAATAACTTTATTAGCCTCCCCCATCCTACTAATTAGATTTCATTGAACCCATTATAAGCATACATTATGACAGGGAATATTCTACCATTATGCCCACGATATTATTATTTGCCCTGTAGGAGTCAGGGTATTAAGTGCCTTGTTTATGCTTACCAGATGGAATTCCTCTCTTAGTATTGGCTTAGCACCTTTACTTTATCTCTAATTGTGTTGGATTTACTTATTGTATGTATGTATATTGCCCTAATGGCTTTAAACGGATAAATATGGGTTATTTGTTTAGAAATCATCCTCAACCATTAACTATTCAAGACCTGATATATCTAATTATTGCAATATCACCAACTTCTTATGTAGTTATGATGTTACTAATCTTTAGGCATTATTTCTATACAAATAATTATAGAACCATAATTATCTACTGAGTAATATTTTCTTATTCTTTAAAAAATTCAAATGACCCCTAAGCGTAAGGAAGGTAATATTCCCCCCGACCCTGCAAACTTTAGTGCATCATCGCGTGTGATATCCATCATATGCTCATGGAAATTCAATATCATAACCGTCAAACCCATTATGATTTATTATGTTCCCACTTATCAACGGATATATCTTTACTATGTATTTTCTTTTTTGTTGTTTTTTTGTTTTGAGAACGATATCTATAGCCAGTTATGCTTGTAATGAATATAATGCTTAGTCATTATTCCTAATATGTTGGATATAATAAAGCATTTGCTATGTCAGCTATGAATATGTTAGAACTTTATATTATCAAAACAATCTTAAGTCACCCTAAAAATTGGGATGTGATAACATGGTATTATAGTGAGTGCCAAGTTTATTACTCCTATGCGGGACTTATTTGGTATATATATTTATTTTAATTTTGTAACTTCTTTATGTTATTACGATGATAAACAGTTGTCTTTGCAACCACGAATGTGTGGGATAACATTTACCTTAATACTGATGGTATCGACCAAGTCCAATTCAGTCAAAAGATTCGAAATGAAGGATACCATTCGAGACATTTACCACGAGTGGGCAATTGCAACTCTAAACGTTAAACATCATCTTCTTACTTATTGGTTGATGGGATAAGAACAAGCTACAAAATAATCTCGAAGGTTCGCTGAGGATCAAGAATTTTTACAACAAGCGATCCACTTAGCCTAGGATTTGGTGTTGGAGGAAGAATTACGTACGACCCCACATGTATCTCCCTATGACTACGGATAAGAACTACCATATATCGATGTTACCATCGTTTCTTCCGGGTCGAGTATCGGAGGGTCTGTGGAAGAAATGGATCAAATGATGCCTCAAGTGGGTTGACAACTTTAGAAATATAGAAGAGTGTAGATAAATAAACTTGCAAGAGCAATCATGACTTCTTTTGTTTAATGTAAGGTGGTGTAAGGCAAAAGTGTGTATGTTAGATTAATAATATATTGTGATGTGTGCTATAACTTTAGCAATGATAGTAAACATATCCGTATGTTAGACTTAATCACTACATTTCGTGATTTCAGGGATCGGATGTACTCTCTTAAGCCAACCAATCTAACCAGTTTTATTATAAAAAAATCTTGTTATCGTTTTATGCTTTAATTTTGTTTATTCCTATAAGATGATAAAAACATGCAATACCAATGTATCAGCATAAACATCGACATAGGATTGTAAAATCGAATAAAATATAATGTATTTTTTGAACTACACAAATGAGTTCATAAATGAGAATAAGATAAACTGGGACTATCACATAGTGATATCAACAATTGACATATTCAAAAGCATTGCATGAAATCATATTGAATAAGAATCACCTACTTGTGAGGGATTTTTGAGTTAAGTACGGGTTGATTTTGTTTAATGTGGGGGTTCGGGAAGATCTAAAATTTATTAAAGAATCTAAGTAAAATTGAGTTTTGAAATACTAAGGCGCGTATAAAATATAGTTGTGTATATAATAACTTTCAAGGTGTAATATGTAAATTAATGTTTTAATTAATTACATATAATTCCTTATGGTTTTGAATTTAGTGGTAATAGACTTTTTTGTTCATAAAGGTGTCAAAAATCAGTGAGTGAAGTTTGAGGTAAAAATTCAGAAGTTGAAAAATATCAGGGGTATATATGAAAAATATCTTTTAATTTTTCAAAATCAAAGTTTCGTGTTTCTTCCAATTGGATTTCTGGTTAATCAACAGGGTGTTGTAACATACTATTTTGACCAGAAAAATAAAATAAAATATTTGAATTTTTTGATTTGGCACGCGCCTGTGGCCATCCCCGATCCTCGCCGCAAGGGTCCCGCGCATCCCTTTCAGGAGCGCTTCGACCGACGTCGTTTGAGATGTGGAAATATAAAAATTTAGAGAGATTCAGAGTCGCCAGTCTATTTTACTCAAAACAGACAAAAGAAAAAGGGGAAGCCACCCCGAAGGATGACATCCAAAGACATACTGCGCGAAACCAAGATGATTCGAGAAGGGTTCAAAGGCTTAGTTACGAAATGGGAATGTGTTAGACACCCATTCCGCCCTTACGGTCTCTCATGAATATTTGCTATTTTCCTTTTGTTTCCCCTCGTGATATGTGTGCATGTGTATAATTAGAATGGAGGTTGGAATCCTCGACTTGTATCATGGAAAAGATAAAGCGAGATATCCGTAGGAAGATATAAAAGTAATATTAGAAAAATAAGATTTACGCGATTACCCCTACGTTGACCGTTATAATGGAACGATAACGCATATGGATCAATACGTTATTAAGGGCAAGTATATAGAATATAAGGAAAATGGATTTAGAGAATATATAAATTGAGAGAAAAAGGACTTGAGTCTCGAGTTTTACCCCGAGACACCTACGTAGCCAATAACGGCATCAAAGTCCACGTAGTTCGCATACAAAATGAGGGGTGGAGTTTGTCCCATAAATCCAAATGGGGAATCTCTTATTTGTGAGTGTGTGCGTGTGTATAGAAAAAGGGTTTTAGATTGTGAGAAAAGTGTGGAAAAAGTGTGAGAATCCCTACTTGGAATTTATGAGCAAACCCTTTTTTTTTTTTTGGGGGGGGGGGGGGTTTATTTATATGAAAATAAGAGATGTGCAATAATACTAAATAAAAAGTATACTAGGATGTGTGAGATGAGATAATAAAAGTGCTAAATAAGAAGACAAATTATTGAGAATTTAAGAGGATTTAAGAGAGAGTTTGAGAAAGTTGGACCTTCTTGAAGATCTTGAGCTTGATCTTGAATGTTGGAGAGCAGCCCTTGCACTTGGATGATGATGGAGAGTGGATATTTCACCAAGTTTGATGAAAAAGATGATGAAAAGTGGAAATAAAAAGGGTATTTGGAAGTTGAAATCACGTTGCCTTCGAGAGAGGTTTCTAGGATTCGTTCAGAGAGATTTTCATCAGATCTGGTCTCTTCTTGCAAATGAGGTGAAGGCCTTCTTTTATAGGCCCAGGTGAGTGCCGATCGGCATAGACATGTTCCTCCCTATCGACAGGTGCCGATAGGCAGGGTCTGGAACATGCCATTTGGCAGTGCGCTTCTGGCTTTTTCGGAAAATCGGCCGCCGATGGCAAATCATTGGTCAGAATTGCACACGGGGCATACCTTTGGAAAGGTAATTCAGAGACCTTCGAAAGTCCTTACGACCGCTCCTGGGTTCGGGAGTTGACTTTGGGTCCAATATGGCTCGAAAGCATTTGTCGGTCCATTGGATGGGGAATCGCTCGAACGCAAACGGATCGTTCGTCCGCATGGTAAGTCTGAATCGTGTATGAGGTGGACCGATGGAATGGTTAGGAGATGTACTTCGACATTCCATAGAATTTGACCCAATTTCGGGAGTTGACTTTGATCAACCGAGCCCGAGAAGCATTCGGTGACCTCCCGAAGTCAAACGGATCGTTCATCCGCATGGAAAGTCGGAATCACACACGGGGTAGACCGTTGGAAAGGGTATTCAGTGCCCTTTGAAGATTCATTCAGCCTTGATTGATTTGAAGGGTTGAAATAGGTCAAACAGAGCCCGGGAGATCCCGGTGGCTTCTGGGTCAAGTTTCGAACGCAAACGGATCGTGCGTCCGCATGGTAAGTTGGAATCGAGCACGGGGTGGACTGTTGGAAAGGGTATTTAGTGCCCTTTAAAGATTTATTCACTCTTGGTCCAGATAAAGAGTTTGACTTTTGGGTCAAACTGAGCTGGGGAGTACCCGATGGCCTCCAGGTCATTACTCGGGACATGACCTGGGTTTACGGTGATGAAGGGAGGTACTAGGGACCTAAGGAGAGTTAGGGGGTAACAGAATGGGGTATCTACAGAGCCCCTCGATGGGCGAGTTTGGAATAAATGATGACCGTCGAATAGACACCACATGATGCTTTTGAGGGAGTATGACCGATTCAGAGGGCCGAGGACGATTCTACCGACCTAAGGTGTGTGTTGGGGATGAATGACGATCGGAGGTTTAGGTCGATTCTGAGGACCTAAAGTGGTGTTGGGGAGGGTGACCAATTCTGCGAGTCAAATCCAAATCTGTGGGCTTAAGTGATGAGGGTGACCGATTATGCGGGTCAAAGTCAATTCTGTGAGCTTAGGGTGAAGATATAATAACTGAGGTCAATTATGACCTAAGAGTGGTGATGATCGAGGATCGAGGTCAATTCTGACCTAACTCAGGTGATGATCCAAGATCGGGGCCAATTCTGACCCAAGAGTGGTGACGATCGAAGATCGAGGTCAATTCTGACCTAACTCAGGTGACGATCCAAGACCGGGGCCAATTCTGACCCAATAGTGGCGACGACCGAGGACCGAGGTCAATTCTGACCTAACTCAGGTGACGACCCAAGATCGGGGCCAATTCTGACCCAAGAGTGGTGACGA
Organism: Sambucus nigra; assembly: GCA_949130495.1. Classification (NCBI taxonomy): domain Eukaryota; kingdom Viridiplantae; phylum Streptophyta; class Magnoliopsida; order Dipsacales; family Adoxaceae; genus Sambucus; species Sambucus nigra. Next base: position 426,503 of record CASBWL010000011.1, on the reverse strand, counting down.
ATGAGGACCGAGGTTAATTCTGACCTAACTCAGGTGACGATCCAAGACCAGGGCCAATTATGACCCAAGAGTGGTGACGACCGAGGACCGAGGTTAATTCTGACCTAACTCAGGTGACGATCCAAGATCGGGGCCAATTCTGACCCAAGAGTGGTGACGACTGAGGATCGAGGTCAATTCTTACCTAACTCAGGTGACGATCCAAGACCGGGGCCAATTCTGACCCAAGAGTGGTGATAACCAAAGACCGAGGTCAATTATGACCTAACTCAGGTGATGATCCAAGACCGAGGCCAATTCTGACCTAAGAGTGGTGATGACCGAGGACCGAGGTTAATTCTGACCCAAGAGCGATGACGACCAAGGACCGAGGTCAATTCTGACCTAACTCAGGTGATGATCCAAGACCGGGGCCAATTCTAACCGAAGAGTGGTGATGACCGAGGATCAAGATCAATTCTGACCTAACTCAGGTGATGATCCAAGACCGAGGCCAATTCTGACTCGAGAGTGGTGACGACCGAGAACCGAGGTCAATTATGACCTAACTCAGGAGACGATCCAAGACCGGGGCCAATTCTGACCCAAGAGTGGTGACGACCGATGATTGAGGTCAATTTTGACCTAACTCAGGTGACAATAAAAAATTGGGGCCAATTCTGACGCAAGAGTGGTGACGACCGAGGTCAATTCTGACCTAACTCAGGTGACGATCCAAGATCGGGGCCAATTCTGACCCAAGAGTGGTGACGACCGAGGACCGAGGTCAATTCTGACCTAACTCAGGTGACGATCCAAGATCGGGGCCAATTCTGACCTAAGAGTGGTGATGATCGAGGACCGAGGTCAATTCTGACCTAACTCAACTGACGATCCAAGATCGGGGCCAATTCTGACCCAAGAGTGGTGATGATCGAGGACCGAGGTCAATTCTGACCTAACTCAGGTGACGATCTAAGACCGGGGCCAATTCTGACCCAAGAGTGGTGACGACCGAGGACCGAGGTCAATTCTGACCTAACTCAGGTGACGATCCAAGATCGGGGCCAATTCTGACCCAAGAGTGGATAAAGATTGGATTCTGATTCTGTTGGAGAAAGAGCTTTTTGATTTTGATCTGAGCTGGGGAGCTGATAGCTGGGGAAGATTTTAGGAGACCTCAGGGGGGGAATAACCTATTTTGGGTGCTGTAAGAGAATTCCACTAGGGAAGTGATCAGGTGATCCTTAGGAATCGTCCAGAGCGTTGTCGGGAGGAGTTTTCACTTGGTTTTAGAGGATTCCGCTCGAAATTTTCTTGGTAAAAAGGCTTTAAATTCTTCTTGGGATTTTTGGAAATTTTCCAGAGATTTTTCGAGGTTTTCTGGGAATTTCTGTACGAAATTTAAGGGGGTGCCGGTCGGCATAGTATGAAGGATGCCATTCGGCAGTGGTACGAACTTTTGGGCTACCTCGAGAAGGCAAGGGATCAGTGCCGATCGATATGGTAGGGGGAGGTGCCGATCAGCATGGCGCTTGGCATCCTACATAAAGGGGGCGAATCCCCTCATTTTTTCACAGCTTCGTTTGCTTTCTCTCTCTTTGCGATTCTTCTACAAATCGTTCTATCATTCCGATCTTTAAGAAATGGTCGCTTTCGTGAGCACTGCAGTCCACCGAGAGTGGTTGACCGTTGATGATTGGGCGAATGCGGAGTGGAGGGTTAGGGAGCCTCTTGCCTTGGGGAGTGAGAACTCCTTTGATGCGTTTGAGCCTATTGCGGATGAGTGGACCTTATTGTGGGAGCCATCGCGCCATCGCTCTTCTAGAGTGATCCCCGGCGGTTATGTAAGTAATCCGACTTTTGGCACCCCACTTTTAATCTGCTAACAAAACACTCCAAAATTCGTAGGTCTCCTCACCCCCATATGCCAAAAGTCTAAAATGCCACTGTACAGTCCCGATTTCTCCCAAAAATGCCCTGGTACTCGATTAGTACCCCCGGGTATACTATTTTGACTAATTCTACCCATTCGGAATTATCTGTGACCTTGAAATTATAATTTGAGTCACCCAATTTTTTTTCCTATCTCATCCTCAATTTAGTCTACACGCGACACTCGATTGAGGTATAATCAAGTACGTCCATATCTCTCGCTATTTCATACAAATTAACTATTAACATTTACTATTCACACTTAGTAAATTTGAATTATAATATTAATCAGTATCTAACTCTCAAATAATATTTAATATCATAGTTATTATTTACGCTTAATATAAATAATTATTATTAAATCATATTAAATTACTCTACTCACGTAATTTAAATTAAGACGTATTTTCTATTTAATTACCCAATTAATTAAATTCTAAATACGCAGAAATACGGGGTATTACATACTTCTCCCTTACAAAGGAATTTTTTCCTCAAAATTTGGATATACCTGCGGTGAATAACTCTGGATACTGCTCTCGTATATCCTTCCCCCGCTCCAATGTCGACTCATCAACATTGTGGTGTCCCCATTGTACTCGCACTAACGGTACCACCTTGGATCTAAGCTTACTCTCGCTATGATCCAGGATAGCCATGGGTCTCTCCTCATATGAGACATTTAGCTGCAAATCAATATCCTCAAGTGGGACGTGCCAGAAGGCTCTCTCGCTCCTCCTGTTTTTCTTCAGCGATGCCACATGGAACACGTCGTGTATCCACTGAAGATGCTCCGAGAGTCCCAATTTGTATTCTATCGGTCCAACACTATCAATAATAGGGAAAGGTCCCACATATTTCGGCAGTAACTTCCCCTTCTTACTGAATCTCATAATCCCCTTCATAGGAGATACCTGAATCAAGACCTGCTCGCCTATCACTAGTTCCACGTGTCTCCTACTGGCATCAGTAAAACTCTTTTGCAAATCCTGATCTATTCAAATACTCCCTCAAATTAACTCTATCTTGGTAGAAGTCTCCTGTATCATCTCGTGCCCTAATAGCTTGTTATCCCTCACCTCTAACCAACAGGCGGGCGAACGACAAGGTCTCCCATAAAGTGCCTCAAAAGGAGCCATACCGATAGTGAATTGATAAGAGTTGTTATACGCAACCTCTACCAATGGGAGATATCGCTCCCAACTTCCCCTAAAATCTAGGATATACATCCTCAACATATCCTCAAGCATCTGATTCATCCTCTCAATCTGCCCGTCTGTCTGTGGGTGATACGTCGTACTCAATCGCAAATCTATATCTATGGCCTCCAGGAAACTCTGCCAGAAGTGCGACACAAAAATATTGTCTATGTCTGACACAATATTAATGGGAACCCCATGCATCTTAACGATCTCTGAAATGAATAGCTGCGCGTACTGCATTGTATCAAAATCAGTACGAACCGACAAGAAATGGGCTACCTTGGTCAGTCGATCCACTATCACCCATAGGGAATCGTGGCCTCTCTGCGATGTCGATAGTCCGGTAATAAAGTCCATAAAAATGCTATCCCACTTCCACACGGGAATCTACCGTGGCTGTAGCATCAATAAGGGTCTCTGATGGTCAACTTTTATAAGTTGACATATAGTACACTTCGATGAAGCACCTTATACCTTTGACTTGCTTAAGTGTATACTATATAAGTGTTCAACTAGTTTGGAAATAGTGACAAAATTGGTTGTCCAACCTAAAATCCAAAGAACCTCAGATTTTATCTCTCTAATCCTCTTCAATGATCCAAGAAGGTATAAATTGAATCACACTACACACATTAGAAGTGCATACATGTGTACATATTGCTTAAAATTGTGTGTGTGATTAATTCCCCTTTAATTGATGCTTTAATAATTTTTTGGGAATTGTTAAAACATTTTTAAACATTTTTTAAACATTTTTTAAATAAATGTTTTCATTAATAAAATGGGTTTATATAATTTGTGGGGTAAAATTTCTATTTTAAAAACTTCATTTTTCACTGGAATGTTTGTTTGGGTAGAATATAAATGTGCTAGAGAATTCAGGGGGCTGGTTGTAAATACTTTGGACGCGCATTTGTGAGCCACTCACATTTCAACACTTGTCATCCTCCTGGTTCATCTATTTGTGTTTGTTATGTGAGAGGATTGCCTGGTGGATTGCTGATCGTTGGATCATTCCTTATCGATGGACTGCATGTGTTTTTAGTCAATCCTGGTGCTATCTCTATGAACCAATCACAATCATCTTAACCACCGCTATTTCATAACCCTTGGATCAAGTCAAAGTTAGAAAGACTTGATCTCAGCCATTGATTCCCTTCGTCATTCCAGAACCTTCCCTCACTCCTATATAAACCCTCCACTGACGTTTGGGCATTCGTCATTTCTGAGAGAAAAAAATAGAGAGAAGAGAGAAGTGAGAGAGAAGAGAGAAAAGAAAAGAGAGAAGAGAGAGAAAAGAAACTGTGTTAGCCAAACCCTAACCCTAACCCTAAACACTTCAAACTCTGAATCAAACCTTCGTTTTTATAACACCCCATACACAATCTTGAGTGTTTGAGAGAGAGAGTGGTTTGTTCATATTGAAGCTGTAACCTCTTTGTCTATGATCTTGTTTACAACTTAAACATTCGTGTGAAGATCTGCATTTCTCTTTCATAGAAACTATAGATCTACACTCTGCATGTTACATTTCACTAGATCTGCATATTTCTTACTTGATTTAAGAAGATCTTTACTGATTTAGTTTTGAAAATGTTTTATGGTTTCTATTCTTACGAAACTTAACCTTGACCTAGTTGGATTCACACTTGGAGATTTTCAATCTCAAAAATATTTTTAAAACCGAGATTGATTAAGATCTTGACCGATTTAGAAGCGAGATATCCGTGGAATCTGGGTTATATTATAGGTCAAAAAGTTTTTTAGTTTTGTAAGAAAGAAAGAAAACAAAATCACAGCATATAGTCTTTATATGTAATTTTTCTAGGACTGTCTGTAAAACTAAGTGTGTGTGAGTTCATGCATGTTGATAGGAATCACTTCACAAACACTTAACACACTACTACACTGGAAGTGTTGTGAATAAGATCAAAGATCATTGAGTCGACATAAGGAAGCTAAAGCAAAGGAAGTTATCAAACTGGAAAAACATCATCAACAATCAGATCTATGAGAAGTTAGAAGGACACCAAGTGGGGTATATTCCTAAACTTAGAATAGGTTGATTTGTGTGCATGTATGTTGTATTGTTTGTAACTATTATTTGTTGTTAGTGGATTTTTGCTTTTGTGACTTAGAAGTCACCGTGGATGTTTCCTCTGTTGGGAGAGGTTTTACCACATTAAAAACTGTGTGTTGATTATCTTCATCTACTCATCTCATTCTACAGTGTGCTGAATTTTTTTGAAACTGTCTTGTTTTAAAAACTGATTACAAAGTCTTGATTACTCTCGTACATAAGTTTTTGTAAACACATCTTGTTGTTTATATTTTTTTATTTTCAATAGAAAAGGGTTTCTTCAACAAACATCTCGGAGTTGCTTATACAGTTTAATCTTGTATTAAACGACATTAGCAACGTCTTTCAATTGGTATCAGAGCCCTGTTAAACTTTTATTTCATAAAGATCTTGTGTTTCTGAAATCGGTTTTTGAAAAACCTAACTATGGACGAGAAGAATGAAAGGTTTGGTAATCTGTCCAGACCTCCACTCTTTGATGGAAACAACTTTTCTTACTGGAAAGTAAGAATGGTTGCCTTCATCCAAGGGACTTTAGGAGATGATGTCTGGGACATTATTGAAAACGGATACACTTATCCTACTAAACCAGCCACTGAAGGAAGTGATGAGAGGGTAAAGAAAATCTTAAGTGAGTTTACCCAAGAAGAGAAAACTATTTCTCAAAATAACAATAAAGGCAAGAATGCCATTTTTATGTCTATTAATGAGTATGAGTTCAAGAGAATCGTATCTTGTGCCACTTCTAAGGAAGCTTGGGACACATTAATCACTGCCCATGAAGGAGACTCAAGAGTTAAAGCTGCTAAAACTCAAATGCTTACCCAGCAGTACAACTCTTTGATTATGTCTGACTCTGAGTCTTTTGATGACTTTTACATGAACTTAACTGATATAGTTACTAAGTTGCATGCTAATGGTATAACTTATGATAGGAATGAAATTGTCTCTAAAATTATAAGATCATTACCACAAAAGTTTGACAGCAAGAGGTATGCTATTGAGGAAATGAGTGATCAAAACCTTACCCCTGAGTTACTCAGTAGCAAACTTAGGACTGTGGAAATGGAATTAGACTTTAAGAAACAATTAAATCATTCATAAAGAAAACAGCCCAACTCTAACTTGAGTTTTGCCTCTAAGATATCTAAACTTGAGACTAATTTGATCAACTCTGACTCTGATGAGGAGTGTGATATAGACAAACTAGATAATCAAATTGCCTTAATGTCTAAACAATTTAAGAAAATTGTCAAATTTCGAAACAAATAGGCATCTAAACAAGGCAAGCCTAATTATCATACTCTGTCTAATCCCAAACCTCATGAGAGAGGTCTTGACAAACATCCTAAGGATAACAACTCCAGACCCACTAGAGACCTTAAAAAGATTGAATGTTTTAGATGTGGGAAACTAGGTCACATTGCTCACGATTGCAGAGTTAATCTGAATAAAGCCAACACACACAATAGAGCCAATGTCTGTAAAACTTGGAATGATTCAAGTGACTCTGATGAAGAGGAACTTGAGTCATCAAATGTACTTGACCCTTGCATGTCCTTTTATGCTAAGATCAATTACAATGATGATATGCCTGTGTGTGATAATGATGATAATACTCCTGCTTGTGTGAATACTGCTTTGACTGGCCTAGATGCTTTATTATTTGAAAATGTTGCTAGTTCTAGTTCCGTGTGTGTGAGTCAAAGTGATCTCGATAACGACGATGTAAATGGGTGCGTGAGTACTAAAACTGAATCGTTAGGGGTCACTACACACACTTCACTTAGCGACTCAGACACAGATGACCTCCCTGATATCCATACTTTGTATGCTAAAACTCTTAAAAAATGCACTAGACTGGAGAAGACTGTTAGAGACCTGACTAAGAAATTAGATGATCTAAGTCTTATTGTGAAGCTGAATGCTGAAGAGTACACTAACCAGTGTCTGTCTCATCAATCTGAAATTGAAACTTTTGATCAAAAATTAAAAGAGTTGACTAAAACTAATGAAACCCTGGAAATGAAATATAAGGGAACATTATTAGAACTGGAGGAAGCAAAAACAAAGACAGCTACTGTTTTCAAAAAAATTTCTAAGTTTGAAAACAATTCAAATTGTTTTACTGATTTTGTTGTTGACTCCAAGACCAATTCTGATGATAGAACCGGTATTGGATTTTTCCCTAAGAACAAACCACAAACTATAAATCTTGAACCTATTAAGTTTGTGTCTGGGGGCAAAAGACCAATTGAAACATGTCCAGATTTTCATTTTATTAAAAAAGAATTTGATCAAAAGCAACAACAGAAAGACATTGGAAAGTCTAGTAATTCTAAGGCTGACACTACACTTAAGACTAAATACGTCTGTCCTTTGATCAGAAAGGCTGAATCTACCTTTAAAACCATCCCTCCTAGGACTTCTGAACAAAATGCTGTTAAATCCATCTTTAGAATTTTTCCTAAGGAAATTCATCCCTCCAGCAATCAATATTGCTCGTACTGTGACATTTATGGTCATTCCTTTGAAGGTTGTTATGCTAGGCGTCTAAACACCCCTGTGTACAACACTTCTGTCTACAAGAACTTTAACTATTCCAGGCAAAATTGTAACCATTATGTCCTTCCAAGACAACCTGACAAGAACTCTAACTACATGAATAGAAAGACCAAAACTAAGAGTTCATTTAAGAGAAAGGCTCCCAGAAACTTTCCTAAACCAAAAGCTCAAATTTTCCACAATAATCAGTTTGCTGCTTCAAATGTTTTTCGACAAAAAGCTGTTTCTCGAAAATTTTATCAAATGAGGGCAAACTTGCGCAAAACTAAAACTAGAGCTATTTGGGTTAGAAAAGATGATCTTTTACCCCAAATGAAGTGTAACATTGTTATCACTGCCTTAAAAGCTGAACACACTTCATCTGGTTGGTATTTAGATTCAGGATGTTCCAAACATATGACAGGAGATAAAACCAAACTTTTAAACAAAACCAGATTTGCTGGTGGGAAAGTAGTTTTTGGTGACGGAGTTTCATCCCAGATCATAGGTAAAGGAACCCTAAAAGAAGAAGGAATGCCTGTTCTGGAAAATGTACTTTTAGTTAAAGGCCTTAAAGCCAACCTCCTAAGTATATCACAATTTTGTGACTCTGACCATACAGTTACCTTTTCAAAGAACAATTGTAAAATTCTAAATGATAAAGGTAAATGCATTATTACCGGATTTAGAATACCTGACAATTGTTATACTATCAAGACTGGTTCTGAAACCTGTAACATTGTCAGAATGGATGACAATGAAATCTGGCATAATCGTATGGGTCACCTAAGTTATGATATCCTTGGTAGATTGTCTAGTCAAGAAATTGTTAGAGGAATTCCTAAAATTAAACCTATTTCAAGTGTTGTCTGTGGTCATTGCCAGGAAGGAAAAATAGTTAAGACTTCGCATAAAAAGGTTAAAGACATTCTCACCTCTAGACCTCTAGATCTCATCCATATGGACCTTATTGGTCCCTCTAGAACTGTTAGTCTTTGTGGACACAGTTAAATCCTTGTCATGGTTGATGATTTCACACGATTCACTTGGGTTGCCTTCTTGAAACAAAAATCTGACACGTTTCAGAATTTTTTGAAAATTTTACTAAGAATTGAAAATGAGAAGGACACACAAGTCAATCGTATTCGTAGTGATAGAGGGGGAGAGTTCATAGACACAGGAATAGTTGAATATTGTGACTACAACGGTTACAAACATGAATTCAGTGCCCCTAAGACTCCTCAGCAGAATGGTATTGCTGAAAGGAAAAACCGAACTCTTCAAGAGATGGCACGTGTCATGTTGCATGCCAAATCTCTACCTAAATACTTATGGGTAGAATCAATTAGAACCGCGTGTCATATCATTAATAGGGTTTACCTTAGGAAAAACTCTAAACAAACCCCTTATGAGTTGTGGTACGGTAAGAAGCCTAATCTGAAATATCTAAGAACTTTCGGAAGTCAGTGTTATGTCTGTAAAGACAGAGAACATCTGTCTAAATTAGAGACACGTGGTGATAAAGCCATCTTCTTAGGATACTCCCCAAACAGTCGTACGTATCGTATATACAATCTGCGAACTAAGGCCCTTATGGAATCAATAAATGTAATTGTAAGCGATACTATTGTCGAAAATAAGATATCTGAATCACCTATTGTGGTTGAATCTGAAAATGATTTCAAAACTGATTCACCAGAAATAGATGACTCATTACCTATTGAGAGTCCAGAAGTACCTGGCTGGGTCTCTAAAGATCATCCCATTGACAACGTGGTCGATAATCCTAATGAGCCAGTTCGTACTAGATCCCAGTTAAGAAATTATGCTAATTATGCATGTTTCGTCTCCCTAGTGGAACCAAAAAATGTTAATGAAGCATTGAATGACACACACTGGATTTCTGCTATGCAAGAAGAACTTTTACAATTTGTCATTCACGATGTCTGATATCTTGTACCGCGGCCTCAAAACAAAAATGTTATTGGGACACGTTGGATTTTTAAGAACAAATCTGATGAAAATGGGGTAATCCTTAGAAACAAAGCTAGACTAGTTGCTCAAGGTTACTCATAAATAGAAGGAATAGATTTTAGCGAGACTTTTGCCCCTGTCACTCTTCTTGAATCTGTTCGACTTCTTTTCGCCATAGCTTGTTACTTAAAATTTACACTTTATCAAATGGATGTCAAGTCTGCCTTCCTCAATGGAATTCTGTCCGAAGAAACATATGTAGAACAACCCAAAGGGTTCATTGATCCTAAATACCCTGACCATGTCTTTCGTCTAAAAAGGCTTTGTATGGCTTAAAACAAGCTCCTTGAGCTTGGTATGAACGCCTTTCCAACTTTTTGTTGGATAAGGGTTTTAAGAGAGGAGGAAATGACCAGACTCTCTTTGTCAAACATTTTGACAAAAACATTATTATAGCCCAAGTCTACGTAGACGACATCATTTTTGGGTCTACTTCAACATCTGAAGTTAAATCCTTTTCTGCTAGTATGCATAAGGAATTTCACATGTCCCTTATGGGGGAGATACATCTTTTCTTAGGATTTCAAGTGAAACAGAATTCTGATGGTCTTTTTGTCTCTCAAACTAAGTATGCCTTAGATCTTGTTAAGAAATTTGGTTTAGATAATGCTAAAGTTGCCAAAACGCCTATGAGCACTACTGTTAAATTATGTAAAGATGAAACTAGAAAGTCAGTTGATTCCACACTGTATCGTAGTATGATTGGTAGCCTACTCTATCTAACTGCCTCGCGACCAGATATAATGTATGCTGTATGTCTGTGTGCTCGTTACCAGAATAACCCTAAAGAGAGCCATTTATCGTGTGTAAAACGTATAATAATGTACATAAAAGTCACTCTTAATCTTGGACTTAGGTATACTAAGGATACCTGTAGCACCATCATAGGTTATACTGATGCTGATTGGGCCGGGTGTACTGATGACAGTAAAAGTACATCAGGTTCCTGTTATTATGTCGGCAATAATTTAGTTGGTTGGAGTAACAAAAAATAGAATTGCACATCTTTATCTACGGCTGAATCGGAATATATAGCAGCAGGAAGTTGCTGTGCTCAATTGTTATGGATAAAACAAATGTTAAGCGACTATGGGATTAAAGAAGATCAGTTACAATTGTATTATGACAATCAAAGCGCTATTAACATATCTAAAAACCCGGTTCAACACTCGCGAACTAAGCATATTAAAATAAGACATCATTTTATCCGCGAACTTGTTGAAACTAAGGAGTTAGAAATCCATTACCTGCCTACTGATCTGCAACTTGCAGACATGTTCACTAAACCTTTAAACTATAACAGATTTCTGTATTTGCGTAATTCTATAGGTATGGTATGCGCTGATTAAAACTCTTAAGACCTTAATTTTTACCCTTTGTCCATTTGAGACAAAATGGGGGAGAAATTTGAGTTTTACGAGTTCAATGATTTGTTCACATTTCATCTAAACTGCTTGATCTTAGTGTGCATATTTGCAGGAATCTCTTCTACTGATTGTCTACCATTTCTAGTGTACAAATTTGTAAATAATTGAGTTATGTAATTTTTGACTTTCTAGGAAATGGGTAGATAGTATCTTTGTATAGGTCTAGGTTTTATTTTTTTTGGTTCCCTACGAGTTTTAAGCTAACTCAAAGGAGATTTTGTCTCATATTTCCAAAGGGGGAGATTGAAGCACCTTATACCTTTGACTTCTTAAGTCTATACTGTATAAGTGTTCAACTAGTTTGGAAATAGTGACAAAATTGGTTGTCCAACCTAGAATCCAAAGAACCTCAGATTTTATCTCTCTAATCCTCTTCAATGATCCAAGAAGGTATAAATTGAATCACACTACACACATTAGAAGTGCATACATGTGTACATATTGCTTAAAATTGTCTGTGTGATTAATTCCCCTTTAATTGATGCTTTAATAATTTTTTGGGAATTGTTAAAACATTTTAAAACATTTTTTAAACATTTTTTAAATAAATGTTTTCATTAATAAAATGAGTTTATATAATTTTTGGGGTAAAATTTCTATTTTAAAAACTTCATTTTTCTCTGGAATGTTTGTTTGGGTAGAATATAAATGCGCTAGAGAATTCAGGGGTCTGCTTGTAAATACTTTGGACGCGCGTTTGTGAGCCACTCACATTTCAACACTTGTCATCCTCCTGGTTCATCTATTTGTGTTTGTTATGTGAGAGGATTGCCTGGTGGATTGCTGATCATTGGATCATTCCTTATCGATGGACTGCATGTGTTTTTAGTCAATCCTGGTGCTATCTCTATGAACCAATCACAATCATCTTAACCACCGCTATTTCATAACCCTTGGATCAAGTCAAAGTTAGAAAGACTTGATCTCAGCCATTGATTCCCTTCGTCGTTCCAGAACCTTCCCTCACTCCTATATAAACCCTCCACTTCTCAGCCATTCAAGACTTTTGGGCATTCGTCATTTTTGAGAGAAAAAAATAGAGAGAAGAGAGAAGTGAGAGAGAAGAGAGAAAAGAAAAGAGAGAAGAGAGAGAAAAGAAACTGTGTTAGCCAAACCCTAACCCTAACCCTAAACACTTCAAACTCTGAATCAAACCTTCGTTTTTATAACACCCCAAACACAACCTTGAGTGTTTGAGAGAGAGAGTGGTTTGTTCATATTGAAGCTGTAACCTCTTTGTCTATGATCTTGTTTACAACTTAAACATTCGTGTGAAGATATGCATTTATCTTTCATAGAAACTATAGATCTACACTCTGCATATTACATTTCACTAGATCTGCATATTTCTTAATTGATTTAAGAAAATCTTTACTGATTTAGTTTTGAAAATGTTTTATGGTTTCTATTCTTACGAAACTTAACCTTGATCTAGTTGGATTCACACTTGGAGATTTTCAATCTCAAAAATATTTTTAAAACCGAGATTGATTAAGATCTTGACCGATTTAGAAGCGAGATATCCGTGGAATCTGGGTTATATTAAAGGTCAAAAAGGTTTTTAGTTTTGTAAGAAAGAAAGAAAACAAAATCACAGCATATAGTCTTTATATGTAATTTTTCTAGGACTGTCTGTAAAACTAAGTGTGTGTGAGTTCATGCATGTTGATAGGAATCACTTCACAAACACTTAACACACTACTATACTGGAAGTGTTGTGAATAAGATCAAAGATCATTGAGTCGACATAAGGAAGCTAAAGCAAAGGAAGTTATCAAACTGGAAAAACATCATCAACAATCAGATCTATGAGAAGTTAGAAGGACACCAAGTGGGGTATATTCCTAAACTTAGAATAGGTTGATTTGTGTGCATGTATGTTGTATTGTTTGTAACTATTATTTGTTGTTAGTGGATTTTTGCTTTTGTGACTTAGAAGTCACCGTGGATGTTTCCTCTGTTGGGAGAGGTTTTACCACGTTAAAAACTGTGTGTTGATTATCTTCATCTACTCATCCCATTCTACAGTGTGCTGAATTTTTTTGAAACTGTCTTGTTTTAAAAACTGATTACAAAGTCTTGATTACTCTCGTACATAAGTTTTTGTAAACACATCTTGTTGTTTATATTTTTTATTTTCAAAAGAAAAGAGTTTCTTCAACAAACATCTCGGAGTTGCTTATACAGTTTAATCTTGTATTAAACGACATTAGCAACGTTTTTCATTCGAGACAAACTCTACTATGTATCGCTTCATACTTGACCACCAATATTATCGTCATATATCCTGGTACATCATATCCCCATCGAGATGTACTGCAAACTTTGACCCATGCGACACTGTCATGAATGCATGTCTCAAATCCTTATCCTCGGTACTAATAGTCTCCCATTAAACCGAAGTCCTCCCACTGAGCTGATGGAGTAGGACTCTGCCCCCTCGGTTAGTAACTGTCTTACTCTATCCTAACAAAATGGGTCTTCTGATCGTGCCCTCACCACCCGCATAAGACTCTTGGGGGTGATAGCTAAAACTACCATGTATGCTCGGGATACCTCATCCTCATGTCAAAGTTCGTTCCACTTTTCTTCTAAACCTCTGCCTGCTTTCCTGTAGGTATTCGCCTCAATGTGTCTGCCACTATGTTAGCCTTGCCAGGATGACACTGTATATCAAACTGGTAGTCCTTCACGAATTCGATCCACCTCCTCTGCCTCATATTGAGATCCTTCTAGGTGAAGAGATAATGAAGTGACTTATGATCTGTGAATAGAGAAAAATGCTATCCCATAAGGTAATGTCTCCATATCCTCAAAGCAAAGACGACTGCTGCCAACTCAAGATCGTGGGTGGGGTAATTTTCTCCTGTTGTAACACACCCCCAAGTCCCTCCAAGGACGCTTAAGTATAGACCCGGTACTCCACTCCTCTCCTAGGCAATGCAAGTAAAGGTGCTGATGTCAACTCGTCCTTTAGCTCATTACACGCTAACTGATAATAGTACCTCCACACGAATGGTACTCCTTTTCGAGTCAAGTTCGTCACAGGACCTGCAATCTTTGAGAACCCCTTGATGAAGCGACGATAGTACCCAGCTAATCCTAAAAAATTTCGAACCTAGGTCGGTTTCATGGACTGTCCCCACTCTCTCACCGCTGATACCTTACTTGGATCGACATCAATGCCTTTGTCGGACACAATGTGGCAAAGAAACTGAACCTCCCGAAGCCAAAATTCACACTTCCTAAATTTGGCATACAACTGATGGTCCTGTAACGTCTAAAGAACCATACGTAAATGCTCGGTATGCTCGTCCTCCGTGTGAGAGTAAAAAAGAATATCATCAATGAATACGATCAAAACTTATCCAAAAACTCCCTGAATACCCTGTTCATGAGGTTCATAAACACTAAAAGCGCACTAGTGATCCCAAACGGCATCACTCTTAACTCGTATGACCCGTACCGCGATAAGAAGGCGGTCTTATGTACATCCTCCTCTCGAATGCGCAACTGATGGTAACTTGAGCTCAAATCAATTTTTGAGAAGTACGCAGTCCCTCTCAACTGATCAAACAAGTCATCAATCCTAGGTAACGGATACTTGTTACGTATCTTAACCTTGTTCAGATCCCTGTAGTCTACACACAAATGGAGTGAACCATCCCTTTTATTCATAAATAACACTAGCGCACCCCACGACGATGTACTCCGCCGAATGTAACCCTGTCTCAAAAGCTGCTGAATCTGCTCTCTCAACTCTTGCATTTTTGAAGGGGCGATGTGATACGGTGCTCTGGAAATCGGTCTCATCTCTGGTGCTAAGTCGATAACGAACTCAATCTCCCTGCTGCGTGGTAACCTTGGTATCTTTAAGAAGACATCCTCGAAATCCCTCACGATTGGGATTGAGTCCAGAGAAACAACTACCTCATGTGAGGTCTCCTCCTTAATGTAATAAAAATAAGTGCGCGATCCTCCCTCGGGAAGAGGCATCGCCACTCCTGTCCCGGAATGGCGAACACTATAGTCCTCTCATAGAAATCTACCATCGCCCTATTACCCGCCAACCAATCCATGCCTAGGATGACATCATAACCCTCCATATCTAACACTAGAAGGGGTGCCGCTAGACTCAATATCTTTATCATAATGTCCACACCCTTGCAAATCGAGTGTATAAGGGACCCACTACCCATCGGTGACTCAACACACATAAGATGAATGTCGATTATCTCCAAAAGGCAGGATGCTCGTACAAATCTAGTGGAAATAAAAGAGTTTGTCACACCCGTGTCAAACATAACACTACCCTCATGCCCACGGATAGGAAATGTACCCGTGACTACTAGTGGTGTCGACGGTGCTGACTGAAAAGGCACATCTCGAATGTTATACACACGCTCGTAGTGCATCTGGCCCAGCTAATGCTATGGGGCATGTGATGGTGCAGGGGCTAACGGAGCCTGTTGCCCCGATTGGACACCCTGCTGTTGTGCCCTGTCTCCCTGTGGACAAGTCCTACTCTTGTGACCCTGTTGGCCACATGTGAAACACTGCCCCTAAAACTGCCTCTGCCCTTGGCCCTGCTGACTATAACGTTTGGCCCTGCTGGCCTCCACCTTGGTTCCCTTCATATCAAAGCGATGATCCTGAGAGTGCACTAGTACACCGTTGACGACGTCTGTATAAGTTAACAGTGTTGGGTTACCGATCAAATGTTGCCTGATCTTCCAGGTTAAACCATTCATAAACTTGGACTTTTTTTTCTCCTCGTTGCTCACCTCGTCTGACACAAATTTAGATAGGCGGGTCAACTCCTTCTCATAGTCAGACACTAATCGATCACCTTGAACCACCTCACTAAATTTCTTCCTCATTTCAGACTATACTGCAGGCAGAAAGTACTTACGATCAAACCGCACCTAAAACTCAGAAATCGTCATCAAGTCCCTCTCCTCTGTGGGGGTAACTGACTCCCACCACTGTAAAGTTGCTCCTGACAGATGAAAAGTAGCAAGCATCAGCTTTTGCACCGTGGTACACTCAAGCGTGCGCAGATGGTGCTGAATGTTCTTCTTCCAGTTGCAAGCCAATACTACGTCGGTACCGCCCTGAAACTCGGGCAGATGGCCCTTTTGAATGTATTCTTTAACTCGTTGCTAAGAAGGTGGACCTATCAGGGCCTGAACTGCTAGTGCCACTGGAGGCTATGCCTAAGGCTGAGAAAAATGGGCTGCCATGGCCCTTATGGCTATCTCCACTGCCTGAACCGCTATCACTACCACCTAAGTAGTAGAAATCAGCTCTGGTGGGGGTGGGGGTGGGGGTGCATGTGGCTCCTGGTGAGCCTCCCTGACCTCATCTCCGGCCTCGTCCCTCTCTGCTCACTGTCTCCTTGGTGGCATCTAAAATCAGATCGAATTGTATAAGTACACAGTTTATACAAAAATCTAATAGCAGAAGTACGATAATGTAAACACGTAAGGACAAAAGTAACCATCCTAAAATAGGGCTCTACATCAAAAAATGAAACGCTGAAATCGTAGTAAGCTGCTCAGATCTTATGGACACTAGAACCTGATGCTCTGATACCATCTGTCCTAAATTAAATTAAAACAGGTTTCTCAGTTGGTTCATTCTTTGCATCACTATCGAAAAACTTTTTAATTACTAATCACCTAAGTGAAATTAGACCAATGCCAAATTTTATCTTTCATTAACCCAAGAAAAAAACATTCATGCGGAATTAATAGATAACCATTCATAATAAACTATGAATCAAACCATGCAGCAATATATAAAGGATAAAAATCTTGCCGAGTCAACATTCGGCTAAAAAATCAATAACTGCTAAATAAAATCCACATAATCCAAATATGAAATTTGAATAAAGACTGTGGAGAACATGTCCCAATAGAGAGTACTATAATGAGATCTGACACTAGATCTAAATAGATGAAGCGTCTATGCAAAGTTTCGCCAGCCTCCACAAAGCTGCATCTACGAGTCCCTGAACAGAATCTTTAAGTCTGGCGTCCCTATGGCTGGACACCTAAAAGGTTTTGAAAATATTTTTAATAGAAAGAGTTAGTACTCAAAATGTTTTGAAAATATTTTTCAAGTGATTGTCACAAAAAAATGAGTTACTGATTACACATGTTAAGATTTTGGGTACACTCCCTTGAGTTACCTTACCCCTCATATATCGTGCACGCCTAATGTTCCGTACCCAACCCTCCTAGATATACTACTCAAGCTAACTGAACTATAGTATTCAACTGAACTCATCTATGCCACTAAGTTCCCAGTCCGCCCACTTAGTATGTAATAGAAACCATATCTCATGATTTATATACTTAGATAACTGTTCACGCCCGGTTATTTTTCACCATTTTATAATTAAGTCTACCTACTTAATTTACTTTTAGATGTAATCGCATCATCTAATTATCTACTAACTCGCACAAGTAGATTATTAATACAGTATATATTTCACACACAACATATACTTATAAACCCATTTATTACAATTATGTCCTCTTAACATACATCAAGGACTCTTGGTTTGGAATGGTCCATCGACACTAAGTAAGAGTTTGGGTCGGAATGTCACCTCGACCCCAAATTCATTTCCTGAAGAGGTTCGGAATAATCACCTCGAACCCACTTACTATTTCCATATATTAGTTTGGAATCCTACCTCGATCCTAATATAGGAAATTATACTTTAGGTATTCTCACCACCTAAGTATTTATATAATTCAGTAGGTATACACACAACCTAATAATAGTGTTTGTACGTAATATTTTCTCTTTAATATAAATCGTACTCATTTATTTACGATTTATCTCACTATCGTATTTTAATTGAGTATTCACACAACTCTAAGGGTCCTAGTTACCCCTTTATTCATTTCGGTAGTTAAGATATCTCTATCCTACTGATATACCCCTGAGGATTACATTTTACTCTCTCCGTAACTCAAATCCCGAATTTTTGATATGCTACTCGATCAGTTTATCCTTGTCGGTCCATCACTTCCAATCTCGCACTCTACGATTTAAACGGACCTCCACTATACACCTACTGGTAATCTCTAAGTCCCTACATAGGTAAAACATAATCCCTAAGGTTTTCCCCAACCATTGGCAAACGATTAGAACTTAACCAGCAAAAGAACCCAAAATCAGCCTGGGTCAATCGATCGACCAGGACCATCGATCGATCGACATTCAAGGGTCGATCGATCGATCGAGGAGGTGTAGGTGTAATTCATCTTCCTCGTGCGTTTTGTGACCATTCTTAATTACC
The DNA here is from genome assembly GCA_949130495.1 of Sambucus nigra. NCBI lineage: Eukaryota > Viridiplantae > Streptophyta > Magnoliopsida > Dipsacales > Adoxaceae > Sambucus > Sambucus nigra. The sequence continues at coordinate 407,987 of CASBWL010000011.1, read as the reverse complement.
CAACTTACTGTAATACCCCGTGATTTTAATGACTTTTAAAATGGGTTATATTTAAAATTAATGGATTAATTGAATTTTATTATTAATTAATTCATTTGGGTTTTATCCGGATTGTGGATATTAAAATGAATGATTCTGAATATTACTTAAAAATATTTAGGTAATATATGAATGTGATGTTATTGATATTGCTGTGAGTTGTTAATTCAGTAATTTGAATTTTTTAGTCGGACGCGGTATGGGACGTGTCGGGACTAATTTGTTAAATGAAAAAGGAAACTTATTTTATATCGACCTTATAGTCATCTTGACTGTGTCGTTGCGTCCGGAAGGGTTGAAATAGTCAGAAAAGTCTATTTGGATGTTGGTTTTGGGTCTCGGGTCATTGGGAAATGAAAAGACAACCCAAAAAGGCATTTTGGTCATTTTTACAAGGGGTGAATAGTGATTTCGGATTTTGTCTTATTATAAGTATTTGGAGATTAGTTGAACGTGGGTTCATTCATCTCTTCTACACAATATTGAGAGGTCATCTTCTTGAGAGAGTGAAAGGTTGCTTGGAAGAAGAGAAGTTTGCTTGGGAAGGAGGAGAACCCAAAGACTAAAGGTCACCACCACCAACCACCATCGAAAGTTGGCCAGAGAAAGGGAGAACCACATGTGCTATACAACCCCAAAGGATCAGATCTTCATTAGAGGCAAGTGTTTGATAATTGCAATCTAAGTTTGTATATTTTCCATGTTAGAATAGTTATAAAAAGATGAGATTTTTCATGTTTGGAAGATAATAATGGAGTTGTTAATGAATTTTTGGAAAATGGAACTATGTAGTAATCAAACTCATGTTGTAGGTAGATAGTAATCCACTAAATAATTATAAATCTGTTGAATAAATTCTGAGAATCAATGGTGTTCTTGAAGATATCATATATATAATTTTCTGGAAAAAGAGGATAAACATATGCTTTTAATTCAAACTCTTGATGATTCTAGGATGTTTAGAGCATTAGAAATCATTCACATATGTTGCTATATCATGTAGTAAGGTTTATAAGGAATTTGGGTAGTTAATATGAAGTTTTGGATGATCAAAAGTGATGAAACCCGTAGTAGAAGAAATGCAGAAAACTGGGCTGGTATCTGGGCGATCGATCGATCGACCCCCTGCCTTCGATCGATCGACCTCCCAAGAATTCATGATGTTGTTTCTTTTTAATGCTTGTTCTTATCCCAAACGTTTTGTAGATATTTGGTAATTATTAATTGGATATTATGGCACTTAGGGAAGATAAGTAAACCCTAGATAAGAATCGAATTAATATAATTGGGATTTAATTTATTAGAATTAAGATAATTAAATTGGAAGAAATTTCGGTTGCTAGATTCATTTGTTGGATTCTAATTTGTATGCATGAGGATTAAGGATAGGTCCAGTAGGGGAGATTTAATATAACACCTGGGTAGCCTTAGGGTTACAATTTGATCATAAAGGACTGAGTTTAAGCTCATTATTGATTGCGCAAGGACTGAGTGTAGTACAAGCACTTAGTGGTATGGCTCCTAGATAGAGATGGGAGTTCAGACCAAATTTGGTTGAAAGATGGGATGAGGTTATCCCGGTTGCGTATTTGAAGTTGACGGACCTCCACGACCGACAAAGTTAAGTAGTAGTGTATTGGAGGGGTTCCTTGTTTGGATTTCGGTTTGCGAGACGCTCCGCGCATGAACCTTAGCGACGTCGGGAGTGAAGCGATGTTATAGGATGCGAGGATGTTGATTTTGTTGATAAGTCATATAGGGTGAATGAAACACTATAGACTATGAGCCATGTGATGATGGTATTCAATCCTATGTGATAGAGGATGTGTTTATAAGAGATTTGAAACAATCTGTTTTAACCCTATTTAAGGGAGAGTTTAATTCGTAGTAATTCGGGAGATAAGATGATATGAATCAGTAGGATATTAGTGATTTCTTACTGAATAATATGTTGAGGAAAACCTATTTGAACCTTGGGTAATGAGTGAGACTCTGGGATAACATAATTAAAGAAGTAAAGTCATAATATTTTAAAACTTAGGATTTAAGAGATATAATGCTACGTATGGGAATTATCTTATGGTAGTGTGATTAGCTTGTTGATATTATATCTATAGGTAGATGATAATGCCTATTTGATTTATTGATGATTTATGTGTATGACATACCTAGCTTACTTGCTATCGATGGGAGGTTTGCGCTTGAGGGCAGTCATATCCTGATAAATCTATGGGATCTTTGATTTGTCGCTCGAGAACATAGGTCTATGAAAGACTTATCGGGGAGTTGATAAGTCCGCTGACTGTGGGAACGTAGGCATGTGCATGACCCATGGATACGAGAACTATGTTCGCTTTCAATTTGTGTGTTGTTGTTTGTGGATCGAGGAATCCTTACCGAACCTTTAGTCCCCTATTCGGCGACCAGCGATATTGGGACATGATAGCAGAGTAATGCATTGCACCGCAGCTGTGACTAGGGGTGCTGTATTATATATGTATATATTTATGATGAATTAAATGAAGGTATATAGTGGTTAAATCATCTACTGTGTAATAATTGTGATAACGGTGAATTGAGAAAAAGAATTGAAATAAGTTAATGAATATTTATTGAAGAGCTTAATTCATATTAATGAGAAACGATTCATGTTAATAAGAAATGTATATGAATGATATATTACGTATAGTATGGGACATACGGGGTTATGATATGGAATGGAATCATATTATGGAAATCTAGTGAGGAGGAACCATTAACTAGGAGGTTAATAGGAAACGTTAAGTGTGCACTCTAGATGATAGGGTCAACATGCCTGGGATTAGTTCGACAAAAAAAATCTGATTACGTGAATGTGTTCCTCTCGAAAAATGGTTCAAAATACCCTCTTGAACCGACCCGGGACAGATTCGCCCTGGCCTTCAAAACTGAGCTAGAAAAGTTATTTTAATGGTGGCTAGGGTTTTGAGGTAGAAGAAGATGGAGAAAATAGAGTTTTCTGCTCTTAGGGTTTTCACAAATGAGTTTTTAAAAATCTAGCCCCGTCCCTTTAATTATATATAAGAGAAAGAGTTTTAAAGTAAGTCAAATTCGTCCAAAAAATGGATTGCAGCGCACGTTTTCTGAAGGCATCGATCGATCGATGCCCAGGCGTCGATCGATCGATCACCCCGAAAAACTGACAGTTATGCTTAAAAATGCCTATAAGGCAAAATATTATAAAATCAATATAAAATCCGTTTTAACTCCGATTTTAATTCCGCTTGAAGTTTTATTCTTCTAAAATCATAACCAACATATCTAGCCAATAAAAATTATTAAATTCAAAATTTTATTTTTCTCAAAAATTCCAATTAATTAATTAAAATAATAAATAAAAACACGGGACATATGGGGTTATGATATGGAATGGAATCATATTATGGAAATCTAGTGAGGGGGAACCATTAACTAGGAGGTTAATAGGAAAAGTTAAGTGTGCACTCTAAATGAGAGGTGAGAATAGCAAGTGAGAGTTGGATACTAACATGTACATAATAAGTGTTTTATTGCACTTGTCAAATACTTGCTGTTTTCAAAATCATTTTACATCGGGCTCTGACCCGTTTCCTTGCATATTTTCTTTTTTATTCTACCTTCTATATCAGCAGTCCAGCAGCAGGGACGCCAACCTTAGTGGATTATGACGAGCTATGGAGATATGGAATATTGCTTAGACGCCTATCTTCATTTGATTCACAGTATTCATTTAGTTAGGGCATATCATCCAAAGGAATTCAGTTATCTCTTCTATCTGAGTCAAATACTCTTGCATTCGTGTCATTTTAATACATTTAATATTGTGGGAATTACTGTATTGGATAATTATTTGGGAATGTTTATCCCAATTGCATTTAAATTCTTTTTATCTGTTAAGTTATCAGTGTTGTAGAATAATATGTGTAGTGTTATTCATAAACTAAAAATGGATTTTGTTGAATTAAAATTTGGACAGTTTTTAACACCAGCTTAATTGGGTATTGGGTGATTTGTAAATGTTTTCGACAGTGATGCTAAGAATGAGCCAACTGTATATTCTGTTTTAATTTGGTATGGGACTGGCCACCCGGTATTTAATTAGGCGGGGTGTTACACTTACATGATAACACACCAAACTCGAAACCAATGATTTCTAACCATTCCTACATACTCTAGAATGATTTTTAATGATTTAAACATCATAAATCTTCACAAATTTATCCAAGAATAATTCAAATCTTCAAATTATTCAAGAACCCTAAAAATATGTTCCTCTAATTTTCTAAATCATAAACCCAGATTTTAATTCGTATTAATAATCATGGTTCCTCTGATTTTCAATCCTCCACGGATATAAATCTAACTACATGTTATTTATACCCAAACATCCAATTAATCAATTCTTTTTCTCCAAGAATATAAATCAAAATAGTTTATACATAAATCCTACGGATGGATATTATAACTCAAAATAATTTGCAAATAACTACTTGCCTTATTCATAGATTATCTGATTTTGTGATTGTTGTTGGTGATTGATTGTCTTTCTCCTCCAATCTTCATTCCCAACTAGTTTGTGGTGCAAGAACCCTTTAAATTCTTCACCAATTGTCCTTTAAACTTTGAGAATAATCTTTCTTCTCTCTCTATTGTCTTTTCTTTGTGTTACGAGGTTTCTAGCCCTAACCCCACTTTTAATATGAAGATAAAACACTCCAAAATTCGTTGGTCTCCTCACCCCCATATGCCAAAAGACTAAAATGCCACCGTACAGTCTCGGTTTAGCCAAAAAATGTCCCGGTACTCGACTAGTACCCCCGGGTATACTATTTTGACTAATTCGACCCATTCAGAATCATCTGTGATGTCGAAATTATCATTTGAGTCACCCAAAAATATTTTTCCTATCTCATCCTCAATTTACTCTACACGCGACACTCGATTGAGGTATAATCAAGTACGTACATATCTCTCGCTATGTCGTACAAATTAACTATTAACATTTACTATTCACACTTAGTAAATTTGAATCATAATATTAATCAGTATCTAACTCTCGATTAATATTTAATAATCACAATTATTATTTACGCTTAATAATCATAATTATTATTAAATCATATTAAATTACTCTACTCACGTAATTTAAATTAAGACGTATTTTCTATTTAATTACCCAATTAATTAAATTCTAAATAAGTAGAAATACGGGGTATTGTAGCTTTATGGGCATAAGAATACACATGTACCATATTAATAAATAAAATAATTGTGCATTACTTCTAGTGTTGGAAGCCTAAAGCTTACACTAGTGAACAATCATTTCATTATTCATGGGGTTATACAATACAACAATTACTTTGTAGTATTGAACTTTGTAATGAGCCTGAAACTCGATGGTTCAACTATTTGATATTATATAATGAATCTTTAATAACTATTATTATTATTATTATTATCATAAAGGTATGTATGTATGGTGTTTATGATTCACCCTCTATTGCATTAATGACAAATGTAGTGTTTCTCATATATTTTAATAAATTTTACTTTGACGAGACACTTTTTTTGATTAAATTTAATTGAGATAAATTATTTAATATTAATACGTATTTTATTATAAAAAATTACTAGCGTGATGAGAGTTAGTAACTATATGTTGAATATTATTAGATGAGTAAAGTAATATATGAGATTGAATTTATTAATATTGTCGTGAGTGGATAACACGATAATTATAGAATTTAAGTCGGGACACTCTTGTGTCATGTCGGGACTAAATTAATGGAATATAAAGTAATTAAATTATAAGTCTCCCATATTGTTGATGTAAAAAACTAGATTTGATCTAATTCTTTAATCACAGATAAAAATGAATATATAAATATGAGATAATAGATTTTTAAAGTGGTTCAGCCTTGTAAGAATGGCCTACGTCTACTGTTTCTGTTATTACTGATTATTGCTTGGAATTCTCGATAATGGGTTTCTCAAGAAATTCCGAGTCCCCCGCTAATGAGGAGGTTACAATGTATTTATAGCCTTGAGGCTCTACAAATGAAAGGACTATGCGTTGTTATCTAGTTGACATATACATCTGTATGATAATAAAGGGCATTTAATGCGCAGTCGTCTCTTTTGATTCTCTTGATTTGGGTGCGTTGTACGCTAAGTAGCTCGGACTGCTTAAGCTGCTCGGACCGCTTAAGTAGCTCGACATGCTTAGAGTTGCTCGGGGCCCCTTGAGTACCTCGTGGCTTCTTAGTTGCTCGGTGGACTTGAGTTGCTCATCTGGAGTATTCGTATTTTCCATGTATGCTGACACGTGTCTTCAGGTGATTGGTCCATGTCAGTAGACTAAATTTGGTATCAACAGAAGCCCCCAATGTTTCGTAGTTTGATGTTGAAGAAAAGTATGGAACATTCTGCTGCTTAGATTTTCGGTTTGTATGATTTTTAGGAAAACATTCATTGTATATAATTCCTTTTTAAATGCACAATTTCATACCTCATAAATATATTGAATTTCCATAACCGCTTCATTTTTTATGCCCCTTTTCTTCTTTTTAGCCGCCGGATACGCAAACGTCCGTCTTGGTAATCATTGCTTTTTCTATTCCCGAGGTAAAGTATTTAAACACGATAGAAATCCTATCGTCTTTCACTTTTCAAATCTGTGTCTTTAAACTTTTCATTTCTTCTCTATCTTGTGCGTTCGTTTATTTCCTTGTTCGTTGTCAACTGGTTCACTCTTCTCCTGTAAGATCTTCTTCCTTCTCTTTTATTTTTCTTTGATCATCATGGTTTATGTTGTTGAATCTCTTGACAAATTTCGTTCTGAATTTTCAATTCCTTCATGGGTCATTTTGGAGGAACTTTCTAAACCTTCTGACTATTTCTCTTTAGTTGAGGGACATTGGTTCCCAAGTCTCTTTGTGGCCGAATGTGGCTTTTCTTTTCCTCCAAATCCTTTATGTTTGGAGTTCTGTCAATATTTTGACGTTGTTCCTGCAAAAATAGCATCGAATACCTGGAGAATAGTTAATGGAGTCCATAGGTTAAATCAAATTCATGGAACCCGTTTAGGAATTCCAGAAATTATGTTTTGTTACAGAGCGATAGTACTTTTTATTTAGAAACTAGGTTTTTGAATAGGGCTTTAGTTGTCAATCTTCCAGATGCCAATAGGGATTACTTTGAGCATGGGGTTGTTATGAAAAATTGGCAACATGCTCCATTAAATGGAGATGATGTATATCAGGGTCCCAGGTGTCCCCCTTATGGCAATAGAATAGGTTGTTTTTTATTTTTTGAAATCTTGTTTTATTGATGTTTGATAAAATGTATCACTGACATTTAACTTTTTATGATTTGCAGTTGACAGCAAAAGAAAATCTCCAAAGGAGACAGAGGTTAATTTGAAGCATTTGAAACTTATCTGGAGTTTGCACCGATCTGTTACCGAGGAACATATTAGATCGGGCTCTTATTTGCTGCAGTACAAGAGCTATACTTCATCTTTTACTGCTCGTCCAGTGGTGGTTGACATTGGCCAAGTACCAGCTGCTGATACTAGTGTGGAAGGCTCCTCTTCAGAGTCAAATATTCCTATTGGTGACATAATAAAGAGAAGAAAAGTTCCTGCTTTCTTTGATAAGTTTTCCTCTGAGGCAAAGAAAAGTAAACAAAGTGCTCCGGAAGAAGGGACAAGGAATATTGATGCACCCCCTCCTGTTGTTGCCAAGAAAATTGTGGATAAGCCCCCAATGGCCTCGAGCAAGGTTGTTGCTGTTTCTCCTCCAAGTGAGGTTATCGTTATATCACCACCCAAGACAACATCTTTGGTTGAGAATATTCCTGATCCTATGAGGAGGTTAAAGAAAAGTTCTTTTGAGAGACCAGTAGAAGCTGTCTCTCAGTCTTTAAGTATTGAAGGTGGTATTCCCACTTTTGTTCCTCCGAGCTCTGCTATGAGCTCGGTGAAGTCTTGGATTATCCCAGAGGTCCAAGGTATTGAAGAAACTCTTTCTCTTGACAGGGTCACTACCTTGGCTGCTCAACATATCGTCCAGTAAGTATTATTGATCTGAGTTCTCATTTTTTCACTACTATGTCCCTGTACTAACTCAAAATTATTTCTTTTTTCGGCTGGTAACATGTTTCAACACTATCCTAAAGAAGGATGAGGATCTCAAGATCCTCGGTAGGTATAGAGGAGGCTTTTGTTGGTCTGACTCAGTCTTTAAAAGACTCTCGTCAGAAGTATGAAGAGGATAAAGTTGCTTAGGAAAAGCAGCTCAAGTCTATCGAGCAAGAAAGAAATCAGGTGGTGAATGACTCCAAGGATCTGGAGAAGAAATTGACAGAGTCTGAGCAGAGCAACAAAGTCTTCGAGCAGAACAATAAGGAGCTGGAAGTTAAACTCAAGTCTGCCGAAGAGGAAGTTGTTAGGGAAAAGACCTCATCGGAAAAGGCAAAAAGAAAGAAGGCTGTTAAAAAATCATTCAGCATACGTTGGGATAAAGGCTGGAATAAGTGTTTGGCTGCTATGTCCTCACAAATGGAATACGCTAACATTAAATACTTTAGGGATGGATGGGTGGCAGCTCTACAAGAGCTAAAAGTTACTGAAGGTTCTGAATTATTTCAGCATTACACTCATGGCCCTCCTCCATCTTCTGGAGAAGAAGAAGTGGACGAAGCTGCCTCAGAAGAATCTTCCATGATAATTGGAGATCATGCCCTTTCTGTTCCAGTTGTTCAATCGTGCTCTGAGCAACCCCAACCAACCATAACTCCTACCGAGCAGCTACTCTTATCCACTGAGCAACCAGTCTCTTCCTCAAAACCTCCTGAGGAAGTTATAGGAAATAAAGAGAAGGTGTAGAGTAGTTTGGGTGTTTATTTTGTCACTTTATTGGATGTAACCTCGACTTTTGTATTTTCCTTTATGATGAAGTGAAAATTCAAACTTTTGGTTATTTATCTTGACTTTTTCTTCTACTTCCTCTATCTGCATTCTTATTAATTCCTTCTATCTCTTCTCTTTGCTAGTTTATGGCCAGGATGGAGCTTTTATCAGCTCATAATATAGAACTGATGAAAAAATGCAATGACTACTTCAAAGCTGGTCGCGAAGATCTTAATGATGCTCAGATCATTGATATCCTGGGTTCAGATGCTTCTGAATGAACATTTGAAGCCTACCAGTATCTGAAATGTCTGCTTGATCGTGCAGTAGCCAATAATGTGGCTTACTATGAGATGATTGAGGACCTTCAAGGAACTATCGAGGAACTCCAGCAACAGTACAAAGAGTCCTCCACACTTTTGCACCAGGGGTTTGAGAAGAAATACCAACAGTTAAGTGCTGAAAAAGGGTATAATAAATTCATCTCTGCTTATGAGATGAAAGAGAGCATTCTGAAACTTGAGGTCGAAGAGCACATGCATATCGCCAAGTTATTGGAGCAGGAGAACATTACCTTGCAGGAGGAAGTGAAATAACTTAACTTTGCTGCGTCTTCCTCGGGAGCCTTGGTTTTTGTCAACGATGAAGGTTTCTCCTTCTTGGAGGTCAAAAATGCCAATTTAAGAGATGAGTTGGAAACTTTAGAAAGAGTTGGACCCTCCACCTCTACTCATGGACGAGCAAGATCTTCTTCTTCGGGACGAGCAAGAGATGGTCAAGTTTCTCTTGAAGAGGCAAGAACTCAAGCATCTTTGGAAAATCAGGCAGTTCAGTTGGTGGCGAAGAATAAAGCTCTGGCAGAGATGTCTAAGAAGATTCTAAATTTCAGCGAACAACTCTCTTCCCAAAGTTTTGCCTTGGAGAATAAGGAAATTTTAGTGAATAATCTCCACGAGCAACTGGAGAGGTTGACCTACCAATTCCACAAACAGTCCACAGAGTTCTGGATGGCTGGATATAATGAAGCCCTTTATCATCTCGATGATCGGATCCAGCAGTCAAACAACAAGGGTTATAAGCAAGGATGGCTGAATGCACTGGGGGTGTTAAAGTTGGAGCAGGGCCACTATCTATGGGATTATTATGACCCTGGATTGCTCGAGTTGCCCGTGCCACCTTTTAAACTTGATATGAGCTGGATTCCTGCTCGGGCAATTCCTCAGTGCTTAATCTCCAAGTATCTCGGCGACTACAGTCTTCATTCTAATTTTCGAGATATCTCGCTTGGAGCACTTGCTTGATCGGCCATCTGTGATGAATGTCAGTATGCTTCGAGATATGACCTTCATAAATTTCCCTTATGCCTTAGATGATCCTCCTGCTGGAGTAGAACCTGTTTCAAAGGCAGAGGGAAAGAAACCCATAGAGTAGAATTTGTTCCATTGATATCACATACGATCTGTAATTTATATCATATGTAATTTGTTCTAGTTTTAATGAAGAAATTTTTAGTTTCCTTTGCATTTTAATTGTCATTGGTTTGAAAGTATTTTGTAAAATGTCTTTGTTTGTGAATATATGCATATTTTGATATGCCATTCTGTTTTATTTTTTGACTATAGTGACTTATCACTTTTTGATTCTAAGCAATGAAACGACTTACATCCCCTGATCCTGCTTAGTTTAACCAACCTGAGTCGATTGTAAATTGATTTGCCGACCAACCGTAGTTGGAGGAGATTAATTTTCGACTAACTGGAGTTGGAGAAAATTGATTTTACCGACCAACCGGAGTTGGTGGATATTTGTTCCCGACCAACCGGAGTTGGAAGAGATTAATTTACCGACCAACTGGAGTTGGTGGATTTTGTTCCCGACCAATCGGAGTTGGAGGAGATTAATTTACCGACCAACCGGAGTTAATGGATTTTTGTTCCCTACCAACCGAAGTTGGAGGAGATAAATTTACCGACCAACCGTAGTTGGTGGATTTTATTTTACCGACCAACCATAGTTGGTGGATTTTTATTCCCGACCAATCGGAGTTGGTGGATTTTATTTTACCGACCAACCGAAGTTGATGGATTTTTGTTCCCGACCAACCGGATTTGGTGGATTTTATTTTATCGACCAAGCGTAGTTGGTGGATTTTTATTCCCGACCAGCCTTAGTTGGAGGAGATCATTCTGAACCTGATGCGTAGTGTGTAGCACTAATACTCCGAAAAATTTCATCAAAAAGAGAGAACTGGGTAAAAATTTCAACACTTTATTCATACTGAAGAAAACTGCATTTACATAGGATTCCCCAACTATTGATAATACTTGCGTAGATGCTCTGCATTCCATGCATTCTTAAATTCTTCTCCCTCCAAGGTTTCAATCCTATATGTCCCTGGTCGAACAAATTCTGTTACTCTGTAGGGTCCATGCCAGTTAGCTTCCAGTTTGTTGTGCGTTCGAATTACTTTCTTCAGCACATAGTCTCCTTCCTTCAAATCACACTTCTTTACTCTCCTGTTGTAAAATAGAGTTGTTCGTTGTTGGTATGCAGCATTCCTGATTGTTGCGTCTTCTCTAACTTCTTCGAGCATATCTAGGTCTAATCGCCTCATCAAATCACTGATAGGAGAATTGAAATTCAGCACTCTGTGTGTGGGTAGGCCCAACTCAGCAGGTATAACTGTTTCACTTCCAAATGCCAGCATGTATGGAAATTCTCCTGTTACTGCTCGCGGCGTAGTACGATAAGCCCATAACACAGAATGTAGCTCGTTAATCCAATTTGCCTTTGCATCGTCCAGTCATTTTTTCAAACCATTCAGTAGCGTTCTGTTCGTCACTTCAGTTTGTCCATTACTCTGGGGATGGCCTAGTGCAGAATGGGTTTTCAATATGTTCGACTGATGACAATATGCCGTAAACTCCTCGTTGTCAAACTGGGTTCCATGATCTGTGATGAATGCATGGGAAAGACCATATCTACAAATGATATTCTTCCAAATAAACTGATACACCTTGTCATATGTCATATCAATAAGAGGCTCAGCTTCTACCCATTTAGTAAAATAATCCACAGCGACCACAAGGTATTTAAATCTTCCTCGAGTCATTGGAAGTGGCTCGACCAAGTCTATTCCCCACATGGCGAATGGCCAAGGAGATGTGATGGGTGTTAGCAATGCTTGGGGAGTTCTTCGGATAAAGGAGAAACGTTGACATTTGTCACATTTTTTGGCATAAGCTACACAATCAGCTCTCATCGTTGGCCAGTAATACCCTTGCGTTGTCATTCTTTGCAAGAGTGTCCGACCTGCTACATGAGTTCCACAAGACCCTTCATGGACCTCTTTAATCAAATTTTTCACCCAGAAAGGGGTGGACACATCTTTGCAAACCTGCTATAATTCCTCATCTATATAAAATGCCATTAGTTAATACATAACGAGCAGCTTTAAACTTTACTTTCTTGGCTGCGAGTTTATCAGTTGGTAAATCCCCTTCCTCAATATAGGCCCTGATGGGATCCATCCAAGATGGTCCTAAATCAAGAGCAATGAAATTCATCGTCAGATCTTTATCAATGATCCGACTAGCCAAGATTTCTATTGGGATTGTTCTTCGTAGCTCGGTGCGTGTGGCTGAGGCTAACCGAGCTAAGAAATCTTCTCTTGCATTCTCTAATCTTGGTATTCTAATCAACTATACTGCGTTAAGCTTGATACCATCTCCATTGCTTTCGCATGATATTGAATCATTAATTCTCCTTTTGCTGCATACACTCCCAAAATTTGATTTACAATCAACTGTGAGTTATTGAATACAATGACCTTCTCTGCTTTCATAGTTTTGGCTACACTGAGACCCACGATCATAGCTTCATATTCAGCCTCATTATTTGAAGCCTCAAATTGGAAACACAGAGCATACTCCACATCGATATCATCGAGGATATTTAAAATAACTCCTGCTCCACTGTCTGTAGTGCAAGAAAAGCCATCTACATATAAATTCCACACATGTATCTCATTATCAAACTCTTGGTCAGACAGAGTTCCTCGGTGGAATATTCGATGCTTCCCTATATCCTCTTCTAGCACTTCTTACTGCTCATCGACCATCTTCTCTTGCTCGTCTACCGACTTAAGTTGATCGGTGTTAAAATTTGATGATCCTGTAATATCCACAGGCTGGTCGGTATTCAACTTCTGCTCTTCGGAGGTGTCTGAATAGGTGAACTCTACGATAAAATCTTCCACTGCTTGCCCTTTGAGTGACGACCTAGGCTCATAAATTATGTCGTATTCACCCAATTCTACAGCCCAATACATCAATCTTCCTAAATTCTCTGGTTTGTGCAGAGCTTGCCTTAACGGCATGTCTGTATACACAACTATAGTATGATCTTGGAAGTATGGCCTTATCCTTCTGCTTGCTTCAATCAGTGCTAGTGCCAGCTTTTCCCGCCTTAGATATTTGATCTCTGCTCCTCGGAAGGCCTTGCTGGTGTAATAGATTGGTTTTTGCACTCCATCCTCCACTCTTATCAACGCCGAGCTTACTGCATTTTCTGAAACTTCCAGATACAAGTATAATCTTTCTCCCATCACTGGTCTGGATAACAATGGAGGTGTTCCCAGGTATTTCTTCAATTATTGAAAGGCCTTCTCGCATTCATCATTCCACTCCAAAGTCTTTCGGAGTGTTTTGAAGAATGGGAGACATTTATCAGTTGCTCGTGACACAAACCTATTAAGTGCTGCAACTCGCCCTGTGAGACTTTGCACTTCCTTCTTTGTGGTTAGAGATCGCAGTTCCAATAGAGCTTTGATCTTGTCGGGGTTCGCCTCGATCCCTCGTTGATTAACGATATATCCGAGAAACATGCCTTCTCGTACTCCAAATATGCATTTGGTGGGATTCAACTTCATTTGATGTTTTTTAATTGATCAAAGGTCTGGCCCAAGTCAACTAGATGATCATCAGCTTTCTTGCTCTTCATCAGCATGTTGTCAACATAAACTTCCATGTTACAACTGATTTGCTCTGCAAACACCTTGTTTATCAATCGCTGATAGGTAGCACCTGCATTTTTAAGTCCAAAAGGCATAACATTATAACAATAAGTTCCCCTCAGGGTAATAAAAGAGGTACTCTCCCTATCTTCAGGCTTCATTTTAATCTGGTTATAACTAGAATAAGCATCCATGAAACTTAATAGTTCGTGCCCCGAGGTAGCATCCACCAGTTGATCAATTCGGGGTAAAGGAAAATGATCCTTTGGGCATGCCTTGTTAAGGTCGGTAAAGTCTACACACATCCTCCACTTGTAATTTTTCTTCTTTACCATCACCACATTTGCTAGCCAGTTAGTATATTTAACATCCTCAATGAAAGAGGCTTTTTGTAGCTTCTCTACTTCCTCCTGTATAGCTTGATTTTTCTCAGGGCTGAACACTCTTCTTCGCTGCTTTACTGGCTTAATTTCCTTGTTCACATTGAGCTCGTGACATAAGAAATTTCGGTCTATTCCTGGCATGTCTTCATGACTCCATGCAAAAGTTTGCTTTCTTCGCCATAGGAATGCTATCAATTCTTGTTTTATAGATTCATCCAAGGATGCACCAATTTGAGTTGTTCGTTCTGGATGCTCGTCGTCCAGAATAACATTCTCAGTAGCCTCCATAACCTGCCCTTTCACGAGTTGGGACTCGTCTCTAGGGTCTAGTGTTTCAATCTCCTCATCTTCTATTTGGTAGGTAGTAGTCTTCTTTCTGTATTCTTCATGCTCATCCTGCTCGGCAGATGAATAGTAGCATTCCTAAGCTACTTTTTGGTCGCCCTTCACCACTTTTACTCTAAAATTGATTGGGAATTTTAAACATTAATGTACAGTTGATGGTACTGCTTTGAACTTTTTCAAACCTACTCTTCCCATGATGATATTATAAGCTGATTGGACATTTTTATCCATCACGAAAAAGCGTACTCTTTCTGTTCGACAAGCAGGCCATGTACCGATGAACATATCCAACTTGATCGTCCCCAGTGGAAAAACTTTCTCACCAGTAAAACTAAGGAGGGGCCTATGATATGGTTCCAACTGGGATAGCTTTAGATTCAAACTATCAAAACATGGGTAGAACATGATATCTGTCGAGCTACCATTATCCACCAGTACTCGTGAAATCACCACTTCCTTAATTCTCATTTTGATCACCAATGGGTCATCATGAGGATATAGTACACCTGCCAGGTCATTCTTAGAGAAACCAATGACCAGTTTGTCTTTATTCACCTTCCTCGGGCGATCATCTTCAGCCAGATTTATTCACTGAATGTACGAGCAGTCTTGAGCCTCATTAAGGTAAGCTTTTCTCTCGGCAGTCATATCTCCGCCTCCTGCATCTCCACCTGTAATGACATTACATTCAAATGATCCAAAATGGATAGAAAATACCTCACGTTCTGGCTGTTTTGGTCTTTTGGGGAGATCGAGGTCATCTTGGTCATCATCCGGGTCTTTTTCATAGACCTCTGCCTTGCTCGATCATTGATTCGACCACTGCTTTGACGATCAACATACTTGGTCAATTTTCCTCGTCTAATGAGTGCTTCAATTTCATTCTGGAGAGCTATGCAATAATTGGTCGTATGACCGTGATCTTTATGGAATTCGCAATATTTGGACTTGTCTCTCTTATCAGGATCTGCCTTCATTTTTGCTAGCGAGGCTAGCTCCTCGCTGCTCTTGATCTCTTCCAGAATGTGATTTATATCCACCTTTAATGGAGTATAATTTCCGTATTTCTTCATTTGTTCCAATGCTTGCTTACCCTTTGACTGCTTGTTACCACCATTATTCTTTTGATCCTTCTTTTCGATTTTTCCATCTTCCACCTTGGTCTCCTTAGTGTCTGCGTTCTTCTTCGTAGCCATGGATTCCTCGGCATTCATGATTTTGGCTTCCTTTGCCATTAGTTCTTCCATGGTTCTAGGCAGATCTTTGGCTAAAGTGTAGTACAAGACAGTCCACTCATCAGAGCAGTGATTGATGTCTTCTCCTCATAATCAATAACTTTGATCTTCTCATTATTGAAATGAGTAATATAATCCCTGGTGCTCTCACCTACCTTTTGTCTAACACTTAGCAAGTGTGCTACTCGTTTAAGTGGTTTTGCTCCAAAACAAAAGTTCCCAATAAAGAGCTCGGCCAGTTGAAAGAAAGTCGCAATCTTCCCCCGAGGAAGATTGTTGTACCATATTTGAGCAGTCCGATAAGAGTTCCTAAAAATGCCCTGCATCTCATCTCATTCGGGACTGCATAGATATTAGCAGCAGCTTGGTATTGTTCTATATGAAGGATAGGGTCAGTTTTTCCATCATATTTAGGCATCACCACAGGAATTTTGAATTTTGATGGTGTGGGAAAGTCCACAATCTCTTGTATGAATGGTGTTCCTCGGACAAAAGTCCTTTGTAAAGGGTTCTTGGCCTTAGCCATTTCCCCTAACCTGTCTTCCAACCTCTGAATAGAACCCTTCCAGCATCATTTCCTTCCTCGGGCCTATTGGTTCGAGCAGCTGATCGTGTTGAATTTGCCTCTTGGGATCTTTCATGACGAGCAGCTGGTCGTGATTGGGCAGAACCTTCCTTTAAATCAGATGGTCGCTGAGAGTTCCTCGACATAGCCCTAGGGGGAATTCTATTCCTTCTAGGACCCAAATGATCAAAAGGAGAGACTCTACTCAATCTCTCAAGAGCACTTGTCCTTTCTGGGGATAGAGTGATGTCTTGTTGAGTGTCTGTAGCTCACACCGAGGAAGTCCGACCAGGTTGATAAGAGGGATCATTAGATCTATCAGTGTGATATGACTCGGTGCGTGTAGATTGAGATTCCTTTGGGAATAACGTTCGCCTAGTTCGTGAGGAGGGAAAACGGGTATTTCTTTGAACATTACATTGTCCTGAATGGGCAGGCGCTCCACCCTGGACAGTTTGTATGACACTACACCAAAAATAGCAATTTGGCACACCCTGATATTAAAAATCTGGCACGATTTAATGACAATCTGGCACACTTTAAAACAGTGCCAAAATTTGGCACTGCTTTAAAGTGTGCCAAAATTGAGTACACTTCACTAAAATATAAAGTACCCTATTTTTAATTTCCCTCTTCTCTCTCCTCTCTCATCTTCAATATCCCGCTCCCCTCTCTCTTTCTATCGACCAAAACGCACCGCTCCCCCTCTCTCTTTCTCTCGACCAAAATGCAGACCCTCACCGCTCATCGGCTCCGACCCCTTCGCTCTATTTGCTCTATTTGAAGAGCGGTAGGATGGTGACTTTGCTCTCAGTTGGTACCGGAGGGATTCGCAACAATCGGAGGCCCTTGGATAATGAGGAACCAACAGACTACGCTAATAGATGTTCGGTTCAATGGCACCGGGTTTCTATTTACCCGGAGAGGTTGGGCGATGTTGCCATCAAACATGTTACTCCAGGGTTACTCCTCCTTTCCTTTCCGTCTTTTTCATTTCCTTTTCTTCTTTTATCTAAATGCATTTTCTAGTCATATTTTAATGCTTCATTTGCTATAGATCAATCTTGTACTTGGAGGGAAATCTCGAGACTAAAATTTTCTCTGATCCAATTACTGGTCTCGTCCGCCGGATAAGAGAGATTGCCATTCGTCGAAATGGTAATTCTATCACTCTCTTCCACTTGTTCTTTTTTCTAATTTCCTGATGTCTTTCTATTTAATGGTTTATAGATATGGAAAATGGAAAAAACAAATCAAGTTAAATTTTCTAATGAAATTTATTGAGGCTAAATGAATCAAAAGTTGTGTTTTTTTCCTTGAGGGGAGTGAGAAAATAAAGTTGGAACAATCAGAAAGTGTCGACCCACCACCTAAAATTCGTAAATGATGATTTTATTGATTTTGGTGGAATTACTTTTACTGGGTGTTGTCGTTTTGAGCTTAATTTCTGGTTCAGCTCATAGTTTAACTAGTGGTGGAATAGGAGAATAGCCTCTATCAAAAATTGCAATCCTCAATTAAAGCCCATCCTATTCTTCTAGGATTGAAGGTAACATTGACTTTGCTCATGTAAATCTATCCAACTTGGTTTGCATAATTACACAAACATGTGCATACAGTATTTATGTTTCTAGACTGTGAATAAATTTGGGCATGTTTGTAGTTTTTTTATACATGTGTTATACACCGTTTATGTTTGTATAAATCTCTATACTCTATACAAATCACAGGTTGTGTTATTCACAGTCTAGGTATCTACAAAACTAATGCCAATATTTTCTTGAATACAAAGTAAGGAAATGAGAACTCATATCACATTATTACCTTATTTTCAATCTTCTTATTATCTAAGGCCCAGTTTGGTTGCGCAAATTGTTTGATTATGTAAATTGTTTCATTGTGAATTAGTGAATTATAAATGAGTGAATTTGAAATGAGTTAAATCCAATTTTACACGATGTTTGGTAATTTGAAATTGATGTTAAGGTTCTATGAAAAAAATATAAAAACAAATCAAGAGAGAGGGGGAGGGAAAGAGAGAGGGAGAGGGGGAGGGGAAGAGGAAGGGGGAGAGGGGACATGCACTTAATGTGACTTCTATTTCAAATGGATTCATTTCACATTTTTTGTGAAATGATCCAATTTCAGATTTTGCACATGAGCTAAAATGGGACAATTAATGAATCATTTCATTAATGAAACCAAACACAATTAATGAGTCAATTTGTAAATGGGGCAATTTATTAATGATACAATTTACAATTTTGGGACAACCAAACATGACCTAATGCTTTCCATCTACGTTTGAATTGATCACGTCATAGGTAAAAGTAAAAGGGAACCAACCATCGGAATCTAAAGTAGGTTTTAACCCCTAATTTATTTGACTTTAGTTTGATTCAAAATTGTATTTTAGGATTAATTTGTATCTATGGCTGTTGTGAAGTTTGATTTTGAAATGATGTGTTTTTTCTTAGGTACCTAATGGTACGTAAGATGAGTATATAAGTGTGAATCGAACAATTGATTTGATGGAGATGAATATACAATTATTGCCATGAGGTTTTGATTCATTTCTCTATTAAGAAGTTGAGTATAAATTTTTATCTTTATTTATTAACCTTTTGACTAATTTAAATATAGGGTTTCCAAACTTCAGTACTAACATGTTGGATTGAATTGAACCACTACATTCATCGAGGTAAAGTTTTGAGTATATATTAATAGTTTTGTTATGCGTTTATTGTATATGCAATTCTTTACTTAGTTGATGGTTTCATATTGACTTTTTGAAAAATCTACTTCCTGCTATTCCTAAAGATGTTCAAAAGCAATTTCTCTTAAAAGTTGCAGTAGCATTAAATAGAAAATCGATCTGAAATAGCGATAATAAGTAGCCAAACGTAAAATGGCTTACTTTATGAGCTTATTTAGTTAAATTGGTGGAAGGGATTTGTTGGTGGTTTGGTTTTGGAATTTGCTGCTGCTCTTGAGTTTATTTGAAATGTTAAAACAGGTTGGTTTTAATGAATAAAGAAACGAAACTATGTCAAAATTTTCTATGAATAAACAAACGAAACAAGCGGTTAAAGGGAGAAAAACTAAACCAGCCCCCAAATGGACTCGTAAGAGGCACGAACACCTCGTACGGGACCAATGTAACTTGTAGGAACTGACCGCGTAGTCCCGGGTCTCCCGGTTTAAGAATAAGGCGATAATTTGCAAAAATCACACTTAGACTTAAAAAATAAGCCGTTAAAGGGTGAAAACCCAAACCAGCCACCAAACGACCCCGTAAGAAGCACGAACACCTCGCACGGGACCAATGTAACTTGTGGGAACTGACCGCGTAGTCCCGGGTGTCCCGATTTGAGAATATGACGATAATTTGCAAAAATCAACACTTAAACTTAAAAATAAGCCGTTAAAGGGTGAAAACCCAAACCAGCCACCAAATGACCCCGTAAGAAGCACGAACACCTCGCACGGGACCAATGTAACTTGTAGGAACTGACCGCGTAGTCCCGGGTCTCCCGGTTTGAGAATATGACGATAATTTGCAAAAATCAACACTTAAACTTAAAAAGAAGCCGTTAAAGGGTGAAAACCCAAACCAGCCCCCAAACGACTGCGTAGGAGGCACGAACACCTCGTATGGGACCAATGTAACTTGTAGGAACTGACCTCGTTGTCTCGGGTTTCTCAGTTTGAGAGTCTCACGATAATTTGCAAAAATCACACTTAAAGTTAAAAACATGCCGTTAAAGGGTGAAAACCCAAACCAGCCCCCAAACGACCCCGTAGGAGGCATGAACACGTCGCACGGGACCAATATAACTTGTAGAAACTGACCGCGTAGTCCCGGGTCTCTCGGTTTGAGAGTGTGACGATAATTTGCAAAAATCACACTTTGCCTTAAAAACAAGCCGTTAAAGGGTGAAAACCCAAACCAGCCCCCAGACGACCCCGTAGTAGGCACGAACACCTCGTACTAGACTAATGTAACTTGTAGGAACTGACCGCGTAATCCCGGGTCTCCCGGTTTGAGAGTACGATGATAATTTGCAAAAATCACACTTTTACTTAAAAACAAGCCGTTAAAGGGTGAAAACCCCAACCAGCCCCCAGACGACCCCGTAAGAGGCACGAACACCTCTCACGGGACCCATGTAACTTGTAGAAACTGACCGCGTAGTCCCGGGTCTCCCGGTTTGTGAATATGACGATAATTTGCAAAAATCAGCACTTAAACTTAAAAACAAGCCGTTAAAGGGTGAAAACTCAAACCACCCCCCAAACGTCCCCGTAGGGGGCACGAACACCTCGCACGGGACCAATGTAACTTGTAGGAACTGACCGCGTAGTCCCGGGTCTCCCGGTTTTGTGAATATGACGATAATTTGCAAAAATCACACTTAGTTAAAAACATGCCGTCAAAGGGTGAATACCCAAACCAACCCCCAAACGACCCCGCAGGAGGCACGAACACCTCGCACGGGACCAATGTAACTTGTAGGAACTGATCGCGTAGTCCTGGGTCTCTCGGTTTGAGAGTATGACGATAATTTGCAAAAATCAAGACTTAAACTTAAAAACAAGCCGTTAAAGGGTGAAAACCCAAACCACCCCCTAAACGACCCCGCAGGGGGCACGAACACCTTGCACGGGTCCAATGTAACTTGTAGGAACTGACCGCGTAGTCCCGGGTCTCCCGGTTTGTGAATATGAAGATAATTTGCAAAAATCACATTTAGTTAAAAACAAGCCGTCAAAGTGTGAAAACCCAAATCACCCCCCAAACGACCCCATAGGAGGCACGAACACCTCGCTCGGGACCAATGTAACTTGTAGGAACTCACCGCGTAGTCCCGGGTCTCTCGGTTTGTGAATATGACGATAATTTGCAAAAATCAGCACTTAAACTTAAAAACAAGCCGTTAAAGGGTGAAAACTCAAACCACCCCCCAAACGACCCCGTAGGGGGCACGGACACCTCGCACGGGACCAATGTAACTTATAGGAACTGACCGCGTAGTCCCGGGTCTCCCGGTTTGTGAATATGACGATAATTTGTAAAAATCACACTTAGTTAAAAACATGCCGTCAAAGGGTGAATACCCAAACCAACCCCCAAACGATCCCGTAGGAGGCACGAACACCTCTCACGGGACCAATGTAACTTGTAGGAACTGATCGCGTAGTCCCGGGTCTCTCGGTTTGAGAGTAGGACGATAATTTGCAAAAATCAACACTTAAACTTAAAAACAAGCCATTAAAGGGTGAAAACCCAAACTAGCCCCCAAACGATCCCGTAGGAGGCACGAACACCTCGCACGAGACCAATATAACTTGTAGGAACTGACCGCGTAGTCCCGGGTCTCCCGATTTGAGAATACGACGATAATTTGCAAAAATCAACACTTAAACTTAAAAACAAGCCGTTAAAGGGTGAAAACCCAAACCCGCCCCCAAACGACCCCGTAGGAGGCACGAACACCTCGCTCGGGACCAATGTAACTTGTAGGAACTGACCGCGTAGTCCCGGGTCTCCCGGTTTGTGAATATGGCGATAATTTGCAAAAATCACACTTAGTTAAAAACATGCCGTCAAAGGGTGAATATCCAAACCAACCCCCAAACGACCCCGTAGGAGGCACGAACACCTCGCACGGGACCAATGTAACTTGTAGGAACTGATCGCGTAGTCTCGGGTCTCTCGGTTTGAGAGTATGACGATAATTTGCAAAAATCAACACTTAAACTTAAAAACAAGCCGTTAAAGGGTGAAAACCCAAACCACCCCCCAAACGACCCCGTAGGGGGCACGAACACCTCGCACGGGTCCAATGTAACTTGTAGGAACTGACCGCGTAGTCCCGGGTCTCCCGGTTTGTGAATATGATGATAATTTGCAAAAATCACATTTAGTTAAAAACAAGCCATCAAAGTGTGAAAACCCAAATCACCCCCCAAACGACCCCGTAGGAGGCACGAACACCTCGCTCGCGGCCAATGTAACTTGTAGGAACTGACCGCGTAGTCCCGGGTCTCCCGGTTTGTGAATATGATGATAATGAAAGCGCAAGTAAGTAATTTCCTTTTTTATGTATTAAAACAAATACGATGCGGAAGCGTTGAAAGATGATGGTTCAATGATTAAACAAAACAGATTTTAGTTTAATAAAACAAAATTAAACCAATTCATTAATCCAATTCA
Source organism: Sambucus nigra (assembly GCA_949130495.1). NCBI lineage: Eukaryota > Viridiplantae > Streptophyta > Magnoliopsida > Dipsacales > Adoxaceae > Sambucus > Sambucus nigra. The sequence goes on along the minus strand of CASBWL010000011.1, from coordinate 385,260 downwards.
AGTCCTAGAATTTTCCTAAGTGATGATTTCCATATTTAAACAAAGTTAGGCCAAACCAATTTTAGTACGTGACTTGAATTAAAACAATTTGTACCCAATATTTAAATATAGTCCAATTTAAATTAGTGTGATTGTTAAACCAAATTTTATCTTGAATTAAACCTCAAGCATGGATTCTAAATTTTGGTGCAAGATAAAATAAACAATGTCACACTACGCCGCGATGTACGAGGAAAAACCCAAGACGGGAAAAGACCTCGGACGGCCCTAGCCACAAGTCCACTAGATATGGAATTACAATTACAAGACAAAAGACTTACATCCTCGACTCGAACCCTCTCAAGCCTTGTCGCTCCTTCTTGTAGAAACCTCTTCCTAGCGGACAATCACGGAGCTTCACCGCGATCTCGGAATCCACCGATAGGACTTTGTATGGTCACCGTCACCCAAGCTTGGAGCCTTTCTCCAAGTGAGTAAAATCGCCGCAAAATGTCTTCTTCTTTGTGGTGGGATGTAGAAGTAAACCCAAAACGTCTCTTTTTCACTTCGGTAGAGAAACACCGGTGCCAAAACTCCAAGTAAAGAATATGAATATAGAAACTTGGAATAAACAACTATTGGGTGTAAATTAGAGTGTGTATGAATTTTTCTTTAAGAACTAACACTCAAAAACTTGAACTTTTTCCCTAAATGAATTAGCTCTCAAACTCTCTCTATGAGATGGATATGGAATGAAAAAGTTAATTGGAAAAATGTGTATCCCGCACATATTAAGTCTGGAAAAAGTTGGTTAAAAAACAAGTGGGGAACATGGGTGAAAACTGCCAAAAAACTGCTCAAAACTGTTCCCGCCTGGCATCTCGTTCGAACGAACTTGACTCTCGTTCGAACGAGCGACCAGACTAGGCTCGTTAGAAACTCGTTAGATACCTCATTAGAACGAACAAACTCGTTCGAACGACATATCGAACGACTGACCAGTTTAGGTTCGTTGGCAAACTCGTTCGAACGAAACCTGGTTCGAACGAAAAAACTCGTTCGAACGAAAACCTGGTTCGAACGAAAAAACTCATTCGAACGAGACTTCGAACGACTTCCAGAAATTATTTTTTTGATAAATTCAATTTTTGGCCCAGAAACTTTATGTACTTTATTTTAAAGTTCCAATTAAATTATTCTGAAAGTAAAACATGGTTTTTTATTAAACCTAACACCCAATAAATATTGTTCCAAGCTCGTATATAAATATAATTACATTCATACCTTGGGAGCATGGAACCTTAGATGATGACGTAGAAACGAGGCACGCAAACCGGCATTTTGATGAAGCTTTATATTCTTTGCCGCTACGTCTTCAACACACACTTCATAGGCTTGAGAGTATTACAATAAATTACAAACCTATGAATAAATGTTTTTGTCCGGAATTGAGCCAAAACTATATATGGACTCAATTGGAAATTTGTGTCCTTACAGATAATTTGCAAAAATCAGCACTTAAACTTAAAAACAAGCCGTTAAAGGGTGAAAACTCAAACCACCCCCCAAACGACCCCGTAGGGGGCACGAACACCTCGCACGGGACCAATGTAACTTATAGGAACTGACCGCGTAGTCCCGGGTCTCCCGGTTTGTGAATATGACGATAATTTGCAAAAATCACACTTAGTTAAAAATATGCCGTCAAAGGGTGAATACCCAAACCAACCCCCAAACGATCCCGTAGGAGGCACGAACACCTCGCACGGGACCAATGTAACTTGTAGGAACTGACCTCGTAGTCCCGGGTCTCCCGGTTTGTGAATATGATGATATTTTGCAAAAATCAGCACTTAAATTTAAAAACAAGCCGTTAAAGGGTGAAAACTCAAACAACCCCCCAAACGACCCCGTGGGGGGCACGAACACCTCGCACAGGACCAATGTAACTTATAGGAACTGACCGCGTAGTCCTGGGTCTCCCGGTTTGTGAATATGACGATAATTTGCAAAAATCACACTTAGTTAAAAACATGCCGTCAAAGGGTGAAAACCCAAACCACCCCCCAAACGACCCCATAGGAGGCACGAACACCTCGCACGGGACCAATGTAACTTGTAGGAACTGACCGCGTAGTCCTGGGTCTCTCGGTTTGTCAATATGACGATAATTTGCAAAAATCAGCACTTAAACTTAAAAACAAGCCGTTAATGGGTGAAAACCCAAACCACCCCCCAAACTACCCCGTAGGGGGCCCGAACACCTCGGACGGGACCAATGTAACTTGTAGGAACTGACCGCGTAGTCCCGGGTCTCCCGGTTTGTGAATATGACGATAATTTGCAAAAATCACACTTAGTTAAAAACAAGCCGTCAAAGGGTGAAAACCCAAACCACCCCCCAAACGACCCCGTAGGGGGCACGAACACCTCGCACGGGACTAATGTAACTTGTAGGAACTGACCGCGTAGTCCCGGGTCTCCCGGTTTGTGAATATGATGATAATTTGAAAAAATCAGCACTTAAACTTAAAAACAAGTCATTAAAGGGTGAAAACTCAAACCACCACCCAAACGACCCCGTAGGGGGCACGAACACCTCGCACGGGACCAATGTAACTTGTAGGAACTGACCGCGTAGTCCTGGGTCTCCCGATTTGAGAATACGACGATAATTTACAAAAATCAACACTTAAAACATAAAAACAAGCCGTTAAAGGGTGAAAACCCAAACCAGCCCCCAAACGACCCTGTGGGAGGCACGGACACCTCGTACGGGACCAATTTAACTTGTAGGAACTGACCGCGTAGTCCCGGGTCTCCCGATTTGAGAATACGATGATAATTTGCAAAAATCAACACTTAAAACTTAAAAATAAGCCGTTAAAGGGTGAAAACCCAAACTAGCCCCTAAACGACCCCGTAGGGGGCACGAACACCTCGCACGGGACCAATGTAACTTGTAGGAACTGACCGCGTAGTCCCGGGTCTCCCGGTTTGTGAGTATGACGTTAATTTCCATTCATATATGTAATTTTTTTTGTTTTGAGTATTTTTTTTTTGTAAATTAATGGGTTACTAATATCGTATCTTTTTTGTATTCTATTTTTTTTTGCAGGATAACAGTTTATCGTTGGCTTTTATTCGCGTGGAACACACAAAGAACTCAATGGTTTACAACAAGGGGTTTGTTAATGAATCCATTTTTTTGTGTCATGACCGTACGGTCTTTTGTTGTTTTATTATTGACTTTTATGGCCATGAGGGATTTTGTAAGTTAATTGTTATATTTTGTGGTCGTGCGGGCTTTATGTTAGGCAGGTTTTGTATTAACATGTTTTGGAATGTCCAGAAAATAGAGGAAACTCTGCCCAATTTTTTTTGGGCCTATGAGAAGTTAAAGACTTGTAATATTTTGAAGTTTGTATGTACATTAGTTTATTAATAACGCGCAATATTATTAATTTGTGAATTTTGTGCTTTCAAATATTTTTTTTAAATTAAAAAAATTGGCACAGTTCAAAACCGTGGCAAAAGTGTATCATATTTTGGCATGGTTTTAAACTGTGCTAATTTTTTTTAAATTATGCTAAATCTGGCACAGTTAAAAACTGTGCCAAAAGTGTGCCAGAAATATCAAATTCTGGCACGGTTTAAAAGTGTGCCAGAAGTGTTCCTATTTTACTGAATCTGGCACAGTTAAAAACTGTGCCAGAAATATCAAATTCTGGCACGGTTTAAAAGTGTGCCAGAAGTGTTCCTGTTTGACTGATTCTGGCACACTTTTAAACTGTGCTAGAAAAAAATTCCCATTTTGGAACACCTGATTCTGGCATAGTTCGAAACCGTGCCAGATTTGATCTGGCACGTTTTGAACTGTGCCAGAATCCTGTTTTTGGTGTAGTGTGAGCTGTCGCATGGTTTCTTGCATGGCCGTCTGGCCTTGGGTCAAACTAGCCATTATACCAGCCAGATCTTGGACATTTGGGGGAGTAGATGGATTTGGAGGGATTCCAGTGTTTCGATTGCTGGATTCAGGATGATCAACCATTGGTGATGAATTGTTTTGGTGAAAAACGATAATTATAGTCATTTCCCACATACGGCGTCAGTCTGTTGATGTAAAAAACTAGATTTGATCTAATTCTTTAATCACAGATAAAAATGAATATATAAATATGAGATAATAGATTTTTAAAGTGGTTCAGCCTTGTAAGAATGGCCTACGTCCAATGTTTCTGTTATTGTTGATTATTGCTTGGAATTCTCGATAATGGGTTTCTCAAGAAATTTTGAGTCCCCCGCTAATGAGGAGGTTATAATGTATTTATAGCCTTGAGGCTGTACAAACGAAAGGACTATGCGTTGATATCTAGTTGACATATACATATGTATGATAATAAAGGGCATTTAATGCGCAGTCATCTCTTTTGATTCTCTGATTTGGGTGCGCTGTACGCTAAGTAGCTCAGACTGCTTAAGCTGCTCGGATCTCCTAAGCTGCTCGGACCGCCTAAGTAGCTCGACACGCTTAGAGCTGCTCGGGGCCCCTGAGTTCCTCGTGGCTTCTTAGTAGCTCGATGGACTTGAGTTACTCGTCTGGAGTATTCGTATTTGCCATGTAAGCTGACACGTGTCTTCAGGTGATTGGTCCATGTCAGCAGCCTAAATTTTGTATTAACACATATGGTGATTTCGAGTGCGCCAATGTGTCCCGTAGGGTCGAGATAGTCTGAAAAATGTACCCGGGGGGTTAGTTTGGGTCTCAGGACATTTTTAGGCCTAAGCAATGACCTGCAACTCCCATATAAGAGTAGAGTCAACAACGAGGTCGTCTAAGCAATGGCCTGCAAACTCCCACATAAGCTGCAGTGCGTTCATTTTAAGGAATCTAAGCATGACGCACCTGTGGCTGGGCACCTGTAATAAATACATATATATACAAGAGGAAAGAAATAACAGAAAACGGGTCAGAGCCCGAGTGTAAAACAATTTTAAAAATAGTTTAGCAAGTATTTAAAATGCTTACCGGCTAATGCAACAACCATGTTAGTATGCGTCACTCTCTTGAGAATTCTCACCTCTCATCTAGTGTGCACGCCTACCGTACTAATAAATCTCATAAGTTTCTCTAACTTATTCTTCATAAGGTTTTATCATGTGAAAAGCGAGGTTATGATATTTACTTTAGGAAATCATTCTCTTCAAGATTTCTTACGCTATTTAGAACAACTCATTACCGTTATAAAGTTCCCGAACACTTATAATAAAGTTGAAGCATTTATTCATTACTTATCTACTTATACGCACAGTAAGAAGTTCTCATATGGATATACGTATATATATTAGTCACACTTACATTATATATACTAACGGCATCCCATATAAAATCTATGGTGCTGGCATACTCTGCTATCAAGTCCCCGTATCACACTAACTACGAGAAATACTAGTTCGGAATCACTCTCGAACTGTATTAACACAATACATAAACAAATGGAGGCGAAGCATAGTTCCAGGTCCTAATAGGTCAGCACATACCCTCACGTCTCTTAGAACATCTGACTATCATTCTCATATAGCTGTATCGAGGATATTATCTTCTAGGGTACGAGTCATTATCCCCCATAAAGGTCCAATCGAGATAAGATTGTCTCAGCGCGGAAACCTCCGTGATATCAAGTAGCCCAGGTATGATTTTTACACAGATACATAATATAAGCACAGTCATACAGTCATATATATAAATATTCACATTTTCTAAATTAGGTATGCCCATGACCCATAATTATAATTATTCGTTCTTAGCACGTATTACTCAATCATCTCGCCTAACGGATTCGTCTATTTTATTCTCATATATAAATTATTTCATACTTACTTCTCATCTCTCGAAGTGTTTAATCTCACTAAGTATAATTTCAGTAGGTATGATCTCACTTACCTTCGGATCTAAATCCTTTACGAGTCTCAATCTTTTAGTAAATGTACGCACAATTTCCTATGTGCGAATAACTTCCTGTTAACCCATAATTTCATCCCACATTAAATTTCTCTCAACGGAGTCTATCTAGAACTTACTGGTCTTCTTTATAACCCATTATGCTCGAACAATAATAATCAAGGGTCCCTACATATTTTAACGGGATTAAACAAAAAGGAGAAAAATATGCCATTTTCCAGGAGGGATCGATCGATCGAGTAATGGGGTCGATCGATCGATACCATCGACCGATCGATGCTCTTGATCGATCGATCGATCAAGCAGTTATGACAAATTCTGCCATTGACAAGTTACGGGTTTACCTCTCCAACCTCTACCAAATCTCCATTGTAGATCCCTAAACTCCCAAACAACATTACTACATGTACTATATACCTAACTACATGATTTTCTACGTAAAATATGTTCGATTTCATCAAGTATAACGATTTCATGGAGTGAAATTTGACATAAACTTCAAGAACCCTAATTTTTCTTTAATTTCCATTCTTCTAATTCTTTTCCAGATTACTTGCTTCCAAATCCATACAAATTCGTGGCTTATCCTCTACATGTGATTTAGATGTCCATAATATGTCTACTTCTTTTACAACATATGATTTTAAGTCTCAAAAATATTAATTTCTTTCATGAAACATGTTCTAAACAACCCTAGACTAACATGATTGAAACATTAACTAAAATAAAGCAGGATAGATACTTGCCTGGAATTTGAGTTTCTAATTTGTGGACGAAAGAGGTATGGTTGCGTTCCTCTTCCCGCGATCTACGCTTTGGTGGTGGTGGCGGTGCAAACGGGTGAGTCTTTGGCCTTGAGTTGCTTGGAAAGCTCTATAACTCCTTCTCTAATGGTCGTTCTTTGGTTTTGTGTTTGTTAACCCTAGAAGACAACTCCTAAAGGATGATATATCCTTAGGAAATGTGGTTTTAATTGTCCAAAAATGTAAAATGTATATAATACCCTCCCGGGAAGCCAATTAGGCTTAAAAACGCCCCGAGACCCGAACTAAACTCCCGGGTACATTATTTTGACTATCTAGACCCTTCCAAACACATTGGCGCACTCGAAAAGACCATACGCGTGACTTATAATTTATTCACTTTTACTAATAATAATTTAATCCCGACACGACACAGGCGCGTCCTGACTTAATTTTCATAATTGTCATATTATTCCCTTGTGACAATTTTAATAAATTCAATTCTGCATATTACTTTACTCAATAAGTAATATTTAACAAATCAACAATTTTCCAATAATTACTAACTCTCGCCACGTTAGTAAATATTTAAAACAAATTTCCAGATTAATATTAAATTAATCTATCTCAATTAAATTTAATAAATTCCTAAATTTAAAAGCCATAAAAATACGGGTTATTACATACGTTAAGTGAGTTATTGGGAGACTCAAGAAAAACTTAGACCAGTATGTTAGTGAGGGTATACCTACTGAATTTACATCTATTATACGAAAATACTTCGAGGGACGAGAAGTGCTTATGAAAAGGCGACAATTAAGAATAAAGAGAAATGGGTTAATTATACGTAGGACTTGGGTAGTTGTACTACGTATGGTTTAAATATTATGGGTCGTGGTCGAACTTAATTGAAATACGTGGAATATATATATATATATATATATATATATATATATATAACCGACTGCATGTGTATATATATATATATATAATGATATTTATCTGTGCATAATCATACCCGCACTACTTGCTATCACGGAGGTTGCCGCCCCGGGAGAGTCTTATCTCGATGGGAACTTTATGGGGGATATTAACTCGTACCCTAGAACATAGGATTTCTTGGTACAGGCTATCTGAGAACGATAGTCAGACGGTCCTAAGAGACGTGAGGGTATGTGCAGACCTCTTAGTGACTTTGAACTATGCTTCGCCTCCATTATGTGTGTATTGTGTTCATATAGTTCGAGAGTGATTCCGAACTAGTATTTCCCTTTGTACGAGAGATATGGGGACTTGATAGCAGAGTATGCCAGCACCATAGATTTTATGTGGGGTGCCGATTAGTATATATATTGTGGGAGTAATTTATATATACACTTATACCTAGAATTCTTCTACTGTGCGCATAAGTAGATAAATATCGAATAAATGATTTTCATTATAGTAAGTTCTTTACACTTCCCAGCGGTATTGAGAAATACATAATTGACTTAAATAATCCTTAAGAATATGCTATCTTAAATAAATTATAGACGTACGATCTCGCGAATTAGAAATTATGGGAAGAGAATTGGGTTGGACTTATTAGTTATTTTAGTAGTACGATAGGCGTGCACACTAGATGAGAGGTGATAATTCTTAAGAGAGTGTCGCGTACTAACATGTGTGTCATATCATCTAGTAAGCATTTTAAATACTTGCTAAACCATTTTTAAAGCTGTTTTACACTCGGGCTCTGACCCGTTTCCTGTTATCTTTTCTTCTTGTATATATATATATATATATATATATATATATATATATATATATATATATATATATATATGTATATGTATATATATACATATATATATATATATATGTATATTACAGGTGCCCAGCCACAGGGGCGTCAGGCGTAGGTTCATTGGATTGGACGTTCTGTAGCTTGTGTGGGAGTTGCAGGTCCTTGCCGTCGACGATTCTTCCTTTGACTCCTCAGCTTCTGATTTAGTTCTCTTTAGTTAGGGCGTGTGTCGCCCATTTCCAGATTTCAGTTTAGATTTGTTAGAGATTTTGTTCCCCCTTATGGTGTCAGTATTCTGTTTTATTTGGGACTGTGTTACCTATTACGTTGATGGTAGTTATGGATAGTTATTTGGATTGAGTAAGCATAACTCATTTGAATGTTTTTTTTATTTATCATTAGTACTATTCATAAATTGGTTTATATACATAAGGCCTTTACAATGGAATTTAAATTAAATAAAAATGAAATATTTTGACACTTAGCTTAATTATTTACTAGGGTGTTAATAAAGAAAATTATTTTACGACAGTGATGCTAAGAATGAACCAACCGAACACTTTGAATTAATTTAATAAAGGAATGATCACCCAGTATTTAATTGGGCGGGGTGTCACAGAGACATCCATATTTATGAAGTTTACATGTTTCCTAATATGATTAAATCAAAAGATAAAGGGGTAGCACTTAAAGCCCATGCAAGAAAAAATGACGGGTCAACAAGAAAGAGGGGTGAGTCGTCTAAGATAAAGAGGACGAGACATTAGATTCGGAGTTTGATTTTGATTTAGACGATTTGGTTTTATTTGCTAAAAAATTTAAGAAATTTCTCAAATTAAAGAAAAAGAATGGCAATTTAAAGGATAAAAAGAATTTTGAGAAAAATAAATTTGAAAAGAAAAATGACAAAGATAAAAAGGACACGCCTAAAAGAAATGAAGAGAGTTGTTGTGAGTGTGACGGTAGAGGTCATAAGGCTTTTGAGTGTCCAACTAGGTTGAAACGTCAAGGCAAAGACAAAGCTGCTTTAAATGCCTCCCTTAGTGATGAGAGTGAGGTTGAGTCGGTGGATTCTGGAGATGAGTCACCGCATGGATGTAACATCACCGCATTCAAGGATAGTCATGTGAGTCCTGACAGTGCACCTCACGACGATGAGGAAGCTACTTTACAGGAACACCTTGGTAGTGAAAGCGATGTGAGTGAGGGAGAGGATGCTGCAAGTGGGAGCAAGAGTGATCTACGATGCGCCTACGCCGATTTGTATGTTTATTCGTTCAAAACTAAAAAGCGTAACAAAACGTTAGCTCTTAGGATCGTCGCCTTAGAGAAAGATTTGGGAGAGACTAGAGAGAGAGAGAGTCCTCCGTTAGCACTGCCTTGAGAGACAAAGAGAAAGTTTGTGATGAGAGAGAAAGAATTTGTGTAGAGAGAGTTAGTTCAGAGAGAGATAGATGTAGAATTATTTTGAGAAAGAAAAAGGGGTATTGACGAAGTAAGTGGCTAGTCTTATGAGTGAGCTCCATTCCTCCGTGAAGGCTCAGAAGAAACTTGATTCCCTTGTTGCCCAACTCACTCATGACCTTGAGAGAGATCGGGAGGTCAAGGTAAAGATAGAGGACATATATAGAAAGATGAGAAAGATGATCCTCACCCCTATTTTAGGGTTTGGTAAAAGGAAGGGAATAGGTTTTGATGGTGCCACCACGTCTCATGCTACATCAAACTAATTTTTGAGTTTACTACTAATCCATACGGCCATCATCCAAAAACCCAAAGAAGAGTTCGGCTAAGAAAAGCACACCAAGGTCAGCCTATGATTGTGTATTTTTGTACCTACTACAAAATAAAGGGACGCCTTAGGAAGTTTTGCTATAGTTTGGGTCGGACACGATGTACATTTTCTTCGCCATGTGCCACTAGTGATCTTACTATTCTTAGAGAGCAGGTTGAGTTTCTAGTCACCATATCTCAGAGTTTAATGGAAGAGTTCCAACAGATGTCTTTGCCGTTAGCGGATACTTCCAAAATCTCATCTAGAACCAATAATGACAAGGGCAAACATAAGGTTACCACTTCTTGGGCACCTAAGAACGACGTAAAATCCCTTGTTGTTCATGTTCTTTTAAAGCGCATAATACCTCACAGTGGTATTTTGATAGTGGGTGCTCCAGGCACAAGATAGGTAACGTCTCATTTTTTACCTACCTAGAGGATCGTAAGGAAGGTAAAGTCACCTTTGGATATGGGCGCAAGTCTAGCATAGTAGGACGAGGTACAATAGAGACACCAGGATTTCATAAGCTAGAGAACGTTTTGTACGTCAGAGGTTTAAAAGCGAACCTTCTTAGCATTAGCCAACTATGCGACGCTACTTTATAGGAAAGTTTAATCAAAACGAGGCAATGTTTATGATCAATCCGGTAAATTTCTATTCCAAGGGGTGAGGACTGAAGATAATTATTATGGGATTATACCCAAGTCCTCATTTGTCTGCAACAGCGTCACAATCACTCCTATAGATCTGGACATTAATGTCTAAGTCACGTAAATTTTAAAGATTTGGAGAGATTAGATAAAAAAAGACCTAGCACGTGGTTTGCCACCACTTGGGAAGATAACTTTTGCAGCTTGTAAACCCTGTTAATTGAAAAATCAACTCCGTAGCCCACACAGGAAGTTGAATTCCATTACCACTTCACGAGTGCTTGAGTTGATACACATAGATTTTATTGGTCCTACTCGTACTGAGAGTTTGGGTGGTAAGAGGTATATCCTCGTGATGGTAGATGATTTCTCTCATTACTTGATAATAGGTTTTCTGAGAGAGAAATCTGATTCTGTTGAGTTTCTGATAACCAAGTTCCGTATCCTACAAAATAAACACGATGTCCATATCAATAGAATGCGGAGTGACAACAACATTAAATTTAAGGAAGTAAAAGTAGATATTTACTGTGATAGCCTCGGGATCAAACATAAATTTTTGGCCATAAAGACTCCTCAGCAAAATTGGATTGTTGAGAGGAAGAATCGGATAATTTAGGAGTTGGCTAGATCTATGCATCTAGGTCATAAACTTACTAGGAGATTTTGGGCAGAGGCGATGTCTATCGTATGCCCCACGGTGAATAGGGTTTACCTTCGTCCACATAAACTTCAGATGCCTTATAAATTTTAGATAAAAAAGAAGCCCAACCTTTCATATTTTTGTATTTTTAGAGCAAGTGCTACATACTACGGGATAGAGAGCAATTAGGAATTTTTGACTCCCGGAGTGATGAGGGAATATTATTAGGTTATTTATTGACGAGTATGGCATATCGGGTTTTTAACCTGAGTAGCTCTAAGGTTATAGAGTTAATAAATGTCACCGTACAAGATGAAGAACCGTCGACGTTTATTGATTCTAGCTATTTGTGAGAGGATGACACTCTTCCAGCTGATGATCCCTTAGTCCATCGCACATCCAAGGAGGACCCTACTCCTGACTTAGAGGACACGCTTATTGAGTTCACAGGAGTTATGACCCTTCTGCCATCCAGGAGTTCCCACACTAGGGGTCAAAACTCATACTCAGCTAGAGAACGTGGTTAGATTTCTATGCTATACGTGTAAAGTTGATCCAAATAACGTCAAAGAATCACTCAAGGATGAACACTGGATACCCGTTATGCAGGATGAGTTTCTTCAGTTTAGAAAGAATGATGTATGGGAACTTGTCCCCGACCTAATGAGAAGAATGTGATTGGTACCAAGTGGATCTACAAGAATAAGATGGATGAGAATGGTACCATTATCCGAAACAAGTTTAGTCCGGGATTATCGTTCTATGGAGCATCCACTAAACTCTCTCCAGGTAGGGGAAGTTTGGGAACCCCAAAATATGGATGATGATGGGGCCGACTCTTCTGGCAACTGCGAGTAGAATTTGTAAATCTTTTATATGGTGTTTGGTTATGTGTAGGTTATGTAGGTTATATGGGAATAATTTGGAAAGGTTGTTTTAGGTGTAGTGGGACTTATTTTTTTTTGGTTTGAGGAAAGTAGGAGTACGTTGGCAAGGGAAGTTGTTTGACTTGAATTTAATGAAATAAATAAACTTTTAATTATATTGTTGTGCCTCTTGATGGGTTTTGCAATTTGAAATATCTATACCAATCTCTAAGGCATACATAATCCTTTTGTTCATGTATATGTTAAAATGAACTGTCATTCTCAGGGGTAAGAAAATAATAGCATTTCGGGAAAAAGAAGGGAGTCGTTCTCATGTAAAGCGTATGAGCTGCCTACGTACCTTTGGGGGTTTGGGGAATTTTTTGAGTTTCATTTTTTAAGACAAAAGGTTTTTTAGAGGATTAGGCCCCACGTAGTTTTGAGTAGAGTGAAATGAAGAATTTTTTTATTTAAAATAGAAGGGATATGAGAAATGTCGTAGCACGCTGAGATTTCGGACTAGGGGTAGAATTTCTTGAGACGGTCGAAGTTGACTGTATGGGCCATCTCTTCGCCATTAAGGTCAGTGAATGTGACAACCCGAATATAATTGGGGATATGGATAATGTGTATTAATATTAGGTTATTATGTTTAGTCTAAACCTGCCTTCATAAATCATGAAATATAGAATTAGTTACAAACACAAAATTTTGTAGTTGTCGGTAGGAATGCTCATGTTGGAGACTAGTTTTGACCCTTGTGATATAATAATTGACTTGAGGTGAAAACTACATAGTTGTATATATATGATTTAAGGTTGTAACACAATAAACGGTGTGTAAAACAAATTTTAGAGTAACGAGTTATGTTAATTTTACAAAACAGGGGAAAATCTGTCCATCCGTTTAAATGATATTTTGTCTTATATGGTGACACATGATATATTTTGATTGGACCAAGGTGAGCTGCCCTTATGACGAATTAAACCTCTACATATCACCTATTCCTTCTGGAAAATTTAGCCATGAGAGAGTTTGTCCTTAAGAGATAGAACCATAAGGCTTAGGAAGAGAAGGACGAGGAAAAGTTGGAGAAAAATATATAGAAAATTACGTAAACGTCCCTAAGGTAAGTCTATCCATAAATCTTGTTATATTTTTGGTATTACTGATTGAAATGGTAGAAATCATTATTTTTTTACTAAACTTTCATGCCTTTGTTGGTATGCATGGATAGATACATGTTTAAAGAAAGTTGAAGGTGTAAATCATTTATACGATCTTGTTTAAAACCCTTCTATGTTCAAACTTCTATATCTTTTTGTATACTTAACCCGAATTGAATAATTACAATTGGAGATTAAAATAGACTCATATATGTATATCATGTCCGAAAATTATGTAAAAATACCAAGAAATGAATCTTGGGTGTTAGGTTGAAGTTGAGGTGTAAAATCTGGCCTAAAAGAGTAAGTATGCATACCAGATGTTCGATGGTTTGCTTGACATAGCAAATGAACCCTAACAATTATGAAACTTTAATTTTGTATCATTCAATATGTTTACTGAGATTGTGTGAAATATCATATAAAGTTATGATGTAGAAAAATTATGAAAATTCATAAAGGTTGGCTAAATGATAGAGGAGCCTATAAGGCGGATTTGCTATGTAGTAAAGGAATGGGCATAACTTGCTCTAGGAAAATTGAAATGTTGTGTAGTCTTTTGTATTTAGAACCTAATATGATAAAAATTGGATTACCAATAAGGAAATTAAATCATTTTTGGACTATGAATTGGATATGTTAAATATATTAACATGAATTGGGATGGAACTTCATTTATGATAAATGATTTATATAGAATCATATGATGCTTATGAATTGACTTACGTTTGAGATATTCCTTGGATAGTTGATATTCTTATTATGATACTAATATTGTAAGAATGATAGGAATGGAAGAAGAACTAGCCGAACAAGTTCCAGACAAAGGCAAAGGAAAAAGCCCATTAAGTCGCCAAAATGAGTGTACTTACTGGGAAGATGCATTTATACACTGCAATGGATATAATCAGAATATTACTCATTGGTAAGATGTATTTATACATGATTATAGATATGATATGTGTATTTACCGAGTTTAATATGGATATGATATCTGTGGTTACTGAGTTAAATATGTATATGGTTACTGAGTTGATTATAGACATGATATGTGGTACTTACTGAGTTGAATATGGATATGATATGTGTAGTTACTGAGTTGAATATAAATATTATTTGTGTGGTTACTGAGTTGAATATGAATATGGTTACTGAGTTGATTATAGATATGATATGTGGTACTTACTTAGTTGAATATGGATATGATATGTATAGTTACTGAGTTGAATATGGATATAATAGGTGTGGTTGCTGAGTCGAATATAGATATGGCTACTGAGTTGATTATAGATATGTTATATGGTACTTACTAAGTTGAATATGGATATGATATGTGTAGTTACTGAGTTGAATATAGATATGATAGGTGTGGTTGATGAGTCGAATATGGATATGGTTACCGAGTTGATTATAGATATGATATGTGGTACTTACTGAGTTGAATATGGATATGATATGTGTAGTTACTAGGTTGAACATGGATATGATATGTGTGGTTACTGAGTTGAATGTGGATATGGTTACTGAGTTGATTATAGATATGATATGTGGTACTTACTGAGTTAAATATGGATATGATATGTGTAGTTACTGAGTTGATTATAGATATGATGTGTCGTACTTACTGAGTTGAATATGGATATGATATGTGTAGTTACTGAGTTGATTATAGATATGATATGTTGTACCTACTGAGTTGAATATGGATACGATATGTGTAGTTACTGAGTTGATTTTAGATATGATATGTTGTACTCACTGAGTTGAATATGGATATGATATGTGTAGTTACTGAGTTGATTATAGATGTGATATGTTGTACTTACTAAGTTGAATATGGATATGATATGTGTTGTTACTGAATTGATTATGGATATGATATGTGTAATTATTGAGTTGATTATGGATATGATATGTATGTGTTATGTAGAGATGTTATGGTTTATTTATATCCAATAAATGTTATGGATTATCAACAGCTAAGAGATGTTATGGCTTATTTATAGCCAAGAGATGTTGTTGGTTATTTATAGCCAAGAGATGTTATGGCTTATCATCAACCAAGAGATGTTATGACTTATTTATAGCCAAGAGATGCTATTGATTATTTATAGCCAAGAGATGTTATGGCTTATCAACAACCAAGAGATGTTATGGATTATTTATAGCCAAGAGATGTTATTGGTTATTTATAGCCAAGAGATGTTATGGATTATCAACAACTAAGAGATGTTATGGCTTATTTATAGCCAAGAGGTGTTATGACTTATCAACAACCAAGAGATGTTATGTCTTATCAACAACCAACAGATGTTATGGCTTATCAACAGCCAAGAGATGTTAATATAATTAAGATGTTAATATAGTACTTTTACTATATAGAGATGTAGTACATTCACTGAGTTCTTTTAAACTCGTGGTTTTATATGTGTACATTTTTAGGTTGGTATACTGCCAGTAAGGACACCCTATGATCGGTAATTTGGAGAGCTGCACCGTTAGAGAGAGGAAGGGTTTAAATATGGGAATTTTGTTATTGTCACACTTATGATTTTACTACACTCATACACTGGATATACTGAGATGTAGTAGTTTAATTTGATAAGGGTACTAGTTAATCATAGTATGGTAGGTTCGCTTCATTATGACTCTGATATTAATTATGTTATGATACAGAGAACAAAATTACGTTCATTATATACATCATAAAAGGAAATCTCAAAATGAATTATATTTTGATTGGTTCAATATTACAATTTAATTATCATGAAATAAATGATTAGTACGGAATTGGGTTTGGGGTGTAACAGTGAGCATAGTCATGATGCCTGATAAGATATTTTTCATAATACAGGGGTCGCTCCAATTGGGCTTGAATTTCCCTCTGGGGTGCCAAATGGGCTCTACTATTTCTTTTAAGGGATAAGTCCCCTTCTCGGGCACCATGATCCTTAACTCTCTTATTAAATAATCGCACTATCTGGCGATGATACCCTTGTATATGATATAGAGCTTTTAGCCTCCTTTCATCCAAAAGTGACAGCTCGTCAAGATAGTTTTGATGCCAGTCTTCCTCGATGACTTTTCTTTCAAGCATGATACGCAGTGAAGGGATTTCCAGCGCCACGGGTAGGACTACTTCCATGTCTTAAAATAGAAAGTAAGGGTAGCCCTAGTATAGGTTCGAACTGAAGTGAAGTATCTCCATAGGGCATAAGGGATCCGGTCGCCCAATTTTGGTAGCTTTTAGTCATATTGCTGATGATGGATTTTAGGTTCTTATTAGTTGCTTCAATTGCACCGTTGGTTTGAGGTCGATAGGGAGAAGATTTATGTCTTTGGATACCATACTCATAGACCACTTCTATGACTTCTGCTTCAAAATGTAACCCATTGTCAGACACTAGCTCATGAGGGACCCCATATCGACAGATGATGTTTTTTCTTAATGAACTTATCCACCTTCTTGGCATTCAGCACCGCGTATAACTCGATTTTGACGCATTTAGTGAAGTAGTCAATGGCAACTAGGATGAATTTGTGCAAGTTGGATGCTTTGGGTGTAACCTTCCCTGTGATATTAATTCCCCATGTGGAGAACGACAAGGGTGAGGTTATGTTGTACAATTCTCGCGGAGGTAAGTGTTGAAGGTTGGAAAACTACTAGCATTTCAGATATCTCCGAACATAGGCAGTACAATCCTGAACGATGGTAGTCCAGTAGTAACCCTATTAGATTATTTTCTTAGAGAGCATATGTCCATTCATATGGGGTTTGCATTCCCCATTGTGGTTTTTCTGCATTATCTTTTCAATGTCAGCCACTGCAATGCAGTGTAAATGGGTTCCATCGAAGTTCCTCTTCAAAAGTGCTTTGTCACAGACGATATACTGGGCAACCTGTCTACGGAGGGTTACTCGGTATTTATTGTCAAAACCTTGGGGATACCCATCATTCTTGAGGATGTGCCAAATATCATAGTACCAACAGTCAGTTACATCAAGATCTTCTTCTGTGATGAGCTCAATGTGGTAGCAATGGGTTGGTTTATCTTGATTTTGGACTAGGAAGGGGACCATTATTATTCCTTCGGGCATGTCAATCATAGAGGCTAAAGTAACAAGGGCATCGACTTAGTTATTATTTGCTCGGGGAAGGTAATGGAAGGTGATTTCTTGGTATTAAGAGGCCAACTCTTTTAGGTGGGGATGGAAGGGTAAGAGTTTTTCGTCCTTGACTTTTTATGTTCTGAGTACTTGACCGATGATGAGGGTTGAGTCCCCATAGACATCTAGGTATGAAATTCCTTTCTTGAGAGAAACTTTAAGGTCTACTGTGCATGCCTCATATTTAGTAATGTTATTGGTATAGGGAAAATCCAGCTTAATGGCAATGGGAGTGTGAGATTCATTAGGGGAAATTAGGAGTATCCCAAAGCCATACCATTTCTTATTGGCGACGCCGTAAAAGAAAATTTTCCATTAAAGGTCTACTTGGGAGGTATAAAGACTATTATCATCTAGGAATTTGGGAATCCAAACATTGACTTCTTCCATTGGGCAGTCAGCGAGGTAGTCAGAGATGGCTCTTCCTTTTATGGATTTCTACATGATATACATGATATCAAACTCGGTTAAAAACATCAACCATTGGGCCATTTGAATTAATATGGCAGGTTTTTGTAGTAGGTACTTGATAGGATCCGTTTGGGACACAAGTTTGATGGGAAAGGAGAGCATGTAGTGCCGTAGTTTTTGGGTGACCCAGACAAGGGCGACACATGCTTTTTCTAAGGACGTGTCGTTAACTTTGTACCCAACCAACATATGACTAGCATAGTATATGGATCTTTCTTAAACTCATTAGGCTAGCAAAGCCTCAGTTGCGATATCTATCACGGTTAGGTAAAGGAGTAGGGTAAAACCAGGCTGCTACGACATGAGTACAAGAGGTCGGGTTAGGTATTGCTTTATTCGGTCAAAGTCTTCTTGACAAGCTTCATTCCAAATCTTGGTGGGATCCTTTCAGAGGATTTCGAAGATGGGTTCGTATATAAAAGTCAATTAGCTAATGAACTGGCTGATATAATGTAATTTTTTAAGGAATCCTCGAACTTTTGTCTCTGTTCGAGGTGGTGGCATCTTGGGTATGGCATTTAGCTTGGCAGGATCTACTTCTATCCCTTTCTCACTAACCATGAATCCCAAGAGCTTCCCTTTGGTGATGCCTAAGACACATTTATGTAGGTTAAGTCGCATTTGATGTTATCGCAGTCGCTCGAAGAATTTTTGAAGAGCGGGAACATGACCTTCCCTAGTCTTAGACTTAATAATCATATCATCCGCATAGACCTCGACTTCTTTGTGTATCATATCATGCAAGATGGTTGTGGAAGCCCTCCGGTAGGTAGCCCCTGTATTTTTTTAGACCAAATGGCATGATGGTGTTGAAAAAGGTTCCTAATGAGTGATGAATTTGGTTTTCTCTTGATGATTCGAGTGCATATCAATTTGGTTATATCCGATAAACCATCAAAAAATGACTTAAGAGTGTGACAGGTCGTGTTGTCTATAATCATGTCAATATTGGGTAGCGAGTAATCATCTTTTGGAGAAGCCTTGTTCAAGTCTCGATAGTCAACACACGTGCGAACCATTCCTCTAGATTTAGGCACGGATACGATATTGGTTAGCCATGTGGCATATTTGATCACACGAATGAAACCCACATTCAACTATTTGACCACTCCTTCCTTAACCTAGAGTGACCATTCTGTGCAGAGCTTTCGTAGTTTCCACTTGACCGATTTTCATTATGGAGAGTTGGTATCTCATGCTGAGCTATCTCGATATCAATGTCGGGTATGTCATCGTAGGACCATGCGAAGACATCCATAAATTCCTTCAGTAATTCTTCGAGTTGCACACATTCTTGCTCGTTAAGGGTGGCCCCTATTCCATTCTCGCGTCGCTGGGTACTACAACCGAGATTAATAACAACAGTTTCATCTTCATTAACTTGAACGTGGTTATGTTGTTTGTTATTAACCTTAATAAGATCAATTAATAATTGTTCATTTGTAAAATCATCATCATCAAGATTTTGATTAAAATCAAGATAATTAATGAAAGGCACAACAACAACAAGATACTCAAAATCTTCGTTTATTTCATTAATGGGAAAAATAGCATTAAAAACCTCATCAAAGGAGGCTTCGATTACATCAAAGTAAGGGGCAATAATAAGAGAATAGTAAATGGGACAAACATCAGGGTTGGGTTGAATTTTAGTAGGTGGAACCGGTGCAGCATGCTATTTGAGGAGAGGTTCATTAGCAGCTTTGATCAGGCGAGATGGATATCTTGCCGTCTTTAGGATATTTATAAAGTTAGTTTCCCTCGTGTTAGGCATTTAATACACATGATTTTAAGGATTTTGTTGAGTTGTTGGGTTTACACCAGATTACGGTTCATATCCATGACCATTAGACACTGTACCAACATGTGGACAACCTCCTTGTAATACCCCGTAATTTTAAAATAAAATATTATGTCATAAATAAATTTAAAAATTTTGGATTTATTTTGAGAATAAATTAAATTGGGAGGATTTAAATTAAACGAGAAAAAATTTAAATTTTAAATGAACAATTATTCATGATTATATATATTTAAAACTCAATTCGACATAATGGGCTTGCTAGTGAAAAATAAATCACACATTAATAAATTTATGGGCGTGGTTCGTTAAACATAATAAAAATGTCTAACTGAAATATAAATAATTGGGACACGTTTTGGGAAGCGTTAGAAGCTCGGTTTAGTGTTTTAAATATTTAGAAATAGTCCCAGGTCAATAATATATGGGTTGGGGTACTTTTGGGCTAGTTAGGTTATGAATTCGGATCCGTTTGAGGATCCAAAAGTTAGGTTTTAATCCCAACTTGGGATTAGCCTTAATTAGTGTTTAAGTGGGGGTAAACCACTCCCCCACTATCATTTCAGAAAAACCTAAAAATAATTGCTAATGGGAGAGGAAAGGAGAAGGGCTAAAAGAGGGAAAAGGACAAGGAACTAAGGAGAATCAAATGGAATTCAATGGGCTTTCCTCAACAAAATGTTAATGCAAGAATTCTCTTACTTAATTTATGTTTTCAATATATTTCTTGATGCATCATAATTTCCCCTTAAGTTTTTGGGATTTAGGTTTGATATGAGAAGAATTCATGATGAATGAATATTATATGCATGAAGAGTACTGACTTTAATGTAGAAAATTTCCTAGAAATTTAGGTATCAAAACCTTGAAATTTTGGGTAGATTCCTTAGGGTTTTGATAGTTAAATTGGGTATATTTTGACTAATTAATGTAGAGGATGTCGCTATTAATTCATGGACTGAAATTTTGATGCAGATCCCCTAAGAGATGCCTCTTTTGTGAATTAAATCTGGTTGGGATTTGGATAATGTTAAATCATTAAAATATGTAATAGGTATTAAATTTTTGGAGTTGAATATGTCATTTTGAGTTTTAAATTTTTTGGTTTTCGCATACCTATTCTGGGTTTGAGAGTTTAATCTGGGAAGAACAGAATTAGAGAAAGCGGAGTGAAAAAGACGATGGAGTCGTTCGAACAAGGTGGGCTCTCATTCGAGCGACATGTGATGTTGCGCAAATGACCCCGTGTCTCGTTCGAACGATGTGAAGGGGTTTTAGGCTGTTCGTTCCTTTCATGATTTGGCATGGGTTTGGTCTACAGTATATCAGTTAAAAGGAGGATTTAATTAGAGAAAAGCTCGATGGAAGTTTAATACCTAGGGTATTGGAAGATTGGGAGTTAAGGAATATTAACATTAATGAGCGTATTGGGCTTGGGGTTTGGTTATGAGTATTTTTATGAGTCCAAGTGAGTGAGTGGAACCGAGGTTGGGACAATAAAGAAGTTATTAAAAATTTCAAATGTACCCACATTAAATAGGGAAAATTACAATTAGCTAGTTGGTTAAGTAATTATTCTATGGAGTGGAATTAATAATTCACTAGATGGTAAATTATTAATAAATAAAAATATTGTAGACTTTATGTGGGATTTATATGAGATAATAATATTTACTTATATGTATTTTTGTGGACATACCAATGTTCATGGACTGTCCTATCGGCTCAAGGGTTCGAGAAATCGGGTACCACACGTCGGTACGGGTGAGCTTGACGTTGTGTAGGTCATATAGGTACATGGAGGTGCCATCTACGAGGAGGTAGGTGTTGATGCTGACCCAACCTGTGTCACTGTTGGGTATGGGCCGTGAATAGGTATCTTGAGTAGGGATCACCCCCAACTTGTGTGTGTTTTGTGATGTCTGCTTAGGATAAGAGATTCTTTCGGACTTGTCGATAGACTACGAACTAGACACCAATGGTAGATGCCTTTGTGTGTCAAATATATGAAGGGCATATATATATGATCACTCGAATTTTATATGAGGTAAATTGAAATGCTTATGGATGTGGACATAAATTACAACTTTGATTCTTTAATGCATAATAGATGTTTATGCCCTTTATGTGAAATTTAATAGACTGGGATGTTATGGGTATTGGTAATTAAATGTAGTCGGTACACTTAATCATTTAATCATCGACATTTTATTATTAGTTTATTACGTTGTCATAGTTATTATTTGGGACTTATTGGGATGCATTTTAAATCTTACTTTGTTGAGGGGTGAGGTGTTATACACATGCGAGTGGCGAAGGGAATAGTTATACTACATCAATTGTATTATTACATCTTAAATTAAATAAATTAATTATTGCACACCATGGGCTCTGACCCAAATTTAAATGTTTTCCCCCAGGTAGTTTCTAGACAGGGATAGCGGGACTGTAGATGTACCAACCTTGCGATTTCTCGCGCTTAGCAGCTTTTCAGATTATAACCCTAACTTAGGGGCTTTTTGTAACACCCCATAATACTAAGGTATAGGATTTAGTTAAATTGGTGATTTAGTATTTATTTAAATCGGTGATTTGGGAATTATTTAATTTGGAGAAATTATTTAATTTGGTGATTTAGAGTTTAAATTAATTCGATTTATTTTAATTTCACGCGTGTCGTACTTTGAGGTGCAAATAAGATTATTTAATTTGGTGATTTGGAGTTTAAATTAATTCGATTTATTTTAATTTCACGCGTGTCATACTTTGAGGTGCAAATAAGATGATTTTATAAAGTGACTCAGATGACTGTTCAGAGGTCACGGTTGATTCCTAAAGGGTCAAAATAGTTGAAATAGTATACCCGGAGGTATATTTTGGGTCCTGGAGCAATTATAGGCCAAACCGACATCGTAGGAGGGCATTTTGGTCATTTGAAAAAATAGGGTAAAGAGCCTACAAATTTACAAATCCTTTATCAGTATATAGTTGGGAGAGGCTAGGGTTAGAAAGATAGAAAACAAAAGTAGGCAATAAAGAATAAGGAGAGGCCATTTTTCAAGCTTAAGGAAGGGTTCTTGAGAGATTCAAGTGATTCTGGCACCACAAAAATCATTGGAGAGTGGATTGAAGGGGAAGACCAATAAATCCATCATAAAGAAATGAAATTAGACCTTTAATTAAGATTCAAGTATTTATCTTGCGTTTATATTAAGCATATTATAATACCTATGTAGAATATGGTTTGATTTACATGTTTTTTGTAAGATTTATATGAATTTTGGGCGGGTATAATCCATGAATTGAAGTAGGATTGCATGTGGTGATATTTATTTATTTTGGTGACACGAAATCAAAGGGTTTGGAATGATTTATGTGAATAAAATCTGGGTTCTTGATTAAAAGATGTGAAGAACATAAGAAACTAGGGTTTTATATACTTTTAGAGGATAATCGATTCTTGGATTAAATTTGTGATGAATTAATGATTAATTTGATAATAATTCCTATACATCTATGTAGTGATTAGTTATGCTGGTTTGAAATTTAGTGAGGTTTCATGAAGGTTTGAGGTGTTAAAAATGGAGAAAAAATCAGTTAGAGAAGAAGAAGGTTCGCAGATCTGATACGGCGAATCGGTTCAGTTTTGAGGCCAAACCTGGTCGATTTACCTACTTGTCAAAGTAAAACTTGTAGATCTTTTCGTTACGATCGCGTGGGCGCTGACATCACATTTTTCTGATTATTTTTTAATCAGTTATGATTTTTCTATGTCCGAGATCGAAATCTGTAGTCAGAAATTAAATCGGGGTATAAAATTTATAATGAACTATACGAGGACTTTGGTAATTTCAATAGACCTATAGTTGAGGCTTAGGCTTATTCATAATGATGATAAAATTAGACTAGGGGTTATGAGATTTAACTGATTGTGTTGCGTATCGAGAATTTATGAATTGGGTTACGGGAAGAATAAATGATTACCTAAGGATTAGTACCAGTAGAATGGTGAGGTGTTAACTTTTGAAATTTCTTAAAGGATGATGAGGACTTTTCGGGTAGAGAATAATGATCAGGTAAATATAATTAAGAAGTATAAATGTGAATAAATTGTATGGTGAGTATTCGAGAGATAAATACTACGTACGTGTGGTTATTATAGGTGAGAGTATAACTATACGGATTATTATAGGTGAGAGTATAACTTCACGAATTTATTATGGATCGTGTGTGTGCCTATCTTGAATATACACATGGTTAGGTTGTGTGTGTGCCTATTATGTGATTTTTGTGTATGTTAACATACCTATGCTACTTGCTATCACGGAGGTCCCGTGCAGTGAACAATCCCACCTTGACGATTCTAGTGAGGTCTGAATTTGTGCACCAGAGCATAGTGCTGATATTGGATAACTATGTGAGAGAAATAGTGATGCCGACAAATTGTTTGGGTACGTTAGGTATGTGCACAACCCCGAAGACTTAGTACTATGTTCACCACCAATATATGTGATTTGATTGATGGTTCGAGGAGACATTTCGAACCGATGGTCCATGATTAGGTACGAGAGGTACTTAGACTGATAGTAGAGTACGCGAGTGCACATCGTTATTGCCTGTATGGGAGATGCATAAATATTATTATATATATATATATATATATATATATATATATATACTCATGGATGTTTAATCTTATTATGTACGATAGTAAGGAGACCAAATAGTGTATATCTAAAACAATGCTTAATATACTCAAGTGTAAATAGTAGAAAAGATAGATAGTAAAAATCTGAAGGAAAGTGAGTGTGAGAACTTAACACGAGGATCATAATAATAACGTAAGGCTAATGTTAATTACTAGTTAATCGGTAGCGTACTTTATGGGCGATACGGGGTAAGTTAAGGAGAAACTTAACTAAAGGCTTAATGATAATTAAGGGTATACTGTAGCGTACGTTAGGTATGTGCGTAACCCCAAAGACTTAGTACTATATTCGCCTCCAATATGTGTGATTTGATTGATGGTTTGAGAAGACATTCCGAACCAATAATCCATGATTAGGTACGAGAGGTACTTAGACTGATAGCAGAGTACCCGAGTGCGCATCGTTATGACCTATATGGGAGATGCGGTGTTATTATATATATATATATATATATATATATATATATATATATATATATATATATATATATATATATATATATATATATACACACTCTTGGATGTTTAATCTTATTTATGTGTGATTGTAAGGAGACCAGATAGTTGATATAAAAAATATTGCTTAATCTACTCAAATGTAAATAGTACAAAAGATAGATAGTGCAAATCTGAAGGAAAGTAAGTGTGAGAACTTAATGTTGTGCATCATGTTCCCAAGAAAATTAAAAACTGGGTTTAGTTGGTAGATTAATTAGTCTTGATCATTTGTGGACACTCCAACAACTGGTATATTGTGAATATTGTCGACCCTTGAAGTCATTGCCATATTTAAATCTTGTTTATAAGATAGTGGCCCCAACTCATGAGTTGTTTCAACCATTGTTTTCTCTGCCAAGGAAACAGGTTGACTGGTTGAGCTAATTTCACCAACATTTTATGTTATATGCTTGCTTTCACGTGTCCTATCCATTAGCAATAATAATTCAGCACTGTGTCCCACCGGGCGTGCCAAAAAATATTTGTGTGTTTTTCACTTGGCTTAGTGAATGAGTTTAATTGTAATTAAGAGTGTCAGGCAAGTGTGTGGTATTTCCAACCAAAATATCATATCCCAGTGACAATATGAGATAGTTGTATACCGATCGATGCTTCAATTAAGAAGGGTTATGCTTCCCCTATGAAAGACTTTGACGTAAGGGCTAAATTACGATAAATAACTAGAGACAGAGAAGCTATAAATTATATGAACTAAAATGACAGAAAGCTTTGGATTTGAAGAAAAGTAAGTGCAATAAAGTACCTACGAAATGTAAATAAGAAAATTAAAGAAATAAAATACAAAGGCAAGAAACTTTTAATAAACTTGAAAGAAAGAAAGTTCCAAAACCGCCAATAACTTCCCTGTAACTACCCATCATTCTTTTTGTAGACAATGACACTTGTCCCATATAGGACTAACAATTAAAAAAAAAAACATGGGAGTGGTGACAAATAAATCATTATATATAAGACTAAAAACTTAAGATCCCTAAAACCTCCGACCCAACAACATTGGGGAGCTAGTAGAAGAGTGATTGACGATGAGAATGATCAAAATTTTTTAATGATTTTTTTTCATCCTTAAGATTTTGGGCTTCTCTTCTAAATGGTCCTTCTACTAACTCACCCAGTTACGTTCTCATCTTTATAAAATTTTAATTTGTAGAAATAAAAATAATAATTTAAAGACTTCTTTTCATTCTCATTCTTAAAGTAAATTACTCTTTTACTTTAATTAAATTTTTTTGCATTTTATTTGTGTATTTATTTCTATCAAGGCACCCCATTATAATGATATTGATATTTAATAGTTTAATATTTAATTATTCTCTCTTAACACACTCACACACAAACACAGACACAAACACACAGACATAGACACATAATTTATATATATATATATATATATATATATATATATATACACACACACACACACACAGACACATACACATACACATACACATACACATACACATACACATACACATACACATAATTTTATTTGTTTATTTATTTCTCTCAGGACTCCCTATTTCCATGTAAAATAATTCCCAAATTTTGCATAATTTTATTACAACCACTAATGGGTTAATTGAAAAGTTCCAAGTTGAACTACCAAAAACTTTAATGCAACAAATCATTCTTTTATACAGTCACATCTCTATAAAATTTAGCTAATAACATAATTAGTGAGGTACACATTTTCATTAAAAGTAAACACTAATACAAATGTGCA
Source organism: Sambucus nigra (assembly GCA_949130495.1). Taxonomy (NCBI): domain Eukaryota; kingdom Viridiplantae; phylum Streptophyta; class Magnoliopsida; order Dipsacales; family Adoxaceae; genus Sambucus; species Sambucus nigra. The sequence goes on along the minus strand of CASBWL010000011.1, from coordinate 358,302 downwards.
TAATCTATTAAAATAATTCATGTATAAATCTTTTACTCAATAAAATAAAATAAATAGTTTTTATTATAGTCCTTTTGCCAAAACACAAAATAAAAAATAACGAAAACAAAACTTAGAAAATATAAAAATATAATGAAAAGTTTTGTAAGGCTAAGAAAGACAAATTCATAAAGTACATTCTTTGGTCTTAGCGGGTTAACCTTTTATAATGAAAAGAATCGGGTACCAAAATGTAAAAGTGACAATTTTAAATGTGAAATTAAATAAGTTCAACAACATTGGGCGTCTAGCAGTTGAAGAGTGTGATGATGAGGACGATCAAATCTTCTTCTCCAGCGTTAAGATTTTGGGGCTTTTTTACAAACTCAACCAGTTACGCTCTCATATTCATCGATTTTCAAGTTATTAGAAATAATTATGTGAGCTCTTCTTTTCATTTTCATTTTTCTACTACTTCTAAAACCCATACTACCCCTTTGGATGGAAAACTAGAACAAGTTTTTAGCAGTCCAACCCATCGCTTTAACCCTTATGTGAGAAACCAATGCGTAATTGAAGATGCCCTAGCTTTGTATAATCATATGGCCAAAATGTGACCTTTACCTTCCGTTGTGTATTTTAATCAGTTGCTAGGTGCCATTGTTTGGATCAAACATTTCACCACTTCTATTTCTCTCCTCAAACAAATGGAGTCATCCCGAATAGTTGACCCCAATGTTCATATTCTTAATGTTCTCATTAACTCTTATTGCCATTTGAAATGGGTGGATTTTGGTTTTCTATTTTGGGGAGAATCTTCAAACTTGGTTATCAACCTGATTGTGTCACTCTTAATACTTTGATTAGGGGTTTGATTGCTCACGATCGAATGAGTGACGTTGTAAAGTTGTTTAATGACACGGAGGGGAAGGGGCTTCTACCCGATGTGATTACTTATGGGACTATGATAAATGGCTTATGCAAATCAGGAAACACTAATATTGCTATTGGACTGTTCAAGAAGATGGAAGAAAGAAATATAGAGGTTAATGTTGTGGTATATACCACAATTATTGATAGTCTTTGTAAGGACAAACTAGTCGATGAGGCTTTAGACCTATTTTCATAACTGATCTGTAAAGGTGTTATACCAAATGTCATCATATACACTTCATTGATCCGTGGTCTTCGTAATTCAGGACGGTGAAAAGATATTGTGAAATTATCGAATGAGTGTAACAACCCGAATTTTTGAAATGGGAATTTTTAAATTAATTTTGGAAATCGGAGAAAAATGAAATTTTGGATTGTATAAATTTTATAATTTAAAATGTTGGTTTTTATATTTGAAAAAAAAATTTCAAACGAAATTGGAATCGGAATTAAAATGGAGGCTTAATTGAACTTTTATTATATAGAAGAGTCCTCAAAACATAAAACTCTCTAAGAGTCCTCAAAACATAAAACTCTCTAAAAAAATAATATGTTTAGAAAAATTTTCACAGCAATCCTGTCTCGCCGATCGCTACATCATACTAAAATTTCAAGCCATTCTGACGCTCCGATCATCCGTAATGATTTTTCAAGTGTTTGTATCTGATTAGAACTCTTTTCTTAATCAAATTCTTAATCCTTTATATATCAACAAATTCGTGGCTTGGCTTTTCAAATCACTTTTTCTCAAACTTTTTGACCAGAAGACCTCTCCAAAATTACTCCCTTTCATCTACAAACCATAGCCCTAAACTTATTCAAGATTTCAACCTTAGATTAGAAGGCTTATTTGGTGGTTTCTCGAGTTTGAGCTAGAACGAGATTTGATTATTTTCGCGAGAGGAACATGATTGTGTGATCAGATTTTGAGGCTGAAATTATGTGATGATTCATGTGATGATGTTGAGGTATGGGGTTTTACACAATATGCTCCTTAATCTCACGAGTATTATTCTCGTTGTTTTCTTGTGATTACTGACTCATATTTGAATTGATAAATTCATTTGGAAATCTGAAAATATTTGTTGGAATCTAATTTCGATTCATGTTGTATTATATTTGGTGTTGAGCATGTTGTCATGAGATTTTAATATGGCACTGAGGTTGGGCACCCGCCAATATTCCTTTTTCCGGATATGCTTAAAAATGCATAGGTGCATTACGGTGGTGAGGCCTGGTGACCCGGTTATTGCGTTGTTGTGAAATTATATTAATATAATTCCTTATGAAATTCGCATTTGATTTGAATATTCGTACTCGTGTTGTTACGCTTTATTCACCGCTAATATTTGTTGAGCATCTTTCCTGTCGTATCGTGTACTTCCCCATATTTTCTTTTAGTTGGCAGGTTAGCATGAATTTGGGCGCTACGGATTATTTAGAGGATTTTAGCGAAGACTATTTTGGGAAGAATATTCGAGAGTACTCATGAGAAGAATTGTATTTATTTTTTATGTATAGAGCATTGGAGATTTATTTTATTTTATTTCGAGATAGATAGTTGTATAATTTTGAGAGGCTTTTGTCGTATTTAATTTGAAGATTGAGATTAATGGTTTCTCTTTTTGTATATAGTGGGGTTTTAGATGCTCTATGCCTTGTTTATATTATGGATTTAGTTAGTTTTATCGATAGTAGCGCTCCGTTCGCTCTCCCCGGGCGGGCGGGGTGTTACAGAATGGTATCAGAGCTTAGGTATATGACAACCCTCGGGTCTTGCGTTTTGGGTCTAGCATGAAGGTTAGACATAATTTTTTGGAGATAGAAATTTTTGGTGATAAGTCGTGTTAGGCATCGAGGTTAGATGTGAGGTATTTAATGTTAATTTTTGGAGCCGAGATTTATTTTTGGAGATTATCGGTGTGGCCTGATTTTTGAGTGTTAGGCTTCGTTGAATTTCGAGGGCGAAATTCCTTGTTAGTGGGGAAGTATGTAACAACCCAGATTTTTTAAATGGAAATTTTTAATTAATTTTGGAAATCGGAGAAAAATGAAATTTTGGATTGTATAAATTTTATAATTTAAAATGTTGGTTTTTATATTAGAAAAATAAATTTTCAAACGGAATTGGAATCAAAATTAAAATGGAGGTTTAATTGAATTTTTACTATATAGAAGAGTCCTCAAAACATAAAACTCTCTAAGAGTCCTCAAAACATAAAACTCTCTAGAAAAAATAATATGTTTAAAAATCTGACCGTTCGATCGTGCTGAATTTTTCACAACAATCCTGTCTCGCCAATCGCTACAGCATACTAAAATTTCAAGCCATTCTAACGGTCCAATCATCCGTAATGATTTTTCAAGTGTTTCTATCTTATTAAAACTCTTTTCTTAATCAAACTCTTAATCCTTTATATATCAACAAATTCGTGGCTTGGCTTTTCAAATCACTTTTTCTCAAACTTTTTTAACCAGAAGAGCTCTCCAAAATTACTCCCTTTCATCTCCAAACCATAGCCCCAAACTTATTCAAGATTTCAACCTTAGATTATAAGGCTTATTTGGTGATTTCTCGAGTTTGGGCTAGAACGAGATTTGATTATTTTCGCGAGAGGAACGTGATTGTGCGATCAAATTTTGAGGTTGAAATTATGTGATGATTCATGTGATGATGTTGAGGTATGGGGTTTTACACAATATGCTCCTTAATCTCGCGAGTATTATTCTCGTTGTTTTCTTGTGATTCTTGACTCATATTTAAATTGATAAATTCATTTGGAAATATGGAAATATTTGTTGGAATCTAATTTCGATTCATGTGGTATTATATTTGGTGGTGAGCATGTTGTCATGAGATTTTAATATGGCACTGAGGTTGGGCACCCACCAATATTCCTTTTTCCGGATATGCTTAAAAATTCATAGGCACGGTATGGTGGTGAGGCATGGTGACCGGGTTAATGTGTTGTTGATAAATTATATTGATATAATTGCTTATGAAATTCGCATTTGATTTGAATATTCGTACTCGTGTTGTTACGCTTTATTCAGTGCTAATATTTGTTGAGCATCTTTCCTGTCGTATTGTGTACTTGCCCATATTTTCTTTTAGTTGGCAGGTTAGCGTGAATTTGGGCTCTACGGATTATTTGGAAGATTTTAGAGAAGAATATTTTGGGAAGAATATTCGAGAGTATTCATGAGAAGAATTGTATTTATTTTTTATGTATAGAGCATTTGAGATTTGTTTTATTTTATTTCGAGATAAATAGTTGTATAATTTCAAGAGGCTTTGTCGTATTTAATTTAAAGATTGAGATTAGTGGTTTCTCTTTTTTTATATAGTGGGGTTTTAGATGCTATATAATTTGTTATTTGTGGATTCAGATGTATTTTATCGCAGTAGCGCTCCGTTCGCTCTCCCCGGGCGGGCGGGGTGTTACAATGAGATGGTGAGCCAAAATGTTAATCTGAATGTATGGACTTTTAGTACATTGGTAGATGCACTTTATAAAGAAGGGATGGTTGAAGAAGCGACAAATTTAATCGAAATGATGATTCAAAGAGGTGCCAACCCTAAATGTAGTCACATACAATGCTTGGATGGATGGATATTGTTTGCAAAGAAAATTACAGGAAGCAGATAAGGTATTTGATTTTATGGTTGCTAGGGGTGTTATACCTGATGCTCATAGTTATAACATACTGATTAATGGATATTGTAAGGAGCAAAGGATGGATGATGCCCGAAGAGTTTTTCATGATATGTATCACAGAGGATTAACTCCTAACATTGTCACTTACACCACTCTTATAGGTGGCTTGTGCCTCGTGGGGCAGCTTTTTGTCGCACTAGAGCTTTTAAATGAAATGCAAGCCTCTGGCCAAAAACTAAATCTCATGACATATTCTATTATGTTAGATGGCTTATGCGAACATCTATGCCTTCCCAAGGCAATAGACTTATTTCAATAGATGGAAGATTGCGGGTTGCATCTTAACATTATAACATACGCCACTCTCATTAATGGTATGTTTAGAGCTGGAAAATCTAAGACTGCTAGGGAACTCTTTGATAGTCTCTTAACAGAGGTTTGCAACCTAATGTCCGTACATATACTATTTTGATCAATGGATTATGCAAAGAAGGGTTGCTAAAGGAAGCAAATGATTTGCTTGGAAGAATGGAATAGAGTGGCTGCTTACCAAATGGTTGCACTTCTGATGTTATTATCTAAGGATTTCTTCGAAATAATGATAAATTGTGGGCAATGCAACTTGTTCATGACATGGTTAATAAGGGGTTCTCTGTTGATGCATCTACAACTGCTTTGTTGATGGATGCTCTTACCAATGATGAATTAGGTCAAATCAATTTTGAAAATGCTTTATAGAGTTGTGCTATTTCTCTCATGTTTTGAATGTGAGGTATAAATTTGGACCTAATGGCATGATAAAGAGTCAAGATTTTGGAAGAAAATTTGCTTCACTAGAGAAAAAAGTACCTAATTTGTGTTTACGGATGGAAAATGAGATAAAATAAGTATATGATTTGGGATTGTAGTATAGCTCTGGAGCTGGGAGGGATCAAATTCCTCGCAATAATGTAGAATTGTTGTGAAGAGTTTCAATCAAATTCCTCTAATACTTAGCTAAGAAGAATGTTTATATGTACATAATGATGAGTTTCCATTTCATATTGATCTTTTATGGTGTTATAAAATCATGAATCATTTGGATTTTCTGTTTGGGGTTGTTGGGTGTGAGGCTGCTTCATATGATAGAGGTTTTGGATGATGCTAACCTAGTTGGGATCATCTTATGCCTAGTGTTGATATGCACCTGCCTCTTTTATATGTTCTTCTTTTTCTTTTTATATATTTTTCATTTTGATTAATATATTTAAAGGCTCATTTGAGCCTTTTGCTTAATAAAGTCTGCATTTATTAAACTTTTTCACTTACTAGTTTAATCTTACATGTCGAAACCATGTTGTTGAACCAACAATGGATTGGACCCTTTATAAAAATTTCGTATCATTAATTTTTTTTAAAATTATATTGCTTATTCGTTTTGCGATCTGTATAAGGGCTTGTATGTTAGCTTGCCATTCTTTTGTTAATATACGCTGTTATTGACATACATGTAATACCCCGTATTTTTATGCTTTATTAATTTAGGGATTTATTAAATTTAATGTGAGTTATTAATTTAATATAAATTCGGAAATTAATTACTTTATAATTATTAACATGATGTGAGTTAGTAATTATGGGAAACTTTTTGAACATTACAAATGAGTTAAGTGATATAATATTGGTTCTATCAAATGTCACGAGTGATTAAAATGACAATTTTGGAAATTTGAGTCGGTACGCCCCCGTGTCGCGTCGGGACTAAATATTGATTAATAAAAGTGAATAAATTATAAGTTGCTCGTATGGTCATTTTGAGCACGCCAAAGCGTCCTAAAGGGTCGAGATAGTCAGAAAAGTGTACCCGGGGGTTTAGTTTGGGTCTCGGGGTGTTTTTAGGCTTATTTAGCACCCCGGGAGGGCATTTTGGACATTTTGTAATTTTGGGCAATTAAACCCACGAATTTTCAAGGGTTATATCAGATGTCTAAGGTTGTCTTCTAGGGTTAACACAACCAAAGACAAGTGAGGGCCATAGGAGAGGAAAGGAGAGAGTTTGCCAAGGTGTTCTAGGCCGAAAATTCACCTGGTTGCACCACCACCACCACCAACGCGTAGATCACGTGACGGGGAATGCAACCACACCAAATTCGTCCTCAAATCAGAACTAAAAAATTTCTAGGCAAGTGTTTATCTTTCTTATTTTCATTAATGCATCACTCATGTTAGTCTAGGGTTGATTAGGATGAGTTTCATGAAAGAAAACCCATGTTGGAGATAGGAAATTGCATGTAGTAATGATATAAATGGAAATCTGGAAATTCCCCTTCATAGGTAGAGGTTGAACCACGGATTTATGATGTTTTAGAAGAAGAAATTCTGGAAAAAGACTGATTAGAACAAAGTTAAAGAAAATTCTAGGGTTCATGAAGTTTATATAAGTTTTTCCCTTTTAATCCATGGTTATTGATGAAAATTCACATGCTTTCCGTAGAAGATTGTTAGTTTGGGTTATTAATGTTTGTAGTACGAATTTCTGGGAGTTTGGATGTTAAAAATCTGGATTTGATTGAGGTTAGATTATGAAACCCAAAGCTATTAAATTGCAGAGTTCGCCATACCTGTTTGATCGATCGATCGAACTAGGAGTGTCGATCGATCGATGCATCGATCGATCGAGATCCTGCCATCGATCGATCGACCCCTTCTGGAAGACTCATAATTCCCCTTTGTAAATAGTTAAATTCAAATTAAATGAGTAAAAATATTTAGACATCCTCATTAAAATATTTTGGAAATTAAGGGAGACCAGTAGGACTTATTAATAATTATGAGACCTTTAATGTAAGACGAGATGTACATTTTTGGGATATTTACATATAAGGGGTGATGGAATTATGTATTAAAGGGAGAGACGCGTAATATAGTTCGTTGGAAATTAGATGAGTACCTACTGAAATTCTACACTTGGGAGGATAGAGCTCATGAGTGTTACGTAGTGAGTTGGAATAATCCCTCAGATTTGAGTAAGAGACGAATCATTATAAGTGATAACTAAATAATGAGAAATAAGGACAAACGTTATAATTATGGATTATGAGATGAACCTAAATTTGATATGGTAAAAGTAGTATATTTATATGACTGTGTTTATGCATATACTACATAAGTGTGAAAATCACGCCCGCGCTACTTGCTATCCCTGAGGTTACCGCGCTGGGACAGTCTTATCTCGATGAGCCTTTATGGGGGATATTGACTCGTACCCTAGAAGATAGATATCCTTGGTACAGGCCATCTGATCGATGGTTAGACGGTTCTACGAGATGTGGGGGTATGTGCTATCCTCTTAGAGACTTGGAATCTATGCTTCGCCTCAATATTGTTTATGTATGTGTTAATACAGTTCGAGAGTGATTCTGAACTTGTATTTCCCTTAGTACGAGTGAGACGGGGATTGGATAGCAGAGTATGCCCGCACCATAATTTTTATGTGGGGTGCTGTTAGAATATATATATATATATTATACGAGCATTTAATATATATATTAAATTCTGAAATTTGGAACTTCCTACTGTGTTTATGGTAAGTAAGATATGAATAATGATTTCAATTTGGAAATACTTGTTTTGAAAAGTATAATATGATATTGGGAAACTTTATTAGCGAATAAAGTTAAAATGAGAGTTTTGTTATTAAATGGAATTTACTCCTTAAACAGTTGAATCACCAGTTTAAATTCTTACGAGTAAACTAAGACAAGATAAGTTAAACCGTTGGGAAGGTTAGTGCGATAGGGGTGCACATTAGAAGAGAGGCGAGAATTTCTCAAGGGAGTGTCGCACTAATATGTTGTTGCATTGGCCTGTAAACATTTTAAATACTTGCTAAACAAATTTTAAATCGTTTTCACTATCGGGATCTGACCCGTTTCCATTTTCTTTTCTCTCTTGTATATATATGTATGTATTACAAGTGCCCAGCCACAGGGGCGTCTTGCATAGGGTCCTTTGGAAGGACTGTGCTGCAGCTTAGGTGGGAGTTGCAGGCCTCTTGCTTAGACGACTTCATTTATTTGATTCAAATCTTAGCATTATTTATTCCAGTTGGGCATGTGTCGCCCTTTCCATTACTCAGTTGTTTTATTGGATATTGTAATCCGTTTATTTCCAGTATTTGCACTTTGGGATTTATTATTGCCAGGATGTTTTCATTTAAAGTATTAAATGTTGGATTCAATTAGTTGATTGTTTAAATTATTTGGATTATATGTTCCAGGATAATTTGTGGTGTGATTCTTTAATATTGAATTTCGTAAAGTTTTAAATCATTGGTTATAACTAGAATTTGGAAAGTAATGTCTAAAATGGTTTTGACACTTAGATTAATTAATTAGGGTGTTTAAATTGGAAAAGTTATTTTTACTACAGTGATGCTAAGAATGAACCAACTGTTCACCTTGATTTTAATTTAATAAAGGAGTGATCGCCCGATATTTAATTAGGCGGGGTGTCACATGTGGTATCAGAGCATCAGGTTCTAGTGTCCTTAGGATCTGTATGGCTTATTTCGCTTTCAGCTTAGAAGTTTTGTCATAGAGCCGTATTTTAAGATTGTTGTATTCTTGCTTTTTCGTTTACGTCTTCATCTATTTGAGATTTGATAATAACTGTAGACTAATAAATTTCTTCACGTTTCAAATGCCTCCGAGACGTGCCCCAAAGGATAGGCGTGCCCAAGCCGAGCAGCCAGCAGCTCCGGATCAGGGAACGATGAATGCTAATGAGGTAGCCGTTATTGTTGCTCAGACGGTGAATGCCGCGTTAGCGGTAGTACAGCAGGCTCCACCCCAGATTCAGGCAGTGGCGCCAGTACCTGCACAGCTTCCATATGCATGGGAGCGGGTTAGGGATGCCTTTCAGAAGGCGCATCCCCCTGAGTTCTCTGGTAGTTCAGATATCATCATCATCAGCCAATGGAAGAAAGATATCCAGCGGCATCTTCGTATGTATGAGTGCACAGATGTGAAAAAACAGTTGTTGGCTTCCTTCAAGTTAGTGGGAGCCGCTTTGCAGTGGTGGGAATCCACCACCACCTTGGAGGAGAGGGATACTATTCCGATTCAGATGTTCTATGAGCAGTTTGACCGCAAGTACTTTCCACCCGCCGTGCAGACTGAGATGAGGCGGAAGTTACTGAACTTGAAGCAGGAGAATTCTACCGTTGCTGAGTATGAGGAGGAGTTCACGAGACTTCTCACCATAGTGTCAGATGAGGCGCCTACTGAGGGTAAGAAGATAATATTGTTTGTGGACGGGTTAGCTTGGAGGATCCGTCAGCACCTTATAGGGAATCTATCTCTGAGTACTTTCACAGATGTACTCAATGCTTCTTTACTCCACTGCCAGGATCACCGCTTCCATCTACAGGGAAGCAAGTAAGCAGGAGAGTCCGGCCAGTAGGGCAGGACAGGGGTAGTGGCACTGGTGGAGCACCGACATCCCAGGAACAGACTCGTCAGCATGAACAGAGTTCCCATCAGGGGGACCCTGCCAAGCGCTTCCGATCAGGTGATTCCAGGAAGGGATTTGGGGGTTATAGGCAGGGTCAGCAGGGCCAGCCTAATCAGCAGGGCCAACAAGGCCAACACCGTCAACAGCAGGGCCAACAGGGCCAGTGGCGAGGTGGTAAGGGGCAACAGGGTCGTGGTCATCAGGGTCAGAGGGGAGGAAATTTCAAAGGCCTATGTTTCGGGTGCGGAAAGAATGGCCATAGGCGCCAGGATTGTCCAGAGGGAGAGAGGGCCCCACAGCAGCAGGGTTCCCGTAATGAGCCACAGAGTCCACTTTTTCCAGCCGCCCTCCCAGCACCAGCCCAGGTACCAGCCCTACCAGCCATTTCAGCAGCTCCAGTGCAGCAGGGGCAGTTACAGTATGGACGTGTCTATAATGTTCACCAGGCAGTAGCTCCACAGGCACCACCCGTAATTGAGGGTATGTTTCCTATTCATGGTACTATGGGTCGAGTTTTATTTGACACTAGGGCGACGCACTATTTTATAGCTACCCATTTTGCGAAGGCCTTAGGGTTATTAGCCACATCAGAGAGCACTGTGACGTGTGTAGACTCACCACTGGGAAATGGTTCGCTTATTTTCTTTATATGCCGGGGTGTGGGGGTAGAGATTGGTAGCTTGGTATTACCTGCAGACATATTAGTCTTAGATATGCATAAGCATGACATTATTATCGGTATGGATTGGCTCGCTGCTTACAGGGCCATGATAGATTATTTTGGTGGGAGTATTGTTTTTGTCATTCCGGGGTAAGAGGTGTTTGTAGTGGCGATGCCTCGCCCAGAGGGAGGCTCGACCGCTCATTTTTATTACATAGAGGAGGATACCCTTGGACTCGATCCTAGTTGTTCGCGAGTATTCCGATGTAATTCAGGAGATACCAGGCCTACCCCCCAGTCGAGAGATAGACTTTGTCATAGATTTATTACCACATACTAGACCTATAGCACGCGCTCCATACCTTATGGCTCCGACAGAGATGCGAGAATTATGAGATCAGATAGAGCAGCTGTTAGGTCAGGGCTTCATTCGTAGGAGTACCTCACCTTGGGGAGCTCCAGTCTTATTTGTGAAGAAGGGAGATGGTTTATTGAGGCTATGTGTGGACTACCGGGAGTTGAACAAGATCACGATACGGAACAAGTATCCGTTGCCTCGAATCGATGATCTGTTCGATCAGCTGAGGGGAGCAACTTTCTTTTCGAAGATAGATCTGAGGTCGGGGTACCATCAACTACGTATTAGGGAGTAGGATGTTTCAAAGACTGCTTTCTTGACGAGATATGGGTCCTATGAGTTCAGAGTGATGCCATTTGGCCTCACAAATGCTCCAGCCGTATTCATGGACTTGATGAACCGAGTGTTCAGAGAGTTCTTGGATCAGTTCGTTATTTTTTTCATAGATGACATTCTGATATATTCACACTCCAAGGAGGAGCATGCCGAGAACTTGAGGCAGGTTCTTCAGACTCTACGGGAGCATCAGTTGTATGCTAAGTACGAGAAGTGCGGGTTCGGGTTGCGGGAAGTACAGTTCTTGGGGCATGTTGTTTCTGAACAGGGGATAGCAGTTGGCCCGAGTAAAGTGTCAGCGGTGAGGGAGTGGGGACAGCCCACGACACCGATGGAAGTGCATAGTTTCTTAGGGTTAGCCGGATACTACAGGAGATTCATTCAGGGATTCTCCAAAATAGCGGGTCCATTGACGAACCTGACTCGTAAAGGGGTACCATATGATTGGGACGATGCTTGTCAATTGTCTTTCGACGAGATGAAAGACAAGCTCACTTCAGCACCAGTCATTGCTTTACCTAAGCCGGGTGTGGAGTACCTGGTTTACACCGATGCCTCTTTACGGGGACTTGGGGGAGTACTTCAGCAGGAGGATAAGGCTATAGCTTTTGCCTCCCGCAAGCTTAAGCCGCATGAGAAGAATTACCCCACCCACGACCTGGAGTTAGCAGCGGTCGTTTTTGCATTGAGGATATGGAGGCACTATTTATTGGGGGAGAAGTTTCGCTTGTTCACAGACCACAAGTCACTGTAGTACCTCTTCACTCAGCGAGAGCTGAATATGCGTCAGCGCAGACGGTTAGAGTTTGTGAAGGACTATCAGTTTGACATACAATACCATCCGGGGAAGGCCAATGTAGTTGCTGATGCGTTGAGCCGTAGACCGGTAGACGATGTAGCGGACATCTGGAAAGCAAAGTGGAAAGAGTTGGGTCACCAGGACGCAGTAGCCCGTTATTTCATATTTGTCATGGCAGTGACACCCGAGATTGTTACGAGGGTGATACAGGCACAGGCACAGACCGCAAACCCATTTTTCCAGGAGCAAATCGTTCAACTTTTAGCTGAGGGTGCTGAGTCCTATTCTGTTAGTTCTAATGGGGGTTTGAGGTTTAATGGGAGATTGGTGGTCCCAGAAGGATCAGAATTACGTCATGCAGTCATGACCCAGTCTCACGTGTCTCGATTTGCGGTACATCCTGGAGGAGATAAGATGTACCAGGATATGAGGCGGCAATACTGGTGGAGTGGGATGAAGAAGGACATTACTGAGTTCGTGTCCAAGTGTGCTACCTGCCAGCTGGTAAAGGTGGACCATCAGAGACCGTCAGGGTTGCTTCAGCCATTGGAAATACCCACGTGGAAGTGGGAGAGTATTTCCATGGACTTTATTACAGGGTTGCCTACATCACAGCGGGGACATGACTCTATCTGGGTGATTGTAGACCGTTTGACCAAGGTGGCTCATTTTCTGTCGATGCGGACAGACTATACCATGGGTCAGTATGCTCAGTTGTTCATTGATGAGATTATCAGATTACATGGGGTGCCCCTGAATATTGTGTCAGATAGAGACAAGATTTTCGTGTCGCGTTTCTGTGAGAGCTTTCAGGAGGCTATGGGTACAGAGTTGAGGTTGAGTTCAGCTTATCACCCACAGACAGATGGGAAAACAGAGCGTACTAATCAGATGCAGGAGGATATGCTACGCATGTATGTCCTTGATTTTGGAGGAGGTTGGGAGCCACATCTTCCACTGGTAGAGTTCGCTTATAATAACTCTTATCAGTTCACGATTGGCATGGCTCCATTCGAGGCTTTGCATGGCAGAACTTGTCATTCCCCAACTTATTGGCTAGAGGTGGAGGATAACAAGTTGCTAGGGCCAGAGGTGATTCAGGAAACCTCCGCGAGGATTGAGATGATCAGGGGTAGTATCCGAGTAGCCCAGGACAGGCAGAAAAGCTACGCCGATGTGAAACGGTTCTTCAGAGAATTTAATGTGGGGGACCAAGTATTACTACATGTATCTCCTATGAAATGAGTGATGAGGTTCGAAAAGAAGGGGAAATTGGCCCTGGGGTACATGGGACCATTTCCCACTATCGAGAGGATTGGGCCGGTAGCATACAAGTTGGGATTACCAGAGCATTTACATCGCATCCATGATGTATTCCACATCTCGTCATTGAGACGATACCTTCGGGATGATATGGCTCATACTCACATCGCGATAGATGAGATAGAATTACAGCCTGACAGCTCTTACAAGGAGAGACCGGTGGCTATCCTAGACCATAGCGAGAGGAGATTGAGGTCGAAGGTAGTTCCACTTGTACGGGTCCAGCGAGAGCATCATAATGTGGAGGAATCCACTTGGGAGTGCGAGGTAGATATGCGTGAGAGATATCCAGATTTATTCTTACCAGGTATGCCTTATTTTCTGAATTTCGGGACGAAATTTTGTTATTAGGGGGGAAGTATGTAATACCCCGTATTTTTATGCTTTATTAATTTGGGGATTTATTAAATTTAATATGAGTTATTAATTTAATATAAATCCAGAAATTAATTACTTTATAATTATTAACGTGATTTATTCCACATCTCGTCATTGAGACGATACCTTCGGGATGATATGGCTCATACTCACATCGCGATAGATGAGATAGAATTACATCCTGACAGCTCTTACGAGGAGAGATTGGTGGCTATACTAGACCATAGCGAGAGGAGATTGAGGTCGAAGGTAGTTCCACTTGTACGGGTCCAGTGGGAGCATCATAATGTGGAGGAATCCACTTGGGAGCGCGAGGCAGATATGCACGAGAGATATCCAGATTTATTCTTACCATGTATGCCTTATTTTCCGATTTCGGGACGAAAGTCCGTTATTAGGGGGGAAGTATGTAATACCCCGTATTTTTATGCTTTATTAATTTAGGGATTTATTAAATTTAATGTGAGTTATTAATTTAATATAAATTCGAAAATTAATTACTTTATAATTATTAACATGATGTGAGTTAGTAATTATGGGAAACTTTTTGAACATTACAAATGAGTTAAGTGATATAATATTGGTTCTATGAAATGTCACGAGTGAATAAAATGACAATTTTGGAAATTTGAGTCGGTACGCGCCCGTGTCGCGTCGGGACTAAATATTGATTAATAAAAGTGAATAAATTATAAGTTGCTCGTATGGTCGTTTTGAGCACGCCAAAGCGTCCGAAAGGGTTGAGATAGTCAGAAAAGTGTACCCGGGGGTTTAGTTTGGGTCTCGGGGTGTTTTTAGGCTTATTTAGCACCCCGGGAGGGCATTTTGGACATTTTGTAATTTTGGGCAATTAAACCCACGAATTTTCAAGGGTTATATCAGATGTCTAAGGTTGTCTTCTAGGTTTAACACAAACAAAGACAAGTGAGGGCCATAGGAGAGGAAAGGAGAGAGTTTGCCAAGGTGTTCTAGGACGAAAATTCACCCGGTTGCACCACCACCACCACCAACGCGTAGATCGCGCGACGGGGAATGCAACCACACCAAATTCGTCCTCAAATCATAACTAAAAAATTTCTAGGCAAGTGTTTATCTTTCTTATTTTAGTTAATTCATCACTCATGTTAGTCTAGGTTTGATTAGGATGAGTTTCATGAAAGAAAACCCATGTTGGAGATAGGAAATTGCATGTAGTAATGATATAAATGGAAATCTGGAAATCCCCCTTCATATGTAGAGGTTGAACCAAGGATTTATGATGTTTTAGAAGAAGATATTCTGGAAAAAGACTGATTAGAACAAAGTTAAAAGAAAATTCTAGGGTTCATGAAGTTTATATAAGTTTTGCCCTTTTAATCCATGGTTATTGATGAAAATTCACATGCTTTATGTAGAAGATTGTTAGTTTGGGTTATTAATGTTTGTAGTACGAATTTCTGGGAGTTTGGATGTTAAAAATCTGGATTTGATTGAGGTTAGATTATGAAACCCGTAACTGTTAAACTGCAGAATTCGCCATACCTGTTTGATCGATCGATCGAACCAGGAGTGTCGATCGATCGAGCTCCTGCCATCGATCAATCGAGCCCTTCTGGAAGACTCATAATTCCCCTTTGTAAATAGTTAAATTCAAATTAAATGAGTAAAAATATTTAGACATCCTCATTAAAATATTTTGGAAAGTAAGGGAGACCAGTAGGACTTATTAATAATTATGAGACCTTTAATGTAAGACGAGATGTACATTTTTGGGATATTTACATATAAGGGACGATGGAATTATGTATTAAAGGGAGAGACGTGTAATATAGTTATGTTGGAAATTAGATGAGTACCTACTGAAATTCTACACTTGGGAGGATAGAGCTCATGAGTGTTACGTAGTGAGTTGGAATAATCCCTCAAATTTGAGTAAGAGACGAATCATTATAAGTGATAACTAAATAATGAGAAATAAGGGCAAACTTTATAATTATGGATTATGAGATGAACCTAAATTTGATATGGTAAAAGTAGTATATTTATATGACTGTGTTTATGCATATACTATATAAGTGTGAAAATCATGCCCGCGCTACTTGCTATCCCTGAGGTTACCGCGCTGGGACATTCTTATCTCGATGTGCCTTTATGGGGGATATTGAATCGTACCCTAGAAGATAGATATCCTTGGTACAGGCCATCTGATCGATGGTCAGACGGTCCTAAGAGATGTGGGGGTATGTGCTATCCTCTTAGAGACTTGGAATCTATGCTTCGCCTCAATATTGTTTGTGTATGTGTTAATACGATTCGAGAGTGATTCCGAACTTGTATTTCCCTTAGTACGAGTGAGACGGGGATTGGATAGCCGAGTATGCCCGCACCATAATTTTTATGTGGGGTGATGTTAGAATATATATATATTATACGAGCATTTAATATATATATTAAATTCTGAAATTTGGAGCTTCCTACTGTGTTTATGGTAAGTAAGATATGAATAATGATTTCAATTTGGAAGTACTTGTTTTGAAAAGTATAATATGATATTGGGATTAGCAAATAAAGTTAAAATGAGAGTTTTGTTATTAAATGGAATTTACTCCTTAAACAGTTGAATCACCAGTTTAAATTCTTACGAGTAAACTAAGACAAGATAAGTTAAACCGTTGGGAAGGTTAGTGCGATATGGGTGCACATTACAAGAGAGGTGAGAATTTCTCAAGGGAGTGTCGCACTAATATGTTGTTGCATTGGCCTGTAAACATTTTAAATACTTGTTAAACAATTTTAAATTTTCACTATCGGGCTCTGACCCATTTCCATTTTCTTTTCTCTCTTGTATATATATGTATGTATTACAGGTGCCCAGCCACAGGGGCATCTTGCATAGGGTCCTTTGGAAGGAACGCGCTGCAGCTTAGGTGGGAGTTGCAGGCCTCTTGCTTAGACGACTTCATTTATTTGATTCAAATCTTAGCATTATTTATTCCAGTTGGGCATGTGTTGCCCTTTCCATTACTAAGTTGTTTTATTGGATATTTTAATCCGTTTATTTCCAGTATTTGCACTTTGGGATTTATTATTTCCAGGATGTTTTCATTTAAAGTATTAAATGTTGGATTCAATTAGTTGAATGTTTAAATTATTTGGATTATATGTTCCAGGATAATTTGTGGTGTGATTCTTTAATATTGAATTTCGTAAAGTTTTATATCATTGGTTATAAATAGAATTTCGAAAGTAATGTCTAAAATGGTTTTGACACTTAGCTTAATTAATTAGGGTGTTTAAATTGAAAAAGTTATTTTTACGACAGTGATGCTAAGAATGAACCAACTGTTCACCTTGATTTTAATTTAATAACGGAGTGATCGCCCGGTATATAATTAGGCGGGGTGTCACAATACATTTCTATAATTTGTTAGTAATTATTTTTTATTATCATTTGGGGAGTTGTGAGTGTGGTAATGGGTAATGCCTTACTTGTAAGTCCATAGTTTTTTTATATTCTATGCAGCAAAACTTCATGACCTTTTGACATTATACTGAAATCCACTTATTTTGTGTGCAATTCATGTTTGAAAGTATTAGACAAGTATGAGTACTTGGACAAATCAGTTAGATTCTGGGTGAAATATGTTGGACATAGGCTAAACTTGCTGGTATTTTAACTAAAAAGCGGTGAAATATTTTTGAATTGGTGAGTCATAGAAAAAAAATATCTGGTCACTAAGTCAACACAGATTCAAAAGAAACTGGTAACATAATTGTAGAAGTACCAAAAAGTAAAGAATTGTAGATGATTGATAGGTATGTGCCAACTTTATTGTGAGTCAATTAGTTATGATCGTTCACTTGTGTGTACTAGAGTTTGTAGGTGTGCATATTCAGAAACAACGCGTGCCTTTTGGAATTGTACCTATGTGCATGTGTGTTTGGTTGTTTGCATCACAAGAATAAAGGTTTGACTTTGTTTTTTATGTTGATCTTCCTCATAATTGTAAGGTTTTTTATTCATTATATGGCATAAACATATCCTAATTTCTTTGATAAATACGTAATAGACCCTCGTTTAGAGTATGGACAAGTTATATGAAGCATACTTATAGACTACCCTGCTAAAGCGGGAGCATTGTGCACTGGTACGACTTATATATTTTCTATACTTCTATACTTATTTAATTTGTCGCCAAATAACTTTACGAAAAATAAGTTTTAGTTAAAGTGACATATTACTTTTAAATATCAAATTACCTGTTTAGTTCATATACGTGTCGGTATGTGTGTGTAGATTATATCTACCAGCAGACTTAAATTAGCGAAAATAATGAGCAGACCTCCTAATATTAGGTTCAAATAAATGAGCTCGTCTTTAATAAAGTTTGTAAAAAAAGTGAAAGTGTGTGTGGATGATTTGTACTTCCCTACGGTAGCATTTATAAATTTAGTATCTGGTATTTGGTAAGAAGGAAAAAGAAAAGGAAAGTATGAACTCGTTGCGGGTTTCTAAACTCGAATTCTCAATTTCACATTTTTTCTATCTTTTAAACTTCATAATATTTAAAGTTTTAGTTATTAACTCGAAAAATTATGCAAATACTAAGAATGGGCGAGCTAGAAATGTTCTTGTAAAAGAAAAAGAAAAGGGAATGTTGTAGTTGTTCCGCTCAAGTATATCAATTAATTTAACAGCCTCTCCTTGCATTTGTGCAATTTGTTATACAAGACGATGCAACAAACTCAACCAGCTACGGTCTCATATTCATTAATTTTCAAGTTATCAGAATTAATTATGTGAGCTATTCTTTTCATTCTCATTCTCATTTTTCTACTGCTTCCAAAACCCATACTACCCCTTTGGATGGAAAACTAGAACAAGTTTTAAGCAGTCCAACCCGTCGCTCTAACCATTATGTGAGAAACCAATGCAAAATTGAAGATGACCTAGCCTTGTACAATCACATGGCCAAAATGCGACCTTTGCCTTCCGTTGTGTATTTTAATCAGTTGCTAAGGGCCATTGTCAGGATCAAACATTTTACAATTGCTATTTATCTGCTCAAACAAATGGAGTCATTTGGAATAGTTGAGCCCAATGTTCATATTCTTACTCTTTTGATTAACTATTATTTCCATTTGAATAAGGTCGATGTGGGTTTTTCTGTTTTGGGGAGAATCATCAAACTTGGTTATGGACCAGATTGTATCACGCTCACCACTTTGATTACGGGGTTGATTGGCAAGGATAGAATGCGTGAGGTTGTAGAGTTGTTCAATGAAATGGAAGGGAAAGGCCTCCAACCCAATGGGATTACTTGCGGGACTATTATAAATGGCTTGTGCAAAATCGAAAACACTTATACTGCTGCTAGACTACTCAAGAAGATGGAAGAAAGAAATATGGAGGTTAATGTTGTGGTATATAACACAAATATTTATAGTCTTTGTAAGGAAAAACTAGTGAATGAGGCTTTAGACCTCTTTTCAAAAGTGGTTCGTAAAGGTGTTACACTAGATGTCATCACATACAATTCCTTAATCCAAGGTCTTTGCAATTCAAGCCGGTGGAAAGACGTTACAAAATTGTTAGAATGAGATTGTGGGCCGGAAAATAAATCTGAATGTATGGACTTTAAGTATATTAGTAGATGCACTTGGTAAAGAATGCATGGTTGAAGAATCAGAGGATTTAATCGAACGGATGATTCAAAAAGGTGTTGGGCCTAATATAGTCACGTACAATGCTTGGATGGATGGATATTGTTTGCAAAGGATATTACAAGAAGCAAAGAAGGTATTTGATTTGATGGCTGGTAGGGGTATCACACCTGATGCTCATAGTTATAACATATTAATTAATGGATATTGTTGAGAGCAAATGATGGATGATGCCCAAAGAGTTTTTCATGAAATTTCTAAAAGAGGATTAAATCTCAACACTGTCACTTACAACACTCTTATAGGTGGCTTGTGTCGCATGAGAAATCCTCTTGTCGCACTGGAACTTTTAAATGAAATGCGAGCATGTGCCCAAGAACCGGATGTCCTAACATATTGTATTATATTAGATAGTTTATGTGACAACCCGAATATAATTATGAGGAATTATATTTAAATCATGCTTATATTATGTGATATGAATAATGTGATATTAGTATATCTAATGTTAATTGATTATGTTTATTATAATCCTACTTTCATAAATCATGAAAGGTCGAATTATTTACAAACACAAATTTTGTTGTTTTCGGTAGAAAGGTTCCTGTTAGAGACTAGTTTTGACCTTTATAACATTATAAATGACTTGAGGTGAAAACTAGATAGTTGTAGACATGTGAGTTAGGGTTGTAACACAACAAACGGATCATCAAATGGATGCCCGAGTAAAGAGTTATACCGAATTTACCAACAAAGGGCAAAGTTGTCCATTCCCTTTAAGTGGTATTTTGTCTTTTATTAAACCAAATGGTTTAATTTGATTGGTTGGCTTGGGAGGCAGCCTTGGCCGACTTAAAACTCTCCCTCTAACATATTTCTTCAGAAAAAAAACCCTAGGTTCAGTTTGAATAGTGTTGTTAGCTTGAGGAAAGAGAAGGTAGAAGTTTAGGAAGAAAAGTGAGGAGAAAAAGTGTAGAAAAATCCGTAGAAATTATGTAAACGTCCCGAAGGTAATCCTAATTGCAAATATTGTTATTTTTCATGTATTTATGATTTATATGATATAAATCCTTTATTTGTTTATTGACCTTTCATTCTTGGGTGCATATGTATGAATATATGCAAGTTTAAGTTAAGTTGAATGCATAAACCCTTAAAAATTGCTTTGTATTGAAACCCCTTGTATTCAAACTTGCATATCTCTTTGTGTGCTTACTGTAATTGATAAATTACAATTGTATATGAAATTAGACTCATATATTCATATCATATCTGAAAATTAGAATTTATCTCCTTGTGGTTAGGCCGTAATGATGATTTCAAGTTGGTACATGGTTTCTGTTTTTATACTTCATTTCGGTATGCCCTGAGTTTAGTCAAGATTTTGAGATAGCAAATGAAGTCAAACAATTATGAAACTTTAATTCTGTACTATTAAGTATGTTTACTGAAAATTGGTTGAAAATCATGGAAAGTTATGATGTATAAAAATTATGAAAATTCTTGGAAGTTGAAGGAACAATAGAGGAGCTTGTAGGGCATATTTCTTGTGTTGAAAAGAAATGGCCATAACTTGCTCTAGGAAGCATGAAAAATTACACCGTCACTTATACCGGAAATTATATTCATATATGTTTTCATATTGATAAGGTTGGACCCCTGTATTTGTACAATTTAGGAATATAGGATGGTTAAGTATGTAAGACAATAATTTCAGGTCATACTGGGCACCCCTTGAATGAATGTTTGTATTTCGTCCTTACAAAGGGTACTTTGAGTACATGTTTCATGTGTATATACATTGAGGAGTATAATTTCATGTTTACTTGACTTTGGTTATAAATTCCTCATAAGGTATTTCTTACGGTTTAATGTCCGTAACTTTATCAACATGTATATCATTGTTTTGCCTTTACCTATGTTTTATGGAATGTGACTTAATTGGAATTATATTGTTGATGTATAGTCATGGAAAGTTACATAATTATGTTTGGATAATATTTATCATTGAGGTTCAATAATGATTTAGTTGGATTGACAGGTGTAAGGTCTAATCAACCCAGTTCAGCTCCACCAGAAGAAAACGTGAATACATAGTTGTCAACCAAGGTGAGTGTACTCACTAGAAAGAGATATTTGTATCGTGTTATTGATATGATCATAATATAATGAATATGAAATTGTTCATTTCGGTTTACCAAAATGAGGGGTTACTCCTCGACCATGAATGGGGGAGATTTGTCTATTAATGACAAGGGGTTACCCCTCGACCAGGAATGGGGGAGAATTGTCTATTTAGACAGGATATGTGAATGATGATTCGGAAAAGTTGGTCATTCATTATGAATGAGCCAGATAAGTTAATACATAAGTATATGGAGATGATTTATTGCATTTAAATTCATGCAGTAGTATAGTAGTGATGCATTCACTGGGCTATTTTGCTCACGGTTCCTATGTTCACAATTTTTCAGGTAACGCGATGTCACTGCCAAATCTAGGAGGTCGGGTTGGGTTAGCCAGGAATGGGAGAAACTATGATTTTGTGTAAATGTAAATGATGTAATTAAGTTAACTGATCCTTCAAGAAAGTTTTTATGGACATGATTACTCTGATGTTGTAAAAAGGTTTTCAGTTATATGGATTTACAATGATGACTCTGAAATCAAAACTCGTGATTATGGTTTGGTTAGATTAATTATGGTTTGACTCACTTTGACTTTCAAACTTAATTATAAGTAACTGGGTTGGGGTGTGTGAGTTTATGCAAAAATCAATGCCTCTCCAAGGCAATGTACTTATTCCAAGAAATGGAAGATTGCGGCTTGCATATCAACATTGTAGCAGCCCTCATTGATGGTATGTGCAGAGCTGGAAAATCGAAGACTGCTAGGGAACTCTTTAATAGTCTTCCTAGAAGAGGTTTGCAACCTGATGTCCGTGCATATACTATTTTGATCTGTGGATCATGCAAGGAAGGGTTGCTAAGTGAAGAAAATAATTTGTTTGAAAGAATGGAAGAGAGTGATTGCTCACCAAATGGTTGCACCAAATGAGTGCTCTATACATCACCCATGCATCATGCCTATTTCTAGGCCCTAAAAAACTTTTTTTTTCAAATTTTATATTTTTCCTTGAAATTAACCTTCCAATCAACCCATATGCAAAAAATTAGGTCAAAATACATTTTGTAACTATTTTTAAAAAATCCACAAAAATTGCTAAAAATACCATATTTATAAGGGTCTGCGCCAGAAGTTTTTTGTGGATTTTTTAAAAATAGCTACAAAATGTATTTTGACCTAATTTTTTGTAATGGGTTGATTGTAAGGTTAATTTCAAGGGAAAAATATAAAATTTGAGAAAAAAGTTTTCTAGGGCCTAAAATTAGATGTGATGTATGATGTGATGTATAGTGCATGATGTAGGTGAGCCTTCCTCTCTCTCTCTCTCTCTCTCTCTATATATATATATATATATATATATATATATATATATATATATATCTGTGTGTGTGTGTGTGTGTGTGTGTGTGTATGTATATAGGAGATTCCCAAAATAAACTATGTTTTGATGAAACCTTGGAATGGAAAAAGATGCACGTTAAATAAAAAGTAGTCAAATTAAATAGATTAAACAAGCTAACGATAGGGGTAACAATATGTCTAGTACTTTCAATTGTCCGACACACGACACGCTTCGACATGTTGCCGACATGCTGGGACATGTTGCTGACACGCTGGGACACGTAAAAGGACACAATGTGACACGTAAATGACACGTTTTTTATTTTTTAATTTAATTTTTTTTCCTTATGTGGTGGTGATTCTGCTTTATTTATGATTTTTAATGTTAAGGTGTGTTTGAATTTTGTTTTGTATGGTCCATTTTCTTAATTTCATGTTAAGAATGCTCTAATAATGTATTTTAAGGGAAAAATCTGTTTTGTTTCATTAATATATATATATTTAAATCAAGGTTTAAAAAAAATGTGAGGCGTGATCGAGGCGCGAAGGCCAAGCCTTAAACCTTAGAAGCTTAGGCTGACCTTAGGCGTAAAAATGCGTGAAAAGGCGTTTAGGCATTTTATAATAAATTTTAATATTTTTTAACTATGACAATGTCATTAAAAATACTAAAATGGTACATACCTTAAAAATATGTCTTAATATTTTTAAATTAAGATACTATTTTTTCAAAATACAAAAAAAAACTTGCATTTTTCACGCCTTACTTCTAAAAAACTCGTGTATTTTCACCCCTTACCCTCCAAAAACGCGCATTTTTTCACTCATTGTCCCAAAAAACGTTGGCCATCGTTGACCACGCCTAGGCCAAAATTTGGCGTATCTAAAAAGCTCCGCGCCACCTAGGCGTGTTTTTTAGAACACTGATTTAAATATATATTTTATATTATACGTATCCTAGCGTGTCGTATCCTAGTTTTTTGAAAAAATCGCGTGTCGTGTCGAAACACGTATTACGTATCAAGTCTGTACTTCATAGATTGTTGTTGATATCAAATTCATTTTTTTTTCCATTTCTCTACGAAAGACAAATTCATAAAGCAATATATTGTTTGGCCTTATTAAGTAGAGGAAAAATTTAGGGTTTTATCGACAAAAGTGATTAAATTTAACTATGGATAACAAGATGATTTTTACTAAACGGGTCAAACCTTTTATAATGAAAAGTAGGGGGGGCAATTTTTGACACGACACGATAACCCGACACGAACTCGATACGAAGTTAGCGGGTTAGGGTTGACGATTTCTTGACACGAACCCGAATATGACACGACCCGCCAACACGAATAATAAACGGGTTGGATTAGTGTCAAACACGTATAACTCGAAAATGACACGAATTGACCCGTTTAACTCGTATTTTATGGAGAATATATTAGATAATTTATACATCTTGATAGGCATTCTATAAAATTCATGGAGAATCGGTTGATAAATTATTTATGTGTTGCAAGAAGTTGAAATTAATTAAATTTAAGTTATTGTACGCCTATCATTGGTATGATTGGTTAAGAGAGAAGAAAAAAATTATTTTATATTTTACTTAATGGGTTATGAGGGTCAACCCGAACATGACACGAAAATAAATAGGTCGGTTAGTGTTTGCTCATCTAACACGATTAGTTAAATGGGTCGGGTTAGGATTGACTAATACTTAATACGAACTCGACATGGCACGACCCGAACACGACACGACGAACACAAATTGCCACCCCTAATGAAAAGAGCCGGGTACTCGAAGTGACAATTTTGAATGTGAAATTAAATTAGTTTTACAACATTGAGTTGAGCGGCTAGCAGAAGAGTGTGATGATGAGGACGATCAAAGCTTCTTGTCCAGCCTTAAGATTTTGGGTCTCTTCTACAAACTCAACCAGTTACGCTCGATTTTCAAGTTATCATAAATAATTATGTGAGATCTTCTTTTCATTTTCATTCTCATTTTTGTACTGCTTCTAAAACCCATACAACCCCTTTGGATGGAAAATTAGAACAAGCTTTGAGCAGTCTAACCCGCTTTAACCATTATGTGAGAAACCAATGCAAAATTGGTTTTGATAACCCTAGCCTTGTATAATCACATGGCCAAAATGCGACCTTTGCCTTCTATTGTGTATTTTAATCAGTTGGTAGGGGCCATTGTCCGGATCAAACATTTCACCACTGCTATTTCTCTCCTCAAACAAATGGAGTCATCCCGAATAGTTGAGCCCAATCTTCATATTCTTAATGTTCTCATTAACTCTTACTGCCTTTTGAAACGGGTAGATTTGGTTTTTTCTGTTTTCGGGAGAATCGTCAAACTTGGTTATCAACTAAATTGTATCACTCTTAATACTTTGATTAGGGGTTTGATTGGTGAGGATATAACGAGTGACGCTGTAAAGTTGTTTAATGACATAGAGGGGAAGGGGCTTCTACCCAATGTGATTACATGCGGGACTATTATAAATGGGTTATGCAAAACAAGAAACACTAATATTGCTGTTGGACTGTTCAAGAAGATGGAAGAAATAAATATGGAGGTTGATGTTGTGGTATATAACACAATTATTGATAGTCTTTGTAAGGACAAACTAGTGGATGAGGCTTTAAACCTATTTTCAGAAGTGTTATACCAAATGTCATCACATACAATTCATTGATCCATGGTCTTTGCAATTCGTCCCGGTTCCCATCCCTTCGACCACAGGCCACTCGGTTCGTTCTCATGTAGATCGCATTGAGGGGATTCTCGCCTCTGAGTTTGTGTCTTCTTCTTCCGGTGATTATATGCGTTATTTAGTTCGATGGGTTGGCCGACTGGAGGCGGAAGATTCTTGGATCACTGAAGCCACCCTCCAGCACATTGACCCTGATTTCTATCACCAATATACGGAGTATATGGAGTTTTCTCAAGGGAGGAAGAGTGATGCAGGAGCATAGGGACATGAGAGTCCTTTTTAAAATTCTTTTATCTTGTTCTTTTTTTACCCTTTTGTATCTTTACTATAAATAGCCTAAGGGCATTCATTTATGTCACTTTTGACATTTTGAGATTGAGAACTTACAGAGAGAAATAAGAAACCCTCATCCATTTTCCAAGTAGTTGTTGTTGTTGTGTAGATAACTTCTTCTTTTTAATCTTCCGCACCCTAATTCACATCAATATTAGTAGATGCACTTTGTAAAGAAGGCATGGTTGAAGAATCGGAGGATTAAAAAAGGTGTTAGGCCTAATATAGTCACGTACAATGCTTGGATGGATGGATATTGTTTGCAAAGGAGAATGCAAGAAGCAAAGAAGGTATTTGATTTGATGTTTGGTAGGGGTGTTACGCCTGATGCTCGTAGCTATAACATATTAATTAATGGATATTGTAGAGAGCAAAGGATGGATGATGCCCAAAGATTTTTTCATGAAATGTCTAATAGAGGATTAAATCTCAACACTGTCACTTACAGCACTCTTCTAGGTGGCTTGTGCCGCGTGAGGAAGCCTCTTGTCACACAGGAACTTTTAAATGAAATGCGAGCATGTGGCCTAGAACTGGATGTCCTATGATTTTGTATTATATTATATTGTTTATGCAAAAATCAATGCCTTTCAAAGGCAATGTACTTATTCCAAGAAATGGAAGATTGTGGCTTGCATCCCAACATTGTAGCTTACACAACCCTCATTGACGGTATGTGCAGAGCTGGAAAATCTAAGACTGCTAGGGAACTCTTTAATAGTCTTTCTACTAGAAGTTTGCAACCTGATGTCCGTGCATATACTATTTTGATCAGTGGATTATGCAAGGAAGGGTTGCTAAATGAAACAAATAATTTGTTTGAAAGAATGGAAGAGAGTGGTTGCTCACCAAATGGTTGCACTTATAATGTTATTGTCCAAGTATTCCTTCGAAATAATGAGACATTGAGGGCAGGGCAACTTCTTTGTGAAATGGTTAATAAGAGATTCTCTGCCGATGCATCTATAACCACTTTGGTGATGAATTCTTTGAGTAATTAGGTGAACCATTTTTTGAAATGCTTCATAGGGTTGTGTAATTTCTCTTTATGTTTTGAATACGAGGTAGAAGTCTTGACCTTGTAGCATGCTAAAAAAATCAGATTTTGGAAGAAAATTTACTTGATTTGCGGGAGTACCCGATCCGTGTTGTGTTGTAACAGATGAAACAGGAAATAATAGAAGTTTATAAAGACTTTCCTATAAAAGTCAATCTTAAGGGCACCATTGCAATAGTAACACATTTGTGCATGCTTTATTTATCATCGTAATTGAAGCCTGGAGGAATCGTTCTGTGTGTTTTATTCATTTTGCTAGAAAATAACTTTTTTATCCACATGAGCATAAGATCGTACTGAAAATGAGCCCTACTTTGCTGATCCTTTCTCTCAATTTTGTTTTTCTTCAAAATTGGTTTAACTAATCCATTTGTGAGGAAATTGAGTCATACTTTAGGATGTTTGGGTATTCTCTTTTATGAATTAGTATCATTCGATGTTATTATATGGCAGTTTGTTTTCACAAAATTGGTTTTGTTTTGGTTTTAGGTTCTTCATTGGTCTGGGTTGAGGCTTCTTGCTGTATTGTGTTGCTCATGAGTTTGGATGTTCATATTGTGTTCGTAGTAGCTGTTTTGGTGCATATTTCTCTAGGTTATGTTCGGGTTTCAGATGTGGGTTATTTAGAAACGCTTATACTTGATGTTATATGTTTCTCATTTCGTCTTATACAGTTTCACTTATTCTACTCTAGATTAAGACATTTAGAAATTAAATTTACTCTTCGTGATTTACTTTTCTAGTCATGGCCGTGAGCACTTCCGCGACTTTGAATCCCAACGAACACAAAGTGTCATCTTATCATCTCTTCTTGTGAAGTAGGTGAGAAGTCATATGAATACATCACATACACATACACATACACATACTTACATACATACATATCTATCTATCTATCTATCTATCTATCTATCTATCTATATAGGAGATTCTCAAAATAAACTATGTTTTGATGAAACTTTGGAATGGAGAAAGATGCTCGTTGAATAAAAAGTAGTCAAATTATAAACAAGCTAACGATAGGGGAAACAATATGTCCAGTACTTTCAATTGTCCGACACGCAACACGTTGCCAACACGCTGGGACACGTTGCCGACACGCTGGGACACGTAAAAGGACACACTGTGACACGTAAATGACACATTTTATTTATTTATTTTTATTTTTTATTTTTATTTTTTAATTTTTTAATTTAATATATATTTATTTTTTTAATTTTTATTTTATTTATTTATTATATATATATATATATATATATATATATATATATATATATATATATATATTTCTTATGTGATGGTGATTCTGCTTTATTTATGATTTTTAATGTTAAGGTATGTTTGAATTTTGTTTTGTATGGTCCATTTTCTTAATTTCATGTTAAGAATGCTCTAGTAATGTATTTTAAGGGAAAAATCTGTTTTATTTCATTAATATATATATATATATATATATATATTTAAATCAAGGTTCTAAAAAATGCGCGGCGTGATCGAGGCGCGAAGGCCAAGCCTTAAGCCTTAGAAGCCTAGGTGGGCCTTAGACGTAAAAAGGCGTGAAAAGGTGTTTAGGCCTTTTTTTAATAAATTTTAATATTTTTTAACTATGACAAGGCTATTAAAAATACTAAAATGGTACAAACCTTAAAAATGTCTTAATATTTGTAAATTAAAATACTAAAAAAAAACGCGCATTCTTTCACACCTTACTTCTAAAAAACTCGTGTTTTTTCACCCCTTACCCCCCCCCCCCCAAAATGCTCGTTTTTTCACGCCTTGTCCCAAAAAACGTTGACCACGCCTTAATCCACGCTTAGGGCCAAAACTTGGCTAATCTAAAAAGCCTCGCGTAGGCGCATTTTTTAGAACACTGATTTAAATATATGTTTTGTATTTAAATATATATTTTATATTATATGTATCCTAGCGTGTCGTATCCTAGTTTTTGAAAAAATCGCGTGTCGCGTGTCGTGTCGAAACACGTATTATGTGTCAAGTCTGTGCTTCATAGATTGTTTTTGATATCAAATTCATTGTTTTTTCCATTTCTCTTTGTTCCTTCTCAACCGAGAACTTGGGGTAAGGGTTTGAAATTTATGTCCCATTGAGCTTCATATATTGAGCATAAATTTTCTCCTTTAGAAATGAAGCCTTAGATTTTTTTTAAATATATATTTATTAGATATGTATTTGTTGTGTTGGTGGTCTTCGCATGTAAAAGATGAAATATTTTAAAAAGGGAAAATGCACGCACACACAACTCCATTTTGTATAGTAGGTTTGATTTAAAAAGTATTATGGGATGTTATATCTAACTGTGTTAGATTAAAATGTGACTTTGATTGTTGGTATTTGATTTTCTTTCTACTTTCCCATTCGAACGCCATCCATTTGACTTTATACCTGATCTGAACACTTATTCATCAAATGTAGCTAGCCAGTTTCCTATCGACCCTATGGTCTTGCAAAGTGCTTTGATAGTTGATAGTTCATTACGAGACTGAGAATGGTAGTCTTCTGCTTACTTCATCAAAGGTACTTAAAACATTTTAATCTAAGTATCTACTCATTAACTTTGTGTCCCAAAACATTGTGGAAAGCATAAAGTCACTAATATTAAAAAAACATGACCTGTATAAATTTGGACAATTGATTAACAAGTAGGTCAAGTTGCATTATTTTGTAGGTCAAGGTAAGAACATGATTAACAAGTAGGGGTAGATTAAGAGAATTTTATGAACCTCTTGGTTCTTCTGTATTTAAAAAAAAACATTTCTTACGTCATCAAGTCTTAAGAGGCATATTAGCAGGATGTTGTATTGCTATTGTTGAAAAATGTAGAACAAAGTATAGGGCAAATGTAAACATGGTTATGCATGTGTGTGTGTGTGCGGTGTTCTCCTCCTGAACTTTTACAAAATTTCAGTCTACTATTAAAGTTTTATGGTTTCTGTGTGTATAGTTATAAGGTCAAAGATGGGCAATGTAATATATCTTAACTTTAGAGTAAAGAGTGTCATACCTAAATTGTAAAACAAGCCTCATCTCATTTCTCTCTGCCTCATTTGGCGATAAACTCTCGCACCACATGCACTACCCCAAAATCCTAGCCTACAACATTGGCCTTTAATGTACTTTGGCTAATTCAAGGACTTGTTGGAGTAGGTATGCGTGTGATGATTATATTTACCAATGGACTTAAATTAGCGGACAAAATGAGCGGGCCTCCTATTTTTAGGTGTAAATAATTGAGTTCGTCTCTAACAAGGTTTATCAAAATAGTCATGTTGTGCCTAGATGATGATCAACAACCCAAATTTTATCATTTATTTGTGTGATTTGCATTTCCCTTCCGGAACAATAATATGTTATAAATTTAATATTTGGTATTTATTAAGAATGAAAAAGAGAAGGAATGTATGAACTCATTTAGGAAGAAATACAACTACTTAAATTATCTACCGTCTAATTTTTTATAAGGATAATCGCACCAACATATGCTTACCTAAAAGCAACTGTAGACACATTAACTGTGAGTTGTGATTTCAGATGTGATAATTTGATTCATATATATTTTAACTCCTAATTTATATCTGAAATCTGTGACCCAGTTGGCATAGAAGATGATTGTATCAAGTACCTCCATTGGAATGTGTTCAATTAGCAAGGTAACGCTTCTACATTTACTTTTACCTATATTTTAGGTTTTTTTTACTTAAACCCCTGAAATAATGCCATACTTAGACATAACCCCCTCCAAGATGAAAAATTAGATATAACCCCTAGATTCTAACACCATGACTTAACCCCACATTTTTAATGGACAAAAATGACATCCTTCGACACTTCATCTTCTTCCCCCAAATCAACCATTGTTAATCCTAGTTTCAGAAAACCTTAAACTACACCGAAAACTTAAAACCCCCTCTATATCAAACGACACATTGAATCCGAATCTAAATGCAATATCAAAGTAGAGTCAAAATCGGAAATTCACAAGCTAATGATGGAAAATTAAAGAACATGTTTGGGCCAGGTTATGGAAGGTCATGGTCCACGTAGATGCCAAAATAAAACTATATCTTAAATATATTAATGTTACCATTCCTCAAATATATTAATAGTACCAACAACTATGGAAAAGGTATGACAACTTAAGAAAAAAATTGTGTAAAGCTTGAAAATTGTATGGAGACTTCTCTGCTTAATAAATCACCAGATCTCTAAATTATTAAAGGCTCTGCAAGATTGGGTCTATTATTCGTGGTTTCCCTCTCTTATTGCAGCATATTAAAACCTTGTTTTAACAATTTGTGTTTAAATTGACACTTAATACACACACATATGTGTGTGTGTACGCGTATATATATATATATATATATATATATATATATAACTGTTGTGCTGTGTGAAATTGAGATCTCCTGGCAGCTCAAAAAAGTATGGATCAGAATTATGATGAGTTTGAGAAAAATAAGGTTTTCACATTACATCATGGTTATTTATAATTTGGCCCATATATTTTATCACATTCAAATTGATCCCACAATTCAATTTTTAGACTTCCTCGCCCAATTTGATTTTTGTGATAAAATTCGGATTCAATGTGTGTGTTTAATGTATATTGGATTTTATTTCTAATATTTGGATGTTGTTTTGGGGTTTTAAATTAGGGTTATGAGTTAGTAATTTGGGTAAGAAGATGAAGTGTGAAAGAAAGAGGGCATTTTTTTCCATAATAACGTCGGGGGTAGTCAAAATATGATTTAGAGTTGGTTTTGAGTGAAAAAGTAACGGTGTTAGAATCTACGGGGTTATGTCTATTTTTTTCATCTTTGAGGGGGTTATGTCTAGATAATGCATTATCACAAGGCTTTAAGTGGAAATTTTCTATACTTTCATGGTAGTAGATGTGTCGTGATAGTTATGATAGTGCTCTACTAAATCATAGTCAAAATCGAATCAATACAATTCAATTTTAGTTCCATTGGATTCTCAAATCTCCTTTTTTCTAGTTTCTAAACTTAAAATATTCTGAAATTTGAGTTATTAACTTAATGAGTTATTCAAATACTAAGAATGGTCAAGAAAGAGATATTCATTGAGAAGAAATAGAAAAAAGGTAATGTCGTAGTTGTTCTGATCAAGTATAGCAATTAATTGTAAGACTCTACTTGTATTTGTGTTGATAATAACAAATGAAGATTTGTAGTGTTACCTATTTTCACTAAGTTAGTCATTAGTCATTTATTCGTTAAGAATGCGTTATATTTCTTTTATTTTGTTGTTATAGCTTTGTGTAATTAATTATCGTTGTGGATTTATGATTTGCAAGTTTGGGAAATGTACAGGGGTGTAGTCGAAAGGTGAAATATCTTTGTTCATTGATGTTACATTCTTTGGAGTTTCTTCTTCTTAGTAAAGGTATGACCTTAGTTGCAATCTTCATGTTTTCTCATGGTTAATATTGACATGTAAATTTCTAGTTGTCATTTACATCGCCATGGTCTGTGTTCAGTCTATTTATCTTTCTCTTCTCAGAAATGTGTTATAGATCTTGATAATTTCATTCACGTTATGTTATGAGGGTCACAAAGGTGCCAACCCTTAAATCAAATCTACTACTATTTGTATTGGTAGGGCACTAAAACTTCTTGCCTCTTTTCTTACATTTTCATCCATACGCCCCGCAATATGTATATGTAACAAATAGAAATCATAATGACAAGTGGTCACGTGAATCATTTGTTAATATATCTCTTGGGATTTAATTGTGGGATCAATTGTTAGCTACATAAGTGTCACTTTTTGAAGAGCTACTGAAATAAGCTTAGATTTGCAAAATAAAGCAATTAGTATTCCTGGAAATTAAAAAATTGGACCATCAAGTTTACAAATACAACCTTAGTTATTTTTTAAAAATTATAAAATGCCAACAAATGTGCTCTGTACAGGCCACATGGATTTTCCATATGGATAAGGCTTACCCCAAACTGAATATAACATGAAACAATTATCACCCCTAGTACGTTATTGTTAGAGTTTAAACTGGAAGCTATTTGGCAATGGGTGGAAAGGCCCATATACTAATACGAGGTTTCATATTGCTGATGAGGGACAAACTCCTAACACATTATCTATATAATCTGGGAGGACGGTTTTTGAATTGTCTTAAGAGACAACTACAAAAAAAGTCCTCATTTATTCGATACCCAACCGACTTCCATGGTCTTCCAAAACTGCTCGTGATATTTATTCAAGCTTGTTTTATCACATCTGCTAAACTTTAATACCCATCCTTTGGTGTCCGTAAGGCCATCATGACATACGATGACATACTCTCCCATAGTAGCCCCTGCTCACAAAGCGTGTTGAATGTTGCGAAGGAGTGGCTTTCCACAAGTGGGTAAATCACACACTTTGGTATGGTATGAGTTGAGGAGGGTCTGGATATCCAGGTGTATCTCGTCGGTCAGTGTAAAAATGTGTCTGACTAGTACAAAGAAGAGGCCAGTCTCCTGGGTAGCAATAAGGAGTGGGGTCCTGAGGATGAGAAAGTCGCGGGACCGGGGGTCTCAATCGTGCATTTGGTTCAGCTGGTATTATTTTCCCTTATGCTGGAAGGTGTAGGTGTTCCTCCGGTCGTCATGAACGATATGGTGGTCCAATTTCCATATGCGTCCTAGCATGTGGTGGCAAATATCCATGCTAACCACTATACAAACAAGACGATCCTCATCTCTGTAGCTTCCAACGAGAAGGGAACTCATCACTTGTTATCTGAGATGACCCCCTTGTCACCGTCCAACTAACTGATGCGGTGTGGTTGGGTAAGTGCCTTGACGAGTAGGTGCAACCTAGTAACGATATCCCCCACAGCTAGGTTGAACTTGTATCCACTATCGATGTGCAATGCATCGAGGTAAAATAGGTCGTGTCAGATCCGACTCCAGTTCATGCTTGTGGGTTGGCCACTCGTGTGGTAAGTTAATATCCGAGTCATTGTGGCTCCTGCGTGACACCCCGCCTAATTAAATACCGGGCGATCACTCCCTTATTAAATTAAAACCAAGGTGACCAGTTGGTTCATTCTTAGCATCACTGTTGTAAAAATAACTTTTCCAATTTAAACACCCTAATTAATTAAGCTAAGTGTCAAAACCAAGTTTTAAACATTACTTTCCAAATTTTATTTTAAAAACAAAGATTTAATTATTTACAACAATTCAATATTAAAGAATCACACCACAAAAATCTTGGAACATATAATCCAAATAATTTAAACATTCAACAACTAAATTCCCAACATTAAAACTTAAAAGTAAAATATCCAGACAGTAATAAATCCCAGAGTGACAATACTAGAAATAACTGAATCACAAAGTCCAAATAAACAACTGAATAATGGAAAGGGCGACACAAGCTCCACTAAATGAATATGCAAGGAGTGGAGTCAAATAAATGAAGTCGTCTAAGCAAGAGGCCTGCAACTCCCACCTAAGCTGCAGCGCGTTCCTTCCAAGGGATCCTACGCAAGACGCCCCTGTGGCTGGGCACCTGTAATATATACATATATATACAATAGAGAAAGAGAAATAGAAACGGGTCAGAGCCTGATAGTGTAAATGATTTAAAATTCATTTAGCAAGTATTTAAAATGTTTACAGGCCAATGCAACAACATATTAGTGCGGCACTCTCTTGAGAAATTCTCAACTCTCTTCTAATGTGCACGCCTATCGCACTAACCTTCCCAACGGATTATCTTATCTTATATCTCACTAAACTTCCCAATGGTTTAACTTATCTTAGGTTACTCGTAAGATTTAAAACTGAACAATATAATTGTTTAAGAGGAAAATTTCATTTAGTAACAAAGCTCTCATTTTATCTTTATTTATTAATAAAGTTTTCCATTGTCATATTATACTTTTTCAATACAAGTATTTCTAAATTTAAATTAAAAATTCATTTCTTACTTGCCATAGCACAGTAGGCAGTTCCAAATTTCAGAGTTTCATACATATATTAAATACTCGTATAATATATATATTCTAACAGCACCCCACATAAAAATTATGGTGCGTGCATACTCTGTTATCCAATCCCCGTATCTCTCGTACTAAGGGAAATACAAGTTCGGAATCACTCTTGAACTGCATTAACACATACACAAACAATATTGAGGCGAAGCATAGATTCCAAGTCTCTAAGAGGATAGCACATGCCCCCACGTCTCTTAGGACCGTCTGAACTATCGATTCGATAGCCTGTACCAAGGATATCAATCTTCTAGGGTACGAGTCAATATCCCCATAAAAGTCCCATCGAGATAAGACTGTCCCAGCGCGATAACCTTAGGGATAGCAAGTAGCGCGGGCACGATTTTCACACATAGATAGTATATGAATAAACACAATAATATAACTATACTAATATTGCCATATCAATTTAGGTACATCTCAAATCCCATAATTACGACATTTGTCCTCATATCTCATTATTTAGTTCTCACGTATAACCGTTCATTTCTTACTTTAATTCGAGGGATTTTTCCAACTTACTACGTAATACTCATGGACGCTATCCTCTTAAGTGAAAAATTCAGTAGGTATTCATTTATGTTCCAACGTAAATATCTTACGCGTCTCTCCCTTTAATACATAGTTTCATCGTCCCTTATATGTAAGTATCCCAAAAAAATATAACTCTTGTCTTACATTAAAGGTCCCAAAATTATTCATATGTCCTACTGCTCTTCTTTATCTCCCAAAACATTTTAATAAGGGTGTCCAAGAATTATTTCTCATTAAATTGAATTCAACTAATTTAAAAAGGGGAAATATGAGTCTGCCAGAAGGGGTCGATCGATCGAATCTCTTGGCTCGATCGATCGATCAAACAGGTATGGCGAATTTTGCAATTAATCAGTTACAGGTTCTATCACATAACCTCATCCAAATCCAAACTTTTCATTCCCAATCGCCCAGAAATTTGTACTACTGACATTATAATCTCATTTTATGTATCTTCTATGTAAAGCATGTAAATTTTCGTCACTAATCATGGATTTATAGGCAAAAACTTTATAAAAATCTCAAGAACCCTAGAATCTCTTTAACATGGTTCTAATCAATCTTTTCCAGAATTTTCTTCTTCTAAAGCATCATAATTTCGTGGTTTAGTCCTCTACATGTGAAGGGGTTTCCAGATTTACATTCAAATCATTACTACATGCGATTTTCTATCTCAAATTTGGGTTTTCTTCCATAAATCTCATCGTAATAATCCCTAGACTAACATGAGTGATCCATTAACGAAAATAAGCAAGATAAACACTTGCCTGGGATTTTCAGAGTTCTGGTTTGATGACGAATTTGGTGTGGATGCGTTCCCCGTCGCGTGATCTACGCGTTGGTGGTGGTGGCGGTGCAAACGGATGGATTTTGGGCCTTGGATTGCTTTGGAAGCTCTCTCCTTCCCTCTCCTATGGCCGTCACTTGTCTTTGGTTGTTTTAACCCTAGAGGGAAACCTTAGACATCTGATATATCCCTTGAAATTTCGTGGGTTTAATTACCCAAAAACGTAAAATGTCCAAAATGCCCTCCCGGGGTGTTAAATAGGCCTAAAAACGCCCCGAGACCCAAACTAAACCCCCCGAGTACACTTTTCTGACTATCTCGACCCTTTCGGACACTTTGGCGCACTCAAAATGACCATACGAGCGACTTATAATATATTCACTTTTATTCATCAATATTTAGTCCCGACGCGACACGGCGCGTCCCGACTCAAATTTCCAAAATTGTCATTCTATTCACTCGTGACATTTAATATAAACAATAATATATATTACTTAGCTCATTAGTAATATTCAACAAATTTTCCATAATTACTAACTCTCATCACGTTAATAATTATAACATAATTAATTTCCGGATTTATATTAAATAATTAATTCACATTAAATTTAATAAATCTCCAAATTAATATACCATAAAAAATATGGGGTAATACATACTTCCCCCCTAATAACGGAATTTCGTCCCGAAATTCGAAATATAAGGCATACCTGGTAAGAATAAACCTGGGTATCTCTCGCGCATATCTGTCTCGCGCTCCCAAGTGGACTCCTCCACATTATGGTGCTCCCACTGGACCCGTACAAGTGGAACTACCTTCGACCTCAATCTTCTCTCGCTATGGTCTAGGATAGCCACCGGTCTCTCCTCGTAAGAGCTGTCAGGCTGTAAGTCTATCTCATCTATTGCAATGTGGGTATGGGCCATATCATCCCGAAGATATCGTCTCAACGACGAGATGTGAAATACATCATGAATGCGATGTAAATGCTCTGGCAGTCCCAATCTGTATGCTACTGGCCCAATCCTCTCGATGATGGGAAATGGTCCCACCTACCTCGGGGCCAATTTCCCTTTTTTCCCGAACCTCATCACTCCTTTCATAGGAGATACACGTAGTAACACTTGGTCCCCCACATTAAAATCCCGGAAGAACCGTTTCGATTCGCCGTAGCTTTTCTGCCTGTCCTGGGCTACTCGAATGCGACTCCTGATCATCTCAATTCTCGCGGAGGTTTCCTGAATCACCTCTGGTCCTAGCAACTTGTTATCCCCCACCTCGAGCCAACAAGTTGGGGAACGACAAGGCCTGCCGGATAAAGCTTCGAATGGAGCCATGCCAATAATGAACCGATAAGAGTTATTATAAGCAAACTCTACCAGTGGAAGATGTGGCTCCCAGCCTCCTCCAAAATTAAGAACACACATGCGTAGCATATCCTCCAACATCTGATTAATACGCTCTGTCTGTCCATCTTTCTGTGGGTGATAAGCTAAACTTAACCTCAACTCAGTACCCATAGCCTCCTGAAAGCTTTCCCAAAAATGCGACACGAAAATCTTGTCTCTATCTGACACAATATTTAGGGGCACCCCATGTGATCTGACAATCTCAATAATGAACAACTGAGCATACTGACCCGTGGTATAGTCTGTCCGCACCGGCAGAAAATGAGCCACCTTGGTCAAACGGTCTACAATCACCCAGATAGAGTCGTGGCCCCGCTGTGATGTAGGCAACCCTGTAATAAAATCCATGGAAATACTCTCCCACTTCCACGCGGGTACTTCCAATGGCTGAAGCAACCCTGAGGGTTTCTGATGGTCCACCTTTACCAGCTGGCAGGTAGAACATTTGGACACGAACTCAGCAATGTCCTTCTTCATCCCACTCCACTAGTATTGCCTCCTCATATCCTGGTACATCTTATCTCCTCTAGGATGTACCACAAATCGGAACCCGTAAGACTGGGTCATCACTGCATGACGTAATTCTGCTCCTTCTGGAACCACCAATCTCCCATTAAACCTCAAACATCAGAACTAACAGAATAGGACTCAGCACCCTCAGCTAAGAGTAGTACAATCTGCTCCTGGCAAAACGGGTCTGCGGTCTGTGCCTGTATCACCCTCGTAACAATCTCGGGTGTCACTGTCATAACAGATATGAAGGAACGGGCTACTGCGTGTTGGTGTCCTAACTCCTTCCACTTTGCTTTCCAGACATCCTTTACCTCGTCTACCGGTCTACGGCTCAACGCATCAGCAACTACATTGGCCTTCCCTTAATGGTACTGTATGTCGAACTGATAGTCCTTCACAAACTCTAACCATCTGCGCTGACGCATATTCAGCTCTCGCTGAGTGAACAGGTACTGCAGTGACTTGTGATCTGTGAACAAACGGAATTTCTCCCCCAATAAATAGTGCCTCCATATTCCCAATGCAAAAACGACCGCTGCTAACTCCAGGTCGTGGGTGGGGTAATTCTTCTCATGCGGCTTAAGCTTGCGGGAAGCAAAAGCTATAGCCTTCTCCTCCTGCTGAAGTACTCCCCCAAGTCCCCGTAAAGAGGCATCGGTGTAAACCAGGTACTCCACACCCGGCTTCGGTAAGGCAAGGACTGGTGCTAAAGTAAGCTTGTCTTTTAGCTCGTCGAAAGCCAATTGACAAGCATTATCCCAAACATATGGTACCCCTTTGCGAGTCAGGTTCGTCAATGGACCCGCTATTTTGGAGAATCCCCGAATGAATCTCCTGTAGTATCCGGCTAACCCCAAGAAACTACGCACTTCCGTCGGTGTCGTGGGCTATCCCCACTCCCTCACCGCTGACACTTTACTCGGGTCAACTTCTATCCCCTGTTCAGAAACAACATGCCCCAAAAATTGTACTTCTCGCAACCAGAATCCGCACTTCTCGTACTTAGCATACAACTGATGCTCTCGTAGAGTCTGAAGAACCTGTCTCAAGTGCTCGGCATGCTCCTCCTCGGAGTGTGAATATATCAAAATGTCATCTATGAAGACGATGACAAACTGATCCAAGAACTCTCTGAACACTCAGTTCATTAAGTCCATGAACACGACTGGAGCATTTGTGAGGCCAAATGGCATCACTCTGAACTCGTAAGACCCATATCTCGTCAAGAAGGTAGTCTTTGAAACATCCTGCTCCCTAATACGTAGCTGATGGTACCCCGACCTCAGATCTATCTTCGAAAAGAATGTTGCTCCCCTCAACTGGTCGAACATATCATCGATTCGAGGCAATGGATACTTATTCCGTATCGTGACCTTGTTCAACTCCCGGTAGTCCACACATAACCTCAGTGAACCATCACTTTTCTTCACAAACAAGACTGGAGCGCCCCAAGGTGAGGTACTCCTGCGAATGAAGCCCTGACCTAACAGCTGCTCTATCTAATCTCGTAACTCTCGCATCTCTGCCGGAGCCATACAGTATGGAGCGCGTGCTATCGGTCTAGTATCCGCTAATAAATCTATGAAAAAGTCTATCTCTCGACTGGGGGGTAGGCCTGGTATCTCCTGGAATACATCGGAATACTCACGAACAACTGGGATCGAGTCTAAGGGAATCACAACCTCCTTAGAGGTATCCTCCTCTATGTAATACAAATGAGCGGTCGAGCCTCCCTCTGGGCGAGGCATCGCCATTACAAACATCTCTTGCCCCGGAATGGCAAAGACAATACTCCCACCAAAACAATCTATCATGGCCCTGTAAGGAGTGAGCCAATCCATACCGATAATAATGTCATGCTCCACTACACCAAATCTGCCCATTTGTCAAGGTCATTGACCTTGACAAATCCACCTTGTCAAGGTCAATGACCGTGACATTTCGAGGCGAGACAACTTTTTTTGTCACGGTCGTGTCACGGTCATTGACCTTGACACAAAACTCGCGTTTTGTGTCACGGTCGTGTCAAGGTCAATGACCATGACACGTTTATCACGGTCAATGACCGTGACAAAGCCGTGACCCTTAGTAAAAAAAATTGTCACGGTCATTGACCGTGACACATCCGTGACAATTTTGTCAGGGACGTGTCACGGTCAATGACCGTGACAATTCTGGCCAGAATTTAAAAAAAATCTGATGGGCAGTATGGCCACTGCCACTGCCCAGCAGTATATTTATACCTGTTATAGCAATGTTGTACCTGTTCCAAACATCATATATCCGAACAAACTAAAGATAATGCAAATATATATTCAAATAAGAAACTGTTTAAAAAGAAACAACATCACCATCATTTTATCTCAAATTTACAAACTATTTGCATGGAAAAGAGATTTTGTACTGCGACGCTCGGGAACACCTCCTTATCCTTCCCTTCTCGTCCGAATAGCCACATAAGTATAGAGCATATGTGGCCTACCCTTAGGGCCACTCCCTGTCCCCTGAATTGAAATAAAGTAAAATTAGTATCCGCCCCTCAAATATAGATAAATATAAATCGTAATTGAAATCGAAATCGACATATAAATTTAAATACATTACCTGTAGTGTCACTCAAACAGCTAACTTGAGCTCATATGGAACCTCCTTCCAACTAATGTACCCCAAGCAATCGTGTCAATTATAATTCTCTTCTTATCTAAACACTAAGAAATACCATAATCCTATGGAGTTATGCGTTGCAAATTCCTTCCAATCGTTGTGTAGCCAAAAATCAGCAGTTGAAGTTGTCAATTCCACCTTTCAATGGTCTCCCATGTTTTGCTAGAAGTTCCAAGTGGTGGGGTATGGAAAGTGGAATTGACAACTTCAACTGGTGATGTTTGGCTACATAACGGTTGGGAGGAATTCGCAGAGCATCGCTCCATAGGATTATGGCATTTCTTAGTGTTCGGATAGACGAAGAGATTCAGTCTCCTCTCCACAAATAGGACACCCCAAATAATTATGTACTAATCACCTATTAAAGGTAAGAAGCGTATATTCATGGATTAGTATAAACAAAACTTAGATGTAGTTGTAATATTTATGTATTAATCTCCTCTCCACACACGTACACTACACAAGAGTGAAAATGATAAAGTGCAGATCAAGTAAAAGCATTAAAAATGGATGTTTCGGTACAAATTGAAATATTTATTACAAATTGAAAAATTGTTTCAAATTCGGGTTATCATAAAAAATGGATTGATATTCGGTAGGAGCAGCCAAGTCATCCACACTACTATTTAGACGCCTTGGCGCGTGTTGGACAATTGACCACGGCTTGTTGTTGATATACTCCGAGTAAAACACTTGCTTAACCTTTTGAAATGCACAAACAAACGGCTCATCGCTCACGTGGTCGTTGCTCTTCAACTTGGACAAGTCTACCATGATCAAATTGGTGAGAGGATCAACTTTACAAGCATTTTTATCCTCAACTCTTACCCATTCACAGTAAAATACAACCTCTTTGAAGCTTATATAATCCAATTCAAATATATTTTGGATTACACCATAGTAAGTCATTTCAGCTTCAACGAGGTTTTTATCTTTTGCGCTCTCTCGAAATAAAGTAAGAGCCTTGTATGAAATTCTCGAGTTCTGTACATTTGTACTTTCCTCGTACACTTTAGCGCCGAAAATGTAACCGTTCAATCGATACTTTTTGTACTCTTGTGCCACGAACAAGGATCCAGTGGCTAGACGAGCAAGCCTTGATTTCGCATCACCCATCTTTAGGAGCTGAGAATATAGATAAATTAATTATATTAGTGGTAAAATTTGAGTGTAATGTAACATTATATAACGACTGTTTTCATTATAATTACCTCTTGTGTCAACCATAGCCTAAATTCGCTGTCTGATTGTACCACTGTTTTTCGTCTTTTATTGTTCTCACAGGCTTCATATTTACTGCATATTACAAAATTAATCATGTATAAAATAATCTAAAATAATGTTAAACATTATAATATTCGAAACTTACCTTTTCCATTCTTCGACATCTTCTTGTGTGTCAAATAGATAGCGAGCTACTTGTTCATGTTGCAAACTCGTTAATTTCACTCGTTTTCCCATCACATTACCACCAACATCGAGGAATTCATCAGTGTCATCAACGCTGGTCGAGTCAGTCATAAATTCCCGAGTATATATTGATGACTCCACGGTGATGTATTCCTCTGCAATTGATCCTGCAATATATCGCGTATTCTTGACGTAATCTTTAAAAACTTTCATCAATCTTTCAAACGGATACATCCACCGATATCTAACTGGACCACAAAGAAGTGCCTCGTCGCATAGGTGTACCAACAAGTGAACACTTATGTCAAAGAATGCTGGGGGAAAGTACTTCTCCAATACACAAATCGCTTCGTTCACAGCCAATTTTGCGGCCACTATGTGTTCTCGATTCACTACCTTCTCACACAAGAGGGAGAAGGTAATACTAATTTGCATAATAGCCCTACGCAAATCCTTGTGCTTGGAGAAACAATGCTTAAATAATAGAGGAACCAATTGCATGATCACATGACAATCGTGGGACTTACACTTATGTAAATAATGAGTAACATAATTCACAATCCTTTGCAAGTTGGACGAAAAAGTAGATGGGCCCTTCAAATTATATATTGTGTCTATAAGCACCTTCCTTTCCTCACTCATCAAAGTAAACGCACCAGGGGGAATTATTGTCCTTCCCCTACTATTTTCTTTCAACCATAGTTGTGGTTTAAGTTTTAACGTTTTAAGGTCTTTTCGTGCATTTTCTCCATCCTTCGGATGACTCCCCCCAAGGCAAGTACCCACAATATGTTCAGCGAAGTTCTTCTCTGCACGCATCACATCCAATACATGGCGCACCAGGTTTTTCTTCCAATAAGGCAAGTCAAATGAAATTGACCTCCGAGACCATGCCTTTCTTATCTCAGTTTCATTCCCAGTTGGGGTCTTCTTATGCTTGACATTCTTA
This sequence comes from Sambucus nigra, assembly GCA_949130495.1. Taxonomy (NCBI): domain Eukaryota; kingdom Viridiplantae; phylum Streptophyta; class Magnoliopsida; order Dipsacales; family Adoxaceae; genus Sambucus; species Sambucus nigra. The sequence continues at coordinate 314,851 of CASBWL010000011.1, read as the reverse complement.
AATTTGGGATTCTTACCTGGCATATTTGGGCCACATTCAGAAGATTTACTTTCAATTTCTGAACCTGAAAGTTGTCTCGACGGTAGCCTATGTTCAGCTCCGCCCAATAAAAAATTGGAACCTTTCTCAAATCTGAAACTATGAGCTGGGGGTAAAAACCTCCTGTGGCAATGGTATACATTTTTTAAGCTAGAGGATAGACGAAGAGATTCAGTCTCCTCTCCACAAATAGGACACCCCAAATAACCATGTACTACACATCTGGATAATGTCCCATAATCTGGAAAATCATGAATTGCCCACATCAACATAGCTTTCAGCGTAAACTCTTCTTTTTTAAAAGAGTCAAATGATTGCACACCCTCTTCCCATAACTCATTTTATTCTTCTACCAAAGGAGCCAGGTAGATATCAATGTCTTCACTTGGTGCCTTTGGCCCAGGTATCAATAAAGCCATCATCGAAAATTCAGGTCTCATACACTGTGAAGGAGGGAGGTTGAGTGGGGCTAGGATCACTGGCCATACACTCTGATTGGTGCTTAGATTTCCAAATGGATTGAAACCATCTGTTGATATAGCCAAACGAATGTTGCGTTGTTCTCGAGCAAAATCGGGATACTCATAATTCATCCTCCGCCAGGCAGTAGAATCAATAGGATGACGCATGATATTACCCCTACTTCTGCCCTAGCATGCCAAGTCATTGCCTATGCAATCCATGGTACTGTGAAAAATCGCTTTAATCTAGGCCCAATGGGAAAATATTTCAATACTTTTTGAGGCACTTTTGAGCTTGTGCCTTCCTTACTAGTAGATTGGACATATCTAGGTTCATCGCATACCGGACAACGATCGAGATTTTCATACTCCTTTCGGTATAGTATGCAGTCATACACACTAGCATGAATCGATTTATACTTCATTCCCAAACCTTTCAAACTGTTCTTCATAACAGGATAGCTATTTGGAAGTGTATTCACCTTGGGTAATAAGCCCTTCACCCATTTCAGAATTCTCGTCACGCTATTGCCAGACAAACCGTACTGCGTCTTCAAACTGTGCAAACCAACCATGGCATGTAAAGTTGTTTAATCTTTCTCACAGCCAGAGTATAACGGTTGGGTCGCCTTAAATTTTAAACTTTGGTAGTCATCGTCAAGTTTTATCGTGTTATCTTCACGAGCACTTGAATCTTCTACATCATCAGTAACCTCATTCTCCTCAGCTTCATAAACTCCGTACGCATCATCAACTAAATCCTCTAACATATTATGATCTACGTCGTCCCCTTCTTCATTTATTCTACTTGTTGAAGGTTGTTGTGAAGGTTGGTCGGGGACAAAAGGAACTTTCAATTCACCGTGAAAACTCCAAAATCGATAACTATCTTGCATACTCGATCTTAACAAATGTAGTTCAACTGTTTTCCACTCAAACACCTTACCATTCTTACACCTAGCACACGGACACGGAAACTCTTCATCATTACGACATCTCTTTGCATATTTCACAAATTCGTTAGCACCTCTGCGAAACACATCCCCCATTATATTAGTCTCACCCATCCACTCTTTGTATTTCGAATATCCCATCACAGCTACCACAACTAAACACCTATTAAAGGTAAACAAAACATAGATTTATAGTATGTTTAATTATCCTATTAAAGGGTAAGTGGTCCTATCCCATTCAAGAATGCATTTTTCTGTAATATACTTAACAGCTCATGCACATTGTTACGATTTGAAAAAAATTCGACAGCATATCCCCTTAGTTCTCCAAGTACACGACGTAGATTGGCAGGTGTGAGTGTTATTTCAATTGGTCAATTAAAATAACAGTCACACTTGTCAATCTAGTATGTACCCAGAGAACATTAAGATACGACTGCAGAACTTCCTCCAAAAGTAACAACTTTAAGCCAATAAGAATATTATACAGAAATTATACAGTCTCAAACTGTCCAAACGGGACAATTCGAGAGATCTCATTACAGGGGTAATGACTCTCGAACGGGTCTAAGGGCTATTGAATGCGTACGCATAAGAACTAGAATTCTAGTATCTATGCGCACTATATTAAATTTCAAGTATGTTTCATATAATGGGTTAATTCAAGTACAAAAATAAATTCATGGGTTAATTCAAATACAAAAATAAATTCATGTATTGACCACATACACACACACACACACACACACACACACACACACACACACACACACACACACACTATCTAAGCTGTTCTATAGGAAAAATAAATTCATGTATTAGCCTAATTAGATTATAAGGTTATCTCAATTTATATTTTTCTTTTTCTATCTAATAATTTTCAACGTAAGAGCACAGTACATAACGTATGTGTAAGTTCCGTCAATACCATTTCGTTTCAATTTTGTAATATTATGTTTTTTCCAAATATTTTAAAAGTTATTAAATGGGTGCCCCACCCCCACCCCCTGCCCCCCTCCCCCGCCACACACACACGCACACCTACGCACCTACGCACACACACACACCCCACCCCCACCCCCTCCCCCCACCACGACCGTGACAACTACATATATTGTTTATCAATAAAATTATGACATGAGATAATTATAATTGGAGCATAAATTTCATTATCATAAAGGGATAAATCCAACCAATTACAGAGATTCTACAAATTAAAGTGATAATTAAAGTTAAGAATTTCTAACAACATGCATGTATATGGATTCTAACTAATGATATTCCTAAAAACATACAATTGGCAACATTTTGTGAATTTACTAAACTTTATATAATATAATCAAATTCTGTTAAAAAATTATCTAGGGTTTTACCTGATTGAATTAATTTCATGAATAAAATTATTATCAATTTAAATGAAAATATCAATTATTATCCAATATTTTTGAATGAAATATTTATTTTGCATGAGTCACACAAACGCACACACACGCACACCTAATACGTAGCTGATGGTACCCCGACCTCAGATCTATCTTCGAAAAGAAAGTTGCTCCCCTCAACTGGTCGAACATATCATCGATTCGAGGCAACGGATACTTGTTCCGTATCGTGATCTTGTTCAACTCCCGGTATTCCACACATAGCCTCAATGAACCATCTCCCTTCTTCACAAATAAGATGGAGCTCCCTAAGGTGAGTTACTCCTGCGAATGAAGCCCTGACCTAACAGCTGCTCTATCTGATCTCGTAATTCTCGCATCTCTGCCGGAGCCATAAGGTATGGAGCGCGTGATATAGGTCTAGTATCTGGTAATAAATCTATGACAAAGTCTATCTCTCTACTGGGGGGGTAGGCCTGGTATCTCCTGAATTACATCGGAATACTCACGAACATCTAGGATCGAGTCTAAGGGAATCACAACCTCCTTAGAGGTATCCTCCTCTATGTAATAGAAATGAGCGGTTGAGCCTCCCTCTGGGCGAGGCATCGCCACTACAAACACCTCTTACCCCGGAATGACAAAAACAATACTCCCACCAAAAAAATCTATCATGGCCCTGTAAGCAGCGAGCCAATCCATACCGATAATAACGTCATGCTTATGCATATCTAAGCCAATCCAACCCTAAGGCCTTCGCTAAATGCGTAGATATAAATTAATGCATTGCCCCAATATCAAACAAAACTCGACCCATAATACCATGGATGGGAAACATACCCTCAATCGCAGGTGTTGCCTGTGGAGCTGCTGCCTGGTGGACGTTATAGACACGTCCATACTATAACTGCCCCTGCTGCACTAGAGCTGCTGGAACGGCTGGTAGGGCTGGTACCTGGGCTGGTGCTGGGAGGGCAGCTGGAAAAAATGGCCTCTGTGGCTCATTACGGGCACCCTGCTGCTGTGGGGCCCTCTCTCCCTCTGGACAATCCTGATGCCTATGGCCTTGCTTACCGCACCCAAAACATCGGCCTTTGAAATTTCCTCCCCTCTGACCCTGCTGGCCGTTACCACCCCGCCACTGGCCCTGTTGGCCCTGGTGAAAACTCTATTGGCCCTGTTGCTGACCCTGCTGATGTCGGTGTTGGCCTTGCTAGCCCTGCCGATTAGGTTGGCCCTGCCTATAGCCCCCAAATCCCTATCTGGAATCACCTGAATGGAATCGCTTAGCAGGGTCCCCCTGATGGGAACTCTGCTCATGCTGACGAGTCTGTCCTTGAGATATCGGTGCTCCAATAGCACTACTACCCTCGGTCCTGCCCTGCTGGCCGGAATCTCCTGCTCTCTTGCTTCCCTACAGATGGAAGCGGTGATCCTGGAAATGTAGTAGAGCATTGAGTACATCAGTGAAAGTACTAAGAGATAGATTCCCTATGAGGTGCTGACGGATCCTCCAAGCTAACCCATCTACAAACAGCATTATCTTCTTACCTTCAGTGGGTGCCTCATCTGGCACTATGGTGAGAAGTCTCGTGAACTCCTCCTCATACTCAGCAATGGTAGAATTCTCCTATTTCAAGTTTAGTAATTTTTGCCTCATCTCAGTCTGCATGGCGGGTGGAAAGTACTTACGGTCAAACCGCTCCCAAAATGATTGAATCGGGATCGTGTCCTTCTCCTCCAAGGTGGTGGTGGACTCCCACCACTGCAAAGAGGCCCCCACCAGCTTAAAGGAAGTCAACAACTGTTTATTCACGTCTGTGCACTCATACATATGAAGATGTCGCTGAATATCTTTCTTCCATTGGATGACGATGATGATATCTGAACTAACAGAGAACTCAGGGGGATGCGCCTTCTGAAAGGCATCCCTAACCCGCTCCCATGCAGATGGAATATGTGCAGGTATTGGCGCCACTGACTGAATCTGGGGTGGAGCCTGCTGAACCACCGCCAGCGCGGCATTCACTGCCTGAGCAACAATAGCGGCTACCTCATTAGCATTCATTGTACCCTGTGCTGGAGCAGCTGGCTGCTCGGCTTGGGCACGCCTATCCTTTGGTGCACATCTCAGAGACATCTCAAACGTGAAGAAATTCATTAGTCTACAGTTATTAACAAATCTCAAATAGTTGAAGACGTAAATGTAAAAGCAGGAATACAACAATCCTAAAATAGATCTCTATAGCAAAAATGTTAAGCTGAAAGCGAAATAAGCCGTACAGATCCTAAGGACACTAGAACCAGATGCTCTGATACCACCCGTGACACCCCGCCTAATTAAATACCGGGAGATCATTCCTTTATTAAATTAAAACCAAGGTGAACAGTTGGTTCATTCTTAGCATCACTGTTGTAAAAATAACTTTTCCAATTTAAACACCCTAATCAATTAAGCTAAGTGTCAAAACCAATTTTTAAACATTACTTTCCAAATTTTATTTTAAAAACAAAGATTTAATTATTTACAACAATTCAATATTAAAGAATCACACCACAAAAATCTTGGAACATATAATCCAAATAATTTAAACATTTAACAACTAAATTCCCAACATTAAAACTTAAAGTAAAATATCCAGACAGTAATAAATCCCAGAGTGACAATACTAGAAATAACTGAATCACAAAGTCCAAATAAACAACTGAATAATGGAAAGGGCGACACAAGCCCCACTAAATGAATATGCTAGGAGTGGAGTCAAATAAATGAAGTCGTCTAAGCAAGAGCCCTGCAACTCCCACCTAAGTTGCAGCGCGTTCCTTCCAAGGGATCCTACGCAAGACGCCCCTGTGGCTGGGCACCTGTAATATATACATATATATACAATAGAGAAAGAGAAATAGAAACGGGTCAGAGCCCGATAGTGTAAATGATTTAAAATTCGTTTAGCAAGTATTTAAAATGTTTACAGGCCAATGCAACAACATATTAGTGCGGCACTCTCTTGAGAAATTCTCACATCTCTTCTAATGTGCACGCCTATCGCACTAACCTTCCCAACGGATTATCTTATCTTATATTGCACTAAACTTTCCAATGGTTTAACTTATCTTAGGTTACTCGTAAGATTTAAAACTGAACAATATAACTGTTTAAGAGGAAAATTTCATTTAGTAACAAAGCTCTCATTTTATCTTTATTTATTAATAAAGTTTCCCAGTGTCATATTATACTTTTTCAACACAAGTATTTCCAAATTTAAATTAAAAATTCATTTCTTACTTGCCATAGCACAGTAGGCAGTTCCAAATTTCAGAGTTTCATACATATATTAAATACTCGTATAATATATATATTCTAATAGCACCGCACATAAAAATTATGGTGCGTGCATACTCTGTTATCCAATCCCCGTATCTCTCGTACAAAGGGAAATACAAGTTTGGAATCACTCTCGAACTGTATTGACACATACATAAACAATATTGAGGCGAAGCATAGATTCCAAGTCTCTAAGAGGATAGCACATACTCCCACGTCTCTTAGAACCGTCTGACCATCGATCAGATGGCATGTACCAAGGATATCTATCTTCTAGGGTACGAGTCAATATCCCCCATAAAGGTCCCATCGAGATAAGATTGTCCCAGCGGGGTAACCTCAGGGATAGCAAGTAGCGCGGGAACGATTTTCACACATAGATAGTATATGAATAAACACAATCATATAACTATACTAATATTACCATATCAAATTAGGTACATCTCAAATCCCATAATTACGACATTTGTCCTCATATCACATTATTTAGTTCTCACGTATAACCGTTCATTTCTTACTTTGATTCGAGGGATTTTTCCAACTTACTACGTAATACTCATGGACTCTATCCTCTCAAGTGAAAAATTCAGTAGGTATTCATTTATCTTCCAATGTAACTATCTTATGCGTCTCTCCCTTTAATACATAGTTTCATCGTCCCTTATATGCAAGTATCCCAAAAAAATACAACTCTTATCTTACATTAAAGGTCCCAAAATTATTCATATGTCCTACTTGTCTTCTTTATCTCCCAAAACATTTTAATAAGGGTGTCCAAGAATTATTTCTCATTAAATTGAATTCAACTAATTTAAAAGGGGGAAATATGAGTCTGCCCGAAGGGGTCGATCGATCGAGGCCTGGGGCTCGATCGATCGAACCTTCGATCGATCGAAGCTCTTGGCTCGATCGATCGATCAAACAGGTATGGAGAATTCTGCAGTTAATCAGTTACGGGTTCTATCACATAACCTCCTCCAAATCCAAACTTTTCATTCCCAATCGCCCAGAAATTTGTACTACTAACATTATAATCTCATTTTATGTATCTTCTACGTAAAGCATGTAAATTTCCGTCACTATTCATGGATTTATAGGCAAAAACTTCATAAAAATCTCAAGAACCCTAGAATCTCTTTAGCATGGTTCTAATCAATCTTTTCTAGAATTTTCTTCTTCTAAAACATCATAATTTTGTGGTTTAGTCCTCTACATGTGAAGGGGTTTCCAGATTTACATTCAAACCATTACTACATGCGATTTCCTATCTCAAATTTGGGTTTTCTTCCATAAATCTCATCGTAATCATCCCTAGACTAACATGAGTGATGCATTAACGAAAATAAGCAAGATAAACACTTGCCTGGGATTTTCAGAGTTCTGGTTTGATGACGAATTTGGTGTGGATATTTTCCCCGTCGCGTGATCTACGCGTTGTTGGTGGTGACGGTGCAAATAGATGGATTTTGGGCCTTGGATTGCTTTGGAAACTCTCTCCTTCCCTCTCTTATGGCCGTCACTTGTCTTTGGTTGTTTTAACCCTAGAGGGCAACCTTAGATATCTGATATATCCCTTGAAATTTCGTGGGTTTAATTACCAAAAAATGTAAAATGTCCAAAATGCCCTCCCGGGGTGTTAAATAGGCCTAAAAACGCCCCGAGACCCAAACTAAACCCCCAAGTACACTTTTCTGACTATCTCGACCCTTTGAACACTTTGGCGCACTCAAAACGACCATACGAGTGACTTATAATATATTCGCTTTTATTCATCAATATTTAGTCCCGACGCGACACGGGCGCGTCTCGACTCAAATTTCCAAAATTGTCATTCTATTCACTCGTGACATTTAATATAACCAATATTATATATTACTTTGCTCATTAGTAATATTCAACAAATTTCCCATAATTACTAACTCTCATCACGTTAATAATTATAACATAATTAATTTCCGGATTTATATTAAATAATTAATTCACATTAAATTTAATAAATCCCCAAATTAATATACCATAAAAAATACGGGGTATTACAGTGGGATGTCAGTGTACTCAAGTCAGGACAAAAGGGTCGGGGTGACTCGAAGGCTGTACAGCTTAGGTTGGGAAGTGTGGCCCCCTGGAGATGGGGATGGAGGTGGGTTGTAATAGGGGTAGAGCTCTAGCAGGGCCCTGGAGACGAGGATGGAGGTGGGTTGTAATAGGGGTAGAGGTCTAGCAGGGCGGCAAGCATCGGTCTAGAATTTTGGGTGGTGGGCACTAGCATCCGTATGATGGGCACCTTAAATCGGGAGGTGGTTGAGGTAGAATTATGAGCCCCCGTTACACCAGTCCGAAATGAGGTGATGGGGGCTATGTATAGCTCACAACTATGAATCTAGAAACGCTAGATATAGGCATCCCTAAATTTTTGGCGGACAACTATTTCATGACAGTGGAATGGGGGGATGAACGGTGGTAAGGGTTAGTGTTTGGGGGACATCCGGACAAGGCTGTAATTTAATAGCGGCACCCAAGTGTCCCTATAGCCTAGGCGACATTCATCAGGGGGGGGAGGTAATTCAGTTGGGCTAGCGGGTGCTTGTGGCGGGGTTCTCCCACCCTTGATCGTAAGCACTGTCTTGCATCTGTACGACCGATGATATAGCTCTGACATCACATTGATGTATAAAAAATCTTTACTAAACTCTCATTATGGAATGAATACAATTAGGGGTAAGAACCTTGTTTATAATATAGGCGACCCTTATCATCTATGAAACACGTGTTCTTCACCGTTCACTGGCAATCGCACCTGCACTGGATTCTTGCAGTCATTTATAATATATCAGAATCGGCGTATCCATGCACTAGCACTTGCACCGCACCCCACGACACCCAAGCTTCATAGATTATCACTAAAGACTCCCAAACTTATCCTATAAGAGATAAGTCCAAATAAAATAAAATAAAATAAAATAATACAAAAGGATAAACTCATCAAAGGATTCAAGTGACCAGCTTCTCATTGGGTGTGCCCTGGGCTCGCCACTTCACTTTGTTTCTAATAAATGGATTTGTGGTCAATTTCTCTTTGTTTTATACATGCTTTTTAACCTTCGTTTCTACTTTCTATGAAGACCAAATTTAGTGACTGTGATGTATTTTTGACACCTTTCCCTTCTTTTCCTTTGACATTTCCTCTTTTCCTTCATGGCCTGTCTAACCACCTTATTTCTTACATGACAGAAGCTAAAGGCAACCATAATGAAATAGCAAAATAATCTCAACCATATAGTATTCTCAGTACTAAATGAGCTTTTGTGGATGGTTTTTTATGTCTCTGGTCAAGGTCAAACAGTTATCTGTACGTTTTTCCCTTTTATCTTTTAAATAGATTCAACATCGATAGTCAAGTTTGTAATTCACACCAAATAATTATGCAATTTAATTATTTTGAAATAGTTTAAAAATAGTTACATTCATTTTAGTTTGTTAATCTACTCTTTATAATACTCCCTCCATCCCAAATTAAGGTTCCCTATCTTAGTTTTGTATAAATTAAGGATACACTCAAAAAACGATCAAGATCAATACTTGTTCGCTATCATGAAATCTAGTTTGGTGGTTATATCTAAAAATGAAAAGTGTACTACTAATTTGGGACAACCCAAAAAGGAATAGTGGACTCTTAATATGAGACAAGAATATTGTATTTATGCCCTTGTGTCTCATTCTCAGGCATAGGCCATAGTCCATGTTCATATCTATTAAGTTGTAACTTTTGTACATTGAAGTCACATAGTAGTTATTGTTCATGTAATTACCTTATAATTCTTGTTTTATTATTATTATTATTTTAGTATTTTGACAATTATATTTAAGTGTATTGTTTTAACTGTTGTATTAGGCCACATTTATCACTAGTTCTTATCAAAATGGAACTCGATCAAATGTTTAAAAAAAATTTATACCCAACTCGTAAGAATCTCTCAAGTAAATGATGGGTATATAATTCACATTGGAAATTTTTTTATGTGTGGAATTAGAATATTTTTCGGTCTTTTTACTTTTCCCTTTTCCTTTTTCTTAACGAAATATCAGTGTTCAGTTTCATCTTGGGGAGGTTGTTATTGTTTGTGATCTTGATTATTTTGGAAGGGCATTCAAAGAAATAAGTAAGTTCTTGTTGGATTAGATATTTGTACTCATGCATTGACCAAGTTATTGGTTGATTATGATGTATATATTAAGAACAACTAGTTGGTGATGGTACTGACCTCTGTTTGTGTTGATATTCGATTTGCTTTTGCCTCTCAAGTGAGCAATATGGTTAAGGGTCAATTAAATAAGGTGTATGAGAATATTCAAGGGATCACAGGTGAGGGGAATTCAACATTTTATCTGGATAATTGGTTTCAAGTTGACCTCTACCTTGCATAGCAAATACATCCCAATTCCTTTATTTCTGGAGCTCTAAACGATCCTCACCTCATAGAGAATTTTCTTGAGTAAATGCTTAGGGATTCGATGTGCGCAATGTTGGTTCACAGGTCTCACCTTGATGACTCTCTCAAAGTTAAACCTCATATGTAAGACAACTCTCATGGCCTCTTCTCCTCTAAAAGCTACAGGAACCTGATAAGAAATCATTCCTCGAGTATATTGGGACAAATTTGTTTGGCAAAATTAGATCCCTCCCAATGTTGGTGCATTTATTTTGAAAATTATTTCCAATGGGATGTCCACTAACATGAATGTGAAAAATTTCGGCATTGACATAGCTTCGAGAATGCCTCTCCCCAAAATAAGAGTAACTAGATCATCATTTTTCTATGAGTGGCCTAGTTGTCTACTTATGGAAGTTGCTTAGGTGAAAAATTCAATATACAACATATTTTAGCCACTATAAAAACCATGATTTTTCAATGGTTCAATGGGGTAAAATTTATTTCCCAGTATGCCCTACTTATAATTTTTTTTTCTTGTTCCATGTTAGGAAATATGTTTATATTGATTCGTTCAATGACTTTCACTGAAATTTTATCTGTACTAAAAGGAAAGTTTGAAAATCGTTTTAAACAACTTACTAACCCTCGACATCCCTCTCTTTTTATGACACTATTGCCATTCAAGTTCTTGGTGCTAAAATCAGATATCACATTCCAGGAGAAACCTTCATAGTCATTAAAGTTCAAGTAGTTACATACTGATTCATCTTTGCCTGATATGTGGACTGCATAATGACAAAAATTTCTCAAGATTTGATCCTCCCAGATGTTCGTAACACTGTAGTGATGGAAATTCTCAAGCTATGTTAATAGGTGTTTTTAATACTAGTTGGTGGACTTATAACTCTTATGGTCCTTATTAACTTGCAAGTCCTTTATGCGCTTTTAAGATTTTGACATCTAACTATGCAACGTTTACTAGTTCAAATTATTTAGATGTTTCTCTTTTAATTATTAATTATGCAATTGATTACTTATGATAAGTCGCAAAGGTTGTCTCCTAAGTAACATGAGTTCAGTTATTTAATAGAAATATGAAATAATAATATTTTTAAGAAACATTCACGGCGCTACATTGCTATGTTTGTTGCGTAGCTGAGGAGAGAAAATAGTTTTTGTTTCAGTTGTATGATTTCCTCTTTGCTTCCAGAAACTTCTCGACAAACTGATATGGTTAAAGTCTGAGGTGCACTGTCAACTCAATTCTCTTGGTGGATGATAAAAGGTTTGATTTATTGGCTTAATTATTCTATTATATATTTCATATATATTTACTCTCTCCATGTCTTTCAACTGTTCAATGGTTTATTACTTTATTTAGTTCCTCTCATTGGAATATCTATATAATATGGGCGAGGAGTGTTTCCTCTCATGGGTGAATTAAGTAGAGGTTCAGATGGTGCTGGCAAAGAAATAAATCAACCGTCCGATTAGATCTCAAACAAGAAGTTTTCTCACCATACCATATCCATATACCATTTGAATTCTCCCTCAAAATTTTAGTTTATTTTTAAAGTGTGTGACAAAATGGTCTGCTCTCTCTCTCTCTCACGTACACACCCACCCACCCACCCACATACACCCACACCCACACACCTCTTTCTCCCTCTTTCCTGCTATAGATCTCTCAAACCCTATTTTTTCAGGTTTCTGCCTTTGTTTAGCAACTGTGAATTGATTTGGTTGTTGTTGGGTTGCAAATCAGGGTTTTCTTGTGGTTTAATGTATGGGTTGTGGTATTAAAGTCTGGATTTTACTTTTTTCTTTTCAAAATGTTGTGTGCACATTAAGGGGTTTTCAGATTTGGGTTCATAACCTGGGTTTCTTAATCATTCTTATTTTTTGTGTTTTATCCTCTCTCTCTCTCCCCCCCCCCCCCCCCCCCCTTGTAATCCAATTACGTTGCAATTGTCAAACTCCTTAGGTTTAGACGTTGAATTGTTATGGTTTATGCTTCTTATTATGTATATTTGTTGTAAAAATGCATATTTCCTCTAATTTGGAACATTAATTATGGTGTAGAGAATTTCTGAACGCCCTGGATAGAGCAATTTTGGTTTCGTTAACATTGAGTTATGTCAAATGTTAGATCTCAATGTTGATAGTTATGCCTGTTAATCATTCGTATACCTCCATTTGACTAGTCATTGTGTTATAGAACATTCAGTAACAATGCGGAAGCTTTCTATTATTGTCAATATGTTCTCTAATTAGACTATTTGGCCATATGAATTTAATCTATATGCAACCAAGCCCCTTAGCCCAGTGGTATAAGGCTTCCACTGGGACAGTCTTGGGGGCGGATTGGGTTTGGTCCCCATTTCGATCCCCGGCACTGTCAAAAGAATGCTTGGCCAGCGAAAGCCACGAACCGCGAACGTGAATTAGTCGAGGTGCGCTTAAAGCTAGCCCGGACACCACGTGGTATGATACCAAAAAACAATTAATCTATATGCATGCCTCGCTGATCCGGTCATTTTCAGATTAGTGTCCATGTTTTTATAAATCTCTTTTGCAACTATTGATGTAGCCCTAATAAATATTTTGCAGTTATTATTCTTCATTAATTCTTCATAGTTTATTATTTCCTTTAGTTTAGTTTTGTTTGGTAGTAGGTGAAGTATGAAATTTTTATAAAGCTAGAACATATGTTATAATTTTCTTTATTACTCTTGATCTTTACATGTGAGAAATATTTTATTCATTATGTTACCTGGTATAAATAGTGGATAGTGCCATCGGTAAGCTGCTAGTGCATGTATATAATATGCTAAGAGGGTCTTTTCCTGTTCAGTCAAAATTGTCCCAGCCGAGGTCTTGCCCTCCTGTCTCTATCCTTTGCTTGGTTGGTGATTATCACATATTCATGATGAAGATAGAGTTTTTTTATTTTGACACGAAATTAGGTGAGAAATATTTCATGATTTTGTTTTGTGGACAAATTGCCTATCCGCATTGAGCAACGAATGACCACCTCCTCCCTCTTTATATATGTCATCTCTCACTATGTTTTTAATGTCCTCTTTTTACATGTATCATGTTTACGTGTCTTCTTCTTTTTATTGGATCAGATAGCAAGATTACTTGTGGTAGGCTGCGAGATCAGGCTGTAAGCTCCCAGAGATTTACACAATAACACATTGGTATTTAACTTATATATTGTAAATTTTCTTGGTTTCAATTTAGTTTTGGCTTACAATACCTCTTTAGCAGCCTATAATTATCATATTTATTATTACGATGTAGTTGTTTGTTAGAAAATGGCAACTAGTTAATAGTACATTTTTGGATTTTATTAGACTGAAGACATGTTCGTTACTGTATTTGGGTGAGATCTGTTCTTTCTGCAAAGGCCTACTATTACTATGACGAGTTCATGTATGTGTTACACCACATTTCTAATTGTATTTTATTCTTTACCTCATATGCGATTTGAAGTGTCTGGGCAACTTGATCTTCAATACGACAATGACTTGAGCTACTTAAAAGCAGAACTTTGGTTGTTAACTTAATTTTCACTCTTTTTTAGTTAGAAAGTTGGTTGTGGTTACTTGTGAAAGCACATGAGATGTTGCATGAAATGTGTGAGAAATTAGCCGTAGGCTTGATTTGGCGTAGACATCCATGCTTGCAATTGTTTATGCCATTTTAATAGAATATCTTGTGCGTTATTTCCAATTAATTGGTCTTGGAGAAAGCTTATTTACTCCTCCCACAAGTATTCGTATGTATACATACAGAACAATTAAATTGAGCTGTGATTTATGATTGGAATTTGGGTGACTATTATTTGCATTTGAAATTTTGTTTTTGGACTCTACACTCTCTTTTAGTTCAATACCTTAATTTGAGATTTTGTACTTTAGTATCTCTCTCTCTCTATGGACTGTTTTTGTGTATGGACATTTATATATCTGTACAGTGTAACTAATTATGTCTTCAGTAAATTTACGTCATGGCTTAAACCTTAGGGTTTACAACTACAACACTGGATGGAATTTATTAATTTTTTATACTTCACTAGTTAAGTAAAGAATATTTTTGTGCTTTAGTTTAACCTATTATTAATGTGCTAGTATTCAAACCCCTTTGGTTCATATCCTAACCTAGAAGCTCTTGCACTTGAAGCAAGCAAGTAATCTCAAGTTTAAGATGGATGATAATGCAGCAAGTGATTATGAAAAGTTTAACAGGCATAGATGGTGATAATGTCACCTTACAGATATGTTTCCCTCTATTGATCCTATTGCTTTGCAATGGTTTGTAAGTGTGACTTGTATGACTGACGGATTAATGGACGTATCTGGAAAGTAGAGCGTGTAACAATTCTGAGACTACTGATAGGTAGTAGTTTCAGTATGTTTGGTATGTTGTTTTATGTTATACGCATCTCTCTAAATTTCAATGCATGTTTAACTGAATACATTTACTTTGATTATACCTAATACTTTTCAAATACAATTGTGTTTGGTTTTGAATTTGAGCCTTTATAATGTCCTTATTCATTGCATAGGGATGAACTGCAACTCATAGATTTTTATGAAAAGAATTTATGAACTAATTAGTATGATTGCAATTGAATCCTGACAAATTGATTTGAGTTTCTCTACCAATTTCAGTTGTTGTACACATTTGTCTTTAAAAGGTGGATGATAACACCAGTTGTCTTCAAATAGTGCTTGGCTGAAAAGAATACAATATTGGTTGTTGAAAGGAATACTATTTGTAAAGTTTTTATGTCTACAGTTAGATCCATGATGTGCATCAAGTTTACAGGTTATGCAACATTTGCAAAAAATCTTAGACGTCAATCCACAATGAGTTCTTTCTGTGACATGGCATTGCTCTGTTTTAAGGGTTACGCTCGGAACAATATATGTACACGAGTATACGGAGAAAAAATGAACGCTGAGACATTGCGCAACACAAGATGCTTCTTTTGGCACATCGTATTTATTCACGATATGTTTTTTTTACTTTTAGAATCTGTACACTGACTCGAAAGCATGACACGTTCAAGTTTGGAAATATCAAACATTGTGGTTGATTTTAATTGATTCAAATTACTTGAAAAATAATGTTGTGCGTTGTGGTAGGTGTTTGTTATATATATCAAGTTATGAGCAATGGGTTGTTTGAGTCCGAATTTTTTTACACTCTTTATGTAGGATTAACATGCCCCTCCAATGTAATAGGTTTTCTAGGCAAAGTCCCATATGAGAAGATTTAAAGATAACCGATCCCATGTTCTTATATGTTTAGGCACAAGTCCCATAACTCAATAACTGCTGTGATTTTATCTCTAGTAACTGTTTAATGTGGGTGAAGTTGAGTTGTGGGGTAATTGGTTTAATTTAAATCAGTGGGACTAACACCAGAAACTGAAAATACCCAGGATTGACTACTAAAAAATCTTAATTAATGGGACTAAACCCCAACAGTTCCCCAATGTAATCTGAAACATTGGTAACTCATTAAAAATTGTGGGGTCCATGGTCAAGTCATTCATGTTTGCGCCAATCACACTCGAGAATCATGTTAACAGTGATCTGAATATGGTCAACAAATATGTACTAATTGTATTATAAATGTGTCTTTTGTTTATAAACACTTATCCCACCTCAGTGTGTCGTATAAGATTTATACTTTCATTTATTGATTTTAATTGCTTGAATACATCAAGGAAGGGATGCTATTGAACTCTTCTTTATCCTGAATTTTTCTTTGAGGGGTATGGTTTAAAGATGAGTTAATTTTAGAAATTTAGTGCATAGATTGTACATGCTTTTTTGTTAAATATGTTTAGAAGAATTAGTTGTAGCTTTTATTGGTTGCAGGGCAATCCTCCAACTTTGGTAAAAAAATGTTGTTTGCATTAAAACTTGAAAATGATTTCACATGTTATCATTTATATCTCCCATCTATTCCAGTGCCATTTTATAACACAAGAAACACATTTTCAACTTAATAGTAGAAGGGGAGATTTTCTATTTATAGAGTAACACAAGACACGCACACACATAAATTACTATAACTTACATAATAAAAATATATATTTCCTAGTGCACCTCCTTAAACAACACCATATTCCTTACCATAAAATCATCATCAAAACCCATTAACACACATTTCAACCCCCCCCCCCCCCCCCGGGCACACACACACACATCACCACATTTGGCTCCTTATATATATATCTCTCAAAGGATTCCACACTTTCTATTTTGCATAAAATCTTATCCATTTCTCTAATTCTTCTGAGTATATCTTCTTGATATATTGAATGAGCTATTTATTTCAGTTGTGTTTGATGTGTGTCAATTTGGGCACCTAAGGGTATAAATAGTTTAGATTGAATTTTTCATTGGGTAACACTTTATTTTTTCTCACTTCCAAAGCACTCAATCTCTAAATCATCTTCTCCGCCACCTTCTCGACCACCCCACCCCACCCCACCATCTCTCTCTCTCTCTCTCTCTCTCTCTCTCTCTCTCTCTCTCTCTCTCTCTCATACATACATACACACATACACATACAAAAATAGTTATGGCAAAGTATATATTTATCATGAAGAAATGACATTAGTAACATTTTTGCTTCATATTTAACCCATTAATAACTTAAATAAAGTAGATGTATAATAGGATCCAAATAAAACTTACAAATTAAAAAAAAAAGGGTTAATTACACCTAGGCCCCCTGAACTTTGTACCAATTGCCCCCCCATTCTTTTAATTTTTTCAATTTAGACCCCTAAGTTTGACAACAACTACAATTGACCCCCTACCCTCCAACTCCGTTGACTTTTGGCAAAAATCGTTAGTCATGTGCGTGACCCATGACTTTAAGCAAGGGCATTTTTGTCCAAACCTAATTATTTTTAAAAAAAAAACTTTAAATAACAGATAAAACATTTAAAAATAAAAAAAATGAAAAAATATTTTAAAATTATAAAAAAAACTAGGAATAAATTATGAAAATACCAAAATATATTTAAAATCTTCAAGCTTCTAAAAACTAATTGATGAAAAAGCTATTTCCCACAAAAAAATTATTTCCACCAATAAAAAAATATTTTCATAGATATAAATTATTTTCGGCAATACTAAACCATTTCCAGCAAACAAAAATTATTTCCAGAAATATAAAACTATTTACATCATTTGAAAATGATTCCAACAAATAAAAAATAATTTTCACTAATAATAAATAATTTCCAGCAAAGAAAATATGAGTTTCAGCAATAAAAAGTTATTTTCAGCAATATAAAATTATTTTGAACCAAATTTCTATTAAAAAAAAAGAAAAAGAAAAAAAGATAACAGAAAAAATAGAAAAAAGATCATAAAAACAGAAAATAAATGAAACATAAATTTTTTTTACCCAAAATCTGCATTTATTGGAAAATACACTAAAATAGAAAAATAAAAAAATGGTTTCCATACAAAAGAAAATAATTTTTCGCAATAAAAAAAATAATTTCCAGAAATAAAAATAATTCTGAAAATATATTTAAAATAATTACTAAAAAATACAATGAAATACAAAAAAAATATTTAAAAAAATGGTTTTCAGCAAGTATAAAATTAATTATGGAAAATAAAAATGATTTTCAGCAATAAAAAAATATTTCAAGAAAAAAAAAATGGTATCAGGCAATAAAAAAAATTCCAATAATAATAGTAATATATTTCCAAAAAATAAATAAAAAGAATATCCTCTAATTCCATAAATTAGAAAAATCTAAACTTAATAAAAAAACAGAAAAAAAAATTCAGTAAAAAAGTCCAACCTTAATAAAGAAAAATAACTAAAAATGGTTAAAAAAAGGGCCATATACCAATAATTACTTGAACATTTTTTAATACATGTTTAGTCCAACCCCTTTTATTTTGTTTCAACAAATCCCTTACCACATAAAAACACTCAAAAAATGAGCTTCGGTGAGGGCGTCAGAGCTCCAACAATGAGGGGGGGGATGCCGCTAGCACGAACCCTTAAAAATAAGAGAATATTGGTTAATTAGGTGTTTGAGGGGATTTTTGGAACAAAATAAAAATGCTTAGAGTAAATGTGTATTAAGAAATATTTAAGGGACTTTTTGGTAATTGTTCATAAAAAACAACAATAAAAATAAACGCAGTCCTAACCCAGATCTGTTTCTTGGTGAAAAAAAAACGAGATCTGTTTCCAACCGTAAACCCAACCCCAACCCCACCTCCAAACCACCACCACCCACCTCGACCTAGCCTCGCCACCGATTGAAAACCCACAATCGATTCAACTTAGATTTGTTCGCATCTGTGGGTATTCGTGTGTGTGTGAGAGAGAGAGAGATATTTGAGATGGAGAGCTACAAAAATGAGAGAGAGAGAGAGATCATGTGCGTGTGTGTGCGAGAGTGAGTTTAGTTTTTTTTTTTAAAACAAATTGTTTTAAATGACCAAGCTACCTCCAAAACACATTTGCCACGCATGTGATTTTTCTCCCGCCAAAAAAATAAACGATCGTCACGGTTTTGGACAATTTGAACTATTAGTGAAACTATAGGGTGTAAATTGAAAAAAATTAAAAGAATGGGGGGAAAGTGTAAGTAGGAGCAAAGTATAGGGGGCTCAAGTGTAATCAACCATAAAAAAAAAATCAAAATCCGAAAAACTTGTAAGTCTGCCCTCCAGATGCCAAAAATGATGATAAAACTCAGTGTCTAATCCCCGAGTTATAGAGACTAGTTGTACGTACTTGGGGACCAACCCCGACTTGGGAAAATTTTCAAGGTCCAATCCCCCAATGAGTATAATTTTGACATTTTTAACAATTGCACACATTTGCGTTAAATTTTATACACCCCTAATCTAGGCTAAAGTTTAGGGTACAAGCCCCTAATCTTTATCCAATTTCGGGGTCCAAGTCTTGGATTTGGGAAAACAAATTCTAGATCGGGGCAACAAAGTTATATGCTTCAGAAATGTTAACGTTTTTCTTCTTCATAATTAACTCTAAATATTACCACTTAAAAAGCCTCCAAATTAAATAAAACTTGGTCCGCTTATAACAAAGTCCAAAATAGGCTCCAAATTATAATCCAATTTTTATTTTACAGTGCGCATTTGGTAAATTCAGTTTTCTGTACTTATAAGTTCTAGTGTGCTTTTGGTAAACTTGTTTTCAAATTCAGTTTTCTCAATATCGTGTGTTCTTTAGGTATGTTTAAAGAGGTATGTTTGAGAATTTGACTATATGTATAAAGATAATTTAGAAAACACCCTTTTGCTATTTTCTAAAGACATGATTATAATACAAAAATAAGATAATTTAGTATTTGAAAACAAGCGTGCCAAACACAAATTCTTGACAAAATTGTATTTAAATACAAAAAAATAGAATTATAATGCATTACCAAATTGGCTCTAAATCAGTTTAGCAACCCCATCTCCCCTCCCTGTAAAAATAGCTTGCGCTCTGTATAAAATGTCTAATAAAATTGACCTTCATCAATATATAACAGACCAAAAAACCATACTATGCAACCCCGTCGCCACTCCCAGCAAAGCCCACCTACATATATATAAGAAGCATATCATGAGACTCAAGCAAAGGCAAACGAATACTCATATTTAAAATTACACAATGCCACACTTTGTACAACCTTGATGGTTGAATATATGACGAAATGGTGCATTACAATTCAAGTGAGGCACACATTTTTATTCAATCATTAAGACATTAACCACCACCAACCACTCACCCAAAAGTTATAAGAGTAAATTTAAGAGAGTTGATTAGATGAACCAATGAGGTGATCACCAGAATGAATCAAAAAAATTATTTTGCTGGTACCAAATATAATTAATAATCCACCACCTTAAAAACTATTATATCCAATATATAATCAACTTAACATGTCAATGACATTCACATTTAGAAAAATTAGAAGAACATAAATAGTAGTAGGGGGACTTTGGGCCCAATGCAAAAAGAATATTAATTATATCAAAGTGAGCTGCCCTCAACATTTATTAAAAAAGAATATAAGCATATGCATACATGTTTAATATTAAAAATTAGACATTTTATGGTGGGTGAGGAAAGGACGAAAGAAAACATAAAAACTCATGGTTCCTTAGTAGTTCATAACAATCAAAGATATTCAAATGTCCCATAAAGAATGCATAAATCATCCAACCTGAAAAAATCCCATAAATCAATTCAAGTTATTGAAATGTATCACAAACATAAAATAACAATATTCAACTATAAATCATTTGAATACATAGGTGAAAAACGCTATGAAAACTAAATTTAGGGCAGGAAATTTGTGTATGCTTTCAATCTGTTTGGGAAACTCAATTTTATTCTTCATGTTTTGTTTTGTTGTCCATTAAATTCTTGAAAATCTCACTATAAATTATTTAGTAAAGAAATTAAATGCAAATTTATAAATGTATAATAATGTACCATAGATCAGCAAATCAACAATGCCCTGAAGTGTGCGTCGCACCTATATTTGTTGTAACTAAGCAAAAAAGACATCTCCAAACCCTAAATCCAAATAAATAACCCTAATCAAACGTAATTCTCCAAATATAGTGGAAAAGTAGAAAATCAATTCAGCCCAACAGCGAGACAAAATCGTTGTTGATCACAAATTTAAAACCATATAAAGAACAAAAAAGTAACCACAAATTTATAAAAGTAGTCCCATATCCTTTAATGTATTTTAAATTTGAAAGAGACTTGTTACAGATGAGGACTTTTCAAGATACTCTTATCTATTTCGGGGAGATACTTATGAGAGTCAAATATTGGGTGAGCGTATGAGTGAGTTTAAAACTGATATTGTGGGTACGTTGTCATTTTGGGTATTGGCAGGGTACCAATCAATAGTAGATTGCTTTGGTAGGACCATTGTGTTGTCTATCCTAGGACAAGAGATGTTCCTCATGGCGATGCCTCTTCCCGAGGGAGGGTCGACCACGCATCTTTATTATATTGAGGAGGAGACCACACAGGAGGTGGTTATTTCCTTAGATTCGATTCCTATAGGGAGGGAGTTAACAGATGTGTTCCAGGAGATACCTGGGTTTCTAACCAGTCAGGAGATAGAGTTTGTTATTGACTTAACATCTAAGACTAGGTTGATTGCACGAGCACCGTATCTCATGGCCCCTTTAGAGATGTGAGAATTGAGTGATCAGATTCAGCAGCTCCTAGGATAGGGCTTTATTAGGCGGAGTACATCATTGTGGGTGCACCATTTTTTTTGTGAATAAGAGAGATGGGTCGCTTAATTTATGTTTGGACTACAGGGAGATGAACAAAGTCATGATTCGAAATAAGTATTTGTTGCCTCGATAACTTCTTCGACCAGTTGAGAGGAGCATCATTATTCTCGAAGATAGATTTAAGATCAGGATGCCATCCGTTGTGCATTATGGAGGAGGACACCCTTAAGACCACATTCCTGATGCGGTATGGATCGTATGAGTTCAGGGTGATGTCATTTAGGTTGAATAATGCGTCAACGGTGTTCATGGACCTCATGAACAGGTGTTCAGGGATTTTTTGGACCAGTTTGTGATCGTATTCATAAACGACATATTTGTCTATTCTCGCACTAAGGTTGAATAGTTTTTCAGACATTATGGGACCATCGTCTTTATGCCAAGTTCGAGAAGTGCGGGTTCTGGTTGAGGGATGTACATTTTTTGGGACATATTGTATCCGACAGAGTGATTTCTATGTATCCGAGTAAGGTATCAGCAGTGAGGGAATGGGGATAGCCCACGACACCGACGATGGTTCAAAGCTTTTTAGGGTTGGTCAGGTATTATAGTTTCTTCATAAAAGGCTTCTCGAAGATTACTGATCCGTTGACTAATCTAACTTGCAAGGGGTACCGTTTGTTAGGCATGACTACTATCACTTATCTTTTGACGAGCTAAAGGATAAAGTGACTTCAGTGCCCGTGCTCTCACTACCTAAGGGAGGGGTGGTGTACAGTGTTTTTATAAATGCACCCCTACAGGGACTTTGGGGTTTATTACAACAGGAGGATAGGCATATAGCTAATGCACCTCGTAATCTTAAGCCCCACGAGAGGAATTACCTCACACACGACTTAGAGTTAGCAGTAGTTATATTTTCCTTGAGGATTTGAAGGCACTACCTTTTGGGTGAGCGGTTCAGCTTATTCACGGACCATAAGTCTATATAGTATCTATTTACGCAGAAGGATCTTAATATGTGACAATGGAGATGGTTAGAGTTCGTGAAGAATTACTACTTTGACATTTAGTATCATCTTGGGAAGGCTAACATGATGGCAGTATTAGCTATCATTGTCGAGATCATTATGAGGACGGTGAAAACATTAGACGGGGATCAGTTTTATCAGGATAAGGTCTGTTTGTTATTGGTAGATGGGGAGGAGTCCTACTCGATTAGTTTTGAGGGAGGATTAAACTTCAACAGAGATTCGTTGTTCTCGAGGATAAGGATTTGAGACACACAGTGATGATCGAAACCAACTCAAAGATTGAAGACTGCCCTACTTCCCACAAAGGTATAAATCTATTAGCATTTAAAATTATTCATATGATTTATTTATGATGTTAGTTTTAATCAAAATCAAGGCTGGATTTTTAATTTAAATATGAATTTTTTTAACCTCGTTTGAACGATTTTGCCTTGTTGTTTGAAGTGTTGTTTGATCTTTATATCGAATGAACTACTAACGAGGGCCATCTGTTAGAATTCTTTTGAAGCTCGTTAATCTAGTTCAAAAATATTGGAGTCTCATTCAAATGAACTCTATTTTCGTTCAAATGAAATGCCTTTCTCATTCGAATGAGATTCATTTTCATTCGAACGAGCTATCGCATCAAATTTTGTGCACGACCTATAAATATATGTTTCATTTCCAAATTTATTGGACTTTTGCCAAAATGATTTTTGAAAGATTTCAATATTTTGTTTACAAAACATCTTTTGATTCGCAAACACATCCCAAAATATATTTTTGTGAATCAGTTTTGAACCTTAGTTGATTTACACTCATTATGGAGAGATCATCTTTATAACTGGCTTATGAACCGGGAAGGATCACGGCTAAAGACTGAAGGTTGATCGGTGGATACTGAGGGTGGACCACCACCTGTGGATAACTTAGGAACGAGTAATTTTGTTCAGATACTTTGTGAAGACTGCGCATTATACTTGTGGGTGGTATCAAGTAATATTGTAAGTCGACTGTATTATAATATTTCTAAAGTGTTGAAAAATGTTTTTCCCTCAAAAGGGAATTTTCCTCATACCTGTTTATGATTGCATGCGTAGTTTATTTTATGAGTTTTGGAATGATTATCACATGCAAACCTAATTTAATCAAAAAATAACATTTCTTTAAAACTGGATTTTTGTGTTGGGACACTAATATGTAGGAGTATTCGTATTCGCAATACTACTAAACACAAGAATACATAAAGTGAATAAATAAGAAAATAAGACTCGAATCCCAAGATTGGCTCGGGACACCTACATAGCCAAAAGATATAAAATTCTACATAGTTTCATAATGCATATGGGTGGGGTTTAACTCATAAATCCAAAATTATAACTTCTTTTAGTTTGTTTTTGGGAAACGTGCACAAGTGTAAAGGGTGTGGAAAATGAGGAAATTCTAGTTTGGGGTTTGTAGGGAAACCATCTTTTTATCTTTTTTAGATTTTATGCAAATAAGTTTTGTGTGTACTAAATAATAGAAAGGGAGATTTGTTTTGAAGTGAAGAAATGAAATAAAAGATATATCAAAAGTGGAAACAAAAGTAAATAACTAATACTAATTAAATGGGTTGAAAGGGATAAGAGTAGACCTTCTATAGGACTTTAATTATGATTTTGTAATCGTATAGGTTGATTTTTAGTTGGTTGAATGATGGTTTTGTAATGGTAAAAAGTGTGATGAAAGATAAATGAGAATGATGTAAGAAAACGGAGAGAATATTAGAAAAAATGGAACTTCAACGCATTGATTTCGAGGAGAATGTTCTGACTTCCGAAAGGGACCCTTGGGAATAAGGTCATGGAAAGAATTTCGTAGTGTGTAACCAACCTCTTACAAGGCTGGCGTTATAAGTAGAATCAATGTGCACGGCAAGGAGCTCAATCTGCTTCGAGCATAACTATCACTTTTGGATTATATATGTCAAGTAATAGCCTAAATATTTTCTTGACTACATAAGTTTCGAGTATTTTCTCTCCCAAGTTATATGATGAGCTCATAATATTTGATAGTATAGCATATAAGTCATCAAAGGATTCACTATCCTCCATACTAATGCTTTCAAATTGAGTATTTAACAACACTAGTACCTCATGAGTGAGTTGGAGTATGTTCCAAGTCTCTTTAGACATTTCACGTCTCATAATATGGCGGAACACCTTTGATGTGACTACACAAAACAAAACATTCGGGCCACGTGAATTACAGTTGGACATTTTATGCTCATCCTCACTCTAGGTTTTAATGAATTTGGGAATTTTATAATCACCAGTTAAGGATGTGGGTGGGGACTAACACTTAACAACCTCTTACCATACCTGCTCATTTACTGAATTAAGTGTTGATTTCATACACGTTTTACAATAAATGTCGTTAGACTCGTCAAACAAAGTTAGTCTTGAAATGACTGACCCTCAATATAAGAACCGCAAAAATTCATGCCTAAACACAAATCTAACACATTAACTTAGTGCTCAATCTCTGATATCAATATAAAAGTGCGGGGTATATGGAATAGTCTAAACAAAAGCCAATTTTTATTTTCTTTAAATTCAATATTAAGGTTAAACAATTTAACCCAAAGTAAAAGGTTGCGCCAAATTTAAATAAGTTGTGATTAAGCATATTAACCAATTTTATCTTGACTTAAAAATGCATCTAAATGAGTTCAGGATAAAATAGTTAAATCAAGCTCAACGCCCGATGTACAAGAAAAACAACACTCTTATTTATTTATTTGAGGTTTTTTAAATTGAGATAAGGATGAAACACTTTGAAGAAAATCTAAAAATCTTGAAAAATGCATCGAGTCATTCAAACGGCTCTGAACCTCTTTTGAACGAATTATAGGATCTCATTCAAACACATATCCAACGAGATATTAAATGATATTCCATCTAAGTCAAACGTAGATTCGTTCGAAGTTCGTTGGTACCTATTCAAACGATATACCTTATCTCGTTCGAACGATATACTCAATGTCATTCTAACGACCTTGCGATTTTTCTTCTTAAAAATATTTAAAAGGATAAAATTATTTTTAAACATTTTAAAAATAATTTTATAAATCTTAACGTTCAAATATAAAATCTCCAAGGATAAAAAAAAATATAAGCACCCATACCGAGAGATCCTCATAGCATGAAGATGAAACGTGGCACTAAATAAGACACGATGATGTAGATCTTTGAACTTGGCAACTACGTCTTCAAAAAACCAGGTCATAGGCTTGATATGTTAATGCTCTCAAGTCCTAACCTATGACTCTAAGAGTTTTTTCCAAACATGAAATTTTCCAAAATGCAAAAATTGACTCTATTAGGAATTTTTTCCTTACATGAAAATATCATAAAACACCGCGACAATCGAACTATAAATCGATATGAACGGGCCCATGGCATATGTGAGAACCACTATGAGAGTTATAAACTAGCCTTTGACTGAGTGCATTTTGGTATGCATAATATTATTTAATTACAAGTTACAAAAATTAAGAATGACTTTAAGGATTCCTTACAAAAAATTAAGCACTCGCACAATCTTCCTTTGTTAGGCGAAGTAGTAAGATGAATTTCACATTATGAAATGGACCTAATTCATGAGATAAATCATGTGACAATGTTGGAATGGATTTTAATTTTTTGATTTGTAAGGACATGATTTTATAAATGTCCGTTTTAGTATCTAGGAAATTTTCTAAGTGACCTAGATCACAATATGTATGTCATATACCGCTACACTCGGCATGTCAACACGATCATCCATAATGACCTCGATCCGAATCCAAAGTTTTCACGCACCCATCATCTTCATACGTGTGTAGTGCAACGTCACCAAGCAATGTGCAACGTACGTCTTCAACATTCCAACTACTTCACTCGAAATTATGGTAAAATATTTAATTAGGAGTTTTAATGTTTACATATTTATTTAGGATTTTTTATAAACTATTTTTCAGTTCCTGAAATGTTTTCCAACGTGAGAATTTTTTGTAAGTGTTGAGGCGGATTGGATTTGACGTTCCTGTCGTTCGAACGAGATCGTACTATCGCACAAACGACATTCGCATCTCGCGTGTAGTCGTTCAAATGACATCAACTGTCATTCTAGCGATGTACCTATTTCATTCGAGTGACAACACCGTTTTACTTTCTTATAAATTCCAGTTTTCTGTAATCATGTTTTCCAAGTCTTTACAATTCCGTTTTCTGCAGAAATAGTTACAAATAAAGACTTCGTTTTTTAGAGTTTTAAACATCTTTTGATACACCACACTATCCCAAATTAATATGTAAATCATTTAAACCCTTGATTATTTGTTTTACTCATCTGGAGTATCTTGTGGAGAAGAAGGTTGATTCTCCATTACTGACAATTGGAGATCTTGCGGGGTCTCTTGTCGAAGATAATGAACCGATGCCTGCGAGTATTCGCATGTCAAGATGTATTTATCTGTATTTGTAAGTGGTACAAGATATAGTGAAAAAAAAAGGTTTTGCCCCTTTGGGGGATTTTTCCTCAAATTTGTGATTGTGTGCATGCTTGCTTTTATTTAATTAAGTCAATCACATTTAGTTGCAAGATTTAGGATTTTCGGGCTTAAAATTAATATTTTATTAAAAAAGTTTAATCATTGATTGTTGGCACACTCTCAAATTGGTATTAGATCCTATTACACAATTATATCGTGTAATTTTTTCGCAAAATTTTTCTGGATATCAATTTTGTTCTAAAAATTGATTTTTGAAAGAAGCGCAATTTCGGTGGAAGACTTGTATAATCGAGTACCAATTTTTGACGGGTCAAATTATGCTTACTGGAAAGCCCGTATGAAATCTCACTTAAAGGCCATTGATGAATGTGTCTAGGTTGTGTGTGAAAGAGGGTGGGATCCTCCCACTGTCACCGAAAATAATGTCACTAATCTAAAATTGGGAAATGACTGGACTGAGGAAGAATTTAAATAGAACACATATAACTCATGTGGCTTAGTGCAATATCTGGTGCCGTCACCCCTGAGGAGTTTTGACGTATTATGACGTTTACCACGTTTAAAGAAGCATGGGATGTTTTACAACTTACTCATGAAGGCACTAATGCAGTCAAAGAATCAAAATTGCAAAATTTAACTACACAATTTGAAACAATCACCATGCTTGAGTCTGAGTATTTTGATGAATTTTATGCACGCTTATCTGATATTGTAAACACTAGTTTTAATCTAGGTGAACACATTCCTGATGCTAGAGTAGTTAAAAATATTTCGAGATCACTGCCTAAGCGTTTTATCCCTAAAGCCACTATACTAAATTCATTAGGAAATTTTGAGTAGTCTGAAATTAGAAGAATTGGTAGGAGACCTCCAGACTTATGAAATTGACATGTTTCCTAACACGATAAATCAAAAGATAAAAGGGTATCACTTAAAGCCCATGCTAGAAAGAGTGATGGGTCACCAAGAAAGAGAGGTGAGTCATCTAGGAGAAAATAGGAAGATATGTCTGATTCGGAGTTTGATTTGGATTTAGACGATTTGGCTTTGTTTGCGAAAAGTTTCAAGAAATTTCTCAAACTAAAGAGAAATGGCAATTTCAAAGATAAAAAGAATTTTGAGAACAATAAGTTTGAAAAGAAAAATGATAAAGATAAAAAGGACATGCCTAAGAAAGATTAGGAGAGATGTTATGAGTGTGACAGTAGAGGTCATAAGGCATTTGAGTGTCCTACTAGGTTGAAATGTCAAGTCAAACGTAAAGCTACTTTAAATGCCTCCCTTAGTGACGACATTATGGTCGAGTAGGTGTATTCTGGAGACGAGTCACCGCATGAATGTAACTTCACTGCATTCATGGATAATCATGTGAGTACTGATAGTGCATCTCATGACGATGAGGATTATACATCACAGGGATACCTCGGTTGTCAAAGCATTATGAGTGAGGGGGAGGATGCTGCAAGTGAGAGCGAGAGTGACCTACGATGAGCATGCACTGATTTATATGATGATTCTTTTAAAACTAAAAAGCATAACAAATCATTATCACTTAGGGTCATTGCCTTAGAGAAAGATTTAGGAGAGAGAGAAAGAGAGAGAGAGAGACTGTGTGCGTTAAGAGAGTTAGAGAGTTTGCATAGAGAGAGAGAGAGAGAGAGAGAGAGAGTCAGTTGAGAGAGAGAGACTTGTTTAGAGAAAGAGAAAATGGACTTGACCAATCAAGTGGCTAGTCTTACGAGAGATCTTCATTCCTCCATGGACACTAAAAAAAAACTTAAATCCCTTGTATCCCAACTCACTCATGACCTTGAGAGAGACCAAGTGGTCAAAGTAAAAATAGATGAACGATCTGGAAAGAAGCTCCTCGCACCTGCTTTAGGTTTTGGTGGAAGGCGGGGAATAGGTTTTGATGTTGATTCCATGTCTCATGTGACATCAGAACCAATTCCTGAGTTTACTACGAATCCATATGGCCACCCTCCAAAACCCCAGAAAAGAGTTCGGCCAAGAAAAACAAACCAAGGTCGGCCTAAGACTATGTATTTTTTTACCTATTGTAAAAGAAAAGGCCACCTTAGGAAGTTTTACTATATTTTGGGTCGGACACGGTGTAGTTTTTCTTCGTCACATGCCGTTAGCGATTTTTTGAGTCTTAGAGAGCAGGTTGAGTTTCAAATCGCCACATCTCAGATTTTAATGTAAAAGTACCAACAAATTTCTTTGTCGTCTGTAGATACTTATAGAATCTCATCTAGAACCAACAATGATAATGACAAACAAAAGGATACCTCCTCTTGGGTGCCTAAGCACAACGCAAAAGCCCTTATTGTTCATGTTGGTCTTAAATCACATAATAGCTCTTTATGGTACTTTGATAGTGGGTGCTGCAGGCACATGACTGGTGATGTTTCATTTTTTACCTACCTAGAGGATCGTAAGGAAGGTAAAGTCACATTTGGATACGGGAGCAAGTGTAGTGTAGTAGGACAATGTACATTTGAGAGACCAGGATTTCCTAAGATGGAGGATGTTTTGTACGTCAAAGGTATGAAAGCAAACCTTATCAGCATTAGCCAGTTGTGTGATGGGATTGTGACCAAGTCCTCATTTGTCAGTAACAGCGCCATGATCACTCTTATGGACCCATGGCATCAATGTCTAGGTCATGTGAATTTCAGAGATTAGCTAAAAAGGACCTAGTACGTGGCTTGTCATCACTTGGAAAGCCAACTTTTGTAGTTTGTGGACCCTGCTAGTTGGGAAAGCAAGTCCGTAACACCTATAGGAAGTTGAATTCCATTACCACTTCACGAATGCTTGAGTTGATACACATGGATCTTATGGCTCCTACTCTTACTAAGAGTTTGTGTGGTAAGAGGTATATCCTCGTGATGGTAGATGATTTCTCTCGCTACTCAATTATAGGTTTTTGAGAGAGAAATCCAATGCTGTGGAATTTCTTATGACCAAGTGTCATGTCCTGCAAAATCAACACGGTGTCATTATCAATAGGATGCGTTGTGACAACGACACTGAATTTAAGAAATCTTGAAAAGAATGCCTTATGTGTGATACCGATTTCAATAGATAAGCAAATTCCAATCACAAACTTATTTAATTAGAGTCAATTTATGAATCAAATCAATTCAACCCCTTAAACTCAAATAGCAATGTGCGTGTGGTGTCAAACCAATATAAATAAAATATGCGACACAAAGTTCAATAAAAATCCCCTCAGGGCAAAAACTTTTTATTTCACTATAATTGTAAATCGCAACTTACACGGTTACAATGAAATTCAGTTTAACACTCGAATACCCGCAGGCGTCGGTCGATGTCATCAATAATAAGTCCACATGCAGCGAACCTACATGAATCGCAATCCAGTCTTCAACTCAAGAACACCGCAACACTCCCTAATGACACGCAGTCACAAAAATCCATTGAGACTTACTCCACAATAGCACGCAACCCTCGGTTGCAGAGATCTCCCCACAAAGTATGAACAATAGCAAACTATGCTTTTGGGTTCCACAAAAACAATTCACTCAAAAGCAATTGGGATTGTGAATTGAAAAACAAAAGTTATAAACCCTCAAATGGTTGGAGTATAACAGAAAAACATATTATGTCAAAACAAATTTTTCTCCACATGAAAATCAGAAGCCTGGAACCCTTATTTATAATAAAAATCAAGGTGGTGACGTGTCAGCAAAAACCACATCTCGGTAGAACGACATACGATGTCGTTTAAGTGAGATACAATATCGTTTGAACTATATACGATGTCGTTTGAACGACATCATACACGTATCCTAAAAAGCTTTAGTTTTTTAAATATTATGGAAACCTTAAGACTAAAAACTGTTTACGAGATCAGAAACATTTATCAAAAACTATTATGATAAAATATTTTTGAAAAATAGAAAACCTTTTATAAAATTTCAAAAACCATTTTAACTTTTATAAAAAATATCCCAACGCTTTTAATGTGAAATGTAAGTGAAACTTAAGCACATTTTACGAAATTCATCTTTGTTGGGCTTGAATGTTGAAATCTTCTTGAAATTTGGATTCGTCTCTTGTAGATGTAATCTTTTCAATTCTTTGACGACTTATAGCAACTTGCAGCGGTATACGACGTACTCAATTGTGATGGATAATGTCCTTACAAATCTCCCTTATGTCTATGCCAGTACAAAAATAAAAATATTCGAATTATCAACTAAAAATGACCTACATAAATCTACCCTCCCAAAAATTCAAAAGTGGAAAGACAAACTGTCAAGTCTTCAAACTTTTCAAACTTCTACTTCAACAATCAACTCTTCAAAACTTCAAGCTTTTCTCATCAAAATGTGGAATCCAAAAATCTTCAATTGTACCTATACACATGAGATAAAGCAAATACCTCATGATGTATCGAGTTTGAAATGATATAAAGCATAAACATGAAAGCATAATCAAATCTCCCCCATACTAAAATCATAATTCGTTCTCCTCCTTTTTATTTGTCCAAAATAGATAAAGAAAAGAATAAACCAAATAAATCAAAATCGGGGTGTCACGGTAAACAAAATAAACAAACTATTTTTTATTTTTATGATTTTTCATACAAAAATGCAAAAATGATGTTACAAAAATTACACCATGAATTTATACTAAGATAACCCAATCATGGAAACAGAATGAATGGGTGTGAATAGATTCGATAGGAAAATCAACTCAATCATGTCATATGTGCACAATGCATAAGTGTACTCTTAACGAATGAACATAAAAAATAGTCCTTTGGTGTAAAATTGTTGAATTTAGATAACATCATCTTAATCATATCAACAAATCGAAGTATAAATGATTTCCACACCAATAACGTCCAAAACTATGTAATGCTTTTTCCATGACTTTCAAGGACGTGCAAACCGTTGAAAATTCCATCCAAACTCCCTCGGTAAAAGATAATGGTTTTTATTTTTCGTATGAGGTGAAGAAATTAAAAAATTATTGGCCAATGTTGGCATGATTTTCTTTTTATTGCCTTTCAATTTTTTTCGGGCTCTTTTAAACCTCATTGGACCCCGGATAATTTTTAATTCCTCACTTTTTAGGTCCATATAAACGATGGCTTAATCGTAAAGGATAAATGAGTACCTTTTGTAGCCCTTCCCCCTTTTTTCAAAATAAATTTTACAAACTCACAAACGATTTATAACATGAACTACTTTTTTGTCAAGTTTTATCGCATTTGGTTCGTTGTATAGACAAAATTGAGATGAAAACACTCAACCAACATGTGATAGACATGCACAAAAGTCAAAAAAATCCGTGCATGTGTGCAATAAAGGACAAATATAGTCAATCATGTAGGTAGCAACACTATATATAACATCTCAAGGACTCCAAACTTTGTAATGCACAAGAATGACAAAACATATTGTCTCAAAACACTATCAAATAGTCACATGGATATGGCATGAAGTTGTGACTTAATCATCCTAAATGACAGTTCATAGAACGTGCAAACAAAATATATAACTCTTTTTAGATTTCTCAAAAAATTAAAATCTTTTTGTATTTTTCGAACACTGTTCAGAAATAACCCAGCAGTACCACAAAAATATATCAATATGAAACAGAGGACTGTAAATAGCTAAATCTTGAAAACTCAAAATGTCGTTCGAACGAAACACAGAGTCTCTCTAACAAAAATAGTTGTTGTTAGAATTACAACATCGAGCAACATGTGATCTCGCTCGAACGAGAATACAGTAAGCCTAGAAAATAATGGAGTTTTGTCTAGTGGGAATTATTTTTAGCAAACAGTTCCTGGAATGGGCAGATATATCCAAAACACTGCTAAAATAGTACCAAAATTAAGAAAAATAATCTAAAAAAAGCTAACAAAGTATAAAACAAATGATACATACTAGCAATAGGCATAAGATAACATCATGTAAATAACCCTATGCTAGCAAATATGTCTAGACCTCATCCATTAGGTACGGTGGAGTTTTCCAAAGATGGTGACATCTTCTTAAACAACTCCATAAAATAATGAGAAGTCTTGACCAAAAACTTTACTTGCTCTCGAATATGTGCAAACTTTCTATCATTATGTGCAAGCAAAGTATCATGGGTGGGTGCATGTGTGCGAACATGTGTAGGAGAAAGGCATGACACATAACCCAATTTAAAGCAAAACTCCCTAAGGTGTCCTCTCTTTTTTCAATATGAGCAAACATAAACCGACCTAGGTACACCTCTCTAAAAAACTCTAGGACGTTCTCTCCTAATAGAAACGGTATGCCTAGGTGGGTTGGGACTAGTCACTAAAGTGGGAACCGGTTCGAGTGCAACAATAGAAGTGGATACACCATCGTGACCTTTTCCTAAACTCTCACCTCCACCCGAAATGGGATTAAGAACCATCTTTTCAACTATATTATATGCGTTCTCTAAATGGACTTTAACCTCCCGAGAATGTTCGAGATCACTCTCGAGTTGGGATACACGTGTCATCAGACTAGAAACCGTGTCGGTCAAGTCAAACTTTTCCCTCCATAAAACTTCTTTCTCTCTCTCCAAATCTAAAACCCGGTGACCTAAATCTCTATTATAATTCTTCATTTTCAATATCTCGATGTACAAATCCCTAAATGCTTTTTGGATCTCACTTTCATCTCCACTCTCAAACTCGCTCTCATCTCCACTAGAAACACTCGAGTTATCACCGTCACTCACGTGAA
Source organism: Sambucus nigra (assembly GCA_949130495.1). Classification (NCBI taxonomy): domain Eukaryota; kingdom Viridiplantae; phylum Streptophyta; class Magnoliopsida; order Dipsacales; family Adoxaceae; genus Sambucus; species Sambucus nigra. The sequence goes on along the minus strand of CASBWL010000011.1, from coordinate 280,674 downwards.
CACTATCAACGTGGGATAAAGTGGGTGTTCTCATATGACTCAGAAAACCTACACACATCCCATGTGCTAAACCTTTACTGGACTTATCATCCTCATCTCCCGCTTCTCCCTCACTATCACTATGGGTGGCTGGCATGACAACTTTCTTTCCCTCTCTCCTAAGTCTAGTGGGACACTCAGACGACTTATGCCCTTTCCCCTCACACTCAAAACATTTTAATTTTTCAAACTTTTCTCCACTCTCTTAATCTTTCCCACCGCTTTCTTTGACTTTGTCTTTCTTTTTGTTTTTCTCCGAAAATCTCTTATTGGAAGAATTTTATTTGGAAAACTGGAGAAACTTTTTAAAATTCTTTGCAAGCATGGCCATCTAAAAATCAGACTCATCCTTAGACTCGAACTTACAAAAACTCACTTTATTTTTCTTAGATTGGGCTTTAGGTTCTATCCCTCTATCCTTCGCTTTGACAGTATCGGGAAACATGTCAATTTTGTACGTCTGTAGGTCTCCTACCAACTCTTCTAATTTCATATGATTCAAGTTTTCTAAGGTATTTAAAATAGTTACTTTAAGGATAAAACGTTTTGGCGGCGATCTTAAAATCTTTTTAACCACTCGTGCATCAGGAATCGGCTCACCAAGATTAAAACTAGTGTTGACAGTGTTGGACAAACGTGCATAAAAGTCGTCAAAACACTCAGTCTCTAGCATGGTGATGGTTTCAAATTGAGTGGTCAAATTTTGGAATTTAGACTCTTTGACCGCGTTAGTGCCTTCGTGGGTGAGTTGCAAAACATTCCATGCTTCTTTAGACGTGGTGCACCTCATAATACCTCGGAACTCATCAGGGGTGATCTGTCCAAAAATTGCACTAAGCCCTCGTGAATTATAAGTACACCACCTAAACTCTTCCTTAGTCCAGTCTGACACAGGTTTTAAATTCGTGACATTATTTGAGTTGATAGTGGGGGGGTTCCAAGGACTTTCCAGTAAATATAATTAGACCCGTTAGAAATTGTCAACCGACTATATAAGTTTTAATTTGGAAACATTGCGCCAAACTTTTAAAAATCAGATTTTTCAAAAAAAAATAAATCAATATCACACTATTTTTGCAGAAAATAGAAAAAGGCGATAAATTAGTGTAACCTGCTCTGATAAAAATTTGAAAAGAATGCCTTATGTGTGATATCGATTTCAATAAATGCGCAAATTCCAATCACAAACTTATTTAATTAGAGTCAAATTATGAATGAAATCAATTCAGCCCTTAAACTCAAATAGCAACGTGCGTGCAGTGTCAAACCAACATAAATAAAATATGCGACACAAAGTTCAGGAAAAATCCCCTCAGGAAAAAACCTTTTTATTTAACTATAATTGTAAATCGCAACTTACACGGTTACAATGAAATACAGTTTAACACTTGAATACCCACAGGCATCTATCGATGTCGTCAGTAATAAGTCCACACCTGATGAACCTTCATGAAACACAATCCAGTCTTCAACTCAGGAACACCGCATCACTCCCTAATGACATGCAGTCACAAAACTCCATCGATGAACCCTCAAATGGTTGTAGAATAATAGAAAAACATATTCTATCAAAACCAGTTTTTCTCCACACGAAAATCATAAGCCTTACACCTTTATTTATAATAAAAATCAAGGCGGTGACGTGTTAGCAAAAACCACATCTCGTTCGAACGACATATGCTTTCGTTTGAGCGAGATACGATCTCATTCAAACCATATACAATGTCGATTGAACGACATCATACACGTGTCCAAAAAGCTTCAGTCTTTTAAATATTTTGGAAACCTCAAGACTTAAAACTGTTTATGAGATCAGAAACTTATATAAAAAACTTTTATGATAAAATATTTTTGAAAAATAAAAAACCTTTTATAAAAACTTCAAAAACCATTTTAACTTTTATAAAATATTATCCCAACACTTTTAATGTGAAATGTAAGTGAAACTTGAACACATTTTACCAAAATTCATCTTTGTTGGGCTTGAATGTTGAAGTCTTCTTAAAATTCGGATTTGTCTCTTGTACATGTAATCTTCTCAATTCTTTGATGACTTGTAGTAACTTGTAGTGCTATACGACATACTCAATTATGACGGATAATGTCCTTGCAAAGCTAAAGTAGATATTTACTGTGATAGCCTCTGGATCAAACATGAATTTTCGACCGTGAAGACTCCTTAGCAAAATGGTATTATTGAGAGGAAGAAGCAGACAATTAAGAAGATGGCTAGATCTATGCTTCTAGCTCATAGAGTTGCCAAGAGATTTTGGGCAGAGGTTGTGTCAATCACGTTCCATATGGTGAATAGGGTTTGCCTTCGTCCACACACACTTAAAATGCCTTACGAATTGTGGAATGGAAAGAATCCCAACCTTTCATATTTGCGTATCTTTGGGAGGAAATTCTACATCCCACGGGATAGAGATCAATTAGGAAAGTTTGACTCCTGGAGCGAGGAGGGGATATTATTAGGGTATTTTCATCGACTAGTAAACCATATCGGGATTTTAATATGAATATCTCTAAGGTTATGGTGTCAATAAACGTCACCGTGCAAGATGACGAACCGTCGATGTTTGTTGATTCTAACCTTTTATGTGAGGATGGTGAACTTCTTACTGATGATCCCATTGTACCCCCCCACACCTAGGGTGGACCCTACTCATGATTTAGGGGACTCACCTACTTGGGTTCGCAAGAGTCATGATCCTACTACCATTCTAGGATATCCCACCTTAGGGGTCAAGACTCGTACACAGCTAGAGAACGTGGTTAGCTTTGTTTACTACACATTTAAAGTAGAGACCAAGAATGTCAAAGAAGAACTCAAGGATGAACATCGGATATCTGCTATGAAGGATGAGTTACTTAGGTTAAGAAAAAATGATGTCTGGGATCTAACCCACGACCTATTGAGAAGAATTTTATTGGTACCAAGTGGATCAACAAGAATAAGATGGATAAGAATGGTACCATTATCCGAAATAAGGCTAGGTTGGTTGCTCCTTGTCATATAGGCTCTTGCCCAAGCCTTTCCGCTTAAGTTTCACTACGTAAATTTTATTTTAGATATTCACTATCTATCCTTCTACTATTTGCACCTTAGTATATTTAGCCTCTTTTCATATACATACAACTTCGTCTTATGTCGTTCGTACAAGTAAATTGGCTGTGCAATATATATTTCACACATAATATATACGATAATATCGATTCTTCTCCGACATTTGCAATCATAACTGGTCCCCCACCTTTAACTATCAAGTAGGATAACAACAATGTTTACCATGCCATACTTCTACTGGCATTCTGCCCGAACGTGAACTTATAGGAGTTATTTGGACACAAACTCCACTAGTGGAAGGTACTGGTCTCGTCCTCCCCTAAGATCATAGGGTCCACATAAAATTTTCTCTCCCGCATCTGATTAGACCGCTTGTCCTGCCCATCCCTCTATGGGTATTAGGTTGTACTCAATCGCATTTTAGTACCTATAATCTCACCATATTAGCTACATGAAAAGATCCTTGGGGATACTCTCCCCTTCTCTAGTGGAAGAAGCCCCTACTGGTTTTACATTGTCCCCCCTTTTTCCAATAGTCAGGTGACCCACTGCAAGACGAACTTTGAAAATTACTCTACATTAAACCCAACACCACTGTTATTTGTATCCTGATACATTTTGCACTCTCCTGAATAAATTTCAGTTTATCTTGAAATGTAAGTCTCTGACAAATCTTAGTGAATAGGCTTCGACTTACCCGTCTACATTTTATCGAATTCACATGCTAATCAAAATCCACTGACTCATCCAATCACCTAGGGTGCCCATACACCCAATGCCTCGCGCATCATAATATAAATGACATGTAATTTTCCTACTTCAATTCTTGCACACTGGGTATGTTGATGTACTAGGGGTGAACTCAACCACCCCACTAGTCATAACTTATTCAATCCTTCAATGACATCATTGCTCTATTTCGAATGATACTAAGGCTAGGCATATCTATTGGCCTTAAGTTATAACAGATTTATCAACTCTCAATTATATTCTTTTATAGGTACAATAACCAATGTACAAAACTTATGTACTATAGACCAAACTTCTCTCCACTCCCGACGTTCACTAGTTTCATGCGTGGGATGTCTCACAAAGTGAAATCCAAACAAGGACCCCCCCCCCGATACACTACCATCTAACCTAGTCGGTTATCGAGATTCGTAAGGCCCTCAATCCATGCTATGTACTTCCCCACAATCTACGTATTGTGACATAAAAGTCTACTCTCCCACTCTCATGTCCCTAAAATTGTAACATGAAGCATGGCGCTCTTACTATCCCAAGTACTCAGCGCTATGTATATATAATGAGCTCTATCTCTCTGCTCGAAGAAGAACACAATGCATCCTGAGTATCCTCAGTAAAATAAATTCCTACACACTGCAATCACATATAACTAGACAACATACTTTCCGAGGTCTATAATACCGTGAAGTTTTTCATATATTCATATATCTGGGCTCAACCCTATTTCAGGTGGCGCCACATAAAATAAAGATTACTCCTCCTAGATTATCCGGTATGACAGTCATATCACTCAATTTACTATCGTTTAACCATACGATAATTAATCACTACACATTACCATAATAAACTCTACTAAAAATGGACTCAATGCAGTAGTAAATTATAACAACGAAACATATTCTTAGGGCCCACCCGATTCACTCACGGGTAGCATCAAAATTTCCTGCTAACAACGAGAAATACATTTGTAACAAGACTGTTAAAACTAAAATTCCCCACTCAACTCGACTCGCACACGAATTTTAGGCTCTCCAATTTCATATCAGTTGTGACACACCCGTGTCACTAGAATTAATCCTTTACTCACAAGGAAGAAGCAATATCTCACCAGTCTTGCCAAATCACAGGGTCTCAGCACGTGGCTGCCATCACGACCCATGAACATCTGCAATCGTTATGCATCTTAGGATTTCATCCTATAGTTATCCCCTCTCATCATGGACAATTTATTCCATCATGTGGGTTTCACGCCCATTATTAAAACGTTGGCCCAAACTCTCTAGGCCTCAATTATAGCTTTACTGAACTCCCATTTACATCCCGGGCCCCGTTGAACCTGACTTACTCATGCTATTATTAACGAAGACTTTATTGGTCCAGTCTGAACCCATCACTCTCGGTTTGTAAATTCCCTAGGCCTAATTCTCTTGACCCCAAATTCTTTCCCTGAAAGCCTCGCTCCTCTAGTTGTTATGCCTAACTATCATGGTTTACCATTTCTAATCTTTTCGGTCTCACTTCTCAATTATGGACATATTCAACCCTTGTAGTTCTACTTTTTTCACATAGGGAGGCTTCACGAGCCATTTCCCCATCACTGGTCCCGCTGATAATTTGGAAATGTCCTTCTCTCGGACCGAATAGTCTTAACTTACTGGCTACGCTGTCCTTTTAGAACTATGGTTGGCCTCCAAAGACCTGATTGACTTCATCGTCACTTTGTAGGAAGTTAATCAATAAAATTCACCTAAATAAGTTCCCTATTGGTCACACTCTTAGGTGGTGTTTCACTAACACCGTTATGTTCAGTTTTGCTTTTTGGACAGATTCTCTAACCTTTCTAGCTCACTTCTTCTGGAAAGAACGTAATAACTAGTCACTGTATAACCTTAACGACATCAACATTAGTCATCCTAGTTGGATTTCTCATTTATGCTTGTATTCTACTCACGGGTCCTTTATCAACTATAGACCCTTTGGATAATTTATGCCCCTCTACCAAGTATGAAGTTCATTATGCAATTCAGCCTTTCTCTCACGATCAGTTTCTATCTTACCCATTGTGCTAAACATCAAAATTTCACTCGCATTTTGTTACCACATCGAATGGAAGACCTCACGGTCAAATCGTACCCAAATTTCTCTCTAAATTTCAAACACACTTTTCATATGTGGTGATTGCCTCTAATCACTACATGATGCTCCTAAGAGCTATAACTTTTAACTCTAAATTTAATTCTGAGTGTCGTCACACTCCACTCTACACAATCTCCTTAAGATTTTCTACCTCCGCTGGTCTGTTACACTTTCTCATTTTCTTCTCCGCATCTTCACCGTGGGTTTTTAAAAGAGTCCCTCTGATTTCCCCCTTATCGATTATGCTAGGTGGTCCTGAAATCACTCCACTTTTATCTACGACTGTGTCTTGGGAACCCATTGTTCCCGAGTGATGATTTCACAATCACTTGCTTAAGTAATTCTCATAGTTATTTTTGTCACGATCACTCTTTCCCGATTACTCTATGTCTTATGTTGGGCTTCTTCTCCTGCAGTTCTTCTTACAGCCCTCGCTGGTCATCTTAAAATGTTCGGTGTTCGAATTAGATAGAATTTCCTATAATGAGTTACATCCATTATAATTCATAGCATGAGAACGTAAGTCGCATATGTAAGGGAACACAACAATCCTATCAGAAGGCTCTTCATCAAATAACGATGCACTGAAACGTAATAAGCCGCACAGATCCTAAGGACACTAGAACTTGATGCTCTGATACCACCTGTGACACCCCGACAAATTAAATATAGGGTGATCAGTCCTTTACCTATTTAAAACAGGATATTCAGTTGGTTCATTCTTAGCATCACCGTCGAAAACAATTAAAGCATATTAATCACCTATTATAAAATTAAGCTAGGCGTCAAAAACATTTTTCTTCGTTAATAAAACTATTTAACTCCATAACAATCCAAGTATAAATTATAAACCATCACTATACGTAGGAATGTAATAAGTACCCAAATACTGAAATAAATAAGACTGGGTAAAACATCCCAGTTCAAAACTCCAAACCATAAAATAAACTAAATACAATATCTATGATAAAAGACTAGAAGCGGGCAACACATGCCCTAAATAGGAAGTCTAAATGAAATTGAATGGAAAGGATGGATGCATCTACTTCAAGGACCTACAGCTTCCATGATAGTTGTAGCACGTCTGACAATCCACTCTCTAATTATAGTACTCCTGCGGCTGAGCACCTGGTATAATATATATATATATATATATAGCAAAAGAGAGAAGAGATGCAATAAACGGGTCAGGGCCCGAGGTTTAAAAATGATATAGCAAGTATTTAAAATTGGTTCTTAAAACAAGTCTTATACGCATGTTAGTTATCGAACTCTCACATGAGTTTCTCACCTCTCATCTATTGTGCACGCCTAAGGTACATCTAATCTTCCCCTAGTTATACCACCCAGTCTAACTAGTCAGAAACGATACTAATACTAACTATGCTCACTAGTAGTATTCCCGTATCGCCCATACAATAAGCTATTCAAATAGTTTATCTCACATACTAAGTTTCATTATTCACCATTCAAATGGTTAATCTTTTATCCACTAAGATTATTTTATTTCTCATTTCCACTTTATCTACTAGTTTCACAAAGTAGAAAGTTCCCCAAGTACTCTCATATATATATATATATATATATATATATATATATATATATATATATATATATATATATACACTAATCCTGCACCCCCGGGTTAAGATCCGTTAGTGCACCTATCAATAAAATCATGCATCCCTGGGTTAGCACCCATTAATGCGCCTATCAATAATAATCCAGCACCCCCGGGTTATCACCCATTAGTGCGCCTAACAATAATCATCCATGTACCCTCGGTTTATCACCCATTAGTACACCTAACAATAATATCCTTGTACCCCCGGGTTATCACCCATTAGTACACTTAACAATAGAGTTTCTGCACCCCCGAATTATCACTCATTAGTGCGCTTAACTATAAGATTCTTGCACCCCCAGGTTATCACCCATTAGTGCTCTTAACAATAATATCACATAATAGGCATACACACATCCTATTAGAATTTATAGGTATTTCTCCAACCTACAAATATACTTCTCATACGTATTTTAACCACGACACTACATCTAGTATAAATATTTAGATTACTATTTCTCTCATAATCTCCAGGGTACATTCTCTCTATACCGAAATAAGTAAAGTATTAATTCTCACATACTTTCCCCAAATTTCTGTCATGTTTAAGTTTACTATCTAGCAGTTTCTCTCACTCCAATCAACCGGTAGACTCAGAACTGGACTCTAAGAAAAATTCTCAAAAATTCACCCTGTCGCTCGAATGAGATGGCAATGTTGTTTGAATTTACTGGCACGTGTCGCTCTAGCGACTTCACGCGAGATACCAATCTCGTTTGAACGACTTCGCGCGACTTCGTGCGAGACCTACTTTTTCGTCTTCTTTACAGAATTTTAGCATTTTTCACCATTTTTTATCCTAAAAACCTCTAAGATTCATCACCCAACACCTCATCATTAATCCCAATCAAGCCATAGCAGGTTATATAACATTCCTAACATCCTAGGATCATTAATTCGTCATCAATCATCATAATTATATAAAAACCCAAAATTATTTCACATGAACCCTAGTTTCCAAAATTTCAATTCAAGAACTTAATCAATCCAGATTCGTTCATCAATATATGATTCAATTTCATAGTTTATCCTCTACACACATGAAGGAATATCAACAACTAATTAGCCCAACCTCTAATCATCATTTAAGTTCCAATTTTCACCCAATTAATATGTAAATCATGATTAATTTCACCTACTCTAACATGAGTATGATTATTGCTAAAAGAAAGCAAGTAATAAACACTTGCCTTAAATTGAAGGTCTGAATCCTTTGATGATGTTGGTATAGACGCGTTCCTCTCTTCTCTATCTACGCGTTGGTGGTGGTGGTTGTGCAAGGTGGTGATAATTTGGCCTTCCCACTTGGAAATTGGTCTCCCTCACACTCTCTATGGCCGTTCATTCCTTTCTTTATCTCTAAACCCTAAAGAACTTTTGTTGAATGGTAAAATAACTCCCAATTTTCGTCAATTAATTAAACCCAAAAATATAATTTACCATAATGCCCTCTCGGGATGCCGGTCAGGCCTAAAATTGCCCCGGAACACAAACTAAACACCCGGATATACTATTTTGACTATTTCTACCCTCCCGGACTCAACGGCGCACTTGAAATGACCATACGAGTTAATAAAAATGATTTCTCCTCTTAACCCAGTCAATTAGTCCCGACATGACTCACACGCGCGTCAAACTTAAATTACGAAACTGTCGTATTTCTCACTTCCGACAATTTATCAGATATCATAATTCCATATTACATACCACACAGTAATATTCAATAATTCTCAACAATAAGTATTAACCCTTGGCCCGCTAGTTAATAATTATTTTAATTCCGATTAATTAATAATTAAATTCTCACATTTTTAGTTCAATTAATCCAACAAAAATAATTAATCACATAATTATTTAAATCATTAAAAATACGGGGTGTTACACTTCATTTCTTTGGTGATTCCTCTCTATAATTAAGTGTGTATTCTGATGCCGATTGAGCTGGTGATCCTTCTGATCGTAGATCCACCACTAGGTATTGTTTCTTCTTAAGAAACTCACCCATATCTTGGTGTAGCAAGAAATAGTCCGCTACTTCCAAATCTAGCACCGAGGTTGAATATTGTACTCTTGCTAACATAACACAAGAACTTCTTTGGTTTCAATAACTGCTCACAGATATGGGTTCCCCTCAAAATGATGCCGCCACTATTTACTGCGACAATCAAAGTTCCATCTAGATAACACACAATGATGTATTCCATAAATGAACCAAGCACATTGAGATCGATTGTCATGACAATATGTAGCTCGTGGAACTGTTCATCTTCTTCATATCCCCTCCTATGATCAGACAACCGACATATTTACCAAAGTCCATCCCCCAACCAGATTTCAGCAATTAGTTTTCAAACTCAAGTTGACATATTCTTTCCCACCTTGAGTTTGTGTGTGTTTGGGGGGATATTAGTTGTATATTCTTAATATATTCTACAGCCCTCGAGATGTACACATAATTAACACATGTGTATTAGTTGTCATTAGCCTTAGATAGTCAACCTTTTACATTGTATGTTCACACCCATGACCTTTCACATTGTATGTTCACACCCACCTTTCACATTGTATGTTCACACCCATGACCTTTCATATTGTATGTTCAAACCCAGGTAATAGCCTACATAAAAGCCTCTTTGGTATTGTAATCCATCATTAATCTAAAACACAAATTCTCCCCTCTCTTGTTTCATTTATATCAAAGAAGAACAAGATATTGTACCTTCTGGGGAACGTATTTCAACACACACACACACACACACACACACATATATATATATATATATATATGGATAAGAGCATTATCAATTTCCCATATATACATATTCATTGTGAATATGGAATAAAACGAGATAATATTAAGTTTTCTTTTAGATAGAAATAAGAAGTATAAATAGGGGTGATAAACAAAAGAATAAGGAGCGGATACAATGTTATCCATATCTATATTCATTATTCGGATGCACTAACTGTATTTATATTCGTATCCGCAAGGATAGTAAAAATAACTATCCATATTCATATCCTCTAGAATTTCCCAAATTCGGGTACTATTTGTATCCGTTTACATTGTTTGTATACTACAGTCAACACTAGTTTTGCAATTAACTAAAATTCCTATTGAATAAAATTTAAACGGTCAAAGTTCAAGAGAATTTTTCTATAACTAACTAAAAAAAGTGACAATATAAACTTTTAGGAGAATGTTTGAAATTAAGTACTAACCTTTAATGTTCTTATTATTGAATCATGAGTTCTCCTTTCCTATTATTAAATAATCCATAACTCCTTAACATGAATATCACCAATGTTAAAAAGCAATATACACATCAAAATTATGAACTTTATTCGACAACACTACTCTAGGTAATGAAAATAATTAAACAGGTAAACAACATTTATCTCTTTTTATTGTGTCTCATCATAACATTTTTTCCATTCCTTAAACCATCACCGCAATGTACTTTCTAAAGAAACCCGTTGGACATTAACATACCAACTGAAGACACTTTTATAGTAAAATAATAAATCAAAATTACAAGAAAATCGTGTTCACGGCGAAAATAATATTAGTCTGAGTTGACTCTTTTGCCATATTGTCCTACAATTGTTTAATCATTATAAAATCCAACTGGGACGTGTGTGTGGTTGTGTTGTGTGCGCAATTGTGACATGTGTGTGTGTGCGAGCGAGAGAGAGAGAGAGAGAGAGAGTAGCAATGGTCGCGCGTGTGTGTGTGTGTGTGTGTGTGTGTGTGTGTGTGTGTGCGTGTTTATGTGTAGGTGTACATATAGAGGAGGATACTTACAAGGCTACAGGGATGGAGGAGGAAGAGAAGAGGTTGTGAGAAGAAAGGAAAATAAAGGGTAAGGTTAGGGATTTTAGGTTATCGAGTGTGGGTGGGTTTTGCTTTCATCTAATGTTTTATTTTTTTTCCTTTTGTTATTTTAAACCATTTTTAATAAAGGTTCCTTTGTTTTCCTATGTTTCATATTCTTTGTTTTAACTTAAAGCCATTCATTACATTTCTCTTTTATTTTTTTAAAAAGAATTATTTCTCCACTTTTTGTTAAATGAGTGATTAATATTTATATTATGTATTTAAATTTTACATATAATACTAAATATTATATATAATAACTAAATATAACTAATAATAATAATAATAATAATAATATTTTATTACATACAATACGGATACGGATTTCTAGAGAAACGAATATCCTCAAATATGGATACTTCGCATCAGATATGGATTATCTGTATCGAATACATACACTATCAGGATTCGTATCCATTATTTGGATATTTTAACACATTATACATATCCTCTATTTTGGATGTTTTTTCGAATAAATATCCATAAAATTCCAACTTAGATACCGAACGGATTCGAATTTTTGAATATCCGTTTACACTCCAGGGTATAAAGATAATTAGGTGTATTCATGAGTAATTAATGGGTAAGATAAAAAGATTAGACGGGAAAAAGGGTAAATTGTTGGTTTAGATAAAGTTGTGTGTGTATGTGTTGTATGGATATGTGAGTGTGTGTGTGTGCTCGCGCGCGTGTGATATATATATATATATATATATATATATATATATATATATATATATATATATATATATACAGAGAGAGAGAGAGAGAGAGAGAGAGATTAAATTGGAATTAAAGCTTAATCACATGGAAAAGATAAAATAGTTTAATCGAGACATAAGAAAGTATCTGAGATCAATAGACGTGAAAAAATCAGCCCAAAAACTTTGAATGATAATACAATAGAAGGATAAAACAAAAATAGGCATAAATCCAAGATTTTGAATCATAATACCTTTACGAATCTTGTTGGTGATTTGATTGAGGACAAAAAATGATTTGAAGAAGATGAAGGGATCGTACTTTTCTTATCCTCCAAAAGCTTGTTAGAACAAATCAAAAGCCTAGGATCTTCTATTATAGGATCCTTCCAAAGCAAATAATGTATGTGGGAATCTTTAAAGATGAATACCTTAAGTTTTGAGTGAGATATGGACCTTTATCTCTAAGCCTGTTCACAAAAATATGAAAAGTATTTTTTCTCTCCCAATCTCACCCGCAATAACAAGCACACAACTTGAAACCCTAACTTACACCAATATAATGTATAAGTCACGGGCTTGTGCTAAACTAGGTTTCCATAGAGTCTGGGTTGCTACTTGGGAATATGGACTATATTAGGGACCATATACCAAATAATTTAATCAACTTCAAAATAAATACTCAAAAATATCAATTACAACCCTGCATTTTATTTTCTTTATTTATTTAATCATAATTAATTTCACTACATAATTATGACTCCACTCCAATTTAATTATCTCAAAATCACTTAAACTAATGAGGTATTATTTGCAAAGTTGGTATGTTACATAATATGATTCCCCGCATTAAGCATATGATACGCGCTTGGTTAAATCAATTTGCCACTAATCAATTTTAACCAATATCTTATTTATTTTTAATTCTCAGACTTAACTTATTTGCTACTCCACCGAATTATAAAACAATCCACTAATTAGATTTACTGGTGGAAACAATACTTATAAGTGTATGAAGGGGTATCACAATTTTAAGATTTTTTTAGAAGTGGATTCCTCCAATTAATGATCTCAGACCTACTCACAGAATGATTGCCCAACCTGTGGGGATATATTAATCCAATCTAGAATTGAATAACACCTATAACAATCAAAGCAACCATAGTGCGAGAATTTTAATCCTCACAACCCTCGGGATTAAGAACCTATGCACCATTTACAAACTTTGTGAGATTGCCCCAAGTATAATCAAATGATCACATAGATTTGAATCTTACGTGTGGTCATGTTCAATATATTCATGAATATACCGATCACAATCCTCTTTTGAAGTATCAAACAAGCTCTCGAACCATCAGAATTTTTTTTGTAGTTTGAGATAAATTATTAGGATTTCCCACGTAACTATACTAATAGGATGTTAACTCCCTATCTAGGATGTGAACGGTTCAATTGTACTAGAATCGAAATCTTGATCCTTTGTGATTAAGCTAAAACAAACTGAATGAAATTCCTAGTAAGTAAAATTGACCGAAATGGAATACAATATATTTAAACAAAAATATAAAGCCTTCTCACAAACATGATTCTCCTTTCAAATGAACTTAATACACCTTTATTTTAAAAAAATGTCATTACATACTTTTAAGAATAAAACCCCAACATAAAGAGCAAAATTTCACCAGGATGGGAAGAATTTACCAAACAACATTATTAGCCAATCATCGTTTCCTTGCGAAGCACTGGTTTTTATTAGTGGAATATCTTATCTTCAATCTTTACCTATCATTATCCACTCTTTTGGTCCAGTTATGAAAACCAATATGCACTTGTATTCTATTAAAAAGAACTGGTTATATGAGATAAAAATATTTGTCTAGCTTAGTATGGGGGTAAAACCATGAGGGTCCAATGTTCGACAGCCCAAATAAGCCCAACATGCTACCCTGATCAAATTCATTGTCACATGGATAAATATAAGAACACATAACGTGGATAATTGAAGACCTGTATGGTTACCTACATTCTCGGAGAAGATGAACATGAATCACCAATGAGCCAATGAGGAGCTAGAAGAGTTACTTGTACACCTCAACTACTTTTTATTGCTTTAATACAACCCTCACCCTAGGACAAGGGGGCATGTAATTATAAACCTCTGAGGAATTAATAAAAGCTGAGAAATACCTCCGTGGACGTAGGAAGTTTCCAAACCACATAAATATTGTGTGTTGTGATAATTTCTTTACTCTATTAATCCTTTTCCTTTCTAAAAATATTTACTTGTGATTTCTTGCACTCATAATTGGCACTGTCTGTGGGAAGCGATTCTCTTTTCTAAAAAGCAACCCGAAATCAAAGAGTGAATATAATGTCTAATCACTCAAATAGTGCACACTTAATTGGCGATGTACGAGCTGATCTGGCCCCACTCAGAATTAGATTTGAAATTCGTTAAGACAGGAATCTTAGATTTCTCCCAGAAGATCATCTCTCCGAGCAAAGCAACGAGTAACCCAGATCAACATAGATCTCAGGCCACTCCATAAGTAAGAGGAAGCAACTCGCCTCTAAATAAAGGAGAATTAACGTCTCCAACAATGATTAGAAATGATGGAGAAAGAACTCCATCAGGAAAATCTCAAACGCTGTGGTTGAACCCCTAGCCCTCAAACGAGTAACACTCGCAATCGAGGAAGGAGTATTGGACATGTCCAGTACCGTTCGGAGCATGGAAGTCATATAGTAAGAAGAAATCAGGATAAAAACATTACAAGCACGATATAAGGAGTTTGTTCCAAAAAGAGATAGATTAACACTCGACACATCGTGGAGCTAGATCCACAAAAGATCTAACGAGAACGTTCCTTGTCACGCAGATGCAGTCCCCCTTCTTAAAGGAAATTGAGGATGAGGAACCACCAAAGAAGTTCACAACACCAAGGTTTAAGATATACAATGGGAAGAGTGACTCTATAGATCGCGTTCGTAAGTATATGCAAGCGATGACTCTGTGGAACCATAACGACGCTCTCATGTACCACATATTCCCATCTAATTAAGGAGATGTTGCTCAGAAGTGGTTTGAGAGGCTACCCCAAAAGTCGGTTAAGATATTAATATCCCTTGAATAGGACTTCATAGCTCGTTTTATAACTTGCATCTCGCATCCAAAGAGAAAGGATTCTCTATTGACCATAAGGAAAATACATACAAGACTTTACGGGAATATGTTAAGCGCTATTAGGATTACTCGAAGCAGGTAGCTATAGAATCATCCAAGATCGTCTTACCCTCCACGTTCCACCAGTCCATTACTAAGAAGGAAATAGACACCATTAATGATCTTATGTTGCGTATAAAAAAATACGCCAAGGTGGAAGACTTGGTCAACACCAACCATTTAAAAATTAGTCGCGCCAAGGCAAACGAAAGAAACGGCAAAGAGAACACCCCTAAGAAGAGGAAGATGAAGCATAATAGAGGATCCAAGGATAGGGGCAGAGCAGACTCATCTAAGGCATTCCAAGACATTAACATGATTTTTAAGGAACCAATTTATAAAATCATAGGAAAGATTAAGTACCAAAAATTTCTCAAGTGGCTAAGGAAGATGAGAGGTGATCCGTACAACAGGAAAAATGCACTCATGTGCGCCTACCATAATGAAAAAGGGCATAAGATAGAAAACTGCAAGGCCCTGAAATCCCATCGGGATAAGTTGACCCAGGCATAGCATCTGAATGAGTACATTAAAAAGAAAGTTGATGAGGTCGGTACCAAGGGTGACCTAAAACTAGATAATGTGCTGGATGATGAAGTTAGGAATGAGTTTGTCATTATTCACGGCATCACAGTTCAGATAAAACTCAAAAAGTTCAAGGTAATAACGGAGGCCTTCCAAATAAATCTTGCCAAAAGACAAGTTGGCAAACATAGGCGATCAACAAGCATATAGTGTTTACATAGGATAATTTGATCGAGGTAACAACCCTGGACTACGATGCACTAGTAATCACTCTCAGAATTACAAACTGGGATGCAGATAAGTTACTAGTAGATCAAGAAAGTTCTTAGAAAGTAATGTACTTGGAACTTTTTCACAAGCTCAAATTGGAGATGACGGGCTTAAGGGAAGCAACCATCCCAATGGTCGTCTTTGCTAGAAAGATGATAATGTCGTTAGGGAAGGTAGTTCTACTTATAAAGGTAGGGAACATTTCCAAACTCATCGAGTTTATGGTGGTAAAAATCTACTCACCCTACCATGCCATCCTAGGGAGAGGGTGGCTGCACGTCATGAGGGCAATGCCCTCAACCAACCATCAAAAACTCATGTTTATCACAGATCGAGGAATAATGGAGATCAAGGGTGATCAGGCTATTTCTCTTAAGTGCTACATCGCTGCCATCATGCTAATAAAAGAAAAGAAGAAAGAAAAGTAAGTCATCCCTGAAACATCTCAGGATCGATCCATTCCCTCCAAATAGCAAATAAAGTATGGTAGATTAAGAGTAAACGAGAGGAGAGTCCACCCCGCAGATAGCATTATGGAAACATTAGACGAGGTAGTTTTTTATAAGAGTGGGCTAGAGAGAAAGTTTCTAACAAGCACCACATTGTCCAACCAAGAAAGGAAGGAGTTAATTGCTTTCCTAAAGAAAAGCCTAGATGTTTTTGCTTGGGAGCCATATGATATGACGAGATTGATCCCAGAGTCACTTACCATCAACTTCACATGGACACAATATTTCCATCGATTATATAAAAGGCTCGATGCACTGCCCCCAGAGTCACTTACCATCAACTTCACATGGACCCAACATTTCCATCGATTATATAAAAGGCTCGATGCACTGCCCCAGAGAAGGCCAAGGCAGTGGAAAAGGAGATAGGGAAACTTATAAAGGCAAGGTCCATCAGAGAATTTCAATTACTAAAATGGCTCTTAAACCCGGTGGTGATCCAGAAAAGAAACGATAATTGGAGAGTTTGTGTGGACTTCACTGACCTAAATAGATCTTGTCCCAAAGATAGCTTCCCTCTGCCAAAGATAGATTAATTGGTCAACACCACAAAAGCCCACGAATTATTGATTTTCTAAAATGCTTACTCGGGGTATCACCAGATCCGTCTGTTCGTCCCCACCAAGACAACACCTCATTAATCACCCAAATGAGCTTGTATTTCTATAAGGTCATGACTTTTGGCCTAAAAAATACTAGAGTCACATACCAGAGATTGGTTACTAAGATGTTCAAATAATAGATTGGAGAGACGATGGAAGTGTATATTGATGACATGCTTGTCAAAATTAGGAGAAAGGACGACCTTCTTAATAACTTGGTAGAAACCTTTCTAATCTTCAGGCACTCAATGCAAGAAAATGCTCATTTGGGGTCCAGTCAAGAAAGTTCCTTGACTACCTGGTTAAAAAGAGAGGGATCAATGCAAACCCTAACTAGATAGTAGAAATCAATAATGTTTAACCGCTAAAGATGTTGCGAAAGATTCAAAGCTAACTGGGTTGCTTGAAGTTTTGAACGGTTTCATCTCTAAGTAGTCCGAGCATTGCAGACTATTCTCTAAAGAAGGAGAAAGGCCTCGTCTAGAATGAAAAAGGCTAAAAAGAAATTTAAAAAATCAAGTCTTATCTGAGTAAACCTCTATTGTTAGCTATTCCATATCTGAGGGATGCTCTATACTTCCACCTAGAAATTTCAAGCCACGTAATCAGTTCGGTCTTGGTTTATGAGAAGGAAGGCAGATAATTAACATTTTACTATGTTAGTTAGATGCTGAAAAATTCTACCTTCCACTGGAGAAGCTGGCCTACTCATTAGTCATTGCATCTCAAAAGTTAAAACATTATTTTAATGCCCATTCCATCACAGTCATCACACCCTTCCCTCTTAAATTCATTCTGCGCAAGGCAGACCTATTTAAACACATGTACAAATGATCAATCGAACTTAAAAGATTTGATATACATAATCAACTAAGAAAAGCAATCAAGGGGCAGGTGTTGACTGATTTCATAAATGAATTTATTAAAGAAGAAGCCCCTACTGGCCAACAAGTCACCGATTAGTTGAAATATCGTGGTCTTGATCATCCAGAAAATGGATATTGTATGTGGACGGTGCCTCCAACTCTAAATGGGATGGATTAGGGATTGTGCTCATAAACCTAGAGAATTATATGATCAAGAAAGAAATCAAGCTAAGCGTTGAAACCTCCAACAACGAAGTCAAGTACGAAGCCCTAATAATTGGACTATATAAGGATAACTTGATGGGAGCAAACCACCTTGAAGTATATTGTGATTCATTATTGATATCCAACCAAGTCACTGGAGACTTCAATACTAAGGATGAGAGGATGGAAGCATACCTACCGGTGGTTTGAGATTTGATGTCAAAATTTGAGGAAGTCCGTATCTGGTAGTTCCCCTGGGAGCATAATAGTCAGGTTGATACCTTAGCAGCCCTAGGCTTAATAGTGGACTCAAATCTAAAGAGAAAAATTAAGGTGGAATTCCTCGATAAATGTTAACCTAGCACTATGAAGACAATGGTCTCGGTGCACATTCTCACATTAGAAAATAGTCTGAGCTAGATGGATATGATAATGGCTATCTAAAAAATGATACCTTGCTAATCGATAGAAAATAAGCTCATCAAGTCATGGTAAAGGCTACAAAGTTCAACCTCAGACCTGGAGGGAAACTTTACAAAAGATCCTACACGGATCTTTAACTTCAATGCGTGCATCCAAAAGACGTCAACTAATTTCTCAATGAACTACACGATGGGATATATATGAGTCATGTAGGAGAAAGGTCTATTGCTTTTTTGAACAATCAAAGAAGGCTACTGGTGGTCATATATATAGAAAAATACAAATATTTACGCCCAGAAGCGTGAAAAGTGCCAAAAAAATCCCCCATACTTCATCAATCAGCCAGAGACCTAAAGTCACTAACTAGTCTGTGGCCATTTGCACAGTGGGGACTGGATATTGTAGGGCCACTCCTAACTGCGCCAGAAAATCCTAAGTACACTCTGGTCGGAATAGATCATTTCACAAAGTGGATTGAAGTAGATCCACTAACGAACATCACAGTCACTAATATGATCAGAATTATCTGGAGGAACATCATAACACGCTTTAGAGTACCCAGGACAATCATTATGGATACTAAAATGCAATTTGAAAGCGGGACTTTCCAAGATTTCTGCGATGTTCATGGAATCAAACAACATTTTAGTTATGTGGCCTACCCCCAATTCAATGTCCAAGTAGAATCTTACAATAAAACGATGCTCGACGGCTTAAAAAGAGGTTGGAAAGAGTAAAAGGAGCTTGGGTGGATGAACTTCCCCATGTTCGCTGGGCATATTGCACTATGCCGAGGAGACCTACTGGGAAAATTCCCTTAATTCTAAATTAAAGGATGAAATTTGTAATTCCCTTATAAGTTGGTCTGCTAACCATGAGGTCCACATTACCGAGAAAGGTTTTATTAACGAAGTTAGAAGAACTGAACTTGACCTGCAAAAATAATGGAGGGAATATGCCATGATAAAACTAGCCTCCTACTAACAGCAGTTAGCTTAGCATTACAACAAGTGAGTCAATCCAAAGAAATTCCATGTCGAAGATTGTCCCCAGGAAAGTCCTTGACAGCGCCAAAAAAATTTTGGACAACAAGTTAGGACCTCACTAGGAGGGATAATTCGAGGTGAACAAAGATGACCTACAAGAAGCCTATCATTGGGAAACAATGAAGGGCTGTGAGATATTTAAAGCATGGAATGTAGCTAATCTCAAGAAGTTTTACTTTTGAATTTATTTTTAGCATAGTTAGTTTTTGTAAATTTTTATTTTAGAATTTAAAGTGATCAAAATTTGATTTAACATCTTTAATAAAAGGCTTAAGTGGTTTAGTTAGTTGTTTATAATTGTTCCAAAATGTCAAGGTACATTAAAGATCGAAATGTCGATCAACATTAGCTTAGCTTAATTAGAATTACGAATTTTTTAAGTACAATTAAACTTAAGGTCTGCAGGTTGTCATCATAAAAAACAGAAAGACCTCATAAATTGAACCAATAAAAGACCTAATAAGAATCCCTTAGCATTGAGTGACAAGACTTTGGTCAGATAAAATCTTGAATGGGTGGATAACCTTTAAACGAGGTGCATTTTTGCCATAGTCTGTTCTAGACCTAAGGTAGCGTGACGACACAACCTAAAAGATAAGATAAGACAATAAAACACATGTTCGACATAATGGAATGAAAAAATGCAAAAGGTTGATATTAAATAGATAAGTTTTCATAACAAAAGTCACAGGTTATAAAAATATCATTTACAAAGGTGAAATTACAAAAAAGAAGAACATGTTTTGATCAGCTGGTGAGAACAAAAGCAATAGCTCTTCATCGACTGTTGGCAAGCTGAAGAGGAATAATATCTAACAGCACCTAGTTCTATTCATTACCAAAGGTTGGATGATGATAAGCCAGACAATAAACTTGGTACATATACTAAAGTTGAGAGTTTTTGGTAACTTTCAAAACTCCTAAGGCATAGTCGACCATGCTTATAAGCCACAATCTTCACTTCTTCCAGCCTAATGGAGGCATTGTCCCAATATTCCTCATAAATATCTAACCACATTGCTTAGGGACCCATTCTGAAAAGATAACCCAGCTTAATGATATCACGGCTAAGACCCATTACCATAACATGCGCTTTTCGATTGTTGTCCTCTGCTTTAAACATTTTATTTTTGAGATCATCATTCTTAATTTGGAGAAGGGAACCAACATATCCTATCTCCTTTACCCCAGCTAGCTGAGCCTTCAAAGAATTCGCCTCCTCCTCCATGAGGGTTCCTACGTCCCCTAAGTCGTTCACGTTGTCTTTTATCTT
Organism: Sambucus nigra; assembly: GCA_949130495.1. Lineage (NCBI taxonomy): Eukaryota > Viridiplantae > Streptophyta > Magnoliopsida > Dipsacales > Adoxaceae > Sambucus > Sambucus nigra. Next base: position 259,542 of record CASBWL010000011.1, on the reverse strand, counting down.
GGTCATTAAGGCAGACTGATTTTGTAGGCTCTAGTTGTTTTTAGGGCCTTGCAAACAGAGACAGATACCCGGCGAGCCTAGGCACTTGCATTTAGACCAAGAAGTACATCTTAGTTGCCAGCAAAAGAAGGAATGTCCTCGACAACATTTGCAGTCTACAAAAAGTAAAGAGAAAATGAAGAAACATTCACCAAAAAGTCTAGATAATATTGCAATTCACAAGAGAAGTTTTTTTATTAATAACACCGAAAGTGGGCAAAGCCCTTATAAACAGACATCAAAAGGAATAGACAAGAGCATATGAGATTAATCAACCCTAGACTAAGTTTCTTTGCTCTTACCTGCTCCTCGCTCTCTGGGCCTTGCCCTTGGAAGCAACATCAACACTTTGATTGATCGGGGCATCTGTGGTGGCCACCTCATCAGCTATTTTCGGAGAACTAGGATTATGCTCGATGAAGAATTCTGAGTCGACGGGGATATTATTCCTCACCAACGCAGCATCCTAGACTTTCTTGAAGCTGGACTTCCAGATGTAGTCCAATGACACTTGGCATCCTCAATGGTCTCAGTTGTGACAACTAGCTTATTTTAATATCGAGTGGCCAATCATTTATTAAAACAAAACATTAATCTAATATGGTTTCATTCTTAGCATCACCATCACAACAAGCAATATAAATATAAACGAATAAAAACCATATATCTAAATGAACAAAATTATCGACATGCATAAATAAATAAATGTGAACTGACTAAACCATCGACCACTAACATTAATCATCTAACCGAAATTAAACTGATAAATACCATATCTTTAGCATAAAGTAAAGTCCTATCCAACTACGAGCAACACGCCCAAAAGGAAATATTGGAATGCAAAGAATTATATTTAGATAAAAAGAGCTGGGGAGGATAAGTAAATCTCATAGCATCCATAACTACTACAATGGCAAGAAAGATATATCCCTATTGTCCCTGTTGCTTCTACACACCTGGGGTTTTTAAAAGAAAAACAAGAAAAAAGATTTTCCCATGGGTCAAAGTCCGAAAATGTTCAAAAATAATTTTTAAGTAATTAAATGCTTTAAATTAATAAAACACGTAATATATTACTTTTACAATTTAGTTAACCGGTCCCACTAAGATGAGAATAAACATCACCTCTCATCTACAGTGCGCACCTAACGCATTCATTTTATTATCCTAATTATACCACACATTCTAACTAGGACAATAACCGTTATCTATCCCAATCCCACTTATAGTCACCATTATCTAGGTACATACTACCCTCACTAGCTATACGTACATAAATAATATCATATCGACACAAGTGATACAAATAAGTGTTCACTTAATATAATACCATAGCTACACTCGTGCTATAAATAGATATACACACTATATCATATAAATATACATATACCTCACTCGCTATATACATATAATCGGATCCCCAGAGCAAGTACCTCGCGAACACATCCCTCGTGTGCTAATAGGCTCCAAGCGTATCACGCATCATAGTAAGTCACCGAGTAAGAATCTCACCACTAAACCCAATCTTAAACATATACAAACGGAGGCGGTTTTAAACACACGTTCGGGGGTTGCAACCATACCACATCACACCTAATTTGTCTCCAAATCAACACTTATCCTCACACAAGGATAGTGGCCATGCAATAGTACTATGGCTTGGGGAATCAATCCAACACTTGCTGGTCAATGCCAGGGTGGATTGCCCACTATGCACAACCTCCTAACGATAACACTACAGAGTATGTATGTTGAATATAAACAAGAATCAATCACACGCATGCGCGCGCACACACACACACACACACACACACACACACACACACATATATATATATAAGCCATCCTAATACGTATATATAATACTAGTCTCTTATGCAATCCCACGGCATATTAGTCTCCCAAATCCCAAAGTCCGAACTGACTTCCCGATTATGCATATAAATGTTCATTTACTTGAATTTTTTGATTCTTCTCACCTGACCATATTTATCCATTGCCTATCACACATACCAAGCCCTGGAAAGTATTCCCCAATAGTCTCACTCTATCCTCGAAGCCCCTACGATCATTCTCCAAGCTCTAACGGATCAAAAAAATACATAAACAAAATATGGGCAGGCTAGCAAACCGAACTGGTTCGCTTGGCAAACCGAATCGGTTCGGCCAAGCAAATTGATTCACTCCCTAACGAATGGATTCGGTTTATTGGATTACCAGTTGTCTTCTCCCTCGGGTTTTCTCATAAAAAACCCTCCAATGGATGTTCCAAGCCTCGAAAAACATCAAATTAATATCCTACACCAATACCTAACCAACCGAGAAGAATTTTAATTACAAAATACACCCGAATCCATAATCAAAATCCTAGGATTCCTAATCATTAATCAATTCTATTAAACCCACAATTAATCAAACTTGAATCTTCATTGATTCTAACACCCTATCAATATTCTACATGTCCATAATTGTAAATCCATAATTCAATCACAAATTTCTTACATATTACTCATCAATTACAATCAGATCACAACTTGAATATCTTCCTTTAATTCTCAAACTTTCAACCTTTAATCTCAAATTTAGTCCTATTAATTATGAAGGTAATTAACTGCATACTTTTATAATTTAAAGAAATTAAATACCTGCCTTTAAGGATCTGAATTTGTAATATCAAGCGTATGAATGATTTGAATTCATAGATTAGCCATTCCTTCTCCTCAATCACACCCTAATCCCATTTTTAGGATAAACCTCAGGTGTGAAAAGACCTCTATACCCACCATATGGGTCATGCCATGTCTAAAAAGTTCCTGAAACCCAACTATAATACCCGGGTACCTATTTTGCATCACCCGTGCACTAAAAAAGGTCATCCGAGTCACCCAACTTTATATACACCAACATCTCTTTAACGAGGCCTGACACGTGCGTACAATACACGTCACCCACAAAATATACAAACCCACTGATGTAACTCTCTATCGACACAATATATTAGACCATCGCGTTTCACTCATACACGACATATAATAAAACCACATATCTATTTACTTATCACCCACAAGTAAATAATAATAATAATAATAATAATAATAATAATAATAATAATAATAATAATAATAATAATAATAATAATAATAATAATAATAATAATAATAATAATAATAAATATTAATCCTTAACTCGCTAATGAAACCCAATTTAATTTTCCTAATTAAATTTATAATTAAATGCACATAAAAATTAAATAATCACAAAATTACTGGGTATTACATGACTATAGCCCTTGTCATAACTTGCCTCTTTGGCCTTTAGATTCTTTTATTAAACGATCATGTTCGACCTTCATCTGGTCCTTATCGGCCTTCAGCTGATCACACTCATTATTCAATGATCATATGGCATCACTGGTGGACTTCTTATCATCCTCATAAGCATTTTTGGTAGAAGCAAGGGCTTTCGGGACTTTTGTAAAGCTACGCTTACATCGTCATTAATTTTGGACTGATCTAGACAGCTATCCAAAATGAAAATAAAATCTAGCACAAACTGCAAACAAACAAATAAGGGACATGTTAGTAACACAAAAAGGTATCCAACCACTTCAAAGTAGAATAAAAAAAGGAATCCTTAGCTTACCAGAGATAATGCTTAAGCGGCATGAAATGAAAGTTGCTCATAAGACACCTGTTTGATCTGCTCGCGATCATTGTCGAGCATAGATCCCTTCAGTAAATCGTATGACAAGGAGGAATTCTTGGCCACTGATATCACCTGTGAGGTCCTCACATATGTGGGGGCATCACTCTTCTTGGAGGTTTATGGGGGTATGAGGGGCTTGTCCTTCTTATTCTTCTCTCAGATTAGTAAGTCCGAATCAGTGGTCGAAAGGCCTTCTTATTCAGTCCTTTTTTAGGAAATGGCCTTGGGGGAGGAGGCACCAACATCATCATTATTGGTCATCATAATTCTCTTCCCGGGGACCATTGCATCCCTTTCCTCGATAGGAATGGAATCAACATCTAATTATTCAAAGGAAGAGGAGACATAAGCTTCCTTGCTTGGAGAAAGGAAGTGGAAGATCAGGAACGGTGTCTATTGGATGAGTTATGAAGATGCCAGTAGAGTTCTTATACTCAAATAATGAAGAGGCAGAGCGAGGATGGCCACTACCTAGAATTAGGGGTTCCCTCAATTTTTAAACTTTCAGAAACTCTTCTCTGCTGATGTGGGCGAGAAAGGGCTCCTTCTTCTTCGATCGATATGCTCAGACAAAGAAAATAAAAAACATTATCAGTCACCACATAATAAAAAAATCATGAAAGGTGTAAAAGAAAAGTATTAACCTATATCACTACCCCATTACGGGCACAGAAACCTTTGGTATTGTTTACCCTTTGAAAGAGGAGGATGATTCCAATTGCGAACAATAAAAACCTGATTCCACTATCCCTTATTGGAATCAGGAAGGTTAACTACCAGTAACCAATCAGCCGTCTTCGCCTTCAGATATAAAATTCCATCTGTCGTATGGAACCAGGAATAACAATACTTGATTTTTGGGATCCCTAGGCTGGTCCCATATAGTTCGTTAATCCTGTGAACCCGTTTGATAATTTGCCATATTCGGAGCATATTGGGCAGGAAAAACATCAAAAAACCCACAAAACTCTCGAAAAAGTTAATTTGGGGAAACGTTATTCCCCCCTGAACCACCGAAAGTGTAGGAATCCAGTGGCCACCATCAACCATAATGCAATTTCTGGGAATAGGGGCACATTCGATTGTGTCCCGTGAAGGTATTGAATAAGTTTTTTCTAAAATCCTCCAAGTTTTTCTCATGAAAAATATAAACCATTTTCACAAAAGGAATGGATAAAAGAAGAATATGCAGCGAGTACAAGCAGAAAATAAATGTGAAGATGGAAAAGCAAGAGGAGATGAAGAAAACTCACAGAATGAAGTAAGAGAACAAAAACTTTGAAGAGTTTTTTAAGCAATAATGAAAGGAAAAATAACGGCACAAACTTTGAAACAAGTGAGGAATGAGTTCCAACATCTCAATCATAAGGAACAATACTCAAGATTGACTTTATTGGTTCAATTTTTTACATGGGCCAGCGTACCTATGCCGATTTCAAATAATCATGAACTTTTTTTAGCACGCATTTTAGGCTTTGGGTCTAATTTAGGCCCGTAGAGAATATAAAACTCTTTGGCCCATCTTTGATAAAGAATTTTATGGGCAATTGTAGGGGAAAAACCACGGGGGCCTAATTTTCAAAAACCCAAATAGGCCCAACACGCTGCCTCAGTCAAATCCAATGTCTAATGGATAAATACAAGAACACATTATGTGGATAATTAAATACTGTATGGTTACCTACATTCTCGGAGCAGATGAACATGGATCACCAATGAGCAAATGAGTAACTAGGAGGGTTATTTGTACAACTCAACTATTTCATATAAATATAACTCTCACCTCAGGGCAAGAGGGCGTGTAATTCTGAACATCTGGCGAATAATAAAAGCTGACAAACCCCTCCGTTGACGTAGGCAGTTGCTAAAGAACATAAATATTGTGTGTTGTGATAATTTTCTTTAATATTTCAATCCCTTTTACTTTATCAAAATATTTAATTGTGATTTCTTGCACTCACACTTGGTATTATCATTTATCTTCTTATTATTTATTACCATTGTGGATTTTTTTTATATGAATCCTAAACATAAAAATCTAAACTATTATGCATATTTTTACTATCTCTAACCGACTTCTTTTTATTCAATTATTTAATTTGTACCTTAAGCTCTTTTATATCTTCACATGCATATACCATCCGTTTACTCTAATTATTTTTTTAAGATCTATTAATTATATTTTTACCTTAGTCTTATCTTTATTTCAATTTTTTGTGGATTTTCACTATATAATTCTTTACGGTGCTTCTTTTGTTCTCCATAAATTTCTTATTATAAAGATATTTTATGTCACTTAAAGACATTTCACAATTATTGGAGGAGATTAGCTCTTTAGCACCCTTGCTCTAGACTAAGTAAATTTTATGATTTTCCACCACAGTTTCCACCACGAAGACTTTAAGTCGCTCATTTTTTATCGAAAAAATAATAAAATGAATCATTTGAGTACAAAGGAAAAACAAATGTCAAACCAATTAATATTATAAGCAAAGCAAAATTTAAAACTAAACCACTCCCTATTCAACCTTTTAAGATTTAATCTTAAGGTAATCTAAGAGTTAGTTAACTCACTATTATCAAACAACTGAAAATATCAACACATGAATCGACGTTTGTAAAGAATTTGTGAAAATATCAAGAATCCATGGCTCATATTTGAGTTATATACAAATGTCAAAAATTTTATGAAGAATTATTAAAATATGAAGATATCATAAATGAATCAACAATTGTAATCTTGAGTTAACTATAAATATCATATCCCGCCCCCTTTCTAAGATTTGAAAATCGTGAGGGTTAGGGATTTCACTGGATGAAAGGTGAGGGGTTTAACGGAAGCAGATGGAGATGAAGGCCAGAGGTCACTGAAAAATAGGAGTGACAATTTCATCCACCCCTAACGGGATGGATATGAAAATAATTTTTTCGGGTTTGGGTTTGAAAAATTATATCCGAGGCAGGTTCGAGTTTAGGTGTAAAAAAATCTACTCGCTCTGTTTATACATATTTTAGCAAAAAAATATATAAATACATATTTTCAAAGAAAACCTTTAGATAAATATATTTTGAGTCATATTTGCTCCATTACTACTCATATAAGTATGTAATAATGGTGGCATACTTATACATCACTTTTAATATGTAAAGATAAAATTTGATTAAATTAACTAAATTTAATAAGCGAGTCGAGCCGAATCGGTATCATAAATATCAATTCAGAGCGAAATAGGGTTTTAATTATAAAACATGTTTCAAATTCGAGACGAGACAAATTTGATAATTTTCTAATCGAGTCGGGTTCGAGTTTTGCGAAACCCCATCACATTGTCATTCCCACCGAAAGAAATAGGAATGAAAGCCATTGGGCAGAGAGGACGAGGTTGGTGAGAAGAAGGGTGAATTTTGGAAGATAAATGTTGACTTAGAATATTAATTAGTTTGACATTTTTACCCTTTATCGTGTTATTTTATAACGTAAATATAATGTACGGACTAAAAGATTTAACCAAACTAGAAATGAGTTTTACTTTCAATAAGATATTTCATTAAACAACGGACTTTTAGGTGGTGGGTAGTGCCAAAATCATTCTTAGACAAACAAACAACCCAGGCGAATGGGATTCTTGATTTGTTGTATTGAAGCTAAGAAGACAGAGAACATATGGTTTGTTTGAGAAATCAACCGGATGAAATTAAAGGAATACAAGAGAAATGAGGGGGAATCCAAAAGGAACCATTAATTAAAGAAAGAGAAACAAGTGAGTGGAGCGTCCCTCTTGGAAATTGTAGAGTCAACTTAACATTAAAGCCTCATCATATCATTGATAAAATAAAAGGTCTCGAAGATGAAAAGGGCTGATGAAGAGAAACCAATATAGATTCATTCCTGGGTTATTGTTATTCGAAACCCACCCTCACCATGTCTGATGTTCCATCTGATGTACACAAAGAAATCCTCTCCCGATTACCCGTAAACTCTCTTCTACGTTTCAGGTGCGTTTCAAAAACATGGCTTGCTCTAATTAACTCTCGAGATTTCATTAACTTACACCTTAATCAATCCATAAAAAAAAACTCCAACATCACTATTACTTATACAAATGGTCAATTAGATTATGTCGACTCTGATTTACTTGACAACCCAATGGAACTAAACCACCCTTTAAAGGGTGATGATGACACGACTAAAATATTGGGTTCTTGTAATGGGTTGTTATGTTTGGATAACATAGAGGGGGGGAAACTTGTGTTGTGGAACCCATCAACCCGAAAACATGTCCAATTACCCGATACTAAGACTGATTTGTTAAGGAGTTTTGATTTTTGCGGATGTGTGATTTACGGGTTCGGTTATGATCTTTTTAATGATGATTACAAGGTGCTCAAGGTGGTGCAATTTGTAGGCAAAACTGGCGATTTGTTTTGTTCCGATGTTAAGGTTTATTCATTGAAATTGGGTTTGTGGAGGGGAATTAAGGATTTTCCTTATTACCTTTGTTACAAAGGGTCTCGTGGTGCGTTTGCGGGTGGTGCTTTGCATTGGGTTGTGTGTAGAAATCCAAAGTCGGATGCTGAGAAGTTGATTGGTGCTTTTGATCTTGGGACAGAGGGATGTAGGTTGGTGCCACTCCCGGAAGATTTGGATAAGGAGTTGCATGTGAATGTGGGGGTGTTGGGGGAAAGTCTTTGCTTGTTTACTAATTTTTCATTGAGGGAGGTTGATGTGTGGGTGATGAAGAGTCATGGGGTGAAGGAATCTTGGACCAAGTTGTTTTCGGTTTCGCAACCGAGTGATATAAACTCGTTTGTGTATTTAAGACCGGTAGCGTATTCGAAGAGCGGTGACCGAGTACTTATTGAACAAGATGATGGCGCGGCTATTTGGTGGTATGACCTTAAAAAGAAGAACATAGATAATGTTGGGGTGCGTGATGGGGCGAAGTTCTATGAGACAAAAGTTTGTTTAGGAAGCCTTGTTGAGCTCAATTGCAGTGATGGAAGTCATGGGACGAAGGAAATTCCACAGGAGAGGTATAATAATTAAGTCAATCCCCATTTTCCCCATCTAATGTCTTTATTTTGCTTAACTTGATCTTGCTTTTTCATAAACAATTTTGATTCTTTGTCATCCATGTATTACCTTGATGTCATTTTATCAATCAAATGTTGGACAGTGTTTCTCTCATAAATGATTTCATATTAAAGTTCATCAAACTTGAACTTGGTGGCACTTCAGGAAACTCGAGCAGATGAATTGACTAATTAGGAGTAGGAAGGGAACCTGGTAAGTTTTTTTTTTTTTATAAAAGACGCTTGAATTTCCAACACTATGTTTGACATATATTGAGTCTGGAGTAAATTACATGTACAAAATTTATGTGCTAAAATTACATTTAGGACAGTAGATATCCCATCTTTATAATGAACTCAAACCTCAAACAGCAGACATATATTCTTCTATCAACCAACGCTCGCTAACTTCAGCTTTGACAATCAGTTCCATCATCTCATTGATGGTTGTTTGTAGTCGTCTCCTCAACATTGTCTTCTTGTCTCTGCTGGTAGACTATTTTCTTGCTATTTAACTGAGACAGTTCAAGATTGAATCATAATATATGATAGCAACAACTCTACGCTTCCTTTCTTCTTGGAATTCTACACCATGCTTTACCATAGGCAAATGCTTTATTCCCTTGGCCTCCATGAGCTGCTTAACGATTAACAAATTAGTATCTGGATAACCAGTTAAAAGTCCACGCCTTCGTCCACAATAGCTTATCCCTCGAGTGCAGATAGAGGAAACTAGAGATGTACCTACATCTAAAAGTGATGAATCACTAATGGAAGAACAGACAACGTTTAATATCACCATATGTTAGTATCCCCTCTAGGTAATTGTCAGCATCAACCACCAACACGCACTTCTGATGGCCGTCGTGCATACATTTTAATGCTTCTTTTAAAGTCAGGGTCAGTAAGACCTTCACATATTTCGTGGACATAACCTGAGAAACCTTCAGATCTTCCAGATATATATCTTCATCAATTGCTTCCTGGTGAACACCATTCCCTATAACAGAGAGTTCCAAATCATCTCTATCATCGGTAAGTCTCCAAGTACTCTCTTCGTATTTGTCTTCAAGTGACGAAATAATAGAATAACCTCTTGATTTAGATCCCTCTGTCTCCTTTGACTGGTTTGTCACAGAAGGCACCCATATTGCTAATCCAATAGCCCCCATTAGAGGATGCAAGATCCTGTAATCTCTCGTCAGCTCAAAGAGTAGAAGAACAGAAGTCAAGGGTACTGAACAAAATGAAGCTAACGTTGCAGCCATCCCAACCAGTACATATGCCTGCGGCTGCGCAATAGCAATGTTTCCTGGAATGGCTGAATTGATTAGTTCTCCCGCTGAACCCCCAAATACAGCACCCAAAGCAGCACCAATCATCAAACTTGGTGCATATAGACCACCAACAAGCCCAGACCCCTTGCACAGAGTCGTGGCCACAATTTTTGCAGCGGCTAACTGAGCTAGCAGCCAGATCCCAGGTGCTGATGCAGTCGTTCCAGTATGTAAAATTTCGTCGACATTAGTAAATCCCCAATAGAGTATTCCAGGATACTTAAGAGCTATTATCCCGGCTCCTAAACCCCCCAAAGCAGGGCACATGACAGCAGGAAGTCCAAATTTTTCCTTGATATACTCAAATGCCTTACTGAACCAAGCTACCAAGCGAGTGAAGGCTACACTTACGACTCCACACAGCATGCCCAATATCAGGTATAGAGGAAGTTGTGGGCACTGTGAAAGCCTGTTTCTCCCCAAGCACAGCATTTGATACAGTAGATGAAATAACAGATGCCAATATAATCATTGTTGTTGTAACTGAAGGAGAGTTTTCCGCACGAAGAGGCCTTAAAACAGTTTCAATAGCAAAGAAACAATCAGCAACTGCTGCATTGAAAACTGAAGTTATTCCAGCAGCTGCACCAAGAGCTATTCTCCTTTCGTTGTTGTTTTCCATCATAACAGAACATCCATAAGCACATGATTTTCCAATATCTACACTAGGGCCTTCAGGACCCAAAAAACAACCTGTTCCTAAGGTTATAGCATCCTGGATGGCCTTTACTACTGGGTAGACACCAGCAAGAAAATAAAAAACATGTCCTTGAGAAGAACTTGACTGCTTTATTTGATCTAATATCTCAAGTAAACCATGCAGCACGCCAACAATAATTCCTCCCGTGACTGGTATTAGAAGTATCCGATGCCAAGTATCAGCCAATCTCCGTAGACGGAGCCATGCAGCACCCTCATTTGGAGTACCAGCCCAGACCCACTCATGTATTATATGCACCCCGTGGTTAAAGGCGGAAACACAGAGACCAGTGGCGAGGCCGAGAAGGCAACCGATGAGCAATAAGGCCCATTTCGGAGGAGCACTTTCGGCGAGGATATCATCAGTGGCGGTGGTATCGGCGTGATCTAAAGAAGAAGGTCGGTGATCCCCTTCTGAGCGCTTGATACTGGGTCTTTTACAGGAAAATCTTTGATCCAACCCTTTTAGGAGATCTTTAATACCTTTGCTACTCCTCGCCGGGCCTTGACCTTCCAAATCACCTTCCGAAGACGACGAATTCGATCGCAGTAGGATACTGTGATCGCTATTTTCGCCTCTTGACATTTTCCTGGTTTTCTCATTAACCTATTCTAATACATTTACATATGTCTGTGTTTGTGTTTTGTGTTTGTGCTTGTGTGAGTATGCATCTTCCTAATTTGGAGCCGAATATAAACAAATGTGAAATGATGCTCTGATGATAATTTAAATGTGAATTGAATCTTGGCTTCAGATTTTGTTGAACATGGTAAGTTTATAATATCTTTCTACACTTACTAAAGTTGGTTTCTTTGGGACTTAATTTTCCATCATGCTTAGTTTAATTTTGCTGGTTGTGTGGCATTTTCCTTATCAAAGTAGAGAAGCGATTACGATATCAAGTTGATATAAGAGGAATGAATACTGTTTGGAGCCTTTACGAAGTTTTTTTTCCCTCTTCTACTGCCAACTTTCCATTTAAGTAGACACCTTTTTCTTATATATATATGACAATAATTTTTTCCCCTCTTAGTTTGCTGGTGACTTGATCTGGCATCATTCACTGAGTATCTGGTACACAAAAAGTTCTGAGAATGGAAGGAATCAAAGTCAGTTAAAAAATCGCTTCTTATTAAATCTGACTTTTTTTTTCTTTTCTTTTCTATTGTTGTTGGGTAAATAAAGACGGGGTCAAGAATGTTCAGTTATTGTTCAAGGCTTTTGGTTTGTATGTTAGCATGCTTACGTTCCATTTTAATCATAGCATGGTCACGTCACGTTTAACTCTCTAGATTTATGTTCAACTCTATATGGTTGTAGATTTTTGTTAATGCATTTTTTTTACTTGACAGTTTTTTCCATATTTGATTTCTTTCTCAAGATCGTCAAAAAAGTATATTGTGGCTTTGATTTCTTTCTCAATAAAAAAAGGCCATATTCAGTGCACAAGGCTCCCGCTTAACTGCAGGGTTTGGGAGAGGCAGATGTCGGCTTGTCTTTACCCTATATATGAAGAGGCTGCTCCCATGCCTCGAATCAAGACCAATCGTAGTTTGGGCGAGGGCGCTTGACATCGCACCAAAGTACGACCTCTTGATTTCTTTCTCAATATTATCAAAGAAGTATATTGTGACTGGGACGGAGCCAGTTAAGGCCTAATGGGAGCTCGAGCCCTCACTCAACTTTATTAACTAAAAAAACATATATGCTATAAGAAAATTTTAAATTTGTGGGCAAAATAAAAATAGTAATAACCTTAAGGTAGCTTATGTTAATTGAAAGCTTGTTACATTGAACACTAGTTGATTAAAAATTGGGTGGCAATTTATATTTTTGGGTTATGTTTTACTAAACTCGACAAGAATCATTCTGACACAAACACAATATGTCGTGTCACTTTTGATCAATTTCGTGTCATGTTAACACGTAGTTTCTGAAATTGTCGCTCCCATTAGAAGTTGAAAACCCCTTTCTTACCCAACTTGCTTCCTACTAACTGGGAGCACGAATAAAAGTGAAATGGAAATTAATATTGTCTATATATTCAAATGTTAAATATTTGAGTAATTATATGTTAGATTCTATAAAAATAACCTCGAGAAAATTGGCTCATCGGCTCCCGCTTCTGAACACCCTAAATTCGTTATTCATTATGCCCTCACTCACTTCATCTCCTTGTTCCATCCCTCTTATGTTTAGCACAATTTTCTTGGCGTGGGATTGACCTTAGGACCATTCGGTGATTGAAAAATATGTCATTATTTTATTCCGGATTAATTTATTTAGTTTTTCATTAATTATGTTTTTCACCATTTTGTGGGATTTGATATTCAAGGAGGGGCTTTAGTACCGACGCACTCGAGTAAGAAAGGTATTGGATGATTTTTATAACGTTGGTTTAAGCAAGGGGCAAGCGCAAGGAGCGAGGCACTCCACCAAGAAACCCTTTTTGGGATGCTTGGAGGAATTGTATTGGAGGACATCAATTCATAATTCTACCTAGGACCCAGGAGGCCTTGGTTGCTCGCGTAGTGACTTGATCAGGCAACTCTAATGTAAATCATGGCCAAAGGGACTCTGATAGACCTAGGCGAATGAGCGAATTTCCTCCACTAAGGAGGCAAGTGAGAAATTGACAACTGAATTGTAATCAGTGCGAGTAAAACCCTTATATTGAACAAGTAAAAACAAAACAACTCACCACCCTCGACCATTACCCAAGCTAAAATTAACATTACCCATTTTCTTTGCATATTGTATTGGTGTTCTCTGTCACTCTGGGTCTTTTCACGCAACACGTGATGCTGTCATGATCGTTTTATAAAAGTAGCACACAGACACGTTAAGCGTATTCATATTTTTTGTATATTACTAAAAGGAAAATAAAGTAATGTTGTTCCAATAGTTTAAAAATGTTATACTTTCATCCCTTTAATTAGAATACATTTCAACTAACAAGATTACATTATGTGCCCATTTTTCATTGAGGTTACAATGTAGTGTCCTAAAATGAGTTTTAGCATGTGCTCTAGTATATCTCAATGTATCGGGAAAAGAATCACATTAAAATACTCTATAGTTGTGTTTGAAAGGCGTCTCAAGGTGTCGGTGTCCAACATGTCGAACACGGGCACGTGACCTCGAGGACAGTGTCAGCACTTCATAGCCTCGGTGTGCTTATTATATCACCTCCTTCCATTTAATCTCTCAAGGATCTCAACATATTTACTTGAACTTAACTAAATTGTTCATTGATATGTACTCTGTCTGTGTTTCTCCATTCTTTAGGTTCTCTCTTTGGCTAGTGAGATTATTCAGGTAATTTCAAACCCCTTTCAACCTCAAAACATCTTATATATTCGTTATTTAGGGCTACCTACATATTCTAGGTTAATGTAATGGATATCTCACATGTCACGAATTTATATATAATCCTACTCCAACTAACTTTTAGCATCTTTTGTTATTTAAACCATTGATAGTGTTTAAGCGTACGATAAAATGCAGCCTTTTTCATTTTACAGCCAAGTTTTTCCACATTAAAGGCCAACTTACTCCTCCTTTCGTTTGTTTTTCTTTTCTCATTGGGGTAAGAAATACAACTCCTTAGGCACTCCAAGCATACATTAATTGCCAACTATGTCTTTTAAAATTTATAACATATCCGCATTTTCTGTTTTGTATCTTTCTCTTCATTATTTTTTTTGGTGTATTGTAAGCATTATTTTTTCTGTTACTAGTTAAAAAGAACAAGAAAATCATAAACCCCTGTAACAACTCCCTTAATAAATTGGTAAAAATATGAAGGATCTGTCAAATGTGATTTAGGTAATTATACGTGTGTAAAACATACATAAATTGTTTTTAAAATTTATATGGGGTCCATCAAAACATCAAATATAATGTGAATGTAATTTATACATCTTTGCTATAAACTTAATATAAAGAAGTAAGGGTGACAAGTTTTAACACGACTCGAACAAGATAAGAAGGTAATGAGTTGATGAGTTAGGGTTGGAAGTACTTGTTATGAACCCGAATATGACACGACCCCGACAACACAATTAATAAACAAGTCGAGTTAGTGTCAAACACAAATAACTCGAAAATGCTACAAATAAATTTACTTATACTATGGCAAATGCATCGGATCATTTTTTTCCGGTATCTTAGTTTGCTATTAGTTGACACAATGGGTTATACTTGTCGATTTAGCGTTGACTAATACTGGATAGGAATCTGAAAATGAGACTATACACATGAATTGCAACCACTATGAAGGGGAATGTCCAAAAAATGTACAATTTTCTCCTCAAAACTTGTATTATAGTTTAAGAAAAAACATAATATGAAAGATTGAAAGAATGACTACCTTGCACTTGATCTTTAAAACCAAACAGATAACATTGAAAACTCCAATGAAGCAAATTTGAAGTAAGAAGTAACACTAGGATATAAAAATTACAAAAAAATAAAAATAAATTAAACTAACCACTGCAGAGCAAAGTGATTTTGTAAAGAAAGAATTATATGACTAAAGAAAAACTATTATAAAAGAAGTTTAAAAGCAAAAGACATCTAATGACCAATGAAATTATGATGTAGAGTAAGAAAATATTAAATTTGCTTTAGATTAAGCAGGCCCTTCATGATAAACCTGCAATAATTTCTCTCTCTCCTTTTGTTTTGGAAAGAGATTTATTTTTGTGAATATATAGAATAAATAGAGAAACAAACAAGTCCCAAGAGATGACCATTGAAGGTTTTACCTTACTAACATAATACAGGCGACGCGATCATTAACTTTACATTTGGAGTTGGTGGAGCGCGAATAGCACCACCCAAAATATTGGATGTAGTGTGGTGCTCATGGGTTGTCAAATTTGAAAATTCCTAGTTGAACTGAGACACTGCTGGTGAGCAATGTCCTTCAATGTTATTGTAGTAGTAGATTGGTTACAATTTCGGTTTTAGAAATTGTTCCCAATTAGATTCTGGTTTTTCTAAGCATTCTATTATTGGTAGATGTTTTGCTGAATTTTGAGATTAACTACATTAGGCTCTAAGCATCCATAGAGAAAATCCATTTGTCCCCATCCAAGAACGGTTGGGTCATTTCAAATTTTAATGGTTGAGATTACGTTAGTTTTTTTTTTTCTTTTTTTTTTAATAAAAAAATCTGTTAACATTGTTTTTTAAGTCTCTTAATGATTAGACATTAGTACTTTTACACAAACTCTCTTCTTTTTCATTTTTCTACGTTCTCTCAATCAAAACACTACCATCATTATTATTACAGGGTGTTTTTATATACACCATCTTTTCATTTTACCCACCCCAGTTTAAAATTTTTAATGTTTGCAACTTCAAATTCATAAAAAGACAATGATATCCTATTTTATACACCCCGACACAATTAAATGCGTTCAATAAGTCTTTCTAACTATGGCTTCCTATTTGTTTCAGTTGTGATTTTATAACTTCCTTCTATGTGATTTGGTTCCATTTTGTTGATTCAATCTGTAGCTTCCTTATATACATAGATATATTCCAAATTGTGAACTTCAATTTAATTACAGTGTTGGTGATTGCTCCGGGGGTCATGGTCAACGCGGATTTTTGATTGCCGCATCTCATCATTGATGCTGCGAATCTAACCCTTCACCTTCATTTAGCGAATGCCTCCAAATGAGCAGCAACAGTACAAATTTTCAGTTCTTTGAATATGTTAGCAAGAGTTAACAAGACCATTTTAATTTTCGTTTTACTATGAGTTATGACCCTCAAAACTGCGAAGATTGGATGGAGTACTAAAGCGCATATGCTTATCTGTTTATGATGTGGTTTTGATAAAATAATTACATACACTAGAGCACTGAACTAAGAATTCCTTTTCTCAGTAGATGCGGAATCATTTGTTTTGTATATGGTCATGAGAAGTTTGCATTGATAACAAGTTTATTGATAGTGCTTATGTCATGGGAATAATGTATTGGTGATGAAGATTGAAGATATGGATAAGCTTTGGTATTGCTCACGTGATGTAAATGTGACGTAAACTACACGTTAAAACGTTTTAAAAATATCTAACACACACTTTTAAAGAGAGAAATACTATTTTCTAATCAAAATTCAAGTCCTTTACAAATGATGGGTGTTGTATAATGCCACGACAAATTATGTAGCCAAACACAGTAAATTGTAGGCAAATATCCTAACTTATTTATGATTTGCCATAACAAATAAAGGCAACCAAACGGACCATAAAGCGTGAAGTTTACTTTTAACTTGGTAGACCAAAGTGTACCTATAATCTTTGAACCATATTATGGTACAATATAATCATTTTCATTTAATCAAAAAATCGGCCCAATCGTCAAAAACCCACCTCAAATTATGGAGTAATAACATTTTTGGTGAAGAGTGATAATGATGAAGAACAAGGGAGCTGTTATTTCTTTCAAATATTAAGCTTAAGATATGTGAACGCTACCATAAACTCAACTCATTCTCAAGTAAGGGTTCGTTTCTGTTCTCATTCTCATTGTTCTACCCTTTCTACAACTCCAGTCCTTCTCATCCAAATCTACAAATTCTGGTGAGAAATCAATGCAAAATTGGATTTAATAGCCTCCAAGATGCCCTAGCCTTGTATCATCAAATGGCTCAAATGAGACCTTTTCCATCAGTTGTGTATTTTAATCAGTTGCTAGGGTCTATCGTCAGGATGAAACATTATACCACTGTCATTTCTTTACTCAAACAAATGGAGTCCTTACTAATAGTTGAGGTTGATGTGTATAATCTTACTATTTTGATTAACTGTTACTGCCATGTTCATAAGGTCGATTTGGGTTTCTCCATTTTGGGGAGAATCTTCAAACTTGGTTATCAACCAAATTGTATCACGCTCAATACTTTGATTAGGGGCTTGATTGGCGAGGACAGAATGGGCGAGGCTGTACACTTGTTTAATGTAATGGAGGAGAAAGGGTTCCCACCTGATGTTTTAACTTGTGGGACCATTATAAATGGCTTATGTAAAACGAGAAATACTAGCATGGCTATTGGATTACTTAAGAATATGGAAGAAATAAATTTGGGGGTTGATCTTGTGGTGTATAGCACAATTATTGACAGTCTTTGTAAGGAAAAACTAGTTGATGAGGCTTTAGACCTATTTTCAAAAGTGATCCGTAAAGGTGTTACGCCAAATGTCATCACATACACTTCATTGATCCATGGTCTTTGCAATTCAGGGCGATGGAAAGACGTTATAAAATTATTGAGTGAGATGTTGAACCGGAAAATAAATTCGAATGTAAGGACTGTTACTATATTGGTAGATGCACTTTGTAAATAAGGCATGGTTGAAGAAGCGTTGGATTTAATTGAAACGATGATTCAAAGATGTGTCAATCATAATCTAGTCAGAGTCACATACAATGCATGGATATTGTTTGCAAAGAAGATTGCATGAGGCAAATAAGGTGTTTGATTTGATGGTCCATAGGGGAGTTGAACCTGATGTTCAAAGCTATAGCATACTTATTAATGGATATTGTCGGGAGAGAAAAATAGATGATTCCCGAAGATTTTTTTATGAAATGTCTAATAGAGGATTAAATCCTGACACCGTCACTTACAACACTCTTATAGGTGGCTTGTGCCGCTTGGGGAAGCCTCTTATCGCACTGAAACTTTTAAATGAAATGCAATCTTGTGGCCCAAAATCGGATATTATGATGTTTAATATTATGTTAAATGGTTTGTGCAAAAATCAATGCCTTTCCAAGGTAATGGGCTTATTTCAAGAAATGGAAGATTGCGGCTTGCATCTTAACATTGTAGCTTACAACACCCTTATTAATGGTATGTGTAAAGAGGGAAAATCTAAGACTTCTAGGGAACTCTTTGATAGTCTTCTTAGCAGAGGTTAACAACTTGATGTTCGTACATATAGTATTTGATCAATGGATTATGCAAGGAAGGGTTGCTAAGTGAAGCAAATGATTTGCTTGGAAGAATGGAAGAGAGTGGATGCTTACCAAATGGTTGCACTTATAATGTTATTGTCCAAGGATTTTTTCGAAATAATGACAAATTGAGGGCAATGCAACTTGTTCATGATATGGTTAATAAGGGATTCTCTGCTGATGTATCTGCAATTGCTTTGTTGATGGATGCTCTGACTAATGATGAATTAGGTCAAATCAATTTTGAAACTCCTTTATAGAGTTACGTAATTTCGAGGTGGAAATTTTGACCTTATGGCACGATAAAGAATCGAGATTTTGAAAGAAATTTATAATTTGGGATTGCAGTATAGCTCTAGAGTCGGGTGGGATCAAATTCCTCACAACAATGTAGAGATGGTGTAATGGGGCTTCAATCAAATTCCTCTAATATTTAGCTAAAAGGAATATTTTAACGTACTTCAAGATGAGTTTTCATTTTATGTTGATTTTAATGGTGTTATAAAATCATGAATCATATGGATTTTCTTTTTTTGGGTTGTTTATTGTGAGGCTGCTAGGGTGCTTCATATGATAGAGGTTTTGGATGGTGCCAACCTTGTTGGGATCATCCTGTGCCTAGTGATGATATGGATATGCTTTGTTTATCTGTTCTTATTCTTACTACCTAAATTTCATTTTATCGATAAGTATACTTCATTTAGAGGATCATTTTAGCCCTTTGCTTAAAAAAGCCTGCAGTTATTAAACTTTTTTACTTGCTAGTTTAATCTTTGATGTCAGAACCATGTTGTTGAACAAGCCATAGATTTGACCCTTGATAAAAAATTCTTTATTACTAATTTTTTAACTATATTGCTTATGCATTTTAAGATCTGTATAGCGGCTTGTATGTTATCTTGGCATACGTTTATTCATATATGTTGTTATTGAGTTGAATTTCTATACTTTCTTAGTAATTCTTTTATATTATCATTTGGGGCTGTGAGTGTGGTAACGGGGAATGCCTTACTTGCAAGTCCATAGGTTTTCTACTAACTATGCATCAAAACTTCATAACCTTTTGACATTATAGTGCAATCCACTTGTATGTGTGCAATTCATGTGGTTTGAAAGTGTAGGGAAAGACTGAGTACTTGGCCAAATCAGTTGGATACTGGGTGAATTATATTGGACATGGCTAAACTTGCTGGAATTTTGACTAAAGATGAGTGAAATATTTTCAAGTCGGTCAGTCATCAAAAAAATGATATCTGTCAGCTATTTAACACAAATTCAAAAGGCAACAGATAACAAAATGGTAGAATAACCAAAAAGTGAAGAATTGTAGATGATCGACAGGTATGTGACATCCTTATTAAGAGTCAATCAGTTACAATTCTCCAACTCGTATTTTTATTTTATTTACTAAGTGTGTCAAACTGTGTGTGTGTGTGTGGCATGTGCATGTTCCTTTACAAACTGTGTGCATGCTACAAAATTGTGAGTACGTTCACTTGTGTGTACTAGAGTTTATAGGTGTACGTATTCAAAAATAATGTGTAGCTTTTGGAATAGTGCCTACGTGCATGTGTGTTTGGTGCATTACATGAATAAGGGTTTGACTGCGTTTTATTTGTTGATCTTCCTTATGTTTTTATGGTTTTGTTGTCATGATATGACATAAATAGATCCTCATGTTTTTAATAAATACGCAATATATCCTCATTTCAAGTATTGACATATTATTTGAAGTATACTTATCGACTACCCTGCTAAAGTGGGAACCTCATGCACTGGTACGACTTATTTATCTCATCGCCAGATAAGTTTAAGGAAAAATAATTTTGAGTTTAGCTGACATATTACTTTAAATATCAAATTACCAGTTTAATTCACATATGTGTAGGTATGTGTGTGTAGACTATATCTACCACCAAACTTAAATTAGCCAAAATATTGAGCAAACCTCCTATTTTTAGGTGTAAATAAATGAGCTCGTCTCTAATAAAGTTTGTAAAATAAGCGACATTTAGTGCGATCAACAACCCTAATTTTATAATTTATTTGGATGATTTGTACTCCCCTACGGTAGCATTTAGATGTTATAAATTTAGTATCTGTATTTGGCAAGAAGGAAAAAAAAAGGAAAGTATGAACTTCTTGCTGGTTTCTAAACTTCAGCTTTGTTAAATTCTCAATTTCACTTTTTTCTGTTGTTTAAACTTCGAATAATATTTAAAGTTTCAGTTATTAACTTGAAAAATTATGCATATACTATGAATGGGCAAGCAAGAGTTGTTCTTGTAAAAGAAAAAGAAAAGGGTAATGTTGTAGTTGTTCTGGTCGAGTATAACAATTAATTTTTTTACAATTTGCAATTTTAGGGAAATTTTCCTGCTATGTTGTTTCAAGTTTGCTTCAAAGGTGTGATCAAAAGGTTTATTCATTTATGTTACATGCTCTGGAGTTTCTTCCTCTTAGAAGAGGGGTGGTTTTTTCTGCAATCTTTATGTTTTTCCACGGTTAATATTTGCAAGTAAATTTCTATTTGTCATTTACATTTGTCTTGGTATGTGTTATGTCTATTTATCTTTCCGTTCGTAGAAATATGTCATAGATCTTGAAAAGTTCATACACAATATGTTAAGAGGGTAACTAAGTTTCCACCTCTTAGCGTAAGTCTAGTATCTGTATTGGTAGGGCTCTAAAACTAATGTAAACGCAGCGTAAGACTCAACTTAATTACACACACATGGACCCAAAGACTAAAATAAGCTTAAATAAAATAAATGAATAAAACAAATCAAAGGTATATCTCAAAAGGTTCCACCTTTGTATAGTGATACTGCATGCCACGTTTTGCCCTCCTTAAATAATAATGTGGGGCCCTCAAATATTATAGTTTCAAATATACCTTCTTTCTCCACTAGTTCTGTTGTACATAACCAAGTTTCTGTTTTTGTTCCTCCTGTCTGCCGTGCTATTCCTGGAGCCACTACCTACCACAATCATGTTCCTTGTGATCATGAGATGGGCCACACGTATGATACTTCCAGGTCTACTGGTTTGATGTCGTCAGTCAACAACAAGGAACCTTTTATTGAGTCACCTCTTGTCTACCACGATTCTATTTTGTGCACTAATGATCTCCACGAGAATGTTTTAGAAAATGGTATGCCTCAAAAGGTTTCTCCTTTACATGGAGCCTCTAAATGGAGCCTCGATACAATAGATAGTTCAGCAGAGAAAATACCGGATATGCCGCCCAACGAGGTGGTGACTGTTTCTCATCCTGTGAAAAACTCTAAGGAGGTTAGTCATGCATACAAGGAGGATATGGCTGCACGGGCCCATCTCCTATCAAACAAATAGCTATTATGTTGGAAAATCAAAAAGCTATATTCGACATATAATCGAACATGATTCCGTCGTGTTAAATGGAGATAAATTAGTTTTGCGCAATGATCTTATTGAGTCTTCATCTTCAGATGAAGAAAATATAAGTGAAGAAGATAGGCCTCCTTTAGAGAATATTGTCACAAGTGGAGAGATAACCCAAGTTAGCCCTAGTAGTGTTCAAATTCACGATGATCGCGGCATTGATTTATACGTGAAAATCCCCAATATTATCTCGAATGGCATAAACTCTACTTCGAATAATGACAAATGGCACATCGTCCGCAGGAAAACGCGTTCAAGATATCGTAGGTCCTAAATTTATTTTCAAGGTTTCATTTACTTTTATGCAGGTTTTGTGCTATTTTGTTTTAAAAGTTTTCATTTTCGTCTGTGTAAGCCACCAATGAAGGGTGTTTCTTCATCTCTATCCTAATAAAAAAAAATTAAAATTCAAAAATAATGAAAAAAAAATCAATAACTCGTGAAAACGGGCCCCAAATTGAATTCACCTTCCATTGACTATTTTAATCAGTTGCTAGGGGCCATTGTCATAATGAATCATTGCGAATAGCTAAGCTCTACCTTTATACTCTTAATATTTTGATAAAATCTTACTGCCATCTCAATAGGGTCAATTTGGGTTTCTCAATTTTAGGACGAATCTTCAAACTTAGTTGTCAGCTGGATTGTACCACGTTCAATACTCTTATTAGGGGGTTAATTTCTGAGGATAGAATGAGTGATGCTGTACAATTGTTTACTCAAATAAAGATGAAAGGGATCTAACCCAATGGCATAACTTGTGGGACCATTATCAATGGGTTATGTAAAACGGGAAACACTAGCAATGTTATTGGATTACTAAAGAATATGGAAGAAAGAAATTTGGGGGCTAATCTTGTGGTATATAACACAATTATTAACAGTCTTTGTAAGGAGGACTGACTAGTAGTTGAGGCTTTAGACCTTTTTTCAGAAGTGGTCCGTAAAGGTGTACACCAGATGTTATTACATATAACTCCTTGATCTAAGGTCTTTGCAATTTAGGTCGGTGGAAAAGAAGTCACGGTTGAAGAATCCGTGGATTTAATTGAAATGATGACTCAAAGAGGTAGTAATCCTAATATAGTCATTTACATTACAGTGCATTGATGGATGGATATTGTTTGCAAAGAAGGTTGCAGGACACATATAAGGTATTTGTTTTGATGGTTGCTAGGGGATGTTTGTTAAACCTAATATTCATATCTATAACATCCTGATTAATGGATATTATAGGTAGCTTGTACTGCGTAGGGCAACCTCTTGTTGCATTGGAGCTTTTAAATGAATTGAAAGCTTGTGGCCAAAAACTGAATGTCATGACGCACCGTATGCTTTTAGATGGTTTATGTAAAAACCAATGGCCTTCCTGGGCAATGGCTTTATTTCAAGATATGGAAGACAGTGGGTTGCATCTTAACATTATTTCTTATAGCACAATCATTGATGGTATGTGCAAAGATGGGAATTGTAAAACTGCTAATGAGCTCTTAGTTAGTTTTCCTAACAAAGGTTTCCAACCTGATGTCAGTACATATACTATTTTGATTAATGGATTTTATAAGGAAGGGCTGCTAAGTGAAGCTAATGCATCACATAAAAAAATAGAGGAGAGTGGGTGCTCATTAGATAGTTTCTCTTATAATGTTATTTCTTCAAGGATTTCTTCGAAATAATGATACATTGAGACTTCCTCTTGAAATGGTTCATAAGGGATTCTCTCTTGGTGTATCAACGATCGCTTTGTTGATGGATTCCTCGAGTAATGATAAATTCTATCAATCGGTTTTGGAAATGCTTCATAAGGTTTTTTGATTTCTGGGTTTTGGTTGAGGTCACAATTTGTTGATGTAATGATAGGCTATTAATTCACCCTTTCGAAGAAAATATGTTTCATTGAGATTCAACGGAGGAACAACCTGATTTGGGAGGTATTGGTGAATCTAGAAGCATCCCACTGGGTTGGCACAAACTGCTTGTTTATACAAATAATTATTGGTGGAAGCATGTTTATAGAAAAAATTATCCCGAGCATGTTTATACAAGAAAATATAGTAATAGACAGTTTAAGAGAATGTTAGAAACATATATCAATTGCATGAGGTTGTATAATGATAATGATTGTATTTTAATAGGGTGGATGCAAATGTAACTGGTTTATGTTTTTATGGTTTTCTTGACATGTTTCCATTCTTTATAATTAAATGTTATTGTAGGTTTTCAATATTGTTACTCCCCCGCCGTGTAGTGGTACACTGGTATATGCTGCTGCGATTAGACAGGGTTAAGGAGGTTCCTGATGATTGATGGAATTGTCTTTGGAAAGGTAGTTGAGTTTAACGTTACATAAATTTTCATATAGAACGCATATATCAGTATTGTGTAGGGGCAATGGATGGAACACATGTTTGTATGATATTTTCATATATTTGTCTAATTCTACAAGCCATTGATTTTGTATCAGTTTTTTATACAATCATTAATTTAATCTTATACTGGTACATATAACCCGGAGTTCCTCAAAACATTTACTGGCTGCATCTCTTATACAGTGTTTCTTCATAGTATAGAATCATTATTCCTTTAAATGTTGTACAAAACCATAAAGCTGGGTTATGTTAATTTTCCAAGAATGGTGTTTGGCTGGTCTTGCTGTTTGGGTGAAGTTATTAAGAAATTTACTTTTATTTGGGTCTATAGATAGATTTGGGCAGATACCAAGTGTTTGTTTTATTTTCAAATTTAGGGAATTTTACTTTGCTAATGTCAAAGAGTAGGTGACTTAGGAATTATAACAGGAACCATTTCCATATGGCTGACCCCTTTCATATTTGTCTCTAAGGTTCATTCACTTGTTAAAGATGCTATCTCAAAGGTCTGTTTATTATTTACTAGTATTTTAAATAATTGAGTTTTAATGGCACTTTGTCCACTTTAGTAAAAGGAACTAACAAGTTCAATCAAACCAACGAATAATTTTCCAAAATAGTTGAAAAGGGAAGCAGTCTACTGTGATAATATATCAACAATCATGTTCATAATATATCGCAATACCTTTATTTTTTTCCAAAATCGTAGAGCTCATTTTTTAGTTCAACATCCTTCTCATATCAATGATATAAATTTATCTTTACTTCAAAATTTACAGATTAATTCTTGTGAAATCATAATTTACTCTCCTGATTAACTAATTATTTCTAGATCTGTAATGTTTAATCCTCCACTTGTGCTCATTTTTGTATCCCTCTTAATTTGCAAGTTGTATGTTTCACATTCATGAGTTTGATTGTTTGATCCGAAAATGAAGCAGTCTATGCAGTTTACATCCAATATTTATTTTTTATTTTAATTCAGTTGGCATACTGGAGTTGAATCGGAATACATGACTTCGTTGGACTGCCGGAGTTGAATCAGAATACATGACTTCGTTGGACTACCATGTATTGTAAACTACTAATTGCCGCCAATGTATATCCATGTAAGCCATATGTGTGATTTTTAGTCTTATGATTTTTTTGTTTTCAGAAACAACAAAAAAAATTTAAAAGAGAAGTTACAAAGAAGAGAGGATCAAGAGTCCTCAGCTGGATCACATAAAGAAGGAAAACGTAGAGGGATATGAAAAATCAAGTATAAAAACTCAACAAAATAGATTCCAGACAACAGCTTATTTTCGAATATAACCCCACATAAACCACTAAAAACTCTCCACTCTTGAGAGAAGGCCCCTTCCAAACTCCATTCCTTGAAAGTTTTGCGCCATAACAATTCGTACGTTTGTTATCTGCCTCTCCCAAGCCACACCAATCATTGGAGAGGAGAGTTCATGACCTCTCAATTTGAAAGGAGTCACAAAGTGTCGATCCCCTTATAAACGGACAATCACGCAAAATACTGCACTTCCATGTAATAGTGATTTTATGTGGTCCAGCATGGAGAGAAAAGGTCAGTTAACATATATGAAAATATGATTGATTCGGAAAATTCTCCATAAGCACTACCACGCCACACCCTTTATCCAGAGTCTCGTAAGGTAGTTCCTTTTAATTATATTTATACTCACTGAATTCCCCATCATTAAGGTTTCTTTTAAAAGAAAAGTTGTATGAGTGGTTTGAAGGCGAAGATCAAGAAAGAGTGGAACAAACAGGTTCTTGAGATGACTTAGACAATTGATAAAGTCTTGGAAACCGATAACAAAGGGGGAAACCTCACCCACCACCATAAACCAAGTGTATTACCATTCCTGTTTTGGCTACTGGTATTGCTTTATAATCTGATACCTAGGTCGTACTATTACTAATGTATCAGTTGGACACCATGATTTCAGAGTTCATAATCAGTGTCACCAGATACTCCCCCGCCCCAATTGAGTACCTTGTTCCAATTCTTAGGTACCGTTAGGTTACTTTAATGCCCTAGTTATCCAAATTTTATGTCTTGCTTTTGTTTTGAAGATAAGAAGACGATAACAAAGCAAAATAAGAAATAAATTGTATATTTTACTAAACCCCTCCCCCCCCCCCCCCCCCCCAATTGAGTACCATGTTCCAATTCTTAGGTACCGTTAGGTTACTTTAATGCCCTAGTTGTCCAAATATTATGTCTCGCTTTTGTTTTGAAGAGAAGAAGACGATAACAAAGCAAAACAAGAAATAAATGGTATATTTTACTAAATTTTGCTTTTGTTTTGAAGATAAGATGATGACAAAGCAAAACAAGAAATAAATCGTATATTTTACTAAATTTTCTTGATTTTCTGCAGCATCAACATATCTAGAAAAACTAGGTACTCCTCCAACACTAAGTACTGAATAGAAAAAACTTGATAAGTAAATAAAAATTTGAGTATACGTGTTTGGTGTAGTATATGTATAACTACACTTTATATAGTACCCAAAACAATCCAAATATTGATTTTACTCGAACCAAGAATCTAAATAGCCTCCCAACTATGCTTACCCCTAATGTACTGCATACCATGTATGGTAGCATACTACGTACCTGTACCCATACCAGGCATCAAAGCATTACATTCTCTAGTTAACTTTGTTCATAATTTCTAATAAGGATCAGAGGCATTTGAGCTAGCATGTTAAATGAAATTAATTTTTTGCTTGAATTGTGATGGAACGCATATAATAGACTTGTGTGTTGGTAAATCTGATGTGGGAAATATTGAAAAAGGGGAATTTCTGATAAATGGTCCATTGCTTTGTTTAGTGGTAAAATGTTCTGAGTGCCAATTGTGGTACTCAGAGCATAATTTTGTTAATAAATGTGACCCTGTATGCATTATTTATTTTAGTTAAAGAAGTAAATTCATAGTATAGGCAAAACATTAGAATGTAAAGGTGAGCAAGGATATTTCTTTTTCTTCTTTTTAGGGGGTCATCATAACTTTTATGCCTAAAATAAAAAGAAGTCGAGATTGTGAGATATTTTGGATCTTTGAAAAATCAATTATTTACACTTTGGTTGCATTTGTAACAATCTTGATTGATGGCTAAGAGTTGCAATGGTGGATTTTGTAAATGGTCCACTTTACCGTGAGGTTTCTGTTTTCTCCCTTATTACTTACCTACATGAAAATGTCTTTACTCTCTTTTTCAAGACTTGTGACCTTGAATCTTCCCATGTGTGGCATAACTAACATATAAGTCCTATTGCTACTGTATATGTTTCGAATTCTTAACATATACTTATTCTGACAACATTTGTATTTTTTTTGGCGGTATCTCTTGTACAGTGTTTCTTCATAGTAGAGAATCATTATTCCTTTAAATGTTGTATAAAACCTTAAATATGGGTGGCATTGAGGAAGTTACTGCCTGGGTAATCAGTTGTGCTATTTATGTTAATTTTTTAGAATGGTGGTTGGTTGGTCTTGCTGTTTGGGTGAAGTTCTTAAAAAGTTTACTTTTATTTGTGTATATAGATAGGTTTGGGAAGATATCAAGTGTTTATTTTATTTTTTAAAACAATCAAATTTAGGGAATTTTTCCTCGCTGATGTCTAAGAGTAGGTGACTTTGGAATTATAACAGGAACTATTTCCATATTATCCGACCCCTTTCATATTTGTCTGTAAGGTTGATTCACTTGTGAAAGATGCTATCTCAAAGGTCTGTTTATTAATTCCTAGTATTTTAAATAATTGAGTTATGATGGGAATTTGTCCACTTTAATAAAGGAACCGACAAGTTCAATCAAACCAACGAATAATTGTCCAAAAGTTTGAGAAGTGAAGCAGTCTACTGTGATAACATATCAATGTTCCCATTCATAATATATCGCAATACCTTTTTTTTCCAGAATTGTAGAGCTCATTCTTTAGTTCAACATCCTTCTCATATCAATATTATGAATTTTTCTTTACTTCAAAATTTACAGATTAATTCCTTTGAAACCACGGTTAACTCTCCCGATTAACTAATTATTTATGCATCTGTAATGTTGAATCCCCCACTTGTGCGCATTTTTGTATCCCCTCTTAATTTGCAAGTTGCATCTTTGCATTCATGAGTTTGATTGTTTGGCCCGGAATTGAAGCGGGCTAAGGAGTTTACACCCAATATTTATTTTTCTATTTTAATTCAGTTAGCATACTGCAGTTGAATGCGAAATGCACGACTTCGTTGGACTCCCATGTATCATAAAATACCAACTACCTTGCCAATTTATAACTCTGTAAGCGATATGTATGATTTTTAATTTTATGATTTTTTGCTTTCAGAACAAGATTTTTTTTTAAAAGCGAAGTTACAAAGAAGAGGATCAAGAGTCCTCAGCTGGATTATTCATTAATTCACTGAGTTCTGTAATTACATGAGATCAACCACAAATCTATTCTATATAGTTATTTATATTTTATAATTTGGAAAACATTATATATGTTGTTTACAGAAAGTGACTAGACTCAGGTGTCAAAATTTAATTTCCCATGAGAATTGATGCCACAAATTATCTCCCCACATTTTTGTACAACTGCACCCACCTACATTTAAAAAATCATCTGATACTGATTGTGGCACCCTGAACCCAGCCTGAACTGGCGACCATGCGGATGGTTCTCTTATCCTGACCAAGCAACTATAATTTTGTTATCAGGCTAAGCCTAGAACTAATATTAAGAACACTCGTAAAAACACATTTGAAGCATAATTAAACTTCTAAATATAAATATTTACTAATCATCATTACTGTTAACATGCACCAGAATCTCATATGATTCACCAAAATAGATCCAAGTACATGCAACGTCTGGACTATTTGGTTGACATTGGTTGGCACTGCTTTGTTCTTCCATTTAGGAGTTTCTACAATGAACCTAGTATCCTTACTAACTACAACCCTCAATTCACCCTCTACTGCTCGGCTAATCTGCTCAGGTAAAAATCTTGGCCACTTTATCTGCTACTTTTCTCTAACAATTGACAATGGCTTCTTAATCTAGAGGAAAAAAACACTGAATTCCACAGTGGATCAATGCCCAACTCTACTCTAAGAGTTAGTTGAACAACAATTCAGTTTATTAATATGATCAATATGGAATGATAATATCAGCTCGTGAACAACTTAACAAGTATATGAACAATAGTTCATTTATACAATAATTTGCTCTGGACCCTGACCTCAAGGGTGATTGTCTTTAACTCAGTTCAAATGTTCATAAGCAGTCATAGCTTTTAAATTTTGAAAATGTTGTAGCATGGAGCTAAAAAGTCTTATCTCAAATTGTGGCCTACTCAACCATAGTCCATGTGTTACTAGTCATAGGTCGAATCTATTTATAAGTACCTTACAGGAGGATGTTCTATCTTTTAAGGAAAGATATTGGGCTTCCTGCGTTGTTTATAATAGGAAAATGAAGGAACTAATGTGTTCCTAAATTGATGTGAGATAAGACTCTTGTTTTATAGTAGACAAACTAAGAAAATGATGTAAGTTACAGTTTTTTTTTATTTTTAAATTGCTCTAGAAGAAATATGTTTATCACAATATTTCACTTCCAAACGTATTTCAAAATTTTGATCTCCATAGTATAATACTTGACAGGGGTGTTTTTGGCCGAAATTGGACCTGTTAGCTGCAGTTTGATACAAGCTTAGCGAAATCTGATCCTTAATTCACAAAGTGTTATTACAAGGTTAGAGAAATCGAACCTATTAACACGTATTGTGTTTTTTTAACATTGATTTAGAAATGTGTTGATGGCATTATCCAACAGCATAGTATTATACTATTTGTTATTATTTCCAAATGAGTTTATGGATGATCATTGACTGGACAGGAAGCCCTTTCTAGGAGTTCAGCCTAACTTATCTATCTTGTTATATTGGTGTAGATCTTCCTTTCATGTATATGGATATTCCTACTTGGACAAGCGGTTATAACAATATTACGAGTTGTACGAACCGGATCATGGTACCAAAGTCATTTTTCCGGTGACTATGCATAATCCCATACCACATGCTCATATATTTTATCTTGCTATTTACCTAGTACACATATTTCATATCACAGGTTTAGGCACCAACTTAACATGTTGTAATTTTGTTCCCACTTCACGTTCACTTGTGCCTACACATAGAGTGGGTGAATTTAAAATGATAAGTGGGTGATTTTTGTTTTTTTTTTGTTCTTTGATTTATGTTGAGGTTGAAAAAATGGGCATCTTCTAAACAAATTAAACCACCATAGCCATTTTTAACTGGATGTTTCACAGAATGTCTCATTGAAGTTTAATTGCTATCTTGGTCAGATGGGCACACCTGAACTCCCACTCCAGTCCCATACAAAACAAACCTCGTGCACTCCTTACTCATGGTCAACACTTAAATTTAAGTCCCTTTGGCCCATTCACGCACTCGGAACTTCACTTGTTCCATTCAATTCAAACCCGTTTAGCGCATAAAAGCTGTTTCGCCTGCATAAATCCTATCACATGGCCTCCATTACCTCTAGCTCATCGAAGAAAATCCGGAAAAAAGCCCGTAATCCCGAAATACCATTGGTTCCTCTTCGCCCGAAGAAATCGGTTGATGGCTTCAGTTCACATTAGGATAATACATGGTTATTCTTATCGAGCACGCGATGGATATTACCAGCTTCACAGGCCATGTTCATGCGAACATTGTTTGAAGAGAGTAGCATAATGTTTTTCAACTTGTTGGTGATCCAAAAAAGGGATCTAGAAAGTGTCATTCTACATTGATTAGGGAATTCTACTCTGGTTTGCATCCTGAGGGGGATGTCCCGTATGTTGCTTATGTGAGGAACTAATTTATTATGGACTGTGTTATCTTGTATGTACCTAGACTGCTTCAAAAGTGTACCTGACTCAATTTAAAATCCGATGATTCAAAACTTATTTGTCAAATTGTATTATCATCCATCTTCTACTCTCCTATCTGAACTCTTTAACCGATTTTCTTTTGCTAAATCAGATGAAGCTAAATCTTCTTCTTTGTCTTTTTTTGTGTGTGTTGTGAGTGTGTTGCAAAAATAAATATTAACTGGTTTATTCTCTTTGCACTTCCTATTCATTATATATATATAATTTCCTCTGATAATAGACTTAAATTAATATATACCATATTAGTGTGTAGATGTGTTTTTGTTAGAAAACATAGTGTGTCAAAGTGTGTGCATGTTCTGCGACAAACAGTGTGTGTGTATTTGAGTTTGCACGTGTAGTGTCTGTTCAAAATAGCGTGTGCCTTTTACAGTACTGTCTGTGTGTTTGGTTATTTTCCCGAGTGTAAATACAATGTCTTTTATTGTACTACAGTGTATGTGTGTTTTCTTGTGAACTAAAGAGTGTGTGCATGAAATTATAAGTGATAAAAATGAAATAACAATGTTACACTGTGTTACGTGGATATGCGTATGTATATATATAATTGGAACGCAAAACACAAGTTGCTATCCCTAACAATGTTATACATGGTTTTGAAAGTGATCAAGGGTAAGCTTCCCTGTCAAGGGATCAAGGGTAAGCGTCTCTGTCATGACTTTCCAAACCCCAATCAGAATCCTTGGTGGTTGTAGGAGTACCTGGGTAATTTACACCATGTTAGTGGTTGAAGTTGGGCGGAAAAAAATATATATGCATTTCTAAAACTGAGGTTCACATCACAGATTTCACCAATTTAACTCTACCAGTAATGGAAATAAGTTTCCCATAACAACCCTATATTTTAGCTCTATCCTTGTCAGCAATGGCCTGAAGGTGGAGTCTTCCAGGTTCTCCTCTGAAATAGGGACACCTAAGTAGGTAACAAGGGAATAACCTTCATGAATTCCCAACTGATTTATAATGTCATGCTTATATAGACTTTGGATTACTCTTATTGATAATCTGACCTGGCGCAATGCCATGGAAATCAAACAACTCCATAACAGACATGCTAAAATGAAAATTTCTTTATTTTCATTATTTTAAAATTTTAAAATTTTAATTTCAAATTAAAATTTATATTCTGAAGTTTAGAACTACATTATAAGCTGAAAAATCAGACACAAATTTATATGGTGAAATGGGACTGAAATTTATACTCTGAGATATATATTTCGAAATATATGTGCTAAACTTGAGAATTTAATGGATCGAATGAGTATTTAAATTGAAATTGAAATATAGTATTGCAACTGGAATTGAGTATCCATTGAAATTGGTTTGGTCCTGAATATGTTTAACATGTATAATTGATAGAGACACTGAGATTATTTGCTTCCTAATCAGTGCCGGAGACAAAATACAGGGTGGGGCACCTATGTGTGCAAAGTATAGACCAACGACGAGTGTTCGAGGGCTGCCGGGAGCCATTTGGTTGAATTTTTTTTATCGTTTTACGGATATCTATAATTATATTCAATTGAGGATTTCCAGTTTTAGGTAATTGTACTTTCAGAAAAATTTAGGAAAACTTAAACAATAATAACTCGAAGAAAACAACCTCACATGTCTCTCCTTCCTTCCTCCCCCACCACCCCAAAAAATTCATAAATCACAATTATATTCGGAGACAAAAATATGATCCACAATTAAGTCATAACAAATTCATAAAATGGTGTAAAATACAAATTCAAGGATAATTATAAATAAGCATGAAAAATTCAACCCACGGGCTCCCGTCCCCAAACCCCCAGCATTTGTAGTACCACCCCCTTGCTGACTGAAATCCCGCGCACACCATTTACATATATATTGCGTTTTAAGATAAACCGACTAATTTAATATGGAACCCTTATTTTCTGGTTCAGCATTCATGCTTATGTTTGTTGGAACATATTATTTTTAGGGCCTTTAGAGCGTATATTCTTATTTGCATGAACTTTTATATTTTCTATTCTTTTTTACATGGGCACAAGACAATGTTGATTCAAAGGTGGTTGTAGCAACTTGCAGTCTAAAAATTCTTGCAAGATCACAACTTAATTTACTTAGCCTTTGAAATTATAGGACCGCATTACATTTCTCTCGTCCGTATTGTATATTCCTTCATATATCTTCATGTTGATAAATTTGAGGTGTTCTCCATTTGGATTGTAGGGTCTGGATATTCTATTGATTTTTAATGTCAACCTCTCCCCCCACCCCTCGCACGTGCGTGCGTACTGTGTAGTTTTTGCAAGAGACCCTTTGAACTAATTTTAATGCAAAATATTCTTTCTTTTGGTCTATGACCTCGTGTTTGTCTTGTGTTGGTGGTGGAACTTTTTCTCCACCCGGACGAGTGAGTGAGTCCATTTTCTTCTCTTATGTATATAGTATAAGTTTTTCAAAAAATTATTGAGCTTATTCTTCATCATGAGATGCATCCGTGATTGGTCCATGAGTGTAGGGAATTTTTTGGTAAATTCATAACATTTGGTGTTCAGAGGCATTTTTTTCCGGTTTGAGTTCATTTGGGTCATTGAGGTTTTACATGGGTGAGTTGGGGCAACTATGGTTATCGAGGGGGTTTGGTTGAGTCAAAAGAACAATCTGGTAGCATTAAGGTCATTTTTGCATGTCACAGGCGTTTGGATGATTTAAATTCGTGATAGGTCCATTTAGTAATTTTATATTCATTGAGGCCATGATGGTATGTGAATTGGTGAGTTTAGGCATTTCATCCTTTTTAATATCCAAGGAGCGTTGTTGTTCAAAATAGTTATTGTGTTTTTTATGTATCATATGAGGGTCAATTCGGTAAATTTTCACCCATTGTAGTGTTTATAATGGAGTCAGGGCCTTTTTTAATCACCTTGCGAATAATGCACCTTAATAATCACACACTAAAATTCACATCGCGGTTCATCACACAAACACATATCTCCTTAACACACTCACCAAATATTTCAGTCCTCATCAAATAATATAGCAGACACCAAATCACGTCATAACACTCACATTTATCGTCATTTTTCATCTTGCCTCACCCTCACTAAGTAACTATCCACCCCAATTTGCACAATACATGCACTAATGCTTGTGAATTTGTTGTGGATGAATTTAATTGTTGGTTTTATTCTATTTGGTTGGGTATTTTGTTATTCAAATATGGGCACTCCACTAAACAAACAAAATCACCACACTTTTTCACCCTTTTTAAAAATATCAATTCTTAAACTCTTACTTTGCCATTGTCTTTTCTTATACTCTTACCACCAACACCCATTCTAGGTTACGTTATCCCATTAATTTGCCAATTCACTTTTATTTTTGAGTGGGTTGACGGTGCAAATTGCTATGAAATGGAGTGGGAAAATCACGACTATAATTCTTTGTTGGTATAAAAGTTATGTGTTGGGCAATTGATTGTCATTAATAAAATGACATAATTCCAACATATCCATCGACCAATCCACCCGTTTCACATGAAATACAGAGAGCCACATTTTACCAACATCAAAGATTAGCGCATTACACTTATTATTGTTGTTGAACATTGGCCGTGGCAAATTGTAGTTGTTTATGTCATTAATTGTTGCTTTTTGTCAAAAATTGGGATTCCCTCGAACAAACACAACCACTACCTCAAAGGCTTTTGCTAATTTCTCTCAACCATTTTTTTCACCCATTGTGCAAAATATCAGTCCTCCCACTTTGCAATTGGATAGAATACGATCCATCTCTCCACCAACACCAATTCCTAATCACCTTGGTCTACTGCTTTGCAAAATTCATTTGTTTGTTTGGGTTGTGTAATGGTGCAAGTCTCTCATGGGTGCATGATGTCTTCATATTGACATAGTTATGCTTGATTTTCCTTATATTGCTTTGCCTTGAGATTTATTGTTCACACCTTAACAATGCACATCCACCCTTCCTCGATCCCTCACTCATCTGCATGGCTCGATCGACCGCAAAACAGATGAGTATTCACTCTCTGTAGCTTTAGCCGACTCTCTCAATTTCACATCGCCATGGAGACTCTCAGCGTGAAACTATCACCTTTTGTCTTAAAAGAGAACCATCTCACTTGCAATTCAGGTAGATATTCTTATACTCTTAATTTGGTCCCAAAAATGTTACAAGTTTTTATGCTAGAAGTGGGGTTTTGAAAATGAAAGATTAGGGTTTTCATGAATTATTATGAAATCGAATTATTTCTTGTTGAAATTAATTATAAGTTACCTGTAAAGTAAATTCTAGTTTTATAGATAGTGTGTTTGTTTACTATGATCAATTATGTGTTGATGGCGCTATCAAACTACATAGTATTATAATATTAGTTATTTTGGCTATTTTATAAATTGCAAATGAGTTTATGTCTGATCCTTGATCATACAGGAAGCCCTTTTTAGGAGTTGAACAGTTAGTTTAGTCAATACTACTTTAATTGCACAAGGTCAATTTGCCCCGGACAGTATATTTTTCCACAGTAGATAATTCACCTTCTGATTTATGTCCTTTCATTCTTAAAAATTATACAATCCAAATTATTGGTCCACACTGAAAATTTGTTGAGTTCAATATGAATATCTAAGAGGAGGAATCCTTTACTGAACACCCATGTTTAGGACGTTAAACGTTAGTATGTCGTGATTATGTCAATATATATGCATCAGATTGTAAATTTCCTCTTATATGTGTTTTGGTTTGGTGATTAGTTCTTTTGAAATAGGCAAATTCTTGATATGCTTACCTCTTCCTCCTACATTTAATTTTTCATGCGTTGGGGATAATTACAATGTTTGTTTTCCCTGATTCAACTCATTGCTACGTTACCTTCCAAATATATATATATATATATATATATATATATATATACACGTTATGTCTTATTTTAAATTACTAGTTTAATAACCTAAAGTTTTTTTTTATATAATGCTATTTGTGTCCTTTGAGATTCATATTATTTTGTTGGTTTGTCACAACATGTCGTTATGATGCATATTGCATATCATACTATGGTAACAACTGCAGTTCTGGTTACACGCCTACACCCTAGGCCCACAGTTGAAATGTGTCCTGGTAAAAGGAGTTAATAGTTCTAAATTCAACGTACAAAGTTTTTTAATAAAAATATTACGACCTCTAGCACAATATATGGATTGATCTCGTGGATCACTTAGTGATCATTCCAAATCCCTAAATGCTTTAGAACTTTCCCTTCAATGTGAGTTTTGATCTGTACAGTTTGAATCTACTGATTGTCTGAACAATAATAATAAAAGAAATTTTGAAATTAACTTTTTCTTCAGCTGTCCGTGTTACAGAGTAAAGAAGATCACCGAAAGTTACAGAGGGATTAGGACTCTATTTGGCCTGTGTTTTAGTAATAGCCTCAAAAGCTCGTCCGAAGTTGCAGCGGGATCTAGACCCCAGCAACCATTTGGAAAGTTTATGGCTTCTTCTTTAAGCAGACAATATGGCACCTGGTATTAAAACCAAATCATCTCTCTCCTCATAAACCACCGAATGTCACGCTTGTGGTTCCTCTAATAAACTGTCTTAAATCCATCTAATTTAATTAGAGGAGCTACACAAACATCAATTTCTTCAAAGTAATTACTGGTTCCTCACTTTGTCCGGGATTTGCCTGTTCCAGTCTGGTGACCAGTTCTGATAAATTGCCCATATGCCTCTGCGTTATGATCAGAAGATGAGAGAACACATTTAATTCTTCAACAACATTAGAGGGTTAATGCCCTGAAATTTTTGTAAGACTTGGTAAACCTAGAATCCACCCAATTCACTTGCCCAAATTCACTGTCCTAAACTGTTTTACTGAGATGAGTCTAAATGATTTTACTGAGAAAAGTCTAAACTATTTTACTAAGATGAACTCACGGATCAGGCATTACAGGCTAGGCATTCCATCTTCATTGTGTGGAGCCCATATTTTCTTTGGCTTGAAGCACTCCTCTAATCTGTTGTCATCGAAATCATGGAAGTCTGAGTCGGAGACTATCATTGGTATTGATATAGTTTTCTTCTACTTTGGTTGACCCTCAGGACCATTCAAACCTTCTTTTCTAGGATCTTCAGTGGATTCCCAACTTCAGTAGGTGTTTTTTAGTTCTTGTTAGCCACAACCGAAGCCAACCTTACTTCTTCCAGTTTCTTACAAATTATTGTTCTTGCTTTGTCAATTAACATCTTACTAGAATCAGACGCCAGGGGGGCTAACACCTGATTGAAGTCTCTCTTGGAATTTGAATCTTAGAGTTATACTTTGATATCTCCATTAATGCTAATTACTTTCTCGTTTGGTTCAGTTTTTAAAGCCATTTCTTCATGTCCATTTTGAGAAGTTGTGCCTGTATCAACCCCCCTCTTCTCGGGTAGACTCGCGAGTCGCGACTATTCAGACCAAGTGTTCGTGGTACCTATTGGATCCAATATCAACCGCAACATGCCTCATACAATGATTTCCAATAGAATCTGCACTAACACTTCCATAGGTCTGAAGAACCACATTCCCTGATTTCCTAGATAATCCAAGGGGTCGAACCCCACTTAAAAGATACAATAGGATCGTAATCAGAGCATGTCCAGAATGGAATCCAGAGACATTGTTTCCTGTAAAACATACTGCAGTGTTTGGGACATACATAACCCCTATCCATGACTTCTATACTCATTTTCGGGCACATATGACCACGAACTATGTGGGAAAGAACCATTCACCGGGCTTCTCCTGTTTCGATGGCTGTGAAAACACCACAGTAATTCTTACAGGAAAGTCTTTTGTTCACATACTTCTGATGATATTCCTGCTAGACATGATAAGAGGTGAACATGGTCCAAAAAGTATCAAGCCCATTTAAGAAAGCATGTGCTTATATCTCCTGATATCATAAGAACTCCACTTAACACTATTATGCAAAAGACTCCATTCTTCAAACTGTCATTGCGACCCTCAATGTGAAACCATCGCATTTTGTCTTGATAGAGAACCATCTGACTTGCAATTCAGGTAGATATTTATAATCTTAATTTGGTTAAATAATGTCGTGATTTTTTGTGCTAGTATTAGGCTTTTATAAATGAAAGTTTAGGGTTTTCATGAATGATAATGAAATCGAATTATTGCTTGGTGAAATTAATTATAAATTACTCTTAAAAATAAAATTATAGAATTATCGATAGTGTGTTTTAATTTGGTTAAAGTGCATATTTTTTGTGCTAGTGCGATTAAAGTTTAGGGTTTTATCAAACTGCATATCATTATAATTTTAGTATTTCGGCTATGTTATTAATTGCAAATGAGTTTATTCAGCAGGTCACTGCTAGTTTTCGTTCCAAAAATATATATTTATATGTTACAACTTATTTTAAATTATTCGATTAATAACCTTTTGTATTGATAAAATCCTATTTGCGACCATTGAGATACATATCTTTTTTTGGGTGTGTCACAAGTTCACAACATGTCGTATGATACAGATTGCATATAATAGTATAGTAACAGCAATGGTTCTGGCTACACGCCCACACACTAGGGCCACAATTGAGATGCATTCTGGTACAAGCAGCCAATAGTTCTGAATTCCAATGAATTCCAGGTACAAAACTTTTCAATTAAATTTAAGACCTCTAACACAATCTTGGAATTGATCTTGCGGATCACATAGTGATCCTAAATACCTAATTTCTTTATAACTTTCCCTTCAATGTCAGTTTTAATTTGTATATTTTGACTCTACTGACTGTCAGGACAATAACTGTCTTAAACCTCTCTTCAGCCTTTGCTTCTCTAACAACCTGAAGAAACTTGTCTGGAGTAAACAAGTTTATGGCTTCTCCTTTAATTATACAAGATATCACCTATTAGGAAAACCAAACCATCTCTCTCCCCAGAACCAACCGAACAGTACCAATATATTGGGAGTAATCATTTAAGAATTTTAACAATCTCATACTGGTGCCTCACTTTGTTCGGAATTGTCCTGTTCCAAACGGTTGACCAATTCCGAGAAATGCTCATACGTCTTTTCTTTTAGGATCAGATAATGATGTACACATTTACTTTTTCAACAACATCAGAAGGTTAATGCCCTGAAATTTTTGTAGGACTTCATAAACCCATAATCCACCCAATGCACTGACCCACATTCTGTCCTAAATTTTTTTATTGAGATGAGTCTAAACAATTTTACTGATATGAACTCATAGATCAAACAGTACAGGTGAGACATTCCATCTTCATTGTGTAGACCCCATATTTGCTTTGGTATCGATGCAGTGTCATTGATATTGACACATTTTTTTCAGCTTTAGTTGGCCCTCAAGACCAGTCAAGCCTTCTCTTTTAAGAGCCTCGGTGAATATTTCAACTCTAGTATGTGTTTTTTCATTCTTTTTAACCACTGCATAAGCCAACCCTTTTTCTTCCAGTTTCTTATGAATTACTAGTCTTGCTTTGTCAATTAACAACTTTCTAACATCAGACGCAGGGCAGCTGAGTAGCGTTTGATTGAAGTCTCACTTGGAGTAGGGAGCTTAGAGTTATGATTGATATTTTCATTTTCGTTAATTACTTTCTCGTCTAGTTCAGTTTTTGAAGCCATTTCTTCATGTCCATTTTGAGAAGTTTCTCCATCATGCTTCAGAAACAAGTTTAAATTTCCCATCATCACCCACTATCTTGTTATTATCAAGGTGAAGCGTCACGGACATCTTTTTGCACTGTGACTCCAACCTTGCATTGTCTATAGATGGGTCCAATCTAAGAAATTAATATAAATCAACTTCTCCATAAATTGTGATCAGAGAAGATATATGAATTTCAAATGTAGACACCATTTGAGATATATGCCCTAGTTCAGGCGACAAATTTTATAGGACTTTTTAGCATTATTATTTGTAGTTGCAAAAGCTCTCACCGAAAAAAGATTCTCAGCATTCTCTTTAGCTCTCTAAGAGACTCCACTATGTTTGATTCTATTTTGAAATTCAAAATTTGAAACCGAAATTCTCAAAAGAAAGCTACAAGCAGAAAGCTATGGTCAACATTTAAAGTCTGAATCTGAAGACCATTGTGTCTGCATGAGGAGATTCATATGACATGAAGCCATATCGTTAATAGCTCGAGTAAAAAAATTTCTTCAAAAATTAATCAAATCAACACAACTAGGTCTGAACATCTGAGAGCGGGACTAAATGCTTTCATAAAAGAGTTAGTGGCCAGAGAGTAGAGACTAAGAAAGGAATCAATTAAGGCTGATATATAAATTAGTGAATTTTGGGGGTTGTGTTGGTCAAATCTCGGCAGCTAACTGTGGCGAAGAAACGAAGATTCTGGAAATCGCAGACCAGATATAGTTAAAATCTGACAATGTAATCACCTTTAGGTTTCTTTCTGTTAATATTTTTGCCCCGTTGATTAATGCCCATACCATTCATCCATATTATACGAAGTCAGAAAAGTGAATGGTATCTATTATTGTGTATCGTTCTTTCAATTAGAGCCTGGGAGGGAATGCCTTAAGCCTCCCCTCCACTTAAGTGGTATAGTTGTGTACATAAAACACAAGTTACATAATTAGTCTTCCATCAAAGTATTAAATGGATGACAAAGGGTAGAGGTCAAATCTATCTATCAGGTTCGCATTGAAAGTTCTTTGTACAATTTTGCATTGCTGGGAGGCTGTGATTGATTCTCAAGAGTCTGTTGATCTTCAGTTTTTATTTCGTACTGGGTGTTGTTTGTTTTATGTTAATAGTGTCGGATATGTTTTTCTCTGCCTCATTGGATATCTTGTCCACCATTTATTTGTACTTTCTACGGCATTGAATTCTAATAATAGTGTTGATGTTTGTGATAGGAGATTTTTGCATACCGATTGGTTAGTGTTTAGTTAACTGACCATACACCTTTAATGCTGGTTCTTCAGCCTTCTAGGACTACAATTTAATATTCACAGTTAGGTCAAAGAAGTGATAAAAAAGAAGGTATAAATGTTCCTACCATTCCATGAATGGTTTTAAACAAATAAGTCCCATAAGCCGTGATAGTGTAAAAAAATAATCTTCGTCTCAGCATTATTTTCTTCCTTTTTCTTTTTGGTTATTAATGATCTATTGCTATACCTAGTTCTCATGTAAGTGGAGTTATCAGCTCCAGCCTCCACGTCTCTCACAATCATTAAGTCATAACAAGTCATGGTTTGATATACTCATCACTTTGGGCATTTATATAATTATATTTTCACTACAGTGTTGTTCATTTTTTACTCTGTAAGCAGTGTGAATTTTTTTTTAACTCTGATGATGATGGTGATGAGATGTAAGTATTTTTGGATCATATGTTTCCATTGTGATTACCATATGCAGACCCTGATAATTATATGATTTCAATGCATGCTTTTATTAATTTTTGGCCATTCTGAAGCGTCACCGTTGAAATCCGCATATCTATTCGTCATCCAAATAAAGAGCCAACAATTTACATAATTTAAAATTTTAAACAATTTTTAGTTTTAAATCTGATAACTCTGCTTGTTTGAATATTACCGATATAAACGGGATATCAGAATTAAGGGTTCCCCACATCAATTTGGTTTAATTGAATTCCCTGAAACCATTGCTAGAGAAGATCAAAATTATTGTTGCATTAACCACTTATGCTTGTTATCTCTTTACAAAAAAACTTGTTATTTTTTTTTATGCTATAAATAAGCTTGTTTTTTCTGGTATCCTCTATAAGTTCCTGCTTATCAAAACAACATCTTAAAATAATGGTCCTTACTCTATTGAACTATTTATATTTAGAAATTTTGGTAACTCTGAGTGCAGTGGTTCTTTGCATTTTTCTTTAATAGGGTATCAATTAGTGAATTATAAAATATGAATAACTTATAGAAATTATCCATCAATCATGTGTACTTCAAGATTAAATGTAGTGATCTTCCATAAATTCTTTGTCAAGGCATGTAGTGGTAATTATTATCCATCTTTAGCTTTATGTAATTTAAAACTTAGGTGTTTATTCATCCATATTCTTCAAACTGATGGATCTTCCTGGAATTCTGACTCTTTCTCCATGTCTGCAGTTTGCACATACCAAAACAAATTGAAGCTCTAAGCAATTCCCAGATTGTCCTACACAGTACAGACGTTCGTTGAGGTAAAATCGTTTTTGTTTCCTAATCCCACTTGCATGGTGTGTTGTTTATTGTGTTTGAATGTTAGTTTTCGAATCCAATGAGTTTCATTGGGCAAAAAAAATGGTTGAATATGTATATGATAGATTAGTAGGTTGATAACAGAATGTATGTATATTCATAGAGAGATGGACTTATTTGAAAATAAAATGCACTAACAATTGTAAAAATAAAGTGTATTAAAAAAACTAAATCGTCTATGTTGAAGTGGAGCTTCTCTCTTCATGAAATTATCCATTTTGAAGATGCACTTGCACCCTCTAAGTTACTATCAATACATCTCTTGAATCGTAAAAAATAACATGATAATCGAGAGCAAATGAAGTCCCCTAAATAGTTGTTAGATTAATATCCAATGACTAACTGCATGAACTTTCTGGGACTTAAATCTCTATTTTTTCATTTTTTATATCGAAATACTTATGATATCTAATCTGGGTGTGGCCCCCTTGATTTTCTCTGCCGTATATCTGCCTCCAAGGTCTAGAAGCATCTTCACACAGTG
Organism: Sambucus nigra; assembly: GCA_949130495.1. Lineage (NCBI taxonomy): Eukaryota > Viridiplantae > Streptophyta > Magnoliopsida > Dipsacales > Adoxaceae > Sambucus > Sambucus nigra. The sequence continues at coordinate 216,181 of CASBWL010000011.1, read as the reverse complement.
ATTGGCATGGTTCAGGATCACATAAATATTATAAACAATGTTATTGGAACCCTAGCTTGACTAGTGCTTTCTCCTTTACGCCATCTTTGGATTTAGTTAAAGGTAGCGATGTGGAGCTATTTTCTTTCAAGTCCGTGTGGGATGATAGAATTCAAAAACTTTTTTTTTCTATTTTCTTATAAAAAAATTTCTTAGGCACATTCCCGTTGACGACACCATCTAGAACTAAAAATCCTATGTTGTCGGGGTATAGGTGTTGTATGCCGAGAAATAAGGAAACTCTTGTGCATATATGCTCTGTTTTGGGGAGGTTGTGTCTAAAACTTGTCATTATATTCAGCGTACTTTGATCCTCATTCGCATTCCGTTTTGATGCTTTGGTGGATTATATGGAGGGGTAAAGGTTTGAGGGCTGTGTTGTGTAAGATGTTCCTTTGCTATATTTGCTGGTGAATTTGGTGTGCTCATAATAACCATGTGTTTTCATAACATTTGGATTATGTCATTGGGCAAATTCGTTCAGATACAGAGGAAGCGTTCTTGGCCCGTCCGTATAAATGAAAATCGAGAGCCAGCTGTATAAATGTAAATCGAGAGCTAATTCACATATTATAGATGAATTTTGTATCACATGTACATAGCCTTATCTGTCTAGTTTTGTCATTTTTATTGGTTGAAGGTGGTTGTTGCAACTTTGCATTTTGTTAGATGCAATTTTTCTAGGTCCTGGTGTTGCTCTGCTGGAGCATTCCATTCGACTGTCACGGTTTGCTGTTGAGAGTTCGCACAGAATTTTTACAGTATTATTCTACGATTTGTTGTTTGGGTCTTATACATCTATGATGCCTCATTTTATGGTCACTAAGTTTTCCTTTTGATTCGGTATGGTTAACTTCTGGGTTTTTGTACTGAATCCTTTCACTCATTGTTTTGGAGTCGTGGTTTCATTTTGGGGGGTTTCGCAAGTTCACCGTTATCATTTTATATGCGCTTCCATGGAGACACTCTTTCTCCACCTTTTGTGAATAATATATTTTAGGAGTGTCGTCTTGACTGTCCCCTCTTTAAAAATAAAGAAACAAATAATTATGTCAAGAAAGCTCTATGATCTCTTATTTCTCATTTATGCCTGTTTAAATATACAAGTTTGTCAAGAAATAAAATATTTAATTAATTAGTAGTTGTGTACTTCCTTAATTGTTCATTTGTCTTTAAATGTCTAATATTTGTACTCTTTAAAATATTCCATGATTCTTCAAATCTCTTGCATTTAATAGTGTATAGTCTTGTCCCTTCTTTCATGACTCGTCTACATCGACGTTATTTTCTCATACAGATTGTATGACTCAAGATGATGAATGTACTTTATATTTTACTGGGCTTAATGTTTTGAATGGTTCTTTCAGGTGACAAAATGCAAGCATGAGTATCATCTCCATGTGCACAGTTGTCATGTAGGTTGCATCGACTAGCCCCAAAGTTTAAAGCCTCATTGTAATTGCTATCTAATTTTAATGTTCACAGGTTTTTTGGGTTAGCACAAAACATTTGATTTTCAAAGTTGAATTTACTACCCAAATAACGTTGTTTATTATAGGATTATATTTTTGGTTGTTATGGACCGTACAATTTTGTGTTTTTTGACACCAATTAAGATATTGTGTATAATTTTGATCCGTGCGAGATTTTATATAATCAATTACATTTTTGGATGTGTAACTCAAATTTTTGTGTATGACTTCGGGATGGGAGGGTGTGATGGATTTAGTATTGTCATGTAAGTGATTTTGAAATATAGTAAATCATTATTATGAATTTTGAAATTGTAAAGGCGGTTTAAGCAGTAGCAATTAAAATTTACCTTCCAAATTTATGTGCACGACCTTATAAGTCGTCCCTAATGTGCTCCCGCGGGTGTGATTTTGCCTCAACATTTTCGCTCTGAACCTTTAAGGCGGGTCATGCCGTCCAAAAAATGGACATTATGGATGGTTGTTCTCTCTTTCCTAGTTGTTAACTAGTGTAAACTTTGAGAGGACGACCTAAGTTAGCATTCCATAAGCTATTGGAATGGCCATTGTCGTTCCCAAAGTGTTTGGGACGCCTATCAAATGTATGCCCTCTGCCAAAGTACATTTAAGCCGTGCATAAGGTACTTGTGTTTGAAAAATGCAGCATCTTTGTGTTGTGTTGCTTTTAATGTGTTGTTCATTATTCACTTATGAAATTGGAATACAGTATGGAGGTAACACATTTAATCTTCAATTCTTTAAAGAGATATATCTGAATATGAACTAAGAAGAGCCATAAAAAAGGCTCTAGAATGAAAAATAAACAAATATTATTCCACCAATATGTACCTATCAAATGTGATTTTCGAGGTAAACAAAGGACTTGTTTGTTAATTGGTGACCTATTAACTGAAAAGTAAAGATGAAATTTTGCAAAACACTTAAGAAACCATGGTCTACAGCATTGGTTGAAATTAAATCAACTTGGCCGTTGTGACTTAATATTGTAGGGCACCGAATCGAGTATGAATCACAATTAGTGAAATAGTAGATATAGTACTGACTCTACCTAGATATATGCGAATTGACCAAAAAAACCAAAGAACTAAACCTAAATACCATGACCTACTTTTCCTATGCAATTTCCCTCGTGTGGTTGCACGCACTTTAGCTACTATATGTATTAGTAAAGTTATAGATGTATAATGTAGATATATAAATAGAGTGTGGATATCCCCACACCCTAAGTTCCTCCCCCCCCACCCTTCTCCACACCCTAAGACCAAAATACCCTCTCCACCTTTAAAATATAATATGATTTTAAAATATAAAATATTTTAAGTAAGATAAAATATAATTTTCCTATTATTATTATTATTATTATTATTATTTTAATTCGATTTTTTACTCTAACACAATACTAATTATATTAATTATAACAAAAAAGAGTTTTAAAAAAACAATTTATATCTTTAAAAAATCATAAAAAACAGCTTTTCGGGGTTAAAAAATGCTTATAATGAAAAAAAATAGCTTTTTAACAATTAAAAAATAGTTTTTAACAAAATAAAAATAGTTTTAACGATTTTTTTAACAAAATAAAAACTATTTATAACAAAAAAATAAGAGCTTGACAAATAAGTCCTGTTTACATGAAATATTTTCTAATATGTTATATCACAACATTTTTCCTCAATAGGTCCTATTTGTACATATAGTGAATATTTACTATATGTTTACAAATAGGATGTATTGGAACAAAAATATTTTTTCATGAGACCTGATGGAGCAAAAAAAATATTATGACCTATTGAACTACAAACTTAGTAAACGGGACTAATTGGTAAAAAAAGCAAAAAAAATCGTTAAAAAAAATAATTTCTAACAAAACAAAACAGTTTATAACAAAGAAATATTAAAAAAACATTTTTAGAACAATAATTATTGTTGTTGTTATTAATATTATTATTTGAATTTTTTGACTTTAAGCCATGATATTTTTTTTATTTTAGACCTTACTACAAATTAATACGGTTTTTTATTTTGTTAAAAAACATTTTTGAAAAATTATTTTTATTCTTTCAAAATTGATTTTTTGTTAAAAACAATTTTTTTCACTAAAGTGATTTTATTTTTCTAAAAACTATTTTTTTTAATATTTTTATTCTTTAAAAAGTAATTTTTTTAAAGATATAGTTTCTTTGTTATAAACTGTTTTTATTTTGTTAAAAATATATATTTTTTGTTATAAGTTTTTTTTTAAAACTCTTTGTTGTTATAAACAGTTTTTATTTTTATTTTTTTAAAGTTTTTTCATTAAAACTGTTTTTATTTTGTTAAAACTGTTTTTTTGTTTGTTAAAAAACTGTTTTTTTCATTATAATAATAAAATTATATTTTCTCTTAAAGTATAAATTCTATCTTACTTAAAATATTTGATGTTTTAAAATCATATTATACTTTAAAGGTGGGGAGGGTATTTTGGTCGTAGGGTGTGGGGGAGGGTGTGGAGATAGTCACACCCTATAAATATACATATAAGTTTATAGTTTGCAATTTCTTTGTAATTCATTTTTAATTAAACGTATTTGTTGATCATGTGCTTATAACTTTAGGAACAATGCAATTGACAAGTTCTCCATGTGCCACTATAATTAATTAGACAATGTTATGCGTAGTAAATGATTATTATGTAATTATCTAATTTATGAATGTTATAATAATTATTTGGCCAAACATTTCTACTTTTTTTCAAACATAATAAATAAAATATTGGATAGACCGAGATCGAAACCGATACCGAGTTGAAAATTAGGCAGTCGGGTTATGATGCCGCAACTTTGAACCATTTAAGGAACTCAAACAATATTTTTTCAACATAAAAATTATTATCTTATAAAATATTGTCAATATGCATTTTCTTACATACCACTTGTATATAAGATCTCTGTCTGTATTTTACCAAATTTATATATGTTTTTTTTTTCTCAAGAATAGGGTTGTGCGAGCTTTTATGTTTCGCCATTTCCACATCCATAGTCGTGTTTCCCGTTGTGCCATCGCTACTATAAATGCCACTTCTTTTTCCTCTCTCCCATATACAACTTTAGTTCTCTTTAATTGAAGATAAGTTGATAAATATCAATCAAGAACATACTAATATGTTATAATTAAAAACCATCGTCATTTAAATTAACCATAGCAACAACAAAAAAGAGGACACACAATATCACAAAAAGTGGTAACATTTTTTGTTGTACTACACTTTTACGACCAAGATTAAGTGCTCATGTGGATATTTTTTATCTTTACAAAGGAATCGCAAATTGGTAAATTATTGGCAGTGGTGTTATGAGACTTTTGTATGTTAGTTTACCATTTTAGATTTGAGAAGGCATAAAAACTCAACCAAATGAGCAATAAAGGTTAATTTCTTACACGAAAACAAACACCTTACAATGAGATGGAGAGTACTTTAGATTAACTAAAGCTACCTGTTTTAAAGACATTCATAACTAAATGTCACTTTGATGTATTAACAGGTGGGGTAACATTAGTGGATGAATTCCTTCAAATTTTCTTCCACAATGTATACAAATATAAAACGTACGAACATGATACCAATTCCAATACACCTCTGCTTTGCTCCTACTGCTGCATCAAAATTAATTTTATACAGAGAGTTACCGGATTTGTGTTTTTTCCTTCCTTTGTAACCATATTCTCCATTTCTATCGTTCGGTTTGGGTGAGATGAAGTTTCACCATGCCTCACTTTACTTCGATCATGCCATAGACTTTATGTTGTCATAGCTAATGTCTCAAAATGAAACTGTGAAAATGATTACTCTATTGTCCTTGCCCACTCGCGTCTGGAAATTCACTTTTTTTTCCTTGTCCAACAGGGCAGCTTGGTAGACCTCCATGTCTAACTATCGAGCAGTGTCAAAGTAAACGAATTAAGGTCCCACTTTGTATTTTGCAAATGCAACAGCCTTCATCAGTCATGATACGCCTATGATAGATATTTTCCATCTCGAGAGTGAATTTGTACACAACTTTCACATAAAGTGACTTAATTTGAGACTTTGCAATTGCTGGTATCATTCCATTCCATAATATTGGATAGATGAGATCTTTGACAAAAGCCTCTCAAGTCAGGCTTTCCGTTTGCAATAAAGTTTCAAACAAGTTAGGTCAGGGAAGCCATCGATGCTTCCATATTTGCACTTTTTGTCTATTACTTATTCTCAACTGTACTCCAAATTCAAACAACCAATGACTCCCCTAAATACTCTTTGAAACGAATGAGGAGTTGCACCCCTTTTTTTCTTCCCAGTATGCTTATGTCCTGAAATACATTGTTATTAGGACTCTTAAACACGATGATAATGGATTTGTTACAAGTCTATCATTGATTTTCTTGCATCACTATATTAAAGTCTTTCCAGTCTAAAAATCATAGCCCAACATAATATTTCAAATCAATACATTTTAAGACCCTAGATCTCACTAATTCAATTTGTTTAAATCCACATCTTAGATATATGGTTATTAGATATTCTAACGTAAATTTATGTAAACAAAATTCAAATTTCTTTATTTCATATGCTTAAATTTGTTAAGCAAACTTTCTATAGCATCTAAATTCCCTAGCTAAAAAAATTCGACAAAATCTTATTACTACAGTCACTTTTTAAGAAAAGGAAAAACATTTGTTGATAAAAGCCTCCCCAAAGTTCTTTTCAAAAAGATACCAATTGTGTACTTTGATCACCTAGGATGAATTTTGAAGATCTTCTCTCTTTGAGTTTTGTCACTCAATTATCTTTTCAATCTTTTTCTTTTTTATATTTTTTATTTTACCTATTATTTGTCCATTAGATCTAGCCTAATGGCCAGGCCCTTCATCCTCATATACTCATATTTCGGGTTGAAGGTTTGATTCCCCTCCTCTCCCAAACAACCCCTCCCCCCAACACGGACACAAATAAATGCTATTTTGTCGAATCTATCAAAAATTGATCAAGTATATGCAACACATGGAAGTGTAAAGGGTTATAAACTGAAGTCCATGATTATATTAAATATAGACAGAAACGAGGATGCTTCACTTTAATGGAAGGCCAATTTAATTACAAAGTGTATCTTTGGATATAAAATAAGAGTTTTACACTCATTCACAGTGATTTGACAAAACAAGAGTAAACCGACTAAATAAAACCATATTTATTTCATGTCATGTAAATCTTGGAAAAAATATAAATTAATGAATAGAATCAAACAAATTGATGGACATTTTGTGAACTTGCAAGTAAGGCATCCCCAATATTAGAGGCATTTCCCATAACCACATTCACAACACCCTAAATGGTGATAATAAAAAAAAAATCCCCAACAATTGAGAGAAATTCACCTCAATAGAAGTATATATGAATAAAAGAATGTTAAACGAACATATAATCCCCAATTCATATCTTGAAATGGATTAGAATATAGTATTGGCATATAGTAAAGAATTAAAAATCAAGATCCAGTATCAAAGGTCAAATTCATGGGTGTTTTAACTACAAGGATATGATAATCCAGATGAGTGGTGAACTATCATAATACCAACACATACATATACACATATATATTATTTATGCAGAATGCATAACACCTTAGCAATTATCTAAGGAAAGGAAATGAAAGAAGCCTTAGTCCATACAATTATCAAGAGAGTACCATTAAATTTTTTCTGTAAGTTCACATTCATCTTCATATGTTCCATGGACACAGCTGAGTACGTCACATATATTTGCATATGTTTCACAAATCTCTTCACTACTGTACCAATCTCTCATTATCTCTCACATAATTACCCCTTTATCCCTTATTTCTTTCTTAATATAACGCCCCCCCTCCCAAACATCTCCTCCCTCTCACTCTCCACTTTCATTTTTTCCTTAATTCTATGTATAATATATATTACTAATTTTGATTGTTCAAATTTTACTAATGATTTGAATGTCATTTAATGCGGGGACCTTAACCATTTATATCTTAGTGTATACATCCCAAATATATTTATCCCTCGCAATGATTCTCGGACTAATACTCTTTATTTCATTAACAACTTGAGGGAGGTTAACCCGAAAACTGTCGGAAGCTTCTAATTCCCATCATGAATGAGTTTTCTAACTTTAAAATCTGAATTTGAAACTATGGTGGAATCTACACCTACCATTTATGTAACTGCCTTGTACAACCAAGTATCATTCCATAAAGATATGGAGTTATCATCTCTCACTAACCAACATAAATGCTATAAAAAAATTAAACATTCTATAAATAGTGCAAAGACCTAACATAATTTGTGGTGCATGAGTAGTAGTAAATCATATAGCTGCATTTAACATATTGACAAAACCTTGAATCTCCCTGCAAAATATTCCACAAGAATTTTCCATGAACTTCCTTATTGAGATCAACCACACCCCTTAATCCTATACTGCTTTCTAATTTTGGAGTGCACACTTGAGCCAAAGGAATAATAACCAACTTCTCAGTTGAGGCATCACCAGATCATAGAAAAATTTTCGACCACTTTAATAGATCTTTAAGAAGTGTAACAGACCATTTGTAAACTTTATAAGAATGCAAACGCATATTGTGATAAACTGATTGAATAAGTTAAAGCATACTATCCATGGAGAGGAGCTTACTCTTCCACCCACCCCTCAAGTTGCATTTTGCCCCTATCCGCAATGGCTTTTATGTGAAGTCTCCTTGGCTTGCATTTACAGATCGAAACCCCAATATAAGTGGAAAATTAGCCTCATTGAATCCAAGCAAGGCAAATATAGGCAATCAACGATGACTTAGCACACTTTCCTAAGAAAAGGTGATCTTGGCTTTTTTTAATCACCTATCCAGAAAGCATCCTATATATATATATATATATCAAGGTTCTAAAAAATGCGGGGCGTGATCGAGGCGTGGAGGCCAAGCCTTAAGCCTTAGAAGCCTAGGCGGGCCTAGTCGTAAAAAGGCGTGAAAAGGCATTTAGGCCTTTTAATATATTTTTATATTTTTTAACCATAACAACGCTATTAAAATACTAAAATTGTACATATTATAAAAATATGTCTAAATATTTGCAAATAAAAATACTATTTGATTATTTTGGATGAGATAATGGTCCGATTTGTAAAAAAATCTTTAAAAGGCAATATCGTTTCACTAAAGCATTGTTGTTTTTAGATAAAAAGTACACCTTAAGGGTTTTACTAAGCATAAGGCGTCAAAATCGTAAGGCGGGGCATTTCTCCCAAGCCTCAAGCCTAGGCGAGTTTTTTAGAACAGTGATATATATATATATATATATATATATATATATATATATATATATATATATATATATATATATATATATATATATATATATCAAGAAAACACATGACGTTAATAATGGACCTCATATTAGCTCTGTGAAAAATAATCAAATCATCTGTGTATATGGGGTGAGAAAAAATGGGACACAAAGAGGAGTATACATAGGCCTCACTTTACCGGAATCATTCAAATTACTTAATATTTTACTAAGCACCTCCTCCATAATGCAAAAAATAAGTGGGGATTGGAGGTCCCCATGTCAAACCTCTCCGTAATAGGAGAAAAAACCTTTGGCGGAGCCATTGATCATAATCGAGAGCTTAGAGAAAACTTGTCAGGACACGGAGCACAATTGCCATCCATAGATAAAACTGCATGTTTAATTCAACACCCATCGGCATCATAATCAACCTCTCATTATCTAGAAAGTGACGAATTCTAGAATCACCTCAAAAAGATAACCATGACTTGAAATATTCGACGATGTATCAGCATACAATTTTTTTAATAAAATTGACCACGAGATCCTCAATAGAAGCTGGCTAAGTGATAATAGTATGTTATATAGGCAGGATATCCTTCACTTAGCCATCTTAATATTCACATAAATATAGAAGAAGTCCGTGCATTTGTCTCCTCTAGTTAATCAATTGACCCTAGCCTTCTCTTTCCATAAATCATCTTGTAATTTCAAGGCCTCTTTCATTTGCGCCTGAGCACATACCTCCTACTTATTTTTACTTTCAGTAAAACCATTCACTGCCATATCAATCTGAACATTTTAAAGGTGTACTTATGCATGTTTAATCCTATCAAAGACATTCCCAAAATTGTTACAATTCCATTCACAAAGACATATCTTCAACTCTATTAAGTTTAAATACAACAATAAACATCAGGCAATTATAAAAACTTTTGTTCAAACAAAAAGCCCCAACTACATCATAAAAAGAATGTTGTTGCAACCACATGACTTTAATTTTAAACGAAGTGGCGTCTCTATATGTATCACTACAAGAAAAAAAGCTTTTTATGAAAGTTAAAAACTGTCAGAAAAGGCTTTCTATGACTTTTTTCGATAAAATCAGCCATAAGTTTGGGTATCATATTCATACATGTAAAAACTGTCATATTATATGGGTATTATACATGACTGCTTTTTTTAAACCATCATTATTAAACCACCAAAAAACTGTCATATATAATATAAAACTATCATGACAAATCACTTTATATATTAAAAAAATGTCATGTATGATCTAAAAAATTGTCATATGTATGATTTTAAAAAGTCATAAAAATCATTTTTATATATTAAAAATTGTGATGTAAAATATTTCATATCATGAAGGTTTAATATAAATTGTCACAAAAAATGTATAATGTAAAAAAAATATTCAAACCATGGTTGGGAAATAAACCAAAACACAAATCAAAAGGCGTAAAGAATTTGTTCCAGATTCAATGTTACAATAGATACATTATAGATTATATCATTTAGTCTAGAGATACAACAACACTCCCACCAATATATTTTTCATCTCACATCAAACAAAACTAGATGAAATCAAATTGAATGAACACATCAACCAAATTTAATTCGTCTAAAAGAGTTCCTCCGTAAAAATAATCACTTTATAGTTTTAGGCAACAATGCGCTGAAGTCCTCTTGATAGAAGTGATCGGAGAAACCATATTAAAAAATATACAAAAACATATAAAGAAATGTTCATCTCAAAGTTCCCAATTGTTCAACTAATCTTTAATATATATATAGATACGAAGAATGTGTGTTGGGTTGTCTGTCTGTGTGTGGTGGTGGTGTGTGTGGTAGGTATATATGATTAACAAAAAAATCTTCACAATTACTATACTTTACACAACAAATCAGTGGATAAATAGTAGACAAAAAATCTTCACCATTATTATACTTCACACAACAAATTAGTGGATAAACAGTAGAAAAAAAAATCAAGGATAAGCATGATATGAAATGTAAATACCAAAAAAACCAGTAAATAAACAACTATACTTGTTCAGCGTGTAAACTTTTAAGTTTCGAAGCTCAGATCTCAAAAGTGGGGGAAATTCATCATTGACATCTTATAACTATTGCTAGATCTTAAGAATGATGATAGTGACTAAAGGGAAGATCATTCATAGACATCGTATTACTGATATCGTATAACTAAACGGCAAACATGTCTATCGACATCGTATAACTGAACGAAAAACTTTAGAAATAGTCTATTAACTTACATTGCCTTAAGAGATTCGCAAGTGTGAGAGACCCATTCAGTTAGTTGAGCAAAACCTTTAAAATTTGTAGGGACGTCGATGTAGTTGGTGTATAACTGATATTTACCTCAAAACGACGTAGTTTTGGGGTGTTTTTGAGGTGAAGTGAGGGGTTTTATTGTAATTTCACCCTCATTTCAACACCAAAACTACATCGTTTTGAGGTGGCCTGTTAGTAAACCCGTTATTTGGATACGCAACTAATCGGCTCTGTGTGTATATATATCCCCTCAATTAGTGAATACTAGGTAGGTTGATGTAAAAGAGTATATACATATTAGTGTTAGAATCTCACCTGGTCTCTGTTTAGGAGTTCATCCCACTACTTCTTGGCAACAAGCTTCCTTACCTCAGTATCCAACATATTGATACGATAATTCAAATCCCCAAACTAGAATATCTGACTGTTTATAGAAACACGCGATATTACAAATCTTATTCAACATAAAATTTTACATTAAAACATCAGACACGTAGAAAACTGCAATTATAATAATCAAATTGGCAATTCAGTGTAGATAGCAGGCATTTAAAATTTTTATAACCTCAAATATCTCATAACCTCATCAAAATCTGTGATTATGTCTATGTCCTTGTGGAATAATTGACAAGCCTAAGTTGTCAATATATTTAAAATAAGAATCACTATTTTCAACTCAACTCAACTCAACAAAGCCTTTTCCCAATTATTTGAGGTCGGCTACATGAATCCTATTTTTCCATTCCATTCTGTCCAGTGCAATATCTTCGGTTAAACCACATGATATCATGTCCTTTTTTATAATATCCCACCAAGTTAATTTAGGTCTACCTCTACTCCTTGGGTTACCATCAATACTAACTAAATCACTCTTCCTTACAGGAGCATCCATTGGTCTACGCTTGACGTGTCCAAACCATCTAAGTCGATTTTCTCTCAATTTATCTTCTATAGGAGCTACTTTTACCGTTTCACGAATTTGTTCATTTTTAATTTTATCCTTTCGAGTTTTACCACAAATCCATCTTAGTATTCGCATCTCCGCCACACTCATTTTCTGCACATTATGTTTCTTGGTTGCCCAACACTCTGTCCCATATAACATGGCGGGTCTAATGGCCGTCCTATAAAATTTTCCTTTTAACTTCAAAGGTATACGCCTATCACACAGAACGCCGGTCGCATTTCTCCACTTAACCCAGCCTGCTCTAATCCTATGCGTAACATCATCACTAATATCTCCATCTTTTTGTATAATCGATCCTAAATAACGAAAATGATCATTTTTAGGTATTTATTGACCCTCCAATTTTACCACATCTCCATTTGTCCTCCTATTACTACTAAAATTACACTCCACATATTCTGTTTTAGTTCTGCTTATTTTAAATCCTCGTGTTTTTAAAGTTTCTCTCCACAATTCCAACCTAGCATTTATCCCCATCTTAGTCTCATCGACTAAAACAATATCATCTGCAAATATCATACACCATGGCACCTCATCTTGTATTTTTCCAGTCAACTCATCCATAACAAGAGCAAAGAGATAAGGACTTAATGTTGAACCTTGGTGTAGCCCTATCGTAATTGAAAATTCACTACTTTCTCCAGTTGATGTTCTTACTGTAGTCATCGCACCATCATACATATCCTTGATCACATCAATATATCTACGAGCCACTCCTCTATTATGTAGAACCCACCATATTATATCTCTGGGTATCCTATCATACGCCTTCTCCAAATCTGTAAAAATCATATGAAGATCCTTCTTTTTCTCTCTATACCTCTCCATTAATCTCCTCAATAAATAGATTGCTTCCATTGTTGACCTCCCAGGCATAAACCCAAATTGATTCTCGGATACTGTTGTCTTCAATCTCAATCTATATTCAATCACTCTCTCCCAAAGTTTTATTGTATGACTCATAACTTAATACCACGATAATTTGAACAACTTTGTATGTCCCCTTTATTTTTATAAATAGGTACTAAAATACTTTTTCTCCATTCCTCGGGCATCCTATTAGTCATTAAAATTCTATTAAATAATTTTGTAAGCCATGATACTCCATCCTCCCCTAAGCACTTCCAAACCTCAATAGGGATACCATCTGGTCCTAAAGCCTTCCCTGTTTTCATCTTTTTTAGAGCAATCCTGACCTCTGTTGTCCTAATTCTACGAAAAAATATATCTTCTCGAGTCTCCCTAAGTTCCTCTATATCTAATCTACTCCCATTATCTCCATTGAATAACCTCTCAAAGTAGTTTTTCCATCTTTCCATAATTTCATCATCTTTGACTAGGACTCTCGAATCATCACTTTTGATGCACTTAACGTTATTAAAATCTTTTGTTTTCGTATCCCTAAGTTTAGCAAGCTTATAAATACTTTTTTCCCCTTCTTGTGTTCCTAATTTTGTATAAAGATCATCATACGCTTTTAACTTAGCATCTCTTACCACTTTCTTGACTTCCTTTTTAGCCCATTTATATTTCTCAAAATTCTCTTCATTTCTATTTGTTTGCCATGTTTTAAAGCACTCCCTTTTAATTTTTACTATATTTTGTACTTCTTCATTCCACCACCAAGTTTCTTTAGACTGTGGCCCTTTGCCTTTTGATTCTCCAAGAATTTCTTTTGATATTCTCCTAATGCATGTGGCCATCTTATTCCACATTATGTTAGTTTCTTCTTCACAATTCCATGTTGCTTCATTTAATACTTTATCTTTAAATAGTTCTAATTTCTCTCCTTTTAAATTCCACCACCTAGTTCGTGGGTTAATCTTCACTTTTCGCACTCGTGATTGATTTTTAATATTTATATCCAACACCATTATCCTATGTTGTGAGGTTAAGCTCTCTCCCGGGATAACCTTACAATCTTTACACGTTAATCGATCTCCTTTCCTAGTAATGAAAAAATCTATTTGGCTCTTATGTGTTCCACTTTTATAAGTTATTAAGTGTTCAAGCCTCTTTTTAAAACATGTATTTACTAGTACAAAATCATAAGCCATCGCAAAATCTAAGATAGACTCTCCCCCGTCGTTCCTATCTCCAAAACCATGTCCTCCATGCACTATCTCATATCCTACACGATATTCTCCTACATGGCTATTAAAATCTCCACCTATATAGATTTTCTCACCTAGGGGTATTTCTTGAATTAGTTCATCCATTTGTTCCCAAAATTGTACTTTAGTGTGCTCATCTAATCCTACTTGAGGTGCATAAGCACTAACAATATTAATTATGTTTTCACCTAATACCAATTTTACAAGTATAAGTCTATCACCTTTCCTAATAACGGTTACTATATCGTCCTTAAAGTTTTTATCTACTATTATTCCAACTCCGTTCTTATTTCTATGTTTTTCTGTATAATATAATTTAAATCCTGTATTTTTAATTTCTCTAGCTTTCTCACCGACCCATTTAGTTTCTTGTAAACAAGCTATGTTAAATTTTCTTCTTATCATGGTATCTACTAACTCCATCCCTTTTCCTGTCATAGTCCCTATGTTCCAAGTCGCTAACCTAAGTCTAGTATCCTGGACTAGCTTCTTTACCCGCACACGTCCAGCTTGTTGCAGGAACCCTTGCGTATTTATCGTCGCATTCGGGCGCCGATGCGACGCCCCTTGCCTATTTTTCGAGACACCCGGTGGCAGGCGCAACGCATCGCTTAAGGGGAATGCCCTAGCATTAGCACGTATATTCATAGGATTCATGTTCATAAGGATCTGACAAAGTTTTACGCTGGCTGTCAGCTACCTAACGCAACCCTCCTCCTTTTTCCGGGCTTGGGACCGGCAGTGTCAAAAAAAATAAGAAGTTAAGCACGACACAGGCGGAGTTAAGAATCACTATTTTCAATTAGATAAATTTTCCACAATATTGCCATTTTCTAAATAACATATCTAATAAGTCTCGGTTTAAGGTGATATATAAATCATAGGCCACGTGAAGGGTCGTGCCATGTTGGTCATGTCAAGATTGAAAAAAGGCATGTAAAGGTGAAATATTGAAAGTCTTCTTTTCAATTTGAAAGATATGTCTCATTTTCAAAAGGGGTTCATGCTTACTGATTTCTTATCTGAATCTCAATATTAGCAATATAAATTCTGCAGCGTGTCAGTAGACTCATGTCTACAATTGTTAGGAATAAAGAGAATTAAAAAATAACATGATGTATGTTCATTTCAGATGGGCATTCTGCAGCGTGTCAATAGACTCGTGTCCACAATTGTTAGGAAGAAAGAGACTGAAAAAATAACATGTTGTATGTTCATTTCGGATGGGCTGAAACTCACTAATTTTCATTCATCACCACAATCTTAGCAATATAAATGTTGGAGAATTATAAACCTGCTAAAATAAAATAGTAGCAAAACGAATGGTACTTCCTTAAATACACATGAAAAAATAATAAAATGAGAAATAGGTGAATATGGTCTCTAAGAATGTCATTCTTCATCAATTTTATAATAGCAAAAGGTTGTAACTTGTAAATATTAACAAAATTTATTTCATGATATGTTTCATCCGCATTGATGTCAACAACCTAAAATATAGAAAAATAGCAAAATAATCTCAAATTTTTATTTCGAAAAAGAAATTTATGCAATGACAAGTCCATATTTACAAGTTTCATATTCCAACCTAAATTTAAATCAAACAGGATGTCAACCATATATCCATATTCCTAAATAGATATCAAAAGAAAATCAAGCGTGTGACAACAAAAAATGTACAACATAAATTGTATTTGAATTGCCAAAAAAATGAAAAAAAATCCTTACTCGTGAGAAGGAATTGTTTTTGCTTGATCAATGTCAAAAACAGATGAGAAACGAGTACATTTTAAGATCTCGTTCACATTGGATTTACGCCTCTCTTCATCCCCGTCATTTTGACCAGAGGTCAAATGAGAACAATCAATGCACAATCGCAATTGGAAAAGAGACATGCTAACAGAAACAAATCCATGTACCAGAAAAACTTCGGTTGGTTTTGAAACATGTGCAGAATCATGATTGGAAAGTGGCATGCTAACAGATCCCTATACCAGAAAAACTTTGATTAGTTATTCAGGACAATATTTTTTTTCACCAGAAGGAAAAAACAAACCTCCCTCCACAAAGTGATGCAAGACAACGTCATTTAAAACAGCCTTTTCACAGCGGTGAAATATGATTTTGTAGAGGTGCAGAAATCAACAAGTGAACAACTAATGTCATTCATTTGATAAAAAAATGTATGCAACAATTGTTCTGGAAATGTTTTATAGCACGATAGTATTTATAAAGATTTCAAGTTCTACACAGTTGCATTTAGTTATTGAACTTTGTCCCCTTCTTGTTATTCCATCATTTGACCATTACAGATCATAACAAATAACCAAAGCACAGTCAATGTAATTATGATATATAAAATAGTGGGTTTAAGTCTAATTATATATAAAACATGGGGACAAATTGAATATTCAACTAACAAAAACTATAAGAATGGGGACCAAAGTACAATAATAACTAAAACCCAAGAGGTAAAAATCAGTTTGAACATGCACTTTGAGGTTCAAAAGCCAAATGTCCTTCAAAATCGGCTGAAAATAAATTGTCTCAATTGAACTTAGGCTAAGTTTGAGGCATAAAATAAAGTGGACAGATAAATTGCTGTAATTTGTCTCAAAAAGGAAATACCTTGTTGCCCATGTAGCCCATAAGCCCAACTCCAACAGGAGAGACTTTCAAATTGTTTATATGTCTCCTCAACCTTCTACGTACCCAAATCGATATATATATATATAGCCCTACCATTTGCTTACTGACAATTCTCATGTGCCTAGGACGAGACTTCACTCCACCATCTTTTTCAAGTTCATTCTCATGTTGCACACTTATATAAAAGAGTCATCTTCCTCATCAAAAAATTAATCCAAGACATCGGAGAGAGTATCTAGTACATCTGGCCTATCTTACTCATCCATCGAGGCCAATCCCAAGTTTCAAGAGCTACGGTGTACTCTCTTCAATCCACCGCCACCCAACGAAAAATCGTGACCGAAAATAGAGGATTTTCCCTCTAGTTAGAAGTGAATATTGAAGAACTACTTGCTACTCTCCATAATTTAAAACAAGAAAGTTGTTGAGATGTTGTATCTAATGAGTGCTAAGGCAAGTCTAGTCTACTACCGCAATCGATGCAGTATATTCTCTTTAATTATGATTTTTCCCAAGCATAGATCATCGTGTTCAGGTTTTTACTCTCGGGGTCGCTTATATTAGTGGTTCATGTGGACCCCACCTTGCCCATAATTTCTAGTGAAGGAGTATCAACAACTTGAGCAAATACATCAGCTGCTGGAGAGGGTGGGGCACTATAGCTTTTGTGCTTGTCTAGCGTCTCCAATGATTTGTTCAACGTTCTTCAAATGATTGCTTCTCATTTTGGAATCAACCTTCTGGTCTCTGCTCCACGAAAATTCCCAACATTTAAAGGGACAACCCCTTGGAAACTACTAAACGTTTACATAGATCCAACAAAAGAAGTCATTATCATATTTACTTTCTCGGATATCAAATGATTTGCATTAATTAAGAGATAATAATTGTGAAACAGAGGGTAAATCATAAGCAGAAAAAACAAACCTAAACCACACAATTTTCTCAAGAAACTCATAGAACTATTTTTACTACAAAAAACTCACCTCAACTATTCATTTTATTACAAAGACTCTCCCATGTGTCACTTAATATTCTCTGAAGAATACTTTGGAACAAAATGCATATTCCAAGTTTTTTTGGCTTTCAAAATAGTGTAGGGGAGTTTCCTCCAAAACTGCAGTCTCCAGACTGTTTGATGGGTGGGGAGGACTCTCACTTCATTTCCCACAAATTAATGTTAAACATAAATGATGCTTATAAACAATTCCAAAAATAATATGAGTATACTAATACCCTTGCATCCAGGGTAAAATTTTCCAGGGGTAAACTTTTATAAGTATAGCATGCACACATGATATATGCTCAAAGCATATCATATAACAGGATACAATCATACCTATTCTGTTAGTGTAATGAAGCATAAAGAAGATCTTTTAAGAAGATTTTGGTCATTAAAGTGAATTATTAGAGGTATTAACTTCCCCAGTCCCCACGAATTAAAAAAAACAAGTCTATTGGCTTTTTTTGGTCCATAAAACAAATCTATGGGTTAATACAATTCTTTTGTACAGACTCCAGCAATCATCACAACGAAGCATATATGATAAATTTTTCTAAAACCATAAATCAGTTATTTTTCTGAGCACTGAATGATGTCTGAATAGTTTCAATCTCTCCATGTTCATGAATAATTTATGTTGTTGAAAACTTCACTGGATATCTTTTGATACTATGTGCCAACCTATTCAGGAAGGGGCTTTGACTCCTCCTACTACATAGAATTTGTGCATATTGGTACTATGGTTGTTCACCACTCATCTGGATTATCATATCCTTGAGGTCGATACCATGTAGTTCAAATGCCCATGGATTTGACCTTTGATACTAGATCTTGATTTTTAATTCTTTACTATATGCTAATCCATTTTAAGATCTGGACAAGGGATTATATGTTCGCTTAACATTCTTTTATTCACATATACTGCTATTGAGGTGGATTTCTCTCATTTGTTGGGTATTTTTTATATTATTATCATTTAGGGTGTTGTGTGAATGTGGTTATGGGAAATGCCTCTAATAATGGGGATGCCTTACTTGTAAGTTCACAAAATGTCCATCAATTTTGTTTGTACCTATTCGTTCATTTATTTCTTTTCCAAGATTTACATGACATGAAATAAATATGGTTTTATTTAGTTTGTTTTCTCTTGTTTTGTGAAATCACGGCGAATGAATGTAAAACTCCTGTTTTATATCCAAATGTACACTTCATAATTAAATTGGCCTTCCAGCAAAGTGACGCGTCCTTGTTTTCGTCTATATTTAATATCTTCCTCAGTGAATGGACTTCAGTTTGTAGCCCTTTACACTTCCATGTATTGCATATAATTTTACATAATAGTTTTTTTTGTGGAGTGGGGTGGGTGTAAGGGTGGGGGTGTGGGGGGAGGGAGGGAAATCGGACCTTAAACCCTCAATATGAGGATATGAGGATGAAGGGCCTGACCATTAGGCTAGACCTAATGATTAAATAATAGGTAAAATAAAAAATATGAAAAAGAAAAAGATTGAAAAGATGGTTGAGTGACAAAACTCAAAATTCAACAAATGTTTTGCCTTTTCTTAAAAACTAACTGTAGTAATAAGATTTCGTCGAATTTTAGATCTAGGGAATGATGCTATTAGAAAGTTTGCCTAACAAATTTAAGCATATGAAATAAAGAAATTTGAATTTTGTTTGTATAAATTTAAGTTATAATATCTAATAGCTATTTTTCTTAGATGCAAATGTAATCAAATTGAATGAGTGAGTTCTATGGTCTTAAAATATATTGATTTGAAATGTTTTTTGGGGCTATGATTTCGAGAATTGAAAGCCTTTATTATAGTGCTGCTAGCAAAACAATGATGAAGACTTGTATGAAATCCATTATCAGCGTGTTCAAGAATTCTAAAAGCAATGTATTTCAGGACATGATCATTCTAAGAAGAATAAAAGGGGTGCAACTCCTCATTCATTAGGAAGGGTATTTGGGGGAGTCATTGTTTGTTTGAATTTGGAGTACAATGGAGAATAAGTAATAGACGAAAGGTGAAAATATGGAAGCATCGATGGCTTCCCCGACCTAACTTGTTTAGACCTTTCTTGCAGAAGGAAAGCCTGGACCGGGAGGCTTTTCTCAAAGATCTCATCTGTCTGATATTTTGGAATGGAAAGCTACCTGCAACTGCAAAGTCTCAAATTAAGTCACTTTATGTGGAAGTTGTGTACACTCTCGAGATGGAAAATCTCCATCATAGACGTATCATGGCTGATGAAAGTTGCTGCATTTGCAAAAGACAGTGAGACCTTAATTTATTTACTTTAAGACTGCCCAATAGTTAAAGAGACATGGAGGTCTACCAAGCTGCCCCCGTTGGATTAGGCAAAAAATGTGAATTTTCGGACGCAAGTGGTCAAGGACAATAGAGGAATTATTTTCACAGGTTCATTTTTAGATCTTAGCAATGACGACAAGAAATTCTATGGCATAATCAGAGTAAAGTGCGGGAAGGTGAAGTTTCATCTCACACAAACCGAATTATAGAAGTGGTGAATGTGGTTACGAGGGAAGGAAAAATCAGAAATTAGGTAACTTTCTGTATGAAATTAACTTTGATGTAGCAGTAGGAACAAAGCAGAGGTGTATTGGGATTAGTATCTTGTGCGTACATTTTATATGTGTATACAGTGTGGAAGAAAAGTCGAAGAAATTCATCCATTGATGTCACCCCACCTGTTAATACATCAAAGTGTCGTTTAGTTATGAATGTCTTTTAAAACATGTAGTTCTAATTAAATTGAAGTACCCTCCATATCATTGTGCCGTGTTTGTTTTTGCGAAAGAAAAATTAACCTTTCTTGTTCGTTTGGTTGAGTATTTATGCTTTCTCAAATCTAAAATGGGAAAATAACATACAAAAGTCTCATAACTCCACTGTCAAAAATTTCCCAATTTGCGATTCCTATAAAGATCAAAACTGGATCCACATGAACACACTTAATCTTGGTTGTAAAAGAGTAGTATGTACCACTTTTTGTGATATTGTGTATCCTATTTTTTTATTGTTTCTATGGTTAATTGAAATGACGACAGTTACTAATTGTTACCAATTATGTCTATTCTTAATTGATAGTTATCATTTTATCTTCAATTAAATAGAAGTAAAGTTGTATACGGGAGAGAGTAAATATAAGTGGCATTTATGGTGGATGACAGGATGGGTTAACGCAGCTATGGATGCAGAAACTACGGAACAGTAGTGGTTCACATAACCCTATTCTTGAGGGGAAAAAAACATATATAAATTTGGTAAAGCTAGACAAAGATCTTAGATACAAGTGGTATGTAAGAAAATGCACATTGATGATATTTTTTAAGATAATAATTTTGATGTTGGAAAATATTGTTTGAGTTCCTTACATGGTTCAAAGTCAGAGCATCCCGGTCACCCGATTTTCGACTCGATATCCGTTTTGATTTAGGTCTATCCAATTTTTTATTTATTATGTTTAATAAAAACGTAAAAAAGTTTTGTAAAATTAATATTATAACATGGATAAATTAGGAAATTACAAAATATTAAATTTACTATGCATAACATTGTCTAATTCTTCACATTTGTGTATAGATCACTTGTTAGTTGTATTGTACCAAAAGTTATAAGCACGCGATCATCAAATATGTTTTATTAAAAATGAAATATAAGGAAATTGCAAATTATAAACTTATATGTATATTTATATCCTTAGATTATACATATATAACTGTATTAATGCATATCAGTTGCTAAAAGGTTTGTAACCAAACGAGCGAAATTGCATAGAAATGAGTAAGAAAGACACAAGTAGGAGCTGATATTTAGGTCGAGTTCTTCGAGTTTTTGGTTGAGTCACCAATTTCTAGGCCGAGTTAGTACTATATCACCTATTTCATAACTCATGACTCAAAGTTGGTTAGGTTCCCTATGATGACTAGTCACATCAACTAAGTATTCTCTTTCAACCGATGCTTTAGACCATGGTTTCTTAAGTGTTTGCAAAATTTCATGTGTCCTTTTCATTTTCTTGGTCACCAATAAACACACAAGTACTTTGTTTACTGTGGAAAACACATTTGATAGGCTAATATTGGTGGAATATTTTTTTTATTCTAAAACCTTGTTGATGGCTCTTCTTAGTTCATAGATATATAAAGTTTATCAAAGAATTGAAGATTAAATATGTTATCTTGATTTCTACATTGTATTCCAATTTCGTAGGTGAATAATAAGCACGCACGTTCAAAGCAAAGTAAGAGGAAGATGTTGCATTCATACACAAGTACTTTATGGACGGTGTACAAGTACTTGGTAGAGGGCGTCACATTTGATAGGCATCCCTAACACCTCAGGGACGACAATTATCATTCAAATAGCTTATGGAATGCTTAGGTCGTTCCATCAAAGTCTATGCTATTCAAGAAAAAGAGAACCATCATCTATAATGTCAATTTTTGGGGACAACATGATCATCCCTAAAGGTTCAGGAGCGAAAATGTAGAGGGTAAATTTCACACCCACATGAGCACATTAGGGACGAGTTGTAAGTTCATGCATGTAAATTTGGGTGGTAAATCTTAAACATGCTACTGCTTAAACTTCCCCTGTCATTTCAAAATCCATAATCATTTTAAAATCACTAACATGACAATACTTATATCCATTATCCCATTCCATACCAAAATTAAGCCCTGTTAAAATATACTACATTCATCATACATCCTGTATGAAAAATAACGCCAATGCAGAAGAAGCATGAAAGACGGGACAAGACTATATGTAATTAAATGCAAGAGATTCGAAGAATCATTGAATATTGTAAAGCGTATAAGTAAAAGATATCAAAATAAAAATAAAAAATCAAGGAAGTATACAACTAATTATTTCAATATTGTCTTTCTTTATCAACGTGTATATTTAAATAGGAATAAATGAACAATTAGAGACAGTGGCAGATCCAAGATTTATGTGTGTGTGGTGTGGGGGGGCGGGTCGAGGGATGAGTGGCGGTGGTTTGGGGGCGGGAGCCCCGAGGCCAAGTGTTTTTGGGTTAATTATAGGAAAAACAAAACAAAACAAAATATTTCGAAATGGTTGAAATATGGGTTGATCGATCAAATCAATCGATGAATGATAAATATGCCCAATGCTTTCCTTTCCTTCGCAAAAATTCAGTGATCGATCGATGAATGCTAAAATCCAGCACTATCTTCAACCCAAGGAAAATTATGAATGGTCGATAGATCGATGCTCTATTTTCTGGCTTCTTTTCTTCATTTTAAACACAAGGTTACTTTACGGGAACTTCTTCATCTGGTCTAGGAATGACATGTCGTTTGTGGCCACACAAAGCTTACTCGATGAACTACGCTTCCATGGAGATCCGTTGGTCGGGATATGAAGTATGAAATGATAATATTTCCCCTGAAGTTTCATTAAATGACGAACTTTCTCGAAATGCGTCCAATAGTTCCGTTAAGCGTTCCAATACCTACACAAATTGAGATAAACCTTGTACAACATATATATATATATATATATATATATATATATATATATATATATATATATATATTGTATATCAAGATTAACCAATATATGAGCATAAAAGTAGGATATAACAGTCACGATTGTTCTAGAATGCATAAAAATAAAAGGGTAAAATATACAATAATTGAGACCTATCATTAGACCCTTGAATACTAAGTATGTCGGGTATATCATGTGCATAACTGCGAACAAATGTAATTATTATTGAACCATTCTCAAACAAAATATTATGTGAAAATGATAAATAGCTTTTTGTGCATGTATATGTGTATCTGTTAGTTCCATTACCCATGTTCACATTTGAAGATAAAGTTAAAAGTAGATAATTTGTTTACAGTCATTGGATAATCCACCTCCATTACAACACCAACCCCCATACACCTCCACTGGATAATCCACCTCCATTACAACACCAACCCCCACCTCCATTACAGCATCAAACACCGTCACATTTACAATTACAACACCAAACGCATAGAAACATTTGATACTCTTTGTTTGATCAGATTCTATATAAACAATGAACAGTTTAAACATGTGAAGTATAACAAAACAAAATACTAGCAAAAAATTACCAATTACGATTGCAACAAAAAGACATTTTAAATTTGTACAAAAGAGTTCAAAACAGTATAAATTGTTCACTTTGACCGTCTAATATAGAATCCTTACAAAGGTTCAACTTTCTTACTACAAATTATTCAATATAAATTACTCTGAATCAAAAAATGAAAGACAGATTAAGGGCCAAACCACCCAAGATTTCTCGACTTCCTTAAGAGTAATGTCCCGCCTGTGACTGTTTTGATATAATGGATGATTCTCTTCTCTAGGATCTACATTACTAACGTAAACCTAACGTTCAAATTGCAACAGTCAATGGTCCTGCACCACTGTCCCAGTAGTTGCTGACACAACCACCTGTCGACTTGCAATCTTCTTGTACTTGAAAAATCTAATAAATCGACATATGGATCATGCGGAGGCTTAGTAGAACTTTGAAAGTCTGGCTCAGTTGAATCTTGAAAGTTTGAAGGATATGACGAAAGGAAAAGCATGTAATCGTGAGGACTTAAATGTAGTGAATCATTAAGATTTGGGACCATTGGATATTTCTTGGCATGTGGTAGTTTGAGACCATTGGATTCAAAAGCACTTAAAAGAATACTGATGGACGATTTGAGAAATGCCATATCCTCGTCGTATTTTTCTTCTTGTGTCTTTGCTCTATTCACCTGTGAGACTATAGGAGTGATGGCCTCAAGTTTACTTCTGGACACAGGGCCAACACCACGAGTCACCCCGCTAGTGTTTTTCCCTTTAAAGGTGGTCAATGCATCACTATCCAGACTGGTTTGGCTTGAAGAACCTTGGCTACTTTTTAGCTCACCCAATTTTTGCTGCAAAAATTATTGATGAATTGATTAAAACGACTAAACGACTAAACTTGAATGAAGTTCATGTGCCTTACAAGTGAGGTTATGAAACTCACGATATCATCAGCTACATTTATGATATCATTTAACCTAGCATGTACTAACGGATCAACCTTAGTGTGAACTGTTTCCTTGACAATTATTTCTTTGGGCATATATGGAAAATCCCTCTCCCCATGGAATTTCCAAAATGAGTAGTCTCCTTGCATACCCCCACTGAATCAAATGTAAATTTACATCTGCCCCTTTTAAACGTTTGCCATTTCTACAATGAATACACGGGCACAGAATAATATCAGTTTTGAGATTCTTCTTTGCATATTTCACAAAGTAGTTAACCCCATCAACGTATACTTGCCCCACTCTAGAACTTTCACCCATCCACTCTTTATATTGTGGAAACTCCATCAATTCTACAATATAAACAAATTGTAACTCATTATAATTCAAAGTTAAATGAGTATGTCCTTAGTTTTTCTAAAATGAGTGTGGATATATCTGACGAAGAAATTGAATTAGCGCTATAATTGAAAATGACAATCACAAGCATATTTATAGTTAATATGACAATTACAAGCATATTATAGTTAATATTACATTTAATTACCCTAAACCTATAAGTTTGTACAATTTTATTAATTATTTTATCACTACAACACTTGTACAACTCCAAAAACACAAAGGAGATCATATTTATAATCTATAAATCTAACTGTTATCCCATGTGAAACACAATTTCTCTTAAATAATTCCCATATGGAACAGGTTTCCATTTCCACACCACACCACACTACTCAATTCAACGCGTCTGCAATAACATGATTGTGTTTACTATAGTACCCGTCCAAATAAAAGATACCCTTACCTAGGAATTACTTCGTTTTTACTTCTTGACTATACTTCAATTATTTTGCTAATCAAAGTTAATACACTACTAATATACCCCGATGTCCCTAATAATGATAAGATACATGAGGCCCTTCATCTCTAGCAATCATAGCACCAATACAATAACAGCAGGATGAAATTTACTATATAAGTTAGATAGTAAGAGGGACTCCAGTTTCAAAACAGATGTTCCCTCGCAAGAGTAAAGATATTTCACCTCTTTTGACAAAGACCTGACCTTTTCTCTCACAAGCCATACCATAAATTCAAATTTAAACCATTTGTGTAGACAAGCACTACCTTGTATGTCTCTTTACCTCAATCAACTCAATCAAACGTCTCTTATATCTTACCCTCAACAATAAATGATCGAAATTGGATCGGATCCGTTTTGATAAGCAATTTTCGGATTCGGATCTGATCCAATAATCTGACGGATCATTGATTTGCACTACCGAATTCGAATCTGTTAGCAACCCATTAATCCGATCTGTTAGTCTCACTATCTATCTCATTAGCAATATTAATTACGCCCCATTTCACAAAACTATGAAAATAAATGCTTGACAATCAGTAGAAAAAGGGAAGGGGAAAAAAAGTTTCTGGTTATATTATATATGTTTTTTTTTAAAAGAATCCCATTGGTTTACAATAACACAAAACAAATGATACAATATCTTTAAAACTATATACATATGGTTGGGTGAATTTGAAATCACAACAAATGATCTGCGTCTCTCTCTTATAGAAACAAACTAGCATGCAGGCCACGCGATGCTTGGCCGAAAATGCAAATCAATTCATTAGAACCTAATCATTTGGCTACTTATTTTCCTTTCGTGTTCATGACCTGGTTGTACATAATGAAGGTCTCACCTATATATATTAGCATAAAACTCTTATTTATATTTTAAGAACAAAGATTATGTAAATGACATGTGGTAATAAACTAATCATTTTCGTATGTAAGACCAACTATTTCTTTATCAAACTGTCCACATCCATATATAATCCAAGTGACTTTTTTTTAATCGTTAGCCTACACTTATATATATTAATGGAGTGAAAAAATATATACACATGTCCAACAGAGACATAAAAACAATAGCTACATATTTCTGTTTGTGAAAAAAAAAACAATAGCTACGTGTAAAGCCAATACTACCTCAACCTACACGTAGCCAAACCATAATGGTAAAAACAACAAAACCGCCCATTGCGAAATACACACAGCCATCGACCCAAAAAAAGAGAGAGAGAAAAAACCCATCTTAACTCAGATCACCATCGCCCAAGTCAAAACAATCAGAACTCTTAAACTCCAAATCAGGCCAAGTGTTTTACGCCGTAACCAAAACCTTCACCCAACGCCTTCTGGGGGAAAATCGAGCTTAAATAGAGCTAGAAGAAAGGATGGGCAAATGAAAAGACTTTAGTTAATTGAAGAGGCAAAAAGGAAGAAATAAGGAAACTTGCGTGTCAAAACAGGATTGTAACTCGAGTTTCTGGAAATAGGCGTCATCTGGATGGGAAGGGGAATGAACATAATTTTTTTCTTGAGGCCCATGCAATGCATCAGCATTTCTAGAGCCCGTACAGTGAACCGACATTTATGATTCACTTGAAAAAAGAATAGGCGGAGGGAGAAATGGGTGACTCTAGGAAGGAGAAGGTAATGAATAATAATGAAGTTGGATTTGGGTCTATAATTTTTATGATTACTGTTTCTATGCTACACGCTAGCACTTTCTGAAAGAGCATAGATTTAGAGATTTTTTTTTTATTTTCTTATAAGAGTGAATACTGTTATTTTAAATTCCTACCTTTCTAAAAGGAGTCAATGAAGACACGAAAGTAAAAGGGCTGTGATGAAATATATAAAAATTCCAGTACACACATGCATACATACATATGCAAGCCCTAAAATTACATACTACAGAAACCTCACATTACAGGTGAGAAGTAATATATGAGCATAGAGAGAGTGATAGAAGCTGAAAACATTTATAACAAACAATGTTTAGAATATGCTTAGGTCTTACATGCGGAAGGAGAAAAACGGTGTCAATCGGAGCAGGAAGAAAGAGTGGGTGAGTGCCTGCCACTTTATTACCTAACAAATTCAAAATTTCGCTGATTCGTTCATTGGAAAGTTAATTACCTAGGCTACCCTTAAACTATGCAAATAGTTTTCTACCCATTTGTTCTTATTAAGCCCCTAAATTATCATAAGAGTCCTTATATTTACACCCAAAAAATATTTCAAAAACACCACATAAAAATTAAACACAAATTTTACTAACCACGTCCAAAAGTGTTGTACCTTTTATGTTTCTTTAAAATGTCTAATATACCCTAAACTAAACAAAAAATTACATACAAACTAACACCACAATAAACAAAAATTAAACATGTTGATCTTCCCATCGAAACGTTCAAATCCATGGTTAAACCCAACCCAAATCATCTTGTTCATTTCTCCCCAAATCCCCATTTTCATGTGTTTGTAGTGACAGAAATCAAGGATAAATGGGCTACATTGCAATGGTTGAGAAAAAGAATGTTGATATTCAAGCTTTTCAAACTCAAAACATCCAACTAACACTTGATGATTTTGAGGTATTAAAACACCTGTACACACTATATAATCTGTAAAACATTTAAAATGATCAAAAGATTAAAAAAAATGGGGTGACTGCACTTACGGTTACCCGTCGTCGTAAGTGACTGTTACTCTCAGTCATAAGTGACCGTATTATCTTGTACCACGGTTTCATTAGTCAATAATTGAATCACGGTTGTATCTGGTCGTGGGATCATAAATTGTGGTTTCAGGTAACCGTGGTAAGGATTACCCGATTTGACGTGGCCGTGGGTTTACCATACACCGTATGTATACCTGTAGCGGTTGTAATTATCCGTGGATACATATTGAAATTAAAGTTCAATTATTAAACGGTGTATGTGTTTTTATTGATTTTTGTTATTATATTGTCAATTCTTATTGTACTGATTATTGTATTATCATTTCAATTAGATGACTCGATACTTAATGATAAATTTTTGCAAGATATAGACAATATTATTGTACCGAGTGTATCTACTCAACGTCTTTCCATCGAAGAACCGAATATGCGTGAACAAAATATGAGCAAACAAGCAACGGCGTTCAACCTCGCCCAAATGTTTGCGCGATTTGTTTCCAGATTTCACATCGTCTATGGTAAAAAACCACATCGCGTAGTTAAATTTCAACAATTTGAGATTTTTAATGTATGACATAATTTCATTGTATGCATTGTTAGGATGCGAAAATAGATGAAGTATTGGATTTTAATGCGATTAATCAGGACCATACAGTCGAATTCACCATTGAGGAGGCATCTTTAGTTTATTTATATTGTACTCAACATGATTTTTCATTTATACTTGAAATTTCCATTTAAATTATCCTTTCATTTAATAAGGTTCGCTTTGTGCTGATTTTTTATGACGACGATAAGATGATTGATTAGTGTCAACAAATTGGTCGCAAGCTTCATGCGGTCGGGATCATTCTGAAATCTGACAAGGCCAATTTAGTTCGAAAGGGGAGGGTTGTACTTGGTTATGAGCGAAGCGAGCTTCATAGACCCAAAAAAGACGAGGGGATGGACAAGAAGAGGAAGCGGAGTTTAGGAACGCGAAAGTGCGATTGTCCCTTTCGATGGAAAGGCGTTCCCCACGATAATGGCCGTTGGAGGGTGAAAATTTTCCGTGGGCTACACAACCACGAGGTGTCTAAATTACTTATCGGAGACCCTTATGTCGGTCAACTCTCCCAAGAATAGTGGAATATTGTCACTGAGATGATCAACAATGGGGTGGGCTCGAAGAAAGTACTCCGGATATTGAAAAAGAGATCAGAATACAATTGTTCATCCATACAAACAATTTATAACGCTAAAAGAAAAATAAAGAACGTTGAGATGTAAGGGCGCACCGCCATGCAACAGTAGATGCATTTTCTCATGGAGAAGAGTTATGTACACTGGTAGAGAAGGAATGAGCAAACTGATGTGGTGGAGGATTTATTTTTCACACATCCCACCTCTTGCTTGTTGGTGAAATGCTTCTTAAGTGTAATGGTGATCGATTGCACCTACAATACCAATCGGTACAATATGCCATTATTTGAGATGATTGGGGTCACTTCCACCAGACAATCATTTTGCATTGCATTTGATTTTCTAAAGAGTGAGAAAGAGGAGAATTTTAGCTGGGCTCTGCAAAATTTGCGATCACTATACGAGCTAGAAGCTTTGCCGTAAGTTATTGTCTCTGACACATAACAATCTTGTCTAAACGCTTTGCCAAACGTGTTTCCACTTGCCACCATTATATTATGCTTATTCCATGTTCAAAAAAATATTGAAGGTGCATGTGTGAAACATAACATCAAAGACTAGGATATGAAGGTATTTATGCAGGGTTGGATTGGGTTTGTGGAGTCAGAGAATCTGATCAACTTTGAGAATGCATGGTTGGCTTTCCGTAAAAACTGGCAAAACTACCCGAACATGATTGGGTACATACAGAAGAACTGGATGCCTTTGCTTTTTCAGTTCGCGCATGCATGGACTAATCTCGTACCCCACTGTGGCAATCGCACAACTAACAAAAGCAAGGGTGCCCATGCCCAACTAAAAAAATACTTAACAAATAACACTGATTCGTTTGCGATGGTGTGGTAGGGTATGGACGCATTGCTTGGCCACCAAGTCACTCAAATACAAACGGAGTTTCAGAAATCACTCAAATCCACCAAGCATGGACACAATGACGCATTTTTGCGCGAGATCCGTGGTAGGGCATCATACTATACCTTGGACCTAATTGTTGTTAAGATCGATTGCATGTGATCAATGTTGAGTGTATAAGCCGCTAACACCCGATATATGGAGATACGATGCTCCAACATACTTCGCACCATATATGGATTACCATGTGTCCACGAGTTAGCCCAATGGGAGAAGCTAGGCCAAGCAATTCCACAGTGGGCACTAGACGATCATTGGAAGAAACTTGCCATTGTCCCGGTCACTCAATACTATGACCTTAAATATACTCCTGAGATGATATTGTTTAAGAAACGGTGGACTGAGGTAGGTTAAGCTGTTAGAAAGATTATGCTAAGCAAGTTAATGGAAATTGCTAAACCCTCTTGCACGCCCTTGATGGTGCCCGTACAAATTCGTTAAAAGGGTAGGCCACCTAAGGGGAAAAAATCTGCTGATATATCTACAAAAAGAACCCCTTGTGCTTGGGAGCAAGATGTACCATCCACAACGGAACATAAAAAAATATTTACACACAAGACCCCGTTGACGGGCGCAAAATCGAATACATGGTCTCGGGAGAAGAAGATGTATATAAAGCACGTTCTCGAGTTCTTCCAATCATTAGTGGATGATATATATGATGTAAAATCGAATGGGAACTGTGAATATACTACTATTCCAAAGGTGGGGGTGTTGGGGATGGACTAGAAGATTCTCATGCTATTTGTATTGATATGTTGTCCGAACTACGTAGGGACAAGCCGCTTTGGGCTACCATTATGACCTCCTATGATATTGATGAGTATGAGACGAGATTGGACTATTTCAGACACTTATGCACAAGCGAGCGTTGGTTTATAATGCCAGAGTTTGGCTACCTTGCGGCGAATGCACTTAAGCAAATGGTTGTGTTGATATCCAAATTATAATGCTTAACTTTTGTTCCATTCGATGTTGGGCCAAAATTTACGATGGAAGAGAACCGCATCATCTTTATCCTCGACGTATCAAATATTCATTGGGTGGGTTTAAAATGCACAAAATTTTGTCCCATACCTCCAATTTCCTCTCACTGGAGATCAAGGGGACATTTTTCTCATGTCCAACATGTTACATTTGTGTATGTCGTACTCCGCTACATTTGGCACGTCACCTCAAGATCTCACACGATGACCTCAATCCGAATTTTGGGAATCAAGCATTTATCATCTCCATCATGTGTCCCTCATCTGCACCAATGACTTCACGTTCCATGATTTTAGGGATTTTATGCAAGTGGTACGCAAGAGAAGTCAAAACAGTGCAAGAAGGCACGATAGGGAAGTTCAAGGGCAATTTGGTAATTTTACAACCACCGTTCGGAGGACCGGTCAATTGGAAAGTTGAAGATCTTGCCTCAACAAAGATACTGGAAGAAATGGCACCTCAATCTGAGCTACGGTGAAGAAGTTACGGCCCTTTGAAAATGGAGATAATTCCAAGAAAAAGCCTTGGAATTTTTGTTAAGTGTTTAACCCCTTTTTCCAGCGAATTTCCCCGAACCCTGCCCAAACCGGATCGAGGGGGTGAACCGGTTCGCAGGGGACCCCTAACTGGTTCGAGTAACCTGTACGCTAGCAGTGTTTTTAATTCACAAAACTCTTAATTTGTTTTCCTACTTAAACCAACTTCGGGGGAGCAGTTTTGTAAGACTTGCATAGACGAATTTGAGAGTCCTATCACCTCAAGTCTTCATATTTTTGAGTTCCCAAACTCAAGTTTGGATTCACATATCGTTGCCATATCTTTGTTAATCCTTTTTGAAACCCAAGAACACTGTTTGTTTTTTGTTCATTTTTGTTGGGAGATCTTTGCAACCGAGGGCTGCGTGTCATTACTGAGGGAGTCTCTACAAAGTTTTATGGCTGCGTGCCATTAAGGAGTGCTGCGATTCTTCCTTTGTTGATTGGGCTGAGGTTCATGTGGGTTCACTGCATATGGATTCATTGCGGACGACACCGACCGACGCCTGCGGGTATTCGTGTGTCACTGTATTTCATTGTAATCCGTGTAAGTTGCGATTTACTTATTATAGTGAAATAAAAGGTTTTGCCCTGCGGCGATTTTTCCTTAAACTTGTTTCGCATACGTTAATTGTTTATGGGTTGACACACGCACCGTAGATGCATGTTTAGGAGCTGAATTTATTTGATTTAAAAGTAGACTCTAATTAAATAAGGGTTACTTGGAAACTTGCAAATTTAATTTAAATCAATTATTACACCGTCGCATATACGACGCGTTTTCAAATTGGTATCAGAGAAGGTTACGCTAATTTATTGCGTATTCCTATTTTTCGCAAAATATGTGTGATATTGATTTTTTTTAAATCAATTTTGTGAAAAATCGCAATTTTTCGATGGAGCACTTATCTAATTTGATGCCCCCTCCTGTTGGCACGAGTCAAAGTTTTAACGATTTAAATAGTTTGAATTTGACGTTTGCGAGGAGAATTAAAGTTTTGAAAAAAGAAAATTCTCGTTTTAAATCCGCGATGGTTCTTTTGCAAACGATTCAAAATCAAAGAGATTTTTATCCTGAAAAATTTGTTTCTTTGGACCATGAATTTAATGCTTTAAAATTGTCCAAAAAGGAGAGTGATAATAGGGTCCTCTTTTTAGAAAAAGAATTAGAGGACCTTAAAAATTCGATGGTTTGTGTTTGTGCCAAAGATGAAAAAAATATTTTAATCAATGAATTTGTGGCACGTGAAGAGACTCTTAGGGAAAAGCTTGCTTTAATTGAGGGGGAGAGGGATACCCTTTTAGAAATCGTTGAAAATTTGAAAAAAGCAATCCCTGTCTTGGGAAGAGTCTAATTTGTTACTTGAATCAAATATTTTGAAGTTAAAAAATGATTTAAACGATTCGAGTAGGTTGGATTGTGATGGTAATGGCTCATCTTGTTCTCATGCTTCTAGTGCTAAATCCAAAACCATTATTTGTTTAGAGGGTCAATTAATCCCAAGGACATTAGAAAATATCACACTTTAGGTAACATTCCTCCCGTTTACACATGTTCACATTGTGGTAGGAAAGGTCACCTTAGGAGATTTTGTTTTGATCTTGGAAGATGTCCTAGGATGTCGAAGTCTAGTGTCACCTTGGTTCCTAAATCCCCCACACGTTGTTTCACATCTATTTGGGTTAGGAAATCACTTTTGGATACACTAGATTTTAGACAAGTTGATTCTCGTTTGCTTGCACATGATTCTTCTCTTGCCATATCATATAGATGATTGTGTTCGCATGTTTGTCATACGCTAGTTTTTTTTTATTTCATGATATTAATGTTTACTAGCGTTGTGACATGTACTTTTTGTATAAATTTTTTTATTATAAAAAAATACAAAAAGATTTTATTTTGATAAAAAAATTTGAAAAATCCAAAAAGAATTTTTTTTTTGCACCGTTTATGGATGAACACTTAGGATGGCCGAGTCACAACATCATTCCATTTTTCATGTGACTATTTGATAGTGTTTTAAGACAATAGGTCAATTCATCCTTGTGCTTTATAATGTTTGGAGTCATTAAGATGTAATTAAGTGTTACTTCCTATATGTTTGACTCATGTTTTCTTTATTGCACACATGCACGGATTTGTTTGATTATTGTGCTTGGATTATCACATGTTGGTTGGGTGTTTTTACTTCAATCCTGTCCTTAAAACAAACCAAGCGCGATAAAATTTCGATAAAGAAATTGTGCATATAAAAACCGTTTTGTGAGTTTGTGTGCTTTATTTAAAAACGGGGAAGGGCTGCGAAAGGTTCATTTTGCCTTTTCGAATACTAAGCCACCGTTAAATTGGACCTAAAAATGGAGGAATTTTATTATCCGGGGTCCAAAGAGGTTTAAAAGAGCCCAAAAAATTTAAAGGCAATAAAAATAAATTCATGCCAAATCATGGGCCATTTAGGTTTTTGCACCAATTCTCCAAAGTTTGAGAATTTAGTTGAACACCTCTAAAAGAAAATATCTATGAGGGAGTTTGGATGGAGAATTAAAATGGGTTTGCACGTCCTTGAATTGCTTGAAAATGCGCTAAATAATTTTAGACGTTATTGGTGTGGAAATCACTTTGACGTTGATTTGTTGATTTGCATAAGACGATGTCATCTAAATTCAACAATCTTTTACACCTAAGGATTCTTTTGATGTTCATTCGTTAGGAGTGCACATATGCATCGTGCACATATGATTGATTGAGTTGATTTACCTATCGAATGTGTTCACACCCATTCATTCTGTTTCCATGACTTGGTTGTTTGAGTTTAAATCCATGGTGTGATTTTTGTATCATGTTTTACATATTTTTTTTCAATTGGTATCTTATTTTTTGTACGAAAAATTTTAAAAATCAAAAATAGTTTTTGCATTTGTTTTTTTTTTGCATCTCCTTGCAAGAGCCTGTTTGCCATATTGTTTGATGCCTTACTTTGAATACCGTGACACCCTGATTTTGCTTGTTTGATTTATTCTTCTAATTTGTCTATTTGGAGACATCATAAAAAGGGGGAGAATGAATTATCATCTTATGGGGGAGTTTTGAGATTTGACTTATGCTTATCATTTATTGGTATCTATGTTTATCTCATTTCAAACTCGATACGTCACTTGGTATTTTTTCTTTATCTCATATGTGTAGGTACTACATTGATGATCACTGAATTGCACACCCTGATGAGAAAAGATCTGAGATTCCTGATGATTTGAAGAACAAACGATGGAGACTTATTCATTTGCACCTTTTCCAGTTTTGGGTTCATGGGAGGGTAGATTTGTATAGGCAATTTGGTATTTGATAATTCGGATTTTTTTATGTATGTACCGGCATAGACATAGGGGGAGATTTGTAAGGACATTTTTCTCATGTCCAACATGTTACATTTGTGTATGTCGTACGCCGCTACATTTGGCACGTCACCTCAAGATCTCACACGACGGACTCAATCCGAATTCCAGGAATCAAGCATTTATCATCTCCATCATGTGTCCCTCATCTGCCTCAATGACTTCACGTTCCATGATTTTAGGGACTTTATGCAAGTGGTACGCAAGAGAAGTCAAAATAATGCAAAAAGGCACGATAGGGAGGTTCAAGGGCAATTTGGTAATTTTATAGCCATCGTCCAGAGGACCGGTCAACTGGAAAGTTGAAGATCTTTCCGCAACAAAGATACTGGAAGAAACGGCACCTCAATCTGAGCTACGGTGAAGAAGTTATGGCCCTTTGAAAATGGAGATAATTCCAAGAAAAAGCCTTAGAATTTTTGCTAAGTGTTTAACCCCTTTTTCCCAGCAAATTTCCCCGAACCCAGCCCAAACCGGTTCGGGGGGGCGGACCGATTTGCAGGGGACCCCGAACCGGTTCGAGTACCCTGTACGCTGGCAGTGTTTTTAATTCACAAAACTCTTCATTTGTTTTCCTATTTAAACTAACTTCGGGGGAGCAGTTTTGTAAGACTTGCATAGACGAATTTGAGAGTCCTATCACCTCAAGTCTTCATATTTTTGAGTTCCCAAACTCATGTTTTGATTCACATATCATTTCCATATCTTTATGAATCCTTTTTGAAACCCAAGAACATTGTTTGTTTTTTGCTCATCTTTGTTGGGAGATCTTTGCAATCGAGGGCTACGTGTCATTGCTGAGGGAGTCTCTACAAAGTTTTATGGCTGCGTGCCATTAAGGAGTACTGCGGTTCTTCCTTTATTGATTGGACTGAGGTTCATGTGGGTTCACTGCGTGTGGATTCATTGCGGACGACACCGACCGACGCCTGCGGGTATTCGTGTGTCACTGTATTTCATTGTAATCCGTGTAAGTTGCGATTTACTTATTATAGTGAAATAAAAGGTTTTGCCCTGCGGGAATTTTTCCTTAAACTTGTTTCACATACGTTATTTGTTTATGGGTTGACACACGCACCGTAGATGCATGTTTAGGGGCTGAATTTATTTGATTTAAAAGTAGACTCTAATTAAATAAGGGTTACTTGGAAACTTGCGAATTTAATTTAAATCAATTATCACACCGTCGCATATACAACGCGTTTTCAAAGATGTCGTTGAGTGACCTAATTTGTTCAAGTCTTGATTACAAACGTTTTAGAATATCTCCCAAAGAAATTGCGACGGAAGATGAACCGTGCATGATATCGTCAGATGAAGACGAGGACTTGACGACGGCTTAAATTGGTGAAAGTCTTAAGGATGATTGTAACTTTTTGTAACTTTTATTGCAAATTTTGGTTATATCTATATTGGTTATTGGAGAAAGTCTTGGGGATGACTGTCACTTTTTGCAATAATTGATTATATGTAAATTGGTTATTAGTGAAAGTCTCACTAATTAATGATTGTAACTTTTTTAACTTTTTGCAATCAATGATTATATGAAAGTATTTGTAACTTTTTGCAATTATTAGTATAATATAAATTAGTTATTATCCAAAGTCTTGCCAATTATTGATTGTAACTTTTTTAAGTTTTTGTTCAAATATTGGTTATATGTGATAAGTAAGATTATTGATTATATTTGAAAAGCAAGACATTTGAAATCTTGGGGTATTATAAGTAACATACGATCCCTTAAAATCATATATATATACCATATGGGGTCTTACCCTCCTTAAGGATGACTTATAATTATTTGTTGTCACCAAATTTGAAACATTTCTTTGCATATTGTTCAATATTCCAAAGGAAACTAATATTGAAAAGGACAATTGAATATTACTTTGGATGGCCTGAGGCTTGCTTAAACCTCACCATCATGTGCGAATTGAGGATATAGGTAACCTCATTTTCTACTCTTTGTTGTTGAATTACTTGCTTCAAGATGCACAAATGGATGATGCATTACATGTATCATATAATTATTACTCCACTTTTTAGGCTGCCAAGGTGAACGATGTTTCTAACATTGTTCGTTGATCTCTGACGAAGAAGAAACACCAAATATTTTAAATGGAAGTTTCAGGAGACTGTACACATTATCTTTAAGGGTTGATTTAATCAGCAACACACTAACAAACTTCAAATGCTTATGAGTTATAATTTTGGTTAGTTATGGTATCAAGAGTTGTCAAGGTCAATAAGGAATGACGTAAATAAGAGAGGAAAGAGGGAGGCAGGGGAGGGGTCTGGCCCCTTACCAGACTGAAAATTAAATTAGTTATTTTTATTAATTATTTCTAGGTTAACTATTGTTTTAAGTAATGATAATGATAAGTTATTTATCTCTTAGTTATTTACCTTTTAATTAGCTTCCTATAGTAGGTAGAAGTCTCGGGGATCAAGCAACTTAATGTCTATTTGGAGAGAAGTCTACCTTAATTTAATTACTTTAATAGTAAGATATCTTTGATTGAGGCTTTGCTTAACATTTTTTATTTCTTTCGTGTATGTGTTCCACTGCGTATTTATGTGTTTACATCAAATTGGCATCAAAGTGCAATTTGCTCATGTTGTAGTAGTCTGCATATGTGTGATCACAGTATTCATCAACACAACAAAATCAATGGCCAAAGTTTAATTTAAGGAATCAACCCAACCATAACCGAGTTTGTGACTCGAATTGAATCCATATGTAATGAGGTGGCACAATTGAAGGATCACGGCTCCACCATAATTTCGTCACCAAACCAACTGCCACGCTCCAACCTTGGTGCTCTGTATCCCTCATCAATGAGGTCGGTGGATTTCATGGGTGGCGATGGTGGAAAAGGGAGGGCCCAACCAGGTGATTGTGAGGCTTTTTGAATAGCCTCCAGGGGTAGCAGATGGACCCATGGGGTTCGCACACCATCAAAGGCAGTCACACATCCTAGGGGCACTGCCATCCTTGGGGAGCCAATGAGGGCTCGCAGCTGCTCGTGTAAGGCAAATGAGCGAGACCTTTTGGGGATGTCGTTTGAACATCCAAAGTCCCGTTAGCAAATAGCAATTTTGCATGTATCGCTTGTCGCCTTCAATGTGGTGGTGGCTAGACACTGAACGAGGCACTCGAAGGGAGAAAACTAATGGGGTTCTCGGAACAACGTCCCCCACATAATCAAAGCCCTTGGGGGTCCAACCACGTTCCATCAATGCCATTCTCATCGTGATAAAACCTAATAATGATTCGTCATTTGTTCCCGTACACGATCATGACAATGAACTTGTGAAGAATAAGCAATAAAGAAGAAGTGGCTAAAACAAAGAGTCAAGGGAATGCTAAAGGGTTATACTACTTATGTACTGATGCAGTAGAGTTTAGTCGGTAAAATAGGGGTTGTGAACTATGAACATATATAAATTTTCAGTTTTCATGTCCAATATTTTATGGAGGGAACTACACAACTTGAAGTATTGATTTTGGGGATAAATTATATTTTATCAACGTGAAGGAGTTATATGCATCTTCCCAATTTATGGACTATGAACTGGGGTAGAATAATTTAAGGACTACGAACAGAAGAACTAACCTTGAAAATCCCAATTTTCTATCTTTTTGTTTAAACGCCTTTAACATATGCGCAACATGTGTTACAGTAAAAGGGAAAACCAAAGAATATTTTTTGTGAGCTCAATAAAACAAAACAAAAAAGAAACGTTAAGTTTAAAAAAGGGTTAAAAAGGTTTTACAGAGATATACCTACACCGGTTATGACTAATTTTGTGCTTAAGAGAGAGTAGCTGTGTTCACGAAATATATAGATATAAATGTTTACTGGAGTGGAAATTCTAATGGTTAAAGAAGAAGTTATATGCATCTTCCAGGGAATTTCAAATGGTCCATGTCACACCTATCCCTATAATTTTATGTGACACTTAGATGTCAAAAGTGCAATATGTGTAGATTTTGTTTTTGTCAAGAATGACAATGTATATACAAAACTAAATATTTCCCAAACTTGAGGTCATTTTACACCCTTGACTGCTCTAGTGGAAGGCTACAGCTGAGCTATCCTTTCAAGGTGGAAAATTCCTTCGATATTTCTTTTTAATATATTATTCATAAACTCAACTCAGTTAAATAAATCCTTTGGCCAAATTACTTGGGATCGGCGACTACACGAATCATGTATCCTCATCCAGTTCCATTTAGTGCAATATCCTCGGTGAAACCACTCCTTTATAATTTGTGCATATCTAATGTGTATATATGTGTATGTATCGGTGTCATTCTTGGAAGCATGGTAGGTCACTATAACTCTCAAATTTGCTAACCAAGATGATGAAACTATGAACCCTAAACCTCATGTTCTCATTGCGACCTGGTCAAAGTCTTTTGCAAGTATTGTTTCGTCCTCTTCACATCAAGAACCTACCCTAAAAACCTTGTCATCCTTTAAAGGAGAGACAGCCGTTCAGTTCACCTCTAAAGATATACAAGCCCTTGTGGAGCCTTTCAAATACTTGATTGTGGGTTAGTTTTTTCACTGTCTCCTTGCTATGGAAGATATTCGGAAAACCGTGTTAACTTTTAACCTAAAAAGCTCATGCTCAGTTGGCCGCCTTCATCATAAACATGTCCTCATTTAATTAGGTTGTGAAAAAGATTTTATGCGAATATATGCGGGGACAATGGTTTTTTGGTAGACATCCTATACTTTTAAATGGACACCTGAGTTTAGGGTGGATGAAGAGAATCCTATTGTTCCTGCATGGATCAATTTCCTAAATTTTCCCATTCACCTCTTTTCAAAGTCCTCTCTTTATTAGATTGCTCAGTTGATTGATAAACCCTTAAAACTTGATGATTCTATTTTAAATATATCTAAGCCTAGTCTTGCAAGGGTTTGTGTAAAGATCAACCTTCTCCAAGAAAGAACAAGAAGAGTGTGGATAGGGATTGGTGACAAAGGATTCTGGCAATAAGTATCATATGAATAAATTCCCCTATATTGCAAGTCATGCATGAAGAAGGGTCACAAATTTGAGACTAGTATTTTTAATAAGAAAACTCAAGCAGATATGAAGAAGATCGAAGCCCCTAATCCTAAACATGTCTTCAAGCCTGTTACTACAGCAAAACCCACTGACAATGCTCCCAATATTAAAGATTAAGAAGAAATTCTCATTATCCAAGAGACATCCATTTTCCATCCCCAAATTGTTCAAAGCCTCTCACCAAGAATTCTACTCTCTACCACTCCTAGCCTTAATAAAGAGAAATATGAAAGATTGCTCAATACATCATTAAAATTCAACACTGGTATATTACTACAAATGAAGCAGTTGTAGTAGATAATATAAGCTTCCAGACTATGAAATCCATCATGCTATACATAAAAGCTACCAATCTAATTCGGAAGATAAGAAGAAAATCTCCACTCCAATGCATGAAGAACTAGAGATGTTTGCTACTTTTTTTGATAAAAAATGGACAGCTATATGCACAGCCAAAGTCAGAAGAAATAATAAGATCCTCCCTAATAAAAGTATAGCTCCCAATATTAAGGAAGGTAAATACTACCATCCCATTATTTTGAGTAAAAACCTTCTGGATCCTATATTCAAAAGAGTCACTATAGCTGCTAAACAAGCCTCAAGTTTAATCTCCTTGAACTCACAATGATTAGCTTCTTATGTTGGAATGTTAAAGGAGTGGCTAACAAGTCTACCAATAGAAGAATCAAGAGATTGATTAGAAATCATGGTATTCCTGTTGTTTCCCTTATTGAGCATAAAGTTGACAATTCTCATTGGAGAAATATCAGCTTAGATGGAATTTCGAGGGTGCCATTGCAAATGTTTCTAACAAAATTTGGTTATTTTGGAGAATGGGTATGCCAGTTACTGTTTGATATGATGACGAACAAAGTTTAACTTTGAAGGTTGGCCACTAATCCCTTAAAGTGGATATAATCCTTACTTTAGTTTATGCCAAATGTAATCAAAATTATAGAATGCCTATTTGGAGAAACTTGGAAGATATTTGTAATAAATATGACAGTTATCCTCTTTTGTTTATTGGTGATTTTAATGTTGTCTATAATCAATTAGAAACAGTTGGGGTAATGTAATTGATTTCCACGCAGTTGAGGATTTCAATGACTGCATTTCTTTATGCGGGCTCAAAGACTTGG
Organism: Sambucus nigra; assembly: GCA_949130495.1. Taxonomy (NCBI): domain Eukaryota; kingdom Viridiplantae; phylum Streptophyta; class Magnoliopsida; order Dipsacales; family Adoxaceae; genus Sambucus; species Sambucus nigra. The sequence continues at coordinate 174,450 of CASBWL010000011.1, read as the reverse complement.
GCTATTCAGGTTCCAAGTTTACTTGGACTACTTTCGGATGTGAAGATAGAACCATTTTTTACAAGTTAGACAAAGGATTTTATAACCTACAATGGCACAATGACTTTTCCAATTCATCCATATCCCACCTGAACAAACACAGCAGTGACCACTCCCCTCTTCTGCTTTCAATTAAAAGTACTTTTGATTCATATCCTAAGCCATTTAAGTTCAAGAAAATGTGGTGTAGCTATAAGTCTATACAATCTACAGTGATCCAATCTTGGGAAGCTCCTAGTCCGCTCCAGAGTTTGAGCCACCCCCTCCTACCGAGATGTCTCTCCTTTTGACTCTCTGGGTCCGAAGGTTACTCTATATGTACCTCTTTCTGAGTGCCATTGCCTTTTGTGTTTCAAAAAAGAACACCATATGAACCACTGCCCCTACCACCAGCCGTTAGTCCCAGCTCCGCCTACTGCCCCACCACGAGAGACCATTTCACCTCATACTCCACCTCCACCCGCTTCGTTACCACCACCAGCTCTGGCCCCTCCTTATACACTACCTCGGAGATGTCCACAGCGAGCCTTACTTCTCAGGCCTCCGTCAGGCGATGATGACATAGATGAGGATCCCCTGCCCTACAGGGCGATGATGCCATTACATAGTTGGTGCTTCAGTTACTCTCGAGGAGCATGCAGGGTGACATTCGGGTAGATGTTCCGATGTTCGATGGTCACTTACAGCCCGATGCCATTGTTGATTGGCTTGCCGCCATGGAGCGGATTTTGAGTATAAAAGGCTGAAGGGTCGTCGATGTGTTCTGCTCGCAACGACCAAGTTTCAAGGCTATGCCAGTGTTTGGTGGAATGACTTGGAGCAACGCTGTGTTCTTGAGCATCAACCTCCTATACATACTTGGGCCGAGCTTCGTGACTAGTTGATGACTTATTTTGTTCCTTCCACCTACGAGTGTGATCTATTCTTGCGAGTCCAGTCTCTTCGGCAGGACACCACAGTCTTGGACTACACCGAGCACTTCCAACTTCTTTGTACTCGTGCCCGCCTCGACAAGAGTGAGGAACAGAGGATCAGTTGGTATATCTATAGCCTTCAAAGCTATATCTAATGCGACCTCGCTTTACGTGACATCACCACCTTTACCAAGGCGATGGAGTACGCCACTAAAGTTGAGTCCTTCCATCAGTCTGCTCCTCCTCCATGTGGCCGTTCCATGACAGCTCCTACAGCACCAGTGACTTTTTCTCCCCCTGTGACTCCGCTTACTGCAGCTACTCCTACTCCCACGGTTCCTCCTCCTCACCCACTCGTCCTATCACATTCAAATGTTACAACTGTGGTGTTATTGGCCATAGAGTCTCAGATTGTTCCTTTTCCCGCCATCGCGCTCTCCTAGCTTCGGGCGATCCTGAGTTTCTCAAGGAGACACCAGAGATTCCACCCTAGTCATCTCTCATTACTATCCTCGATGGTGACACTGAAGGTCTTCCCCTCGGAGTTCGAGGACGAACTCTTTCAAGGAGGGGAGAGTGATTTGAATAAGGGCTTTTTTCGTCGTTTTTGTCATTTTTAGTATTCATTGTATTTTCCTTTTGTTTAGTATTTAGAGGAAGGAAGGTTAATTGGCAATTAAGGGCATAATTGTAATTATATTCTTAGTTTAGAGGCCAAGCAACCTCCTCCCTATAAATACTCTTTTGTAGTCTCATTTGAGGTATTCTTCCATTATGAGATATTGAGATTTGAGAGAGTTTAGAGAGATTTATCTTTTCTTGTTCCCATTTTCCGTCATTTATGTCATAAAATTTGGAATAAAGATGTCTTTAAGGACATTTTCCAAAATATTAAAGATCTTGAAGATGATTGATTCTCAATGAAGTTATTTTTGAAGAAGAGCCCAGTGCTGATAATATAATGAAGTTGCACAAAATCAAAGCCCAATGCTGATGATGTAATTCTCTTTACTAATTGAGGCAACAGAAGTCTTTTGAATTTGATGACTTTCTTAAATCATTATGACGATTGTTCTGGTCAACTAATCAACAGAAACAAGAGCAGTTTCACTATTGACAGTAAGGTTTCTGCTAAAAAAAGGTCTGTAATTGGTTCTTACTTGGGTATGTCTCAAAACAATCTGCCTATCAAGTATTTGGGGTGTTCTTTACTCAAAGGAAGAGGGAAGATCTCCTATTTCTCCGAGCTATTAGATAAGATTCGAGTGAAATTTAAAGGATGGAAAGCCAAATTTCTATCAGCTGGGGTAGACTTATTATTATTAAACATGCCATCTTTACTATTCCTATTTATATCCTAGCATCAATCAAGCCTTCTAAATCTATATCTATCATTAACAGAATACATAAAATTTTTAATAAATTTTTTTGGGGTTCAAGCAAAGATAATGGTGATAATTATGTCTGGCTTAAATAGGAGAATGCGTGTTATCCTATTGAAGAGGGTGATTTTAATGACAAATCTAAATAATATTGTTGTTGCTAGTAGTATGTAGTCGGTTTGGAGGGTCAAGACTTCTTATGTTCTTTGGGCTTAATTTGTAAAGAACGAATACAAAAAATCTCTAGAAGCAGGTAGATCAGGTTTCCATACTATCGAAAGGATTAGAGAGGTCCATCAGGTCGTGGAAGATCTTTCTGTTGAGATGGATTCAAAAACTGTGTGTTCTCCCACTGACAGTGGGGATTTTTCTTTCAAGTCAGCAATTAATCTGTGCAGGCATTCTAGTTCCCCTCGCAGCAGTTGGAAATTCTTATGGCATAAACATTGTCCAAATAAAATTTGTATTTTAGTTTGGAAACTCCTTCATAATGCTATCCCTCTTGATGATCAAATTCAAAATATTGGAAAATATTGGCATTAGATTAGCTTATTGATGCAGGTGTTGTCTTAATCAAGTGGAGGGCATTCAACATACTTTTCTATACAGTCAGCTAGTTAAGTCTATATGGATTCATTTTGCAGCTCTGTTCAAAATAACCCCAAACTTCAATTCTATCTTGGAAATGCTGATCTCCTGGTGGTCGTATATGCCTAAAAAGGTCTACCTTCAGTTCCTTTTCTCAGTTGTCCCAAGCATGATTCTTTGGGAGATTTGGAAAGCTAGATGCGAAAGATTTTTTGAATGTGAAAAGATGAGATCAAAAGGGATAATTCAAAATGTCTCTACAAAATGATTTATGACATAGCTTATACAGTCTCCTTTAAAGATAGATTTCCACTTGAAATTTAAGGTTCATATGCCTAGTTTCATCATTACTAAATGGATTAGTCCCAAATATGGTGGTGTTAAACTAAATGTGGATGGATCTTCTAAAGGTAAACTAGGGTAAAGTCGTATTGGTGGCATCATCAGGGGATACAATGGCATGTTTATAGCAGCTTTCTATTCGTACATTGATCACAACCACAGCTTCAAGGCTGAGGTTCTAGCTTTACAAAAAGATGTGGAATTTTGTAAGAAATTTGGCTTCTCTAATTTCATTGTTTAATCAGATTCTCTTGCCTTGATGTCTATGATGAAAGGATTATGGAAACCTCCTTGGAAAGATACAAAGAATTTCCAGGATGTTAATTCAAGCCTTACATCCATTAATGTCCAGTTTACTCATGTTTGGCATAAAAATAATGGTGTAGCAGATGGTCTTGCAAATTTAGCATCCTCTTCAGGCAACTCAAAGACTTTTTGGTCTCTTCTGATCTCCCAATGTTAATTAAGGGTCTCTTTAATGTTGATAGATTAGGCTCCCAAGTATGAGAAGAGTGCTTTAATGTAATGGGGATGCGATAAATTCCAAATTTTAGTTTTATTTTCCATTAGTTCTTGTAAGTGCCACTCGGAGAGGCTATTTATCCAACCTATTAATACAATTTGTGGGAGTATTGTCCCTCTTCCTTAGAAAATAAAAATATCTTGGAGGTCGGAACCATGCTGCTGAAACAGCCATGGGTTTGACCCTTGATTCTAAATTTTTAATTATTTAATTGTAATGCTTATGCATTTTAAGATCTGTACATGGGCTTATATGTTAGGTTGACATACTTTTGTTCATATATTCAGTTATCGAGGTGGATTCTATAATATGTTAGTGTTTCTTTTTATTATGTAGGGCATTGCGAGTGGTAATGGGAAATGCCTCTGAGATTGAGGATTCCTTACTTGCAAGTCCACAGGTTTTCCACTTTCTATGCATAAAAACTTAATTACCTTTTGATATTGTGTTGCAATCCTCTTGTTTCTATGCAATTCACATTTCAAAGTACTGGATAGGTGTGAGTAGCTGGCCAAATCAGTTGGATACTGGGTGAAATATGTTGGACATGGATAGACCTGACTTGCTAGTATTTTGACCCAAAAGGGGTGAAATATAGCAAACTCTGAGAGTCATCAGAAAATTGATATCTAGTCACCGAGTCAACACAGATTGAAAAACCAATAGATTACGAAATTGTAGAAGTATCAAAAGGTGAAGCATTGTAGATGATTGCCAGGTATGTGCGACCCTAATTATGATGTCAATCAATTAGAATTCTCAAACTCGTAAATTTGTTCTTTTTACATGAATTCATTATACATCTACCCACTTAGTTGTGCTCCATTATAACCAGTTGAGAATTAGTGTTTGTGCACTTATGTACCATAGCAGAACCCCGTGAATATTGTGTTTATTCTACTTGTTCTTTGTTTGTTTTTTATTTAAGTATCTAAGATATCTAATATCTTGGGTTCAACTCATTAATTTACATCTTTGCTCGAAATATAAGTGATATTTTTCAAATAGATGAAGATAGAGGATCCATTTGCATATTACTTTGTGAAGATATAAACAGTCTTCTTGCTCTCTGTTAACAACTTAGCAACCTTACACGCCCTCTAATCTAACTCCTCTCCTTCCTTTTAAACACATCATCCCGAAAAAGACAATATGTAAAATCATAGGCCTTTGTTTTTTTCCCCAACGTTCATTGTATATAAAGTATAGAGAAAATCCAGGATCTGCAAATGATAGTCTATCTAAGAATCAAAGAAATTATGAATTTGGGAAAGCCCATGTGTATAGACAAAGATATTAGAATAATGTAATTATAATCAGTGGTCAAGTTATGTATTTTTCTGCTTCAACATGTCACTAAAAATATTATTTTCTTTGCAGCTAATTTTGCTTTTCTCATATATTCGAGTTCTTAACATATTATTTATTAAATATTTAAACCACTCATATTATTTATGAAGCGGAAGGTCCCTCACCTACCCTTCCCCCTTTCCGCCGAACAATTCACTATTGGCAGACCATTGGACGTTGTTCGGTCCTCCGTCGTCGACAGGGGGTGGGCGTGCCGCTAGTGCGGACAGTAGTTTATAAAGGATATAGGTTAATGTGTTAAGGGGTTTATTTATTAGGATTTTTTGTTAAATAAGAAAATATATTATTCTAAAAATTTAATGAATATTATCTTGAGGGACTAAACATAATTTAAGCCTATTTGATTCCATCTGAAAACAGAGTAGCATTTTCTTCTTCATCATTTAATGTGGATTTTCAGTCTTACTGGCCCAATTTTGTGTTTCGTCCCTTAACTTGCTTTTTTACTAAGGATCACTCATAAGCCTGTGTACACAAATAATGTTATGTGGAATATTTGACTGAAATTTATTAGTGTTTTCTGGCCTGTAGATTAATTGATCTCTTGGCATATATCTATTTTGCAAAACAAAAAGAGATTTGATTTTTCTAGAGTCTTGCAGCTAAGATTAATTTAGTGTTTCTCACCCACATAAGGGTTTAAGATTAAACCGGTTTTTATGTTAAATAGCACAACCAATCAATCGGTTAAATCATGAATTCTCGCACTGAAATTTCAAATACCAATTAACCGACTCGATACATCGTGGACTGCACATCTCACTTGAAAAGAAAATAGTAGTTAATTTACTACTGTCTCACTTTTGTGATTGCATATAAATGTCAGTTGTTGGTACTGCCTATTTAAATATAGATAGAAGAGTGGATCCTATCCCCCTGTATTCCATTTATTCTGTTGATGGCATATGTTGCAGGTCCACATAGTAAAAGGGAAATATCTAGTTCATGAGCATTGGCCGGTGAACTTTTAATGGATCTATTTTTGGTTTTAATTATGGCCTAGAACTCTTTACATGTCTTTTCTTTCAAATATTCTCATTTTTGTTTATTGGTATTTGAAGAAATAAACAATACGATTGTTAGTGCATTAATATATTAGTGGTGGCATTTGATCCACGAACTGCTGAAAAAATAGTCTCGAACAAATAATGTGCAACTCAATTGCAAACCACTGCACTTTACAATCAGTGTTTAGACCTAAAATATGACTAATAGATATTAAACTAGTGAATTTTTTTAATGTAATATTATGTATGGTAAAAACCTTTTTGATTTCATAGTTGAGTTATTAGACTATGTGCAATATATGTTGTGGAGCACAAAAAGTAGTATTAGTACTTTATATCCATATTAGGAAGATTAGTGTTTAATAAAAATGTTCAGGTAAACAATAGATTATTAAATGACTTTAGTGTGTTTGGGACAACTATTAATCAACTGCTCTCTGCAACACATTTTAATGTCTGTAAATTTTAGTTTAATCTACGTTTATTAAGAGGTTTAATAATTTACAATATTTTATTGTTTTGCACAGATCTAAGATTTTTAGCTTGCAAAATGGTGGATCTTGCAAAAAATGGGTCCCTGACAAATGTTACAATTGTTTTACGCCACGGGTAAGTTGATTCTAATTTTGTGCATTATGTCATTATTATCTCTACTTTCAGACTTTGTAACTTCTGCTGGTTATCGTTCAACTTGCTTCTATTGTGCTGGCTCGGGTGATTTTTTTATATTTATGTATTTGTTGTTTCATGCTTATATTATTGAATAATTTTCTTAATAGGTAGAAATATTTTTTTGCAGGTCTTCTAAAGCTACCGTTTCTTCTACTACTTGGCCTCGAATAATTGGAAAAGGATTTGTTTAGTTGAGTAATGCAATGCATACATTCTTGAATAATTTTCTTAAAATAGACATATATTGTCATTTGTTGCATATCCTTCCACCGATTTTCTACTACCTGGAGTCGAATAATTGAAAAAGGATTTGTTGAATTGAGTACTTTCATGCATACATTTTTGAATGATTTTCTTAAAATAGACATATATTGTCATTTGTTGCATATCATTTAAAGGCACTGATTGATTAACATGTTGAATTTAGTGTGCAAAAATGTGTAGGTTACATGTTTGTTAAATCCCCAACTGGGTTCTCCTGTCATGCAAATTTGCAATGTGCAGACTACGGAGTACATGAGATATGTTTTACAACCAATAAATCTTTTAACTTTTGTTTTCTTTTATTTGGAAATTATGAACATCAAAAAGTTTGACTTCTACTATTTTTTTGATGTCTTCTATTTACTTTATAAAAATAAAATAGTATGTAATGACACAATAATATTAGCATGATGTCTGTATAACAACTGTAATTACATTCACAGCCTAATGAAGCCAACTTCTGTCAGATTTGGTCTTCACCCAAGTGTGAAGTGAGTTGGACTAGTAGGGAAAATAAGGAAATAGGAACACGATATCGATGTGGTTCGGCCCAAATAATTTGTCCTACGTCCACCAATAGAGTGATCTATCATACGGTGGACAACTCTTTCATAGTTAGTGTTTCGAAGGAGATCCTGTCACATTATTGTGAAGCTTCGTTAGTGTATGGTTCATCTGTAATGGACTGAATCTAGGCAAAGTGTATTCAAAACCTCTCAACAATCTCAATTTCACAAATCAGTAGATCTAAAGTAGAGATAGAAAGTTTTGTATCTCTAAAGTGAAATAAGTGATTGGGTAGGTTTTGATGGAAAACACTCAGGGTGATCCCATACTTATTTACCATTTTATCAATTTTTCTTTGTCTTGATTAGGTTTGTACGAGGAAACTTGATGTGTTCCGTTGAACTGCTAATGAATAAACTATGAATTAAATTATATCGAAAGTTGTTAAGTATAGTCAATGGTGTGAATTATGGGTTCTTTAATGAATTCATCACTTTTTTTTTCTCTTAAGCTTTTGTAATATGACAGTATGATTTGAGGCATAATTTTTTTACTTGTTTGACATTATATATGCAATCTTCTTTTTAGTTTGCAATTCATGTTTCGAAAAACTGGCCTAGTTTGAGCACTTGGCCAAATTAATTGGATAGTGGGCAAAATAGGCTGGACATGACTAGTATCTTGATAAAAAAAAAGGGTTAAATTATAGTCAACTCGACATGTCATCGGAAAATGATATCTGGTTACCAAGTCTAAGACAGATTCAAAAACCAATGTTACCCCATGTGGACCACCGCGCATTCCCATTGAACTTCATTGACAGCAAAGTAGCTTATATGTTTTTCATCTCTCACGAAGTCTCAAGAAGAATGTTCATCATTGAAAACGGATCCATTACTTGAGAAAGTTAGGAGGATATTGTGCATTGACGACTTGCAAACTCAAAAATTAATTTTATCCCCTCCAAACACAATTCATTTTCATTTGTGAATTGTTTCTTCGAGTTAGATTACACCTTCGTGAGTTGTTTAGAGAATCTCGAGACAGTCTAATCGATGGTAGTTATTTCAATGTTTTTAGTGATTCGATATTAAATTAGATTTCATGTATGCACGTTAAAGTTCAACTTATTACGTCATCGGATTTAGATACTGACAGATATGGAATAGATTGGTGCCCATTAATCTTAATTTTGGCTGATTTTCTACTGGACTAATGTGCCTCACCATGTCATATTAATGAACTATTATGGGTCATTTATCTTGTCATGATGGTCATATTTTGGAAAGATTCTCAAATATCATGTCTGTCAGTCTACGACCTCGTGGTTATCCTGTGTTTGTGGAGGACCTTTGTTTCCACCCGAAGGAGTGAGTGAGTCCATCTTCTTCACTCGTGTATATTAAAATTATATAAGAAATTATTGAGGGCATCCTTCATTATGAGTTGCACTCATGATTGGCCCGTGAATGGAGGACATTTTTGGTTAAATTGCATTTGGTTTTGGCATGCATATCTTTTTGGGTAAATTTTGGCTTACTTGAATCATTGAGGTTTTACATGGGTAAGTTGGAGGGGGCATTGTGGTCATTGACGGGTTTGAATAAGTCATAGACAATTTGGTAATATTTACATCATGGTGATATTAAGGTCATTTCTGCATATTGTGGGAGTTTTGGTGATTAAATTGGTGATAGGTCCATTTAGGTAATTTTGGGTTCATTGAGGCCAGGATGGTATATGAATTGGTGAGTGTGGGTATTTTCGTCTTTGCGTTGTTAGTGTTCATAATAGCCATTGTGTAGTTACGTGGCATGTGAGGGTCAATTCGGTAAATTTTCACCTGTTGTGGTATTTTATTGTTCATAATGGAGTCTAGGGATTTTCGGTATTTTTGGGTTCAATTACAAAGTTGTGGTGAAGTTCAAATTTTTGAGGTGCAATATTCACGGGGTGATCAAGTTGAATTTTTGAAATTTGCAACTTTTGAGTGTGTCGGCATATTAATCTTTTCAAGGTCTAAAGAAAAAATGTCTTATAAAAATGTATTGTGAAATTTTATTAATATAGATTTGGGATTTTTTTAATGCGAGTGCTTAACACACAAGAGGTCGTATTCACTTGCCATTATGTTCCCACACAGGAACACCTATTTTCACTAGCCTTCACATACATATCACCTCGCACACTAAAATAGACACTTGCAGTGCATCACACAAATGCATAACACTTACATTCACCTCCACATATTCATTTTATCTCACCTAGGGCTCACTTACACCCTCACTAACTCACTGTCCATCCCAATTCGTGCAACACATTTGCACAATACGCACACTAATGCTTGTGAGGTCTGCCCTTTCTATTGGCTATAGCAATATTTAATGTGGATGAATTTAGTTGATTATATTAATATGGGGACTCCATCAAGCAAACAAAACTACCACACTCATTTTCAAAGTTTGCATGCAAGATGGTTGTTAAATTGCCGCAACTACACTTTTCGTCCATTTTAAAAAATCTCACTTCTCAGATTCTTACTTTGTCGTTGTCTTTTCTTATCGCCAACACATTCTAATCATGTTTGCCCATTAATTTGCAAATACACTCTTATACATTTTGAGTGGGATGATGGTGCAAATTTTGATATAATGGAGTGAGAAAGTCATGACTGTAATTCTCTGTTGGTGTAAAAGCTAATTGTGTTGGGCAAATGATTTTTGGTTGATATCATTACATAATTCAATCCTATCCACTGACCAACCCACACATTGCACACGACATACACATAGAGCCACATATGAACAACACCTTGTTGAACATTGGTTGTAGCAAGTTATTGTGGTTTGTGTCATTAGTTCTTGCTTTTTGTTGAAAATTGGGGTTCCCTCAAACAAAAAGAACCTCTGCATGCATTTTCAAAATCTGCACACAAAGACGTGTTAAATTGCCTCAACCATTTTTTTCCAACCATTATGCAAAATTTCAGTTCTCCCATTTTCTAATTCCCTAAATAATATCTATCTCTACACCAACACCAATTCCTATTCACTTTGGTTTACTAATTTGTAAAATTCATTTTGTCTTTTTGGGTGGCATGATGGTGCAAGTCTCTCATGGGTGTATGATGGCCTCATATTGACTTGGATATGCTTGATGTGCCTTGTATTGCTTTTTTCTTGTGTCTTTTTGGGTGGTTTAAGAGTATGCTTGATATGCCTTTTATACTGCATTATTGTTCACACCTTACCAATAACCATCCGCGTCTCCTCGATCCCTCACTCATCTTCATGACTTGATCTGTTGAGAAGCAAATGGGTGCTCACTCCATGTAGCTTTAACCACCTCTCTCTATTTCACAACACCAAACCTCTATATCACACGGCCATTGGGGCCTTTGATTTCACACCTTCGTTGCGACCCTCACCGAGAAACTATCACCTTTGTCTTGATAGAGAACCATCTCGCTTGCAATTGAGGTAGATATTCTATACTCTTAATTTGGTTAAACTATCACCTTTATCTTTACAGAGAACCATCTCGCTTGCAATTGAAGTGGGTCACGAGTCGAGATTCCAACTCCGACAACCCTTCAATCGAAAGATTGATAAATTCCCAAAAGAGAATCGGGTGAATGGAAACCCTAAATTCCATCACCACTAAAAGAAGAGATACCAACTCTTTTAGATCCTCCACCCTCCATCTCCACCACCACCATCCTCCATCTCCACCTCCTACCACCACACAACCACTACCCCATTACATGAATTTCCGTCTTCAATTTTTACCCAAACCCTAATCCAAGAACCCCACCAAACCAAAATTGAAACCCTAACCCTCAAGAACCTACAAACACTAATCAAGAACGCCCACCCACCCACCCACCCCCCAAAAAAAAAACCACTCCTACCCAAAACCCACCCCTACCCCTACCAAACTGATCAGAACCTCCTACCTCACTAGATTGACTGCCGAACAAGGCAGCCACCTGTTTTTTCTTCCGATCTAGTTTTTCCCACCCTTGTAGCCCCCGCTGACCCCCTTAAAAAAAACACCCTCCCCGATCACCCCCCACGATCACCCCCGATTTAAATCCTTGGACAACAGCGACCACCGACCTCCAAAACAGGTTCGGCCGGCCAAATTTTCATTCCCCTGTACCTTTTTTTTCCCTGCTTTGGCCCTCGCTATCTCCATCTCCTACCGCCGACCATCCCAGTAGCCAGAACCGCCCAAAAGGGGCCGATCACCATCTCGTGACAACAGCTTGCACATACAGAGGCAGGCCAACCACTTCTTGGCCTTATCTGTCATCGAAATACCACACATAGGGCAGTACCCTTATTCTCCTATAGTGGAGCAGCCAAACAGAGGCCGTCCAGCCATTCCCCACCCTTGTTAACCCCTCTTACCCACAATCTGTCCCGGAACCCTTCCAACCCCCCAATACCAAACCCTAACCCAATTTTTTACCCAAAACAGCCCCAACCTCTCCTAACCCTAATTTTTACCCTTTTCACACTCATTAATGCCAACCACAAGTAAATTCGACCCACACAAGCCTGCCCTACTTCGAGCCGATCTCACCCTCCCTATTGACCTCTATTCCGGTCAATTTTAGAAACAACACATGACTGACATGAGAAATGTACCCATCGAGGATACAATTTTTGACTATTTTCCACCGGAAATGTCGCTGTCTTCAGTCCTCTTGTTTCGCCATCGTACTTGCAAAGGTGCGGTTGCCGGAGTTACCGTTCGACCAGATTCAGGGATCCACTAAGACAAGTTGCAACCGTGTGCTTATGGTGTTAAGAAGGCGGAGTGGCCGTCAGTTTTCGTTGCTCGGATTCTGTAGGTAGACATCGTTGAAATTCAGGTATATTAGACCCACTTGTTGAAGTTCCATATGGGTCTAACAGAAGTTCAGACGGTCCATTTGCGTGTTGGCTTTGATTTGGGGTTTTACTTTGCTTTGAAAACTAACACTTGTATTGACACGTGTTCATGTGACATTGATGAGTCACCCTCCAAGCTCGAGGACGAGATTTTTTGAAGATGGGGAGAATGATGTATATGGGATTTCTAGTGACACGTGGCACGTGGTTGTGCCTACGGGAGACGACTATCTTTTAATTTCCATTTTTTAGTTTAGGTTTTATTTTAATTTTCCTTTATTTTTAGTGCTTAATTAATTTCCATGTATGTTTGGGACTAATGAGTCATTTGTAGGTATTAGTTGTCCTTTTTGGTCTTTTTGGCTAACTCTTCCTATAAATAGGCCTTTTGGCCCTCATTTGTACTTAATCTTGAATATTGAGAATAGAGAGAGAAAGAAACCCATTTCACTAGTCTAATTTATTTATTTGTTGTTGTTGTTGTTGTGTAGTGTAGTAATAACGCTTCCGCATTTGAAGATTTACATCATCAACAGTTAGGTTAGTCATTAATATTGTAAGCGCAGAAGGTCAATTTACCTCGCACAGTATTTTGTTCCACAATAGATATTTGACACGCTGAATAAATTTCCTTTCATTCTTAAAGATTCTATTGGCCACTTGATTGGCCCATGTTGAAAAATTGTGGAGTTCAATATGAAGTATCTAACCAGGATGAATCCATTACTGAGTGCCCATGTTCTGGAAGTTAAACATAAGTACATTACGATTATGTCAATATATACGAATCAAATTATAGACTTCTTCTTGTATATGTTTTGGTGATTAGTTCTTTTGAAATAGACAACTTCTTGATACAATTACCTCTTCCTCCTACATTTAATTTTTTGTGCATTGGGGTTAATTTCAATGTATGTTTTCCCCAATTCAACTCATTATTAGTTTACATGGCATACGCAATTAAGCTTTATATATATATATATATATATATATATATATATATATATATATATATATATATATATATATATATATATATATATATATATATATATAGAGAGAGAGAGAGAGAGAGAGAGAGATATGCTCGCCTACATCATGCTCTATACATCACACCGTGCATCATGCCTAATTCCAGGCCCTAGAAAACTTTTTTTTCAAATTTTATATTTTCCCTTAAAATTAATCTTCCAATCAACCCATATGCAAAAAATTAGGTCAAAATACATTTTGTAGCTATTTTTAAAAAATCAACAAAAAACCGTTGGCGCAGACCCTTATAAATAAGGTATTTTTAGCAGTTTTTTGTAGATTTTTTAAAAATAGCAACAAAATATATTTTTCCCTAATTTTTTGCATATGGGTTGATTGGAAGGTTAATTTCACGGGAAAAATATAAAATTTGAAAATAAAGATTTTTTAGGGCCTGGAATTAAGCGTGATGCACGGGTGATGTATAGAGCATGATGTAGGTGAGCCTGACCCTATATGTATGTATGTATATATATATATATATATATATATATTTCTTATTATAAATTTTTAGTTTAATAACCTTTAGTACCCCTGAGATGTATACCATTCTGTTGGTTTGTCACAACATTTCCTATGATACATATTGCATATCATACGACAGTAACAACAATGATTATGGCTGCACCACGCACACTAGGCCCACAGTTGATAAACATTTTAGTAAAAGCAGTCAATAATTATAAATTCCGCGTACTAAGCTTTTCAATTAAATTTTAAGATATCACTTTGTGATCTCGCGGATCAAGAAGTGATCATTCCAGATACCTGAGTTCTTTTGAACTTCCCCTTCCCTTCAATGTGATTTTTAATCAGTAAGTTTTAAATCTACTGGTTGTTAAGATGATGATAATAATAATAATAATAATAATAATAATAATAATAATAATAATAATAATAATAATAATAATAATAATAATAATAATAATAATAATAATAATAATAATAATAGTAACAATTATAATAATAACAAAATCATCTTTTGAAATAATCATTTTACTCAATTTTTCTTTTTACAGATCAAATAACAGCCTGAAGAAGTTCGTCTGGAGTTGCAGAAAGATCTTGATCCCAGCAACCATTTGGCAAATTTCTGGCTTTTCCTTTAAGTATACAAGATAGCACCTGGTAAACTGTCTTAAAGACATCTAATTTAATCAGAGAAGCTACAGAGACACTAATCTCTTCGAAGTAATTACTGGTGCCTCACTGTGTCCAGGATTATCCTGTTCCAATTTGAAGACCAATTCCGATAAATGGCCCATATGTCTCCACTTTTAGAGTCAGAAGATGAGAGAACACATATACTTCTTTACAATATCAGAAGTTAAATGTCCCTGAAATATCTGATAGACTTGGTAAACCCAGAATCCACTCAATTCACTGAATTTGGATCCCAATTCAGTGACCCAAATTCATTGTCATAAATTGTTTAATTAATATGTGTCTAAACTATTTTACTTAGATGAACTCACGGGACAATGGATTTACTAAATTTACTATGTGTTCGTTCTTCTTAGCCACTTCAGAATCCAACCTTTTTTCTTCTAGTTTCTTACTAACTATTGTTCTTGCTTTGTCAATTTACAATGTTCTAGCATCAAACACAGGGGTGGCTGGATAACTTTGATTGAAATCTCACTAGTTGTGATTGATGTTTCTATTTACGCTAATTACTTTCTCGCATTGTTAATTTTTTAAAGACATTTCTTCATGTCCATTTTGAGAAGTTTCTCCCACATCAACCATCCTCTTTTAGGTGGTTTCCCGACTTTTGCGACCAAGTGTTTATTATACCCATTGGAGCCCATACCAATTACAACATTTCTTACATGATGCTTTCCATAAGTTTTTGCATTGACACTTCCATAGGCCTAATGAACAACATTCACAAATTTCTTAGGTAATCCATTAGGATCCACATCTCCTGAACAAACTCCTGGGGTTGAATCCATTGAAGTGATACATTAATATCGTAATCAAATCCATTTATAGAATGAAATCCAAAGACCCCGTTCCCTGTAAAACATACTGGGGTGTTTGGGACATACATAGTCCCTTTAAATCTATGACTTCTGTACCCCTTTTTGGGTATATATGACCATGAACTATACGGGATGAAACCATTCACCAGGGTTTATCCTTCTTCGAGGGCTATGAAAACACCTCGATAGTTTTTACAAGAAAGTCCCTCATTCACATGCTTCCCACAAACAATCCATAAAGTATCAAATACTATTTGTCCTTATATCATAAGAACTCTTCTTAACACTGACAAACTTCAGACTCCATGCTTAGGAACCAAGCTTAAATGCCGTCATCAGCCCACATAACAGAGACTTGTTCTTATTGGTATGGATCGTCGCAACCATCCTTTTGTATTGTTTCCTACAACTTTGCCTTTTTGACAAATGGGTCCAATCCAGGAACTGAATAAAAATTGACTTCTCCATTAATTTTGGTTAGAGAAGATGTATATATTTTAAATGTAGCCACCATTTGAGATATACTCTCTACTTCTGGGAAAAGTGTTTGGGCCTTTACAACATTATTCTTTCCAGCTGTAAAAAGCTTCATAGCATTATCCTTAGCTTTAAGAGCCCCTCAATCAGTTGAAGTCTGAATTTGAAGGCCACAGTGTCTGCATGTAAAAAATGTTATGACGTGAACCCATATCGCCAAGAGTTCGAGTCATGCATTTGCTTCAAATCTTAATCAAAATCAGCACAACCAGGTATGTACATTTTAGGCTGAACTACTTGACATAAATACTTAATGAGTTTATGGATAGGGAGTAGAGACTAAGAAAGGACTAAATTAGGCCGGATATAGAGATTAAAATTTTAGGGGATGTGTTCGTTAGATCCAGGAAGGTAATTACCACAAAGAAACAAAGATTTCACCAGTCTCCGACCAGATATAGTTAAAAGATCAAATGTAATCACCTTCAGTTTTCATTATGTTAGTAAGTTCTAGTATTAGAGAGAATAGTTCACCCATATTCTTAGAGAGAATAGTACACCCCTTTATTAACGCCGCCATTGTTCATCAATGAATGATAAGTGGTATTAAGTCAGACAAGCCAATGGTATCTATCTCGTCCATTTAAGTGGTATAGTTGCTAGATTCGGTCTTCCATCAGAATAATTAATGTGCAAATGAGTTAAATTTTCTATTTTTTTCTGAGAGATTTAGAAATACCTGTTGGTTTTTGTTTAGTTAACTGACCAAACACCTTTAATCTAGATTATTTTGCCTCGAAGGATTACAAATTAATATTGACATTTATCTCAAAGATGTGATGAAAAAGAGCACATAAACAAATGCTATTACCATTCCATTAATGATTATCAACCATTATTTCCATTAAGCAGTGATAGTGTAAAAAACATAGGTTTATTTTTTTCTCTTCCTTTTTCTTTTTGGCTATTAATGATCTATTGCTATATGAACTTGTCTTGGAAATAGAATTATCATCTCCATGTCCCTCGCGTTTGGATAAGATGCGATCATTAAGTCATATAAGTCATGATTTGATATATTATCACATTGGGCATTTTTATAGCTAAATTTTCACTGTAGTGTTTTGTATTTTTTTCTGTGTAAGCATAACAGGACAATCTTTTATCTACTATGACAATGGTGATATGATGTAAATAATTGTCTCATATGTCCTTTATTACTACTATATACAGACTTTGGTACTTAAAATAGTTCAATGCATGCTTTTATCTATTTTTGGTCATTATTAAGCGTGACCTTAAATGCACATATTGATTCATCATCTAAATAAAGAGCCAACAATTTACAGAACATACAAATTTAACATTTTTAGTTTTTAAGCTTAAACTCAATTTGCTCGTATAATAATGATATAAAAATTGATGTCAGAATTGAGGATTACCCACTTCAATCTGGTTTATATGAATTTATAATGACCTGAAACCGTAGCTGTAGAAGGTCAACTTCCGTTTTGCATGAACCACTAATGCTTGTTTTCTCATTAAAAGAAACTTGTCTACGATTTTTGATGGTATCATCTCTAAGTTCCTGCATATCAAAACGTCCTCTCAAAATAATGGTCCTTGCTCTATCGAGCTATTTATTTTAGAAGATTTGAAAATATTGAGTTATGTAGTTGTTTGTATTTTTCTTTATTATTGGGTATCAATTGGTGAATTATATGTAATACCCCGTACTTTTGACTATAATTATTTTTGGGATTAATTAATTAATTAGCGTATTAATTGGAAATTAATCCGAGTTATAAATACTAATGAGATGCGAATTGGTATTTGATTATGTGCATATATGATTATATATGTATCTGGTACTATAAAATTTGTCGTGAGATTTATATACGACATTTTAGAAATTTTGTTGAGACGCGTGGGACCGCAGCGTCACGGTATATTATTTTGTTAATAAAAGTAAATTTAAAATCTATAATCCGTATGGTCGTTTTGAGTGCGCCAACGCGTCCGGAAGGGTCGGGATAGTCAGAAAACACTAGCCGGGGGTATAGTTTGGGTCCCGGGGTATTTTTAGGCCATACCGGTAACTTAAAGGGTATTTTAGTAATTTGGTATTTTTGGGTAATTAAAAGTGACGAAAATTGAGAATTGTAATCTGATAAGGAATTGACCCAACCAACCCCTTATTAACCCCATAAGCTACGTAGGTTATCATTTAGTCTTCCAACTCTCCCAAAGAAAACCCTAGCCACCATAGCCATCTTTGGAAGAAGAAAGCTTAGAGAGGAAGGGAAAGAGGAGGAATTCTGCAGAAAATCTGCAGAAAGATATTACAAATCCAACACCAGATTCAGAAACAATCAAGGCAAGTGATTTATTCCATTTAAATTTCAGAGAATGCTTCTTCCATGTTAGATTATTCATAAATTTTGTATGTTCTTTGAAGATAATGAAAAACCCATAAGATTGGAGTTATTAGTTTAAATTTTGGGATATAGGTTGCATGTAGAATGTTACTGGAAGATTATATTAAGAGAATTATCGACTTTTGTTATACCAAAAACGGATTTAAGATGAAGTTTATGAATGTTCTTGAGATAAAATCTGGAAACTAGGTTTTGATGAAGTTTGACCCATATGTAGCCTTTAGATGTTGAATTAGTGGTTTGTGGACGTTAGTAATATTGTAGGATTGTTATATGACATTACTATAACATTATATTTGAGAATCATACGTTAGAAATAAGTTTTGGGACGTGTTCAAATCTGCAGAACGAAGCAGTCCGTAGCCATACCTGTTCGATCGATCGATCGACATTCATCAGTCGATCGATCGACTAGATCGATCGATCGATATTCATAGGTCGATCGATCGACCTTCCCAGAATGAGTAAAATTTTCCTTAATTTGATTCTAATGGCAGAAACCCTGGGAGAATATGTTTGGAGAACTTATGAATACCCTCACCCTTAAGGAAGACCAGTAGGTGTGATTATTATAGTGGACTTTAATTAGAATGCAATTCGGGGAATTATTCTAGGTTATTGAAATTCGTTAGAGAGGTAACGTTTGGGTTAATAGTGCAAAATTGTGTAATTCGATGAAATAAGGTTTAGAGCAGAAGTAAAGACCTTAGGAATAAAGATGTTATATTTGGTAATAATCAAAACCTAATAATCTATTATAGATAGGTTTTAAGGTTAAGGGACTACGACGTGAGACGTGTTGGTAATTTAACTTTATATTAACGGGAGACTTGAAATACATAAGTTTGGAATAATGTTATTATGATGTAGCTTATACCTTATTAAAATGGTGATATCTAAGATGTGTGAATGCTTAGTATATAGATTATGTGTATGACATACCTACCATACTTGCTATCACGGGAGGTTACGTTCGCTTAGGACCCTCTAATCCTTGTGTGCCTACGGGGGGGATATAGACTGGTACCTTGATGAACATAGGTCATAGAAGGACTTATTGTGATATTAATAAGTCTGCATGATCATGGGAGCGTAGGTATGTGCGTGACCCATGTGATGGTGACTGTGTTCGCCTCCACTATTTGTGATTTGTGTTATCTGAACTATTCCTGAGAGATTCGGAATATGTGATCCTTATGTACGTGATGTACCGGGATGGATAGCAGAGTATGTGTGCACCATGGCTTAGATTGCGGGGTGCTTGTATCGTATATTTATGATGTGAATTATATACATTAAATTAATGGAAATCCTCATGTTAAGGTTGTAAAAATATTACGGTATTGTTTCGAGATATATAATGAGTTAGCTGATAGTTATATCAATGGCATAGTTAGTAACTGAGTTTACGTTAAACCTCTATTAAATTACGAGCGTTATTATGTTAAATTAACCGAGTAAAATGGGTAGAACCCTTGGTAGTCTAGTTAGTTACGTTGTCACTTAACTAGTGGAAAGGGTAGTTATAGATGGGTACTTACGTTAGGAGTGCACAGTTAGTCGAGAGGTGAGAATTTAATGTGAGTGCACGTCCTAACATGTACTTTGCATTTAATGTTTTAAATGTTTTTAAAACACTTGCAGGTTTTTAAAATGATTTCCACTTTCGGGCTCTGACCCATTTGCTTTCAAATATATTTTCTTGTAAAACCATTTTAGGTGCCCAGCCACAAGGACACCAAGCATAGGATTCTCATTCAGAAGACGAGCTGTAGCTGTTTGTGGAAGCTACAGGGACTTGCTTTTAGACGCCTCTCTCATTTGGATTCCAGTCTCAGCATCTATCAGTTGTAGGGCATGTAGCCCAATTCTATTAGACATTTTTACATTCCAGTTTTCAGACTCTAGCATGTATTGCTCAGTATTCAGTTTTAGTTATTTATTTCAGTTTACTTATCAGTTGTGGGATTTGTATTGAGGAGTTTTTCCTCCAGAATTTATTTACATTTTGTGATGGTTATTTGTTTTACTTCAGTATGGTGAATGGTGTTATTTAGTTATTCATTACTCTTGTTGCATGTTAATCAGATTTAATAAAAATTTGGCACTTACTTTTTAAATACTAGGTGGTTAGTAATAATAAAACGTTTTCGACAGTGATGCTATTTACTGAGCCAACTTGGCATTTTGAATTAATTTTATAAAGGAGTAGCTACCCGGTGTTTAATTAGTCGGGGTGTCACAGGTGGTATCAGAGCATCAGGTTCTAGTGTCCTTAGGATCTGACGGCTTATTATGTTTTCCGCTGAGCTTTCTTTGATATAGAGCCCTAAATATTAGGAATGTTGTATTCATCTCTGTACTTTGGGAATTCGTACTTCCGCGGTTTGTTTATTTGAATGATGAACTCATCCAAATTTACTTAAATTTTCAGATGGATCGTCAAGAAGAACTAGCTCGAACGGTTGAGGGAATCAACGGGCAAGATCGACTCATACCTCGGGTATCCCTGGAGAGAATATCAACAGTCGAGTTAGCGGGTATCGTGGCACAAGCAGTTACCACTGCAGTTTTACAATACCAAGAACGCAGCATACAACTAGAAGGAGGCAAAAGACCTAGAGAGGTTAGCCAAGTGCATGTGAATAAGGCAGACAAATGTGCGAGGACCCCGAGAATTCAACTACAGATTGCCCAAGACCGAGTCGGTTCTAATCAACAACGTGGTACAATGAAGCATTTTCGAAAGGGGAATAAAGTTCCAAGTCTTCAAGGACGACATCGTCAACAGCAGAGTCAGAGGGGGAGTAACTTCAGAGGCCGATGTTTTGTGTGTGGCACACACGGCCATAGACGCCAGAATTGCCCAGAAGGTGTTAGAGCTCCCCAGCAGCAGGATGCACGTAATGATCCACCGGGGCCACTGTTTACAATCGCTCTCCCAGCACCAGCTCAGGTACTAGCCCTACCAACCTTTCCAGTAGCTCCAGTGCAACAGGGGCAGAATGGTCAACAACGGTTTCAACAGGGTCAGCAATGCCAGGGTAGAAATGATAACGCTCACCGAGGCCGTGGTCATCATGGGCAGCGAGGAGGAAACTTCCAAGGGAAGTGTTTCAAATGTGATAAGATTGGCCACAAACGTCAGGATTGTCCTGATAAGAGCAGAATACCACCGCAGCAGCAGCAGGGTGCCCGACATGAGCCGCAGAGGCCGCCTTTCCCACCTGCTCTTCCAACTTCAGCCCAGGTGACAGAATTACCATCTATTCCAGCTTTTCCGGTGCAGCAGGGACAATTACAGTATGGACGTGTCCATGACGTCCACCAGGCAGTAGTTCCACAGGCACCGCCCGCGATCGAGGGTACATTTCCTATCCATGGCACTATGGGTCGGGTATTGTTTGATACGGGTGCTACACACTGTTTTATTGCTACACACTTCGCGAAAGCCTTAGGATTGTTAGCTACGGCAGAGAGCACAGTGACGTGTGTCGACTCACCATTAGGGAGTGGGTCACTTATTTTCTTTATATGCCGGGGAGTCGGGGTAGAGGTTGGTGGTTTGGTATTGCCTACGGACATGTTAGTGTTAGATATGCATGTTCACGATGTGATCATCGGTATGGACTGGCTCGTATCATATAGGGCCATGATTGATTGCTTCAGCGGGAGCATTGTTTTTGCCATTCCGGGGCAGGAGATGTTTATAGTGGCGATGCCTCGCCCAGAGGGAGGATCGATCGCTCATCTGTATTACATTGAGGAGGATACCTCTAAGGAGGTTGTGATTCCTTTGGATTCGATCCCGGTTGTCAGGGAGTATTCAGATGTGTTTCAGGAGATACCAGGCTTACCACCCAGTCGGGAGATAGACTTCGTTATAGATTTGCTACCGGGTACGAGACCTATAGCACGTGCACCGTACCGTATGGCTCCGGCTGAAATGCGAGAGTTACGAGATCAGATAGAGCAGCTGTTTGGGTAGGGCTATATTCGCAGGAGTACCTCACCTTGGGGCGCTCCAGTTTTGTTTGTGAAGAAGAGGGGTGGTTCACTGAGATTGTGCGTGGACTACCGAGAGTTGAATAAGGTCACGATACGGAATAAGTATCCGTGACCTCGAATCGATGACTTATTCGACCAGTTGAGAGGAGCTTCTTTCTTCTCTAAGATTGACTTGAGGTCGGGATACCATCAGTTGCGTATCAGGGAGGAGGATGTCTCGAAGACCGCGTTTTTATCGAGATATGGTTCTTATGAGTTTCGGGTTATGCCTTTCGGCTTGACCAACGCTCCAGCTGTGTTTATGGACTTAATGAACAGAGTGTTCAGGGATTTCCTAGATCAGTTTGTCATTGTCTTCATTGATGACATTCTGGTTTACTCTCAGACAGAGGAGGAGCACGCCGAGCATTTGAGGCAGGTTTTGCAGACACTTCGTCAGAACGAGCTGTAGCAAAATATGAGAAGTGCGGGTTTTGGCTGAAGGAAGTACAGTTCTTGGGTCACATTATTTCCGATCAGGGAATATCTGTCGATCCGGGAAAGGTATCAGCGGTGAGGGAGTGGGGACAGCCCACGACACCAACGGAGATTCGTAGTTTCTTGGGTCTAGTAGGATATTACAGGAGATTTATTCGGGGATTCTCGGAGATAGCAGGTCCTTTGACACATCTTACTCGTAAGGGTGTGCCATACATCTGGAGTGATGCCTGTCAGTTGGCATTCGATGAATTGAAGGACAAATTGACCTCAGCACCTGTGTTAGCATTGCCGAGACCGAGAGTTGAGTATTTGGTTTACACCGATGCGTCTTTGCAAGGACTGGGAGGTGTATTGCAGCAGGAGAGACATGCCATAGCCTATGCTTCCCATAAGCTAAAGCCTCATGAGAAGAATTACCCCACGCGTGATTTGGAGTTGGCAGCAGTGGTATTTGCCTTACGGATTTGGAGGCACTATCTTTTGGGGGAGAAGTTTCAGTTGTTCACAGACCACAAGTCCCTACAGTATCTGTTCACGCAGAAAGAGTTGAACATGCGGCAGCGTAGGTGGCTTGAGTTTGTGAAGGACTACCAGTTCGACATCCAGTACCACCCGGATAAGGCTAACGTGGTAGCAGACGCGTTGAGCCGCAGGCCAGCAGATGAGGTGGCAGAGGTGTGGAAGGCTAAGTGGAAGGAATTGGGACACCAGGATGCAGTGGCTCGATCTTTCATGTCTGTAATGACCGTTACACCGCAGATTGTCACGAAGGTAGTACGGGCACAGGCCGATGACTCGTTCTGTCAGGAGCAGATAGTTTGATTACTAGCAGAGGGAGCCGAGTCCTATACCGTTAGCTCAGACGGGGGATTGCGCTTCAATGGGAGGTTGGTAGTTCCGGAAGGGGAAGAATTGTGGCACGATGTTATGGCTGAGTCGCACGGCTCACGGTTCGCGGTACATCCCGGAGGGGACAAAATGTACCAAGACATGAGACGGCAATATTGGTGGAGCGGTATGAAGAAAGATATCGCTGAGTTTGTCTCGAAATGCGCCACTTGTCAGCTTGTAAAAGTCGACCATCAGAGACCAGCAGGATTGCTACAGCCGTTGGAGGTTCCGGTGTGGATGTGGGAGAGCATATCCATGGATTTTGTCACGGGGTTGCCTAGAGGGGTCACGACTCCGTTTGGGTAATTGTGGACAGGTTGTCCAAGGTCGCTCACTTCTCACCCGTAAGGACTGACTACACTACGGGACAGTATGCACAGCTTTTCATTTCAGAGATTGTGAGACTTCCAATGTGCCCCTGAATATCGTGTCTGACAGAGACAAGATATTTGTTTCGAGGTTTTGGGAGAGTTTCCAGGAGGCCATGGGGACGGAATTGCGGTTGAGTACGGCTTATCATCCGCAGACCGATGGGCAGACAGAGCGCACCAATCAGATGTTGGAAGACATGCTACGCATGTGCATTATTGACTTCGGGGGTGGATGGGAGCAGTACCTTCCACTGGTGGAGTTTGCTTACAACAACTCCTATCAGTTCACGATTGGCATGGCTCCGTTCGAGGCGTTGTACGGTAGGCCTTGTCGTTCCCCAGCATGTTGTTTGGAGGTGGGGGATAACAAACTACTTGGGCCAGAAGTGATCCAGGATACTTCGGCAAGGATTGAGTTGATTCGGAGTCGCATTCGGGTAGCTCAAGACAGGCAGAAGAGTTATGCTGATGCGAAGAGGTTTTTCAAGGAGTTCCAAGTGGGGGACCAGGTTTTGCTCAGGGTTTCTCCGATGAAGGGGATTATGCGATTCGGGAAGAAGGGGAAGTTGGCACCGAGGTATGTGGGGCCGTTTCCTATTATTGAGCGAATCGGACCGGTTACGTATAGACTTGGACTACCGGAACATTTGCATCGGATTCCCGACGTGTTCCATATTTCCTCGCTGAGGAAATACCTTAAAGATGATTTGGCTCATTCTCACATTGCTGTAGAGGACATCGATCTCCAGACGGATAGCTCCTACGAGGAGGGGCCAATTGCTATTTTGGACCGAAGCAAGAGGAAACTGCGGTCAAAGATAGTCCCGTTAGTACGTGTTCAGTGGCGACATCACAATGTCGAGGAGTCCACATGGGAGCGCGAGGATGAAGATGCGCGAGCGTTATCCAGAACTGTTTTTAGCAGGTACTTTCTAGTTTCGAATTTCGGGACGAAATTCAGTTATTAGGGGGGAAGTATGTAATACCCCGTACTTTTGACTATAATTATTTTTGGGATTAATTAATTAATTAGCGTATTAATTGGAAATTAATCCGGGTTATAAATACTAATGAGATGCGAATTGGTATTTGATTATGTGCATATATGATTATATATGTATCTGGTACTATAAAATTTGTCGTGAGATTTATATACGGCATTTTAGAAATTTTGTTGAGACGCGTGGGACCGCCGCGTCACGGTATATTATTTTGTTAATAAAAGTAAATTTAAAATATATAATCCGTATGGTCGTTTTGAGTGTGCCAACACGTCCGGAAGGGTCGAGATAGTCAGAAAACACTAGCCGGGGGTATAGTTTGGGTCCCGGGGTATTTTTAGGCCATACCGGTAACTTAAAGGGTATTTTAGTAATTTGGTATTTTTGGGTAATTAAAAGTGACGAAAATTGAGAGTTGTAATCTGATAAGGAATTGACCCAACCAACCCTTTATTAACCCCATAAGCTACGTAGGTTATCATTTAGTCTTCCAACTCTCCCAAAGAAAACCCTAGCCACCATAGCCATCTTTGGAAGAAGAAAGCTTAGAGAGGAAGGGAAAGAGGAGGAATTCTGCAGAAAATCTGCAGAAAGATATTACAAATCCAACACCAGATTCAGAAACAATCAAGGCAAGTGATTTATTCCATTTAAATTTCAGATAATGCTTCTTCCATGTTAGATTATTCATAAATTTTGTATGTTCTTTGAAGATAATGAAAAACCCATAAGATTGGAGTTATTAGTTTAAATTTTGGGATATAGGTTGCATGTAGAATGTTACTGGAAGATTATATTAAGAGAATTATCGACTTTTGTTATACCAAAAACGGATTTAAGATGAAGTTTATGAATGTTCTTGAGATAAAATCTGGAAACTAGGTTTTGATGAAGTTTGACCCATATGTAGCCTTTAGATGTTGAATTAGTGGTTTGTGGACGTTAGTAATATTGTAGGATTGTTATATGACATTACTATAACATTATATTTGAGAATCATACGTTAGAAATAAGTTTTGGGACGTGTTCAAATCTGCAGAACGAAGCAGTCCGTAGCCATACCTGTTCGATCGATCGATCGACATTCATCAGTCGATCGATCGACTAGATCGATCGATCGATATTCATAGGTCGATCGATCGACCTTCCCAGAATGAGTAAAATTTTCCTTAATTTGATTCTAATGGCAGAAACCCTGGGAGAATATGTTTGGAGAACTTATGAATACCCTCACCCTTAAGGAAGACCAGTAGGTGTGATTATTATAGTGGACTTTAATTAGAATGCAATTCGGGGAATTATTCTAGGTTATTGAAATTCGTTAGAGAGGTAACGTTTGGGTTAATAGTGCAAAATTGTGTAATTCGATGAAATAAGGTTTAGAGCAGAAGTAAAGACCTTAGGAATAAAGATGTTATATTTGGGAATAATCAAAACCTAATAATCTATTATAGATAGGTTTTAAGGTTAAGGGACTACGACGTGAGACGTGTTGGTAATTTAACTTTATATTAACGGGAGACTTGAAATACATAAGTTTGGAATAATGTTATTATGATGTAGCTTATACCTTATTAAAATGGTGATATCTAAGATGTGTGAATGCTTAGTATATAGATTATGTGTATGACATACCTACCATACTTGCTATCACGGGAGGTTACGTTCGCTTAGGACCCTCTAATCCTTGTGTGCCTACGGGGGGGATATAGACTGGTACCTTGATGAACATAGGTCATAGAAGGACTTATTGTGATATTAATAAGTCTGCATGATCATGGGAGCGTAGGTATGTGCGTGACCCATGTGATGGTGACTGTGTTCGCCTCCACTATTTGTGATTTGTGTTATCTGAACTATTCCTGAGAGATTCGGAATATGTGATCCTTATGTACGTGATGTACCGGGATGGATAGCAGAGTATGTGTGCACCATGGCTTAGATTGCGGTGTGCTTGTATCGTATATTTATGATGTGAATTATATACATTAAATTAATGGAAATCCTCATGTTAAGGTTGTAAAAATATTACGGTATTGTTTCGAGATATATAATGAGTTAGCTGATAGTTATATCAATGGCATAGTTAGTAACTGAGTTTACGTTAAACCTCTATTAAATTACGAGCGTTATTATGTTAAATTAACCGAGTAAAATGGGTAGAACCCTTGGTAGTCTAGTTAGTTACGTTGTCACTTAACTAGTGGAAAGGGTAGTTATAGATGGGTACTTACGTTAGGAGTGCACAGTTAGTCGAGAGGTGAGAATTTAATGTGAGTGCACGTCCTAACATGTACTTTGCATTTAATGTTTTAAATGTTTTTAAAACACTTGCAGGTTTTTAAAATGATTTCCACTTTCGGGCTCTGACCCATTTGCTTTCAAATATATTTTCTTGTAAAACCATTTTAGGTGCCCAGCCACAAGGACACCAAGCATAGGATTCTCATTCAGAAGACGAGTTGTAGCTGTTTGTGGAAGCTACAGGGACTTGCTTTTAGACGCCTCTCTCATTTGGATTCCAGTCTCAGCATCTATCAGTTGTAGGGCATGTAGCCCAATTCTATTAGACATTTTTACATTCCAGTTTTCAGACTCTAGCATGTATTGCTCAGTATTCAGTTTTAGTTATTTATTTCAGTTTACTTATCAGTTGTGGGATTTGTATTGAGGAGTTTTTCCTCCAGAATTTATTTACATTTTGTGATGGTTATTTGTTTTACTTCAGTATGGTGAATGGTGTTATTTAGTTATTCATTACTCTTGTTGCATGTTAATCAGATTTAATAAAAATTTGGCACTTACTTTTTAAATACTAGGTGGTTAGTAATAATAAAACGTTTTCGACAGTGATGCTATTTACTGAGCCAACTTGGCATTTTGAATTAATTTTATAAAGGAGTAGCTACCCGGTGTTTAATTAGTCGGGGTGTCACATTATAGAATTTGAATAAATGGTAGAAATTGTCCATCGATCTTGCGTGCTTTAAGATTAAATGTAATGATCTTCCATAAATTCTCTTTATTACGGCAGTAGTTGTAAGTATTGTCCATCTTTCTCTTTCTACAATTATATATTGGAGTTTGAAACTGATGAATCTTCTTGGAGTTTTGGTTCTTTCTCTGTATCTGCTGCAGTTTGCACAGTCCAAAACAAATTGAAGCTCTGAGCAATTCTCAGATTGGCCTGCATGTCCATCGAAGTATAATCCTTTTTCTTTCCTATTTCCCACTTGCTTGGTGTGTTGTTTATTGTGTTTGAATGATTTTTTTATAATTCAATGACTTTTATTACAAAGAAAGTGGGTGAATCTAAATATGATAGATCATTAGGTTCATAAAAAAATGTAGGTATATTCATCAAAATATGGACTGATTTGAAAATAAAATGCATTGACCATTGTAAAAAGAAAGTGTATAGAAAAAAACTAAATTAGTTATCTTGAAGTGGAGTTCCTCTCTTCGTGGGACTGTCCAATCTGAAGTGCACTTGCACCCTCCAAGTCACTATGAATGCATCCCTTGAATCTTTAAAAAAACACTATAACTGAGAGCATCCCTAAATAGTTATCAGATTAATGCTCAACGACTAACTGCATGAACTTTCTGAGACTATTATCTCGAATTATTCATGTATTCATATATAAATACTTACGATATCTAAGCTAGGTGTGCCTTCCCTGAATCTTTCTGTCGTCTCTCTATCTCCAAGGTCTGGAAGTGTTTTTTGCGCTGAATAACATGGTTCAGGATCACAAAGGTTGGTAATCTTTTTAGGTTCAATCCCATTGATGAGGCCATATCGAAATTAAAAGTCTAATGGTGTTGATGTCGGTTATATATGTTGAGAAACGAGGAAATTTTTGAGATAATGTTTTGTTTTGCGGTGGTGGCATCTTTGGCGTTATTTTAAGGGTAATTTCGGTCTTCAGTTTGATCCTAGTTCCTTTTGTTCCATTATGATGTATTGGTTTCTTAGAACAAGAGGTAAAGGTTTGAGGGCTATGCTGTGAAATATTGTTCCTTGATTTATATGTTGAAGAATTTGATGTGGTTGTAATCATATTTGTTTGATTATTTCTGATGAATTCGGATCATATCACTGGGTAAATTCGTTCGAATATAAGGATGGTGTTCTTGGCTCGGCCGTAGAAATGTAAATCAAGAGAAAATGCAGATATTATAGATGAATTTGGTATCTCATGTACATAGACTTTTCTGGTCAGTGTTGTCTTTTTTTCCAGTTAAGGTTGGCTGTTGCAACTTCTAGTTTGGTCAGATGCAATTTTGGTCGATTCTCGTGTGTTTCTGCTTGCGGAGAATTCCAATAGACTATCCTGGTTTGCTCTTTAGGGTTCACACTGTTTTTGTGTTTTTTTTGGTATTGTTGATTCTGTTTGGGCCTTATACATCTACTTGGCCTAATTTTATGGTCACTTAGTTTTCTTTTGATTTGACTCAGTACCAAGCCTTTTACTCATTTTTATATTGGAGTTGTAGTTTAGTTTTGAGGGGTTTTTCAAATGCACCTTTATCTTTTAATGCGCGACTGCGTGGAGAGGCTGTTTCTCCGTCTTTTATGGATAATATAATTTTTGGAGGCCTTCCCCTATTTTAAAAAAAATATTTAAATTTTGTCAAGAAAGGCTATGATCTCTAATTGTTCATTTATTCATGTTTAAATATTTATGTTTGTCAAGAAAGGCAGTATCTAATCAATTAGTAGATGTGTATTTACTTGATTATTAATTTGTGTTTAAATATTTAATATTTGTACTCTTGACAATATTCCATGATTCTTTGAATCTCTTGGATTTAATTGATATGGTCTTCTCCTGTATTTTATGTCTCTTCTCCATTGGAATTGTTTGACTTATGATGATGAATATATTTTGTATTTAACTTGGTGTTACAGTTTGAAATGTTCTTTTTTTTTCAGGTGACCAACTGCAAGCATGAGTATCATCTCCATTTGTACAATGGTAGTCATATAGCTTGCATGGATCGGCCCCAAAGTTAATAGAGTAATTGTATTTGCTATTTAATTTTAATGTTTTAGGGTTTTTGGGTCAGTACGGATGATTTGATTTCCAAAATTGAATTTGTTGACCAAATAACGTGGTTTTTTTGTAAGATGATATTTTTGGTCATTATGGATTGCATTATTTTGAGTCTTTGGACATCAATTAAGATCTTGTATTTGATTTGATGCATATGAGATTTGATATCAGGGATAAAATTTTTGGACATTGTCTGTGGGAATTTTCTTTGTGTTTGAATTTGATATGGGAGGGGGGTGATGGATTAACCATTGTTATAACAACGTAGGTGATTTCAATGTGTTAAAGAATTATTGTGGATTTGTAATGATACATGGAGGGTTTAAGCAGTCCCAAATGATGTAGCGCAACTTTGATATTTATCCTCCAAATTTTCACACAAGCCTTGCAAGTGTCCCTAATGTGTTCCGACAGGTGTGAAATTTACACTCCAATTTTTGCACCAGAACATTTAGGGAATGTCACGCCATCCTAAAAATGGGCCTCTCTCTCTCTCTTTCTCTCCCTCTCTCCCTGTGTGTGTGTGTACACACCGCTCATGCAATGAAATTTCGTCGCTAACATTGTTTTTGGGTTCAACCACCACCACAATGAACCACCTTGGTGCTCTCATTTCTCTTCCCTAATAAATTGCCTCCCTATTTTCTCTCTAGAAACAGCTCTTAAACATCTTTATCTATTCAGTTTGAAGTTCTGCCATTGATCTTGCCACATAACAAATGCTTGGTGCCACTATCATAGACCGCCATGTTGGTTTAATGGCCAAAAAGGATTTGCAAATGAGGTCCTCCTCAATTATCATCTCTAGAGCATGCGGCTGTATCAACAGTGTGGATCTTTGACAAGCCAATAGTTACAAATTTACAACAGACTGTTGTGATTACATTTAGAAACAATTAGCACTTAATTGTGATCAAGCCTCACTCAACATCTTATTGCATTCAAAACTGTTTAGAACATATAAATTTTATCTTAAGTGCATATCCATGTAAATATGTTCATTAAGGCAAATAAATCCCATTTGCCATTAACATACTAGAAATATAAACAAGGAACGATTTTATAAGTTGAAGGGCCAGTGTGTGTTTATGTTGCATTTTGTTGCGAAAACCCCCTTTTAGGGAATTTTAGCATAATTTTTAGCGGCACAAGGGGGAATATGCAACACTTGTCCAGAATTATGCATTTTATTGCAACGACCCCCTTTTGGGGTTGCACTTTAACCAACATGAAATTTAGAATTATTCATTGGAAACAAGTTCCAGTATGCAAACAATTACAACTAATTACAACTGCTAGTCTTATAAAAGAAAAGAGTAATATTGTTTTTATTCCTAAATAATAATTCAATATTAGAACATTATGAGTAAAATGTTAATTTTTAACATTTATGTGACTTTGTGTTTATGTTGTATATAAGTGTGTATATATCAATGCTCGTGAAATTAATTTGTTGCCCATGAGCACTGAGTAACATTAAATGATTTGTGAAACTAAGTTTGGCACAACTTGGTATACTTGGACTGGATTGCCAAGTATAGTAGAACTCCAAATTTCATATGAGGATTTGAATTGTGCTACTATTCTTATAATGATGTGATTACTTATCAGTTTACAAGGTCGTAAATGGGCACTACTGTTGATGTAAAAAATTAGATCACTCTAATTATTCAATCACAGATAAATAAATGAGACAAAAGATTTTTAAAGTGGTTCAGCCTTATGTGAATGGCCTACGTCCACTGTTATTTTATTGCTGGGTGTTTGGATATTCTCGATTACAAGAATTTGCCTTCTGGATCCCAAGGTTTGGATTCAGAGTCCCCTCACAATGAGGATTGTACAACGTATTTATAGCCTTGAGGCTGTCATATGAAAGGATGATACATTAAATGATATACATATGGAAGGGTAATACATTTAATGACCTTTAAGCGTGTGCGTCTAAATAATAAGCATTTAATGAACCAGTTGAACTATTGGTTATTCATCAATTAATGCTCTGTTCGAGATGCAGCTCGGACCGCCTGAGAAGCTCGGACCGCCTAAGCTTTCTGGTATTCAAGAGTTCCTTGGAGAGGTCTGTTCCTCGGAGCGTATGAGTTCCTCGGAGTAATATGGTTCCTCGGAGCATGTGATTATCTCGTAAGTGCTTATTGTTGCCATGTAGATAGCCACGTGTCTTCATATGATTGATCCAAATCAGCAGATTAAATTTGGTATCAACAGAAGCCCCAAATGTTTCATAGTTCGAAATTTGAGGAGTATGGAACATTATTTCTCGGAATACGGTAGCTTTAAATAGTTCTTCCTGATTTTTAGGATCATCTCCCTTGTACTTATTTCTCCATCCCAATTCGTAGAATCATGCTTTTTTGGACTTTTCTGCTCGTTTCGGTTTCTGCATCACTTTTCGTCTTTTTAGCCGCTGTTGTTCGCTTTGATTCCCGCGCCAATATTTAATACCTTTTTAGCCGCCGGTAATGTAATCGTCCTTTTTGTAATCATTACTTCGCCAGTTCCCAAGGCAAAGTATTTAAACTTCACAGAGACTCCCATCGTCTTCCATCTTTTCAGATTTTCATCTTTGAGTTTTTCATTGTCTTCTACTCTCTTGTGCGTTCATCTCTTCCGTCGTTCATTGTCAACAGCTTCAGTCTTTTTTCTGTAAGATCCTATTTCTTCTTCTTCATTTCTTTTAATTCATCATCATGGTTTACCCAGTTGAGTCTCTTGACAAATTTCGATCTGATTTTTCCATTCCTTCTTGGGTTGTATTGGAAGAGCTTTCTGAGCCTTCTAATTATTTCAATTTGGCTGAGGGACATTGGTTCCCAAGTCTCTTTTTTGCTGAGTGTGGATTTTCTTTTCCACCAAATCCTCTGTGTCTGGAATTTTGTCAATACTTTGATGTTGTTCCTGCACGAATAGCCCCCAACACATGGAGAATAGTTAATGGGGTGTATAAATTAAATCAAGTGCATGGAACTCGTATAGGAATTCCAGAAATCATGTACTGCTATAGATGGGCAGTTAATGATAATATTTATTATTTGAAAACTAGGTTTATAAATAGAGCCTTAGTAGTCAATCTCCCTGATGCCAACAGGGATTATTTTGAACATGGAGTTGTTGTAAAAAACTGGCAACATCCTCCTTTAACCGGAGATGAGGTTTACCAGGGTCCTAGATGCCCTTCTTATGGCAATAGGATAGGTTGTTTTTATTTATTTATTCATCTTGAAATCATGTTTGTTTTGTGTTTGATAAAATGTGTTACTGATAACAATGTATGTTTATTTGCAGTTGATAGCAAGAGAAAGTGACCAAGAGAAACAGATGTCAATATAAGGCATTTGGGACTTATCTGGGGTCTACATCAAAGGATTGCTGACGAGCACATTCGATCAGCCTCCTATCTGCTCCAATACAAAAGCTATACAACTTCTTTCATTGCTCGTCCAGTGATCAGTGAAGCAGAGCCAGTACCACCCTCTGCAAGTTCTTCACCAGAATCTCACATTCCGTTGAGCGAAAAGATGAAGAAGAGAAGAACTCCTGCTCTGTTTGAGAAAACTGCCTCCGGTTCTGGGGAAGTAAAAAGGGTCAGTATTGATGTCCCAAAGGAGGGGACAAAGAAGACTGGTGTAGTTCCTTCAACTGCTCCTGCTAAAGTCTCCGAGAAGGTTGTTGACAAGCCCGTTGTGGCTCCGAGCAGCTCTGCTGCTCCTGGAAAGGTGATTGTGATATCACCGACCAAGGATTCTTCCTTGGTTGTACCTGTTCCCCCGAGGAGACTGAAGAAGAGCTCCTCGGTTAATTTGGCTGACGCCACCATTCAGCCCCCTGCTACTGGGACTAAGGTTCCCACATCTGCTCCCCCGAGCTCTGACATGAGCTCGGTAAAGTCCTTGACCATTCCCGAGGTGCAAGGTAATGAAGATAACCTTACTCCGTATATGGTTACTTCTTTGGCTGCTCGTCATCTTGCTTCAGTAAGTACCTTTATTTTGAACTTTTCATATTTTCCTTTGTTATTTCTCATATCTGTTTCTGACTTTGCTTTCTTTTTTATGTTTTCAGTTGACGAGCTGCTTCAACATAATCCTCTAGAAGGATGAAGCAATCAAGGCTTCTTGCTCCTCGTCTAGTGTGGAGGGAGCTCTGGAAGAAGATACCAAGTCCTTGGAGGAATCTCGCCAAAAGTACACTACTGATAAGGCAGTCTTGGAGAATAAACTTGCTTCCTCCGAGCAGGAGAAAACTCGGGTTGCTGAGGCCTCCAGGGAGTTAGAGAAGAAAGTGAATGCCTTGGAGAAGGCTAATAAAGAGCTTGATGTGAAGCTCAAGGCTGCTAAGGAGTTTGAAAATAAACTCAAGGATACTAAGGAGAGGTTGGTCCAACTCCAGGAAGTAACTCGGCAGAAGGAGGAAGCTGAACAAAAATTAAAAGCTGCTGATGTTTTGCTGTCCGAGAAGCTCACCTTGGAGAATGCCAAAAGGAAAGTTGCCGTGAAGAAGTCCTTCAGCTCTGACTGGGACAAAGGTTGGGATAAGGGATGTGTTACCATGGTCTCTCAAGTGGATTATGGCAGTGTAAAGTATTTCAGGGACGGATGGGTTGCTGCCCTTCAGGAATTGAAGGTCGACGAGTCATCCGAGCTCTTTCAGAGACACATCCCTGGTCCCCCTCCTACTCCAGAAGAATTAGAAGAGGACGAAGCTACCTCTGAAGAATCTTTAATGGTAATGGGAGAGAATGCCCTAACCAGTCAGCATGCTGTTGACCAAGGAGTTTCTTCTTCCGAGCAACAGTTGGTGCTCACCGAGCAAGTCATAATTCCCTTCGAGCAACCTGCCTCCTCTTTTCATCCTCCCGAGAAGGTTTTTGGAGATAAGGAAAAGGTGTAGTGTTGTTCAGTTTTCTCTTTCTATTTTTCTTCTTTGTCAAGTGTAACCAAGATCTTTGTAACTTTGCACTATGATCTAATAAAATTTGAGTTTTCCCCTCTATACGATTGTATCTTTTCTATTTGTACTCTGTCTTGATCTTCCTTTTGATGATTGTCCTTTCTTTCTCTGCTAGTTTCTGTCCAGGATGGATATGCTATCTGCCAATGATACAAAGATGATGCAGCAATGTAATGAATATTATAAGGCTGGTCACACAGAACTGAGTGCATCAGAAGTTGCCGACATCCTTGGGCATGATGCTTCAGAGCACGCAGTCGAAGCTTATCAGTACCTGAAGTGTTTACTTGACTGAGTTGTGGCCAATAATGTGGCTTAATACGAGATGATCGAGGATCTTCAATGTACCCTAGAAGAGCTTCATAATCAGTACAAGGAATCAACTGCCCTGTTGCATAAGGGGTATGAGAAGAGGTATCAGCAGCTTTCTGCCGAGAAGGGCTACGAGAAGCTCCTTGCTGGGTACGATGCCAGGGAGAGAACCCTAAAGGGTGAAGTTGAAGCATGTAGACAGATTGCCGAGCTACTGGATCAAGAGAATAACAATTTGCAGAAAGAGCTAGCACAGTTGAAGTCTGCAGCATCTTCTTCAACAGCTATAATCCCAGTGACTGACGTGGGATTTTCATTTTCAGAGGTTGAGAATGCCAAATTGAGTCAAGAGTTGGACACATTGAGGAGGTCGGGCACTTCCATATCTCCTCGAGGACGAGCAAGAGCTCCTCAGGGACGAGGAAGAGCAGCTTGGGTTCTTGTGGAGGAACAGAGGACAGCATCTGCCTTAGAGAACCAAGCCTTCCAATTAATGGCTAAGAACCAAGCTTTGTCTGACATGTCAAAGAAAATTAGAGAACTGGAAAAACAACTCTCTGCAAAGAAATCAGTGTTGGAGACTAATGAGCTTTTCATCCAGAGTCTTCACGAGAAGCTTGAAAGGTTAACATTTCAATTTCACAAACAGCCCTGGGAGTTCTGGATGGATGGATACAATGAAGCACTATTCTATTTGGATGATCGTATCCAGAATGCCAATAATGAGGGCTACAAACAAGGCTGGCTGAATGCCTTGGGCGTGCTGAAGCTCGAACAAGGACACTATCTGTGGGATTATTATGATCCTGGGGTACTTGACTTGCCTGTGCCACCGTATAATTTGGACATGGAATGGATCCCAGCTCGTGCCATTCCTCGGAGCTTAATTGCAAAATACCTCGGTGACTAAAATCTTCATTCTCAGATCGAGGTATCTCGTCCCGAGCATCTTCTAGATCGACCTTCTGTGATGAACGTCAGGATGCTGAAGGATTTGAACTTCATCAATTCTCCTCAGTCTTTAAATGATCCGCCTGCTGGCGAGGAACCTGTATCGAAAGCTGAGGGGAAAAAACCAATAGAATAGGAATTTTTGATGTAACAGTTAGTATACATATCCATGTAATTATCAATGTAACTTGTAATTTATTTTGAATTTTATGAAAGACTTTCATTTTTGTTTGCAAATCTGTATTGCTATTGTCTTGTACTTGTTAAACACTTTATATTTGTGCTTGCATAACAATATTGTGTGGTTCATCGACCAACTTAGTAATGTTGCTCGATCACTTAATAATGAGTATAAAAATGTTTAAAAATTTTCCAACCAACCAAGGTTGTTAAATTGTGCTCGTCGACCAATTATAGTTAGTGGGTTTTTATCCCTGACCAGCTATACTTGGTACTGTTTGGAATATTTTGTTCTTCGAGGAACTTTTGTATTTTCTGTAATAATCTTACCTCCCGACCAACATAAGTTGGCATTTGAGAGCATATCTTGTTTCCTAACCAACCGAGATTGGCATTTTTAGGAGTATTTTTCTTCCTAGCCAAACACGTTGGCATTTTTAGGAATGTTGTTCTCGCCCTTTTACCAACCGGAGTTGGTCTGAGTTCAAACTATCATGTCCACTTGCCTTTTTACCAAAATTGGTCTGAGCCAGTGTCAGCCTCATAACCAAAGGAGTATGGTTTCCTAACCAACCGGAGCTGGTATTTTTAGGAATGTCGTGTTCTCGCCCTTTTACCAACCGAAATTGGTCTGAGTTCGGACTATCATGTCCACTCGCCCTTTTACCAACCGGAGTTGGTCTGAGCTAGTGTACGCCTCCTAACCAAAGGAGTGTGGTTTGTTCTCGCCCTTTTACCAACCGGAGTTGGTCTGAGCTTGAACTATCGTGTTGTTTTTACTGCCGAGCAGCGTAGTGTTACACACTAGTATTCCCCGAAAAACTTTCAATAAAAAGAGAGAAGATGGCGAAATATCATCGTTTTATTCATATTGATGGAACTGCTTTACATTTTACATCACTGATAATACTTGCGTAGGTGTTCAGCATTCCATGCATTCTTAAATTCCTCTCCTTCTAGAGTTGTTATTCTGTAAGTTCCTGGTCGAACAACTTATGTAACTCGATAAGGTCCATGCCAGTTTGCTTCCAACTTATTTTGCTTCTATATGACCTTCTTTAGCACGTAATCTCCTTCTTTTAAGTCGTATTTTTTCACCCTCTTGTTGTAGAACAGGGTTGTTTGTTGTTGGTAAGCAGCATTCCTAATGGTTGCCTCTTCTCTAACCTCCTCGAGCATGTCCAAATCTAATCTCCTCATTAAGTCGCTGACTGGGGAATTGAAATTCAGCACTCTGTGTGTTGGAAGACCCAACTCGGCAGGTGTTACGGCCTCACTTCCAAACGCCAGCATATATGGTGATTCTCCAGTTGCTGCTCGGGGAGTTGTTCGGTAAGCCCACAATACTGACTGTAGCTCATTAATCCAATTAGCTTTAGCCTCACTTAGCCTCTTCTTCAAACCATTTAGTAATGTTATGTTCGTCACTTCAGTCTGTCAATTGCTTTGAGGATGGCCTGGTGCTGAATGAACCTTCAAAATGTTTGACTGATGACAATAGGTGGCAAACTCCTCGTTATCAAATTGTGTTCCATGGTCTGTGATGAAGGCATGAGGGAGACCATATCAGCAGATGATGTTCTTCCAAACGAATTGGTATACCTTATCGTATGTCATATCAATCAGAGGCTCAGCTTCTACCCACTTAGTAAAATAATCCACTGCGACAACGAGGTACTTGAATCTTCCTCGGGTCGTTGGCAGTGGTCCAACCAAATCAATTCCCCACATGGCAAATGGCCAAGGGGAAGTTATGGGTGTCAATAATTCTTGTGGAGTTCGTCTGATGGAGGAAAAATGTTGACATTTATCACATCTCTTAGCATAGGCTATACAATCAGCCCTCATCGTTGGCCAGTAATATCCCTGCATCATCACCCTTTGCAAAAGAGTCCGACCTGCTACATGGGCTCCACAGGACCCTTCATGGATCTCTTCAATCAATTCTTTCACCTCGGAGGGATGTACACATCTTTACAAACCTGCCATAATTCCTCGTCTATACAAAACACCATTAGTTAGTACATATCGAGCAGCTTTAAACTTCAATTTCTTGGCAATGAGCTTATCCTCCTGTAATTCTCCCTCCTCAATATATTCCCTGATGGGATCCATCCAAGATGGTCCTAAATCAAGGGTAATAATATTCATCGTCAGGTCTTCATCTATGCTCCGACTTTCTAATACTTCAATTGGTATCGTTCTTTGTAGCTCGGTACGAGTAGCTGATGCTAGTCGGGCAAGTGCGTCTGCTCGTGCATTCTCCATTCTTGGTATTCTGATCAACTGGATGGCATCAAATTCTGCCAACAACTCCATCACCTTTGCATGATACTTGACCATTAATTCTCCTTTAACTGCATATGTTCCCATCATCTGATTCACAATTAATTGAGAATCACTGAATACCATCACTTATTACGCTTCCATAATCTTTGCTAAATTAAGACCTGCTATCATGGCCTCATACTCAGCCTCATTATTGGAGGCTTTAAATTGGAATCGCAGGGCATATTCCATGTCAATCTCGTCTGGGTTGTTCAAAACAATCCCTGCTCCACAATCTGTTGTGCAAGATGACCCATCTGCATATAATCTCCATGTAGGTAACTCGTCTTCAAATTTCTTATCTGACAGAGTTCCTCGGTGAAATATTTGTGGTTTCCTTTCATCCTCCCCTGGTATTTCTCGCTCTTCGTCGACTATCTCTTCTCGCCCTTTTACCAACCGGAGTTGGTCTGAGTTCGAATTTGATGATCCTTCTACATCCACAAGCCCTTTTACCAACCGGAGTTGGTCTGAGCTTATGTTTGTTGATTCTTTAACATCCACTCGCCCTTTTACCAACCGGAGTTGGTCTGAGCTTGTTTTTGTTGATCCTGTAACATCCACAGGTTGATCAGCGAACAACTTTTGTTCCTCGGGGGTATCGGGATATGTAAACTCTGCTATAAAGTCTGCTACAGCCTGCCCTTTTAGTGATGATCTGGGTTCATACACAATATCATATTCACCGAGCTCTATTGCCCAGTATATCAGTCTCCCTGATTTTTCTGGCTTATGAAGGGCTTGTCTCAAGGGCATGTCGGTATACACGACGATAGTATGGGCCTGGAAACATAGCCTCATTCTTCTACTTGCCTCAATTAATGCCAATGCCAATTTTTCTAGCTTTGGGTACCTGATCTATGCACCTCGAAAAGCCTTACTTGTGTAATAAATTGGCTTCTGGACTCCATTCTCCATTCTGATCAATGCCGAGCTGACTGCATTCTCTGATACTGCCAGGTACAAGTATAACTTTTCTCCCATTACTGGCCTGGACAACAGTGGAGGTGCTCCCAAATATTTCTTCAAGTCTTGAAAGGCTTTTTCACATTCATCATTCCACTCGAAAGTTTTTCGAATTGTTTTGAAGAATGGGTGGCATCTATGAGTTGCTCGGGATACAAATCTGTTGAGCGCTGCAACTCGTCCTGTAAGACTCTGCACTTCTTTCTTCGTCGTTGGAGATCGCAACCCTAAAAGAGCTTTGATCTTTTTTGGATTCTCCTTAATGCCTCGTTGGTTAACGATGTATCCGAGGAACATTCCTTCTCGTACTCCAAATGTGCACTTCGTCGAGTTGAGCTTCATTTGGTATTTATCCAGTTGATCAAAGGTCTGACCTAAGTCAACTAGATGATCAGCAGCTTTCTTGCTCTTTGTCAGCATATCATCGACATAGACTTCCATATTGCAACTGATTTGTTCGGCAAAAACCTTGTTCATCAGCCGCTGGTATGTCGCACCTGCATTTTTCAAACCAAAAGGCATAACATTATAACAATAAGTTCCCCTAGGGGTAATAAAAGAAGTACTTTCCTTGTCTTCAGGTTTCATTTTGATCTGGTTGTAGCCAGAGTAAGCGTCCATGAAGCTGAGCAGCTCGTGCCCCGAGGTAGCATCCACTAGCTGGTCAATTCTGGGCAATGGAAAGTGATCCTTTGGGCATGCCTTGTTAAGATCAGTGAAATCAACACACATTCTCCATTTATTGTTTTTCTTCTTTACCATCACCACATTTTCTAACCAGTCTGGATATTTCACATCTTCAATGAATCGAGCTTTCTGGAGCTTCTCGACCTCCTCTTGTATAGCTTGATTCTTTTCGGGACTAAATACTCTTCTTCTCTGCTTTACGGGTTTGATCTCCTTATTCTCATTGAGCTCATGACATAAGAAGTTTGGATCTATTCCTGGCATGTCTTCATGACTCCATGCAAAAGTTTTCTTTCTGTTTCTCAAGAAAGTTATCAACTCCTGTTTTATTGAAGCATCCAACGTCGAACCTATCTGGGTTATTCATTCAGTGTGCTCGTCGTCCAGAATAACATTTTCTGTAGATTCCACCACCTGTCCTTTTACAAGTTGGGATTCATCTCTAGGATCCAGTGTTTCAATTTCTGTACCTTCATCCACCTGGTAGGTAGTAGTCTTTTTCCTTGACTCTTCAAGCTCCTCTTGCTCGGCAGATGAATAATAGCATTCCCGAGCTACTTTTTGATCACCTTTCACAACTCCTACTCCGAAATTTGTTGGGAATTTTAAACACTGATGTACTGTAGATGGAACTTCTTCGAACTTCTTCAAACCAACTCTTCCCATGATGATGTTGTAAGTTGATTGCACATTCTTATCCATCACAAAGAAGAGTATTCTTTCTGTTCGACAAGCAGGCCAAGTTCCAATGAATATATCCAACTTGATCGTCCCAAGTGGAAAAACTTTCTCGCCAGCAAAACCCAGGAGAGGTCTGTGATAAGGTTCCAATTGAGATAATTTTAAATTTAAACTGTCAAAGCATGAGTAGAACATGATGTCTGTCGAACTACCATTATCTACCAGAACCCTTGAAATCACTACTTCTTTCATCCTCATTTTGATCACCAAAAGGTCGTCGTGAGGGTAAAGAACACCTGCAAGGTCGTTTTTTGAAAAACCAATGACCAGCTTCTCTTTGTTTATCTTCCTTGGGCGATCCTCTTCAGCCAAATTTATCCGTTGAATATATGAGCAAGCCTGAGCCTCACCGAGGTAAGCTTTTCTTTCTGCAGTAAGATCTCCTCCTCCTGCATCTCCGCCTGTAATAACATTACAATCAAATGTTCCAAAACGTATTGAAAATACCTCGCGTTCTGGTTGCCTTGGCTTTTTGGGAAGATCGGGGTCATCCTCTGTATCATCTTTATGATCCCTTTTCCTGTTTTCTTCTGCCCGACGAGGAGATCTAGACCTCTCTCTTGCTCGGTTTTCATTTCCTCTTTCATTTCTACTATCAACATACTTTGACAACTTTCCTCGTCTAATGAGCGTTTCAATCTCATTCTGGAGGGCTATGCAATTTTTAGTCATATGACCATGATCCTTATGAAACTCGCAATATTTATCTCTATTTCTTTTGTCAGGGTCCGACCTCGGTTTCTTTGGCCACCTTACTTCCTCGTTATTCTTGATTTCTTCCAAGACATGATTAATACCCATTTTCAATGGAGTATAATTATCGAATTTCTTCAGGACTTCCCATGATGACTTATTATTCTTGGAATGCTTGTCACCGCCATTGCCCTTATGCTCTTTCTTCTTAGATTTGTCTATTTCCACCTTGGTTTCTTTATCCATATTCTTCTTCGCAGCCATAGCCTCCTCGGTATTCATGATTTTGGCCGCTTTTGCCATCAACTCTGACATAGTTGTAGGTGGATCTTTGGCCAAAGTGTAATACATCTTGTTAGGCAACAACCCACTCATCAAGGCGGTGATTGCTGTCTTTCTTCATAATCTATGACTTCCAGCTTCTCGTTATTGAAACGAGTAATGTAATCTCTAGTACTCTCACCAGATTTTTGTCTAACACTTAACAAGTGTGCTACTCGTTTTACTGGCTTTGCTCCAAAATAGAAATTGCCAATGAACAACTCGGCCAACTGAAAGA
This sequence comes from Sambucus nigra, assembly GCA_949130495.1. Taxonomy (NCBI): domain Eukaryota; kingdom Viridiplantae; phylum Streptophyta; class Magnoliopsida; order Dipsacales; family Adoxaceae; genus Sambucus; species Sambucus nigra. Next base: position 131,812 of record CASBWL010000011.1, on the reverse strand, counting down.
AAGTTGAAATCTTACCCCGGGAAAGATTGTTGTACCATATCTGGGCAGATCCAGTAAGAGTTCCTGAGAATGCTCTGCATCTCATCTCGTCGGGGACAGCATAGATGTCGGCAGCAGCTTGATATTGCTCTATGTGAAGAACATGATTTGTCTTTCCATCATATTTGGGGGTCACCACAGGTGCTTTAAATTTCGACGGTGTAGGAAAATCCACAATGGCCTGTACAAAAGGTGCCCCTTGAACAAAAGTTCGTTGTAGGGGGTTCTTCGCCTTAGCCATTTCTCCCAATCTATCCTCCAACCGCTGAATGGAACCTTTCCACGCATCATTTCCTTCCTCGGGCCTATTAGTTCGAACAATTGATTGATCTGACGTGGCCTCCTGAGATCTATCTTGACGAGCAACTGGTCGTGATTGTGCTGATCCTTCTCTTAGATCTGATGGTTGTCGAAAACTCCTCGACATGGTTTTAGGTGGACTCCTATTCCTCCTGGGGCCTAATCGACTGAAAGGGGACACCCTGCTCAGTCTTTTCAAGGCACTGGTCCTCTCTGGAGAGAGAGTAATACGTTGCTCAGTATCTGTGGCCCGTATTGATGAAGTTCGCCCAGGTTGATAAGAGAAATCATCAGATTCTTCATTACGATACGCATCTGTACGCCTGGATGGTGAAGAAAGTAAATAGGTTTGCCTCTGACCACTTCGCTGTCCCGAATGTGCAGGTGCACCACCATGAAGGGTTTGTATGAGTTGACGCATTGTTTCTTGCATGGCGATTTGTCCTTGAGCTAGATTCGTCATAATTCCTACCAGATCTGGAGGTGCAGAGGGATTTGGAAGATTTCCAGCATTTCGATTGCTGGATTCTGGATTATCTGCCATTGATGATGAATGATTTTTGGTGAAAAACGATAACAACAGTCGTTTCCCACAGACGGCACCAATCTGTTGATGTAAAAAATTAGATCACTCTAATTATTCAATCACAGATAAATAAATGAGACAAAAGATTTTTAAAGTGGTTCAGCCTTATGTGAATGGCCTACGTCCACTGTTATTTTATTGCTGGGTGTTTGGATATTCTCGATTACAAGAATTTGCCTTCTGGATCCCAAGGTTTGGATTCAGAGTCCCCTCATAATGAGGATTGTACAACATATTTATAGCCTTGAGGCTGTCATATAAAAGGATGATACATTAAATGATATACATATGAAAGGGTAATACATTTAATGCCCTTTAAGTGTGTGCGTCTAAATAATAAGCATTTAATGAACTAGTTGAACTGTTGGTTATTCATCAATTAATGCTCTGTTCGAGATGCAACTCGGACCGCCTGAGCAGCTCGAACCGCCTAAGCTTTCTGGTATTCAAGAGTTCCTCGGAGAGGTCTGTTCCTCGGAGCGTATGAGTTCCTCGGAGTAATATGGTTCCTCGGAGCGTGTGATTATCTCGGAAGTGCTTGTTGTTGCCATGTAGATAGCCACGTGTCTTCATATGATTGATCCAAATCAGCAGATTAAATTTGGTATCAACAACTACGTTTGGTTATTACTCGAAGTGCATAGTTAGAATTATGTTACTATATTGTAGTCTTATGGTTAGATCGTGTAGCTTACTTGTTAGACATGGACCTTGGGTTCATATGTTGTAATTATGTCTAGTGTAGTTGGATATCTAGCTAGGATATACCTTAATGTAGGCGAGGAGAGATATTTTGGGTGTGAGCGCCGACGAGATGATATGTGTTGTAAATGAGTCGCATTTAATATTGCACTTTGACTTGATTGCCAAGTTTAGTACAATTCCACATCTTTCAGATAATCAATTGTTAAGACGTCCGTCCAGTGTGAGATCCACGAGAAAAAAATTTCTTACTTTTCTTTTAACTTGTTAATTAATACCTATTGTGATTGGGAATACATTGTGGAAAGGGAGCTAGCACATCAATATTTTTTTCTTTGATAAGTTTAATTTGTCTATGAACTAAGTAGAGACACCAAACAGGGTTTAGAATGAAAAATAAGCAATAATATTAATCTATCACTATGATTTCCAAAGTAACTAAAGTACTTGTTTGTTTATTGGTGACCAAGAAACTGAAAATGGCACATAAATTTCATGAACTCGAACGGTGGTTTAAAGAATCTGTTGAAAATGAGACAACTTGGTCAATGTGACCAGATACAGTAAGTCATCGAATAGAGTTTGAGTCATGAAGCGTGAAAGAGACGAAATAAAATACTAACTCGACCTAAATATAGGCAACTCGGCCAAACAATTAGAGAACTCGACCTAAATTCATCTTCCACTCACATCCCACTTGTGTGTTATTTGGGGTTTGTCCCTCATTAATTTTTTTGTATTGATTTTGTCACCCAGCATTTGCAATTCTTGAGGTTTGATCCCCAAAATGACTTTTAGCAATGGAAAAACTATCGCAATAAAATACTTGGTAAAACATTTTGTGATACTTTTTGCTTCACTAAAAGTCATTTTTTTTTGTGGGGGGGGGGGGGGGGGACCCCAAGAAATGAAAATTACGGGGGTTAAAATTAATCCCAAAGAATAATAAGGGGAAAACCCCAAATAACCCTCTAATTAAACATATTTGGTGCTTATTACTTTTGGTTAGACAAGTGCACTTTGAGCCAATATAACTAATGAGAGAGTGCGATGCATACTAGCCAATGATTTTATAGTTATCTAATTGATCCATGTTATTATGTTTATTTTTCAAAACTTTTCTATGTTTAAAAAAAAAGTTTGGCTCTTTGAACAACATATAGTTGCTCATTGCATGAACTAAAAACAATATCGATTTGAAAACTGGTTGGCCGAGTCATGGACCAATACCACGACTTTAAATAATTAGCTTAAAAAAATTTCAGCAACATCAATAAAAAATAGAATCCATATTAAATTGATGTCCGTATCAGTAGTAGTAAGAAATTTTAAAAAAAGTAATCAACTTGTAAAAAAGTGTGGTGTTCTACATTTTTAACCAATAGCAATAGCATATGCCTCTTAAGACTTAATGACGTATGATATGCTTTTATTTTTTAAATAAAATAATACAAACGAGTCAAGAGGTTCATACAAATATCTTAATCTAACCCCCTATTTGTAATTGCGTCCCTACCCGCACCCACAAAACTATGTAACTTCACAAACATGACATGAGGTGAATTGCCCTAATCCCTAATTTTAGATAGGTCATATTTTAAAAATAATAATGACTTTATGATTTCCACAATGTTTTGGGCCACGAAGCTAATGATTTAAAACATAGATTTAGAAAATCACAAGTACCTTCGATGAAATAAGCAGAAGAGTACCAACTTTGGTCCCCTAATGAACTATCAACTATCAAAGCACTTTTCAAGACCATAGGGTCATGAGAACTAGCTAACTATATCTGATGAATAAGTGCTAATTTCAGGTTTATTGTTAAATGGATGGTGTTTGAATGGGTGAGTTTGAAAGAAAAAGAAGCACCACCAATCAAAGTCACACTATAATCTAAAATACTTAGTTATAACATCCTCCAATACCTTTTTAATCAAACCAACGCAAAACAAATACATAACCAGAATATTAAATAAAAAAACACTAAGGCTACGTTAGTAGAGAAAAACAATTATGCTCTATATATGACGGCAACTACTTGAGTGAATGAATAAACCTTGACTGTACCTTTAGCAAAGGGTTACTTGAAATGAAATGATAATTTTTTAACAAACACCTTCTTAAGCAATACACATTTGGTAGCAAGATCATTAGAAAATCAAACACCTTAAATATGTGTAGATTGCTAAAAATGGATAAATAACATATATCCAATGTTTTGTATTCAAAAGATGCTGCTACAAATCCCACAAATAAATACATAACCCCCATGTATGCAGTGTGTGTTTGTCATGTGATGTATACATATATCCATACAATCATATGCTTTTTGTTGCTTCTGATTGAGATGGTTCCTATTAACCCCCTATATTTGTACAATTCATTCTGTTGATTTGTCCATATGATTGACTTGTAAGATTCACCAAATAATTTTGGATTTCAATTGTTATGCTTGGAATTATGCATTTTAGACACCTAATAATTTTGGATTTCAATTCTTTAACCCTTTACATTTTCTCACAATGCATTCAGTTAATTTCTGCATATTAAAGGTGCAACGGGAGGTTATGGAAAGGCCCCAACATGTATTATCAAGGCATACCATTGATATTCGATGGATCACTTATGCTTCTCCCACCCTTTTTAATGCTGGAACATCAAGTACCAAGTATGTAGTTAGCTTGAAGTCAATTTTTAATTTATCATTCTTTTGATTAATATTTAGACTTGGACCTTAAATTTGAAGATTCCAGATCTTGTTTCGTGGTGTCCAATTGTTGTGTAAGGCTAAGCAATTAACCCTCAGGCTTAATACGGATGGGATGTTCTCATCATGGTGGCTGCCAATCGAGAAGGGAGCCTGACACTGTTTATCTGGGACTCCCTTGCCACTGTCTAGCCTACCAATTCAGAAGGGTTGTGTAAGTGACTTGACGAGTAGGTGGAACTAGTAATCATCTCCGCCGCGACTAGGTTGAAGATGGACCCATTATCGATATGCATCGAGTGTAAAACAGGCCATGGTGGAACCAATTTATGATGGTGGGCTAGCCACTCGAGCCGGGAAGTAAAGAACCGAAAGTTACAGTGGCCGCTGGAAGGCTGCTGCTGCACTGTGTCGGGATAGAAGGGTCGGGGTGCCTCGAAGTCATTACCGTTCAGGTTGGGGTCGTGTCTACCGCTGGAGGTGAGGTTGAAGGAAGGTCAAAATAGGGGTAAAGATCTATCGGGGTCACGAACAGGTTTATGCTGTGGGGACCTAAAATCTGGAGGTGAAATGGGCAGAATAATGAGTCCCCGGTACACTGTTCTGAGATGAGGATACTATCTGCCTGAATTTTTTATCAGACCAGTGTTTCGCAGCAGTGAAGGGACTCAACGGTGGCAACGGGTAGGGTTCGCGGGGACAGCGGTAATGCCCAAAGCAAATTACCCGGCGTAGGTAACATCAAGGCTGGATTTTAGCAGTGGTGTCCAGGCATCCCTGCAGGCTGGGTGGCCTTTATAGGGAGTGCAAGTGGAACGGCTGGGCCAGCATGTGGTTATGGTGATGCTCCGATGGGGTTCTCCCACCCTTGACCATAATCATAATTTTCAATCGCTATGGTCAATGATATAACTTCCATCACTTTAATGTAAACAAGAAATCTTTAATGAACTCTCATCTTTATCTTTATATACTCTAAAATGCTGTACAAAAGAGTTATTGCCTGTGAATTTTAAGCCATCCGCGTGGATACCTTGCTTAATAAGCATTCTTTCTTCTAAACAGCCTACATAGTTTACTCCCTCTCTCTCCCCTATTTTAATTAACCTTTCAAAGCCTCTTGGTTTCTCTTCAAAGCGTCTTCGTTTATTCCAGAACAACTGGGTTAGTACCTCTTCGTTTCTCTTAAAAGTGGTCGCATTCCTCAGGTTATTTTTCTATTAAATCCACACCCGTCCACCTTTCTCCACCTATATTAAAAACCTCCCCCTAATAGGGTTTCGAGCAAACCTCGCAGCCGAACTCCAATCGCGAAGATGCCGTCTCACAAGACCTTCAGGATCAAGAAGAAGTTAGTGAAGAAGATGAGGCAAAACAGGCACTGGCTCCGTACAATGCGTATCCCTCATTGGATCCATATGGGGACTAATAACACCATCAGGTACAATGCAAAACGCAGGCACTGGCTCCGTACAAAACTTGGGTTCTGAGATGGTGCTCAATTTTGCTTTACTTTAGTTTTTATTTTTGTTTTGAGCAAGGCTCCATGTTTTGTATTTTGTTGTAATGAACTCATAAGAGTATTTTATGTATGGAAACCTTTCTAATTTTGAAAGCATGGGTTAGTCTCATTTTAATGATATGAATTGATGATTGCTTATTTTTATTGTGGTTTATTTTCATTCATTACAAATTGGGGGAACAGGTATTTGAGGATCTGTGTTTCTTACCCAGCTTATTGATTTAATCTTTTAGAATATTTATTTTTTAGTTATTTGATTGGTCTTGAGATGTGAAAAAAAAAAATCTCCCCCTCAAACATGGAAGAATCCTTTATCTCCTGCAATGTCAGTGAAGATTCAATTGAAGAAATGACCTCAGTCGTTGCTTTTTCGGACCAGAGGGTGACAGATTGTTTGTTTCCGAGGCATAGTAAGGAGATGGATGAAGTGGTGCAGAGTTTTCCATTGATGGTGGGTGTGGTGGTTTGCAGTGGGTTGTTTCTTATGTTTCCTACTACTCGATATGGTGTTTGGTGTATGGTTGGGTTCTATTTTGTTTGCGTTAACGATTTGTTATGTAAAGATGTTTACGTCTTATTTTAAGGGAGCTTGACAAATAAGTCATATTTACGTAAGATGTTTATAAATAAGACCTATTGGATCAAAAATATTTTTTTATGAAACTGTTATTGAACTACATACTTAGTAAACAAGATTAATTGACAATAATGATTTGTTTTACTTTTGTATTGAATGGAACCAATTTTATCCTTCGTTTTATATGTACTTAGATTGACTTTTAATGGAATGTAATATTTGCTTTTTAAAAAATAATTATGTCTCTCTGCAGCGCATGCACCTGATCTCCCCATTTCATTGAAAGATTGTGACTGAATTTGGACAAGAGTAGGTTATTAACACTGTTCCCATTTTATTATTATAATTTTTGTGTGGACAATTCATTTTGTGTCTACATAATATTTATAGTTTTGTATAGTTTATGAGCTTATGTTGACATTACTGTTGGGTTATAATATCTATAAGATCGTGTTTACTGTATATATAGTTTTTTTTATATTTATTTACTGGTTTGGACCGAGTATACCTATTTAATCTATTTCCTAATTTCGTTTATCATTTTTATGTTTTTGCATTTACTCGATTGTTTTACATTACACTAACGCATTTCCAACTAGTTGAATACAATTATGGATAATGACCTTATTTATAACAAGACAGACCCTTATTATCACTAAAGAATCCCAAACTACTACTAACTCAAAGAGATAGAGCCACATAAATGAAAATAATAAAAACCAACGGGATAAGCACATCAAGTGGGCAGCTCTTTATAGGGTGTGACCTCTGCGCGCCACGTCACTTTGTTTCTGATAAATGTATTTATGGTCAATTTCCCTATGTTGGTATTCATGCTTTTAACCTCTGCTTTTACTTTTATGAAGACCAAATCTAGTGACACTGTTATTCCTTTGACACCTTAATTAGAGAACATAATGAGCGAACCTCCTATTTGTAGGTGTAAATAGATGAGTTTGTTTGTAATAAAGTTTATAAAAAAAAAGTCACATTTAAGGCTGAGATGATGATCAACAACCCACTTTTATCATTCATTTGGGTGATTTGTATTCCTCTATGATAGCATTTATAATTTAAATATTCAGTCTTTGATATATGGTAAGAATGAAAAGGAGAAGGAAAGTATGAACTCCTTACAGGAAGGAGTACAAAGACTTATATAATCTATTATATACTACTTTTTAAGCATAATTACATCATCTTGTGCTTTTCTTAAAAGTAACTGTAGATACATTAACTGGGGATTGAGCTTCAGATGTAATAATTGATTCATACATTTCACCCCCAATATGTAAATGAAATCTGTAAATGTGTTTAAATTTACTTATCGACAATATATTTTCATGGTAATAGAGGTGTATTGATAGTTATGATAATATGTTGTTCAATCATAGTCAAAATCGAACCAAGTTAATCCAACTTCGGTTCCGATTTCTCAATTCCACATTTTTATGATTTTTTAACTTTATTTAATTTAAAATTTTCAATCATTGACTTAAAGTCCTTGCAAATACTCGGAGTGGACATATATATGAAAGTAAAATCTACACCAACATAACAATAAATATTAACTTAGTCAAAATAATAAAAATTACAATACTATGCAGGTTGATAATGCCAACTACACATAATTCATCAGTACTAAAGCAAACACAATAACAACAAATCTAAAATTCATTTTTACAAGCAACTTATAATAGACTTGAAAATCAATAATTTAATTTCATTATCATTCATGGACCTAAACTTTCATTTCCAAAACCCTACTTTTAGCACAGAAACTCACAACATTTTTGTGACCAAATAGAATACAAGAATATCTACGTGAAATGGTTCTCAATCAAGACAAAAGATGATTGTTTTACAGTGAGCATCGCAATAGCGGTGTAAAATCGAAGGCCCAGTGGCGGTGTGAAATCAAGAGAGGCAGCTGAAGCTATAGGGAGCGAACACCCATCGGTTTTGCAGCAGATCGAGTCTTACAGATGAGCGAGGGATCGAGGAGGGGTGGATTTGTTTTGGTAAGAGCAAGAGAGATTGTGAGAGGGAAAGTAAAAATGGAGGGAATTAAAATCAAATAAGAAAAATTAGATATTCAACCGTCCCTAAAATGGAACATGAAGGGTGACAAATTAAGGCAGTCACAAAAAGAAAGTATATTTAGGGATAGTTTTAATTAGATGTACCAAATAATAATAAGAAGAAGAATAAGAATACTTAACCAGAGAGGAAAACAAAATGGCTAATGACCAACCTAGTGCGAATACATAACACTCCAAAGCCTTCGTTGCATCTTCGTTTCTAATTAACTGGACTATACAAGGAGACGCTATTCATTGTTTATAAGACTCTGTAAGTGATTAATGTTATAAAAAGGGAATTATATATATTGATACTATATATGGACTTTGAAAACCTACCATTTTATGTCATTTGATGGTTCGTTGTTTCAGGTGACCATATGCGTCCATAAGGTGTCGATTACTCTTAAAGTTTTATAGCGAGTGAAGTTCCAATGAGGGTGAATAAAGGACAGAGATATCTAGATTTGGGTATTTCATAGTCATCTTCTCTTATGAGCTAAGAATTTTTGGAAACATATTTAGAGGGATGGAATGGTCATGTGAATACTATTTTTTCTTCTAGGTAGACAATAATTGTATATCTGAATGAAAGAATATATTCATTAGTTTCTCAAAAAATTGTACGATGACCTGCCACAAAACATGCCAATCTACTTGCTGTTAATGGCTTTATATTCTAATTATTTCCTTTAGTGGATATACCATACACTAAAGTCGTGCTAAGCTGCATGACATCAAAGTTGTTGGATGTGGTTCCAACATTACCCAATTCATAATGGATTGGATTTAGCATTCATAAAAATATTATGAGAGTTAACATTAACTTCACATCATATCGATTGAAACATTAAAAATTAATGAACTCACTGTTTAGTCACTAATAGTTTAATTAATCACATAAGCTCATATTGACCCTAACACAATACTTTGTTCCACAATAACTTGTTGTATACATATACTTTCATTCTTGAAGACTATTAGTAGAATAATTGATCCAAATTAAAAAAAGTGCGAATGAAATTTGTTTGAACAAAACCAAATGAAATTACAGATGAAACAAGTAGGCCAAACTTCAACAGCTCTAATAAGCTTCGTCCAGGTTCAGGTGAGATTGATATGATAAGAAATGAACCACAGTATAAGCATAACTCGGCAACGGTGGATGAAAATAGGAATCTGGAGTTGCTGATGTCTGGTAATATGAGTATTACTCCTCTTTCAAAAGGTCGGTATTAATCTTTTTCTTCGTTGATCCATCAACTATTTTAATGTTTACCTGATATGACAAGGATAATTTATTAACTTTGCAGGTATACATTATTTTGGGAATAATTTTGGGGATAAAGTGTTGACAATCCATATCTCATAGCCAAGAGGGTGGCACTTGAAAGGTATATATCTCTGCCAAATCCTTATCCATTTTTTCCAAAGTTGGATATACTCTCTAGCATTCCTCAATAACACATTCAAATATATTTTTGTTTGTTGCTGAAAATCCTCATCAGCAGCTTCATTCTCAAAATACAGACTTCACATCCATTTTTTAAATTCAAAATCAACCGCAAACATCAATCAAGAAACGTAAAAATCAGGGGGGGGGGGGGGGGGGGGGAGAGAGTGACATTAAGGAAGTGGTATCATGTATCATAAATGGAATTAATGAAAAATCATTGATTACTACAGTACTCATATATAGCCTGATTAACACGGAAGCCACATGAAACAGGTTATTGCCAACTGGCTATAGCTATATTAGTAACATAAAATTGGTATGAAGGCAGCTAAGACATACTGGCTCCAACCAGTTGTAACTAAAGTACGCCTCAGTTGGAAATCAAATAGCCTTGATTACCCTAGTTTGATCCATGTCAATTAGAATATTAGTTCACTTATCTTAATATTTCGAGAGGTCTATGTTTGCTTTCGTTTATTTTCTCTCTTTCAGAAAAACTAAGCAACTAACTTTGACGTAAACTACACGTCAATGGCTAAAAGCAATACATCAAACCCAAACTTTAGAGAGAGAATCAAAAGATTTCTTACATTCAAAATGGAGAGCGTCGTCAAATGAGGAATATATAGGGGTATTTAAAGGGAAGGAGTAGCTTAGGCTCTAAGCTAATCTTCTAATTATAATAATGCCCTTACTAGCCTTTTGCTACTCCTACCTCTAAATACTTAAGAAAAATAAATAAAATAAAATAACAAAAATAAAATAAAATGCAATAAACCCCTAAAAAGGGCCCATTTCCATCAATTGGTTTTAGGTCATAATATATTTTATTAAATATTCTTAATGTATTTTCTTTGCATTGGTATATTATTTCCTACATATGTTACATTTATATCGATTCCATTCTCGGTTCACGATTCATAGGATTTTCGATTTATAATTCGATTCACATTTTGACAACTTTGGGTGAATATAGTCTCTAAGAATGAAATTCTTCCTCAATTTTATAACAATCAAAGGTTATAACTTGTAAAAATTAACAAAATTTATTGTATGACGTGTTTCATCCGCATTGATGTCAACAACTTAAAATATACGGAAATAGCAGAATAATCTCAAATTTTTATTTTGAATAAGAAATTGACGCAATGACAAGTCCATATTTACAAGTTTCATATTCCAACCTAAAATAAAAATCAAACATGATGTAAACGATCTGTCCATAATCCTAAATAGATATCAAAAGAAAATCAAGTGTGTGACAGCAAAAAATGTACAACATAAATTATATGTGGATTGCGAAAAAAAAAGAAAAAAAAAACTTACTGGTGAGAAGGAATTGTTTACACTTGACCAGTGTAAAAAGAGACGAGAAGCGAGTATGTTTTAAGATCTCGTTTGCATTGGAGTTGCGTCTCTCTTCATTTCTGTCGTTTTGACTAAGCACAACCGTGACTAGAAAACAGACATGCTAATAGAAACAGATCCATGTACTAGAAAAACTTCGTTAGTTTTGAAACACACGCAGAATCATGATTGGAAAAACGACGTGCTAACAGATCCCTGTTCCAGGAAAAAAATGATTAGTTTTCAGGACAATGTTTTGTTTCACCAGACGGAAAAAAACGAACATCCTTCCACAAAGTGATGCAAGACAATGTCATTTAAAACAACCTGCTGGTAGCAGTGAAACATGGTTTTGTAGAGGTGCAGAAATCAACAAGTGAATAACTAATGTTATTCATTTGATAAAAAAATGTATGAAAAATTTATGATGGAAATATTTTATAGAACAATAGTATTTATTAAGATTTCAAGTTCTACAAGGTTTCATTTACTTATTGAACTTTGTCTCCTTGTTCCGTCAATTGACCATTACAGATCATAGAAAATGACCAAAGCATAGTCAATGTAATAATAATATATAAAATAGTGGGTTTAAGTCTATTTATATATAAAACAATGGGGACAAACTAGATAGTCAACAGACAAAATTATAAGAATGGGGACCAAAGTACAATAACTAAAACCTAAAACCTAGGAGGTAAAAATCATTTTGAACTTGCACTTTGGGGTTCAAAAGTCAAATGTCCTTCAAAATCTGCTAAAAATAACTTGTCTCAATTGAACTTAGGCTATGTATGATGCATAGAATAAAGAGGATAGATAGATTTCTGTAATTTATCTTCAAAAAAGCAATAGCTTGTTACCCATGTAACCCGTAAGCCCAACTCCAACATGAGAGACTTTCAAATTGTTTATATGTCTCCTCAACCTTCTACGTACCCAAATCGATATATATATATATAATAGTGCTCCTATACGGGAAGAATGTATAGGAATTACATGCGGGGAATTGGCATGCGACCCATTTTCTGATACACATAAGCAGAAAGCAGCTATTATTTAGGAAAAATAGGTGATGTTAAAGGAATTACCTATAAAATCGGGAGAGTTGGTTGTTTGCACGTGATATACTACACAACATAAAAAGCCTTCTCTCTCATCTTTCCTTAAATCATGGGCAATTACAGATCTCACTACTACATTCCCGTATTTGTTCTTGTGCGGGATGACCACACAGGAGCAATTTTGTATATATATATATCCTCACCATTTTCTTACTCACAATTCTCACGTACCTAGGACGAGACTTCACTCCATCCTTTTCAAGTTCATTCTCATGTTGCACTTCTATATACGAATCAACTTCCTCATTAGAAAATTGATTCGAGACATCAGAGAGAGTGTGTCTAGTACTTCAGGCCTATCCTGCTCATCCATCCAGACCAATCCCAAGTTTCAGGCGCTATGGTGTACTCACTTCAATCCTCCGACGCCCATCGAAATATTTTGACCGAAAAATAGAGGATTTTCCCTCCAGTTAGAACCGAATATTGAAGAACTACTTGCTACTCTCCGTAATTTAAAACTAGAAGAAAGTTGCTGAGATGTTGTATCAGGCAAGTCTAGTCTACTATCACAATCGATTCCGTATATTCTCTTTAATTGTAACTTCTCCCCAGCACAGACCATCCTGTTCAACTTGTAACTCTCGAAGTCGCTTATATTAGTGGTGCCTATAGGCCCCACCTTGCCCGTAATTTCTAGTGCAGGAGTATCAACAACTTGAGCAAATGCATCAGCTGCTGGAGAGGGTGGGGCACTATAGATTTTGTGTTTGTCTAGTGGTTCCAATGATTTGTTCAATATTCTTCATTAGAATCATCCTTCTAGTCTCTTCTCCAAGAACATTCCCAGCATTGAAAGGGACAACCTCTTGGAAACTGTTAATTGTTGACATAGATCCAACAAAAGAAGTCATTATAATATTTAGGAGTTACTTCCTCAGATAACAAATGTTTTGCTTAATAGAGAGCTAATAATTGTGAAACAAAGGGTAAATCACAAGCAGGGAAAAAAACCTAAACCACACAGTTTTCGTTAAAAACTCATTGAACTATTTTTACTGCAAAAAACTCCCCTCAACTATTCATTTTATTGCAAAGACTCTCCCACATGTCACTTAAAATTCTATGAAGACGACTTTGGAACAAAATGCATACTATAAGTTTTTTTGGGGGGCTTTCAAAACAATTTAGGAGAGTTTCCTCCAAAACTGTAGACTGTTTGATGGGTAAGGGGGATTCTCATTTCATTTTCCACAAAGTAATGGCAAAACATAAATGACGATCATAAGCAGTTCCAAAAATAATATGTGCATACCAATACCCTTAAAGCCAGGGTAAAATTTGCCAGGGGTGAACTTTTATAGGTATAGCATGCACACATGATATATGCTCAAAGGATATCATATAGTAGGATATAATCAGACCTGTTCTGTTAGTGTGCTGAAGCATAAAGAAGATCTTTTAAGAAGCTTTTGGTCATCCAACTGAATTATTAGAGGCATTAACTTCCCCAGTCCCCACGAATTAAAAAAAACAAGTCTATAGGCTTTTTTGGTCCATAAAACAAATCTATGGGTTAATACAGTTTTTTCAATAGACGGCCACAATCATCACAACGAAGCATATATAACAAGGCCTTCTAAAACCACAAATCAGTTGTTTTTCTAAGCACTAAATGATGTCTGTTTAGTTTCAATCTCTCCATGCTCATGAATAATTTTTCATGTTGTGGAAAGCTTCGCCAGATATCTTTTGATACTATGTGCCAACCTATTCAGGAAGGGGCTTTAACTCCTCCCTACTAGACGGCATTTCCAAGGGCTTTCCAAAGCTTTTCGAATGAAGTCGGCCTGGTCAATAAGAGGAAGTTAGACTTTGGCTTGCATTTTTCAAAAGAAAGTATCTGAAAGATCCTATGGTTTACTGCTTCCAAATGTGGTGGTCTTAAAATGATTCAATTAAATTCTAAAAGAATTTGGGGTCACTATGAAGTCTATCATGAATACAACCCTCCAAACATAAAGCACTTGGCCAGTAAAGGTGCTAAAAATATTTGGGGTCACTATGATGATATACGGCCTTCTAAACAGATCATTATATAGCTAAATATAGAAAACATACAAATACCCCTGCTGATTTGGAAGTGAAGCTTGGGTGCACTCACTATGATGAATAACGTTGTCGCACATGATATCCTACTTTAAATAATCCATTTTTTTATCGTTGATATTTAATTCTGGTTTTATTGTAATGCTTTATTAAATAAATTAATAGTATATGTCGCCCTTGGAGTAAAATCTTGGCTCCGCCATTAGGCTAACTAAGATTATTTTTAAAGGATGAAAGATCAAATTTGAAATAATATACTTGTTTTAACCAAGTGTTCTATAGTGTATATATTCTACTTAATTTCACATTCTCAAAGGGTCTCTCTCTTTGTAATAAGGAAAAATATTTGTGGTTTGAGTATGCCTTATGTACACTACATGACACGAACCTTGCAATATATGACAGTTGTTGGAAGAATAACCAGTTACACTAACCTGTTAATACATGTCACTAATATACAGGCCGACTCACAGACACGCGATAGGGGCACGCAACATGAAAAAAACCCATACATGAAGAACACACTAAGGAGTTTTCTGAAGAACACTATTAAGGCCATTTTATGCTCCTTTTTTTTTTTTTTGGGGGGGGGGGGTCTTCTCAACAAACTTCCATATCAATTACAAGTGAATCTCAAATATTCAGACCAACAAATAAAATTATCTTTAGTTGCCTAAAATTGGGCATGGATTCTTGTTGAGTTGATTCAAATGGACCCATGGGGTGATTGGATCAAGAAGGGGTGGCTATTTTGACTTCAATTAGTTTAAGATTATTTATTGACATGAATTGTTAAATATGGATGTGTGGTAAAACTAAAAAGGATATAATTAAAAATGAATAGTATAAGCAGCTTCTATATAAGATAAATTAAGAAAAAAACAGCCTTACATGGTTTTGAAAATAAGTGCACAATAGGGAATAGTGAATTGGTTCATATTGATAGTGACATTAGGGGAAGAGAGGTGGACTTAGATTGACTTAGTGGGAGATAACTAATAAAGACATGATAGCATGTGATTTAACTGAGGACTTTGGGATAAACATAATGGAACGGAGAAATAATGTTGTTGACCTTAATAATTAGGAAAAGTCTTTGTCGAATTGATTTGAGCTGAGCTGATTGGACTAGGATTTAGTTACTATTATCAGTTAGAATCCTGGTTTATCCTTAGTTATCTACCATAATTAGATCTCTACAATTTTAGTATAAATGAAATCCTAAAACTCCTCATGTTATCGTTTAACATTAGTAATTGTGAGAAATGGAAACCACGTGATTCGATGAATGATTAATTATTTTTGTTGAATATACATAACGAATTATGTGGTTATGTATCTTTCACCGATATGAGGAAAAACTTACCCAAGAATGTAAATATCATATGGTTCTTTCATACAAAGCCAGTCGTCAGTCTCAAGATCCCCAAGTTCCTATGGTCACCCTACAGATAAACAAGTATTAATATTTTTGGTCTTATATTACCAAAACAATATAATTCAGATGAGATTGTTTTAGGGAACCTCACATCTTGCATGTTTGTATACTGAACACGCAGAGTTTCTGATTTACCTCTCCTGTGTTTAATGGATAGTTTAAAGGTGTACCTGAAATAATAGAACCACCAATACGCACAACTTAACTTTAAGATTTATTTATTGATCAAAGAATAATGGGTGTCGATCATTTCAATTTTACTATGATTATAAATGAAAATTTCACAAATTAAGTTTTGTCAAGATGCGTCTAAAATCCTCATGGAAATATAAGGCAGATTCAAACATTCTAAAAGGTAGGACACACAAACATGAAGAGAACTCATCGACGAAGAATTTTACTTTCTATATAAAAAGTGAATTACAAAATCATCCATATTATGGGAAAAAAATGCAGAAATATAACACACACACACACCTGTAGTACCTGAATACGTAATAATGTGAATATAATATATACTCATAATAATTATGATTATTCCCCTCATACATACATACTTTTTGAAAATAAAATCCTCATTCGTCTTACTTTTGTTACGATAAACTTCTTTTTGGTTTCTACTCGACATTAAAGATTTGTCGGTACATTTTGGTGATTGTCCAAAAATTATTGATCATGTGCCTCGAATAAAAAATTTTATACTTAAAATTCTGGACACGTCAAAGAGTATTCGATGCATGTGAGTTGAGATGTCGTCCATTAGTAGTGGTCTCTTCTCTTGAATATCACGCAACTCTATTCGTGAGCTACTCTCCCCACTTGTTGGAGAAATATTTTGGTACTGAGAAAGTGAACGATCAGTGCGAAGGTTAAAGACTTGGCCGAACTTTAGCGAAGCTGGATTCGCATAGTGAGGCGCTTTGAGATCTTTTGCCAACATGATTATATGGTGTATGTGCATGTGTGTGTGTGTGTGTGTGTGAGAGAGAGAGAACCTGACGATGAGCAAAATCGGAGGCTATGGAGACCAGAATGCCCACCATGAATTGATTAGGGTTGTATACTCTACAAATAATACAAGAATTCAATAACATGCCTCTAATCTAGCAATGATACGCCTTTCACATGCCTTTAAGTAAATGCTCTTGTATAAGTTCAAAACATCGCATATAAATCTCTATTGCAATGTAAAGCACAACATATGAATTCCAGTTTTTCCAAAGTATTAAGTCGTGTATAATTTAAATCGAAAAGATTTTTTATATAACACAAATAATTGTAAACAATTTTTAAAAAATTGGGTAGAAAATGCGTGTCTTTTCGCTTTCTACTATGTTTATTAGTTGTTTTACTTTTTCATCCACTAATACCTAATTTTCAAATGTGTCTCTATTCAACTTAATTAATTTAGAACACTTATTAAGTTTTAAAAATTTCGGCAGAATTTCCTTTGTTTATTCGTGAAATCCAACCTATTTTAACATTAAAATAAACTCAACAACAAAAGCCACAACTAACACCAATAAATCCCTTCCACCGATTCAATATATAAAAGATAAAAAAATTAAGTCCATCAACATAAAGGTTCAACGGACTCATTTCCGAGTTTAAAAAAAAATATACTAATAATCTCACACGGCCTGCACAACCTAACAACAATCTGACATTAGTCTCTTGTAAGGTATGCGTCCCTCTTTTAGGGTCGTTATGTTCTTATCTTGTGTTTCCACTCTCCAACCCCAACTCTAAAGTTTTATAATTAGAAATTTGAAATTTAAAACGACATTTGAATCCACGAGTTTTATGACTACACGGATTGTTTGTACAAGTTACTTTAATCGTGTATGAGGCATGTTTGCCTCTTTTCGTAATGTTTGAATGTTGTTTTGCATTTTCGTCCACAAACCCCAATTTTCAAGTTTTAACACTTCAAATTTCCAAAATTTGATCAAATCCCAAACCTGTGAGTAGGGTTGTGTTTCGGCCGGATCGGATCGGAAAATGACCTTTCGGAAAAAATTCCAATTTTTTCGGAAATTAAATATTTGTTCCAATTTCCTATCCAATTTTTTCGGAAAATAAAAAAAGTTTCCTAATTCAGAAAATCAGAAAAAAATCGGAAAAATTCGGAAATTAGAAATATGGTATTACCTATGTTCGAGACTATAAGGGTCGGACGATGTAAACAAATATGCGCCGCCGAAAGTAGAAGAAAGGGGTTGGACGACCGTATAGAGATTGGGTCGAGAGAGAGAGGTGAGAGATATGCACCGCCGAGGAGAAAGGGGCGAGACGAGAGAGAGAGAGAGAGAGAGAGAGAGAGAGAGATGTGAGAGATATTTTAATAAGAATATCATACAACCCTAGTTGCTCTCTACTAACGGCATATATAAATATATGGGGTAAGGTAAAAAATAAAGGAAATCTAAATTGTACACATTCTTATTACATAAGGATATAACTTATAAGGTAAAAAAATATATATAGAAAATATTCGAAAAAAATATTCGAAATATTAATCGGAAGATATATTCGGAATATTAATCGGAAAAAAGATTCGGAAATTATATCGGAAAAATTGGAAAATCGGAATTTAAAACATAGTTCCAATTTCCTATCCAATTTAATTCGGAAAAATCGAAAATCGGAAAATCGGAAATCGGAAATCGGAAACCTTATATATGTTCCAAAATCGGAAAATATCGGATCGGACATCGGAAAAATCGGAATGTTCGGAAAAAAAACACAGCCCTACCTGTGAGTCATACGCCGTTACATCGGTAGGTTGTTCAGAATCTTCAAGTGGAGAATAATATGTTGATATTATTTCCAAATATGATCAACTTGTTAGTGATATGCCCGAACGCGCAAATGTTAAGTCGGAGCTGGATCACTATTTGGAGGAAAATATATTTCCACAAACTTCGAATTTTGACATTCTAAATTGGTGGAAAGCTAATGGTGTTCGATATCCAATGGAGTCTTAAGGTAACTTTTTAATAGTTAAAATGTTGTAAATATTGATATTGTATTCATAATTTATTGACATTATTTTTTTAACATGTCGGATTTTTTTTTAATATTTCAGGTTTTGATGAGTTGATGATACAAGGATGATGTTGAAGTTCATGGAGAATCACTTGATTAAATTTTTATGTTGTGTTACTTCAAATTTCATCCGATCTATTTTTATGTTATGTGAACTTTGTATTTGAGATTGTCGAGACTTAAAAGGATTCGAGGCTCCTTGAAGTAAACCCGTCACGGGACGAGTCGGCGTAAGAATTTTTTAAAAGGGGCGAGATAGGGTTTTTTACCCCTCCCCCTCCTCGTAGCGCATGCGCTCGCATTGCCATCCCTACGCTCGTACTTGTCTTTACCACCAATTAAACAAAATGTAAACAGTCTCACCAAATCTTTCATCAAATATTTCGGTATTTACTATAGTGAAACAAAACTGATTGATCTTCTTATCCTTCACTCATGCTTCTTTTTTCTTCTTCAGTGAAGTCATACTACCAACCAAGTCCTTCACTGAAAGGCACCTCGAATTCTCGGGGAGCTCTGCCCAAATACCAACAGAAATCATTAAAATAAAAAAGGTAAAGTACTCGTAGGTCCCTCGTAAACAAATTTTCAACACTAAAAGAATTTTGACAAATTTTGGACACTCAGATCCAATAATTCTCTTCTTGTAGAAGTCCACACTAGTGGCATAACAAATGGACCTAATAGTAAATTATCCTTAAATGTTTAAAAATGTCAACAAGGGACTGAACCTAATTGTAAATTGCCCAAATAAAAATTAGTATTATTATTAGTTTAGTGTACAAAATGATCCAGTGTAGTTTGTATTAAAAAGTTGGTGTCTCAATTTCTTACAAGGCATAGCTTACACCAGCTTCTATCCCCCCCCCCCCCAACCACCACCACCACCCCCAACACCCCCAACACACAAACGCACGTGCGCAAACCATCCCCACCACCACAAAATAAAAAAGAAAGAAGAGGGTCATCAACCATCCCAATAGAGCTAAAACCTGCCTAATTGTGTTGCAACAGAGCTACATCGATGAATGATGATTTGGAACAGGGCTACATATTTTGCCAATCTAAGTAGTGAAGCATTGAGTCATAAGTCTCCTTTGATTTGAGTTGAATAAATAAAAAATTTAGTTTTTGTTTTATAATCAAGAGGCTCCATAGGTATAAATAGTCATACTACAACAAGAGACGCGTATTGCCTATATTAGCAAGGGCTTGAAGTCAAATCACCTGTCCCCAAATCTTCATCATGTGGCTTGATATTCAACTCAACCTGAAAATTATATACAAAAATAATAGATAGAAGTTGTCAATAAATATCTACTTCTTTTATCCAACACTTCCTCATTCATAAATTTCAAATAAAAATCATAATAAAATAATGAAGCACAAACCATGTTTCAGAAGCTCCACGATCGCATTAATGTTAGGATGATGAGCTGCAAAATCAATTCTTTGAGATTCAATTACTTCAAAGTATATGTATACTTCTATATAAATATACGCATACATACAAATATATATGTACATCCCATTCAATATAAACCTATAAAAGTTCATGAAAAAATTTTATCACTACTCATTCATTATACTGAACTCAAATTATAAAAGTTTCAATCATAAAGTACATCTATCAACCAACAAGAACCAAAAGAAACTACAGCCAGAGACATGAAAATTTAAACGAGTACAATGTAAGAAAATAATATATTAATAAATTACAAACAGTAGCAGCAGCAGCAGCAACATCATCATCATCATTAATAACAACAAAATACATGCACCGAGTTCCACAATCCAACTGATCCTTGAGAAGCTATTGCAAAATGGTCAGAGTAATCTAAAATATATGTGCAAACTTACTGCAACGTAAGAGTATTTTACATCGCAGCAAAAGAGTGATAGTTTGTTGCCGAGGGTATAAATGCATTCTCATGGACCTACAAAACTAGAGTCTCCCTACCAACACTATTTTCAATACTGATGTCACTATCAAAATCTAGTTCTGCCTTTAAATCATAATCATCATAAGAAATCGATTTTCCCAGCTTAAGCTCCATCTCTTTACAGTCCTCTGATCGGTTGAGGTCAGCAGGATAAACATTGTGGCTTCCTTTCAAGTTTGTCAAATACAACTCTTCATCCATCTTAGACCCTAATTTGATATCCACGAGGCAAGCATCCTTTGTATTACTCCCATCTCCATTAGCATCATCACTACCTATAAGAAAAGATTAGTTTATTTACCACCAATGCACCAACCCAATGTGGCTTGGTGCTATTAGTGTGTCACTAGATAAATATGTGGGGATTTGAAACCAAGCCCTGTACTTAATGTTTTTATTAAGTAAAAAATAAAATAGACATTTTGTTACTTATTGAGACCCTTTTCTTGTGACACGGTAATTTATTTTGACATTATTATGGGATAATCCCATTTATTGGGTCAAAGATGCATAGATATCATCCAGATTCTTATTTAGAGGGTGAGATGGAACGCAGTGTGGTAGAATAAGCCAAACCTAGAAAGAAATAAGAATGAGCAATCATTTAAGGGGAAAAAATAATTACTAAATAGAATTATTCAACCTATATTTCGCTTTGTATTAATGAAATAAGTATTGAATCTAAAATAATGTCAAATATATGTTATGCCCATTTTTCTTCAGGTTCGTCAGTACCCTCGGCATTTGTATTATGGGTAATGAAGGAATTGCCACCTGTAAGTACGGTTAATTTAGAAGAAGAATCAACAACGCTAACTTTCATCACTGACAGTTCAATAACAGAACATCCTCAGCACTGGACTACTGTCACAAGCTCACAGATTCAGGTGTCAAGAACAAGCACTATATGATTGTACATTGTTCTTCAGTTAATGAATTTCTGCCGAAATCCTGCACAGAGGAGATTAATTTGGGAGGGAAATAAAAAATAAGGGAAACCACTGTGAGATTTATTCCAAGGGACTGGTTGAAGGCATCCTGAACACGGCACTCGGAGTACAGCCATAAGACTGCCGTTGCTTGAGTTTGAATTTTTAGGCTCTTGTATATAGCAACAAAACCAAAAGTTGGGATTTTATTTTCAAGTTCCATCATTATTAATATATGGGCATTAGCATTTTTTCTTCAAAAAAAAATAAATTAGCATCATCACTAGTCACCATTCCTTCATTTGCAGGCCCACGATGAAGCATCATATCCAGTCCAAGGCTTTTCCAGGCCTTGCTAAAAAAGACCTCGCACTGATTACGGGACTTGGTACCGATGCGCCGTGAGATCATTGTGAAATCCTTACCATACAACACCACCGCCTGCACAAAGATAGATTTTTATGTTATGTGAAATCCTTACCATACAATGTTAGCGTTAATGATACAAAAAAACTTTGGCTGTGCTGTGCACTTATAAACTTAGCTTTCATATGCAACTCTCAGCCTTTGATACACTTTAAATTATTAGTCATGAGATCATTAACTTCACGTACTTACCCGAAGCCATGTATGGGTGTCAAAGTATGGACATATTGCCGACATTGCTCTGCTGATCACGAGTGAGATGAAGCCGTAGGTGTGGTATGCTCTTCCAACTCTCTCCAAGAGCTGACTTAAGGCAACCTCCCTCTCCACCTACCATGTAATTTGTCACCAACATGGAAAACTTATGCTTATATGCCAACTCCTTTAGAAGAAATCCGACAGAAATCATCAAAGCATGTCCATGGGCACCACTGCCTCCGAGGATTGGGGTGATAACTTTCGATACTGAATCAACAACAAGAAGCCTCACCTGGCAAATTGGATTGGAATTTAGTTTATGAAGAACATCCAAGAGAGTAAAGATGTCAAACACAGAGTGACACACTATGTTGTTCAGCACTCGTTGGAGAATTCTTTTGACCTCTTTATCGGCAGGATATGAGATCTGGCTGACAATTTGAGTAATTCGTTTGGGTGAAAATGAGTTTCCTGTGTCGATGAATACAACACAATCCAAATACCTCTTTGCAACCTTTGAGGCAGCTTGTAGAAAAAATTGTGTTTTACCAGACGATGATGGCCCAACTAGTTCTATTAAATGTCCCTTGTGTAATCCACCTTGAAGAAACACATCAATACTCTCACATCTAGTAGATAGAATGTGCTTAGACTTACAAAACAATTGGACACCAAAAAACAAGATCTGGAATCCAACATTAAACCAAACCAGTTACATATTTGGGACTTGATGTTCCAACATTAAAAATGGTGGGAGATGCATGAGTGATCGATAAGATATCAATTGTATTCCATGATAATACATGTCGGGGCCTTTCCACAACCTCCCATTGGACCTTTAATATGCACTGTGAGAAAATGTAAAGTGTTTAATAATTGAAATCCAAAACAATTAGGTGTCTAAAATGCATAAATGTAAGCATAACAATTGAAATCCAAAATTATTTGGTGAATCTGACAAGTCACCAATTCATATGAACAAATGAACAGAGTGAATTGTTCAAATATAGGGGTTAAAGGGAACCATCCCAATCAGTAGCAACCAAAAGCATATGATTTGTATAGATATATGTATACAACATCAGACGACAAACACACTCTGCATATATTAATGTGCTGTTTTAAAACATATTAATGGACAAAACATTGGGTATATGTATTTATTTGTAGTACTTGTAGCAAAAAAAATTTAATACAAAACATTATATATGTGTGTGTATATATCCCTAAAAACATTGGAGGTATCAAGTTGAAAAAGTTCATCACTTACATCAACCTCGGGCTGCTCATCAGGTGAGTGTCAATTAATGAATAAAGATAGTCAATTAAATTGTCAAGAAGCCGACCAAAAGTGAAGTAATCTAATGTGAGGTAATCACCATGCCAAGTGCCAACCCAACTAACAAGAATATTCAAAGTTAACATTTTTCCCCACCCAAATCTATAAAACAACACACTTTAAATACGAAAAAGAAAAGTGAGAATTACCTCTTCCTTTAAAAGATTATGCAACTCAAATTTACAATCGTCTAGCCTCCTGAGATCTGAACTATCAACAACCCAAACCAAACCATCAGTTTGTTCAAAGTAGTTCCTCCAGTAAGACCTTATTGTAATTTGGCCCCCAACATCCCATATGTTAAGAGTATACCTGTCAATAAAGAATCAAATTGCAAGGAATTCCCTTATAGCTTCAAATAAACATAAACACCGAGTCCAATTTCACTCAAGGAAGTAAATTTCTACTTAAGTGAAGACAAAAACATACTAGACTATAATCTGAAGCTATCTTTAGATTGAACAGTGAAGAAAAGGATGAAATAAGAAATTGACATTCAGCCAATTATAAATGGTGGATTCAATGAGGGAGAAAATGACATTTTCTAAACAATAAAATCGTTAAAACCTAAAATTTACATGTTTGATGAGTTGTGTATGGTGCAATTAGTATAGTAATATATACATACTTAGTATAAGCAATGGTCTTGATGTTGAAACCTAGTGTGGGTCTAGAAAAAATAAATAAATGTGCAAGCATAAGAATTATGATATAATGACGTTATGGGGACTCATTAGGTGAACTCTGAGTTTCAAGAGACACTTCAAAGCTGAAAAGTATGCATATTGAATAATTGGAATGACATGAAAACATAAAAAGGACAAATTATATGTATTTTATGAAAAGGACTTGTATATTATCCCATGTAGAGATGTGAAGTTGTGGGGCAGTTTCTAACAATTAAAGAATCTTTTATCATCTTTGTGTATCACATAATTGAGCATAATAAGTAACCTTTGGTTTGCAACACTTCGCATTGTAGTTAAAAAAAATTGGTTCTTTTGTCTATGACATTGTCCCATTTCTCATTTTCATAAAGCTCCACATCCAAATTATCGATCAAAGTCTTCAGATCCAAATCAGATATGATCCAAAAAAATCCTGCAGGAAGAAATAGAACATTTTATATGAGCAAAACAACCTCACGAACCAACCACCCCACCCATGGAAGAATTACTAGCTATGCTGCCCCTGATGTCAACTAAATGAAAAATGCAAATACAATTGTGGGTAATTTATTAAAGAAATATACTAGGTTTAAGCTAAGGAAGAGACTTGCCTATGAAATAAAATCCCCACACACCAACATTAGAATGTGTGCACTAGCAACTATATTTTCTAGTCCTTTCAATAATGTGTGAACCTGGAATAATAGACAAAACAAAATAATATTCGTTTTTTAAGAGAGAGAGAGAGAGAGAGAGAGTATAAATAAAAGGTAGCATAACAAGATGAAAAGACATGGTATTTGGAGAAAAACATGCCAAATATTGACATCCTTTAAATATTGTTGGACGTTTACATGTGTATTTTCCTAGAAGATTAAACAAACCAAAAAACGAAATAAATTAACATAGAAGTTTAGTGCATTCTTATGAAATGACACTCTAAAGTTTTAAGAGAGTTATTTCAAAATAGACCAGTAATAGAATAACGATAGAAGCACTTATAACATAACATTCACACAGTTACTTGAATGGTCAACAACTGAATAAGAAGATAAAAACCTGCCTAATTGTGTTGCAACAGAGCTACATCGATGAAGGATGATTTGGAACAGAGCTATATATTTTGCTAATCTAAGTAATGAAGCATTAAGTCCCAAGTCTCCTTTGATTTGAGTCGAATAAACAAGAAATTCAGTTTTTGTTTTGAAATCATGAGGCTCTAGAGATATAAATAGTCATATTAAAACAAGAGAGATGTATTGCCCACATTAGCAAGGGCTTGAACAACTGATTACCTTAATGCTGCAACATGAAACTCAAAATAGGGAAGATGTACCAAATAGAAATACAGAGTTATTAAGCATGAGAATCATTCTAGGACTATTCTATAACAAGCCCCATAGACTAGCACAACCACAATCAAGAAATTAGTAATCGCAGTACAAACAGGTTTTTGTTACTTCCTTGATTTATTTTTAATATACAAGATCAATATATATACAAGAGTTATGTACTTCACAGGCATAAAGGTGACTGGATATAAGGAAAGAGTAAGACAAACTTTTGAGTTTTAAATTACTGTTAGAAAAGGGGGGGGGGGGGAAGAAGGATCTGAATTGGGAGAAGTTGTTGTTGGTTGTTGTTGTTGTGGCTGCATCTGCTGAATTTGGGGATAGGAATTCTCTAAAATGCCCCCGCAAGACGGTGCTCCCATTGGAGATACCAATCTTGGACCGTAGTTGATGAAAGGTAATAGACGGTAGAGGCTTTTGTAAGAGTGTTCCCTAATTGATCTTTGGATGAGATGTGAGAAACAGTGAAGGACCCTCGAGCTACATGGTCACGAACAAAGTGATAATCAATGGAAATATGCTTTATTCTTGAGTGAAAAACAGGGTTCACTGAGAGATATGTGGCACCAATGTTGTCATAAAATATTTGGGGAACTGATGAACAGTTAACATGTAACTCGTTGATAAGATTCGTGATCCAAAGTACCTTGGCTGCACATGAGGCAAGAGCACAGTATTCCGCTTCAGTCGAGGAACGAGCAACAGACTTTTATTTCTTGGGGAGCACCAAGAAATTGCGTTACCACAAAGATAAACCAAGTATGCGGAAGTGGACGTGCGATCATCATGATTGCCTGCCCAATAAGCATCCGTAAATGCAGTAAGATTAAGCTTTTGATGGCATTTGGGAAAAAGTCCCTGATGCATGGTAGACGTCAAGTAACGTAAGATCCGTTTTACGGCAGACCAATGGATCTCAGAAGGAGATTGCATAAATTGTGCTAACTTGTTGACTGCGTAAAATATGTCAGGTCGGGTGAGTGATAGATATTGAAGAGCACCAATGACCTGACGAAATTGGGTTGTATCTGTGGATAGAGAGCCATCATGAATCTGAAGAATCTGGGAAGATGACAAAGGTGTATTATATTCCTTAGCACCATATATTTTTGTACGCAATAAGTCTCGAATGTACTTATGTTAAGTTAAGAAAAGGCCGGATTTAGTTGGAAGAACTTCAATACCGAGAAAATAGTGAAGGTCGCCAAGATCCTTAACAGAAAATCGAGTTGCCAATGCTTGTAGGAACTTCTTTATAAACACATCCATCTCCTAATCTTCCTACCACCTTTTCATCAATATCCATGGATAGTTGATTCTAGTGCATCTCACCATGTCACATCTCAGATGTCAAATTTGTCCTTCCATCAACCATATGACGGTCCTGATGACATTAAAATTGATGGTTCAGGTTTAAAAATCACTCATACTGGATCTATTTCTTTCTCCCCCTCTCAATTTATCTAATATTTTATGTGTTCCATCTATTAAACAAAATTTAATATCTGTTTCAAAATTTTGTCGTACAAATTAGACCTCTATTGAATTATTTCCTTCTTATTTTGTTTTCAAGGATTTATGCACGAGGAAACCTTTACTCCACGGAAATAATCGACATGATCTTTATGAATCGCCAGCTATAAAAGATGTGCATACCAGCTCACCCATGGCATTTTCTACTAGTGTTCTTATCTTTGCTTCCCCAGTGATTTGGCATGGACATCTTGGTCATCCATCTCTTAAAACATTTAAGTCTCTTGTTCAGTCTGGTTTAGTTTCCCTTTCTTCTTCTATTTCTTCGGATTTTATGTGTACGTCATGTTTGTGTAATAAAAGCCAACACTTACTGTTTGGAAAATCAACTTTAGAAAGTCATGGTCCTCTTGATTTGATTTATACTGATGTTTGGGGATCTTCTCCTGTGGCATTCGTCGATGGTTCTTATTATTATGTAATCTTTGTTGATCATTTCACAAAATATATTTGGCTATATCCTTTGCGTCTCAATCTGATGTTTTCATGCTTGGTACTTTCCTTTACCTTCCCTCTCGCATAATCATATGTCTATGCCCACTGATGTGGAACCTGTAGAAATCACTATGGCAGCCCCTTTACACACATTGCAGCAGTCAATCATTACATCAACGCCACTTCTTTCTGTTGGTTCGGGTAACTCCATTCATAATTCATCTCCTTTACATAGTACTTCTACTTTACCTACATCTCTTAATGTAAATGTTCTTGATCCACCACCACAACCTCCGATCACCCCCACACATCCCAATTCTTCGAAATCAATTCCACCCACTTCATCTCATCAAATGACCACTCGTTCAAAATGCCATATTTTCAAACCCAAACGTCTCTATAAAATTAATACAAAGCATTATCTTCCTGGAACTGTTGAACCAACTTGTGTTTCTCAAGGTTTTAAACATGTTGAATGGCGAAAGGCAATGTCTAATGAGCTTACAGCACTTCTTCTAAATGAAACATGGGAACTCGTTCCTCCTTCATCATCTCAAAATGTGGTCGGCTGCAAATGGGTTTTCCAAATTAAACGACAATCCAATGGCTCCAACTTCAAGTACAAAGCTCGTCTCGTTGCAAAAGGATATCACCAGCGTCCCGGTATTGATTTTCATGACACTTTTAGTCCGGTTATAAAACCAACGACTATTTGACTCATCCTTGCTCTTGCCCTGTCCAATAGTTGGCCTCTACGTCAATTGGATGTAAATAATTCTTTTCTTCACGGAACATTATCTGAGGATGTCTTTATGCAGCAGCCACCAGGTTTTATTGATCAAACCAAAAAAAACTTTGTTTGCAGATTGAGAAAAGTGATTTATGGTCTCTAACAAGTACAACCCTATTGTACATCAATTATAATCATTTTTATGTTATTAAGGATCCTTATTAATTACAGCCAAGAGTAGGCTAAAGAAAAAATTTAACAAGCAGGTCTTTGACCACAGTTAAGAGGCAGGTCAAAAAAAAGGAGGGCTTTCAAGGCAAGTTTTAGCATGTCTTCACCCACAATTGGGAAGCAGGTCTAAAATTAAGTTGGCTAAAAAAATAACAAGCAAGTCATTGCTTGCCAAAAATAGAAGCAGGTCATTGCTTGCCAAAAATAGAAGCAGATCTTTGCTTTAAAAAAAAAGACAAGCAGCTCTTGGCTTAAGGCAGGTATGTTCTTGCAAAGGTATGTGTTTGCAAAAATAAGAAGCTCATTTTCCCATTATAAGAGCAGGTATGTGCTGGAAAAATAAGATGCATGTCCTATTTTTTTGCTGCCCCGATCGACCTGGTAAGATGCAGCGATCGATCGGTATTATAGATCATTCATCACTACCTCATGTCTAACGCAATTTTTTTTAAAAGCGAAGACATGCTTCTATTTTTGGCTATTTTTGGCAGGCAAAGGCCTGTTTGTTATTTTTAGCCAACTCAATTTTAGACTTGTTTCCCAATTATGGGCAAAGACATGCTAAAACTTGCCTTAAAAGCCCCTTTTTTTTGGACCTGCTTTTCAATTGTGGCCAAAGACCTGCTTGTTTTAATTTGTTTAGCCTACTCTTGGCTGTAATGGGAAATGTGGGGGAGTATTAGGGTAGACATTAATTAACCCAAAAATAACTCTGTTTATACGTATATTATATATATTCAGATTCTAATGTATCTTCCCAATTAAAAAATAAGGGAAACACACACACACACATAGGAGACAAACCCATAAATGAGCTATGTAATTAACAGAAATTAGAGAAAACAACAACATTAATTATTTTTTGAAGAAAAAAATAACTAGTGATTAACTTTGAAAAATTTACAACATAAACTGTAAAAAAAAATCCAAATACACAAATAGAGCTCTAATAAAAACTAAAGAAAAAACAACCCTAATGCCAATAAAAATGAAAATAACATGAAACTTTGGTAACATCAATCAAGAAACAAGAAATAAAAAATACCCAGATATCAAAACTTCATAAGAGATTAAAGTTTCAAACCTGTATGGAAATTTCACAAGTTGTGTTTCCCTTTTCATCACACCATCTTTGTATACAATCGATGTGTGCAAACCTGATAAAAAGAAACAAACCCAAATCAATTCCAACTATAACATAAAATAAATTGAAAAAAAAAGTTTTCTTTAGCCAAAAACACTCTTAGGGATAAGCAACTTTAATTTGTCAACAAACAACCTACACCTAAGATTTACTTATTTCCCCAAATTCTACACTTCAGTCCACCACCAAAAATTAACAGCAAAAACCACAAAAATGAAACAAAACGGAATAAAGTTACAGATTAATCATCTATAAACATCTATAATCATCTATAAACGAGACGTAAGAAAGTTACAGATTTATCCGTACAAAAAAACACATTAAACAATTGAGAGAGCGAAGAAACTTACAAATTAGTTATCGCGGCAAAGTAGTTGAGGTGGGCAGGAGAAGGGATGAGATAAGGCCGTCGTCGTGGGAGGAGGATATGAGAGCGGGAGACAAAAATGCCTTATAAACTTTAGGGGGAAAAAGCCCGTTGCTCCCTTCTAAACTTTGAGGGGGGGAAGCCTGCTAAATTTTTAGGACCGAAAAAAAATGTCATAACAGCTTCACAGTTTAGAAATTTTTAAAAAAATGTCATAATATCTATAATCAAATATGATTTTGATATTTAAAGTGTCATAAAAAATAAAATTAATATATATAAAATGACATTTTATATCAAAGACGTCATATTAATAACAATATTAATCTTTAAATGACATTTTTATAATAAACGTATTTAAATTAATTTTTTGAGTGTCATAAAAAGGTATTTCTCTTGTAGTGTGGGTACAACCTTTTTTCTTACAATTTTCATTAGGTTACTTTGGGGGAAAATTGTTCAAATTTGAGATTGGGGAAAGAGTCTACCATTTTCCCTCCTTACACGCGTCCAAAATTTTTGGAGGAAAAAAAATCAGTCATATATGTTATCTTAGCAGATATGTATATTGGGCATTTAATAAAAAGAGTCATAATATATACTATTTAATATGACTGTTATATTTAAATTGTCATTGTCATTAACACTAATAAATATATAATGACATTCTATAACTAATATGTCACGTAAATAATAGTATTACTCTTAATGACAATTTTTTTAAATTGTCGTAAAGTTAATTTTTAAACTGTTATAAAAAGGTCTTTTTCTTGTATTGTATCTTCAGTTGCAGTGGTAACAACAGAGCATGATATGAAGAAGCTCTCTTAAAGAATCGCATGATTTATTTGACCATTGATTAGGCGTCTAGCCAAAACTATTGTTGTTACTATAGTATGATATCCAATATGTATCATACAACATGTGAACTTATGACACACCCAAGAAAGATATGTATCTCAAGGGTCACAAATAGCATTGTATAAATACAAACTTAAGGTTATTAATGTAATAACTTAAAATAAGACGTAACGTATAGATATATTTTTTGGGAATGTAAACTAGCAGTGACCTGCTGAATAAACTCATTTGCAATTAATAACATAGCCTATATACTAAAATTACAATAACATGCAGTTTGAAAAAACCCTAAACTTTAATCGCGCTAGCAAAAAAAATATGCACTTTAACGAAATTTAAACACACTACCGATAAATCTAGAATTTCAATTTTACAAGTAATTAATAATTAATTTCAACAAGTAATAATTTGATTTCATAATCATTCATAAAAACCCTAAACTTTCATTTATAAACCCTACTTCTAGCAAAAAAATCATGACATTATATAACCAAATTAAGAGTAAAATATATACCTGAATTGCAAGTCAGATGGTTCTCTATCGAGACAAAAGGCGATAGTTTCACATTGAGGGTCACAATGGCAGTTTGTAGCATGGAGTCTTTTGTATGATAGTGTTAAGCGGAGTTCTTATTATATCAGGATAAACAAACACATGCTTTCTCAAGTGAGCTTCATACTTTTTGGACCATGTGCACCCCTTGTCACATCTAGTAGGAATATCTTCAGAAGTACGTGAACAAGAGACTTTCCTGTAAGAACTGTTGTGATGTCTTCATAGCCATCGAAACAGGAGAAGCCCTGGTGAATGGTTCTTTCCCATATAGTTCATGGCATATATGCCCGAAGATGAGTAGAAGTCATGGATAGGGGTTATGTATGTCCCAAACACTGCAGTATGTTTTACAGGAAACAAGGTCTCTGAATTTTATTCTGGACATGCTCTGATTACGATCCAATTGTATATCGTTAAGTGAGGTTCGACCCCTTGGATTATCTAGGAAATCAGGGAATGTTGTTCATCAGGCTATGGAAGTGTTGGTGAATAAACTAATGGAAAGAATTATATGAGACATGTTGCGGTTGGTATGGACTCCATAGGTACGATGAACACTTAGTCTCAATAGTTGAGAGTCTACCCGAGAAGAGGAGGGTTGATATGGGCACGCAACTTCTCAAAATGGACATAAAGAAATGGCTTCAAAAACTGAACCAAACGAGAAAGTAATTAGCGGAAATGAAAATATCAAGCATAAGTGATTCAAACTCCTAGTGAGACTTCAATCAGATGTTAGCCGCCCCAGCGTTTGATGTTAGAAAGTTGTAAAGCAAGAACACTAGTTTGTAAAAAACTGGAAGAAATAAGGTTGACTAGAATGAAAAAACACATATTGAAGTTGGTAAATCCTCTGAAGCTCCTAGAAGAGAAGGTTCGACTGGTACTGAGGGTCAACCAAAGCTGAAGAAAACTGTACCAATACCAATGAGCGTCTGCCGGGTTTGATGGTCATCGGTATAAACCTTTTTGGAGATATGCTGATGATTTGGTCCAGGTTGTTCTTGGATGTCTGAGTTCGAGTATTCTAATGGTTATTCCGTTTTCTTCTTCGTGTGGGTGTTTCTGGTGCCCGGTCAGGCATGTTTCCTGGTTCCTTGCTGGTTCGGGTATTACCCGGATGGTTCTATCCTCTACTGTGTGTTATTGGTGGGCCACACAGCTGCCTAGGGTTCTTTATTGTTTGGCATATTTTGTCTTTGGCTGACCACTTTTTATATGGATAGACAGATTTTGGTTTAAGCCAATTTCATTTATTTACTTAAAGTTGGGGTTTGGGTCCCACACTTCGGCCCCAATTTTCTGAAAATGAAGTTCAGCCTCTCTTACCTTTTGAAAATTACAAATCAGTCTCTAATTTTTCTAGGATTTTTCACTTTTTCCTAAAATCTTTTAGAAATTATATTTTCAGCCCCTCAACTTCTGAAACTTGCATCCTTGCCCTTGAAATTTCTGTTATCCCAAATCAGCCCCTATATTTTCTGGAATTCTAACTTTTGTCCATAAATTATCGTGGGGGACATGTTGCTTGGGGTGGCCGCGTTGGTTTAAGGGTATGTCGACCCATTGTGGGAGACTTTGACTACATTTGTCACCATTGGCACTCTTCTTATCTATATGTGATCTTGTAGATTCTTGGTACGTTTTGGTCCATTTCGAGGGGCGGCATTTTTCTGGGTTTGTGAAGTTTTGTTTCTTCGGTGCTTATATGCAATTGAAGACCTTCACTCCTTTTCATCTCTTGTGATCTAGAGATTTTTGTCGTTACTCCGTTACATTGGAATCCTATCTGGTACATCTCGGTTTGTGGTCCGTTTGGTCTGAATTGTTTGATGGCATTGTATTGGCCGGATTGGCCCTTATTTGTCTCAAGATTCGTTGGCATGGTCAGATCGGCCCTTTTTGTGTCACGAACATTTTCATATGGGTGGGTGTCATTTTTGGCACATGTATTACGATGGGTACCAAGGGGGAGTGTTGTGTGGGTATATTGGTGGTCCGCCTCATGCTTTTGTTTTCTCCAGCAAGTCGATTGGTCCAACCGTGAGGGGGAGTGTTGTCGTATCATATCCCACGTTTGGTTTGACAGGTTGAGGTTTTGCTTTGGGACCTACACATTTTTCAAGCTCGGTTCAAGCATTTTGATGTTGATCGGAGACCCATTGTAGCAATTTTTCAATAGAGGAATAACATATCTTGGTGCAAATTGACTTCGGTTTGCACCTCCATCAATTTGAGGGAGAGTGTTGGAATATGGTGTTTATATTTATTATTATGTTTTATGTCTTGGTTATATTTATAATAGGCCAAGGGTATTTAGGTATTTCTAGTGTCTCTTATGTTAGGTTAAGGTTTAGTGTGTGTCCCATTTATACCCCTTTAAGGGTCTTTGTAATGATATCCATTTATCATCTATTATCAATATACAATACATTCTGAATTCTTAGTTAAGGCGCATCAAGCATACTCTTACACCACCCAAAAAGGCACAAGGCAAAGCAATACAAGGCACATCAAGCATATCCATGTCAATATTAGGCCATCATACATCCATGAGAGACTTGCACCATTATGCCACCCAAAAAGACAAATGAATTTTCCAAATCAGTAGACTGAAGTGAATAGCAATTGGTGTAAAGATAGAGCATTATATATGGAATTAGAAAATGGGATGACTGAAATTTTGCATAATGGTTGAAAAAAATGGTTGGGATAATTTAACACCCCTTTGTGTGCAGATTTTGAAAATGAATGTGGTGGTTCTTTTTGTTTGAGTCCCAATTTTCAACAAAAAGCAAGAACTAATGACACAAACCACAATAACTTGCTACAACAAATGTTCAACAATAACGATGACTGTATCTGTATGTGTGAATCTTAACCAAAAATCAATTGCCCAACATAATTAACTTTTACACCAACAGAGAATTATAGTCACGACTTTCTCACTCCATTTTATAGCAAATTCCACCATTACCCCACTCAAAATGTATAAAAGTGTATTTGCAAATTAATGGGCAAATCTGATTAGAATGTGTAGGCGATAAGATAAGACAACGGTAAAGTAAGAATCTGAGAAGTGATATTTTCTAAATTGGATGAAAAGTGTGGTTGCGGTAATTTAAGACACGTCTTTCGTGCAAACTTTGAAAATGAGTGGCAATTTTGTTTGTTTGGTGGAGTGCTCATATTAATACAATCAACTAAATATATCCACATTAAATGCTACTATAGCTAATAATAAGGCCAGACCTCACAAGAATTAGAGTGTATATCGTGTAAATATGTTGCGCAAATTGAGCTGGACAATGAGTCAGTGAGGGTGTAACTGAACCATGGATGAGGTAAAATGAATATATGGTGGTGAATGTGAGTGTTATACGTTTGTGTGATGAACTGCAAGTGTCTATTTTAGTGTGTGAGGTGGTACGTATGTGAAGGCTAGTGAAAATAAGTGTTCCTGTGTGTTAACTAAATGGCAAGTCAATGCGACCTCCTATGTGTTAAGCACTCACGTTACATTTTTTTTCAAATTTATATTAATAAAATTTCACAAAATATTATTGTAAGATATTTTTTCTTTAGACTATGAAAAGATTAATATGTCGACACGCACTCCACAACTTTAAAAATTTAACTTGATCACCCTGTGAATATTGCACCTCAAAAATTTGAATTTCACCACAACTTTGTAGTTGAACAGCCCTAGACTCCATTATGAACAACAAAATACCACAACATACGAAAATTTACCGAATTGACCCTCACATGCTATGTAACTACACAATGGCTATTATGCACACTAACAACGCAAAGACAAAAATGCCCACACTCACCAATTCATACAACATCCTGGGCTCAATGAACCCAAAATTACCAAAATGGACATATCACCAATTTAATCACCAAAGCGCCCACAATGTGAAAAAATGACCTTAATATCGCCAACATGTAAATGTTACCAAATTGTTCTATGACTAATTCAAACCCCTCAATGACCACAACGACCCACCCCCCCCCCAAAAAAAAAAAAACTTACCCATGTAATACCTCAATGATTTAAGTGAGACAAATTTCACCCAAAAAGATATGCATGTCAAAACAAATGCAATGAATTTACGTAAAAATGTCATCTGCTCACAAACCAATCACGGATGCAACTCATGATGAAGGATGCCCTCAATAATCTCTTGAATAATTTTAATATATACATGAGTGAATTCTCACTCACTCCTTGGGGTGGAAACAAAGGTCCGCCACAAACACAGGGCAACCACAAGGTCATAGACTGACAGACATAATATTTGAGGATCTTTCCAAAATATGACCATCATGACAAGACAAATGACCCATAATAGTTCACTAATATGACATGGTGAGGCATAGTTTGACTCCAGTGGAAAATCCACCAAAAATAAGACAAATGGGCACTAATATATTCCATGTCTGTCGGTATCTAAATCCGATGACATAATAAGTTGAACTTTAACGTGCATACATGAAATCTAATTTAACATGGAATCCTTGAAAACATTGAAATAACTACCGTTGATTATCCCCGAAATTCTCTAAACAACTCACGAAAGTGTAATCTAACTCGAAGAAATGAGTCGCAAACAAAAAAGACTTGTGTTTGGAGGGAATAAAATTGATTTTTGAGTTTGCAACCCATCACTGCACAATATCCTCCTAACTTTCTCAAGAAATGGATCTGGTTTCAATGATGAACATTCTACTTGAGACTTCGTGAAATGAAGTTCAATGGGAATGGGCGGTGGTCCAAATTGGGGGAACATTGCATGAACGTAATCTTGCTCTCAACTTTTTTTTCACCGGCGAAGTATGTAATAAGTATTGGCGATGCATTCAGCTCCAAACAAAGATGGGCCAAGGTGTAAGAGGAGGGGTGACAACAATGGGAAATACAATCTCCCAATCTAAAGTGGAAGGTTCATTGTATTCGGACATAGATTCAAGAGATGAGTGTGACCTTTCAACTAGGTTCTCCCTTATGCTTTCCCAAATAATAGCGAAGTCAATTGAAGACTCCACCACTCTCCACATGACAAGCATTAGCACAAACCCCATCACTAAGATCTTGGGCATGCCAATAGCTTCCTCCGAGATACTTCAAATCTAATAATGGTTTTAGCGAGGCATTATAGTGGTCCAAGGTTTGGGTTGCGAACAATGGTTGGGGGTGGGTTGGGAGTCAAGTATTCAACAACCTCACAAGATGTGGGCTCTTCAAGTGAATGCCCAACCTTATCTCCACACACTTTCACTTGCAAAATATTGAAATTTAGACATTTTATAGTTAGTGAAGAACGAAGGCAATGAAAATATAAAACCTCATGGTTCCTTAGTATCTTAAAGCAATCCAAGACATCTGAATGGCCCATAAATAAAGCATAAATCATCTAAATAGATGACTGAGTGATGTGAATCGAGGATATTTTTGTCATTTTTAGCATATTAGTAGTTTAGTTCCTTTTTGTTATTTTTCTTTATTTTAATTATTTCTTTTGTTGTTATTTATTTGTAAGTTTGGGCATAGGTGAACATAAATGGGTATTAGGCTTATTTGTAAAGTGGGATCCCCACATTAGTTAAAAACCCATTTAGTGCTCTCTCTAAAAGTGTGTGTTAGATATTTTAGGAGCCTTTGATGTGTGGTTTACATCAAATTGGTATCAGAGCGGGTCATGCTCCACATTGGTGTTAATGTATCGGTGTATTTTTATCAAAATCGCATTTTACATTTCAAATGGCTCTCGAGATGGCGCACATTCATGAGAGGTTAGCTTTTATCTCCTAAAACCTAGCTACCCCTTTCACCCTACGCCTAAAAGCCGCCACCCCTGCCGCCGAGTACCAAACCCTAGGGTGGCGCACCAACCAAACCCCCTCACCACCAAAATCACCTTCCAAACCCTCCCACCACCCTTGCGCTACTGCCGAAAACCTTCCCCCACCTAAATCCACTACCACGCATCAAACCCTAACCCCAAATAGTAGCCCCACCTCTGCCCCACCCCCTTACAGCCCCTCCAACCCCTCCGCCAGTCACCCTGCTGCCCCACTACCCCCTGTTGCCCTGCCTTGGGCAGCAGCCTGCCACCCACTCCCCAAGCGCCTACCACCTTACCCCCGCCACAACCTTATCCCCACTACCTCCCTGCCTCTCCCCATCCCCCTGACCAACCCCTCCCTCCTACCACCACTGGAATCCAGCCTTCAACCCCCCTAAACTCCAGCCGAGATTGGTCAGTTCCCATCCCGCCCCTTTTCCGACCCAGGTCAACCCGAAACCCAACCCCATCCTCCGATTCAGTTCCTCCGACCCCGATCTGCCCCAATACCCTTCAAAACCCAATTTTATTACTCCAGAGCAGCCCACTCCTAGGGTTTTACCATATTTGTGTCGAAAATTTGTTTGGGCCTCGTTTGAGCCAACGAATCCAATCCCAAATCCTTCTAGATGCTCCGAAACCATGGTTTTTTACCCGAGTGGAATTTTTCTAGGGTTTATTTGGGTAAAGAAGAAAAGAAAAGAGAAGACGAAGAAATAAAAAAGTATATTGCAGGATGGCACCCACAAGTTTCAGAAATTTTATTTTTGATCCCCCGCAAGTTTTGGTTCCAATTTTTTTGGAATTTCCTCGTGAACCTCCAATTTTTAACGCTCGAGGACGAGCTTGGTCTTAAGAGAGGGAGATTGATGTGAATTGAGGGCATTTTTGTCATTTTTCGGCATATAATTAGTTTCGTTCCTTTTTGTTATTTTTCTTGATTTTTATTAATTTTGTTTTGTTGTTTATTTGTAAGTTTGGGCATAGGTGAGCACAAATGGGTATTAGGATTATTTGTAAAGTGGGAGTCCCACATTAGTTGGACACCCATTTAGTGCTTTCCTTCCCCACTTATAAATAGACCCCTTGTAACCTCATTTGGGATAGACCTTGATTTGGAATATAGAAAAGAGTTATTTCTCTCTCCAAAAGTGTGTGTTAGATATTTTACAAGCCTTTGACGTGTGGTTTACGTCACTGAGACAAAAGCTCACAAATCAATTTAAGATATTCAGAAATTTCGCAAACATAAAATAACAACATTCAACGATGAATCATTTAAATACATAAATGAAACCCACTAAGAAAACTAATTTGGGGCAAGAAATCATGCTCGCAAGATGTATAGGAATCTCACTTTTGTTCGTCAAGTTTTGCTTTGTTGTCCATTAAATTCTACAAAATTTCCACCAAAAACTAATTAGTAATTTATTATAGAAACTAAACAGAAATTTTTAATAAAATGTACAATACATGTACCTTAGAACGGAAAATCGACAATGCGTGAAGTGTGCGTTAGCACCTATATTTGATGTACCTGAGCAAAAAAGCCTTATCCAAACAAAAAAATCCTAATAACGCACGATCCTCAAAATATAATTCAAAAGTAGAAAATCAATCAAGCCCAATAACGAGACAAAAAATATGTTTGTTTTAATGTCTGAATGTACCTCTGAATGAATGTATTT
Organism: Sambucus nigra; assembly: GCA_949130495.1. NCBI lineage: Eukaryota > Viridiplantae > Streptophyta > Magnoliopsida > Dipsacales > Adoxaceae > Sambucus > Sambucus nigra. The sequence continues at coordinate 92,581 of CASBWL010000011.1, read as the reverse complement.
AGACTCATTCAGACTTCAGATGTAATTCTACCTCTTAAACATTAAGAGTCAAATATAGTCGTTAGCCTTTTAAATATTTAAAAAAACGAACACTTTTTGGTACCTCTTAAGTCTGAATGGTTCAGATTCAGACTTAAGAGGTAAAAACAAACGACACCTAAGTATAAAGTTGCGACGTACAATTAATAGGGCACCAATACTCATACAAGACCTTTGTTCTTACTATTTAAAAGCTCAAAACATGCATCTTTAGAATATGGTTAATCGCTATGATATTTAATTAATAGAGTTTTTGCACAAATATTTTTTATAGATTAAAATTTCTCCAACCAAAATAAGTATACTTCTAAAAAAAAGAAAATATTGAGACAATATTCACAACTCAAAAAGAAAAAACTTGACTGTCTTATTTGTTTTATATAAGTTATACTAACCATTTAATTACAATATAACAAGACAAGATGATACCGCAAGAACTCAATAAAGAAAGAATCATTCCTCACCAACAAACCTACTTTTTAAAATTTTCACGGAGAACTTTAAAACACAAAAGCATGTTACGAGTCTTGCAGACAAGTCAACCCATTTTAGGCACCTAGTTTCAGTAACCCATCTTGAATACAAGGCTTTAGAGCACTCTTCCCCCAAGATACCTCCACGGATGCACATTTTAAAATCCACAACAAAACCTACAGAGGTAATTATATTCATTAACATCCAATGAATTTAACTCGTATGGGATGATTTAAACTATGGAAGGTTATCCTAAGTTGAGTGGCGCATGTTCCTTCTATATGTATATATATATATATATATATATATATATATATATATATATATATATAATTCTAGTTAAGAACTGTTATCATCAAGATTTCGTTTTAAATAATAAATATCAACACATGGGAGTAGCCTCTCCATATATGGAGGTAAGGACTGCTGACATTCAGCTCTCCCAGATCATGTAATTAAGCGGGAGCCTTGTGCACTGAGTACGACCTTTAATAAATATCAACACATGATTTTCTGCCTTCTCAAAATATGAAGCCACAAGGACAGCTTATTTTGGAATTGCTAATGGTTAAAACACAAACCTCAATCGTCAGTTACAGCTACACACGAATTTATTTTGCAATCAAAGATTAACCTACAACTTGGTTTGTGACAACAAATTAATCTAAGCACAATTCATATTTTGGTTGAGATCTATGTATGCAATACAATTCCTAATATACACGGTAGGCAGGAAAAAAATGAATGGAGGAGCAAAAGTTAAGTTGACAAATTTAATGATTAAGAAGTTATTTAAAAGGAAAACTCAAGCCAGGAAACTCAACACTAGAGTGTTATACGATTTACTGTAAATTGAGGGGGCCGGGGATCCAACTATACATCTTTTACGAGATACCTACGAAAAAAAATTGTTTGTAGTCCCCCCCCCCCCACCCTACCCACCACCACAACACACAGACAGACCCATCCACCCACACAAAGTATCCATTTAATTGTAAAAACCCGTGTTGCTAAAAATGTCCCGAGGGGTTTGTGATTGAAGGGCATTTGGACATATAAGAGATTATATACAGAAACTTGAAAGTTCAATATTTTTTTCACTTTCGGCTATTAATAATACAAATAATAAAAGAGTACAATATTATGAATAACTGTGAGTGCAATTACAGTAATTTATAAATTTATCTATTCCATCCATCCTAAATTACACGTACATGTACTATCAAAAAAATATTACTCTCTATATTTTATTAACGCATCAGATCAACTTCGTATTCTTGGAATTTCATGCTATTTTAAAAACTAATATGAAAATATGACTCTTAATTTGAAAGTGCCCCAAAAAGAAAACAAGACTCTTAATTTGGGATGGAGGGAGTAGTAAGCAAATGAAGAATATTTATGCACTTTCTCAATGAGTGAAGGGAAAATCAGACCGGAATACTTCCAAATATATCCATCCCACATTAAACATGAAACTAGCCATTCATTGATTCCAAGGGATTCATATTCGATAGCTTCAATTACACGCCAAGAACGATGAGTGATTTATGTGAAACTATAAGCAGCTAACCCTGCACTACTACAAATGAAAATTACAGTGACATGTACCTTATTGAAATTGGATATCTCGACCATTTACTGAGAGAATTTGAAATCAAGGTATCTTTTCAATTTTTTATTCATGTGGAGTACTACCAACAGGAACATAGGGGAAATGCTTTCCATTTATAGAAGGCACTTTTGTATGGTTCTTGTACTGTATGAACTATGGACATTGGTCTGTGACACAAACCTGCTTTAGTGTTGTTATTGATGCGCATAGCATCTCGCTCCATTTTACAATGCTATAGGGTCGCAGCAAGTCCAAATGATGCCTCCCTGCAATGAAAATATAAATATAATAAACTATTACAAGAATATAAACCAACCATAGTGTATCACACATACTCCCTTCCACCCAAAATTACGAGCCCACATTTGAAAGTCAAGCGTTTCAAGGAACATAGACTTTGAACATAATCAGTAGTTAAAATTCAAACTTAGTTGAATATCTTGAAAACTTGTTCATTGATTTCCATAGCAGACTCTTAGTTTGGGACACCGAATCAATTTATCTGCATCAAGTACTTTGATATAACAAAACTTTAATACAAAAGACATAGACCCATTCAAAATTTTCTGTTCCGAAACAGATTTATATACTGCCTCAATAATAAGTGGGTAACCTTCTAGTTCTCAAGTACGAACATTCAATTGCAACTAGCACTTTCTCATCCACTCCCACTACACAATCCAAAAAATAAACTAGTGCATTTTATTATCTACAAAATATTATAAAATTGGGCAAATCATCCCGAAAAAATCAATCATTGCCTCGGACTATTAATAATTCGCTAATCTAATCCCAACATATTTCATCATGACAGTAACGACGTTTTAAACTTTTATATTCACACATAATTACTACCAAAGATCAACATTTACACACAACATGAAGAAAAAGCTACACTATCTAATTAACAATAATGAACCAAATTTTTATTTCTTCAAGACAAACATGAATTTGATACCAAAAAATTTAGACTTTTGCAAAACTATATGAAATATAATCTGGCTTTTGAAGTTGACCTTGATATACGCATCACATACTTGACATCACATTTTACTGTAAGTTCTTAAACATCATTTCAAGGCTATGTATCCTATTGCCAAGGACTGTTGCTCCCTCCAAAAAAACAGGGCTTATGATTTACTAGAGAATCGTCATAAGAATTGTCGCCTTAAAATATTCTTATCAAATTAAATGGTATTTTGATGAAGGTTCATCAAATTGACATTTTGATGAAGGTCAGGTGATAGGGACGAAAATAGGAAACTCATTGTAGTCTGGCCCATATACCAAATTAACCATTGCAACTTTAATAAAAGGTCAAGATTCTGACAATAGTCAGGAACTAACTTGTAAATATATAGTTTTTTCAAAATTCCAAATTATCTCAAAATCCCTATACTATATGCATGAAGTTCCAGTAGCTTTGTCTGTGTAAGACTGTGAGTGCAGTTCATATGCATTGTCAACTTCGTAGTATCTTAGAGATGTGATTTTTGTTGCAATAAAATTTGTGTTGCCTTCACGTTAAAACTTAGATATTAAGGTTGGACTTTCATATTTTAAGCGCTACATCCCATACTCATTTCAGACTTCCTGCGTAAATTTATCAAACCTACCACTAACACTTCCAATTATGTCCCATACAAATGGTATTTTTGACATGGTATGCTTAGCAAGAAAAATGCACCAAAATATAGCAATTATGCAACTTTCTGGAAAAAAATTGTACCTTATTTCAGACTTTATTTTTTTAAAATTTTTTCTTTGGTGGAGTTGGAATAAATCTCTAGATCATCAAAAAGTGTCGGTTCTGTAATCCATGAGTTTCCAAGGTACTTAAGGTGGGATTTTCATGTAAACTCTCTTTAAGGTTCCACAATTTTGAAAAAGAGTTCCATGTGGCCAAAGGACCAATAGTAACACCCAAGTAGTAAATATATAGTGTCCAGGTTAAACGAAATTCCATATATAGAGAAAAGATCCCCTCAATACTACTTTGGAACCCCACCCATTTGCTTGGAATTGGAAACCATATTTTCCCTGAAAATTGAACCCCAAAGAGAGTTTATCAAGAGGAAATATGAAATATCCAAAGCTATTTACCCAAAATAGCTATGTTTTTTTTATTCAAATTACCCACACCCGAACCACCTTTTTCATTTGATGTAGACACAAACTTCCAACTAACTAAATGTTCACGTTTACCTTCCCCCAAAAAATACAGTAATTCACATAAAATATGAGCATGCACAAGCTTAAGAATGGTCTCCTCGATAGTATAGAAAAATGAAGGGGAAACACAAATTTGGGCAAGAGGAAACCAATATTCCTTTTTCCAGATGGAATTGAAAATGACCCGGTCAGTTCCACGACATGACGGAAAAAAAACATAAGTTCAAACAATAAGGTTTATATGGCATGTTGAACCACAACAAGTATAAATGTAATAACTGATTGCAGATTGCAGTAGCACTACAGTCCTTGTCCTTGCTCATCGTGGATCTTCTCAAAATTCTATTAGTAAAGACAAGCGTCTTGGAATAGTTTCCCAAGCAAGGTCCATTTAATGAGTGTGCCTAGTATTATGAGTTCTAGGCTTATATTCTTAGCCCAGTATCAGAAATATTAGTTCTAGGCTTAGATTCTTAGCCCAGTATAGAATAACTGTTGGTTGGTCGGCATAACAGAGCAACCCCCACCAAAGTTCCCAAGAATGTGAAACCCTTTGGTGTGTGGTACGCTATAGTGCTTGGTATGCGGTACATTGGGGATGGGCTTATTTGGGAAGCTATTTCGGTTCGCAATTCGTTTGGAACTATTATCTGGAACGTTTTAGGTACCATATATAGTTTATTTAGATATTAATGCTACACTTAAACACGCATGATCAAATTATGTATTTATTTGAATTAAGTTTTTCTATTTGGCACTTAAAAGGTACCTAGTTTTTTGTGGATATACTTGCAATGGAGGAAATTAATAAACTTTATATATAATTTCTTTCTCGATTTTTTTGTTATTTTCTTATACTCTTCAAAACAAAAGCGGGACGCAAGATTTGGAGATCTGGGGTGCTAAAGTACCCTAAAAGAGTACGCGTGAATTGGAACGCGGTCATGAATGGGGGAGAGAGTATCTGATAAGATTGATCCTCACAACCCAGGTTGGGGTGCGCCAAACTGGTATTTGTTGATTTTATTTTTATTGAAAAAAAGTTTGTAGGTAAGTGAAATTGTGTTGACATGGGGAAATAATGGGTGGCATCAATGCTCATGGAAAATAAAACCATGGCACCTGAATCTAGTCACTTTTTGTAAACTACAGAAAAAATTAGGAAAAGGATAAAGAGGTATTTTCCAAATTATTAAATAAACATAAACGCATAGAATATTTTTTGGTTGATCTTGTGTAATCACAGTACTCAAAATATCAATGGATAAACCTTATTTGAGCTTCACTTTTCAGTTACTAATCACAGCAGCCCAAGTATCAAATAAGCAGTGACAGACCCAGGAATTTAGTTTAGGAGTGGCGAGATTTGGGAGTGAAAATTATGAATAATTTCCGTAAATCAATTAAGGCAATAATTTTTTTTAGCATAAATACATAAATTATTTAACGTGTGTCAACAAACAATTATTCAATATCATATGTACTTTTTAAATAAAAAAATTAATGTATCATAATGACCTAGTAAATTTAGGTTTACAAACCTATTGTCCTCCAAAAAATTAGCAATACACAAATAGTCATTCGGAATAAATTATAAATGATAAATAATGTTAAATTAATCAAATAGTAACTCACCACGTTGATCGGAGTGGTTGTGCAATAATCTACATTATAAAACTCTCGAGTAAACCATTTTTTTTGGTTAAGGTATTTTTCACGAGTAAACCATTAAAATATAGATCCATCTGCAACTTACAAATCTACATATTAAGTTTCAAATTACAAATTTACAAATCAAGTTTTACAGGCTTAAAATGCATGTAAGTTAATGAAAAACATTCATTAACTATGGATCCACAGAAAGAAAAACTCACAGCAAGAAACAGGAGAAACAAGACCTGAGAAAGGATAAAAAAGATGGAAAAAATATAAAAAAGAGGTAAAGAGAGAAATTTCTACAGCTGGGAACCAAAATTAGTGGATGACGTTCACTCAGCGTGTGACCCACAATAGCTAAAGGGCGTGAAGATTTATCGTGTCAGAGGGATTAGGATGCACTCAAATATGTTTTATCACGTACTTTTGTTCTAATGAAAATTTTGGGCGGGTAGATTCGCGCTTGTCACAAGAATACACGTAGGTAAATTTTCTGAATCTTAGAAGGGGCGACCGCCCCCTCTCATCCCCAAGTAGGTTCGTCACTGCAAATAAGTGAATTAAAAATTGAGAATCTATATCTCAAAGGCCAAGTACTCGAGTTTGGATATTGTATCAAAAGATGTGTTACCTGAACTTGCCTATTATACTAACTATGTCTAGATACTTTACATTACACTCTAGTATCTTTCTAGTATTGAATGTTTTATTTTAATTATCTTATTCATCGTTGTATAGTATAATGATTTCATATTTTTATTCGGGGAAAAGAAGCAACAAAATGACCCAAATTCTCGTAAGGAACCAACTGCTTTAAGTAGATTCAACAGTATAAACACTAAACAAGTTACTAATGGACTAAAACTGTTATATACGTGGACTAGAAAAAGAGCCGAAAGCCAGAAGCTAACAGAATAAGGGTTTAAAAGATTTCCCATACACAGGCTAGCAATGATGGGCCATGACCTACAAAGCTTTGATGGGATAAATTGAGGACTCAGTGAATTCAAAAATTGAGAGTAAATGGAAAACATTCATATGAATATACATATAATGCAGTTGTATATTAACATATAACAAGCACTTATGACACAGCCTTTAAAGTAACATTCATATGAACCTCAAACCGAACTTGATTATTATGGTTTCTAAAATTATTTTTAATTATGGTCTCAGAATCTTGGAAGAGTTGAATATATATTTTACCTGAATGGAAAGGTCCTTCATGCGAATTTGATGGTAAATAGTATCCAAGATTGGAGTGGAAGGCCTCTCTCCAGTGTAATTAAGGGATTTCATTGACTGTCCGTTGAGTGTTGTTTGGTGCTCTCCCCTTACTAGCATTTCTCTCTTTGCTTGCATTATTGTACTTTCTTTTATTGGAGCTTGCATTATTGTGCTAAGCAGCTATTACGCAATAAACTGTATTGTACCAATAAAGAAGTAGCGTAAAATTGGATTTATATCATCAGACTCTGTTTTTGCCTTTGCCAACGCTGCTTGCTTCGCCTTAAAAACTTTAGCTTACGCTACTCCGATTTGACTCCACAAAGGCAAATACAAAAATAATCAAAACAGACATAAGTAAAACTGAGAGATCATATCATGGGGCCGAATTATTTAACATAATACCTTTAACTTAATTATTCCTTCATCCTTTGACCAATTGCCTTCCTCAACAAACTGAAAAGTCATCCTCTTAGGCCTCAGAAGCTAATATTTATCAATACCCATTCACGCGTCAAAATTGAGGACTTTTCTCTAGGTCAACTTCTAGTTCATCTTTGAGAATTTGAAAAACAACTTTTTCTGCTTGTTTATGTTTACCTGTATAATTAAATAAAGATGGAAAAGAAGAAAATATCTCTAATGAAAACAGACAGAAAAACTGACTAACCATTAGGTCATGTTCTTGAGTTGCAAAAATTGGAATTAAGAAGGAAAGAAAGGGATGTCCATTAATATTCAGCATACATCAAGAAACAGACTTGCATAAATCGTTGATTACCAACGCAAGAAATGTATATCCTCAGGCATATGCAATACTCCATTATTTTCGAATAATAACGACATTGGGGGTATTTAAGACATCCCGCTGGTACTTTATTTCAATTAACTTTTTTTGGAAGTAAACAATCATTGCAAGACAAAATTAGACCATTCTCACATCCATATAATATAACGCCACATGGGGATGGCAAAGAAGCATGTATGATATTTTTGACATTTCATGCCCATGCATGAAATGTCATGCTAAAAGTGGTTTTTTTTTTTTTTCTAAATAGTTTTTTTTAATAAATAGATACGGATTGTTTTAACTATTTTTTTTATTTTAATTTTAATTTTTTTATGGGGGAGTAAATTTATCACCGTGCCCTCGGCACGGGTATCCACTAGTTCGTATATATAATGTCAAAATTCTAACATGGGCTTTCATACAAGCGAAGAAAAAAGCTTACCCACACACGATATAACTCCAAGAAGATGACACACCACTTGATGGAAGTAAAGCCACTAACCACTATATGTAATGGATATTACTTCCAAAAGACAAGAGTACAACTGACTTTCATTAAAAACAACACAGCACCAACACAATTTTATAATGATCACATCACTTTGATAAGTTGGAGAGAGAGAGAGAAACACTTTCAAACCTCTCAACAACCTAGAAATTTGACATGAATTATTCCCAATTCATTTTTTATGCATGTGTTCCTTCTCATGGAAATTTTAAAAAAAATAAAGAAAAATCAGTTACCTAATTTAAGTATTGCCAAGCCGTGGTGTTTGGTGGGTGGCACTAAAACACACCTAATCTCCAGCATTCTTTTCTTTCACAGAATAAAACGCAAAAAGATACTAATCATGTAAATAAGAACATGTACAAGTTATACATCTAAAAATACGCAACTAGAGTATTAAATTTGCAAAGCTATGTTCTAGTTAGTCAAAGGGAGAAAAGAATAAGTTAAGCGAAACAATGGGGTTCCCCTTCAATGGGATATAATCAGCAAGGGCGGTTTCTCCTTCAGAATATATCATGTTATAAGACAGATCAAAATTCTGTCCTGACTGTGTCTGAAAAAAGGAAAAGAATCACAGAAAGAAAGCAGATTGATCAGATATATAACCATCCGGAAAAACTCATTTAGTGCTTTGAAAAGACTGTCTTGGTTAAGATTATTTTTCTTATAAGGATGTCCCAATGATGCATGAGAAATGGAATGTCATTTCATAGTTTTTATTTCAACATGATTTCACATGCACAACCATATCCGCTATCTAATACACAACCACACACGCACACATACACTGTACTTACATATTGTAGTGCAAACAAACAAACAACACACATACACAGACATTATTGCAGAAAGCTCACTATTTTCGAATACGCACACGTGCAAACTCTAGTACACAAGTGAACGTACACATAATTTTGCAGCCTGCACACTGTTTTGTAGCAGAACAAGCACATGCACATGCACACACACTGACACAATAAGAAATGGATAGACAGTAAGCCATTTTAGCATTTATGTTGGGTAAAACTAACCTGTATCAAAAGTTGCATATGGAAATTTCCAATTCCTCCAGTAAAAAAAGATACATAAACTAATACGTGTCACCTTACAAAAGGACTCTATTAGCATCAGTATAAAGAAAAACTGTCATATTCTAGTAGAAGAACAATTAGATTTTGAAATATAAAAACTTCACAGTTCAAAGTCTAAGTTTTACGCAAACGAAAATCGCACTTAATACATGATCATTCACTAGAATTAGCAACAATTTAGAGAAATGAGCAAAAAAAAAAACAGGACAAGTAAAACACATAAGCATAGAGACTAGCTTCTCACGAGCTTATCAAGACCCTACCCGGCTGCCAGAAGCTCTTCGGAACCAGATTCTCACAACCCATTTTGCCTAATTCTTATTTTCCAGAATCTGAACCCTTGTTCGAACAACTTCGTCTCGTTTCAAAAGAAGCTTTATTTTTTCTGCTGCGTCCCTTCTTTTACAGACGGGATCATGACCTACGGAAGTCTTTTTCCGCATCATTCCCCTGAAGTTAGGAAGAAATCACCCTCGAGCTAGGATCCTTGGTATCTGAGTTACCTTGATAACTATCCAAGTACAAGGTTGATCGCATTACATCTAAAATCTTCATATGACTAAGCAACTTCAAGCAAAACATCATTGTCGAAACCTCACATGCCCTAATCTTTTGATCCTTCAACTTGGTATAAATCGATGTAGGAGTACGATCAGCCTTCCAGAACTCAAAAAAATCTCTAACAACGAGCTTAGCGTGCCTCCTGTGTGCGATTACATCCTCTTAATACTTTTGGGTCTTCTCCTCTGCCCGACTTTATTCTCTTCATATACTCATTTCATGAACTCAGCCATATCCTCGACCCAGACACAGCCTCTTTAGGCTAGGAATTAGAGCCATAACTGACATGCTACTTTGACTTCCCCTGTAAACACCCTGAAATGGAACATTCCCGTAGTGCAACATTCGGAGTTATTACAGAAAGTTATGCTAATGACAACGTCATGTCCAATTTCGTCCGTCTTCACACCTAATCCCCAAACCTTGACTAATGACTTTGGTTTTACTATTAATTTGGGGATGAAAAAAGTGCTCAAATTCAAATCAGAACCCAACATTCTCCACAGGGTACACCAAAAGTACCAAAGAAACTTGCGGTCCCGAACAGAAATGATGGGATGTGGAATACCATGCAACTTATAGATCTCTCAAAGAATAATATAACCACGTTTTTAGATATATGGCCTACCTATAGGACACAAAATAAGTTTGTCTTAATTAATATATACACAACCACCATCACTAAATCAATTTGTCATTGGGAAGGAGGTTAACCCGACACGCAATGCACACTACTTGGTTCTCATGGTCTAAAAGGAACAATTATTGACATTTACAACCTGCATTAGACGCCACTCCAGTTGCTCGAGTACACACTTGGCACCTATCTACATGCCCGTCCACATCTCGTCCCATGATAAGCCAAAAGTGCTTCCTACACACCAACTCATATGTCTTGTCTCTTCTAAAGTTCAGTAAATTGTGTTACTCCATAAGAAGTGTATCCCTACATGCCCATTACATTGCCGCGACCCACTGCAGACATTTTCCCTCAATTCTAAAGAAGTATCTCCAATTTGGGGGACAACTGTTCAACTTGTATTGCTATCAACTCCCATGGAGTTCGTTCGAAGCTTTATGTTTTCTTCCACTTCAATTCTTTTTCGAATGGGATCATCACTTAAAGGAAGTCTTCTTCCGCATCACATGAAACCAGTAATTCATACAGGTGGCAACAAGAAATATTCATACTTCCAGTTCCTCATGATGCTTCTAGCAACCGCTGCCACCTCTGCTATGATATCTCGGTTGACGGAGACAATGGTTCACATAAAGCCACACCATAAAATAGACAAGAAGGGGAAAGGGAAACAGAAAAACAAAATGGACAATGCAGAAAACTATGTTGTACCCAGTATATATCAAAATTGATTTTCAACAAAGTTCGTAGATATTCAAAAATAAATTAATTGTATGCAATTCTCATCATATAAACAAATATGTATACTATATTTAGATTTCATCAATATTCTAAAAAAAATTAATTAGCAAATTTTAATTGGATAATAAAATCATAATTGAAAAAAGCTAACCTTCCATGATATTGTTCAATCAAATTCAACAATCAATATAGGGGAAATGTCCTTGCTAGATCATTTTTTGAACATCAAACTCAATGCAACACAAATCTCAAACCCTGTTTTCAGTGGAGAATATTGAACAGAAAACAGTAAACTTAATACAAATAACACTTAAAAGTACTTGGCACATAATTATGTTAATTCTCAGCTATTTAATAAATAAAATGAGAAGAGGTCCTTAGTTATTTAAGAAATATCAGACCACAATGGATATTTTGCATCACTAAATCTCAATAGATGGCATCTTTAAATTACTGTCACTAAATCACTAATGTAATATGGTTCTTTGGTTTAAAAACTTTTCCATTGTCTTTTATAATGTTTTCTAATGTTTGGTACAAATTGTGATTACTACCATGATAATAATTTTTATTTATATGTATTCCTAAATCTAATTCAAAAAGGCTGGTCCCTAGTGGAATTTCTAAATGCTTTGGAATTTTTTAACACCTATCCTCGACTTGTTTATGCTTTTTTAATTTGACTAATTTATATTTAACATGCATCTTTCGCCTTCTAAGATTTGATCAAAACATAGTTTATTTTGAGAATCCCCCCCCCCACACACACACACACATATATATATATATATATATATATATATATATATATATGTTTTCATATAATTGATCATTTAGTTCAGAAGAAGAGCTAATAATATAATGCATTCAAATTTCGACAAGCAATGTAAGTTTAGGAAGATGAAGCCTCCTCCTTTGCAACCTCTTGGGAGTCTCGAAAATGTAAATAATAGAGAGATTTTAGTGTTTACTTCTTTTTAAGATTTGACAAGTGATACTGCATTAAAACGAACCGAGAAACATAAAACGTCAAGACAAAAGCGTGCCTAGACAACCTGATCAAACCCAAACGCAACCCACCCACACACACATACCAAAATAGCTCCTATAAAAAGAATATTAGCATCCTAAACTCACGAAACACGAAACACGAAACACAAAACTAACATGAATGGTTGACTAAGAAAATAAATCAACAAGTTTCATACAAACCCAGACCAATAAACAAGTTTTAAAAATCAACTCCCATGGAGTTCGTTCGAAGCTTTATGTTTTCTTCCACTTCAATTCTTTTTCGAATGGGATCATCACTTAAAGGAAGTCTTCTTCCGCATCACATGAAACCAGTAATTCATACAGGTGGCAACAAGAAATATTCATGCTTCCAGTTCCTCATGATGCTTCTAGCAACCCCTGCCACCTCTGCTATGATCTCTCTGTTGACGGAGACAATGGTTCACATAAAGCCACACCATAAAATAGACAAGAAGGGGAAAGGGAAACAGAAAAACAAAATCGACAATGCAGAAAACTATGTTGTACCCAGTATATATCAAAATTTATTTTCAACAAAGTTCGTAGATATTCAAAAATAAATTAATTGTATGCAATTCTCATCATATAAACAAATATGTATACTATATTTAGATTTCATCAATATTCTAAAAAAATTTAATTAGCAAATTTTAATTGGATAATAAAATCATAATTGAAAAAAGTTAACCTTCCATGATATTGTTCAATCAAATTCAACAATCAATATTGGTGAAATGTCCTTGCTAGATCATTTTTTTGAAAATCAAACTCAATGCAACACAAATCTCAAACCCTGTTTTCAGTTGAGAATATCGAAAAGAAAACAGTAAACTTAATACAAATAACACTTAAAAGTACTGGGCACATAATTATGTTAATTCTCAGCTATTTAATAAATAAAATGAGAAGAGGCCCTTAGTTATTTAAGAAATATCAGACCACAATGGATATTTTGCATCACTAAATCTCAATAGATGGCATCTTTAAATTACTGTCACTAAATCACTAATGTAATATGTTCTTTGGTTTAAAAACTTTTCCATTGTCTTGTATAATGTTTTCTAATGTCTTGTAAAAATTGTGATTACTGCCATGATAATTTTTATTTATATGTATTCCTAAATCTAATTCAAAAAGGTTGATCCCTAGTGGAATTTCTAAATGCTTTGGAATTTTTTAACACCTATCCTCGACTTGTTTATCCTTTTTTAATTTGACTAATTTATATTTAGCATGCATCTTTCGCCTTCTAAGATTTGATCAAAACATAGTTTATTTTGAGAATCCCCCCACCACACAAGCGCGCACACACACGCGCATATATATATATATATATATATATATATAATTGATCATTTATTTCAGAAGAAGAGCTAATAATGTAAAACTTTGTGCATTCAAATTTCGACAAGCAATGTAAGTTTAAGAAGATGAAGCCTCCTCCTTTGCAACCTCTTGGGAGTCTCGAAAATGTAAATAATAGAGAGATTTTAGTGTTTACTTCTTTTTAGAGATAGAATGAAAATCTCACGACGTCTCACTTTAAAAGAATCAAAAAAATAAAAATAAAAGGGCGGTCTACCATAGACCTTTACCTCCCACGATTTCCATTCCCTCTCGTTGCACCCTTACTCCCTCTCATTGCATCCTCACTCCCTACTGTTAGCTTCATACAACTAACCACTACACCCACGATTTCCCTGTTATCCAATGAAACTACGAACAAGTGGGGAATACCCAGTACCTCCACCTCACCAAATTTCATGTAATCTGTAATAAGTTACTTTAGGACAAGACTATTTTTAACACATGTACAAACTTGCACATCTGATAACACTACCACATAAACTAGGTGGGAGGTTACTACCAATCCGCATTTGAGAAACAAAAAACAATTGAAATTGCAACATAATGAAGCTCAAAAGATCAAAAAATAATATATGGCTATACTAATATATGTCCATGGTATACCTGATGATTATGTACATATTCCAGAAAATAAGGAACATCACAATAGCGACCTTGATCATTACTTTCATCTTCAAGGGGTTTGTAAAAGAAAATGATGTCCCCGTCTTCAAGCTACAAAAGGGGAGAGAAACGGAACAGAAGATATCTTGCAGTCAGTCACGTCTAACAATTATGTAATAAACAAGAAGGCTAGTTCATTCAATCGAGCTTCTTATCAGTGTTCACACATGACGTTAGGATCAAATTTATTTCCTGGATATCAAAAGGGATTGGTAAGACAACTACCCTAGTAAAATCACAACATATGCGACTAGCTTAGGAAGCTCAAAACATTTTTTTTAAATGCATAGTAATTAGAAGGCCGATATCGATGAGTTCAATTCCTTAATGGGGAGCAAAGCAAACCAGTCCATTCAGATGCACACCAGTCAAGTAATTGCAAGACTTGGGAATTCTAAAGAAGCGTTAGATTATTATCATAGATTGTTGAAGAGAAAATAATACAAGAATTCTCAAAACAATACTGATCTATACGGACAATATCACCATTTATATAAAGATAGATATCCACACAAATACTAAAACAAGTATATAGACACATCAAGAGAGATTGCATAAGATGCAAAAAACATTATAAAGATATAAAAAGACTTCCCATTTCCCTGAGTAACTTGTTTGACAACATAATTGAACAATTTATATAGAATTAAACTATTCAAACAATTTAGTTGTTTAAATAGATAAGATCGAACTTCAACTACCATCCTAAAACATAAACAAGGTACTTTCTACCATGCATTCCATAGGTTTTATCTAAACAAAAAGAGCAAATAGAACAGTTCATCCGTCCAAGTTCAATCAAAAGACAATGTATGCTCAAGGACCAAGTTCAGTCATTTACATAGTTGACAGGAAGAAAACAGAGCAGATAGAACAGTTCATCCATATTCAGTCAAAAACAGAACATATGTCGAACAATACCAGTTGGTTATGGGCTTATGTGCTGAGCTAATACGAATTAAATTAAACTACACCTCAACCATTCAGGTTAACTTCAAAGTTGAACATATCATGAAGGAAATGTTTGTATAACAAAAAGTCAAGAATATCACATGACAAGTTATGCCATTTCTAGAGAGATAAGGTGACAAATAATTTCCATCCTTCGTCAAGAATTGACTTATTGGACAACATAAAACCAAGACTGCAATAACTTGTGCAACATAAACATAATTTAAATTGTCTCAAATTCTCTAGAAATGACTCACTCTATATACAAAAACAAGAGGGAATTATAAGACCGCAGTATGCAAAAAAAGGTTTTCGTTCCCCATTTAGAGATATTCATACTGATTGAAGCTTTGAAGGACACTTGATTCGCATGCTCGTGGTCTCTAATTTTGTGTTTGTTCCTATTGCAAAACGTGAGTTTCTTACAAAAATGAGAAGAAACCAAGGACAGCATTGAATTATAGTTACCCAAACGACATTATTTCAAATGAAGACTTTTATAGAGGAACATAAAAATGCTAGACCAAGAAATCAATCTCTCTAAACAACACATGGTGGTGGAAGAAGACTTTTGTAGCCACGTTCAACGATTTTGGCCCTCATTGTGCCTTGGTGAGACGACATAAAGTTATTCAAAGAAAGGTAGTTGAAGCATTTATTGGTAGACTCAAAACAAGTGGTTGACATCCTAAATTGAAGGAACAAAATGCAGAGACTTTTTTGAATTAAAATTAATTCAAAGGGTCTCTTGCAAAAACTGCATAGTTCGGGCGCGACTGCATCCTTAAGCGTATATATAAACTAGTTGTTAACCCGCGCGATGAGCAGGCGATCACTATGAAATGAATAAAATCGTGTGTTCACTAATTCATAAGTTTTCTCCAAATCTTAAATTCGAAGACCCAAATCTACAACCTTAAGATTTAAACTGATAAAATAAAAATACAATATGAAATGAATAAAATCACACATTTAAAAAAGAGCATGGGATAGTTAACATTTAATTTCCCCTTAGGGTTAAATAATCTATCATGGTACCACATCTTGTCTAAAAATGATACAGTTATACAAAAATTAAAAAAAACTGAGTTAAGTCAAATATGCTCCGATTTACCTTGGAATCATCAGCCCATTTGACAGTTGAAGTGTGTTCTGATTTTCCTCGGGCGGTGGAGGCTGCTCTGCTTTGATTTTCATTCATAATATCTATATATAGAGAGAAGGGTTATTGTCAAGAGGGATTTGTATGAGAATATGAAGAGGTATGGGAAAGAGCTCTTAAATGGCGTGAAAAAGAGACAGCTGTAGATATTATGGCTGCAGATTTTATGGCGGCGTGAGATACAAAAAATGGGAACCCTAACCTCATGTTTTCGGTTGAGAATAACAGAGAGAGAGAGAGAGAGAGAGAGAGAGAGAAAAGAGTGAACTTGGCATCAAGAACACTTGAGAGCAGCTCTTTAAGATAATTTCACACGCAATGGAACTTTTGTATCTTTAAGCCTCAATAGATGGCGTCTATTTTTAAAGACGCCCCTAGATTTGATGCTAGAAGCATTCTTCTTATGCCTTATTTTTGGTACAAGGTTTAAGCCACTCATTTTTTGAAAAAAAAAATACTTTAGTGAAACGATATCACCTTTTAAAAAAAAAAAATTATAAATCGGACCAATATCTCGATCAAAAGACAAACAACCCAAACATCTTCGCCTCTCATTCAAAATAACCCCTAACATTGTCGACCGACTTTCAATCAAAAGACTCTATTTCATTGGAAAGTTAAAAAATACATTTTTTATATTAAATCATTTTGTAGAGATTATTGATTATCGATTTTTAATGATTATTGATATTGATTATTGAATTATGAAAAATGCATTTTGTATATTTCTTATTAAATGTTGAGAAATACATTTTTTATATTGATTATGGAACAAGCATATGAGAAAGATGACTACTAAACATACGAATATATTTTCAAAATTCAAGGTATATATTATTTTATTATATTACTAGCCTTAGAATAATTATAATAATAACAACAGGGAAAACGTCTTTCTACGCCTAGACTCCTAAGGGTTGAGGCTTGACCTCTATCGCACCTCGCGCCTTTTAGAACCTTGCTGAAATCACTAGTGTAATCTGGCTCTTTGGTTTATAAAAATTTTATTGTGTTGTTTAATGTTTTGAGATGTCTTGTAAACATTGTAATTACTGTCTTGATACTTGTTTTATAAATGTTTTGAATTTTTTACCCCTTTTCTTGACTTGTTTATCCTTTTTAACTTGAATGCTTTATATTCAACACGCGTCTTTCGCCCTTCCAAGATTTGATCAATTTTTTTTCTTTTAAGAATTTCCTTATATATATGTGTGTGTCTGTGTGTGTGTTTTCATATAATTTATTCTCTACTTTACTTTAGAAGAAGAGATGATAATATGGAACTTTGTGTTTGTTCATAATTCGAGACGCCTCCTCGTTTACATCCTCTCGGGAGTTTTGAAAAAGTACATAATGAAGAGTAAATTATATTTTTTCCTTTTTAAGATTTGAATGAGTGAAGTTGCATTAAGACGAAATGATAAACATACGACATTAAGAAAAAAACGTGTCTTAACAACACAAGTCTAAGACCGAGCCCAACCTAGACCACACATACCAAAACAACTCTTACAAACACAATATAAACATCCTAACCTCATGGAAAAAATAAGACTAGCACGAGTTGTTGACCAAGAACATAAACCAAGAAGTTTTATAAAAACCAAGACCATTGAAGAAATTAAAACTAAAAAACACCAATTAAGATAGACAAAAATAAAAACAAAGTGTCATAAGATAACATACCCGAGCAGCCTAAAGTAGGCCTCATTTTCAACACAAACAGATAAATAAAAATTGATTTTGATGAAAAAATGAGAGAAATGATCGACAAAGTAGTCCTCATCTTCAGCATAATCTTATATTCATGCAAGGATATGAGTAATACCTCAAGCGGACTATTAGTGTCCATTAACTTAAGTATTTTTAACTTTCAACTAGCAAGTAATAATAAATAAGTACAGACTAAACCTCTTTTATGTCAATTTTCATCTATAAGAACATAACACGAATCAGGTACTTCATCCTCTTAAAGAAACACATTTTCTTCCAAATTTTGGATTTTTAGCGTGTTATTCCCATACATTCAAAACATAGAGAGAAATTACAAACCCATATAAGGCATTTCCAATTGACCTAATTCATCGTTACCCAGAGATTCCATCAATAGAGTGGTTGTTGATGCATCAGTAGAGAACCCCTTATTAACCATTTCATGATGAAACTGCAGGGCCCTAAATCTATCATTATTTTGAAGAAATCCTTGGATGACAACATTATAAGTGCAACCATTAAGTGAACAACCACTCTCTTCCATTCTTCCAAGCAAATCATATGCTTCGCTTAGCATCCCTTCCTTGCAAAATCCATTAATCAAAATATTATACGTACGGACATTAGGTTACAAACCTTTTTTAGGAAGACTACCAAATAGTTCACTAGTAGCTTTAGGTTTCCCAGCTCTACACATACCATCAATGAGTGCAGTGTAAGCTACGATGTTGAAGTGACAAAATACCCCCAATTTTAAATTTTACAAAAAGTAATTTTCGTTTATAGATGCAGAGTAAGGATGGTTCAAACACATAAACAACTTACAAAAAATTTTAATTTCTTTCAAATTAAAATTAAACAAACTCAAAGTGAAATTAAATTAAACACCAAATACATTTTTCACTTAAACCAAATTAATTCAACTCAAGTCCTAAAATTTGCCTAAACCATATTTTTAATATTACCAAATTAGGCCAAACCAATTTTAGCAAATTAAATGACGACTTGAATTAAATTAATATCAATTTTACCCAAAATATTATTTAGTACCAAATTAAACAAGTAGTGATTTAAACCAAATTTTATCTTTTTACCTAAGCATGCATCTAAGGTGAATTTTTGGAAAGATAAAATAAGCAAACCACTACGCCGCGATGTACGAGGAAAAATCCACAACGAAAAAAGACCTCGGATGGCCCTAGCCTTAAGTCCACTAAGTACAAAATTACAATTACAAGATAGATGACTTACAACACTCAATTCGACTCCTTCAAGCCCTGACGCATCTTCTTGCAACTACCTCTACCTAGCCAATAATCCCGGATTCCACCGAAATCTTGGAATCCACCAATGAAGCTGTAGGAACAACCGTCAATCACACATGGTGCCTTTCACCATGTGAGAATGTCACAGCAAAAAATGAGACTTATTATTTGAGGGATGTAGAAGCAAACCCAAACGGACTCTTCAATTTGGTAGAGTAAAACCCGGTGCCAAAACACTTTATTTAAAGCAAGACTATTTATTTTAAAACAGGTACATGTTTTCCATTATTCTTGGTTTAGTTTCTTTCATCAATTGATGTTAACCATGTGCCCATTGCGACCATAAAAATCATGAGCGTACTTTGATTGTCTAATGGAACCCATCTATCAGAGTAAATATTTATAATTGTTCATAGATTTGACTTTATTTTACTTTTGGCGTATCTCGTTAGAAACCGTCTCATCGAACCGAACTCCGACATCTCCAAGATCGAAGACACCCCTACAAGATATGATGGTATAAACACGAGAGTTCGTAAATTTTATATATCATACGTGGGGATGTTATTTTTTAGAAAAAAATTGAGACTTTTTTTATAAAAATGATTTTAAAATAAAAAATAGTTTTCGAGCCTCGTTTAAAAGAGAAGCAGTCCCACTCGAATAAGAACTTCTATATCATTAGAACGAGCTTCTAACGACTATCAAATGACTTTGTTTTTTCTAGACAGATATTATCATTTGAAGGACGTTAGATGGGCAATCAAATGAAAAGGCCAATTCGTTAGAACGAGTTGGAACCTCGTTCGAACGAAACCTGTGTTTTCATTCGAACGACTTGCAGTTTCGTTCCAACAACCTGTGTCGTCTCGAATTCGTAAAAACCTTATAAATACCTATTTTCAGCAGTTTTTCCATAGGACTTTGGCTAAAACGATTATATAGTCCAAAGATTTTCCATTTTGATTTCACAAAATCACTTTTTGATTTACAATTACATAATCCCCTTATGTGATTATTGAACTTTGTGAAACCCTAGTTTCAAATATCATTCACACACTCTGCGGAGTCTATAATCTACGATTTACTTGTGAATCGAGGGTTTATTACTGAAAGAAGACAAAGGTTGATCGATAGTTACCGAGTAGGGCTGTAAATCGGGCTGGGTGAGCCGGGCTTGAGGTTGCTGGCTCGGCCCGAATTACCTTACCCAGGCTCAAGTCCGAGCTCGGCCCGAAATAAACTTTTCTATTTAAGCCCGAACTCGGCTCATATATTTCGGGCTTTGGGCCCGATTTCGGCAGGCCCGATTTCATTTTTTTTTGTTAAAAAGTTTGAATTAGTGTTTTTTTCTCATGTTTCCATCATGGAGAAAATGTATACGTCAAAATCTAATTGATATTTCATAAAATAAAGTATATAATTATGAAATATATTAAACTAAAACAAGGTAAGTAAGAATTAAAACCTTACTAATTATATTTCATACATATAAAATTAGTTAACATAAATATGTTATATTTTATAAAATAATTTAATTATTTATTTATATATTCAAAGTTCGGGCTTGGCAAATTACGGCTCAAGCTCGGCCCGAAATTCATTCGGGCTTGAATTTTTGGCTCAGGCTCGGCTCGGCTCAAACTCAAATAAAGCTCGGCCCGAAAATAGCGGGCTTCGGGCTTGCCCGGCTCAATTTACAGGCCTATTACCGAGGGTAGACCATTATACGTGGGAGAATCTAGATCTAGTCGTATTCTATTGAAGGTTTTCAAGACTCTATGCATCTCACTTAGTTTGTTTAAGTTTTGTAAGTCGATTGTCTGACAAATAATTTGATAGTGCTGAATATATGTTTTTACCCTTTTTAGGGATTTTTCTCCATCTCTATGTGTTTGATTACATGTGTAGTTTGATAATTGAATATTGGAACCCACCTCCTATGCGCACCTAATTCAATCGAAGATAAAATTCGGTAAAAAAATGGATTTATGTGTGGGAATCTAAGATGCAAATCAACCCATTGAATCACTTACATTCTCAAATTGGCATTACACTAAATTATTGTGATCTTTTTACAAATTTTTGTCATATCATTTTTTTTTTAAGTTGATGATATTTAAAAATTTGGATTTAATGGATAATCTGTATAACACGATGCCTCTTTTTGGTTGTTCAAATTATGCCTATTGGAAAGCAAGAATGAGGTCAACTTTAAAATATATAGATGAGCGTGTTTGTTTGGTTTGTGAAAGAGGGTGGACACCACCCACTGTAACAGTTGATAATGTCGTTGGTCCAAAACTTGTCTCTGTATGGACAAAGGATAACTTTAAGTGGAGCAACTTTAACTCGTCCGGTCTCAATGTCATCTCAGGATCCGTCACTGCTTGCGAGTTACGTCGCATCATGACGTGCACCGCATCTAAAGAAGCTTGGGATATCCTCCAACTCACACACGAGGGTTCCAATGCTGTGAAAACTTCTAAGCTGCAAATTCTAACCACACATTTTGAAACAATCGCAATGCTTGAGTATGAATATTTTAATGAGTTTAACGGACGTCTGTCTGATATAGTAACTCGAGTTTTTATTTAGGTGGGAGAATACTTGAGACGCGTGTTATTAAGAAAAAATTGAGATTGCTCTCTGCCCGCTTTATTCCTTTGGTTACTTTACTAAATTCACTAGGAATATTAGATACTCCTAGGTTAGAAGAACTCTAGGAGACCTTCTAATGTATGAGATAGATATGTTTCCTAAAATAGTTAAACCTAAGGAAAAGAGAATTGCATTAAAATCTCAATCTAAAAAGAAAGAAGAAGTGTCGTCTTATTCCAAGTATGACTTTAACTTTGATGATTTAGCCATGTTTGTAAAGAATTTTAAGAAGCTTATCAAGCTTAAAAATCACAATACTTACGAAAAAAGAAAGGTTTTGAGAAAAATACAAAATTATAAATTAGGCAAGAATTTTTTTTTTAAATAAATAAACTATTTCCCAAAAAAAGACAAGGATGTTTTAAGTGAGAACGGGAGTGATCTTCAACACCCCTACATCAATCTTTACGATGAGCACTTTAAAATGAAGAAACAAAATAAAGGTTTAACAATTAGAGTCTTATCCTTAGAGAAGGAGTTGAGAGAGGCGAGAGAAAATGAGTCCTCCGTGAGAGAAGCTTTGGGAGAGAGGGTTATTTTAGTTAAAAGAGAGAATGATGACTTGACCAACAAGGTGGATAGTCTTACAAGAGATCTTCAAGCATTCGTGGAGACTCGTGAGAAACTTGAAGCCCTTGTATCCCAACTCGAGAGAGATCTCGAACGTGCCTGGGAAGTCAAGGTTGCTATATAGGATACATCGAAGAAGGTAGGAAATAAGTTCCTTGATCCGGCAACGAGGAATGGGTTATGACGATGCATCCACTTCCCATGTCGCATCAGAACTGGTTCCTAAATTTGTGGTTAATCATTTGTAACAACCTTCTTAATTAAATATCGGGTGGACAATCCTTTATCCAATTAATTCGAATTATTCAGTTGGCTCATTCTTAGCATCAATGTCAGAAAATAAATTTTTTTCTTTATTAACCACCTAGTAATCAATTAAGCTAATGTTAAAACTTTCAACTTTAATTTTTAATAAATTCCTTGTTTAACAATACCAACAAGTTATATTATAAACCATATCACACAATGAATAATTAATAAATATCATCACAACTTAATTAATGTAACTGGAATAAACTTCCCAGTTTTAAACATTTCAATATAATAAACCACATAAGAACAAATGTTTCCAACACCGACACAAATAAAACCACTGATTGAGATAGAATGGAAATGACACGAATCCGTTGGCAACATGCCATAAAAGAAATGACTACGGAGTACATGAATCAATAGAATGATGCGTCTAATGCAAGGTCCACAACTCCATAGTACCCATAGTAAATAAATATTCAATCCTATATGTTGGACTACCCTATGGTCGGACACCTGATATAGAATATACAAGAGGGAAGAGAATATGCAAGAGAAAACGGGTCAGAGCCCGATTGCAAAAGATTTTAAAAACAGCAAGTGAATAAATGCTACAATTAGTAATTATTATATACATGTTAGATCCTCGGGAACTCACTAGAGATTCTTACCTCTCAACTAGTGTGCATGCCTAACGTATACCTAAATTATTCTAGTTACTATTCCCACTTTCACTAGATTATCTCATTGTATCAACTAACCATAGCCCTTATCTTTCCCCACGTATTTCCTTCATAATACAAGTAATAATTAAATATATCAATTCAATTCTCAATATAATTAAGTGTTCTCATACTTAATTTCAAATTTCTTTATCTTTCATGTCTACGTAAATCACACAGTAGATAATATCACACACACACACACACACACACACATATATATATATGTATATATATATATATATATATATATATATATATACACAATACTGCACCCCGAGACACAGCTGCGGTGCACGCACTACTCGAACCATCATCACAAATCACCCATATTGGAGGCGAATATAGTTCCAAGCCTATGGGCTACGCACATACCTACGTACCCATATAACCGTCATCACTATTATTATCACAGATAAACCGTACCTAGTGTAATATCCCGTATTTTTATGCTATATTAATTTGGGGATTTATTAAATTTAATGTGAATTAATTATTTAATAAAAATTCAGAAATTAATTATGGTATAATTATTAACGTGATGAGAGTTAGTAATTATGGGAATTTTTTTTGAATATTACTAATGAGCAAAGTAATATATAATAGTGGTCATATTAAATGTCACGAGTGAATAAAATGACAATTTTAGAAATTTGAGTCGGGACGCGCCCGTGTCGCGTCGGGACTAAATATTGATAAATAAAAAGTAAATATTTTATAAGTCGTTCGTATGGTTGTTTTGAGTGCACCAAAGCGTCCGAAAGGGTCGAGATAGTCAGAAAAGTGTACCCGGGGGTTTAGTTTGAGTCTCGGGGCAATTTTAGGCTTAATTAGTACCCCGGGAGAGAAATTTGGACATTTCACATTTTTGGGTAATTAAACCCACGAAAATTAAAGGGGTTATATCAGATGCCTAGGTTATCATATAGGGTTAGAAAACTCAAAACTCTAGAACGACCATTGGAGAAGAGAGGAGAGAGCTCTCAAGGCAATCCAAGGCTCAAAACCCATCCGTTTGCACCGCCGCCACCGCCAACGCGTAGATCCCGAGACGGGGAACGTAACCACACCAAACCAGATTTCTAAAAATCTCAGGCAAGTGTTTATCTTGCTTATTTCGTTGATGCATCTTTCATATTGGTTTAGGAAATGATTAGGATGATTCATATGGATGAAAAACCCGATTTGAGTTAGGAAATTTCATGTAGTTATGGCTTAAATGAAAATCCTGGAAACCCTTTGTCATGTAGAGGATTAAACCACGAAATTATGATGTTTTATGAGAAGGAAATTCTGGAAAAGATTTGTTAGAACCATGTTTAAGAGAAATCTAGGGTTCTTGATATTTATATGAATTGTGGGTTGTTAATCCATGTTTAGTGACAGAAATTGACATGTTTTACGTAGGAAATGCATAATATTATGTTAGGATGTTAGTAGTATAAATTTTTGGACGTTTGAGAATACAAAACTTGAATTTGGATGAAGATATGTGTTAGTACCCGTAACTGAAAAACTGCAGGATTCGCCATACCTGCTTGATCGATCGATCGAGCCTTGATCTTCGATCGATCGAAGGTTCGATCGATCGAGCCCCTAACCTCGATCGATCGACTCCTCCTGGCAGACTTAAGTTTCCCCTTTTAAAATTGTTGAATTGATTCGAAATGAAGAAAACTCCTTAGACATCCTTGTTAAAATAATTTGGGAGATAATGATGACCAGTAAGATTCATTAATGAATAAGAGACCTTTAATGTAAGGCAAAATCTATATTTTTGGGATATTTTGCATAAGGGACAATGTAAGTATATATTAAAGGGGAGAGACACGTAAGAGAGAGGTACGTTGGAACATAAATGGATACCTATTGAATTGTACATTTGGAAGAATAGAGTCCACGAGGGTTATGTAGTAAGTTGGAAAAACCCTTCGAATTAAAGTTAGAAATGAACCATTATACTTGTTAATTAATAATGGGAAAATAAGGATAATTGTTGTGAATGTGGGTTATGGGATAAACCTAAATTGATATAATAAAAGTGGTATATTTATATGATTGTGTATGCATATATTATATACTTGTGAAAATCATGCCCACGCTACTTGATATCCCTTAGGTTGCCGCGCTGGGACGATCTTATCCTGTGTTGCCTTATGGGGGATATTGACTCGTACCCTAAAAGATAGATATCCTTGGTACAGGCTATCGATTTGATAGTTCAGACGGTCCTAAAAGACGCGGGTATGTGCCATCCTCTTAGAGACTTGGAATCTATGCTTCGCCTCAATATTGTTGTGTGTGTGTTAATACAATTCTAGAGTGATTCTGAATTTGTATTCCCCTTAATACGAGTGATACGGGGTTTGGATAGTAGAGTATGCCCGCGCCATAGTTTTTATGTGGGGTGCTGTTATGATATATATATATATATATATATATATATATATATATTTTACGAGTAGTTAATATATATATGAAATTCTGAAATCTGGAACTGCCTACTGTGATTTGATGTGTAGGACATGTATAATGACTCAAATTGGAAATACGTGTTTTGAAAAGTATACTATGATATTGAAAAACTTTATGAATCAATAAAGTTAAAATGAGCGTTTGTACTAAATGAAATTATCCTTTTAAGCCATGATGTTGTTAAATCTTAAATCTTGAGAGTCACCTAAGATAAGTTAAATCCTTGGGGAAAGATAGTGTGATATATGATGAGATAAACCATTGGGAAGGTTAGTGCGATAGGAGTGCACATTAGAAGAGTGTCGCACTAATATGTTGTTGCATTGGCCTGTATCAATTTAAATACTTGCTAAACGAATTTTTAAATCATATACACTATCGGGCTCTGACCCGTTTCTATTCCTCTTTCTCTCTTGTATATATATATATGTATATATTACAGGTACCCAGCCACAGGGGCGTCTTGTTTAGGATCCCTTGGAAGGAACGTGCTGCAGCTTAGGTGGGAGTTGCAGGCCATTTGCTTAGACGATTTCATTTACTTGATTCCACTTCTATCATTCTCCTTATTGGGCATGTGTCGCCCTTTCCACTATTTATCTGTTTTATTGGGACATTTGTATTTCAGTTATTTCTAGTACTGTTACTTTGGGACTTTTAGCATGTATGTTTTAAATGTTGGGATTTAGTTGTTGAATGTTTAAATTAATTGGATTATATGTTCCAGGATTATTATGGTGTGATTCTCTAACATTGAATTGTTGTAAATAATTAACTCTTTGTTTTTTTTTATAATAAAATTTGAAAGGAATGTTGAAAAATGGTTTTGACACTTAGATTAATTAATTAGGGTGTTTAAATTGGAAATTTATTTTCACGACAGTGATGCTAAGAATGAACCAACTGTTCACCTTGATTTAATTTAATAAAGGAGTGATCGCTCGATATTTAATTAGGCGGGGTGTCACACCTAGGTACTATATTCTAAGGCACTAGTAACAAATCCCCCCAAAGGCTCATCAGGATATGACTGTCCTCAATGTGCAAACCTCCCATCGATAACAAGTAGGTTAGGTGTGTCATACACACAAATCATCATATAGGTATACACTCAACCTATATATATATATATATATATATATATATATATATATCAACAAATGGGTTTAATCTCATCCTATATACAAATCCTACACGTAGTATATTTCAAGTTTATCCCATAACTAATAATTCACATTTTATTCACATTTCCCATTACTCCTAACATCTCTTATTAATCGAAAGGATTCAATTAATTATTTCAGTAGCTACCTTCAACTCATACTTATTGGTCCAAAACCCAGACTCATTATAAGAAGCCCAAATTATATTTTAATTCCCAGTAATCTTTTTTTTTTCTCAGATAAAGTTACAATTTGCCCTTAACTAAAAATTACAATTTTGAGGCTTTTGTGCTCCGATTTTGAGAAAACTTAAACCTACAAAGTTGTGCAGAACATGATTTTATACAAAAACTTAGGAGCACACTACCAAATTCCGATTAAAATAGTCCTAAAATTATCATACAATGTTCGTCCTTTTTCTACATATTTTACTTATGGGTTGTAACATAATTTATCCTCAAAACCTTCACCAAATGATCCCAAACTCCGTATAATTCATCTCAAATGATATACCCAAATATGTACATGATTTATAACATCAAATCATATCAAAATCATCATGGAATTTTGGTGAATCATACTAATCTTATTTGAAATTCTATAAAATCTATATGATAGAATTCTTTCTCAAGAACACATATAAACCCCAAATTCCCTCATCAATTAAACCCAAAATTTCATGGTGTTAATTCTAATTTCACCAAAGGAATAATCCTAAATAATTTCCATTTCAATAATTACATCAAAATCATCAAATTTTCATATTTGATTTATAGTTTCCATGGATGTTTATCTCTTCTAATTTAACATTGTACTCACTAATTGGAACAAGAATTACACTTGCCTTAAGGTGTAGGTCCGATCCTATTGTGAAGATCTATGTAGAATACATCCTCCTCATTTCCATCACTTTTTCGGTGGTGGTGCAACCTTTGGTTTGCTCTCAAAACCCCTTCTCTTCCTAGAGTTCTCTCCATTCCGCTCCTTAGTCTTTTGGTAAATAATCTCTTGGTTTAACACATTATAATATTAAATAATAAAACTCCAATCCCGCAAGTACTATTCACCCCCAATGAAAATGATGAAAATACCCCTCTGAGGTGTCCTTTTGGTTCCTAATTGACCCTAGACCCCAATCAAACCCCTGGGTAGACTTTTATGCCTATTTCAACCCTTCCAGACTCATTGAGGCAATCGAAATGACCATATGGATGACTTAGAAATAATTTTCCTTTTTGCCCATTTAATTTAGTCCGTACACGACTCACACGCGCATCCCGACTTAATTTCAATAATTCGCGTATTATTCACTCGCCACCATATAATCATTTGTTACTTTTAATCACTCAGTAAAATTCAATATCAATCACATATTAGTTTATTCTCTAGTAATATTTAATCCGGATTAATTCCAATTATGTACTTAGTACCAACTCATCCCTAATTAGGTTATTTGTGCAGTATATATTTTACCTGCTTTATGTACTAAGTATCAACTCATCTCTAATCTTCACAATAGTACCTGGTCCCCTATCTTTAACTAACAAGAAAGAGGACAATAAGGCTTACCGTACCATACCACAACTGGCGACATGCCCAAAAGTGAAATTATATGAGTTTATTGTACACAAACTCCACGAATGGAAGGGACTACGCTCGTCCTCCCATAAAATCCAGGGGTACACATATAATTTATTTCCCAACATCTGATTAGTCCGCTTATCCTGCCCATTCGTCTGCGGATGATAGGTCGTTCTCAATCACAACTCGGTACCTATGACCTCGTGAACACTCTCCTAAAATCTAATGACAAAGATCTTATTCCATTCGGACACGAGATCAAGCGATACCCTATGTAATCTCACTATCTCGATTATAAAGATCGGCACATATTGTCCCGGGGTATGATCAGTCCTAACTGCCATAACTTGAGCTACTTCGATCAACCGATCCATTATCACCCATATAGGATCGTAACCCCTAAAAGAAGTAGTTACCTTCGCGATAAAAATCTTGGAATGCTTTCCCCTTCTACTGGTTGAGAAATCCCTACTGATTTTGGATGGTCCACTCTTTACCAACAGACAGGTGACCCATTGCAAATGAATTTAGCAATATTTCTCTTTATTTCAGCCCATCACCATTGTCACTAATACATCTTATATTCTCTCAAATGTACCTCTAACTGTGATCTATGTGACTTTGCCTCACTACGTGTTAGAAGTCCTCTTCCCGCTCTAAAAATTAGTTTCTTTTGAAACGTAAGCTTTTGACAAATCTTACGGAATAAGCTTCGGCTTCCCTGGCTAAATGTTGTCGAATTCAGACGACAATCATAATCCACTTCCTGATTCAATCACCTAGGGCACCCATACACCCTATGTCTCACGCATTATTGCTCCAATATTATGTACCACTCGTAAAATACACTTATAGTATATATTGTGTCTGAAATATATACCTTATGATTATTCTACTTATGGGTGAAAGTAATACTGGAAAATATTATATATAGATATATATCTGAAAAGAAAATTAAGTAGGGAGACT
The DNA here is from genome assembly GCA_949130495.1 of Sambucus nigra. NCBI lineage: Eukaryota > Viridiplantae > Streptophyta > Magnoliopsida > Dipsacales > Adoxaceae > Sambucus > Sambucus nigra. Next base: position 62,514 of record CASBWL010000011.1, on the reverse strand, counting down.
TAATTAATGGATTAAAGATAGATAGTGAATATCTGAGATAATAAATTAAGTAGTGAGACTTAATTATAAAGATTTAAATACAACATATGTGAAATGTTACATGGAAAATAATTAACATATGAGAGGTGTTAATAAATTAGTGTATTGTATGGGCAATACGAGAACTTAAACGTATAGATAAGTTCAGTTGAATACTTTAGCTTCGTTATCTTGGGCAGTATAGCTAGGTGGGCTAAGTATAGAGCGTTTGGCATGTACTATAAATGGGAGGTGAGGAAACTCAAGAGAGTGTACGTGAACCTAACATTTGTAATCAATAACTGAATTTATTGTAATAAATGCTTGTTAAATATTTTCAAAACTTTTTGACTACTAACTCTTGCTATCAAAATATTTTCAAAACCTTTTAGGTCTCCAACTACAGGGATGCTAGGCTTGAAGACTCCATTCATGGGACTTGGAGCTGTAGCACTGTGGATGCTGACAGGATTTGAGTAGACGATTCTTCCTTACAGATCTAGTGTAGGATCTCTGTTTGTATTCCATGTATGGACATGTTGTCCGTTGACAGTTTTTCAATCATTCCGTTATTTTATTATTATGGAGTTTGGTTTTGGATTTTTAGCCGATGGTTGATTCGACAAAACTTTATTCATTTATATATTGTGATGGTTGGACTCTAGTATATTGTGAATGTTTAATTCAGTTATCCACTTTGTTCATTTATCTGTTTTAACGAAAGATAAAATTTGGCACCGGTCTAATTTCACTTAGGTGGTTAGTAATTAAAAAGTTTTTGACAGTGATGTGAAAAATGAACCATATGAGAAACCTGTTTTAATTTAATAAAGGCCTTATTAACCGATGTTTAATTAGGTGGGTTGTCACAATAAGTAGATTAAATATTGTTTATAAACACACTTTCACACATATGTAGCTTAAACATTGTTTGGATATACATTATCTAGTCTCCTTACTATCACACATAAGTAAGACAAAACATCCATGAGTATATATATGTCACACACACACACACACGCACACACATTATATATATATACAGCATATCCCGAACTGGTCATAATGATGCGCACTCGTGTACTCTCCTATCAGTCTAAGTACCTCTCGTACCTAATCATGGACTACCGGTTCGAAATGCCTCATTGAACCATCAATTAAACCACACATAATGGAGGCGAACAAAGCACTAAGTCTTTGGGGTTGAGCACATACCTAAAGTACGTAAATGACTTCTCGGCATCACTATTTCTCTCATCTAGTTATCCACTATTAGTACTATGCTCTAGGGCACAAATCCAGACCTCATTGGAGTTATCATGGTGGGATCGCCCACTGCGTGGGACCTTCGTGATAAAAGGTAGCGTAGGTATGTTAACATACACAAAAGCACATAATAGGCATACACACAACCTAACCATATGTATATTCGGTATAGGCACACACATGACCTATAATAATAATTTCGCCTAGGTATAGACTCAACCTGTAATTATAACCTGTATATGTATGCTCTCACCTATAATAATCACCCATACGTAGTGTTTATCGCTCGATTACTCATCGTATAATTCATTCACATTCAAACCTCTCAATTATATTTATTCGAGAATTATTCTCTACCCGAAGGACCATAGTTATCCCTTATGTTAATTCAGTAGTTACTACACTTCTACCATACTGGTTATTGTCTTAGATTATGGTATACCCTTCCCGTAATTCAAATCCTAATTTTCCCGGCGTACAATTCACTCGATTTACTAACGTCGGTTATTTATCCCAACTTAACCCTTACCAATATAAACCGAACCTTAACCTCATACCTACTGACCTCCCCTAACTCTCTACATAATTACTAGACTATCACCAAAGATTCATGGGGATATATAAATAAAAAGACAAAACTGGGTTTTTTTGGGCACCCGAATCGATTCGCCCAGGAGGCCGAATCTATTCGCCAGTCAAATCGACTCGCCTCTAGGACGAATCGATTCGAATAGTAGTAAGTCACATTGTATATGGATGGCGCCTTTAACTCCAAGGGAGAACGAGTAGGGATTGTTCTTGTAACGCCGAAAAATGCCATGATCGAGCAAGAGAATTGGTTAGGTTTTGAAGCCTCCCACAATGAAGTCGGGTACGAATCACTTGTAGCTAGACTGCGTAAGGCTCATTTACTGGGGGTAAATCAACTTAAAATATATTGTTATTTAAAGTTAGTATAAAACCAAGTCAATGGAGATTTAAATGCTAAGGATGAGAGGATGGAAGCATACCTCAAAGTGGTGTGCGAGCTGATATCAATGTTTAAGGAAGTGCACATTTAACAATTTCACTGGGGGCACAACAATCATGCATATGCTTTAGGAGCCCCAAGCTCAACAGTAGATTCTAATCTCAGGAGAACAATTGAAGTGAAGTCCCTCGCAAAGCCTATACTTAAAAAATGGTGTCCTATGAGCACGTGATTTCCATTAAAGAAGGCCAAAGATGGATAAATCTAATCATCATTTACTTACATAATGATGTGTTGTCGACCGATAAAAAGCAAACTCATCAAATCAGGGTAAAAGTTGCTCGATTTTATCTAGGATTGGGGGAAAAACTTTACAGAAGATCTTTCACAGGCCCCTACCTCCAATGCGTACACCCAAAAGACGTCGACCGAGTTACCTATGAACTACACAATGGAATTTGTGGGAACCATGCAGAAGGAAGATCTCTGGCTTTCTGAGTAATTAAAGAAGGCTATTGGCGTCCATATATGCAAAATCATGCAAGTATTTATGCTCAGAAGTGTGGAAAATGCCAAAACTTCTCCGCTATGCTTCATTGGTTATCTAGCGACCTGAGACCCCTGACCAGTCCATGGTCGTTCGTGTGAGGGAAGATGGACATCGTAGGTCCACTCCCTACCGCACCAGGAAATCACAACTGCTTGTTGATCGGAACAGGTTATTTCACAAAGTGGATTGAGGTAGAACCACTGGCGAACATCAGAGATGCTGATATGATCAGGTTCATCTGGAGGAACATTATAACTCGCTTTGGGGTACCTACGACAGTCATAACGAATAATGGCACACAATATGAGAGTGGACCTTTTTAAGGTTTTTATGATGATCATGGAATAAAACACTTCAGTTATGTGGCCTACCCCCAAAGTAATGTCCAAGAAGAGGCCTCTAACAAAATGATTCTCGACGGCTTGAGAAAGAGGCTGGAAAAGGCAAAAGGTATATGGATGGACGAGCTTCCTCATATTCTCTGGGCATATTGCACTATTCCGAGTAGACCTACTGGGGAAACACCATTCACTCTTACATATGGAATGGAAGTCATGATTCCACTCGAAGCTGTTTTGCCGACCATAAGGGCAAACATTGCTAAACAAGGACTCAATGATGAAGCCCTTAGCGTTGAACTTTTCCTAGCATAAGAACGGAGAGAACATGACATGATCAAGCTGGCCTCCTACCAGCAACAGTTGAAAAAATAGTACAACGGGGGGGTTAACCCGAGGTAATTTTGGGTCGGGGATTATGTCCTCAGAAAATTCCTCGGCAGCACAAAAAGTCAGTCAAACGACAAGTTAGAGCCCAAATGGGAAAGTCCATTCAAAGTGATTAGAGATGATTTGCAAGGAGCCTGTCACATGGAAATAATGGTGGGCAGAAAGATACCCAGGGCATAGAATGTGATCAACCTTAAGAAATTTAATTTTAATTTTATTTCCAGCATATTTAGTTTTTACAAATTTTTATTTCAAAACTTATGATGGTAGTAGTTTAAATTCTAGTTATTGATAAGGATCCAAGGTATTCACTCAATTACTCAGCTTTTTAATTGATTTGCATTGTTCTAAAGTAACATGCTCACATTTGGCATTAACTTTTGAATGCCGATGAAACTTTAACTTATTTACAATTATAAATTTACTTATTATAATTAAACTTAAGGTCATCGGGTCTTTGTCATTATGAACACAAACGACCTCATAAATTTCTCAGACAAGCAAAATCCTTACGTGGGATCCATAGGCATTAGATGAACCCGATAAAGTCCTGAATGGGTGGATTGACCTTATACCAAATGCATTTTTACCACAGTGTATCCTAGGCCTAAGGTAGTGTGACGACATAACCTAAAAGGTAAGATAAGACAAATATAACACATGTTTGTTATAAAAGAATTATAAAATACGTGAGATTATTATTAAATTAACTTGGCTATAACATTCGGTTATAAATCACATAAATTATCAATTACAATAAAATCCCAACACAAACGGTACCAATTATAATAGGGTATGGTTGCCGAGTAAGAAATTTGGCAATCTCTCTTCTTCGATTGTCGTTAGGATCTGATCGAAACTCGTCATCACTATCATAGGTAACTAAGTAGATTTTGGGGAGTTGAAGGGGAACATCATCCAAAGGGACCCATTTCTCCTCGCTGGTAAAAAGAGGATGCCTATACGTCGGACAATCAACTTGGTATATATACCAAAGTTAAGAATCCGTGGGAACCTTTAAAATACCCAAGTCATTTAATAAACTATGTTTTTAGGCCACACTCTTGGCCTCCTTCAGTTTGACAGGAGCTTTCGACCATCCTTAACCATAGCCTGCAAACTATGCAGCTTAGGGACCCTTCCTAAATAGATACCGAAGCTTGGTAATATCGCGACTGACTACCATGATCATAACATGAGCTCTTCGACTATGTTCTACGAAATAAACAAGCTTTTTCTTGATATCATCATTCTTGAACTGGAGAAGGGCACTAACATCGCCAATGTATTTTACCCCGGTAAGATGAGCCTTTAAATTGTTCACTTCCTCTTGCATCAAGGATCATACGTCCCCCAAGTCCTTTAATTCATCCTTCAACTTAGATACCAATGCTAACTGGTCCTTATAGGCACCAACCATCTTCTTAAGAGCCTTACAAACATACACAAATGCTCGACGAGCCTAAGCCCTAGCATCTCGACCAAGGAGGACAGGTAAATCCCTAATAAAAAAAGGAACGTCCTAAGTAATAGACTATAAAAAGTGAATATTAACAAAGGAAAAAACCCAGCAAGGCACTTAAATAACATTACGATGAAGGGAAAGTTTTCTCCAGTAATAACTTTAAAATGGGAAAAACCCTTACAAATAGGGAAGAAAGAAAAGGTATAAGAAATATAAGTCCTAGACTAAGCACTCTTGTTCTTCACTGGCTCCTCAACTTATACGGCTTTGTCCTTAGATGCCACATCCACAATCTCGTTGGCTAGGACACTAGTTGTAGCCTCCTCTTCAACTTTCGGTGGAGAGCCAGGTTTGTGCTCACCGAAGAGATTAGATTCTGTTGGGACATTAGTCCCCACCAAGGTTGCATCCTAGCCTTTCTTAAAATTAGACCTTCGAATGAATACCAGCTGGCGTTTGGCATCCTCAAAGGCTTTAGTATAGCCTTTCTCAAATCTCACTTCTTTGATTGAGGGTAATTCTTCCACCTCCTTTATTAATCGAGATTTCTCAACCTTTACTTGAGCATTCTCAATCTTGAACTAGTCGATCTCGGTCTTCAGTGCATTTATGGCATCCCTGGTGGACTTATTCTCATTCTTATATGCCGTATGGGCATTGTTCATGGCTTCTTATAATTTTTTAAAAGCCTCGATAAGCTCATCGTTGATCTTGGAATGGTCTAAACGACCATCCAAGATTTGAACAAAATTTGCCATAAACTACAAATGAAGAAACATAAGATAAAAGTTTGAGCAGCACGAGATGAAAGATGTGTAACACCCCGCCTAATTAAATACCGGGTGGCCAGTCCCATACCAAATTAAAACAGAATATATAGTTGGCTCATTCTTAGCATCACTGCCGAAAATATTTACAACTCACCCAATACCCAATTAAGCTGGTGTTAAAACTTTTCAAATTTTAATTTCAACAAATCCATTTTTAGTTTAAGAATAACGCAACACATTTTATTCTATAATACTTATAACTGAACATATAACACAAAAGAATTTAAATGCAATTGGAATAAACATTCCCAAATAATATTAATCCATTACAGTAATCCTAACAATAACAAATGTATTAAAATGACACGAACACAATAGTATATGACTCCGATAGAAAGTGATAACTGAAATCCTTCAAGTGACATGCCCTAACTATAAGAATACTGTGAATCAAATGAATATAGGCGTCTAAGCAATACTCCATAGCTTGTCATAATCCGCTAAGGTTGGCGTCCCTGCTGCTGGACACCTGATATAGAAGGTACAATAGAAGAGAAAATATGCAAGGAAACGGGTCAGAGCCCGATTGTAAAAATGATTTTTAAAACATCAAGTATTTAACAAGTGCAATAAAACATTTATTATGTTCATGTTAGTATCCAACTCTCACTTGCTATTCTCACCTCTCAATTAGAGTGCACACTTAACGTTTCCTATTAACCTCCTAGTTAATGGTTCCACTTTAACAATTCCATAATATGATTCCATTCCCATATCATAACCCTGTATGTTCCATACCATACGTTATATAATCGTTCTTCTACATTTCTCAATTATATGAATTGTTTCTCATTAACATGAATTAAGCTCTTCAATAAATATTTATTAACTTACTTCAATTCTTTTCTGAATTCACCGTTATCCATAATTATCACACGGTAGATGATTTAACCACCATATAACCATTCATTCATTTAATTCATTATATATATAATCATATATAATACGGCACCCTGAGTCACAGCTGCGGTGCAATGCATTACTCTGCTATCATGTCCCATTATCACTAGTCGCCGAGTAGGAGAAAAAAGGTTCGGTAAGAATTTCTCGAACCACAAACAACAACATACAAATTGGAGGCGAACATAGTTCTCATACCCATGGGGCACGCACATACCTACGTTCCCACAGTCAGTGGACTTATCAACTCCCCAATAAGTCTTTCATAGATTTATGTTCTCGAGCGACAAATCAAAGATCCCATGGATTCATCAGGATATGACTGCCCTCACGCGCAAACCTCCCGTCGATAGCAAGTAAGCTAGGTATGTCATGCACATAATCATCAATCAATTAAATAGGCATTATCATACCTATAATATAATATCAACAAGGTACTCAAATTACCCTTAGATTATTCCCATACGTAGCATTATATCACTTTAATTCCCACGTATTAAATTATCATAACTTTACTTCTTAAATTTAGTTATCCCCGAGCCTCACTCAATACTCAAGGTTCAAATAGGTTTTTTCTCAACATATATTCAATAAGAAGTCACTAATGCCCTACTGGTCCATATCTTCATACCTCTCAAATTACTTCAAATTAAACTCTCCTTTTAATTAGGGTTAAAACCAATAGTTTCAAATCTCTTATGAACACATCTTTTTTCCCTTAGGATTAAACCCTCTTGTCAACTTAAGGATACCCAGGTGTTATGTTCAATCACCCCTACTGGTCCTATCTTTAATCCTCATACATACTAATAAGAATCCAACAATTGAATCTAGCAACCGAAATTCTTTAATTTAATTATCATTATTCTAATCAATTAAATCCCACTCAAATTAATTCAAATCTTATCTAGGGCTTACTGATATTTAAGTCCCATAATATCCAATTAATAATCACCAAAGATCTACCAAAGTTTTGGGATAAGAATCAACATTAAAAAGGAATAACTTTAACAATCCTGGGGAGGTCGATCGATCGAAGGCAGGGGGTCGATCGATCGATCACTCAGGTAACAGCCTGGTTTTTCTGCATTTCTGCAACTACGGATTTCACCATTTTTGTTCATTCAAACCTCCATATTAACATCCCAAATGACTTATAATCCTTACTACATGATATATCAACATATATGAATGATTTATAATACTTCAAACATCCTAGAATCATCAAGAGATTGGTTTAAAAAGCATGTCTATCTCCTATTTTTCCAGAAAATTATCAACATATATCATCAAGAACACAACAATGGTTTTCAGAATCTCCTCAATAGATATATGATTATTTCGTGAATTATTATCAACCTACAACATGAGTTTAATTCCTATATCATTTCAGTTTCTAGAAATCCATTTAACAACTCCATTATATCTTTCAAACATGAAAAATCATCTCTTTTAATAACTATTCTAACATGGACAATATACAAACTTAGATTGCCATTATCAAACACTTGCCTCTAATGAAGGTCTGATCCTTTGGTGTAGTATATCTCAGGTGGTTCTCCCTTTTTCGGTTAACCTCCAGTGGTGGTTGGTGGTGGTGACCCTTGGTTTTTGTTCTTCTCCTTCCCAAGTAAGCTCTTCTCTTCCCAAGTAACCTTTTACTCTCTCTAGGAAGATGACTTCTCTATTTTGTGTAGAGGAGATGAATAACCCACGTACCCTTTATCTTCAAATACTTATAATAGGACAAAATCTGAAATCACTATTCCCCCTAGAAAAATGACCAAGATTCCCTTTTGGGTTGTCTATTCATTTCTAAATGACCCGAGACCCAAATCCAACATCCAAATAGACTTTTCTGACTATTTCGAACTTTCCGGACGCAACGACGCAGTCGAAATGACTATAAGGTTGATAAAAATTAAATTTCCTTTTTTATTTAACAAATTAGTCCTGACACGTCCCATACCGCGTCTGACTAAAAATTCAAATTATCGAACAACAATTATCAATAATCATCACATTCACATATTACCTAAATATCTTTAAGTGTCCATTAGGTTATAGGAAGATTCTTGGTTTCGGAATGAACCATTTCATACTCTATGTCTTTCTCGTAGGTGTTATTGAAATCTTTTCTTTAGAAGAAATTTGAATGATGGAGAATTAGAGAAAATTGTTTATTTTCTTCAATCGATGGTGTCAACCTAGTCCTTATAAACAAAAAATTGACAAATGATTTTGGTCTTCTTTGCCAATCCTTCTTTGAGTCATTGTGGGATTCTCCTTCAATCCCTTTTTAGCCTTATAATACGATTAGGAAATGAGCATTCCCTCGAAAGTTCAAGTATCTGAGTGTTGATTTTAAAAGAGAGTGAGTGCTTGGTGTATTCCTCCTCACACACATATGCGCAAACAACAGGTTGAAAATATGGAACCTTTATTCTTACATCTGTTCACTACATTTTGGCCATGATGTGGGAGCAATGTTTAAAAAGGCGCCCGAGGCGAAGGAAAATAGCCTCGAGGCTTAAGCCTCATGACAAAAAATAGAGGCTTACGCATTTTATATGTGAGGCACAATGCCTCAAGGCATTCCGCCAGCGGCGAGGCGCACGCCTCTTCTACTCGTCGTAAAAAAATAAAAAAGACAGGATACTTAAAAAAAACGTGGGTTAAAAACTTATCCTATATGAAACCGAAGTTAGAAAACATTAAGCCCTAGGTTTAAAAAAATACGTTTGGTCTTCGTTCTGGTTAGAAACCTGCTTCGATCTCCTGTTCAGGTCTTCAATCCACTATTCAGGCTTTCAATCTGCTCTGATCTCCTTCTTTTCTTGAAGTCAGGCCTTCGATCTTATACGGTATTATACGAAACCTTTTTTGTTTGTTTAGTTTTTATTCAGTGTTTTAGTTTAGATTTTAGTTTTAGTTTTTATACGAAACCTGTTTTTTAGTTTTATTTATTTATTTATTTTTGTAAAAACTTTGTTTTTTTGTAAAATAACTGTTTTATTTTTAATTTTTTGTAAAAAATCTTATACGGTTTTTTAAAAACTGTTGTTTTAGTTTTTGTTTTTTTTATACTGTTTTAGTTTTTTTTTAATACTATTTTTTTTAGTTTTTATTCAATAAAATTGTTGTTTTCATTGTAAAAAATATGTTTTGTAAAAAACTATTTTATTTTTAATTTTTTGTAAAAAATCTTATACGGTTTTGTAAAAAATTGTTGTTTTAGTTTTAGTTTTTTTTTAATTCTGTTTTTTTTTTAGTTTTTATTCAATAAAATTGTCGTTTTCTTTGTAATAATTTTTTTTGTGAACTTTAAGTTTGATCGGTTGATGGATTAAATGATTATGGACCCTTTTGCATCATTTAATGTATTGGATTATTTTTTTGTGAATTTATTAGACTTTTTATATTTTTTTCTCTTTTTTTTTTCTTTTTGGTGAGGCTTATGCCTTAAGCGCCTCAAGACTTACGCCAAGCCTCGCCTCGACCAAAACGCCTCGCCTCGCCTCTCGCCTTTTTAAACATTGTTACCGCCCCGCCGATCCTATCACCAGGATGTACTAGAAATTACTAGTAGCGATAGAAACTCAACATCACCTCTAGCCCCTTCAAAAAGGAACCATCACTAGCTATAGAAAGATTCCTATAGCCTGTTCAGTTGTCATCTCAATGATTGAAAAGACAATCGCAACTGAGGAAGAAGAGGTCACCGCAAAGGAAGTCCTGGCTGGAGCCACCACTACAAGGATGATGATTTTTTAGCAGAAGATATATGGCCGAGCAGTTTGCATAAGGAACGATAGGTGATTTCATGATCATTAAGGAAATTACAACCGAGAAGATGCTGGATGCAACGAAAAACAGATCAAATCCATAATGGGCTTGCGAAGGACGATTTTACTTGGAGTAGATTTTGCAATTAAGGAGAAGTTTCCGTAGCAGAACAAGGCGAGGACACAATGCAGACACGACGCGATGAGCGCCAGTGAGCAATATTAGATGAATGAGTAAGAATCCTTGTTAAAGAAAACATAGAGCAAGGTGATGATCGCGATCTATAAGGATGCCAGCTAGATGATGGTGATCATCGAGATTCTAGGGCAGAGGGTGAAGGGTGAAGACGATTTGAATCATTAGCGAGTCTTTATGGCAGAACAAAGATGCCACGACTGACCAAGAACTTCACGGAAAAATGTATGTCACATTGCTTGGGTTGTATCAGATGAGCAAGGAGTTTTGAATCATTCAAAAGTGTTAAACGCTGTGGACAATAGTGAAGAAGTTAGTGTCTGGAAAAAGAATAGAAGGGTTATGTTGGGTTATAACTCGTAACGACGAGAAAATTAATCATGTGCTTCTCATCCAATGTGAAAATTTGGTGAATCACATCATAATTGGGATTGAAGTTATTTTGGAAGGCTGGGGGGCCGAAGGTTACTTTGAATATTAATCTTAAGACATGTATGGTATGGTGCATATGTTGTGCTGAAACGTGTCAAGAAATGATATTAACTATGATCCCAAATAATAATATGACACACTCATAATAAAAGTATAATGAGTTAAAAGACACCTCTGTATAATGAGTAGAAAGACACACACACAGAGGAGAAGACATAATGCTTTAAGTGGTTCACCAATTTGGCTATGTCCACCTACACTCAGATCAATTCACTATTGAAAATGAGTTACAAAAGGGACTCTCACAAATACACTCCAAATTAACTCTCTTTCTCACTATAATTCTCTTCTTCTTCTTCTTCTTCTTCTTCTTCTTCTTCTTCTTCTTCTTCTTCTTCTTCTTCTTCTTCTTCTTCTTCAATGTTTATCTCACATTTGGTGTGTTGATACCATCCTCCATGCCTCCCCCTATATATATGTTTGAGATAGACAAGAGGAGAAGACATGGAGAAAAAGGTGGCATAAAAATCGAATGAAAAATGAGCTCCATATTTTGAGGATTCTTTTTTGATAAAGTATAAGACAAAGGTAGGGAATTAAGGATGTGGGTTTTCCACCCACTTTCATATTCAACAAACTCCACCTTTGGCAAATATAAAAATTTTTGCCAACAAGAATCTGACCTCTTTAACAAGCATCGAAATAGTAACAATCTCCACCCTGGTGAGATATCTAAAAATTAATACCATACTATCCAAATAAGTGAACGATTTGAGTTGCCTCCAAATGCACTCGAAAGAGCCATACACCCGAAGGTGTTCAAATCCGAACTATATTGATCAATTTTAAATAGTGTTCAAACTTGATCCCAGTAACAACCTTCGTCGGCGTATCTGCGGGATTATTCGCAATTCCATTCCTCTTGAGGAGAATAGTCCCCTCATCTAAAATTTCCCTAACGAAGTGAAAACGAACGTCGATATGATTTGTCCGTGAATGATGAACTTGGTTCTTCGCTAAGTGGATGGCGCTCTGACTATCACAAAAGACATCCACGTAATCCTGAACGATTCTCAAGTCTGCAATTAACTCATGAAGCCAAATAGCCTCCTTAAAAGCCTATGTTGCTGCCATGTACTCTGCCTCTATATTAGACACAACAACCGTAGACTGTAGCATAGACCTTAAATAGACCGGTCCTCCAGCAAGTGTAAACATATAACCAATGGTGGACCGACGTTTATCCAAATTGCCGACGTAATTTGAAATCACATATCTAAACACATGCTGACGAGCACGTGAATCCTTCTCAAATTTAAAACCAACATGAACAGTACTATGGATGTACCGTAAAATCCATTTCACAGCTTGCCAGTGCATTTTTCCAGGATCATGCATTTACCTACTCACCATACTAATAGCTTGTGAAATATCGGACCTCGTACACACCATTGAATACATCAAACTTCCCACTGCATTAGCATAGGGAACATGAGCCATCTCTAAATGTTCCTCATCTGTCTGTGGAGATTCCATGGAACTTAGCTTGAAGTGAGGGGCCAACAGAGTACTTACAAGTTTTGTTTTAGAATCCATACAAAAATGTTGTAATGCCTTCTTCAAATACTATTTTTTGTGATAAACAAACAATGCCTCTGGAACGATCTCTGCTAATCTCCATGCCAAGTATTTTTCTCGCCTCGCCAAGATCCTTCATCTCCAATTCACAACTTAACTAAATTTAAAATTTTTCAATCTCCAACTTTCTCTTAGAAGCAATCAACATATCATCAACGTATAAGAGAAAATAAATAAAAGATCCATCACGAAGTTTACAAAAATACACAAAATGATCATAGTGACTCCTTGTGTACTGTTACCCAAACATAAACTGATCAAATCTCTTGTACCACTGTCTTAGACTTTGCTTCAACTCATATAGCGACTTTCTTAGTTTGTAAACCCAATTCTATTTACCATCAATCTTGTACCGTCTGGCTGAGTCATATAAATTTCCTCTTCCAAATCTCCATGTAAGAATGCATTTTTCACATCAAGTTGTGCCAACTTGAGATCAAACTGTGCAACCACTGCTAGCAAAATAAAAATGGAATCGTGCTTAACAATCGGGGAAAATACCTCATTATAATCGATTCCTTCTTTCTGCGCGTAACATTTCACCACCAATCGGGCCTTGAATCTCACACTATCTTCTTTGAGGAGCCTTCTTTCTTGGCATATACCCATTTGCACCCAATGGATTTCTTCTCTTTTGGAAGTTGGACTACCTCCCAAGTCTGGTTTGTATTAAGATACTGCATCTCCTCGTCCATCACCTTCTTCCAATCTACACTTTTTGAGCTTCTTTTGGCTTCTCTGTAAGTAGATGGGATGCCATCTTCAACCATGGGTAGTGCATATGCCACCATGTCAGTAGTAATTCATCAAGGCTTCCTTTTCTAGTCTATTTCTCATTTGTACTTGTCCCATCATCTTCTGAATTTGTGACAAGCCTGGCTGGAATAATTGGAGCCTCGTGCTCCACCTGTTGTGAAACTTCTTTGGTTTTTCTCTCCCTGGGAAAACTCTTCAACATTGAAGATTCATCGAATGTAACATCCCTTATATTATGATCTTTTTTGTTTTGGGGCACCAAAGTTTATACCCCTTCACTCCATTACTAAAGTCTAGGAATGTGGCTTTCTTAGCTCTAGGATCCAACTTGCTTTCTCTAACATGAAAATATGCAGGGGAGCTAAAAAGATGTAAATAATAATACTTTGTAGCAGGTTTCCCGACCATACCTCCACGGGTGATTAACCCTCATTCGCAGCTGTAGGCAACCTATTAATGAGGTGATATGCATATGTAACATCTTCAGCCCAAAATGCCTTGCCCAAACCAGTATTGGACAACACACATCGCACCTTTTCTAGAAAAGTGTAATTCATACATTCGGCCACCCCATTTTGTTACGATGCGTCTCTGACTGTGAAGTGTCGCACTATCGGACTATCCCTTCTTCCTGGCATACTTGCAAGAATGGATTTGACTTTTACTCCCCGCTATTGTCTGACCTTAGTCTTCAAATTTTTCAGCCAGTCTGGGTCTCTATCATCTTCTTCCACTTCAAGCAAATCTTGAAACTTCATCCTTATGTCGCATGGTGTACACCTGGAGAAGTCATTCACAAAAGACACAAAATAATGCTTATCTTCCAAAGATTAAACTTTGGTAGGTCCCCAAACATCTATGTGAACATAATCAAGAGTTCCCGTCGTACGATGTACTGTTGTGCCAAACTTTACTCTTGTCTGCTTGCCCAGAACACAATGTTTATAAAATACAAGCTTGCATGTCCTAGCACCTTTCAACAGTCCTTGCTTCACTAATCCCTGTAAAGCCTTCTCTCCTGAATGTCCCAAGCGCACCGCACATGTCATAATCTGGTAGCATCAGATGCAGCCTTCTCTGAACTTTCTGAGAGGCTACCGCTCATGTAACTGTATTTCCAAGGAGAAAATACAAGTTAATCTTCTTTGTACCCTTCATCACAACTAGGGATCCATGTGAGACCTTCAGAATATCGCTTTTTAGTGTGATCTCATAAGCCTTAGCTGCCAAAGAGCCAAGTGAGATAAGAATTTTCTTCAGGCCCGGTACATACCGAACGTCTTTCAGCACTTTGACTATTCCACAATGTTTGCAGTAGGGTTCTTCGTGTCCTTCTTTTACTTAAGACAATCTTTCTTCCAATGCACTTTCTGGTGATAAAAGAAGGCACACTCATCTTAGGCAGAAATTCTCCTACGCGAAGTTGATGCTCCAACTCTCGATTTAGATCGAGATCTTCCATGGCTACCATTCCTCCTATCATTTGTTCTTCCACGAACTGTCAGTGCTTTAGATGTTGAGTCTCTATAAATCTCCTTATCCTTTTTACGAACCTCATTATTCACTAAGGTATTCGAGACGTCAACATATTTTATTTCCTCCTTTCCATACAATAGCGTGGTGATGAGATGTTCATACGAATCTAGTAAGATAATTTAACACTAAAAGTGTTTTATCCTTATCGTCAATTTCAACATCATAATTTTACAAATCAATAATAATCTTGTCAAATTTGTCCAAATGCTCAGACATAGAAATACCTTTTGCGTACTGGAACCGGAAGAGCTTCTTCTTCAAATAGAGTCGATTTTCAATGCTCTTTATCATGTACTTGTCCTTCAGTTGTTTCCATAATTTCTATGCCACGGTCTCGCGCATATAAGGATATTGTTTAATATGACCACAAGCCTTGCGTTTGATTATTTTCCAGTCATCTTCTTTCATGTCTTTTGGCATATCTCCAAGAGCAATCTCCGGCTCTTGTTGAACTAAGACATCTGTAACTTCACATAGCCACATGCCGAAGTTTCTTTGCCCATTGAATTTTTCTACGTCAAATTTTGTGGTTCCCATTTTTGAAACGATCAGAGTCACAAAAAAAATGTAGATGAAAAAAATCCAAATTTAGAAATGTTTCCGAGCTGTGAATAGTAATCATATGAATAGTACCGGGTGAATAGTACTATATAATGGTAATTTTTCAACGAAAAAATTCCAAATGCCTAGATCAGAGGACCTTGGCTCTGATACTAATTTGTTGTGCGAAAACGTGTCAACAAATGATATTGATTGTGATCCCAAATACTAATATCTCACACTCACAATAAAAGTATAATGAGTAGAAAGACACACACACAGAGGAGAAGACACAATGTTTTAAGTGGTTCACTAATTTGACTACGTCCACTGACACTCGGATCAATTCACTATTGCAAATGAGTTACAAAAGGGACTCTCACAAATACACTCCAAATAAAAAACACAATGTTTATTTTTCTACACAAATGTGTATACTCAAAACTCCAAATGAACTCTCTTTCTCACTCTAATTCTCTTCTTATTCTTACTCTTCAATGTTTCTCTCACATTTGGTGTGTTGATACTATCCTTCATGCCTCACCTTATATACATGTTTGAGGTAGACAAAAGGAGAAGACATGGAGAAAAAGGTGGAGTAAAAACTGGATGAAAAATAAGCTCCATGTTTTGAGGATTCTTATTTGATAAAGTATGCGACAAAGGTAGGGAATTAAGGATGTGGGTTTTCCACCCAATTTTAGATTCAACAATCTTAGCTCCTTATGATATATGGTACACCATAGACTTAAGTAAGACTTGGTATATATCAGCCCCATGTAAAGATACGGTACAACACACATAGGAGTATATTATAGAAAAATTTGATGGTTGAATTACTTTTCAAGGTCCCAGTGATGGAAATAGGCCCCATTTTAGGATTTTATTGCATTTTATTTTCTTTTGTTAATTTCCTTTTATTTTGTTGTTATATTTTCCTTTGTTTTACTTTAGTATTTAGAGGCAAGGAGTAGAAATGACATATTTGTAATTAGGGCCTTATCTTAGAGCCTAAGCTACTACTCTCCTTTATATACCCCATGTAAGCCTCATTTGATGTAGACTTCAATTTTGAAATAGAAAAGAGTATTTCTCTCTCTAAAATTGCGTGTGAGATATTTTTAGGAGCCTTTTGACGTATAGTTTATGTCACCCCAAGTCTACAAATAAAATTAATTTAAGGAGCAAGGTGGAAGATTTTAGAGTTACTCTAAATATTTAATTGGTATGTGCTGAATTAATTTGGTTACTAAAACCAGAAGATATTTTGAGCTGGCTTTGAAGCACATAAATTATTCGAAATATTTATTTTGCTGGCATGGACGCCACCATAGTCGAGCTCGATGACAAGCTCTTTCAAAGATGGCGGGAATGATGTAGGCACATAATTGGGGCCCACCACCATTATTATTTTGTTGTATTATTTAAGTATTTATTTTCGTAGTATTAGTAGGATTAGGATTAGGATTAGTTATTAAATAATTATTTATTTGTAATAGTTAGTTGTATATAAGCGGTTTGAAAGGGGCAAGCCTTTTATGGATCATGTGCTCTGGGTCTTGTGCCTATGCATACACTTGACTTGAATGCCCCTTAGTCAATCCCAAGGTTCCCTCCATTCGATCCTTGTGAGTCCAGATTAATATGATACCTACAGTATGGATGATTCTTCTTTTACCCATTACCCTTATTAGATCAAATACCACATCGTCAACACAAGTTCATTTATTTTGGGAAATGATATGCTCTCTTATTTTCTTTGTGGCATATATTGTGAGAATGCTTTTATCATATCAGTTTCTTCAGTATGTTATTTGCAGTTCATACTCTATGTCAAGACAGAATCAGTGTTTTTTTCTTTTTTCTAAACTTTTGTTGAGATATACGCCCTTACAGTGTTGTTTTCTACGTTGATGCCCTACTTTTCGAAATGGTACATGATATCATTTGACTGCCAAGATTATTCCGTTTTCTTCAAAAGCCTTTAGCACAATTCATATCTAATACCAGAGCTCCTAAGAGCAAGGAAGGATACGCTTCAATTGGTGGCGGTTCTCCTCTTCGACATATAACTGATGCGTAGGTATGAATTGTTAAAGGTAACTTATTTATGCAAAAAATTTCTTCCCAAAGGCGGATCTGGGCCCGGGCTGAGCAAGGCTATAGCCTATGAAGCACGGACTCGACACGTAATACGTGTTTTGACACGACACGCGACACGCTATTTTTCAAAAACTAAGATACTATCTAGGATACGCATAATATATAATATATGTTAAAATATATAATATATATTTAAATATATATATATATATTAATGAAATAAAATAGTTTTTTTTTCCATAAAATACATTATTAGAGCATTCTTAACATGAAATTAAGAAAATTGACCATATAAAACAAAATTCACACTTTAAAATTAAAAATCATAAATAAGGCAGAATCATAATTACATAAGAAAAAAAAAAAAAGTAAAAAAAGTAAAAAAAAAAAAAAAATTCCTTTTTACGTGTCTCAGCGTGTCGGGAACGTGTCCCGGCATGTCGTCCAGCAAGTCAGCAATGTGTCCCAGCGTGTCGACAACGTGTC
Organism: Sambucus nigra; assembly: GCA_949130495.1. Taxonomy (NCBI): domain Eukaryota; kingdom Viridiplantae; phylum Streptophyta; class Magnoliopsida; order Dipsacales; family Adoxaceae; genus Sambucus; species Sambucus nigra. The sequence continues at coordinate 44,315 of CASBWL010000011.1, read as the reverse complement.
CAAATATGTTCCAACGTGTCCCAGCGTGTCGGCAACGTGTCGGAGCATGTCGCATGTCGAACTCGTGTCAAAGCCGACTCGTGGTTTCCGGGAGAGTGTCGGTGCTTCATAGGATACAGCCCAGCCCCAAAAAAAAACTGCTTGCAAATGTAAGTTTGGACCAGCTGTAGAATTAAGCCCAGCCCAAATTAAATAAACCAACCCATATTTCTCTCCAAAGAATAAGGAACAAAATGGCGTGTGTGTGCAGGCTACTCGACTAAAGAAAAGAAACGTGTCTGCAGTTTTGTTTTTTAGTCAGATGTCTCTCCCAACAACAATTTAACAAACTAATTAATTAATTCCCAATTCCCAAAGAAAGAAAAACAAAGTTAGCCTAAGCCGTTGCCAGCCATTCAGCTTCAGCAGACCGGACTGTCTGCCATTCATTGTCGTCCGTCCGGCCAGCAAACTCACCGGCTCTCTCTCAGGTTAGAAACATTTTTTCCTTTTTTTTTCGTTTTTCTTTGCTAACATTTTTTTTTACTTTTTATGCTCTTGGTTTTTTTTTTCTAAATCTGTCTCTTAAGGTATAAATATCAGATTTATGTTTTTTTTCTTTCTAAACATTTTTTATTTTTTCAATTATTTTTTTCTATGATTAAATAAGTGGTTTAAATATCAGATTTAGGCTTTGAATTAATAAATATTAGAATTTTGGGGACTTTTTTCTGTCAAAATTAAATAAATAAACTTTTTTTTTGAAATATTAGAATTTGGGGGTTTGAACATTTTACATTTGATATTTAGATTTTATTTGTTTAATTTAATTATTATCAATCTATTGATGATTAAATTAATTAGAATTTCTTTTTTCAATTATTTGTTAAATAACAAATTAGTTAATTGCTCAATTGAGATTATTTCAATCTTCCGGTATTTTTTTAATTATAAGCACTCAACGTTTGAATTATTTAAAAAATGTATTAATATTTTTTTATGATTTTATAATAAATCATATTTCCTTATTATTTTGTTAGGTTATAAATTATTATTGCAGATAATCAACCACCAACAAAGAAAGGAAAAACTATATTTTCGTTCTTTAAAAAGAGAGAGAGTGGTGAGACATCGACGAAAAATACACCTCCCGCGTCAAGTAAGGATACCGTGAACTAAGATTTGTCATATTTTTTTATTATTTTTTATTTAATTTTAATTTTTATGAACTTTGACTTGGTGTTAGCCCACCCCGTCGAGCAATGCTGGCGCCGCCCTTGTTTCTTCCAGATCTTTGTCATTCTGTGGTGCATTGATTTTTCGTCCACTTTAGTTTTAAGTTCAGTAGAGTTAGGCTAATCAAAATTCAATAAAGATTTTAATAACCAAAGATGATGGTAAATTCAATTTGTTTCGACCAATGAAATTATTCCTTCATCAAGTTAGTGTCTTTGTAGATGCTTACTTTTGGATATATTTCGTGCCTTGTGAAATGAAAGGAATGAAAGTATATGAAGGCAAAGAAGAAGAGGAGTGTCTAATCTGATTATAGACTAATGATTTGCCAAAATCATGTGGCGTTGTTTGTATAGTAGAAGACATTTTACATTTTGATTTTACCCCTTTTGAGTTTTTATTTTTTCTTTTCACAGGCTTTACGCATGTCAATTTCCTTTCACTGGCTAGTGTCTGTATTTTAGTAGAAGGCACTTTACATTTTGATTTTTTCCTTCTGAATATGTTTTTTTCCCTTTTTCTTTTCACGGACTTTGGTATATCAATATCCTTTCGTTGGCTATTATTTTGTTTCTTCAGGCTGAAGCATTGAGAAAGGAACTCTGCGCAAAGAATGTCCTAGAAAAGGTATATGTCGGTATGCATTATTGGCATCCATTCACTGAAGAAGCCATTGAACAGGTACCATTGTCATTTCTTGCTTTTAACTTTTCCATGGTGTTGATTTCATTGTTATGTACATATAACATATTGATTTTATTTTAGGGACCGGGGACATTTAGTCCTAAAATCCAAGAGTTATTAGCACCCTATCCCTAGTGTTTTTGTTTTAGTTATAGGTCTTATTTAGGTTGGTTAGCCAACGGGTGGAACTTGGTTCAATGTCATTGAGACAAAAATTACCCTTGATTATATAAGCCACGCCCCCCCCCCCCCCCATACAAATCCATTGAACTTTGATAGTCTTAGGTAGTTTACAAGAGCTACTCTGTTTATGCTTATCGGTAACCGTTTCAGTTCTTTGATTTCCTATAAACGTTTGTTTAAATTGCATCAGTTTTCCATCTATAAAATGACTTCCCCAACAGTAATTATCTGAAGAAATCCTTGAGGGAGAACCTACATTGTTTTTTAGGTTGTTAACCAGCTTACACTTGACAGAGTCAACAACTCTTCTGTTACAAAAAAATGTTAAATCTCTTCTTCAATTAAAAAGGGGGTAGAGATCTAAATAAGGGTTAACCAAAGAAAAAATATAAGCCCCGAAAAACTCAGTCAGTTTAACCAAGTATATTCAGAAAAACCTTCATACCAACAGGACTGATTACAGAGAAAAAAGATGGATTGGAGCTGTGGAAAAAGTATGAAGTAGGACTCTTTCCCCCAAAACTATTTATTTTTTTGTATATTTATGCTTCTTTGTGTCTCCTCCTTGAATTTACTATTTGTCTTATGCAATTTCCTTCTGACTGTTCATCTTTGTAGATAAAAAAGACGGAATTTCTAAGCTTGTTGTGCTTCCTCTTTATCCACAATTCTTGATTTCTACTAGCGATTGAAGCCTCCATTTATTGGAGAGTATATTACAGTGATGACTGAACTACATAATGATAATTTCATATTTTTAAATACTACCCAGAAAGAAACTAATATATGTGGAAATATGTTTAAATGAATTCCTAGGGAGGATGAGTATCTGGTTAACATGCAACACGCTGTGATACCTTCTTGGTACCAGCGTGAGGGATATATAAAATCCATGGAAGATTTGATCCAAAATGAGTTGGCTTGCTTCACCTTTCCCGAAAAGGTATTACATTCTTTTATAAAATTATATCATCTTCCTTGTGATTATTTGTTATTCCAAATAGTTCTTTTTAAATTCATATATAGTTACATGAGATGCTGCAAAACACATGCAGGCTACCCAGGCTTATGATGGACCACTTTTTCTTATTCTAATTGATACCTTGAACATGCATTTGATCTTAACGCCTAACTGAATATTCTACCCAAATTAGTTTAAAGCTCAAATGACATTTCGACTAATTTCCTTCTAATATTTGTGCTTATCCGCGAGCGCTTGATGTTTTTTATATAGAGTACTCCCTCTCTGACACTTCTATTTAAAATAAGGTTTGTGTCCGTCGAATATTAACAGAAATTGAGCATGTGTCTTGCACACGTCATGTAATTTTTCATAAATGAATAAAAACCAATCTCTTGTACTTTTTTATTAAACCCAAAGTAAATTCCATTTAAAACAAATTAATAGTTAAAACAAAAAAAATTAAAAAAATAGTTAGAATTTAAGATGGTAGTAGAGAGAAGAAATGGAGATAAACACAATAGAGAATCCAAGAGTGAGAGATTATTCGAGGGTCACATAATCTCATAGTTATAGAATTGGAGTAGGGTTTACATCATATAATAAATGACATCACTACCTTCAAACTATACATTAATGACCTCACGGCATAAACACTCAATAATAATAGTAAACACTATATTCTATAACATTCCCCCCCCCCCCCCAAGTTGGAGCATGTTGAACAAGCATGCTCAACTTGTAACAAAAAATGTCAAAGATAGCACAAACTAAAAAATGGAGCACCAAATTTATTGAGCCAATTACAATTGGATGTCATCTACGCCCATCAACAAATGCGACCAATAGGTGTACTTTTAAACACCAAACAACAAGATGTATTTCATCATCCATCAACAATAGGTCCAAAAATTGGCCCATCAAGAGGTGTTTAGCACCAATTAACAAAGGGAATTTCACCACTTATCAACAAAAGAACTTATAAAATAGTGTGCTTTTGAAGACCCAACTATAACGAAGTTTTGTTTTTGATTGGTCAAGCGCTTATAATTGTACCAAAAGTTATAACTATTAGTAGTGATGCAACTTTAATTTCTTAAAAATAAGGTGAGTCTCAGCCCATCAATATGCTCTTGCATTATCATTCTTACGGTTCAAACTCATAACCCCTCTTTGATACAAATTGATGAGTCAAACGCTTATAGTTGTACCAAAAGTTGTAGTTATTTGTAAAGATGAAACTTTATTTCCTTAAGCAAGAGGTGATTTTCCCCACGGAGCCCAAGCATAGCGAGTTTTGACCCATTCGAGTTACAATATGCTCATGCAACACTCATCAACAAAGGAACTTATAAAGGTCCATTTGGAAGTTTGCTTTTAGACCCCCAACAACAAGTGAGTCATTTATAACGGGTCAAGCTCTTATCATTGTACAAAAATTTATAATTGTTAGTAAAAACACAACTTTATTCCCTTAAACAAGAGGTGAATCTGTGACCATGGAGCCCAAGCCAGAGATCCTCGGCCCATATATGTTAGAATATGCTCCTGCATCATTCTCCATAGTTGAATAGATTGTCACTTTTGCGACTCGAACCCATGATCCCACTTTTGTACTAAATGATGGCTCAAGCCCTCACCGTTGTACCAAAAGCGATGCATGTTAGTAAAGACACATTTTTTTCCCTAAAACAAGAGGCGAGTCAATGCCATGGACCCTAAGCCTAACGAGTCCTAGCCCATTCAAGTTAGAATATGCTCATAAAAAAAACTGAACCTTCTCTTCTCACCATCACCATCACCGCCATTAACATCATCGTCACTCCTACCTACTTACCACCACCTAATTTAAAAAAGAAACACTAACTTCCTGTGACACCCTGACTAATTAAATACCGGGTAGCAACTCCTTTATTCAAATTAATGTGAAATGTCAAGTTGGTCCAGGTCGTAGCATCACTGTCGAAAAACGTTTTAACAATTACTAGCCACCTAATATTTAAAAAGTGAGTTGTCAATTTTAATTAAATCTGATTTACATACAACCAAAATAAATTATGAAATACTGATACCACATCCATATCACAATCGCAATAAAATAACGATGTAAGAACTGAAAGTGGAGGAATACACCTCACAACAATCCGAATATTGAAATAAGTAAAATATAAGCCTGATTCATTAATTAATTACAACCCAAAATGTGAAATAAAACTGAATAAGTAAGATGATTCTAAAAGGAAAGGGGGCGACATGGCCTATAGATGAGTAAGACTGAAGTAGAATCAAGATAGAAAGTGGAGGCGTCTACTATCGATCATGTAACTTCCACAGTAGCTACAACACGTCATTGGAATGGAATCCCTACACTTGGTGTCCTTGTGGCTGGCCACCTAAAAGATTTTTACAAAAAAATAGATTTGAAAGCTAACGGGTCAGAGCCTGATTGTGAAAATAGTTTAAAATACAGCAAGTGTTTAATATAATTAAACAGTGAATATAAAGTACATGATAGTGCGTGCACTCAAATGAGTTCCTCACCTCTCAACTAATTGTGCACTCCTATCGTAACCGTACCCGTTCTAGTTATTCCCATATCTAACTAGTCCAATACACAATAACGTTACTATACGATTCACGATTAAATTCCCGACATCTTAATTTAGACGGAGAGTTTTACTTTTCTTCTTAGTTCCTAATCTTAGTAATGCTAATCACTAGAGATTTACCATGTTTAACTCTACTAAAATGTTGCTATTATTCACACTTACGTTTATACAAGACAGTTCATTTTAATTAACAGTATATTATTCTCGTCATAAATATACAATACTGACACCCCGAGACTAAGCTGCGGTGCACACATACTCTGCTATCCAATCCCGGTACATCACGTACACAAGGACCACGTATTCCGAATCTCTCAGGAATCGTTTTCAATAAACAACAATCACACAATATGGAGGCGAACATAGTTCACATCACATGTGCCACGCACATACCTACGCTCCCATAATCAGCAGACTTATTAACTTCTCAATAAGTCCTTCTCTGACCTATGTCCTCGAGGTACCAATCTAAATCCCCCCTGTAGGCACACAAAGATTAGATGGCCCTGATCGAACGCCGACCTCCCGTGATAGCAAGTATGGTAGGTATGTTATACACAGATAAATACATATTCTAATCATTCACACATCTTAGATACCTTATCATAGTAATAGAGGTATACTTCTCAATTTTATACCGTCATTAAATATTACACGTTTACAAGTCCCCAAACGTAATACATAAAAGTTATTAACCCTTCTCACGTTGTAAATTTTAGGTACTTATTTCCTAACCCATAATTGTTATCCGGTTTATGACAAAATTCTATGTTTCACTTCTCATCGTATTCAAATGTACCCACTAGTTATCAAGGGAAGGTTAACACTCAATTATATAAGTCTACTGGAGGTTCGATATAAAATCAGGCCTAAAAGGCCATTCTGTCAACTCGTTAGAAATCTCGTTCGAACGAGGTCGTTCGAACGCGTGTCCTTCGAACGAGGTCGTTCGAACGCGTGTCCTTCGAACGAATGGCTTCGAACGAACTACCAACTCATTTGAAGGGGTACTGTCATCTCGTTAGAAGGTCGTTCGAACGATATGGGTAGGTCTTCTGACGGGATGGAAGTAAACGCGCATAAAATTCCCAACTCATTTCACCTCCTTTTTCTCTTTTCAAAATTCATCCTAAGATCATCCCAATAGCATTTTTATGTTCCTAAACCACTCTAAGTCCTCTTAGGTCGCTTCTTAACATATTTTTGGGGTCAAATCCTCCTAATCAACATGCAATTATCATTAATCCCCAAATTTTACTCCAAACCCTATGAACAAGAACCCAAAATTTCATTGTGTCTAATTACCCATCATAAATCCGTTTTTAAATCATCATAATTAAGTTTTTGGATACTAAATTCGTCCAGAGTCATTCTACATGCAATCCCTAACCCAACTTTAGAGTTTCTATAACCATTTCATCAGGTTTTCCTCAAAACTTTCAAGACAAAATAGTTCCTACACTAAACATGGATGAAATATTCAATGTACTTAAAAATATCAAATCACTTGCCTTGTATTTGTTCTTCAGATTGGTTGCCGGTGTTTCAAGGTTGATTTTCCCTCTTTTTGGTCACAATCTCTTCCAAAATGATGGTGGGGAGATGGTTTTGGTTTGGAACCCTATGATAACTTCTCTCTAACTCCCGTAGCCCACTTCTAATGCTTTTGGATAGTAACGACCTTAGTGGCCTCTTTAAAAATATAAAAATAAACTCTAAAATTCGTGGGTTTTAATTCCTTAATTTTTAAAATTACCAAAATACCCTTCTAGGTTGCCGGTTTGGCCTAGAAATGCCCCAGGACCTAAACTAAACCCCCCGCTAGTGGTTTCGGACTATTTCGGACCTTCCGGACATGTTGGCACACTCAAAATGATCATTCAGTTGATAAAAATATAATTAACTTTTTAATTTAGATAATTTCATTCCTGACACGATTGACACGCGCGTCCAAACTAAATTTCTCAAATTGTCGTATTTCTGCCTCGCGACAATTTAAATATTTTCAATACTCATGTATTACCATACATACTCAGAAATATTAAATTTTAACATCATAATTAAATACCAACTCACATCTCTCTAGTACTTATATCCGGATTAATTCCCAATTAATTCTCATTTAATTCAATTATTCCCTTAAATAAAAATCAATAAAATTACGGGGTATTACATACTTCCCCCCTAATAACAAAATTTCGTCCTGAAATTCGGAACTAAAGAGTACCTAGTAAAAATAACTCTGGGTGACGCTCGCGCATCTCATCCTCGTGCTCCCATGTGGACTCATCGGCATTATGATGCCGCCACTGAACACGTACTAATGGTACTATCTTTGACCTCCGTTTTTGCTCGCTTTGGTCCAAAATAGCAATCGAACCCTCCTCGTAGGAACTATCAGGCTGAAGATCGATGTCCTATATAGCAATGTGAGTATGGGCCAAATCGTCCCTAAGATATTTCCTTAGCGAGGAAATATGGAACATATCATGAATCATATGCAAGTGCTCCGATAACCCAAGTCTATACGCAACTGGCCCAATCCGCTCGATGATAGGAAATGGCCCCACGTATCTTGGTTCCAGTTCCCCCTTCATCCCAAAATGCATAATCCCCTTCATAGGAGATACTCTGAGTAACACCTGATCCCCCACTTTGAATTCTCTGAAGAACCTCTTGGCATCAGCATAACTCTTCTGCCAGTTCTGAGCTACCCGAATGCAGCTTCGTATCATCTCTATCCTTGCCGAAGTGTCCTGAATCACTTCCGGCCCAAGGAGTTTGTTATCCCCCACCTCTAACCAACATGATGGGGAACGAAAAGGTCTACCATACAACGCCTCAAATGGAGCCATGCCAATGGTGAACTGGTAGGAGTTATTATAAGCAAACTCCACCAGTGGAAGGTACTGCTCTCAACCCCCTCCAAAGTATAGGATGCACATACGCAACATGTCCTCCAACATCTGATTTGTCCTCTCTGTTTGCCCATCAGTATGTGGGTGATATGCCGTACTCAGCCACAACTCGGTACCCATGGCCTCCTCGAAACTCTCCCAAAATCGTGAAACAAATATCTTGTCTCGGTCAGACACGATATTTAGAGGCACCCCATGAAGTCTCACTATCCCCGCAATGAAGATCTGGGCATACTATCGCGTAGTGTAGTCTGTCCTTAAGGGTAAAAAAATTAGTAACTTTGATTAACCTATCCACAACCACCCATATGGAGTCGTTACCCCTCTGTGACATAGGTAACCCCGTGATAAAGTCCATGAATATGCTCTCCCATATCCACGTCGGAACCTCTAATGGTTGTAGAAGTCCTGCCAATTTCTGATGATCCACCTTTACTAGCTAACAAGTGGCGCATTTAGAAATGAACACGGCAATATCTCTCTTCATCCTACTCCACCAATACTGACGTCTCATGTCTTGGTACATCTTATCCCCACCAGGGTGTACCACGAACCGTGAGCCGTGCGACTCTACCATTACCTCGTGTTGCAAGTCTTTCCCTTCCGAAATGACCAGTCTCCCATTGAAGCTTAATCCCCCATCTAAACTAATGGTATAGGACTCGGCACCCTTTGCTAGTAATTGAACTATCTTCTCCTGACAGAATGAGTCATTTGCATGGGCCTTTATCACTCTCGTAACAATCTGAGGTGTAATAGTAATCACAGACATGAATGATTGGGCCACTGCATCCTGGTGTCCCAACTCCTTCCACTTAGCTTTCCACACCTCGGCCACCTCATCTACTTGCCTATGGCTCAACGCGTCTGCTACCACGTTAGCCTTCCCCGGGTGATATTGGATATCAAACTGATAATCCTTCACAAACTCAAGCCACCGACGTTGAAGCATATTCAGTTCCTTCTGTGTGAAGAGGTATTGTAGAGACTTGTGGTCTGTGAACAACCGAAATTTATCCCCTAGGAGATAGTGTCTCCAAATTCGAAGAGAGAATAGGATTGCCGATAACTCCAAGTCGTGGGTGGGGTAATTCTTCTCGTGAGGCTTAAGCTTACGGGAAGCATAAGCTATGGCCTGACTCTCCTGTTGTAGCAAACCTCCAAGTTGTAAGGACGCATCGATGTAGACTAAATACTCGGTATGGGGAATGCTAACACAGGCGTTGAGGTAAACTTATCCTTCAACTCATCAAATGCCAACTGACAGGCATCGCTCCAGATGAATGGCACACCTTTGCGAGTCAGATGTGTCAGAGGACCCGCTATCTTTGAGAAACCCCGAATAAACCTCTTGTAGTATCCTACTACGCCCAAGAAACTACGGATCTCAGCCGGTGTCGTGGCCTGTCCCCATTCCCTCACCGCGGATACCTTCCCTGAATCAACAGATATCCCCCGGTCTGAAATGATATGCCCCAAAAACTGAACCTCCTTCAGCCAAAATCCACATTTCTCGTACTTTGCATATAGCTCGTTCTGACGCAACTTCTGCAAAACTTGACTCAAATGCTTGGCATGCTCCTCTTCTGTCTTGGAGTAAACTCGGATGTCATCAATAAAGATGATGATGAAGCACCTTATACCTTTGACTTGCTTAAGTCTATACTGTATGTGTGTTCAACTAGTTTGGAAATAGTGACAAAATTGGTAGTTCATCCTAGAAACCAAAAAGCCTCAGAACTTTTCTCTCTAATTCTCTTCAATGATCTATGAAGGTAAAAATTGAATCACACTACACACAATTAGAAGTGCATACATGTGTTCATATTGCTTAAAATTGAGTGTGTGTTTAATTCCCCTTGAATTGGAGCTTTAAATATTTTTTGGGAATTTTTAAATATTTTAAGATATTTTTAAACATTTTTTAATAAATGTTATCATAAATAAAATGGGATTATATAATTTGTGGGGTTAATATTCTATTTTGGAAACTTTTGTTTTCACTCGAATTGTTTGGTTGGGTAGCATCTCAAAGCGCTAGAGACTTCAGGGTGATGTTTTGTAATTAATTTGACGCGCGTGTGAGAGCCACTCACAGGCCAACACTTGTCATCCTCTGGGTGAATGTATTTGTGCTTGTTGTGTGAGAGGATAGCCTGGTTCATTTTTGATCGTTAGATCATTCCTAATCGAGGGTCTGCATGTGTTCTTGGTTAATCCCGGTGCTATCCATATGAACCAATCACAATCGTTCTTAGCCACCGCTGTTTTATAACCTTTGGATCAAGTTAAACTCTGCAAGACTTGATCTCAGCCATTGATTTGCCTCGATCATCTAGAACCTTCCCTCAGCCCTATATATACCCTCATCTTCTCAGCCTTAGAAGACTTTTGGGCATTCGTCTTTCTGAGAGGAAAAAAATAAGAGAGAAGTGAGAGAAGAGAGAAAAGAATAGAGAGAAGAGAGAGAGAAAGGGAAACAGTTAGCCAAACCCTAACCCTAACCCTAAACACTTCAACTCAGAAACAAACCTTCGTATACATTCAACCCCAAACACAACCTTGAGTGTTTGAGAGAGTGGTTTGTTCATATCGTTGCTGTAACCTCTTGATCTTTTATTCTTGTTCACAACTTAAACATTAGAGTGAAGATCTTGTTTCTTTTTCCATAGAAACGTTAGATCTATACTCTGCACGTTACATTTTTCACTAGATCTGCATATTTTCTACTTGGTTTAAGAAAATCATTTTTGATTTGGTTTTAAAATGTTTTATGGTTTCTGTTTTTACAAAACTTAACCTGACCTAGTTGGATTCACACTTGGAGGTTTTCAATCTCACAAATGTTTTCAAAAAGAGATTGATTAAGATCTTGTCCGATTTTTCAAGCGAGATATCCATGGAATCTGGGTTATATTAAAGGTCAAAAAGGTTTTTAGTTTTGTAAGAAATAAAAATAACAAAATCACAGTATATAGACTTTATATGTAATTTTTATAGGACTGTCTGTAAATCTAAGTGTGTGTGAGTTCATGCATGTGAATAGGGATCACTTCACAAAAACTTAACACACTACTACACTGGAAGTGTTGTGTATAAGATCAGAGATCATTGAGTCGACGTAAAGAAGCTAAAGCAAAGGAAGTTAGCAAACTGAAGAACATCATCAACAAATCAGATCTATGAGAAGTTAGAAGGACACCAAGTGGGGTATATTCCTAAACTTAGAATAGGTTGATTTGTGTGTTTGCTTGTTGTATTGTTGGTGACTAATTTTTTTTATTTGTGGATTTTTGTTTTTGTGACTTAGAAGTCACCGTGGATGTTTCCTCTATTGGGAGAGGTTTTACCACGTTAAAATCATTGTGTTGATTATCTTCATCTACTCATCTCATTCTATAAGTGTGCTGAATTTTTGAAACTGCCTTAGTTTTAAAAACTGATTACACAATCTTAATTACTCTCGTACATAAGTTTCTTTGTAAACACATCTTGTTTATAATTTTTATTTTTCAAAAGAAAAGGGTTTCTCCAACAAATATTTCGGAGTTGCTTATACAGTTTAATCTTTTATTAAATGGCATTAGCGACGTTTTTCAATTGGTATCAGAGCCCTGTTAACTTTTATTTCAAAAGATCTTGTGTTTCTGAAATCGTTTTCTAAGAAACTTAACTATGGACGAGAAGAATGAAAGGTTTGGTAATCTGTCCAGACCTCCACTCTTTGATGGAAACAACTTTGCTTACTGGAAAGTAAGAATGGTTGCCTTCATCCAAGGGACTTTAGGAGATGATGTCTGGGACATTATTGAAAATGGATACACTTATCCTACTAAACTAGGCACTGAAGGAAGTGATGAGAGGGTAAAGAAAATCTTATATGAATTTACCAAAGAAGAGAAAACCATTTCTCGAAATAACAATAAAGGCAAGAATGCCATTTTTATGTCTATTAATGAGTATGAGTTCAAACGAATCTCATCTTGTGCCACTTCTAAGGAAGCTTGGGAGACATTAATCACTGCCCATGAAGGAGACTCAAGAGTTAAAGCTGCTAAAACTCACATTCTTATCCAGCAGTACAACTCTTTGATCATGACTGATTCTGAGTCTTTTGATGATTTTTACATGAACTTAACTGATATAGTTACTAAGTTGCATGCTAATGGTATAACTTATGATAGGAATGAAATTGTCTCTAAAATTCTAAGGTCATTACCACAAAAGTTTGACAGTAAGAGGTATGCTATTGAGGAGATGAATGATCAAAACCTTACCCCTGAGTTACTCAGTAGCAAACTTAGAATTGTGGAAATGGAATTAGACTTTAAGAAACAATTAAATCATTCTCAAAGAAAACAACCCAACTCTAACTTGAGTTTTGCCTCTAAGATACCCAAACTTGAGTCTAATTTGACCAACTCTGACTCTGATGAGGAGTGTGATATAGACAAACTAGATAATCAGATTTCCTTAATGTCTAAACAATTTAAGAAAATTGTCAAATTTCGAAACAAACAGGCATCTAAACAAGGCAAGCCTAATTATCCTACTCTGTCTAATTCCAAACCTCATGAGAGAGGACTTGACAAACATACTAAGGATAACAATTCCAGACCCACTAGAGACCATAAAAAGATTGAATGTTTTAGATGTGGGAAACTAGGACACATTGCTCACGACTGCAGAGTTAATCTGAATAAAGCCAACACACACAATAGAGCCAATGTCTGTAAAACTTGGAATGATTCAAGTGACTCTGATGAAGAGGAACTTGAGTCTTCAAATGTACTTTACCCTTGCATGTCCTTTTATGCTAAGATTATTTACAATGATAATATGCCTGTGTGTGATAATGATGCTCCTACTCTTGCTTGTGTGAATACTCCTTTGATTGGCCTAGATGCTTTATTGTCTGAAAATGTTGCTAGTTCTAGTTCCGTGTGTGTGAGTCAAAGTGATCTCGATAACGACGATGTAAATGGGTGCGTGAGTACTAAAATTGAATCGTTAGGGTTCACTACACACACTTCACTTAGCGACTCAGACGTAGATGACCTCCCTGATATCCATACTTTGTATGCTAAGACTCTTAAAAAAGGCACTAGACTGGAGAAGACTATTAGAGACTTGACTAAGAAATTAGATGATCTAAGTCTTATTGTGAAGTTGAATGCTGAAGAGTACACTAACCAGTGTCTGACTCATCAATCTGAAATTGAAACTTTTGATCAAAAATTAAAAGAGTTGACTAAAACTAATGAAACCCTGGAAATGAAATACAAGGGAACATTATTAGAACTGGAGGAACCAAAAACAAAGACAGCTACTGTTTTCAAAAAAATTTCTAAGTTTGAAAACAATTCAAATTGTTTTACTGACTTTGTTGTTGACTCCAAGACCAATTCTGATGATAGAACCGGTATTGGATTTTGCCCCAAGAACAAACTACACACTACAAAACTTGAACCTATTAAGTTTGTGTCTGGGGGCAAAAGACCAATTGAAACATGTCCAGACTTTCATTTTATTAAAAAGGAATTTGATCAAAAGCAACAAGAGAAAGACATTGGAGAGTCTAGTAACTCTAAGGCTGAGACTGCACTTAAGACTAAATACGTCTGTCCTTTGATCAGAAAGGCTGATTCTACCTTTAATACCATCCCTCCTAGGAATAGCACTACTGAACAGAATGTTGTTAAACCCATCTTTAGAAGTTTTCCTAAGGAAATCCATCCCTCAAGCAATCAATATTTCTCTTACTGTGACATTTATGGTCATTCCTTTGAAGGTTGTTATGCTAGGCGTCTAAACACCCCTGTTTACAAAACTTCTATCTACAAGAACTTTAACTATTCTAGGCAAAGTCGTAACAATTATGTCCTTCCAAGATAACCTGATAAGAACTCTAACTACAGAAATAGAAAGACCAAAACTAAAAGTTCATTTAAGAGAAAGGCTCCCAGAAACATTCCTAAACCAAAAGCTCAAATTTTTCAGAATAATCAGTTTGCTGCTCCAAATGTTTTTCGACAAAAAGTTGTGTCTCGAAAAATTATCAAATGAGGGCAAACTTGCGCAAAATTAAAACTAGAGCTATTTGGGTTAGAAAAGATGATCTTTTACCCCAAATGAGGTGTAACATTGTTATCACTGCTTTAAAAGCTGAACACACTTCATCTGGTTGGTATTTAGATTCTGGATAATAAAAACATATGACAGGAGATGAAACCAAACTTTTAAACAAAACCAGATTTGTTGGTGGGAAAGTAGTTTTTGGTGATGGTGTTTCATCTTAGATCATAGGTAAAGGAACCCTAAAAGAAGAAGGAATGCCTATTCTCGAAAATGTTCTATTAGTTAAAGGCCTTAAAGCCAGCCTCCTAAGTATATCACAATTTTGTGACTCTGACCATACAGTCACCTTTTCAAAGAACAATTGTAAAATTCTAAATGATAAAGGTGAATGCATTATTACAGGTTTTAGAACACTTGACAATTGTTATACTGTCAAGATTAGTTCTGAAATCTGTAACATTGTCAGAATGGATGACAATGAGATCTGGCATAATCGTATGGGTCCCCTAAGTTATGAATCCTTGGTAGATTGTCTAGTCAAGAGATTGTTAGAGGTATTCCTAAAATTAAACCTATTTTAAGTGTTGTCTGTGGTCCTTGACAGGAAGGAAAAATAGTTAAGACTTCGCATAAAAAGGTTAAATACATTCTCACCTCTAGACCTTTAGATCTCATCCATATGGACCTTATTGGTCCCTCTAGAACTGTTAGTCTTTGTGGACACATTTATATCCTTGTCATGGTTGATGATTTCACACGATTCACTTGGGTTGCCTTCTTAAAACATAAATCTGACACGTTTCAGAATTTTTTGAAAATTCTTCTAAGAATTGAAAATGAGAAGGACACACAAGTCAATCGCATTCGTAGTGATAGAGGGGGAGAGTTCATAGACACAGGAATAGTTGAATATTGTGACTACAACGGTTACAAACATGAATTTAGTGCCCCTAAGACTCCTCAGCAGAATGGTATTGTTGAAAGGAAAAACCGAACTCTTCAAGAGATGGCACGTGTCATGTTGCATGCCAAATCTCTACCTAAGTACTGCTGGGTAGAATCTATTAGAACTGCATGTCATATCATTAATAGGGTTTACCTTAGGAAAAACTCTAAACAAACCCCTTATGAGTTGTGGTTCGGTAAGAAGCCTAATCTAAAATAACTAAGAACCTTTGGAAGTCAGTGTTATGTCTGTAAAGATAGAGAACATTTGTCTAAATTCGAAACTCGTGGTGATAAAGCCATCTTCTTAGGATACTCTCCAAACAATCGTGCTTATTGTATATACAATCTGCGTACTAAGGCCCTTATGGAATTGATAAATGTAATTGTAAGCGACACTATTGTCGAAAATAAGACATCTGAATCACCTATTATGGTTGAATCTGAAAATGATTTCAAAACTAATTCACCAGAAATAGATGACTCATTACCTGTTGAGAGTCCAGAAGTACCTGGTTGGGTCACTAAAGATCATCCCATTGACAACGTGGTCGGTAATCTTAATGAGCCAGTTCGTACTAGATCCCAGTTAAGAAATTATGCTAATTATGCATGTTTTGTCTCCCTTGTGGAACCGAAAAATGTTAATGAAGCATTGAATGACACACACTGGATTTCTGCTATGCAGGAAGAACTTTTACAATTTGTCATTCACGATGTCTGGTATCTTGTACCTCGGCCTCAAAACAAAAATGTTATTGGAACACATTGGATCTTTAAGAACAAATCTGATGAAAATGGGGTGATTCTTAGAAACAAAGCTAGACTTGTTGCTCAAGGCTACTCTCAAATAGAAGGAATAGATTTTAGCGAGACTTTTGCCCCTGTCACTCGTCTTGAATCTGTTCGACTTCTTTTCTCCATTGCGTGTCACTTAAAATTCACACTTTATCAAATGGACGTCAAATCTGCCTTCCTAAATGGAATTCTGTTCGAAGAAACATATGTAGAACAACCCAAAGGGTTCATTGACCCTAAATACCCTAACCATGTATTTCTTCTAAAAAAGGCTTTGTATGGCTTAAAACAAGCTCCTAGAGCTTGGTATGAATGCCTTTCTAACTTTTTATTGGATAAGGGTTTTAAGAGAGGAGGAAATGACCAGACTCTCTTTGTCAAACATTTTGACAAATAGCCCAAGTCTATGTAGACAACATCATCTTTGGGTATACTTCAACATCTGAAGTTAAATCCTTTTCTGCTAGTATGCATAAGGAATTTCACATGTCCCTTATGGGGGAGCTACAACTTTTCTTAGGATTTCAAGTGAAACAGAATTCTGATGGACTATTTGTCTCTCAAACCAAGTATGCCTTATATATTGTTAAGAAATTTGGTTTAGATAATGCTAAAGTCGCCAAAACACCTATGAGTACTACTGTTAAATTATGTAAAGATGAAACTGGAAAGTCAGTTGATTCCACACTCTATCTTAGTATGATTGGTAGCCTACTCTATCTAACTTCCTCGCGACCAGACATAATGTATGTTGTATGTCTGTGTGCTCGTTACCAGAATAACCCTAAAGAGAGCCATTTATTGAGTGTAAAACGTATAATAAAGTACATAAAAGGCACTTTTAATCTTGGACTTAGGTACACTAAGGATACCTGTAGCACCATCATAGGGTATACTGATGCTGATTGGGACGGTTGTACTGATGATAGTTAAAGTACATCAGGTGCCTGTTATTATGTCGGCAATAATTTAGTTGGTTGGAGTAGCAAAAAACAGAATTGCACATCTTTATCTACGGCTGAGTCCGAATATATAGCAGCAGGAAGTTGTTGTGCTCAATTGTTATGGATCAAACAGATGTTAAGTGATTATGGGATTAAAGAAGATCAATTACAATTGTATTGTGACAATCAAAGCTCCATTAACATATCTAAAAACCCGATTCAACACTCGCGAACTAAACACATTAAAATAAGACATCCTTTTATTCGCAAACTTGTTGAAACTAAGGAATTAGAAATTCATTACCTGCCTACTGATCTGCAACTTGTAGACATGTTCACTAAACCTTTAGACTATAATATATTTCTGTATTTGCGAAATTCTGTAGGCATGGTATGTGCTGATTAAACTCTTAAGACTTTAAGTTTTACCCTTTGTCCATTTGAGACAAAATGGGGGTGAAATTTGAGTTTTATAAGTTCAATTTTTTGTTCACATTTCATCTAAACTTCTTGATCTTAGTGTGCATATTTGTAGGAATCTCTTCTACTGGTTGTCTACCTTTTCTAGTGTAAAAATTTGTAAATAGTTGAGTTATGTAATTTTTTGACTTTCTAGGAAATGGGTAGATAGTAACTTCTGTATAGGACTAGGTTTTATTTCTTTTGGCTCCCTATGAGTTTTAAGCTAATTCAAAGGAGATTTTGTCTCATATTTCCAAAGGGGGAGATTGAAGCACCTTATACCTTTGACTTGCTTAAGTCTATACTGTATGTGTGTTCAACTAGTTTGGAAATAGTGACAAAATTGGTAGTTCATCCTAGAAACCAAAAAGCCTCAAAACTTTTCTCTCTAATTCTCTTCAATGATCAATGAAGGTAAAAATTGAATCACACTACACACAATTAGAAGTGCATACATGTGTTCATATTGCTTAAAATTGAGTGTGTGTTTAATTCCCCTTGAATTGGAGCTTTAAATATTTTTTGGGAATTTTTAAATATTTTTAGATATTTTTAAACATTTTTTAATAAATGTTTTCATAAATAAAATGGGATTATATAATTTGTGGGGTTAATATTCTATTTTGGAAACTTATGTTTTCACTCGAATTGTTTGGTTGGGTAGCATCTCAAAGCGCTAGAGACTTCAGGGTGATGTTTTGTAATTAATTTGACACGCGTGTGAGAACCACTCATAGCCCAACACTTGTCATCCTCCGGGTGAATGTATTTGTGCTTGTTGTGTGAGAGGATAGCCTGGTTCATTACTGATCGTTAGATCATTCCTAATCGAGGGTCTGCATGTGTTCTTGGTTAATCCCGGTGCTATCCATATGAACCAATCACAATCGTTCTTAGCCACCGCTGTTTTATAACCTTTGGATCAAGTCAAACGTGCAAGACTTGATCTCAGCCATTGATTTGCCTCGATCATCTAGAACCTTCCCTCATCCCTATATATACCCTCCTCTTCTCAGCCTTAGAAGACTTTTGGGCATTCGTCTTTTTGAGAGGAAAAAAATAAGAGAGAAATGAGAGAAGAGAGAAAAGAATAGAGAGAAGAGAGAGAGAAAGGGAAACAGTTACCCAAACCCTAACCCTAACTCTAAACACTTCAACTCAGAAACAAACCTTCGTATACATTCAACCCCAAACACAACCTTGAGTGTTTGAGAGAGTGGTTTGTTCATATCGTTGCTGTAACCTCTTGATCTTTTGATCTTATTCACAACTTAAACGTTAGAGTGAAGATCTTATTTCTTTTTCCATAGAAACGTTAGATCTATACTCTGCATGTTACATTTTTCACTAGATCTGCATATTTTCTACTTGGTTTAAGAAAATCATTTTTGATTTGGTTTTAAAATGTTTTATGGTTTCTGTTTTTACAAAACTTAACCTGATCTAGTTGGATTCACACTTGGAGGTTTTCAATCTCACAAATGTTTTCAAAAAGAGAATGATTAAGATCTTGTCTGATTTTTCAAGCGAGATATCCGTGGAATCTGGGTTATATTAAAGGTCAAAAAGGTTTTTAGTTTCTTAAGAAAGAAAAATAACAAAATCACAGCATATAGACTTTATATGTAATTTTTATAGGACTGTCTGTAAATCTAAGTGTGTGTGAGTTTATGCATGTGAATAGGGATCACTTCACAAACACTTAACACGCTACTACACTAGAAGTGTTGTGTATAAGATCAGAGATCATTGAGTCGACGTAAAGAAGCTAATGCAAAGGAAGTTAGCAAACTGAAGAACATCATCAACAAATCAGATCTATGAGAAGTTAGAAGGACACCAAGTGGGGTATATTCCTAAACTTAGAATAGGTTGATTTGTGTGTTTGCATGTTGTATTGTTTGTAACTGATTTTTGTTATTAGTGGATTTTTGTTTTGTGACTTAGAAGTCACCGTGGATGTTTCCTCTATTGGGAGAGGTTTTACCACGTTAAAATCATTGTGTTGATTATCTTCATCTACTCATCTCATTCTATAAGTGTGCTGAATTTTTGAAACTGCCTTAGTTTTAAAAACTGATTACACAATCTTAATTACTCTCGTACATAAGTTTCTTTGTAAACACATACTGTTTATAATTTTTATGTTTCAAAAGAAAAGGGTTTGTCCAACAAACATTTTGGAGTTGCTTATACAGTTTAATCTTGTATTAAACGGCATTAGCGACGTTTTTCAGATGACGAACTGGTCTAGGAATTCTCTGAACACCCTATTCATCAAGTCCATAAACACGGCTGGAGCGTTGGTCAAGCCAAAAGGCATAATCCAAAATTCGTAGGAACCATATCTCGTCAGGAAAGCAGTTTTCGAGACGTCCTGTTCCCTGATACGCAACTGATGGTATCCCGATAGCAAGTCAATTTTTGAGAAGAAGGAAGCTCCTCTCAGCTGGTCAAATAAGTCATCGATTCGGGGTAATGGATACTTATTCCGTATCAGGACTTTATTCAACTCCCGATAATCTACACACAACCTCAACGATCCATCCCTCTTCTTTACGAATAAGACAGGGGCAACCCACGGTGAAGTACTCCTTCGAATAAACCCCTGACCCAGCAACTACTCTATCTGATCCCTTAGATCTCTCATCTCTGCTGGAGCCATATGGTAAGGTGCGTGGGTAATTGGCCGAGTTCCCGGTGTCAAATCGATCACAAAATCTATCTCTCTACTCGGAGGTAGTCCAGGTATCTCCTGAATTACATCAGCAAACTCCTTAACAACTGGAATCGAATCGAGTGGTAACACCACTTCCTTAGAGGTCTCCTCCTCTATATAGTACAAGTGAGTGGACGATCCTCCTTCAGGGGGAGGCATCGCCACTAAAAACATCTCCTGCCCGGGAATGGCAAAGATAATACTCCTACTGAAAAAATTAATCACGGCTCGATACGGAACTAGCCAATCCATACCAACAATTGCATCATACTCAGTCATCTCTAATACTAACATATCACTGGGTAAAGTAAATCTCCCGATTTCTATACCCACACCTCTACAAATAAGGGAAATCACAGAACCCCTACTCAACGGTGAATCTACGCAAGTAATTGTGCTCTTTGCAGTGTCTGACAACCCCAAGGTGCGTGCAAATATCGTGGTAATGAAACAGTGTGTGGCCCCCGTATCAAATAAAATACGCCCCATAATCCCCTGAATAGAGAACATACCCTCATTAGCAGGTGGATCCTACGGGACTGCGGCATGATGGAGTTGATAAACTCGCCCGTACTGAAGCTGTCCCTGCTGGACTGGGACTGTTGGGGTGGGTGGTAAAGCTGGCATCTGTGGTGGATCTGGGAGGGCGGCGGGAAACATAGGTCTCTGGGGCTCATGTCGAGCACCCTACAGCTGCTGCTATGGGTCCCTGCCCCTATCAGGACACTCCTGGAGCTTATGGACAATCTTTCCACAAGGGAAACATTTCCCCGAAAAATAATCCCCTCTCTGACCCTGCTGTCTATGGCCCTGGTGGCCGTTGCCATTCCTCCCCTGGCCGTGCTGGCCCTGATGAAACTGCTGTTGTTGACCCTACTGGTCGTGCTGTCCCTGATGGCCGTGCTGACCCTGTTGGCCCTGAAGAAAACCTCCCTTGCCATTTTTAAAACCTCCAGATCTGAACCTTTTAAAATCCCCCTGCTGGGAACCCTAATCTCCCTACTTATGCTGACCCTAAGCAGATTGCGCTCCGCTGGCACCATTTCCCTTTGTCCTGCCCTGAAGGCTGGACTCTCCTGATCGCTTACTCTCTGACATATGGAAGCAGTGATCCTGCCATGCAGAGGCATTTACGGATGGCAGTGAAGCAGTGCTGCGTTAACCACATCAGAATAAGTGGCTAACGAGAGATTACCTAACAAGTGATGGCGGATCCTCCAAGTCAATCCATCCATGAACTTCTGAATCTTCTTCTCCTCGGTTGGAATCTCATCAGGAACGATGTTTAAGATATTTGTGAACTCAGCCTCATCCTCGGCTACGGTCTTTCCCTCCTTCTTGAGATTCATCAACTTCCTCCTCATTCGGTGTGAACAGTTGATGGAAAATATTTACGGTAGAATCGCACTCAAAACCCCAGAATATAAAGGATGTCTCTATCCTCCGCGGTGGTAATGGACTCCCACCACTGCAATGCTGATCCTACTAGCTTAAAAGTATCCAGTATATGTTTCTCTACATCCATGCACTCGTACATCCTTAAGTGCCTTTGGATGTCCTTCTTCCACTGACTGGACACAACGACATCGGAGCTACCTGCAAACTCCGGAGGGTGTGCTTTCTGAAAAGCATCACGAACACGTTACCAAGCTGATGAGAATGCATGAGCCTGTACTGGCACTACTGCCGGCGCCTGGGATGGTGCCTGCTGCACAACTGCTAGGTCAGCATTTACCATTTGGGCTATAATAGAGGTAACCCCCGTAGCATTCAAGGAGCCCTGAACTGGTGTCGGCTGTGGCTCGGGCTGAGCATCCCTGGGAACTCGCTGTGTACGTCGTGGAGGCATCTGAAATGAGAGTAAAGTCTTATAAGTTCGCAGTTATTATCTCAAAATAGCTGAAGAGAGAAACATACAGAAAAGAATACAACAATCCTAAAATATAGGGCTCTACATCAAAGAAAGCTACGCGGAAACATAACAAGCCGTACAGATCCTAAGGACACTAGAACCTGATGCTCTGATACCACCTATGACACCCCGACTAATTAAATACTGGGTAGCTACTCCTTTATTCAAATTAATACAAAATGTCAAGATGGTCCAGTTCGTAGCATCACTGTCGAAAAACGTTTTAACAATTACTAGCCACCTAATATTTAAAAACTGAGTTGTCAACTTTAATTAAATCTGATTTACATACAACCAAAATAAATTATGAAATACTGATACCACATCCACATCACAGTCGCAATAAAATAACGATGTAACAAATGAAACTGGAGGAATACACCTCACAACAATCCGAATACTGAAATAAGCAAAATACAAGCCTGAATCATTAATTAATTACAACCCAAAATGTGAAATAAAACTGAATAAGTAAGATGACTCTAAAAGGAAAAAGGGCGACATGCCCTACAGATGAGTAAGTTTGAAGTAGAATCAAGATAGAAAGTGGAGGCGTCTACAATCGATCCTGTAACTTCCATAGCAGCTACAGTACGTCACTAGAATGGAATCCTTACACTTGGTGTCCTTGTGGCTGGGAACCTAAAAGATTTTTACAAGAAAATAGATTTGAAAGCAAACGGGTCAGAGCCCGGTTGTGAAAATAGTTTAAAATACAGCAAGTGTTTAATATAATTAAACAGTGAATATAAAGTACATGATAGTGCGTGCACTCACATGAGTTCCTCACCTCTCAACTAATTGTGCACTCCTATCGTACCCGTACCTGTTCTAGTTATTCCCATATCTAACTAGTCCAATACATAATCTAAAGTTACTATACGATTCACGATTAAATTCCCGACATCTTAATTTAGATAGAGAGTTTTACTTTTCTTCTTAGATCCCAATCTTAGTAATGCTAATCACTAGAGATTTACCATTTTTAACTCTACTAAAATGTTGCTATTATTCACACTTACATTTATACATGACAGTTCATTTCAATTAATAGTATATTATTCTCATCATAAATATACAATACTGGCACCCCGAGACTAAGTTGCGGTGCACACATACTCTGCTATCCAATCCCGGTACATCACGTACATAAGGACCACGTATTCCGAATCTCTCAAGAATCATTTTCAATAAAAAACAATCACACAATATGGAGGCGAACATAGTTCACATCACATGAGTCACGCACATACCTACGCTCCCATGATCAGCAGACTTATTAACTTCTCAATAAGTCCTTCTCTGACCTATGTCCTCGAGGTACCAATCTAAATCACCGCCGTAGGCACACAAAGATTAGATGTCCCTGATCGAACGCCGACCTACCATGATAGAAAGTATGGTAGGTATGTTATACACAGATAAATACATATGCTAAGCATTCACACATCTTAGATATCTTATCATAGTAATAGAGGTATAATTCTCAATTTTATACCGTCATTAAATGTTACACGTTTACAAGTCCCCAAACGTAATACATAAAAGTTATCAACCCTTCTCACGTTGTAAATTTTAGGTACTTATTTCCTAACCCATAATTGTTATCCGGTTTATGACAAAATTCTATGTTTCACTTCTCATCGTACTCAAATCTCATAACTATACCCACTAGTTATCAAGGGAAGGTTAACACTTAATTATATAAGTCTATTGGATGTTCGAAATAAAATCAGGCCTAAAAGGGCATTCTGTGAACTCGTTAGAAATCTCGTTCGAACGAGGTCGCTCGAATGAGTGTCATTCGAACGAATGGCTTTGAACGAAGTACCAACTTGTTAGAAGGGGTATTGTAATCTCGTTAGAAGCTCGTTCGAAGGAGGTCGTTCGAACGACCTGGGCAGGTCTTCTAACGAGATGGCAGTAAACGCCCATAAAATTCCCAACTCGTTTCACCTCCTTTTTCTCTTTTCTAAATTCATCCTAAGATCATCCTAATAGAATTTTTATGTTCCTAAACCACTCTGAGTCCTCTTAGGTCGCTTCTTAACATATTTTTGGGGTTAAATCCTCCTAATCAACATGCAATTATCATTAATCCCCAAATTTTACCCCAAACCCTATGAACAAGAACCCAGACTTTCATTGTGTCTAATTACCCATCATAAATCCGTTTTTAAATCATCATAATTAAGTTTTTGGATACTAAATTCGTCCATAGTCATTCTACATGCAATCCCTAACCCAACTTTAGAGTTTCTATAACCATTTCATCAGGTTTTCCTCAAACCTTTCAAGACAAAATAGTTCCTACACTAAACATGGAAGAAATATTCAATGTACTTAAAAATATCAAATCACTTGCCCTACATTTGTTCTTCAGATTGGTTGTCGGTGTTTAAAGGTAGATTCTTCCCTCTTTTTGGCCACAATCTCTTCCAAAATGATGGTGGGGAGATGGTTTTGGTTTGGAACCCTATGATAACTTCTCTCTAACTCCCGTAGCCCACTTCTAATGCTTTTGGCTAGTAATGGCCGTAGTGGCCTCTTTGAAAATATAAAAATAAACTCTAAAATTCGAGGGTTTTAATTCCCCAATTTTTAAAATTACCAAAATACCCTTCTAGGTTGCCGATTTGGCCTAGAAATGCCCCGGGACCCAAACTAAACCCCCGTCTAGTGTTTTCTGACTTTTCTGACCATTCGGTTGATAAAAATATAATTCACTTTTTAATTTAAATAATTTCATTCCTGACACGACTGACATGCGCGTCCAAACTAAATTTCTCAAATTGTCGTATTTCTGTCTCGCAACAATTTAAATATTTTTAATACTCATGTATTACCATACATACTCAGAAATATTCAATTTTAACATCATAATTAAATACCAACTCACATCTCGCTAGTATTGATATCCGGATTAATTCCCAATTAATTCTCATTTAATTCAATTAATCCCTTAAATAAAAATCAATAAAATTACGGGGTATTACACTTCCACCATCAAACCTACCTCTATTGACACTAACATCATCTGACACCACAACCTTCCACCATCATCTTTACGTTTTCTCATCACCACCCTCTTTCAAACTCGATCGAGTCAAATAAAATGAAAATCAGATGTACAAATTTATCCAGACTCATTGCATATATAAAAAATTGAATGAAAAAGATTCAATGATCTAAAAATCGGCCTAGGCGGTGTTAGGTGCGAGGTAGGCGCCTTGCCTAGGGGCAAAGATGAGAAAAAAGTGGACCAAGTGAAAAAGACCGATTAGAAACAATTTGCCTAGTAGCACATAGAAAGTACACTGTACTACGATAGGATGGAAATATACGAAAAAATATACGTAGAAATTTGTATATATATATATATCAAATACAAATTCTCTCTCTATATATATATCAAATACAAATTCCTACGTATATATCATCTACTAATTTCATTTATACGTATATATATATCACATGTATGAATGTTGCTCTGCACTTTTTGGTGTAATATTTATGAATGTTATACTGTTTTATTATATATAATGGCAACATATTTTTTCCTATGTAATATTATGTTCTTTGGTTTAGGAATTCAATATTAATTGCACAAAATATTTTTCAGTCTGCAACATATCTATTTTGACTTAATGTCAGCAATCTTTTATTTATGAATATTACGCCAAAAGTATACTTGATGTTTTGTGTAGAAAAAGCAAAATACACTTCTAAGTATTAAAAGTGTCCCTCTTTAGGACTCATCCTGGCTTTGTGCCTGGACACTTTTTTGATAAATTGGTTGCCATTTCCCCCTTATATTCCTTAGAAGTCTTTATCAGTTGCGTATCTCTGGGAATGCTTCAATTTTTTCTCTCCGAGTATCCCATTTTTGAAATTTCAATATAAGTTTAAATGTTTAATTGAGAATAAGCTTTACAGGTGATGATATTTTTTAGCGCTCATGGAGTGCCACTTGCTTATGTGGAGGAAGCTGGTGATCCATATAGATTGAGATGGAGGAATGTGTTGATTTGATTATGGAAGAGTTAGAAAAGAGGAAGTTAAATAACCCATATACTCTAGCTTATCAGGTACTTGTACATGGGCCTTATTTCAAGCTCATATGTTTTTTATCCTGAACGAAAATAATTCTTCATTAATATCAACTGAAATTTAGGCGTTGAAAGGCATAGGATATGGGAATAACATGGAATTATGAAATTCGACATCTCTTGGACAACTTTTCATTTGTTTTAGACTTTATATCTTTTAGGATTATTAAAGAAATTAATATCATTGATTAAAAGTTAGTTTCAATATCAATACCCATGTCCAACGGAGTAAAAATGAGTTCTATGATTCAATGTTGCAAGGCACCAATGTCTCGTCAGACAAGGCGAGGTGCCCCCTAATCGCGTTGACCAAACCTACAATTTTTGTTTGCATGATTGTATAATAATATTTGTAATAACAAAATTATTTTATGATCTAAAATTTAAAATATGTGGTAATAAATATAATTATACACAGTTATGTTGAGACATATAAGAAAATATACCCAATAAACAACATGAAAGCAAAAAATGCGTCCATATATGACGATTAATGTAACATTTCAATCATTAAATTGTTGACAACTTGTTGATAAATCACTTATTGATCTCATTAGAGTGTGGTGGGGTGATGTGGGGTCATATTCCCTTAAGATGGGAGAAAATTTAGCTGAAGAAGCGAGATTTGGCAGACAGAGTGAAAACTAATGGTGAAATTGATATGAGATTGTGGATGTGCGGGGTACGAGCTTGCTAAGAAACTCTCCTTGATCAAACAGGATCTTAGAGATGGAATAATGGCTTCTTTGGCAATGTCAGGCTTTGCACCTTTAAAAGGTTGAAGGTGATAAAGGAGTAAGGATGAGTTGGGTTAGATAGGAAAGGGGGGAGAAGAGGAAAGAGGAGGTAGGGAGGAAGTTGTTGTTGGAGGAGATAAGATGGAGGCAAAAGTTGCATTCATTATGGCTAGTGGAAGGGGATAGAAGATTATTATTTTATTTTATTTTTTTACAAAGTAGCTAATTCTCATCACAAGTTCATTCATTCAGAAAAAGTGTGGTTTTGGAGCAGGCATATACCGAGGAGAGTCACATAAGCGAGGCAGTTAGATAGTTTTATTTGGAATTGGATACGAGGAGGACGAGTGGAAGACTTTATGGGTTGGAGTTTAATAGCATATCTAGTGAGGATAATGATGTGTATCGAGCTCTGCATGGGTCGTATCATCTATGATTGTGTTTTAAGGAATGGCACGCTTGTAAAGGGGGCTTGAACGTAATCCTGAGATTAAGGATAATTCCCTAACTGGCAAGCATTTTTTGGGGATTAAGAAACCGAAGTAGCTTAAGCGTGGCAACTTAGCATGGCAATTCAACGAGGCAGCTTAGCGTGTCAACTCATACCCTAGCTTGGTGTGTTAGTCGTATTGTATCTTTTTGTTTATTGACTATGAGCTATAACGGTTGTAATGACATAACGAGAATAATAATGAGTTTGTGTGAGGTCAAACGGTAATTGTGAGAGACTAGGCTTGGTAGGGCCTGGGAGAGCTTTCATGTTCTATCGAATGACCTCGCCGTGGGAACTTTAGAGGGACTTAGTTTAGAGGATTGAGAAGTAAGACAATGTTGGGGCTTGTCCTGACCATCTTAGATACACCTGGTAAAACACCAAAGGACCCTGGCCGTGAAACCTCGGGCGGAACAACTTGGAGTTCCATCGGGCATTTTGTGTTGAACCAAGAAGCCTTCTACTTAATGTCACATCTACTATAGGTGATGTCACTAGCGAGCTAAACAATGTCAGACCAGCACTTGAGTAAACCACCGTGGTATTTGGGGATGTCAGACGGTTGTTGAGCCACCTCTATGACAACAGCCCCCTGACACACAGTGGTTAAGCAAAAGGCATGTCTTGGCATTTAATGTTTATGACGTGGAGGCAACTAGTGGATCAGGTATTTAATGCTATGACATAAAATATGAGGGAGGTATTTCATAGTCTTTAATGACTGAGTTGCCTCGGGGTGGTGTGGGGGGCTATTTAAGGACCCCAACCACCTTTGAGGAGAGGATCCTTTGGAGAGTTTTATGGCTAGAGAGAATATACATTAAGAGAGAGTTATTACCAACCAGAGGGTTTACTCTCTCACCATTGTTATTTATTACGAAGCTTTTAATACTTGACAGAGATTCTTGAGGGTGTTTGGTGTGTTTACCTACCTGCCAAGGTGTACCTAGGGTGATTAATTCTCTCTCCATCTAGATAAGTTACTTTTAAGTTCTTTGCTATCTTCTGAGTTATACACGAGAGATTTGTGAGTTTAAATTGAGTTCATCTTCATTAAGGCTGTGCTTGGGTGTCCTATAGTTAATCCAAGGTTCTGGCTAATTAACTTATCATTACCATACTCAAAAGAGGTTACGCCTCCATCTTATCTAAACTACCCTCTTACAATGCCAAACGATTTTTCCTTAGAGTTTCAGTGGGTTAAACCACCTATCTCTCATTTTTTGTTTATTCTGGTGGGCATAGAGGCTTTGAGTTAGCTTATGTCGCTGTTTTAATTAATGGATTTGTGGTATGAGATATGAACATTTCTTGTTTGCATCGGTGTATCCATACACTACTTTCTTTGAATAAGTTGTATCAGCGTATCCATATTCCATATTCCTATTCGAGTATGGGTATGCAACGTGGATGGAGATATCTTATTTTTTTAAATTAGAAACAAAGTATCATTATTGATAAAAAAACCACCGAATAAAACATAGAGGGCCAGCAGTCCACCCACGCAAAGGAAATAAAAATTACACTACTAAGAAATGAAGAGAGACATGAAAAGAAATTGTCGCCCCTCGCCAAAAAAATGTCAACATTTTAAATAGTCAAACAAACTTGGTAAAAATTGCGCACGCACATAAAAGTTCCCAAAGCAACATACTGTTTGCTCGAGGGGCCTTGATAGCCATGCCCGAAGTGCCCATGTCCGAACTAGAGTTTAACAACAGAAATTTTGATCTTCAAAGAACGTCCACCGTAAACCCAGACCCATTCAACAACTACAAAGTAAAATCCATCCACCTATCTAGAAGTGCTTGGATGTGAAGCCCAAAGTGTTACAAGAAATTCAATCCTTTCCTACACCTCTCCTTTCGAGCTCTCTTTATCATCAAAGGCTCAAATACTCGAATTTATCTTTAACTAGGCCAAACCTAATAATACCACTAGATGTTTTATTCCTCTAACATTAGAAACACCAATCCATCTTAACAAATTCGTATCATTTATAGGGTAGCTCACTTCCTATCCCCAAAATCTTAATTAATCTCTTCAAACAAAATCTAACAAAATTGCAATGTGTAGTAAACTCGTGACTATCTTTAGACAATGCAAAAAGAGGGAGAGAGCATGGTTTTATGCCTATTCCTTTGTAATAAAATCACAAATGTTCACGCTAACTTTGGCATAACCATGCAAAGACTTGTACTTTTGAGGGTATGCCAACTCTCAAAAGCTTCTTGTATGGCTCGATATATGGTATTAAAGGAGAATGCACAAGAACATCAAAGAAAGATTTGCAAGAATTCTCCCAAAGAATTATGAAGCCAAACTCTTTTAAACTAAGACCCCTGAGATAAAAAGAAACCCTTCCATAAGAGAAAGGATTACAACAAAATTTTTGAACTATCTGACATTTAAATTCCTACTAAAAGAGAGATTCGAAGAATAGATATGAGAAGAAGACCAATAAGTCACTTAATAGAAGTGCCGTGATTAAGAGACAAGCGATAAAGTCTTGGAAAGAGAATGTTAGAAGGGAAAATACCCAAACCAATGATCTTCCCCAAATCTAATTTTTAAACCCATTTAACCACACACATAATAAAGGAAGAGATCCAAATTTTGAAAAATAAATTTCCACGAACATTTATAAATGCCTCTTTCCTCCTTTCAATTGCACCCATTTTCCGTGAAATCCATACTTGCTCTTAATGATAAAACACCGAAAAGCTTCTTGTTGAAGAGGGAATCTCCACAAAAATTTCCTTAATAAAGAAAAAATTCTTTGTTTAAAAGCTTACCCAATCCCAACTCCCCGCTTCTTAGCTAACAAGATGGCCTTTTTTCCTTTACCCAAGACCATGTCGAAAAATTCGTCATGAGTTTTTTAATTTTAGTAGCAACTTGCATGTATTTTAAAAAGAGACATAAAGTAGATGGGAATATTATCGAAGACGGATTGAATTAAAATGAGATTCCCACCCCAACACATGCACCTGTTGAAACAACCTTCCAACCTACTAGACAGTCTCAACCTCTGGATCCCCAAAAAACAAACCTTGGGATTTCCCCTCAATGGTAGTCCCAATTAATTAAAATGATAGGACCCCACCTCACACCCCACACATCTAACTTGATCACCAAGTGTTGTTTTATCCATGTTAATGGCCACCATCACACTTTTGGACGTTGATTTTCTGTCCCTAATAGATGATAAGCCGATTTAAGATATCCCTCAAGATGGCAATGCTCTTTTCCTTCTCGATAAGAAAAAAATTATTATCTGCAAATTGCAACATGGAAACCCTCACCTTATCCCTAACAATCTCCAACCTTTAATCAAATGATTATGTCACGCACAAACAACTGGTCTACTCAATGTTTCCAAAACAATGATAAAGAGGATAGGGGATAGCGGACCTCCATGCAGTCAGCCATGAATACACCTCTACTGATCGCCAAAGCCCTTTTTAGCTAAAATGTGATCAAGAAACGACCAATTAACGTGGTCATAATCTGTTTTAATATCATTATTAATAGCCACATCTTCCCTATTTTTCCTCTAAAATCCTCTACCACCTTGATAGCTATGAGAGCCAAATTCAAACATTGTCTATCATTAATGAGAGCTACTTGAGAATGGCCAATCGTATCCCTCTAAACCTCCTTAATTCTAAGAGAGAGCCAAAATTATGAAGAGTAAAGTTACAAGACTAATAGGTAATCCTTTAAGCAGATAGAAGAAGCCTTTTAGGGAATAAGGCAAATGAAAGTGGCATTAATTACCACCTCTAAACCGTTCGACCCCGAAGCTTTGCCTCCCTCAGATTCAAATATGCTTTTTAGTATTTCCTCTTCGTTTAGTGGTCTTTCAAGCCACCTAACTTTTTAACCACTAATGGAGAGCTAATTGAGGACACCAGCCCCATCGTCTCACTATGCTCCGCATTATACCAATTCGTTAAAAAACTTACCTTTCATTGACAATTTGAGATTTGCCTTCTAGCCCCGCTATCATTTTAAACTTATTTAAGATTTTGTTAGATTTTTTCCCACTAGCAATCCGATGAACAGGTGTAGTGTTGTTATTCCATTATCTAATTCCTCTAACCTTTAATTTTTTATTCCAAGAGGTTTCTATATAACAACTCCTCCAGTTTAATTTTCAATAAACTTCTCTCCCTCCTCAAGGAATTTTCTAATCCCTTCATATATTCGTTATCATCCAATATCTCAATTTTCTTGTAAATGCCCCCTCTTCTCCATCCTTAAATGACCAAGGCCTTTTGCTTCATTTCTTAACCCTGCTTCACATGCGCCAAAATTATCATGAACTTGTAATCCTCACACTTCTCAAAGATCTCCTCCCTCCACTTTGTAAACACACCATTAAAATTTTTAAGATTTAAACACGTATTCTCGGAGAGGAATGGACTCAGACCCCATTTCTCTGTGTAGTGTCAACTAGGGCGAATGGACAATGACCAAATGCAAATTTAACTAGAGTCGAATCAGAGCCCCTTGTTGGGCCTAGAGATATATAGATATCCTAACTGTCTAACACATGGAAACAACTCCTCCCAACCCGTCGAGAAGAGATATCTATATAGTCTATAACTTGACGAAGCTCACCCTCATACTAGACCACATGTATTTGGTGTTGTTTAATTATATAACCCTAAGACCCATCTCCCTAATGAATCCATCAAAGTACCTCACACCCCTAGTTACCCCTCTCCCCCGCCTTTTTTCATACTGATGGAAATCGAACCACCATAAAATACCTTTTAAGACAACATTTCTCCCCACATAATTCTTCCCTCTTTGGACCCAATCGCTTTACATTCCAACGGATTTTCTTCATTGATTAGCGAAACTATACCTAGATGTTCTATATTGAGCCCTCACCCCATTGTATTTAACCCTAATTTTTAAGTTATCCCCCCCCCCCTCTCTTAAGCCATTTTGAGCAGACATTTTCCGATTTCTGCTAAATGAGCCTATATATATATATATATATATATATATATATATATATATATATATATATATATATATATATATATAGGGAGAGATTCACAAGTGAACCTAAAAGATGAATTTTTTAATGAACCTTAACAAAAAATAATTAATAATCAATTGATTTTAATTACTATGTTGTAATTGGTCCGCGCCAGCAGTAACGGACACGTGTGTCGATCGATCCCCGATAGTTCCCCAACCACCCCACCTGCCCCCCACCCCACCCCCATGGAATCCCTGAGCTCATAAGGGCTGCCATGGTGGTGGTTGGTGGTTGGGGTGGGGGTAGGGGGCAGGTGAGGGGGTTGGGGATCGATCGACACACGTGTTCGTTGCCGCTGGCGCAGACCAATTACAATATAGAAATTGAAATTAATGAGTTGTTAGGTGTTATTTTGTTAAGGTTTATTGAAAAGTTCATCTTTTAGGTTCACTTGTGAACCTCTCCATATATATATATATATATATATTATATGCACCGGTGAAAGATTTAGTCTTGGCAACAAAAATTTAAGACTCGTGAGGTCTTCTTAAAACACCCCATTTTGTAAAATGTTCATCCTATCATTTTGATGATCACTCTATACTGAACAAATATTGCAAGATACCCCTATAGGAAAAGAAACACAATGAAACACTTTACTTAACAAAGGTTGCAAGATTCCTGTGATTTACAGTTATCACGTAGGCCACACCCCTTTTTAGGCACATAGCTTGTATTTTAGATAGCTGACTTCTTTTGGGCTGTTGGACTTGGTGCGAGATGTTTTATGAGGCTCAAAACCATTTGGCCTAGTTGTATGTTTTTGGGAAATTTGAAATTTCGTCCTCCGATCTTGTTGAGAGTGATCTTTAAAAATCAAAGAATCTTCTTTAGATGTGCTCCTCCCATTGCAAATATTGAGGCCCAGACTTTTCTTAAGAGAAGAAAATCAGAACTGACGTCTGGATTCTTTTTATTGGCCTAGGTTAAGCCATCACATAAATTTCCAACTTTCATAAACATCTTTTTGTTCTATGCTTCAAACGGTAGTCCCTCAATTGCAATTCATTTACCTGTTAATGCAATCTTTGATTTATTTCTGACAGTTTCAGATTCCTAATCTTCTGGAGAAATAATGATGTATATGGTGATCCGTAGAGACACCTGGCGTGGGGTTGTGCCCCGGGAGAAGACTATCTTTTATTTTATTTATTTAGTCTAGGGTAATATTGTCATTTTCCTTTATTTTTAGTCTTTAATTGGTCTCCAAGCATATTTGGGGTTAATTAGTTATTTTTAATTATTAATTGTAATTTTTTGCTTTTTGGGTATTATCTTGGCTAGCAAGCTAACCTCTCTTATAAATAGGCCCTTGGTCCTCATTTGAAATCACAACTTGAACATTGATAAAGAGAATATGGAGAGAGAAAGAAACCTTTTTTCTTACTTTAGTTTTATTTATTTATTGGTGGTGGCATTGTGTAGTGTAGTTGTAATAATAATTCTTTCGCATTCTTAGATTCACATCAAATTGGTATCAGAGTTGCGTTTATCTTGGCATTCGTCGTGGTTCGTGAAGTGGGTATCGAGTTGTGATTCCAACTCGTGCAACCCTTCAATCAGTAGATTGATAAATGTCCAAATGAGAATAGGGCGTATGGGAATCGTAAATTCCATCACTGCTAAAAGGGGGGATACCAATCCTTTTAGCCTCCTCCATCCCCCACCATTAACTCCCTCCACCTCCACCTCCTACCACCACCTCGTCAAATGAAATACCGTATCTTACCTTCCCCCAAACCCTAACCCTAGCAACCCCTCTTCCCTCCCTCCCCCTATTGGCACAACTCCCAAACTAAACCCTAACCCTAAATACGAACCAAGAACCATCCAAAACTCCCTATGACCAAAACTTTAGCACCCTTCCACCCCTATTTTCCCTCTTTCCCCCATTCATATATGCCCAACCACAATCAAACCCAACATAAATGGGCTTTCTTCCTCCGATTCAATCCCTTACCCCCTATTTCACCTTAAATCCGGTTAAAATTGTTCTTAGGGCCTATTTGTGACACAACATCTGACCTTGATGAAAAATGCATCCCATTTGGGGCCCATTTTTGACTATTTCCCATTTTTGGGTCCGGCTTTCGGGAATGTCGTCGTCTTCAGTCCACTTGTTTGGACATCGTACTTGCAAAGGTACAGTCGTTGGAGCTCCCGTCCGGTCAGGTTCAAGAGTCCATCACACCAAGTAGAAACCATGTACTTGTGGTGTCTAGAAGGTGGATATGGTCGTTAGTTTTTTGTTGCTCGTATTTCGTATGGTGACATCGCCGAGATTTGGGTTTATTAGACCCATTATTGATGAGGTTCATACACATGGGACTAATTCCGGTTGGGCTGCCCACTTTTGATTGAGTTTGATTGAGATCTGAAGCTTTTCTTGGTTCATATCATGTGGCATTGATGAGTCATCCTTCAAGCTTGTGGACGAGCTTTTTCGAAGACGGGAAGAATGATGTGTATGGTGATCCGTAGAGACACGTGGCGCGTGATTGTGCTATTTTATTTTCTATTTTTAGTTTAGGATAATATTCTCATTTTCTTTTATTTTTAGTTTTTAATTGGTCTTCAAGCATGTTTGGTGCTAGTTAGTAATTTTTAGTTATTAATTGTCCTTTTTTGTCTTTTGGGGTATTAGCTTAGCTAGCAAGCTAACCTCTCCTATAAATAGGCCCTTGAACTTCATTTGTAATCACAACTTGAATATTGATAAAGAGAATATATAGAGAGAGAAATCCTTTTTCTTAGTTTATTTTTTATTTTATTTTATTTTTTTGCAGTGGTGTTGTGTAGTTAGTAGTTGATGTGTAGTTGTAATAATATCGTTTCCGCATTCTTAGATTTACATCAAATAGCGACTCCATTTTCCAACATTATGGATTGCTGATATAAAATAACTCTTTTTCTTTCTTGTTGTCAGGAAAAATAGGTATGTGACACAGGAGGGAAATAATATGATTTTGGAATGAAATGAAAAAAGGACGTTTCTCTACAATCTCTTCCCAGGAATAAAAAGTTGATTCTCTAACACATACAATATCCAATACCCATTGTTTAGAATTAGTAGGTACAACGGTGTTATTCATCGTCTTCTTAGTTTTAAAGACATCAGCATATTTTTGGTTCTCCACCCTCTGGTCACTCTTGATCTACTCTGTGCACATGCTCTGAGAAACATCGAAGAATGGAAGTACAAGAACTTGATCAGTCTTTTATGCCAAATTGACCAACTCCAATCATTCCTTCCATCCTCTTCAAAAGAAACTTGTCTAAATTTACCTATAGGGGGTAGGGGTTGGGTTTATTGATGTGAGATGTAGCCAGAGAAAAAGGGGAGTTCTAGTTAAAATTCAGAAATGATTCGCGTATATACTTCACAGAAATGTGAAATCAACGTAGCCGGTAAAGTAGCTGGAAGGCATGGAAGTTTGTTCTATGTATAGATTTATAATGAATAGAAAAATAGTCCATAAAACCAATTAGATTACGATTTAACTCATTTTTCTTCTTCCCTCTTAAAAAATAAGTCATTTGTAGTCATAACTCAAGTTGATTTTTTTTTAAATAGCTTAGAGGAAAATCTTTCCTTCAGGACATTATCTCTTGTTCAGTGCATTTTCTAACCATATCAAAGCATCTTTAGACTTCAGTTTTCTGAAAAGAGACATTTTGTTTGCTGCCTTGCATGCCTCTTTCAGACCCGAACTGATCTGATGGCCTGAGCTAAATTCCATAGAAACAGAATAACATCTTAACTTGCTACAGTCTTTAATTCATAAAGAAGGAGCTATGGAATTGTTTTTTTTTAAATTCAAAATGGAGAAGATTTTAACACTAAACCAGAGTCCAGGTTCCAAGATAAAAATAATTGGACTGATAAAAGGGAGCCTATAGAAATGAAGAAGAGAATGGCTGGGAAAGAGGGAGAGAAATAGAGAGGAAGACAAGGGAGAGAAAAAACCAGAGGTTTCATTATGGCGTTCTGTCATCAATGCTTGACAGTGGTTTGGGGGGGATGTTATGGAATTTTTTAGTTATGCTTCAGAATTCTTGGTGTTACTTTGGTACAATTAGTATAATTCAATTATAAATATTCTCCAGTAACAAAGATGATCTTACCAAGAATGTATGTAATGTTTTATCTTTATATTACTGAGAATTTTGAAGTGATTCTCAGATGCATTATAATGCATGTTATGTGAGCTTCATGGTGACTTTCCTGGTCCTTATGCAGAGTAGAGTTGGACCTGTGGAATGGTTAAAACCTATACAGATGAGACACTCGTTGAACTTGGGAAGAAAGGAGTTAAAAGTCTATTAGCTGTCCCATTCAGGTATTAATATTGGCAAGTAGCCAAATTTAAAATCATGCTTTATATATTCTGTCTCTACCCTGTTAGTGAAATGTTAAATATTTTGACTTGTAAATTTGTGTCTTGAGAGTTACATTTACTTTGTTAAAATTAAGATTGTGTTTTTCCACTTGATTCAGCTTCATCAGTGAACATATTGAAACATTAGAGGAAATAGACGTTGAGTACAAGGAATTGGCTTTAAAATCTGGTATAGAGAAACGGGGCCGTGTTCCTGCCTTAGGATGTGAGCCCGCTTTCATTACAGATTTGGCAGATGCAGTGATTGAAAGTCTCCCATACGTAGGAGCAATGGCAGTCTCAAATCTTGAAGTTTGACAGGTTCGATTATAAACTCTCCTTTTAAATCATTGAACCAGTGGGTAATATTAGAGATTTTACAATTGTTGCAATTTTGGAATTGATGGATAATATATTTGATTTTGTTTGTATTCAATTTAACCTAGAGTCACATTTGGAATAACAAGCTATCAAACCTAGAGTCGTATATGGACAACTCATCAATTGAAGAGCTTGCAATTGAGTGGGATATAAACACTAAAAATTGGATCCAAAGAAGAGACAAAAGATGATCACAAATTTGAACATTGTATCAGAAAAACAAATACTGAATCATCTCCTATTTATACTAAAAAGTAAAATCCTATTAAACTAAGAAAATATTAAAACCCAAAAGGTCATTCACTACTCTAATATTTCCTAAAGATGACTAAACTTTTTTTATTACAATTAACACTAACAATATATAAAACAAAACTATACACCTCTGTCTACATAAACTCAAAGGAAAACTTTTGCAGAAGAACGGGGTGCACAAACAAGCTGGAAAATTCTTGAGCATCTTGATTTCTCCAGGTGGCATTGAATATCTTTAAATTTTTGTTGTCCAAATAAACTAAATTTGAGTGGGGGACTTGTAAAATTTGTACCTCAAAATCATTAGGGGCAGTACTAATTATCAATACCAGTTCTTTTTTTTTTCTTCACGACACGACATATCTTGAGCCCTGCACTAGTTGACAAATTCCTCCCAGCTATAATTGGGGCAGTCTCATGTATCCTCAGCCCAAAACATAATTACCCACCTGTTCAAATGGGTCATTGCGAGCCTTAGGTTATTTGTGATCTTAGATGTCATTGATAACTTCAAAACAAGTCAATTGAGGAGAATGAGAATCGACCCAGAATCCTTTTCTTTTATTGTTAACAAAATTTCATGAGGGTCTAGTGCAACTCCATATCTGTGACGTACTAGATCACACCCACAGGAGGACTGCTCACGGTCACTAATCTCCGTCATGGATTTTCTCGAGGTTCGTGACCGCCAGGGTAAAAAATAACCTAGGGTTATGAAACCCTAAATCCATCTCCCGTACACCATCAGCAAGTCGTTCGAACACCATAGCAGTTCGTAGTGTACTGCATGGAGGTCAGTCGGAGCCGAATATGAAGTAGGGGAGGTCTATTGAACTCATTTCTT
Organism: Sambucus nigra; assembly: GCA_949130495.1. NCBI lineage: Eukaryota > Viridiplantae > Streptophyta > Magnoliopsida > Dipsacales > Adoxaceae > Sambucus > Sambucus nigra. Next base: position 5,630 of record CASBWL010000011.1, on the reverse strand, counting down.
CTTTGATTCCATCGTGTTCTTGTTCTCTCTCCTTGATCATAACACTAGGACTGAATTAGGCTGCTAATTATGGGCTTTTACTCGTCTCTTCTTCTTAATGTTCTTTATCGCAGCCTTGGGCATTGCGTTCCCTTTCGCTTCAGTTTGATGGGTTTTGTTGGTTTGGGTAGCAATATCTTTACTTTGTGGGGTTTCGAGTTCAAAGATGGGACTGCAGGTAGTGATGGATCTTCAAAGATGGGACTGCAGGTAGTGATGGATCGTCCATCGGAATACCTGGTTGAATGGACATTTGAGGGGCTGACCAGACTCATGGCAACTTCAATGGATATCACCCGCTTCTCCATCAGTAGCTTGTGTATCCTTTATGGGAGCCATTAATAGTGGGAGAAACGGGAGGGTAAACACTCACACCCCCTCACACCCACACAAGATGGTTACCAAGCTCTGCTAGCAATTTGATGCAAACACCCAAAAAGGGATTCAAAGAAGAGGCAAAACCGAAGCACAAATTTGAAAATTATATTAGAATGCCAAATAATGAATCATCTCTCTACTTCATCTCTTATTTATGCTAAAAGTAATCCTATTTCAACTAGTAAAGTATTAAAAGATCAAAAGGCTCTTCACTTACTCTAATATTCCTAAAGGGGGCCAACTCTTTTATAAAATTTAGTACTAACAATACATAATATAAAACTACAAACCCTTATCTACATAAGAATATGTGTTTATCTAAATGAAAAATGATTAATTATTTTCAAGACGATCAACTAGCCTCACACACACACGCGTGCGCGCGCACACACACACACACACACACACACACACACACACACACACACATATATATATATATATATATATATATATATATATATATATATATATATATATAAAATAATGTAGCTTGGTTTTTGAAAATATACACATTTTTAACGGTGCAGATTGATGCCACCTCCTTACATATTTTAATGGTTGAGATAGCATCTCTTCTTTTTTGACAAATCTACCCCTCTATTTGGTTTCCCCCCTTTTTTACTCGTCAAAATTACACTTTAATTTTAAAATGAGGGTAATTTGGTAACACAGTACAACTTTACCCCCACAATCCTCTCTCTCCTTCTCGATATCTCACACCCGTCGCCCTCATTCTCTCTCTCACTCGCCTGCCCCTGGCATGCTTTATATAGTTCGTTTAGGGTTAGAAAGGGGGTGTCGATCATTTTGGCCCCTGGCATGCTTATTGGCACAGTGTTAACCTTGCCAAGCAAGGAAAGTACACCCTATTGATAGGCATAGGGCCTGGGGTGCCTCTAGGCAGCCCGTAACAGACTTTTTTGGAAAAATAGGCATAAATATAAAACTTAAGTTTGAATCGCACATATATGGGACCGTTGGAAAGGAAATTCAGAGCCCTTCAAGAATCCATGAGCCACTCTCGGGTTAGAAAGTTAACCAAAGTCAAATGGGGATCGGAAGCTCCCGATGGTCTCTAGACTGGGGGTTTTCATAGGAAAATGGGTCGTTCGTGGGATTTGTGAGGCTGATTCGCACACGATATGGATCATTGGAAAGGGAATTCAGAACCCTTAGAGATTTCATTAGCTTTACTTGGTTTGGAGAGTTTATTGGGGTCAAACGGGGCTCGAGAGGGCCAGGTGGCCTTTCGGAGTAAAACGAGTCCTTCATGCAAATCGAGAGGGTTCGGTATTTCCATCATATATCTTAAACCTTGGGACTGTGAACTTCCTTGAAGGCTCCTCCTCCTCAATTGCCCATGAAAAGGTGGACTCAATTGTGTAATGAGGGACCTTCTTACCAGCTCTTTTATGGATCTTGCCCCATGATGAGTTGGGTGTTAATCCATCTCTCTTTGGATAAAGCTTCATATATCTTTCTTGTGACATAAGTCATCCTGGTTTCATCTTGCCAGAAAACTCCCGTGATCTGAATGATCCTTCTTGTCGCTAGTACTCCTTCCTTGGCTGCGAGTTTTGCTCGCTTGAGGATTGGGCATTTGACTACGGTGCTTTCGATTTCCCTCACGGAGTTCTTTCTTCATACTCTCCAGTCGTCGCTGGAGACGTGCATTCTCTTTCATTTGGAGTCGAGTTTCCTCTTCTTGCTGGTGGAGTCATTTATCATAAGCGTCGACCAGTTGTGAGATTTATGTTGATCTAGACTACTAATTACTTTGCTCAGAAAGTTGCTCATCTGGGAGAAATATGAGATTTATGTCTTGATGAACCTCAATCTGACTCTGGGTAGGGACAAATCCACTCATAGGTCACCAGCAGGGGGTGCAATGTGTGGGTGATGAGACATTGTGATCACTCTTTGGTTCCAAGGTGCTTTTTAAAAAATAGAATCGTTCCTACAAACGATGCCAATTGTGAGTGCAATAAATCCTAATTAGTAATTCTGAAGAGCAAGGGAAATAAGGCAGTAAGAAATGGCCACAACACACCGTATTTACGTGGTTCGATAACTTTTGCACTTAATAATTTAATAATTTATTAGCTACTTAATAATTTAAGTAGCTAAATAAATTCTAATGGAATAATATCCCAAAATATCAGAATTAGTATTTTCATCAAGATGTGCTTAAATATTTAAAATTCTATTATAATTGAATAAGTTTGATATAAAAATTAGTATTCGGACTTTAAATATTGATATGAACTTTTTTTTCCAGTCCGGGTGCTGTAAGCTAGCAGACGAATGTAATTTCAACTACGTGAGCTCTACCAACTGGACTAGAACGATCGACTCAACTTCAAACAACCCCGACTACAATTTGTGGGGTAATGAGCCGAGTGTCTCTGCTTCAACTGCTAGTCGTGCAAGGCGGGGCTACTCGACAACATCAAGTGTGACTGGAAAAAGGTGGCCGTTGTGAACGTCATCTTCCTTATCATTGTGTACTCCATTGGATGTTGTACTTTCAGGAACAACCGCGAGGACAATTCATGGAATCAATACCCTTAGATTAGGCATCTCATCATAATTTTAAATGGTGTTTAATATAGTGAGATTTTAGTGCTTCTTCTACTTATCTATAGTCTTTTATATTTGCTAGTCACTGGTCTATATACTGGTTTCTTTCTTGTATAGCTAGCTTAATGAATCTCTGTTTAGACTTATGTTATTAGATTTCTATTCCATTTATGTTTATTTGATTTATTTATTGGGATTGAATTATGTTTCGATTTGTAGTTATCCCTTTGTCTAGTTGGCAGGCACATCACCGATAATAATGGGCAAGACTCTCTCATTTAAGTCTCCAGCAGTAGCCTGTTATCCATGTGATGTGGCTCGACTTCAAGAGACATCAATGTGATTTATTATTGAATGAAAAACCGTGGTTCTAAAAAACGTGGGGTGTGACCGAGGCGTGAAGGTCAAGCCTTAAGCCTAGGCGGGCCTTGGGCATAAAAACGCGTTCAGGCCTTCTTAATATATTTTAATATTTTTTAACCATAACAAGACTATTAAAATACTAAAATTGTACATATCATAAAAATATGTCAATGGTCTAGTTTGTAAAAAAATTCTTTAAAGGGTGATATCATTTCACTAAAGCATTGTTGTTTTTAGAAAACATTTTACCCCTAGTCATTGTTCTTTATTAGTTATAAATGCTCCGAAATTTACTATGTTTACTCCGGACAGAGGTAACGAATTGATCCCTAGAAAATGAAATGTAACTGTATACGATGTAGAGTGTTAAATTGGGAAAAAAGATCTGTATACGATGCGTACAGATTGAGACAAAAATGCTCTCAATATAAATTTTGATTAGTAAGATAATCATTTAGGTGTACAGGGTATCTTAGACAGTTTTCATATTTAACCTGCAAATAAGTATTGCTATAGTGGATTTTTTTCTAATACAATAATGAATCCGACAAAATAATGACATTTTGGATCGACGATTCATTATAAACAATTGCATTAGAGATAATTTTAATTCATTTGTCTATGAATAATTATTTCGTACCATGATCAATAACGGGAAGATTAGAGGGATAGTTGATGAGAAATGTTGCACAACTCCATCCTGATCTTACGAATGGTGAGTTTTATCTGACTTCACTTGTAAATACAAAATTCTATGTTTTTTTGCCAAATGAATACCATTTAACATTCGCCATTATCATTTCTAATGAGACCCCCCCCCCTCACAATCGAGTTTACACAACCCCACTTTAGGTATAAATCATTGCAACCTTAACACTTAAATGTTTTGAATGTGAGGTTTCTGTGAGTTGAGATCCTTAGTTAATTCTGCTTCAACTGTTGCGAGAACCGGTGCCTTGTTTAATTGAACAAACATGCCTTTAACCTCAAATAGCACCTGTACTATCCTCTAACTATCCATAGTTACCCCCCTCAAACTTACTCTATTTTAGCTTTCCATGAGTGGGGGTTCCGTCCCTCTTTGGCAAAAAAAAAAAAAGCTTTCCTTGAGCCTCAATTTATTAAATTGAAGGTGGAGAATTACGGCTGTATATTGTACTCCGCCAAGTCTATAAAAGTGATCCCGCAGTTCAACTGCAAATTTGCTACTAGAGAATAGATGCTAGACAATTTCTATTTCGCTATTATAATAGCAGCCGCATTTCAAAGCCTTGCCTTGTTACAAATGATATGAACTGGCCTTCATCTTTCTAGACAGTTTCTAACTAATTTTAGTGCAAAATTGACCCTTTGATTAGGCACATATTCTTCATATTTATCCCCTTAATTTCGGTATTTTTATGATCCCGTGCAGAGTAAATAGCTTGGATTTGTCTCGTATTTATGCTACTAACCTATTTTGGCAAGTATTTCGTGTATTTCTCATGTGCTTTATAGGTATTTCATGCAAGTTAGTGCGAAGGAGAACTCAAAACAGTGAAAGAAACCAAGAAATGGAGAGTTGAAGGGCATTTTCGTAATTTTTCAGCCTTAGTCCAGAGGTGGGGCCAACTAGAAAGTTGAATATATTCCAATTGCAAGAACACTGGAAAAAACGGTACCTCAATCCGAGCTATAGTGAAGAAGTTACGAGGTTTTGAAGTTGCGGGATAATGAAGAGAAATTGACCAGAAAAACAGGACCGATCCGGATGGAACCAAACCGGTCCGATCAGGAAAAAAGAACAGATTCGGTACCAAACCGATCCGGATCCGGACCGGTCCGGCTGTATGAATTCCTGACATTAATTATGAAGATTATGAGGTGCATAGCTGGTAAAATCTTGCGCAACAAGCGATTCTAGCTGTCAAATTCGTGCTACTTGGTGCTATAAAAGATCAATCCCTACCTCATTCCAAAGGGAGTCGAATTCTAGAGAGCAGAATAGAATTTTAGAGAGAGAGACTCAAATTTGAGAGGGTATTTCTAGTTTTTCTTTAGATTAGATAATTTCATCTTCTTAGAGCAAACCCTAGTTTGTAAGTTTGAAGAAGAAGAATTTTTCTGGATTCAAGTTCATCTGTTTTCCCTATTGCTGAATACAAGTATCAATTTTTCATTCTCTTTTTTATTCTTTACTTTATTTCCAATTAAATTCTCAATTGTTTTTCCATTTATTAACAATGTTTGTTAGATCCATAATTCGATGTATTATTATAAATTTATTT